>OX276402.1:19010230-20260230 GCA_946251805.1 Cybosia mesomella | reverse complement strand
GCTTCGCTTCTTTTGCCACTTTTCTTCTGATTCAATTGGGTGTGCTCTTACAGAAGCGTCTGCCGTTTGAACCCAGAACCTCGTGTGGAAAGCCTGCGCCAGAGCCTTGTCCGTTAATTAGCACGTATGACGGCCCACAGAGGGTTCAGTGGAGTTCCATACACCCTTTCTTTAAATATATAGCCTAACTCCATTTATTTCTCTACAGTAAAACCTCGCCGTAAAGCCTTTGACAACTGTAACCACAAGTTAAGGTGAACAAGACCCGACAATAATATCTTTATTATCTTATAATGTTATTTCGCAACATTAACTTTAATACGATAAGTTTAACCATTTAATTAACGACGACTAGACTATAAATGTTAATGCCTATTGTTTATTTCATTTCCCTTGAGGTCTTTATTACTGCCTATATTCTTTTGGACAAGGGTTCGTTGGCCTCGGGTTGAAATAATATTTAGGGCCGTTGTAACAGTCTAGCTTTGAGTGTTGGAAATAATGATATGAGCTTCTTTTATACTGAGCAGCGTGGCGATCAGTTATTGTGTTATGACATGACTTTGATAGCACATATGCACCTGTTTTACTCTCAAATTCCCGTTTCTATACTGTTAAAGATGTTTGATTTTTGAAGATAATTATGAACCATTTGGCGTTACCCCGACATCTTGGCTCGCATTTGCGCATCTTGAAGAGAAGTGTGTTACACCATGTAGCTATGATTTAGGGTTACTAGAATTATGATATTTACAGGAAACTTTGTGTTTTCACTTTTTTATGATTCATTATATAAGTTAGTCAGTCAAATTGCAGTCGCTCCTCATAAAAGCCACAAAAAAAATATAAGGAAGAGCAGGAGAGCAGACACATTTTTTTTCGTGCGGAAATCCCTTCGGATACCCCTCGCCGGCCAGCGGGCTTGATCTGACTAAAACCGCAGGCCGTCTCGGGTCTTAACACACACACGGGTGTAAGGTTGCCCATAGAGCATATCCCTTGTACCCCGACTGATCCTGGGCCATCTCCGGTTTCGAGATGGCCCCCTCGGGTTTGGGAACGGCGCTCCAAAGTGGCGCTCAAATGACGAAGTAGATATTTTCATAGACTTCTGTTTTAAAATTAAGTAATAGTAAGCAAACATAAAATGTAATATTCACCTCACAATTAATTACTCACAAGTTCTAAAATCTTTGACAATGTTGTCAACTAATTTCAACTAGCAGCATGTTCTTTATATGCAGTTTCGGGCTAGCGTCCAACAACTCAATTATTTAGACAATTAACTTCGTAAGCACGAGACAGGTGTGTGAAGTGTCCCTAAACATGTCTGAACGGACTCTCAGACCCCTTTCCATTAAACTATTTACTGCTTTAATTACTGTAGCTGAAGCGGTTACACTGTATATGTAAGTGTTTACAGTCAAGTATCTTCATAATATTAAGCGAATGGACTTTGATGTCGAGATAGCGGCTTCGCTATCTGTGTAATGGAATGACTTCTTTTGAGTGCAAATTGTCAATCTTTCCGTAACAATGATCCTCATGACAGTTATGAGTGTTATGACTAACCGCAAGGTAATGTTGTGTGGAACTGTTTACAATGTTTTTATCACAACTCGCATAGCTCGCCGTGGACTACGAGTTCATCCCGAGTCATGCGACACACAGCGCATCGAAGCGTAAAATTCTTCACTATTAAAGTGAAGTTCAATCAGCGCTGGGCGGTTGGAGACGAGCGTATACAAAATAAAAACCGGCCAACAGCGAGTCGGACTCGCCCATAAAGGGTTGCGTAGCAGCAATTGCTGCTACGCATATAAAAGTTCTTGTAGTTCATTCAAGCCACGCCCCGCGCGAATAATAATTATTATTTACTTAGGCACCTATTACAGATTTATTATTAGAAAATAATGGTTCACGGTTTATGCATAAGGACCATTCGTTTCTATGGGCCCCATTCTCCACACGTCAGTAACCTCTTACCCCAGGACCAGATATTAGGTTTTTAATATTAAATATATTATTAAATATTATTATTAACATTCCTGAATTTTGAAGTGAATCTCTTCAGATGGAAAGTTACTCAAATTTGAGAATACCAGTGCGATTGGAATAAATTCTTGCCGATACTAAACTCTAAAGTATATACTTAACGTGATTAAGATATTACAAACATTCATTCTCGTGATTATGTCCTTAAAATCTTTAACAGTATAGAAAACCTGATTCGTTGATGACATATAGGTTTTGATTAAGAGTAGTAGGTAAGTATAAGGAATTTGGGTTAGGAGGATCGTAAGTTTTGTCTTCTATAGCTATAGTAGACGCCATATTACTTGATGACTTACCAAGTTAATCTCCATTCTATGAATATACGTGAATCATGTCTACAGACAAAGTTAATTCACTGAAATGAGAGATAGGATCGGATAGGATAGGAGGAATGTTTTGGTACTAGTTGAAAGTTACAGTTCAAAGGTAAACTTATATGAAACTTCGGTCGTTTCTGAATACGTAAGTAGTTAGGGAGTTTGCCCTCATTTATATCTTCAGTACTTGTTACAGTTGTTACTTTGTTACGTGCTAATAAATTAATCTTCGGACTGTTTCTACACTACTTATCGATATTAACCAATTATTGATTCATTATTATTCTACTGTTTGTATAACGTGTACTGTTCATGGGGTCGTATACGACGGTTACTGATGGATCGAAAATCTATGTAGGTACACTCGGCCAGGGGTGTGTGTTGGGTAACCTCCTCGAGTGTCGCTCCGATTCCGATCCCGCTGCAGTCCGGGGGGAACGGAATCGGAGCGGCCGGTACACCCTGGGCGGCGGTCAATGGCTTCCCCTTCTTCCCTTCATAGGGTTGGCATTGATCGTCGGCCAATACCCAACGTGGCGGGAACACATCGCTCTCCGTACTCCTCTGCTTTCAGAGGAGACAGGATGAGCGATGCTGTTAGTGGTGAGATGGCCCAGGGTCAGTCGAGGTGCGAGGGATATGCTCTATGGGTAACCTTACACCCCGGCGTCTGAAGACCCGAGACGGCGTGCGGTTTTAGTCGGTGCAAGCCCGACATAACCGCCCCCGCTGGCCGGCGGGGGGGTATCCGAAGGGATTTCCGCACGATAAAAAAGAAAAAAAAAAAAGGTACACTCGGCCACAAGTATACAACTTTACAAGTGAAGGTGTGTATATATTTCCTTGGCCGTGTATACATATGGCTCTTTGCTCGCTTGTTTACTCGAACTGTTTACACGAATGCTACGCATTCGCTTTGTAACAAACATGTTACCTACAAGTACGCGCGCCGCTGCGCAACACTGGTCAGTATACAATATATAACAATAATTGTAACAGACCATTCCTTATAAACACAATATATTCAATTTACTTCTTGAAGAAATATACGAGAAAACAAGGGCAAGAATATTAAAGAAAAATGTTAAGACTTAATTAAAATGTGTTTCTCAAACGGAGTTTTCTGTAAGTCTTAATTTAATGAACCAGTAGTTGCGGGTGAACTTAATGAATAAGTTGAAATCTAGATAAAGGATTTAATTGTTCGAAAGCGCTTCCTTTGTTTGCTCGATTTCTCTTTCAGGTTTTCATAAACTGAAATTAAACAGCTAACGTTGGGAACACTTAATACCTATAGTCGATTAATTTATATTTGATGATGTGTTGAATTCTATATCTAAAGTAGGTATATTATGTATTTCATTATTTTCAATTAAATTTTTAAGCATTTAATACGCTTACTTTTTCTAAAGATTTAGATCGGAAAAAGAGGACATCTAGAACAGGACTTGAACCCGCGACCAGTCCCTTACAGGGGGAATACTCTGACCAGCTGAGCTATCTAGACACGTCCCAGATATTCGAAATTCTCCGATATATTCTATATACGTCTTAAGGCGACGCTGGAGCCATCTACCATAATTCTTGCGAACTACGGAAACAATGAATAACTTTACAGTCATTTTTAAACATTTTTGATGACTCCGCCTAATTAATTCAATAAAATTTTTAAGCATTTTGTACGCTTACTTTTTTAAGTTTGCTTAAAAGTAAGCGTAAGCGAATACGTCTGTAGACCCGAGACGGCGTGCGGTTTTAGTGGGTTCAAGCCCGATATAACCGCCCCCGCTGGCCGGCGGGGGGTATTCGAAGGGATTTCCGCAAGAAAAAAAATGTAGGTACCTACTACTATATTATACTATATTATACCTACTATATTTGCAAGCAGTATAACTGCGAACATTACATTTTATTACCGTTTCCTTCTCATGAATGAATGTACAATTTTATACGGTGATAGGTGATAACAATGTATTGATAAGTAGGTCAGTGATTTTACCAATACAAGGAAGGAACGTTGCAAAATCCGCCGGTATTGAGATCCTACAGCGCACGTGGGTGAGATTTCGCCACGTCCTGCGCCCGCGTCGATTTAATATTCAGTAGGTACTCAAATAGTGTTACGACTTTCACACTAATATAGTGAATATTGTATGGTGTAGTAAATACTGTATAAGTAGTTGTTGAAATTGGTTAATAAAATTTAGAGATTCGTTAATACCTAACACTTTTTTCTACCCAGCAGTGGAACGCAATAGACTAATTGATTGATAAAATGGATACAGGCCTAAGTCTCCAGTCTTCCTATCTATAACTTGTGTAAAAACATACGGTACTTGTACCAAATTGCTATTCACGGATAAAAATAAAAACAAAATAGTTGTGAACAGTAAGCAGTACTTCATGTGCATCGAACGCGAACGAACCCACAACGTTCGTTTAACTTAAGTAACTATTTAAACTCAACCAAATTAATTCCTGTTAACGGTACTATACAGTTCGTTCTGAATTAACTTTTATTGAAAGGTTAATTTAAAATGTACAGTGAACATGACATTCATGTAAATGTTTGCTTTCAAACGGACACCCTTTTTTTTTTTTTTTTTTTTTTTATCGTGCGGAAATCCCTTCGGATACCCCCCCGCCGGCCAGCGGGGGCGGTTATGTCGGGCTTGCACCGACTAAAACCGCACGCCGTCTCGGGTCTTCAGACGCCGGGGTGTAAGGTTACCCATAGAGCATATCCCTCGCACCCCGGCTGACCCTGGGCCATCTCACCACTAACAGCATCGCTCATCCTGTCTCCTCTGAAAGCAGAGGAGTACGGAGAGCGATGTGTTCCCGCCACGTTGGGTATTGGCCGACGATCAATGCCAACCCTATGAAGGGGTGAAGGGGAAGCCATTGACCGCCGCCCAGGGTGTACCGGCCGCTCCGGAGCGACACTCGAGGAGGTTACCCAACACACACCCCTCAAACGGACACCCACAGGTTTTGCATATAAAAAGTGAATTTTGCGAGTGAAAATCTGTTCAACTAAACTGAATTTTCAAGTTTTACGCAGTGAAATTAATTGAGTAAATGAGTGTGGTAACACAGTTTAATTCCCCTTGATCGCAGTGCCTCTCATGAGTGGTGAAGTCTGGTGCATCAGTTTGGCAATACGCTGGAACTGATGGCTTGTGGAATTTGTACTACATGTTTCGAGTCCAGCGTATCGCCAAGATGGTTCCACAGAAGCCTACCGCACCTTTGTAACCGACTTCATAAAACGAGGTTAGGTTCTCAATTTTACCGTTTTGTTTTTTATGTTTGTTACCTATTAGTTTGTATTTTAATCTACTTTCTTCAAATTCGCCGGTCGATAGTCAGCATAAAAATACTGAATGCAAACGTTAAGATTAAAAAAAACAGTTTACGATGACCATTATCACGAAATAGTTCTCGTGACCTTATCGGTGATGGATAAAAAACTACACGCTCGATTTCCATACTAGTACATATGATTATCTATATAATCTACTCTAAATATAGACACCCACCCCTGTAGATATCATCTAGCCCTCACCAAACCTCCATTACCTCATTAATCAATATCATAAATTACCATACACGGCTAGCCTGCTAATCTCGCTACTCAATATAAATTCCTTTGGCAATCCTGGCTATTGCATACGATGCATATGGCCTCATATTAAACGGTCACATGTGAAATACTTGCGAAAACTATGCGTAGTTTATGCAGCAAATTGTTGGCATTCTCCCTCTCTATCCCTAATCGTATATTATTCTGTTAAACCCTTTTACATTCCTAACTCTCATAGTTAAATTTATCTGGCTAATCACCACATATTATAAAATAAAGTCCTCCGTCGCGTCTGTCTGTCTGTCTGTTCGCAATAAACTCAAAAACTACTGCACCGATTTTAATGTTGTTTTCACCAATTGGTAGAGTGGTTCTCGAGGAAGGTAGTATATAATTTGTCAAGATTTTGTATACATTTGCTAAAATAACATGATATTTGGAGGTGTCAGAAAAAAAAAGCTGTCTTGGAGCTTCCAACGAAAACGCTGCCTAAACCTTTGAGATATAACAAAATGATGTATGGTGGAATTGTGTATCTTATATAGGTTGTGGTGGTGGAATAGGGTCCCATGAGTAGCGGGAACGAGATCAGAATTCCACGCCGTTGAAGTCGCGGGCAACAGTTAGTAAGTTATAATTTCTATACGACTATTGTAAATAATAAAGTTATAATCATCTTAGCGTTGTTCTCGGTTGCATCCGAGGCTTTCTCCACTTACCCCTTCGCCTTTGAAGAGATTCCTTCACCTTCTCCTTTAGATTTGAACTTATGCGGGGCTTTTATGGGAGTGATTGCCGTACGACTAAAGAAAACCAAACCCTGGGCTCTGAAGTATAGCCTCGGTTGCAATCGGGAGACAACGCTAAGATGATGATGATGACTGCCGTCAGACTTCACCATTGAATTTTCACTGATGAAATCCAGCTTAAAACTTATGAGTGAAAGTTCGAAAACCTAATGCAGATAGCACACAGTTTATGATGATGAACTATGAGACGAATGTTCATAAGGTTACACTTATGCTATAAAACAGAATTTACAATTTATGCCTGGGTAGCAATGTAACAGGCAGAGCCGTAAGAATAGAGCCTAGCAATAAAAATGCACGCCACTCTTACCAGTACCAGTAAGTGTGTTAAAATTAAATCCACTAGTAGTATTACTTAGTCCACGTATTCACCTATTTCTTTATTAGGAATCATGTAGTAACGAGCGTGAATCAAAATTCTGATAGCTCTGCTCTTATGTTGAAACCACAAATACCGTCACACAGCGCAAGTCCTTTATTCAATAAACTTTTCCGCAAAAACTCACCATTTACAAGCGGTTGAATATATTTCATAAATCGATACTAGAAACAAAAACTAATTCTGTGAGTTGTAATGAAACTTGTCGGGGAGGCAATAACATCTTTGATTCGGTCGAAGAGTTTCTCATTCAGTATCAATTATTAAAGTCGCGTGTATTATTACCATACAAAGTTTTCCAATTTAACTTTTCAGCGTGTCAATGTATCAAACGCAGAATTATTTTGATAGACTAAGTATAGATACGTGTTTTGTATGGTGATGACGATGACTGAAATTAATGGTGACTAAAACATTCCTTTATGATGTTTTTATAAGTCAAAATTAACTGGATTAAGTGAGTTCAGTATGGTTTTTAGGGTTCCGCTGCCAAATGGCAAAAAACGGAACCCTTATAGATTCGTCATGTCTGTCTGTCTGTCCGCCCGTATGGCACAGCCACTTTTTTCCGAAACTATAAGAACTATGCTGTTGAAACTTGGTAAGTAGATGTATTCTGTGAACCGCATTAAGATTATCACAAAAAAGTAGAAAAAAAAACAAAAAAAATCGAGGGTTTCCCCATACTTAGAACTGAAACTCAAAAACATTTTTTTCATCAAACGCATACTTGTGTGGTATCTATAGATAGGTCTTCAAAAATGATATTGAGGTTCCTAATATTATTTTTTTCTAAACTGAATAAATTGCGCCAGAGACACTTCCAAAGTCGTAAATGAGACCCCCGCCCTGTAACTTCTAAAATAAGAGAATGATAAAACTAAAGAAAATATATTATGATGTACATTACCATGTCAACTTCCACCGAAAATTGGTTTGAACGAGATCTAGTAAGTAGTTTTTTTTATATATATAAATATAAATATATAAGGTGTCACAAAATTAGGTCTCTGAATTTGGTGAGATGACTTGGTATCGAAAAAATATGTATTTGAAACAAAAAAAAAATATTGGGTAAAATTAAAAAATAAAAAATATATAAAAAATAAATTATGAAAATGAAAAAAAAAAACACCACCAGCGACCAGCATCATATGACGCGACGAGCCCGTGACGCACGTGGTAGGCGTGCAGTACTTCTCGCAGTATTGTCCAAGCGGATGTGTGGGAAATACCTAAATCACGACCAGAGTCACGTGTGCGCTTCGCTTCACGTGACGCTGGTCGCTGGTGGTGTTTTTTTTCATTTTTATATATTTTTTTAATATTTTACCCGATATTTTTTTTTGTATCAAATACATATTTTGTCGATACCAAGTCATCTCACCAAATTCAGAGACCTAATTTTGTGACACCTTATATATAAATCGGAAACCGCAATTTACCTTTCATTCAATCAAATCAAATATAAAATTTTTAAAGAAAACATTATTATGTTACTTGCTGCTACGGAACCCTTAATGGGCGAGTCCGACTTGCACTTGGCCGCTTTTTTATCTACATCATACAAAAATCATAAATCAGTATAAATAAGTGTCGGTAGCTAGTTAGTGGTTAAGGAGTCGACCTTACGATCGAGAAGTCCCGGGTTCGAATCCTGGCCATTACACTACCGATGTGAACCCACTCCAAACACAAGCAATTTAGCTTAGCTGGAGGGGTTAGGGGGAATATTAGTAATTTCGGTTACTAATATTATTTTAAAACAAAAAATTAAAATTAATATTAACTGAAACTATCTACACAAAATGCATTTTTTTATTATCCCCTGAGCAATAGAAATAGAGGTGTAGTTGCTTGCGGACAGTGTTCTATCAGAGGATTGTGAAACCGCACCATCTCTCGCGGAGTCCAGGCAATTATAGATCTGTGTGGTGTCGTGAACACCGCGTAGTGCAGCGTAGTGTTATTCATCCCGACTCTGATATATATGATCCGTCATAGGGATCCGAATCATATTTATGATATTAAATATTAATTCAAAAATTTTTCATGAACACAAGACTAGTTAGATAAGCAAGGTAACTGATTAATAAACATGAGTCAACAAACTATACTAATAAATAGCAAAACAGAAGTGTGTAATTAAATGCATCATGAATGGTGACGAATATCAACGAAATATTTAACCAAAAGCATCTCCCCCACTGTCAGTCATTACGAAAACTATCCTGAAATAATCTGAAAACCTACTTCAATCTTCCAATACCAGCAGATGACATCTAATCTTAATTTTTATGCGTCTTAATAAAGTAAGTCCGCTCGTAACTGCAATAAAGTGACTCATATGTCGCAAGTTAGGCGATTCACCCGGATTATCGTTGAACGTGGAGCCAGAAGCTTGGCCAAAGTTTAACCTCATCGCGCCATGGAGCACTCTACAAATCACAGTGCGAGTAAATATTACTTGAGATAACTTACACGTAAGGATTTGTTATGAGAATTTGTACAGTAGCTAAATATTTCTCGAAAATAATCAAACTTTTAGAAATATTCATTGCACGATATTAGACCGATGAATGGTTGCAATTTCAGGCGTAATTGGCATTTTATGGTTAGGTTATTTTATTATTTTTTCAGGATAATAATATATGTAGCCCATGTACAACATGGTAATATATAGGTAGCCTATCTCCATTTCGCATTTCCCTTAAATTCAGTAAACCCTTACGGTCTTATTACAAAAAACGGAATAAAGTCTGGTTTAATCCCGAACTATAAAGTCTAGGCTTAATCTCAAGACCATGGTTTAAACTTCTTCTTATTACAAAAACTGAATAAACCGTAGACTACTTAGAACCATGATTTAAACCTTGGCTTCAATAACAACCACAGATAACTACAAGTATTGTTCGTTCATTATGACACCATTCGATCGCAACGTTCCATATCCTCCGATAGCAAAAGTTTTCTGAAGTCATTGATAAATAATATTTACTTGGTGAAAAATATATTTATCTTTATATATAAAAATGAATTGCTGTTCGTTAGTCTCGCTAAACTCGAGAACGGCTGGACCGATTTGGCTAATTTTGGTCTTGAATTATTTGTGGAGGTCCAGAGAAGGTTTAAAACGTTTGTCATCGATTGAGGCAGTACGAAGTCTGCCGGGTCAGCTAGTAACATATATTTTCATTAAATTCAACTTCATGGATAATAGTTATTCTTTATTTAGTAATAAAATATCACTATCATGCCTTTATTTAGCAATCATTGTTTTTTAAATATTGGAAGATCTATGGATGTTAAACGAAACGAAGTTTTCCCGCGTTGTTCGAAACGAATTACGAAACTTTATACCTACTGTAAGTTGTATGTTGCATAGTAAAGTTAATTATAAAATGGAACAACAAAAGAAAAGGAGATACCGGGTATCCCCGGTTCACTCCAATACGATGTCTGTTAGGTAAGCGTGGTATGTCCAATATCTTCGATATCCATTTCATCAACTATGTTAATATCCATTACGAGCAAATGAACTATGAACATAATGTTACACTTATGCTATAAAACAGAATTTACAATTAATGCCTGGGTAGCAATGTAACAGGCAGAGCCGTGAGAATAGAGACTAGCAATAAAACGCACGCCACTCTTACCAGTACCAGTAAGTGTGTTAAAATTAAATCCAGTAGTAGTATTACTTAGTCCACGTATTCACCTATTTCTTTATTATC
Source organism: Cybosia mesomella (assembly GCA_946251805.1). Lineage (NCBI taxonomy): Eukaryota > Metazoa > Arthropoda > Insecta > Lepidoptera > Erebidae > Cybosia > Cybosia mesomella. The sequence continues at coordinate 20,249,347 of OX276402.1, read as the reverse complement.
ATGTAGTAACGAGCGTGAATCAAAATTCTGATAGCTTTGCTCTTATCTTGAAACCACAAATACCGTCACATAGCGTAAATCCTTTATTCAATAAACTTTTCCGCAAAAACTCACCATTTACAAGAACTGGTTTAAAGACGATTTAAACCTGGTTTTACAATTAGACTGTGTTTTGTAATAAGACCGTTAGAGTAAGAAGAAATACGAAAAAAATCGCAGTTGTATAAAAATAGAAATAATAAATACTTACTCTAAGCATAGGCGCTTTTTTACTGTTAAGTCAGGAGCTTCCGTAAAAAGTCAAGAAAATGTATTCAGGAACTTCACTGAGACATGAAAATGAAGGAAACTTGGCATATTAGCGTCGGTAGCTTAGTGGTTAAGGAGTCGACTCTACGATCTAGAGGTCCCGGGCTCGAATCCTGGCCATTACACTACCGACGTAAACCCACTCCTAACACAAGCTATTTAGCTTAGCTGGAAGGGACAGGGAGAATATTAGTAATTTCGGTTACTAATATTCTTTAAATAAAAATAAAAAAACATAACAATTCAAGTTCCTGAACACAATCGTCGCTGATGTTACGAAGGCTGTAAAACCAAGAGTGTTATTGAAGTGCAAGATAGAAATAAATGCGAACTTTTACAAGAGTTAGTAACATCACGGCATGTGGCTCAACATCCTCAGACGACTGACATAAAATTTCTCTCGCTCCACAAACAAACCACCGTTAAACATCACAATTTGCATTATGCTGTATTCTTGCTGCTAGTAAGTATCTAAATAACTATACCTTTCTTTATCAAGTGAATTCATCCAGGTATTACCTCATTGTGGGCACAATGAAGCGGCTGTATCAAAGTTGAACCGACTTAAATCACACCGAGTCTCCGACATCAGATCTATTGTCGGCCGGGATGGTCTGCCCGCGGAAAGTCCACCAGACCCACCAGTCTGGGCAATGGTTTAGACGGATGACGATCTGTGTAAGACCATATCCGCCCACCGCGCCTGGGGTGATTTTTATTAAGATCTTTTCCTTGCAATTTCACCGTTGTCGGTTACGGTAAGGGCTTGGTTCTGCAAAATTAGAAGCAGAGCATATCCAAAGCCAATCCCTCGATTTCTCTGCAGGGTACCCTCTGCTTACAAGAAAGGCACGCGAACATACTGAGTAACCCACTTCCGTCTCAGCACATTGCTTCACTCAAAGGTAAGAATCGAGGCTTTGCCGTTTCTGTAGCTTAGGGTACTACTAGGTTTTCTAGTCTGCCGGACTAGAAATTCTCCTTGTAGTGCGCCCTAGGCTCCCTGGGATCCCTACCTGACATAATCGGATTTTGGTATATATGTATATTTTATAAAACAACTAAATAAACGATAAATTAACAACTTAATCAGGACACTCAACATATACAGCCGTAGAAGATACAGCAAACCAGCAATAAATATTTTACCTGAAACTCAGGGGAAGTTATACCCACGCCGCTACAATAACATTTAACGACCAACAGACCACACAGGTCATTAAAATTTTTGAGATCAATAATTTACCTGCATTCATGAATTCTATTTTGTTCACCCAAGTGATATCATCCTGATGAAGAAGGTGAAATAATAGTACCTAATTTTCTATATTAGCAAGCTGAAGTGGCAGTGGGCCGGCCATATCTCGCGAAGAACCGACAACCGCTGGGGTAAGCGTGTTCTAAAGAGGAGACCGCGACTCGGCAAACTTAGTGTCAGACCTAAGCCCTCCGGCCAGGTGGAATGACGATCTGCGAAAGACTGCGGGCAGATGCTGGATGCGCTATGGCCCTAATTAGGGGAGACCTATGTCCAGCAGTGGACTAATAGAGGTTTATGATGATGATGATGATGAATGTCTGTATATATGTCATGTATATACTTTTTCTTCTATGTTAGTAGCATCAAAAGTTATTCAGAATATTAAGAATAATAACAATTTTATATAAATAACTTTATTGCTTTATACAGTATTCTCCTCACTATAGTGCACTTGTTAATGCGTTAAGTATTCAGTCCTTCCTTCTTTAGGCGCCTCTTTAATCATTTGAAATGTTTATCCTGCATTCATATTATAAATCAAGTCAAGCGTCGGTAGCTTAGTGGTTAAGGAGTCAAACCTATGATCGAGAGGTCCCGGGTTCGAATCCTAGCCATTACACTACCGACGTGAACCCACTCCTAACACAAGCAATAGCTTAGCTGGAGGGGTTAGGGGGAATATTAGTAATTTCGGTTACTAATATTCTTTTCAAAAGAAAAAAAAAATATAGCCTAATATGTTAGGCAACCTAATATCGGCCATAATTAATTATTAAAATGAATGTTGCCCAAAAAGCCTGGAACAAACTTCGAACCCGCTTAAGTCTCATAAAACCCAAAGCAAATTAAAGTTGCATAATACTAAAATTAGACGGCTACCGTTTCGTGCTGTATTCGTGTGGTGAGTCTAAAATAACAATCAATGTCAATGCACCCAAATCAGTAATACTGCAAAGAAACGATAACATATCTAGCAAAAGTGACAAACGTGCAAAAATCACGTTTTGTTGTAAACGTTATCAAATCAAATCAAATCATTTTATTCGCATAATATCGCAAATAGCCCAGTGATTGCATTTCACGATGTTGGAATTGCAAATCAAACCGTTAAACGTGTGGTTTCCGGATGTGAATAGAACAACCGCAACTCCCATTGGCAATTACTGCTCAGAACATGGATGCTGGAGAATTGCTAAGTTCCCTATCTGTTTCTCATTTACATACTTTTGAATTTCATTGGTTAACTTTTAATCCCTCTGTTAAAGAAAGGTGAACAGAACTGTTACGGTATAGTGATGAAAAATTCGGTTGGGCAGCTTTTGAAATAAGGAGGTATATTGCATAATAACACCGAAACTGATAGACAAATATAAATGTATTTTTTGCCAAGTTGCTTTATTCGAGATAGCTGTTGCCCGCGGGTCCACACGCGTGGAACTCTGATCCCATTCCCGCAACCCATGGCAACCTTTCGGGATATAAAGGGCTAGGGATAAAAAGCCCACATGTTATTCCAAACTATGATCTATGCCTGTACTAAATTTCAGTCAGTTCCGTTCAACCGTTAAAGTATGATTGAGTAACAAACATGGAAACGTCTTAGGATAGTAGGATAAGATAGTAGGATAGGATAGTTGGATAGGATAGTAGGATATGATAGTAGGATAGGATAGTAGGATAGGATAGTAGGATAAGAAGTAGGATAGGATAATAGAACAGGATAGGAGGATAGGATAGTAGGATATGATAGTAGGATAGGATAGTAGGATAGGATAGTAGAATAGGATAGTAGGATAGCATAGTAGGATAGGATAGTAGGATAGGATAGTAGGATAGGATAGTAGGATAGGATAGTAGGATAGGATAGGATAGTAGGATAGGATAGTAGGATAGGATAGTAGGATAGGATAGTAGGATAGGATAGTAAGATAGGATAGTAGGATACGATAGTAGGATAGGATAGTAGGATATGATAGTACCTAGGATAGGATAGTAGGATAGGATAGTAGGATAGGATAGTAGGATAGAATAGAAGGATAGAATAGTAGGATAGGATAGTAGGATAGCATAGTAGGATAGGATAGTAAGATAGGATAGTAGGATAGGATAGTAGGATAGGATAGTAGGATAGGATAGTAGGATAGGATAGTAGGATAGGATGGTAGGATAGGATAGTAGCATAGGATAGTAGGATAGGATAGTAGGATAGGATAGTAGAAAGATTTGTAATTTAAAAAGTGAAAAATACAGGACATAGTAATTATGCCTATATTACTTGTTTGCATTGTTCTAGCACAACAGTTTGGCACAACGGACGGCAGTCATCTTTACAGAAGCAGGCCAGGACGGAGGCGTGTCGTGTGTATCCTACATACGCCTCCCAGCTCACCGACGCGGGTTCAAACCCGACCCCAAAGGCTAGGCCACGACGGCACCGCGCGACCCGGGGTGTCTGGCAATGGGCGCTTGGGAAGGACACAGTGTGGTTTTAGTCGGTTCGATTCCGACATACCCACCTCATCGCTGACACCAGTGGGGTAAAACCCGTGGGCGCTTCCAAACGTAAAAAAAAGCACAACAGTATTGAAACCGTTTCGCTGGTGTTCCTGGAGTAGCTGAGTTAGCATATATAATATATATATGTAATATATTTTGAAAGGTAGCTGGGATAGACTGGATGCGAGGAAGGCAGGCGCAGGATCGGGTGCTAAAGCGTACAATGGGAGAGGCCTATGTCCAGCAGTGGACTGTAATAGGCTAATTGATTGATTGATTGAATATCTTTTGAATAGAATGTTCGATTTCAAAAATTCAAAAGTAATCATCAGGTATTCCTTACACCCCGGCGTCTGAAGACCCGAGACGGCGTGCGGTTTTAGTCGGTGCAAGCCCGACATAACCGCCCCCGCTGGCCGGCGGGGGGGTATCCGAAGGGATTTCCGCACGATAAAAAAAAAAAAAAAAAAAAGGTATTGAAACAGTCTTGAATGCCAAATCATTTATTTGTATAATAATACAATGGTATGAATAACATGGTCTGATTTTGATTGGTATTTCTATGAACTTTAAAAATGTAAAAAAGTAGTTATAGTGACATGATTACAATAGCTGGACATATAACATAACATAACATAAACTCACGCCTATATCCCCGAAGGGGTAGGCAGAGGTGCTAGCACCCACATTTCGCCAGTTTATGTTAAGGTCCCAATGTAATAGGTGGCGAGCCTATTGCCATTAACCGGGCACTTATAAGCCTGCGATAAATACACACATAACTTCGAAAAGCATCGAAAAGTCATTGGTGTGTACCATGGTAAAACCTGGGATCGATCCCGAGACCTCGTCGGCTGGACATATGGTGTAGTGAAATGTTTTGTAGAATTTCCTAGTACAAATAGCCCGGTTACACATTGCCCAATTGCTCAGCAACCAAGGCGTACACATGAGAAAAATAACGAATGATATTTAGCAACATTCCATAAAATAAAATGCATCGTAGCCTGTCGATAACAATAACGAATCACGATATGAATGTATAATGCGATGTTAATTTTATTTTGTTTGTATGATTCACTATTCTGAATTCATAAAAATCTAAAATTGTGGTTATTGAGCTGAGCGAGCGAAGCTCCGCGGCATAGCCGTTTGTTGGTGGCTCCTCCGTAACCACCTGCGCGATCTCGACCAAATTTACCACGGTGATAGTGTGGATACTGAGGAGTGTTTTTTTTTTTTTTTTTTTTTTACGTGCGGAAATCCCTTCGGATACCCCCCTGCTCGCTCAGCTCAATTAATTTCAGTCGCACCCTGCAATGAATTCCTAGTTATCTCTACATGCTAAAAATATTACTTACAGGAGGTACTTGAAGGCGTTTGCAAACAACTATATTTTGATATTACTACTAAAAAAGTTTATGTAGTAAACTATTGAGATTCCGAGCTTACTCATTCTAATTGGCCAGGTTCACTAGCCTTGCACAATACGGCAGCCGCGTACTACAAACTTGAAGAAATTTCATACAAAAGAACATTTTCAAACGATTCAGAAAATGTACGTAGGCTGCATTATGCAAAAGAGCATTGTCGTATTATTATCAAAGACGTTTTGCTTGCACTATGCGATTGCAGATAAGATTAAGAAGTAGCATTTATAAAATTCAATGTTATTTCTATTGGTCATGTACCTTTTTTTTTTTTTTTTTTTTATCGTGCGGAAATCCCTTCGGATACCCCCCCGCCGGCCTATACGCTCCTCCGCTGTCAGAGCTGTAAGAACGAATTTAGAAAGATAGTAGATATATAAATATAGTTGACAATTTATTTTTTCCCTCCGGTGGAACTATTTTCTTTTTTAATACTACTACTAAGGCTAAAAATACGACCTACATGATGGTAATCATAGCTTATGAACACTTGCAACACCAGAGGTATCACTTTCTGTGGCGTGGTGTTTCTGAACAAGTTGACAACTGCGAATCCATACGGATTCCGTATACGTCGCGCCTGATAATGAAGACACTCATCCGCGCGGTTACAAGGATGTCAGTGCATTGTTTGCCACAAAGAAACATTCTCGTGACCGCCATCCGCCGCGGTTCGCGGTTAAAAAAAAGTTGCCTACCTAAAGAGAAGCTCCTTTACAGACGATGCGGATTCATCAGTCGCCAGTCCCTACTTAATTTATGAGAGGCTGTCGGGATATGTGGACTTCTAACCAAGTTTTTATTTCATCAAAACGGAATATTTAAACATATTTTAGAGACATGGGATGCTACGCTAAAAAGTGTGAGTTCAAGGCGTAATAGTCACGTTATGTACAGTATACAGCTAAAAACTAGTAATATTCAAAGCTGGTATAAGCTATTATTCTCATATGACTATTATCCATTTGGTTTTTTCTATTTTCCGCCTGCTTCACATAAATAACACATTGCCGTTTTAATGCTACTATAATTATGAATCAGACCAGCCCTTGTTATAATAAAATAGAGCCGTGATTGCTCCGTAAATAATAGGTACTGTCGTCCGTCTCATATAATGCATCCTTTAATAACAGACTGCGCAATCCATCCGTGGCACAGATACTACGCCAAGATATGCATGTAAGTAATAGACTTGTGTGTCTTTTTCATAAAGGGTACCTAAATTATAGAAGAATTAGCTTTTCGCCCGCGGCTCCGCCCACGTGGATGTCGTGAAATAAAAATAAAAATACTGTTAGTATGTATTTAAAATGCAATTTCCTATTACCTACCCTAAACGACAATATTACAAAGTGGCAAAAAAGTAACATAATTAAAATTTTAAGAATGTGTGTGGGGAGCGTCATGTGGGTGGACAGACAATGGGGTCTTCGTTACTACCAATGGAACTGTAAAACCTTTCGGCTGCGTTTCCACCAGAGATGTGCGAGGATGCGTAGGGAGGGATGTGTTTGCTAAGAACCAATAGAATCCCTTCATTTACTTAGCTTTAGTTTCATATTGGTACTGAAAATTTTGTGATTCAAGTTAAGTTTTTTGTAATATTACATGAAATCGTCGAAAGTGTAGCACCAGTATCAAATTCTATTTTATCTTTTACTTCATCGTCAATTGTTATTACGTATTTATCTGAAATTTCAATCTTTATGAGGTTGGTCTCCGCGTTGCTGTTGATACTGAAACTGCTGGTGGAGTTGTCCAGTAGGTTTGTATTGAGTCTGTGTCCACGTGAGCAGACACAAGCTAGGTATACCCTTTCTTTTCGGGGTGCGAGGGATATGCTCTATGGACAACCTTACACCCCGGCTTCTTTAAACCCGAGACGGCGTGCGGTTTTAGTTAGTTCAAGCCCGACATAACCGCCCCCGCTGGCCGGCGTGGGGGTATCCGAAGGGATTTCGGCACGAAAAAAAAAACAAAAAAAAAAGGTACCCTTTCTTTTGATATTTACGGCATGTTCTTTTTTATAGCGCCGCATTCATTTGGCTTGTGATTGTCTTTTCCACAACGGTTATATTTCCCTTTAAGATCTCTGATCTTCATTGATGATCTTTGTGAAGTATCCCTCAGAGAGTGCGTGATTCATTGATTACCTTTTTTGATACTATCTATCGACTTTGAAATGATCCATCGATGTTTAGTTTTAATCTTTGTTTTATTTTGTTTTGATGTTGGTACCGCGTATTGATAGGACCAACACCAATCATATTCGCATTACCCGCACATACCCGCGCATTATTGTACGTGAATGATGACGCCGCTACATGACCAGTTGAGCGCGTAGTACATGGAGACGTCACTTTGTGAGGGTCCGAGCTCGTTGGCTCGTTGGTAGACCCTGTGTTAGCGCTTTTGGAGGGTTTGGCTCCGCGCTGTTGGAAGAACATAGTTTGATTTAGTTGATTGAATGTGGAGTAATTAGTGAACATTGATTGACGAGATCGTTATCTCTTTGTAAAATTAAGTGAATACGCCCATCGCGTTTGTTTGACTTGGAACCATTGCAGCGGTGGATCACACGTAAAAAGGGAAGTGAAATACTTTATAATTTTTGTAATCTATTGTATAATACATTCTCAACATACATTAGACTTGGATTAGATTAGGTACATTATCACTGGGGTGTGTGTTGGGTAACCTCCTCGAGTGTCGCTCCGATTCCGATCCCGCTGCAGTCCGGGGGGAAAGGAATCGGAGCGGCCGGTACACCCTGGGCGGCGGTCAATGGCTTTCCCTTCATAGGGTTGGCATTGATCGTCGGCCAATACCCAACATGGCGGGAACACAACGCTCTCCGTACTCCTCTGCTTTCAGAGGAGACAGGATGAGCGTGCTGTTAGTGGTGAGATGGCCCAGGGTCAGTCGGGGTGCGAGGGATATGCTCTATGGGTAACCTTACACCCCGGTGTCTGAAGACCCGAGACGGCGTGCGGTTTTAGTCGGTGCAAGCCCGACATAACCGCCCCCGCTGCCCGGCGGGGGGGTATCCGAAGGGATTTCCGCACGAAAAAAAAAAAAAAAAGAAGGTACATTATCACTGGGCCATTTGTTCCGAATACGGGGCCGTCATGAAAAAGGTTAGTTAACAACCTACTTATATATATTTCCTTTTCTTGATATTTTATTTATTTGTTTGCTTGTGTAATCGTATTATTTTGTTTGAAATCGATTGATCTTTTGTTGATCATAATTAAAGGATTGGTTTAATTTTGGTTTGCCATTTGAAACTTAACACGCGATCACCATTTTGACGTTAATTTATCGGTACTATTTTGCCTTTTGGTGCAATTGAATTTGACTATTTTCAACTTTAAAACTTGTAATTGTTATTGTAATTAAAATGTTTCCTGGTCGACTTCGATCGGGTGTCAATTGCGGCTTAATTTGACTATTGAAACAAATACGTGCTAAAAATCTGTTTAACTTTGAATTGTTGTTTATTCATTTTGATTGGACCCGCCGGGAGGTCGGAATAAGTATTTATTTGTGTTTACTTGCTGTAAAATTGAAAGTACCGTATGATTTGATTTGTTTTTACCCGTGAGGTTTTGGTCGGTTCCATTAACCAGTTATTCCTAAATTGCTGTATTTTGCAGTTTGAACCATTGTATATTCGTGCCGACTTCCTGTGTTTGATGCTTCGTGCGGTTTTGGTCAGTTGGAGTAACTGGTTTGTGTGGAATTACGGTATTTTGTTATTGTTGTTTGATTAATGATTTTGTACCGTTTGTTGACTGCACCTTTGTGTAGATCCGGATCATTAGACCCTTTATTTTAGTTAAATATTAAGTTTTAGTTTTATGTGCGTTTCCACTGTCGGCTTTCGATCACTCTTCGGAACGAAGTAGTGATTGCGTGAAAGTGAGTGGTGGGGCTACGGCTTGAATACTACTTTCTCGTGGTCTTACTCCTCACCCTTGTCTCCGGGTAAAGGAGACTGGTTGCAGAGCTGTTAATTGTTTTTTTTATATTACTGCGCTCGCTACGTTCGCGTACAATTTTTTTTGTTTTTTTTTTTTACACGTTACGTTTAATAAAAGATATGGTTGAGTTTTCATGTTTCTCATTTTCATTGATGTAGCCATATGTACTAATGTGGAAAATAGTGTGTGTGTGTGTTTTCCTGTAAGATTTTAGTACGTATTTCTCCGTCTTTTAAGCCTCATATGAATCGTAGTGATAGCAATATGTCCAGGGTAGATTTGTGAATATGTGGACATTTAAATGAATTAATGAAGAGATTATCGTTAAAGTGTGAACACTTTAACGATAATCTCTTCAGTTCTCATGCAAATATTGCGATATCTTCGTCAACATGCTGTAGGCGTGATACGAAGGTATGTTGCAATGCCTATCAAATTATCTAAACTATCTGACAGTTCTTCAAAAGTCTTGTCACTTGGTTCGTCTGGAGAGCACAGGTCGGCGACTCTTTCATGAATCTCTGGGAGAAGTGTGGACAGCAATATGTAGACTTTTGTTTTGGGGTTTAATATTATAAGATATTTTTGCTGTGGAGGTTTCAAAGGAGTTCAAAATTATAATGAACTAGCGGCCCGGTACGTGCTTCGCTACGTCAAAATGATCCGCCATTTATTGGATTCATTTGTTACAAAAAATGTGATAAATGAAGAACCGCTCGACCGATTTTGTGCAAACTTCACATAAACCATCTACTAAATGGTCCGAACAAAGCCTAAACATTTGGTTTGGATAGGTGAGCCCGTTCTTGAGTTATAAAATTACAACGAAAAGTGGCATTGATTTATATATATATTGATATACTTAGTCGCTCCTAGTAGGCGACACAAGAGCAAAATATACACGGCAATATACACGGTGAATATTACATAACATTACTCACCATATTTTTATGAATACGAGCTTCACTTGCTTTCTTAAGAACCTCCGAACACCGGAAGCCTTGAACTTGGGTTTTTTTAAATATATAATGGATTATACCTAAAAGGACATTGTCTTACATTCTTAACTGTAATGAGATGACCAATTTAAAAAATAGAGCGCGATAAACAATAATAACAGATATCGTATATTATGGAATTACTAATGATATATCATCGAATGCAGACGGATCTGACGAGTATTATGTAGTTACGCACTAAATAACTGATGATACAAAGTATGAGAAACATTTACTGTGATTGTCACGAACGACATAAAAACGGTAAGTTGTCGGACCGTAGAGATACGAATCAATCATGCAATGACATTGTGCAGAAAGATATTGAATAATACGACAATTATGGAATAAATAAGCATAAGTAATGATACATTAAGTCTACACTCATACTAGCATTAGTATGAGTGTAGACTGATCATGCAGTTACGCATGTGGAACAGTAATGGTGTAGATATTAAGATTATAACTTGGAAAGGAGGAAGCAATTCCGTACCAATAAGATTGAATATTACTTTCTTTTGTGAAAAACAAAAATTCTATCATATTCGTAAACAATTAACTACTGATTGCAGATTGCGTATGTAATGAGTTCTAAAATATTATAAAGGTAATTGAGTTTGTTTGTTCGTTAGTCAATCATGTAAAAATAACTGCATGGATATGGCTTATACATACATAAATATGTACGACTATTCATCCCGTGAATAGGTTCCTGTGGGCCAGGGGACCTTGGAAGTATTACCCGTTCTCTTTTCAACGTTGGCTACTAGCATGCTGGATTCCTCACGGTGCTGAGAAAAGCAAATGCCACAATAGCGTCAAATAGTTTTGTTAAATTTACATTTAGTGTTAATTGATTCCTTCACAGATTAGGATAAGGTATTACCTGATTAGATTCTTTTTATGTAATGTGAAGAGCGAGACCTTCTAACAAAGGTATTATTACATACAAGCCTTTTTTTTCGACATACATACCTAAGTACGAGTACTTGTTAAGTGCTATGATCTGAGAATTCGGTATTAATATGCTACAGGAAGAGCTATTTTCTATATTGTCAAAGTAAATTTAAACTAATGGCCATGTAACCAGGATGCAGCCAATTTATTATTATTAATGTATTATTCAATTCCAACCTTTTTTATTCGAATTCACAAAATGCATGAATTGTATTTAATTGTATCTGGAATACGTTGGATATAATTTATAAGAATCAAATCATACATTCTCATTCAACGCCTCGGTTCATGCAAATATATTCCGCGAGGCAAAACTGTAAATAAACAACCGTTGAAAAAAAGAGTTACTTGAAATGGCTTGGCTATATATCCTTATCATGATACGGCGGCTCGAGAAAACTGCACTATTACTCAATTGAAGAGGACTTTATTAACTATTCAAAATATACACACAGTAGAAATATTCTTACTGGGTTACAAAATCAAGACCACAACCTCTTCATGTTAATGTGCACTTAATATCAAATAGTTTATAAAACTTTAAATGCCTAACATTTTAGATTTGAAAAAGAATGAGGTTTTCACTTGAATATTCGCCAAATTTATTGCTGCAGTTATTATGATTATTTCATTAAGTACTTAATAAAGTTCAAGTCAAGTTTTAATACTGTATCAATGAATTCAAACATGCTCGTAGCAATTCAATACCAGTCGACATCGATGGGGAGGAATTCTTTGACACCTAAACTTTTTACTTTGTACATTCTCTTTTTTAGGATGTAAATACTTTAATTTAAAATTATAAAATGTATAGGTTCAATCAGTAAATTTATACATAGTAGCAAGTTGCCAACTCACGAGTATGCAACCAGTAACCTAATTCTTTCAATTGACACAAGACAAGATTGAGAGTGATCTGGTTGAGAATGAGTGCCTCCAATAGGTGCTTGAACAATATATGATGCATCATATTCAAGTAAGCAGGCGTTATAAAAATAATGGCTTTATAATATTGTATGTATTCTGTGACTATCGCCGCTAAAGGTTGCCTGTAAGATATTGCTTTTAGCGATAAGGCCGCCATTTGTACATGTATTGTTTAAGTTTCCATATATGTATATTCTGATTGGTGTAAAATAAAGTTTATATCTATCTATCTATCTATTTTTTTCAACATGTATTGTCATCTTAGCAGATATATCAGTGTCGAACTGTTTCGACATCAGATCGATTGCCGGGAGAGGTGTTTTCCTACGGCACTGTATATCCGAAGGTATGACATACCTAATCAAGTTGTTTAAGCTATTAGCCTTCTAAAAAAGATTTTTATATATAGCACCAATTCTTTAAAAATACGTCCCTAGAAGCTGCAAAAGTAAGTCTAAGTCGTAACATTACAGCAATCGCTGAATGCATTTGTGGTATGGAATAACTAAATTGAAGCTAATTAAAATTCAATTCTCGTAATTTGTCTCGCCTCTATTTACTACCTTTAATGCACTGCACCGATGCATACAATGAATACTTATTGTCCTTTGTGATTGGTCGTCGTTTTGTGCAAACTTGGGACTGTCTGGATGAGTCTGACACGCGTGAAACGTGTATACGTAGAATTAATTAATTTGACAAAAGTGCTGGAAGCAGTTTTGTTGGTCTTTGAACTTTTGGTCGAATGTTTGTTGACAATCAAATTGTTTGACTAGCATTTGGGGCTCCACTCGGTATATGACTTTAAAGATTAAATTACAACCGAATGCATGTTTAGATAATGCAATTTATGGGATAAAGCAATCATCATTAGTAGGAGGTTAGGAGTATTCCTCTTATTTGTATTCTGAATTTTTTGTGCACGACTTCCGTAAATCAGGGGAAAAAGATAACTGTACCGGATTGGATACGGCAAAAAGAGTTACTTAATAACCTAAGTGTTAATTGGGTGGTGCTTATATGGTGATCTATCTTATTTATCCCAGTGCCAATAAAGGTTGCATCCAAAGCTTATATTTTGGAGCATGGAGTCAGTTCTGCCACTCCTCGCTTACATAGTTTGATTTATTTAGGTTTTTATGGGAACAACTGCGCTTATTTCGTCTCGGAATTGGGGATCAGTCCTCCAACTCCGAGAGGAAATCAGCACCAGAGCCTCTTCTACCAATTAGCAGGTGTACCGGCTTGCAGATGAGATTAGCTTGTGGGCTGTAGCAAGCATTAATATATCAATATTAAACAAAAACTAACCTGTATACGAAATGACGTCGTCTGACAGGACGATGACGACTGGATGTGCCGTTTAGTGACGAAGACCAGGCGTCAGGTCTTGACAGCGCCATATTCCGCGCTTCTGTCGTCCGCGCACTTTCCAACAAGATCGCTGTATACTTCGTTATTAACATGCTGTGTCGCTGCTCCTTCTTTCTCACTTCACACACTCAACACTATATCTATTTAAACTGACACTTTGGGTACACTACGCATGATACTGGTGCTATACTTAGCAACATAATCTATGTAAACTTGAAAGTTGAAAATAGAATGAAATTCATGCTTCGTTTAGACTGGAATATTTCGTACCTACTGAAAAATTTACGAGTAACTGAGTGATATCAAGCCGTAATGTAGTGTATCGTGCGATACCAGAAAGCAACAAGTGAATAGGCCAGACCGGCTCGACATCCGCACGGTCACGGTGAGTGACCACCAACCATCATACGTTATTATCCCTCTGACTAAACAACGGGATATTGTGAATTATGCGTGACACCCACGCGTAAAGGTGCTCAAGAACAAGTTTCCAATCGAAAATACAAGCTCTACAATAAGTAAACGTAAATAAGCCCTGACATAAATATACTTTAATCCTTTCCGCAATTTAAAATACCTTTTAGCTATTACATACATGCATACACTCACGCCTTTTTCTCTGTGATGTAGACAGAGATAACAGACCTCCAATTACTTTTGTCCTTACACACTAAGTTTCTTCGACTGTCATTAAACCTTTCCAGCAATGCCGTCAGTGTTGTGTATATTTCGCCCAATTACGCCATTATTGGAAAGCCCAGAGTGTCAAAAGATCTATTTGTTTCCCAAATATATGACGGTCTATAAACATACTGCACGACCAAAAAGTTGTCCACGGTTGTCTCGTAGTATTCGATATGTAAAGTTCCATTGACCGAACTGCACGTTACACTGCATACTTTTAGTCTTAGTCATGCTAACCTGACAAGTTATTTGCCCTTAGTTAATATACATCCGTTGGCAATTTCAAAATAACAGAAGTGGTTTGCTTGTAAAACAATTGTAAGATTATGCGATACAGCTTTATGTCATAATTATAGACTGTAGCTTAATTCGCATCCTGCTTTTAGTACTTAGATAAAAGTATTCTCACTAACCCCTCTGGTAAAACTGTATCGCTTTTGTCAGGTGCGGGTTCAAGGTTCTTAGGTGTATATCTCCTGCACTGGCTTCTGCCTGTATATCTCCGAAGGAATAGGCAGTGGTTTGACCCACGTTTCGTCAACTATGATTTTCGGTCTCACGTAAATGAGGGCGAGCCTATTGCCGTCAAGTAACTGTAATTTCCCAGTGGAGCGGTACCAAAAATATTATTTAAGTTCTGAATTACGTGTACTTTGAATGGCCAACAGCTGACATCCCACCGACACTCTCATACATATCAAACAGAGTGCGCAAGCAGTTATGCAAATAACGATACAGTTTCTTCAGTTTGTTAATATATTGTACCGAGTTGCAGTTATTCAATTACTAGAGACTTACCACTTAACTTCAACTTTAATGTAGTGTCAGTAACCGCTCACTCAAATAATACTACGAACACTATAGATTCTAGATATATTTTTTCTCGTTTTCGTATTTCGGGTCGTAATCGGAAATAATTAAGATTTTACTTCAGTCCTTGGAGAGGACCTTTTATTTTTTCCGTGCGGAAATCCCATCGCATACCCCTCGATCGAGTTTAGGCTCTTTTGTTTTGTCACAACAAACTCTTTGGGGTTAAATGATAGTCAAGGTTTGAAGATAGATTAGGAAGGTGGCCAAAGGTGGCATGTCTCCTAGCCGGGACCCCTCCATGGGACCTGGAAGCGAGGGCCCTTGCATCGTTGTACCAATGGCGCAAGGAGGCGCAGGAGCGGGGCCATAGGCTGGAGCCGTAAGAAATTAGGGCTCAGCGGTCCCAGCTCCGCCAGGAACTCATGGAGATCTGGAGGGTGCGACTTGAGCAACCAAGGTGGGAAGAATCCACGACCGTGGTGGTGAGGCCGGTCATGGAGGAGTGGCTGGAGAGGCACCACGGTGACCTCTCCTGCCGAATGTCCCAGATAATTATCGGACACGGGTGCTTCTATAAGTAGCTGTGGCGCATCCATCGGGAGACAACGCCACAGTGCCAGCACTGCGAGGATTAGGTACACCAGGTAATGAGCGCGAAAGAGGTCGGCGGAGAGGGAGCGGTGAAGAACCCTGCCCCCAGAGTTCCGCACTCGTCTACGCCCGGGTTTAACGAACTCCATGATCGGGGCTTGAGGACGGCAGTTGGCAAAGAAGCAGGCCAAGATGGAGGCGTATCGTGTGTGTCCTACACGTCCTGAACGGGAAAAAAGCCGACCCCACCAGGCGAGGCCGCGGTATTAGCGGTCAAAGGCCGCCGGTAACCTTGGGGTTATCCTTTCGACGGCTTACCCGGGGTGACCGGCAATGGACACTTGGGGAGGACACCGTGTGGTTTTAGTCGGTCCGATTCCGACACGCCCATCCCATCGTTGGCACGTATGGGGTGAAGCCCGTGGAGTATCCACGCATAAAAAAAAAAGAGGAAGGTGGCTAAATTAACTCCTAAACCAAACAAGATAAACCTATTGAGTTTGGGCTCATTTGTTTTGTTTTTGGCGTTATGTTATGGTATTCAGGGTTTGAAGATGGAGTAGGAAGGCCATAGGAACTCCTAAACTAAACAAGATAAACTTATTGAGTTTGGGCTAGTTTGATTTGCCTTGGTGGACTCAATACAAAATACAAACATAGAGTTGTACATAGTATTCAGGGTCACTGTGGAGCTACATAATATTACTAAAACTAAAAAGTTGAAAATAAAATAATGAATAAAATGAACTATCTAAAAAACAAGCTTTTATCCCAAATGTAGTCGCGATTGGAAAAGCTTGTAGCGTAAATAGAAAACAGAGAAATAACTTGCTGAATGAATAGCTTTTGAAATCAGCACTGAAATTGCATACAATTATTATTTTCGTTATAGTGTGACTACATTTTTGGATAGAAGTTAGTTTTATGTTGTATGAAATTAATCTGATAGGTACTTGAAACTTGCTCGACGGCCGATGGGACTTCGGAGAGCACATCCGAAGTCTAGTCCCCAAATTGAAGGGCACAGCTCTCGTTGCGGCTGTTGCCCAACATGAGGGGGCCCGATGACTCCTGCAGGAGACTCTACGCGGGGATCGTGCGGTCCATGGCCCTGTATGGGTGCCCAATATGGACGGAGGCCCTCAAGGCCAGAAGTGTGCGGATGCTGCGCGCTCCGCAGCGAGTGATGGCCATCAGGGTCATCCGT
The DNA here is from genome assembly GCA_946251805.1 of Cybosia mesomella. Lineage (NCBI taxonomy): Eukaryota > Metazoa > Arthropoda > Insecta > Lepidoptera > Erebidae > Cybosia > Cybosia mesomella. The sequence goes on along the minus strand of OX276402.1, from coordinate 20,232,317 downwards.
GGGCACCGCACGATCTCCTTCGAGGCGGCGAGTCTCCTTGCCGGACCTCCACCATGGGACCTGAAGGCGAGAGCCCTTTCGCAACTATACCAGTGGCGAAAGAAGGCGCGGGAGCAGGGACGGAACCCCGAGTCTCAAGAAATCAAGGCCGTGCAGTCCCAGCTCCGCCAGGTGGTGGAGTGGAAGGGCGACCAAGCGCAGGGCACGCCGCAATAGCGGCGGTAAGGCCCATTATGGAGGATTGGCTAGAGAGGCGACACGGAAGCCTCTCGTAAAGACTGACGCGTGTGATCTCCGGGAAGGGGTGCTTCGGGGACCACCTGCATCGGATCAGGAAGGAGCCAACGCCTCAGTGTCATCACTGCGACGCGAGCGAGGACTCAGGGCTGCACACGCTGGCGGACTGCCTGGCGTGGGAGGTGCCGAGGCGTGACCTCGTGGCAGCCATCGGGGTGGGAGACCTCTCGCTCGGCAGCATGATTGCGGCAATGGTGCGGAGCGTCATCTCGATGCTCGCCGCGCGTCGCAGGCGACTCAGGCGCCGGAGATCGCTTAACGACCTCTGTCCTCCATGAGCGCAGGCCTGGAGGTGGCAGGTGAGGCCGCCTGTCACCCCAGCAGAAGCAGGCCGGGACGGTGGGGCGACTAGCGCCCCTCCCCCAAACCGGGGCAAGACGGGGACACCGTGGTTCCCAAACCCGAGACGGCGTGCGGTTTTAGTCGGTTCAAGCCCGACATAATCGCCCCCGCTGGCCGGCGGGGTGGTATCCGAAGGGATTTCCGCATGAAAAAAAAGGTACTTGAAACTTTATGACCTTAATTAAAGTTAGGCAGATGAAAATGTATAAATACAAACAGTCCATAGAAGAATATTTATCGATAACGAATAAAATTTATATGAATATATTATGCAGTAATACGGGCCTTCATTGGCGCCATATAATTGGGCAAAACGAGGAAACCATTAAGGTGTAAAATATTCATGCTCTGTAGCGAACACACTTTACTATTATTAAATGAGGCTATAAACGTCTTTCAAACGCACTCAGTTGATAAAATGCATATTACTAATCCTACTAATATGTATTATAAGCGCGAAAGTTTGTGATGCTGTATGGATGTATGGAATTTTGTTACTCTTTCACGCAGAAACGGCTAAACGGATCTGGCTGCAATTTGGTACTGGGATATATTATAGTCCGGAATAACACACATACTACTTTTTTCGGGAATAGGTTCTGATGGGTTGAGTGAACGTGATCAGAATTCCATGCGAGCTGCGGGCAAATGCTAGTTTACTATAAATACCTACCTCATTACTAAAGCCGACATTAATAAGGACATAACAACAAAAAAAAAAATTAGGCAGTCTTTAAAAATAATAATTGGAACCTATGTAAAGTTTTTTGAAAACTGGCAAAAGATGAAGCAATTGGAGAGGGCTAAAATTTAAAAAAAGTTACTAAACTAGTTCTGAAGTCGTATATATTCATAGTTACAGTAAATATTTAAATTTCATTTGGCTCTTTTCCTTTCTCAACTAACCTGCCTCATCAAAATCCCTCTTGTGATCAAGATGATCTCAACCAGCAATCTTCGTGATCACAACGCCGTGAACCGGTGCAATGGAGCCGAAATATCCGACTTGCATCAGTAGTCCTTGGGCTATCCCTGTTTGTCCAGGTATTTACATAAGTCAGTTACTTTTCTACAGAAATAGACCAGCTATTGTAACCTTTACTGAAATGATGTAGTACGAATATTCAGTAGTGGCTTGAACCTGAAAAAATCACGCATGGTCCTTTGACCATTTAGCTTTCTGAATATTAAAGGTGGCTTTCGCTAAAATCATTTTAGGAAATAACAAAGGGTTTGATAAATTCTTGTACAGAATTTTAACTTTCGAATTTAACATTTATGACGCGTGTTTACATCCACTAACCATAATCAGCTTACCAGTTCACTGATTTTGATGGTAACTAAATTGATACATTTCTCTTCTGTCGTTTGTCTATATGCACCAATTACTTTGCAAGCTAAATCGTGTATTTTACGGATAGGCATTCATCATTCTCATAATGATTTCCTAGTTGCATCCAAAGTTTGCTCTTTCGAACCCAGGTTTCGCTTATTGTTTTTGATTGTGATGTCGGCTTCTCCGGGAGCGACTGCCGACAGACCTCCCAGCTCCGAGAGAAAAGATTGCGCTCGATCCTCGTCCGTTGTTAAGCAGGGCTGGCTTGGGCCCCAAAGGTGTTGGTAGGGCCCTGTAGGTACACACCCCCTTTTTTTTTTTGTGCGGAAATCCCTTCGGATACCCCCCGCCGGCCAGCGGGGGCGGTTATGTCGGGCTTGAACCGACTAAAACCGCACGCCGTCTCGGGTCTACAGACGCCGGGGTGTAAGGTTACCCATAGAGCATATCCCTCGCACTCCGACTGACCCAGGGCCATTCGCAGTGTCCCCTCTGATAACAGCAGAGGGGTACCTGGAGCGACCCCCCCACCCCCCGCAGGCCTTGCAGGCCCGCCATACCCCGACCCCCTCGTGCAATGGGGTCAGCTGGCCCTGAAAAGGGCCGGTTGGTCAGACTCTTGGCCGTTGACGTTGACGCCAGCTACTCCAGAGGAGCAATCAGTGATGCGTCATCGCCCACGTTGCCCAGGGTGCACCAAACTTGGAGGTGATCCAACCAGTCGCACCTCAGCGAGGCCCTGTACACACCCTGTCGTGTATTTTACAGACATAAATTTTATAGAAATAGCTTTTAGTAATTCTGAGTTATTCCAAATAAATATTTTTATTGCTACTTCTAAGCCTCGAGAATTAATAACATAAATTTTACAGCGTTATCCGAAAAAACTTGCTCCTAATCGCAAAACGGTTCCTAAAACTTGATGTGAACATAGCGTTTAGCAAAATTATTTGAGGGCAAAACCTGTTCCGTAATCAACTAGGTTAAGGATAACTAAAAACTACGCTAGAATTGCGTTTCTAGAAAGACAAGTTTTGAAGCAAACAGCTTGGTATCAACAAAAGAACTTGGATACACTGGCGAAAGGTACCGTATAATACTGTGGTTATAAACATAAACATAATGACATCGAATATTATGTATATTTTTAAGATCAAAAACTAAGCTACCACCATAAAATATTTTAAGTTCAATACAAAATAAAAATATAATACAAATATATAATACAAATTCAATACAAAACACTTAAGTTATGAAATTATGCAGCAAAGAGGAAATACTACACTAGAAAATTGGATTCTCCAGTGTGAAGATCACAGAGGTTCAAAGAGACCGATTTTTTTCATTTTATAAAAGGTATTTTGTTATATTGTTACGGTCAAATGTTAACTTACAGTTCATTAGGTGTAATATAACTTCAAGTTTATATTTCAAATAGGGTTAGACACTTTAGACAACATTTAATTATTAGTACAGGTTAAAAGCAGTTTTAAAGTGAGCCGTGTAGGTGAAATATCAGTTAACATCCAAGCAAGATACGTATAGGGTTATATGGAGTGTATCAAATGAGGCATAAATATTTATATTACAACTAACTGTTGGCCGCGGTTCTGCCTACGTGGATTTCTTTCTGATCTCGTTCCCGCAACCCATAGGAACCTTTTCCGGGGATAAAAAGTAGCCTATGTGTTGTTTCAGTCAGATCCGTTCAGCCGGTTCAATAAAATCCAAAACATTTCTAAGCATCTTCACATTTATAATATTACTAGGATATATATTTACAAAATATAGTAAGTAAAGTATAACACTAAAATAAGTATAGGTAGGTATATATTCAAATATATATATACAACGCGACTTGGCTCTGGGACCAAACAAATAAAAGGAAATATTTCACATAAATATCACAGCTAGGAAACAGTTCAAGACAAGTTTCATTCTATCACAACTAATAGCACTGGTAAATATGCCTGGATCAAACATATAGCATGACTGCTTAAAATAACTGGATTATTCATGCACAACTTGAAGGCAATGAAGCTGAGTTTGATAATGAATATCAAATTGTTGTAGTGATGAATATGGTACTAACAATTTTTACTGAACAAAATCTAAACTCCATTGTGGTCTTATCATACCAGTGTATCATAATATTCATAATATAGAATTAAAGCATTCAGAATCGTAGAATCTTAACCACAAAGTGACTATCAGGATGCATTCAAATAAAGAATAATGCTAGGAGGCGAAGAATGTACAAAGACTACTGCAAGTAATAAGCTATTTGACAATCGCGATCGTAACAATAATATATTTAATATGGTAGATACATTAATTTTAGGTTCACAATAATCATATAATATGTTTTTTGCATTAAAATAAATTGTAAATATTTTATTTTTGAAAAATGAATTAGAGTTTTTTGTCTGTGTATTACAAAAACTGAAACGCATGTTTGAGCATCGTTTGACGTCACATCTCACGAAATAAAATATTAAAATGTATGAAGATTAGTCTAAAATATTTCAATATATGCCTGTGAGAGGTTTGACGAAATGGAGCTAGGCCATATAAAAGCTGATAATGCAAAAAAATATCTTTTCGAAAATTGTCAAATAGCCAATTGTTAAAAGGATGCGAGAGTTACTGAACGAAATGTCAATGAACCAGTATTCAGTTGAACGCTGCTTATACTCGTAGACCTCGTATATTATGTTTACTGCATCGATAGAACTGTGTTAGCTCAAGGATTAGTTATCAATAGTCGTGTTTATACAAACATGTAATTCAGCTCTGAGGAAATAAGTATACTTACAGTGAAGTTATCGCATTGCATGTAAAGTTGAATTTGGAATTTAGTATGTTTTGGAAACAATTAGTTAATGTTTAGGAAACGTTGCCATTTTTTTATAAACAGTGCCTATTTTCTACCTACAGCGGGCATGTGGTTGCGATTTTCTTTTCAAGATTGCAGTCTCCTCGGGTCACCATCATCATTATTTTCAACTATAGAATACTTGTTGCCTTGAGTACGAATTGCACTATTTAAGTTAATAAGTTATTATTAACAAAAATATAGGAAGAAACACAATTAATAGCGAAAAACCAAGACGAACCGGATTTTAAATTATTATTTTTTTATTGAAATTTATGAATACCTCAATCTCTCTCCGTCTGCCCCGCTACCCAAAAGCCCAAAACTGAATTGCTTTATGCGCGTCGTGGTAGGCCCACTGATGTGGATGTATGTTTCACTGATATTTCTTCAGCTATATTGAACTGACTACATCCTATATTATCTGATATTGAACATTTCTTAACAGAAAAATCTACTTACACTTTCTTCGACTTAATCGCATATACAATCGCAATAAACATAAGCGCGAAAATAAACCACAGAATGAAAGAGACAATTGCTTTGTTGGACTCCATCATTGCCTTATGGAAAGTTAACCACATTAACTTAAGTACTATTTTATGTTCACAATTGTAAACGGCAGGGTCTTTAAGCCTGCTTTAGCATAAAACCGGTCAAGTGCGAATAGGACTCGCGTACAAAAGTTTCCGTACCACTATCTATAAAACCAGCACACAAACATTTTTGTTATATGGGAGCCCCCTTAAATATTAATTGTTTTTGCGAGATGACGTCCTCGCAGAAGGATGCGACCGCGGTGAAATTCCTGTCGCTGGCGGCCATAGATTGTCAACTTCAGTTGATGCCCATACACCTGCTGACTGACGTATAAGGCTCTAGCGCAAGCTTTCCTCTCGGGATTGGATGGTCAGATAGTAGTCGGTCCCGTAAAAGCAAATATGAATCAAATTATGACAAGGAAGAGTAGGAAATGGAATCCCACGCTCCAAAGTGCAAGCTTTGTATAGATTAAAGCTCGGATGGTGATGATTTAGTAATAACCCATATCTTATAAACTGCATTTCAAATAGGTAATTAACGCCATAATATATTTCATGGTGCATTAACCAATCTAACATGGTTGTTCTTATAGGGATTTTATCTGGAAGATCTGAGATAGACATCGCTGTATAGCATAACATATTCGCAAGAGGCTTATTATGAAACTTATCGAACATCGCCAATTGTCCCTTTGACGATGACGACGCGACGTATAGCCTGAATAGTTCTTGTATCTCAGAATAAGGGTGGTTTGAGTCACAAGTATCTCAACTACTTCTACCTTAATTCTATCTATTAATAATAAAATTGTCAAAAATGTTGCGATAAATGAATGGTTGAATTGATATTAAATTTGTTACTATATCACGGAAAAACGCCTAAACGGAGATTCTAGTCTGGAGGCCTAGGCTATTTTTATCCCGGGAATAGGTTCGCGGGATCGGAATCACTATTTCACGCAGGCAGAGCCACAGGTAACATCTAGTAGGTGGAAGATATCGTCGATCTGAATACCAGCCCGAGCCCTTTCACCAATTTTGTTTCATAATAAGGAATCTCATTGACGGATTTACTAGAGCCAGCACTCTAAAAATTCTAAAATTTGCGGACATATAGCGTGTCAAATTTAACTACACTAGCGTTGATTTATGAGCTTTAATCATGAAATAATCAATCAAAGTAAGAAATAATAAGAAATTCGGCCATTTTCTAAATTTCGGTTAACTTTCTGACTTCCAGAAATAACGTTATTTGGCATTATTTCCTTTCCACACTCAGTGAGTCGAGTGTATCAAGTCATTTTCATATGAATTCAATACTATGCAGCGTTTGCATCATTTAGTAACAATCAAGGTAAGTAAAGTCCTTCATAGTAAAGTAAGCCTTAGTAAAGTAGTGGAGACTTTACTAGAGGATTCTGTGCAGTTTTGGAAACCACACGAAAAATGCCATGTCACGGTGAAAATGACACTTTCCTACACTTGTGCACGTTGTCGAAGACGTTGTGCCTAAAATCTACCATATTTACCCATAAAAACTCGAAATTAGGATAATTATAGAAAATGTAACACTGAGTTGATGAGTCTTTTCCCGCGTTGGCACCAAAATCCAGAACTGGGTTAAGTATTATTACGTTAGTAATGAAAAATGTAACATATATATATAATACCGTCTCGGGCATTCTTGGCCACCCACGTAAAATTCATATGTATTCACCTACACTGTACACACATTAACCTTTTGGTATTAAAACACTTCCAGCCATGACACTAGGCAAATTCCTTAACCGTCAGATTCCAAGACTGTAATTGGAGTGAGTAGGCTTCAAGTTCGAGGTTACTACTGATGCCGACTAGGCCGTATATGGCTATCGTAACTAGATGCCGACTATAATCAAGTAAATGACATTTTGATGCTGACATTTTACGAGGCTGTCTCGAATCTTGCAGTTAATTTTAGCATATAAAGCAAATGTCATAAAAAAATATTCACGTTGGTTGGCTCACCTCCTGCGAATGAGGAAGATGAATGCTTATTTAAGGCATTATAAACGATTGCGAAAAACCCTCCATAGTACTCCAATTTCGGTTTGATTGCGTTCAGGGGTCAGCAAGTGCATAGCCGGGCAGGAGGATCGTGGTCGCAGCACTAGTGGGACCAGTGGGTGTCACGTGGTGCTGCGACGACAATCCTCTTTTGATGAGGCGGTCAAGTTGAGTGCCACCATTGTTAACAAGGTACGTGTATATAATGGTGATCCTCTTTCCTGAGACTTTACCTTCAGCTTACCATCAGGCAAGGTGAAGTCAAATTGACGTGCCTTAAATATATAAAAAAATAAAATAAAGCGTGTGTCTGTAATTTTGTGTAATTTACTTTTTTAATTTAATTTTCTGTACCTAGTTCAATACAAATATTGTACAGTAATGGCATTATTCGCCTACGCTTCAATATCATTATTCGACTAATTGACATCATCAATTTTGGACAACGATAAAGAAGGGCTAAATGGGCAATTGAGTAAAGATAGGGATTTGTTACAATTGGATTTCGTTCTCATAACTCCATTGAATGTCCACGACGATCATGAAGATAGATAAGCTTAGCTTATTTTTGTGATATTTTGTATTAACAAATACAAATTTCCAGCCAAATCTAATAAGGGTGTGTGTTTATTACTTCATAAAAGAGGTTGGGTAGACAAAGCGCAGGTGTCATTTTTGATCTCGCGAGTGTCTCTGCAATGAACCTACTTAGTAACTTCATTAGCAAAACTACGATATTGATATTTTTTAGTAATCTACTCGTAGAGTGCCAATAGTTAACCAGCTATCTTTAGGTACGGTAACTACTTACTGCTAACTATGAGATGACCGCGATATCTTTGATCATCAAAATACCTACTACTCTTTAGAGCGAGCCAAATTCAGTTAAAGAGTTCGAGGAAAGATGAAAGAAAACAAGAAATACCCATCATCATCGTCTCCCTATGGAATAGTTCTGTGATTGTTAATTGTTTAAAGCAATATTAGAATGTCACAGCCTAATAACGTGCCATAAGTGTAAACGATAGCCCTAAATGTAAATTCTAGTCCAAAGTGATATTGTGAAAAATAACACAACTTTAAGATAAAACATTGAAAATTGTCATACTGAAAGAAAACAAATGTTCTTGAACAAAAAAACGTGACTATTTTCAGGCACCTTGTCAGTAACAAAGTCACAATGCTACGCACAGTAAAATGACTTGATCAATGTAAATAGAAGATAAAAGTTTGATGCATATCAGATGAATATTTGACGAACCAACATTGGAACTTACCATTCGAAGTTATAAAATAACTGTCAAAGGGACAAGTGGGACAGCTAATAAAGAAACAGTTAGAGTTCGTTATGAGGGTCAGTTACATGCGCAAGAGTCGGCTGATGAAATAAAGTCATTGTCATAAAGAGGTAATGACTTCCTCGAAACACGCCCGTGGCATCCCGTAGCTAATTCTCAAATATAGATGTAGGCAGATATTTGAAACTTTCAAATACTGGTGGGTATGCACAAATGGATTAATAATCTAAATGATAAAATTGCAGAAACTAGCAACTTTCATGAATTTGTAAACCGCGTCGATTAGATCATTTAACTGTTGACTTAGTATGAACTTTGTACACAGAAATGTTACTGATTCAGATTTCCAAAAAATTATAACTAATATTTGAACTTGTTATTGAAAACAGTCTGACAAAACTCGACCGTGATGGTATTGTTCTGATGTCGCACCCAAGTCAACGAACTTTAATTAAGTAAGATAGCACCAGTGTACCTAGATATGCACAAAGCAATTGAGTATCTACTAAACTAGTCACAGTAATAGCACACAATCACTAGTTAAGTTAACATAAAACTAAACGCAAACACTTGACTTTTCAAATCTCAAATTGAAATAACACTTGTGTAAATAAACAGAGAACGCACATACACGCCAATAAATTGCGATATTTTCGCAACGCGCGCGCATTTGCGTCGCTATCGAATCGACCGATCGGAAACATCGACGCCGGCGTACTGCGTCAAGCGTCAAGGATCGCGCGAAGCGCGCGCGCCCTGCAGGACTACCAACCGGGCGACCGCCCGACGGATTTAATTTGAACTTGGAACTTACATGCGAGATGCAATTTCGGACGTGTTTTTATTGGGCTTCGGTCATCGCGGCGACGGACATTAATTACTTGGAATACCACAGTAAAGGTGTTTCCCCTTTTTATCAATAATACCTAAACTTTCAAAATTTTAACAACCCAGTAATATAACATATACCTGCAAATAACATGTTTAAGTATAATAATCGTTGTAAGTTCAATTACAGTTTAATATATCATTAATTCCCAAAAAGAAGTAGACATCTCTAGTTATAACTACGCTTCCAGAATTTTAATATAAAAATATGCACCCATAATGTCGGCACGAACCCTTTGATATTGTCCAGGAGCATTCCTCTTCGCGTCCATTTCTGCAATAAAAAGTACTGGTAGTAACCTTAAAAGGATGCGCTCAAAAAAATGTTATACAACTTTCCTTTTCAAAGGGATGAGGACGCATTATGTGGAATAAAGTTATCTGGACATAGCCTTTTATGGGCCGATATCGTGAGTCTTATAGCAAAAAAGGTCAGTTGAAACGAGTTGGTCATTACATCGAATGGCTTGCTAACGTTCATATGAAAGTAAAATTTATTTACGATAGTCACAATGTTTATTTCTATGGTAAGTATAAACACAACATTGAATGTATCTCTTGAAGATCTAACCTGATGGGCCACTTCCACCAGCATCCGGGTCATCAGGTCATAGTTTGGGTCATGTGTAGATCCAGTGATTTTAAAGATACTGAGTATATTCAAATTTCATTAAAGGGGAATTTACCTGTAAGTTATAACAACGTATTGTCCTTAAGTAATCAATAACGTAATGGACTGAAGACCTGAAAAAGAAAGCCGGAATAGACTAGATGTGGAAGGCGGGTGCGCACATTGGCAGAGGCCTATGTTCAGCAGTTTCATTAACTGTATATTTGAGAGTTCTCTGTGACATAAGATTAATTGCTTAGTACACCACGTTCTTTATCTTTAATATGTATATTATATTGTATATTGTGGGTTAGGTTTACATAAGTTAGGGCACACAATAGTAGCGGCGGTAAGACTCATCATGGAGGACTGATGGTACCGGCTGACGCAGGTGATCTCTGGGTCGGGGTGCTTCGGCGACCACCTGTGTCAAATCAGAAAGGAGCCAACGTCTGAGTGCTATCAAAGTGATGCAAAAGAGGACTCAGGGCTGCACGCGCTGGCGGAGTACCGGCCGGTGGGCCCTGATCGCAGCCCTCGGAGTGGGGGTCCTCTCGCTCGGCATCCTGCTCACAGTAATGGTGCGGAGCACGAGAGCGTGGGCTGCCGCTGCCTCCTTCTGCGAGCAAGTAATGCTCGAGAAGGATGCGGCGGAGCAGGTACGGGAGAGACTCAGGTCTCTCCCGATCCGCAGAGCCTGCGAGGCGCGGAGGCAACTCAGACGTCGGAGGTCGCTCAACGACCTCCGTCCTCCAAGAGGGCAGGCCGGGGGTGACAGACGGAGCTACCTGTTACCACCCCAGCAGAAGCATGCCGGTGTGGCGGCGCGTTGCGGGCTCCCACTTTTCCGGGGGCAAGACGGAGACACCGTTGTTCAAACCCGAGGAGGGCATCTCGAAACCGGAGATGGCCTTGGGTGCGTCGAGGTTTGAGGGAAATGCCTTTTGGGCCACCTTACACCCCGGCGTCTGAAGACCTGAGACAGCGTGTTGTTTCACATAACCTTCCCCACTGACCTTCTAGCTAGCTTATCACGAGGACTGTTTATTGCAATTTTGATTTTGAATTACATAACGATACACTTTGCCTCTAATTCAACGGCTTTTGTGTTTTTGAGTTATTATGTAACAATTTTTATCTTTTACTGAATGCGCCTAACGGTTTCTTCAACGAAATATTTTATTTGATTAAGAAAAACTGCTAATAGAAAAAATTAATTAAAACAAGTTTTCATTTAAAAATTCAGTAGTATTTAAAATTAATTTTATGCAAGGGTCGTGCTGAGGGAATTCCGGATGTAAAAAGAAACAAGTTGAATTCCTGAGACGAGCTCAGCCGAATACAAGGGATTTTCGATTTTGCGATTATTTTTTTTTGCGATTTTTTGCGATTTTTTCTTTATCTTGCAATGGTTCACCCCAGCACGAATCTATTACCGAAAACAGCAACTCGATAGCTCATCTCCTTCATACCCAAAACCGTGACAGAAAATTGGCAACGACGACGTCGACGACAACTCGATAGCAATAGGGCTTTTCTAAAGAAAATCCATAAAAAAAAGGATCGTGCTGATTTCAAAATAAATAGGGGGTGTCGCCAACTGCGCACCATTTCAAGACCCCATACTGCTACGGGAATTTCTGAGCAGAGAAACTCAATACCATTTTAGTCGCACTCTCTACTGCTGGGCCACCTTAGCAGTACAGGGCAATAGGTATTCAGGAAATAAATATATATGCCGACAAATTGTAACAGTAACCTACTCGTACATGCCAAGAAATGTTGGTATGTAGTAGATAGCATACTAACGATACATTTGCTAAGAATATTTGCGTGCAAGTGCTTATCAGTATCCCATTAATTTGCAAGAAGCATGCATGCATTTACATGCCAGACGCTGTCCTGTGCGATCACACGTGCCTTCAGAATGTAGTTGTAGCCCCCTGCCACCACTGCTGCACAATATCGAATTTTACGATATACCTACTACTTGCACGATTTTTTAAAGTAGTATTATTATTCGGGGAAAATCACCACTGAGGAATAATGCCACTACCTCAATTTAACGTACCCATACTTGCAAGAAGATGGTAGATGCAGCTGATACATGGTATGCTATAATGGCATTTACAGGCGTTTGTATATCCTTGCTTAATTCAATAAACTTCAGCGTTCATTTCTGTATCGCCCAAAGGTAAACTGGTAGATTTGTTATTATGGTATTAAGTCTGAGTCCTTGAGCAATATCTTTGCAGGAAGTGTAACTAATATATTAAAGTGTACCTACTCAAGTGTGATCCTTTTTTATAAATGCAAATATAGTTACGTTCCCTTCCGATATTAAATGTTTTACCTACATTTACTACATAGTTAATTTATTCAAGGATAGATAACGTGCACGGTAATGTAAACACGAATATATATGCTTAGGTACTTTTATTGTTGACTCAACTTAGTGTTTTGCTTTTAACTACAATGATAGCAATAGAAGACACTAAATCATCATGATGACATCGTTAGTCCCGGTTGCATTCAAAGCTTGTACTTTCGTAGCTCGACAACCTCTGTGGTGTAGCGGTAGCAAATATATAGTTCTGGGTGTTTCTATGTATAATGTATATTTATTTACAAAAAAAAAGTATCTAAGTATGTTTATTCGCATTCTAGAACCCATATGACAAGCTGTGCTTAGTTTGGGTCTAGATGGCGTTGTGTAATTTGTTCTAGAGTATTTATTATTGTAGCCCGGGATCTGCTCTCCTGCTCTTTTTATTGATTTGGCTTATCTTGGTTTTTGCGTGAGCGACTGGCGTCTGACTCCTAAACCCCGAGAAGAAAGCCTCGCCAGGTCTTCGTCTGTTAATATAATTAGCTGGTGTTCCGCGTTGCAGGTGAGTTCGGCCTTGGTTGTAAAGTATGTAAGGACAGAAGCAGATAGCGGTCTGTTGTCTCTGCCTACCCCGGAGGGAAAAAGGCTCGAGTATATGTATGTATGTTGGCTTTGGTCTCGAAGATCTTGATTAAGTTAGATATATGATTTATTATATTATATTCAATTCTAGTGTTTATATACTACCGTTGGTCGTTCGGTAAAGACTCAGTAAAATCCTCATGCTAAAAAACTTCGAATATCACGCAATAAAACAGTCTGGAGGTAAGTTCTTAACGCTGTGCTAGAAATAAGAACACCATACGAATGATAGCTGTTTAAACGAATATATTACCGTACTATTGCAACTAAACATAAACATTGCTGAACTGGCATTACCGCGAACTGACATCAACACGTGGGCGAAGGTACGTAGAACTGGTGCAATTAACGCTGTATAAATAAACACTCGACATAAACTTAGAAGACTGGAACTGGATGGAGTGTCTACTGAGACGTACGGTGAATGCTGATGGATGGAATGAAATATGAGTTAGATAGATGGAAAACATTTACATTTTGCATCTTGGACCTTTACTTTCGCTAAAACGCAAAACTATGCAATTGTGACATGGAATACCACGTTCTGATTTTTATTTTGTGTTCTGGATAAAGTTTTGGTATGTTTTGTCTAAAATCTCTCTCCTACTGATTGGCGGACGAGACTCTTGTGGTTTCGGCTTCTTGGCTGTTGGCTCTGTTGGGGGTCAGACGGCAGTCGCTCCCGTCGGAACTTAATGAAGAGAAACAGTAGGACAGCGGCGTATCTTGGGCTCCATATTAATGCATACAAATATTTGCACTAAATCGAATTAGAACTCTCGCAACCTCCGACGACGACGTTGGAAGCAAAGGTGATACCGTAGCAGGTCCTATTCATCCAACACACCTACGAGGTACATGCCTGTCTATGATTTTTGATAGTTCAGGTTCTTAATAAAGTTTTACTTTGACCTACGACTTCGAGTATCTCGAACGCCTATGAATATTCCATCTTCCTTTGAAATTCGTCATTCTGAATTCATTCGTCATTCGGAATTCAATAATTAATTAAAAATTTCATGATATTGTCAGAAGTTTACTTGAATGTCACACATTGGAATGATGAATGCGATAGAATCCGTTAAAATTTTCATATCAACATAAACCAAGTAGGTATGTATGATGAAACTGTTTCACCCAATTTTTCATTGGCGGACACACAAGTAAATTTCTACAAATATTTTGTATCTGGAAAACTTTAATGATGTAACTTCATTATGTCAGCACTAAGATCTAAGTAAATTGCTTAACATGTTGCCCAAAGGAGGTCGTTTTACTCCGAAAAACTTTCAAATTCTTTGTCAAAGTTAGCAAGTGATATTTGGTAAATACCGACTGAATGATATAACTTATAACTTAAGTGTTAATGTTCAACATTTTGCACCTATTTAAAATATCTCGGTACCCACGTTGACATTTTAACAAACTATTATTCAAAATAATATACAAAAACATTTAGTTTTCTCTTTAATATTGTTCTTTAAGCTATTTCTATTGCGATTTAGTAAATGTAGACATCCCTATGTACTAATTTTGGATGTTTTTGAGGTTCTTATGGTTTTTATGAATGAGATGTGTAGAAATATTCAAACTGATAATATAAAATGTGAAAGTGAGTTTCTTAATTTGTCACGCTTTCAGGCCTTTCAACTGCTGAACCGATAATTATGAAACATACATCGCCAGGAATGCAGAAAAGGGTAAAGGGTACCTTTCCTCCAAAAATAAAGTAATGTTCCTTTAGAATCACAAATAACTTTCAGATAAATTGATTGAAAAAAATTGACATCAACGAGAGCGAAGCTGCGTTTAAAAGTTAGTTAATTATAATTTAATTTCATTCGTTACATCTAATAATATGCCAGCGATTCTTTTGAAATGCTTATTTACAGTTGATAACATCCTCGTATTTAATAAGCTCGTTATTTGCTACAAAGAGCCACTTTATCAAATGTTACCATTTTTAATGACATTATTAATCAGCGTATCTCGATAAGCTTAGCGTAGCACTGTTGTGATAGTTTACTGTTAATATCTAGGTGAAGTTACCTTTTTTTTCGAGCGGAAATCTCCTCGGATACCCCCCCCCCCCCCCCGACCAACAGAGGTGGTTATGTCGGGCTTGTACCGACTAAAATCGCAAGCCGTCTCGGGTCTTCAGACGCCGGGGTGTAAGGGTAAGGGCCCATAAGGCATTTCCCTCGCACCCCGACTGACCCAAGGCCATCTCCGGTTTCGAGATGACCCCCTCGGGTTTGGGAACCACGGTGTCCCTATCTTGCCCCGGAAGGGGGGAGGGGTGCTATTCGCCCCGCCCTCGGGCCTGCTTCATCTGGGGTGACAGGAGGCCTCACCTGCCACCCCCAGGCCTGCGCTCATGGAGGACGGAGGTCGTTGAGCGAGGTGAAGTGTACCTTTTTTTTTTTTTTATCGTGCGGAGATCCCTTCGGATACCCCCCCGCCGGCCAGCGGGGGCGGTTATGTCGGACTTGCACCGACTAAAACCACACGCCGTCTCGGGTCTTCAGACGCCGGGGTGTAAGGTTACCCATAGAGCATATCCCTCGCACCCCGGCTGACCCTGGGCCATCTCACCACTAACAGCATCGCTCATCCTGTCTCCTCTGAAAGCAGAGGAGTACGGAGAGCGATGTGTTCCCGCCACGTTGGGTATTGGCCGACGATCAATGCCAACCCTATGAAGGGGTGAGGGGGAAGCCATTGACCGCCGCCCAGGGTGTACCTACGTATTTTCACAACTATTATTTTAAGTTGGGTGTATGGTAAAGTGAATTTCGGCCAGATGGACCGTTGTTGACGTGAATACGGCGGTGGGTAGTGGCTGGATGCGGAAGGCGGAGGACTGGGTGTGGTGGCGAGTCTTGGGAATGGCAAATGTTTACCAGGGGTGCCCGGGAATGGACACTTGGGCAGGACACCGTGCGGTTTTAGTCGATGCACGACATAACCGCCCCCGCTGCGCTGGCCGGCTGGGGGTATCCGAAGGGATTTCCGCACGTAAATGACTAAAAAAAAAAAGACTGAGGTATACAATACGCCTACGCGCACATTTATTTCACCAGCATTAATCAATCAATCTTCATACAAGTTTACTTGAATGTCACACATTGGAATGATGAATGCGATAGAATCCGTTAAAATTTTCATATCAACATAAACCAAGTAGGTATGTATGATGAAACTGTTTCACCCAATTTTTCATTGACGGACACACAAGTAAATTTCTACAAATATTTTGTATCTGGAAAACTTTAATGATGTAACTTCATTATGTCAGCACTAAGATCTAAGTAAATTGCTTAACATGTTGCCCAAAGGAGGTCGTTTTACTCCGAAAAACTTTCAAATTCTTTGTCAAAGTTAGCAAGTGATATTTGGTAAATACCGACTGAATGATATAACTTATAACTTAAGTGTTAATGTTCAACATTTTGCACCTATTTAAAATATCTCGGTACCCACGTTGACATTTTAACAAACTATTATTCAAAATAATATACAAAAACATTTAGTTTTCTCTTTAATATTGTTCTTTAAGCTATTTCTATTGCGATTTAGTAAATGTAGACATCCCTATGTACTAATTTTGGATGTTTTTGAGGTTCTTATGGTTTTTATGAATGAGATGTGTAGAAATATTCAAACTGATAATATAAAATGTGAAAGTGAGTTTCTTAATTTGTCACGCTTTCAGGCCTTTCAACTGCTGAACCGATAATTATGAAACATACATCGCCAGGAATGCAGAAAAGGGTAAAGGGTACCTTTCCTCCAAAAATAAAGTAATGTTCCTTTAGAATCACAAATAACTTTCAGATAAATTGATTGACAAAATTGACATCAACGAGAGCGAAGCTGCGTTTAAAAGTTAGTTAATTATAATTTAATTTCATTCGTTACATCTAATAATATGCCAGCGATTCTTTTGAAATGCTTATTTACAGTTGATAACATCCTCGTATTTAATAAGCTCGTTATTTGCTACAAAGAGCCACTTTATCAAATGTTACCATTTTTAATGACATTATTAATCAGCGTATCTCGATAAGCTTAGCGTAGCACTGTTGTGATAGTTTACTGTTAATATCTAGGTGAAGTTACCTTTTTTTTCGAGCGGAAATCTCCTCGGATACCCCCCCCCCCCCCGACCAACAGAGGTGGTTATGTCGGGCTTGTACCGACTAAAATCGCAAGCCGTCTCGGGTCTTCAGACGCCGGGGTGTAAGGGTAAGGGCCCATAAGGCATTTCCCTCGCACCCCGACTGACCCAAGGCCATCTCCGGTTTCGAGATGGCCCCCTCGGGTTTGGGAACCACGGTGTCCCTATCTTGCCCCGGAAGGGGGGAGGGGTGCTATTCGCCCCGCCCTCGGGCCTGCTTCATCTGGGGTGACAGGAGGCCTCACCTGCCACCCCCAGGCCTGCGCTCATGGAGGACGGAGGTCGTTGAGCGAGGTGAAGTGTACCTTTTTTTTTTTTTTTATCGTGCGGAGATCCCTTCGGATACCCCCCCGCCGGCCAGCGGGGGCGGTTATGTCGGACTTGCACCGACTAAAACCGCACGCCGTCTCGGGTCTTCAGACGCCGGGGTGTAAGGTTACCCATAGAGCATATCCCTCGCACCCCGGCTGACCCTGGGCCATCTCACCACTAACAGCATCGCTCATCCTGTCTCCTCTGAAAGCAGAGGAGTACGGAGAGCGATGTGTTCCCGCCACGTTGGGTATTGACCGACGATCAATGCCAACCCTATGAAGGGGTGAAGGGGAAGCCATTGACCGCCGCCCAGGGTGTACCGGCCGCTCCGATTCCGTTCCCCCCGGACTGCAGCGGGATCGGAATCGGAGCGACACTCGAGGAGGTTACCCAACACACACCCCAGGTGAAGTGTACCTAGATATTAACGTGACATGAAACCTAGCTAGATTGATTTATCGCCCCCGAAATCGCCTGCATACAAAATTTCATGAAAATCGTTGGAGCCGTTAGCCGGATATAATATACCTACCAGAATTGCTCGTTTGAAGGTATTAAACATGGAGATATAGAGGAACAAAAGATATACCTACGCAGATATGTATTATTTATCCTACTCTTTCTCTTATATGTTTTCTAGTTAGCTAAACAGATTACACAATAATAAATAAATCATCAGATTTATCCTGACAGGCTCATTTTGATAAGATGTGAAATTGATTAATGCTGGTGAAATAAATGTGCGCGTAGGCGTATTGTATACCTCAGCCTTTTTTTTTTTAGTCATTTACGTGCGGAAATCCCTTCGGATACCCCCAGCCGGCCAGCGCAGCGGGGGCGGTTATGTCGTGCATCGACTAAAACCGCACGGTGTCCTGCCCAAGTGTCCATTCCCGGGCACCCCTGGTAAACATTTGCCATTCCCAAGACTCGCCACCACACCCAGTCCTCCGCCTTCCGCATCCAGCCACTACCCACCGCCGTATTCACGTCAACAACGGTCCATCTGGCCGAAATTCACTTTACCATACACCCAACTTAAAATAATAGTTGTGAAAATACGTAGGTACACCCTGGGCGGCGGTCAATGGCTTCCCCCTCACCCCTTCATAGGGTTGGCATTGATCGTCGGCCAATACCCAACGTGGCGGGAACACATCGCTCTCCGTACTCCTCTGCTTTCAGAGGAGACAGGATGAGCGATGCTGTTAGTGGTGAGATGGCCCAGGGTCAGCCGGGGTGCGAGGGATATGCTCTATGGGTAACCTTACACCCCGGCGTCTGAAGACCCGAGACGGCGTGCGGTTTTGGTCGGTGCAAGCCCGACATAACCGCCCCCGCTGGCTGGCGGGGGGGTATCCGAAGGGATTTCCGCACGATAAAAAAAACAAAAAAAAAAGGTACTTGGTTAAAAACATCTAAAATTAAAATACTTCTAAATTTGAACGTGGCAGGTTTCGTGCTGTACGTAACACTTGATTTATTGTATAATTAAATTTATTATTTATATAAGTAAATTAACCTACCTATATTTTTCTTTTGTGCCATATTTTATACCCCTCCCACCTCTCCTCCCCCCCCCCTCCTCATCGTATTCTCATTGTATCACTGGTTCATAAATATTTTAATTAAAAATTCGATATTAGATTGAGCCAACTCACGCTTGACCGATTTCTTAGATTTCTTAATTTTTTGTTAATCTACATATAACACACGATCTGTGTGCTAAATTTCATAATGCTAGGACAATTGGATGGCATAAAGGTTTTGATTACCGGTCAGTGAGTCAGTCAGTGCCAAAATTAGCTATATTCACAGGGCCATATTTCAGGTTCTATTGAAGCTATATCTATGAAATTTGACATACTGCTTTAGTACTATTATATGAATACGTAGGTACAGTTTTATTTCTGTACTTGCAATAGGCACTGAGCTACAGGGGGGGTCAAAAGTGGGTCGAAACGGTTCGTGTAAATAGTGCACGGCATGCGCGCGGCCTGTTGCTGGAACTTGGCCTGCGCACTACCGTGCGCTTAGATTCAGTTTCTTCGAAATTTAAAAATATTAAAGTTAGGCATTGAAAAACTGCACACACTGGTAGAGTGTCTGGCGTGGAAGGCGTCGAAGTGGGCCCTCGTGGCGGCCTTCGCAGTGGGGGTCCCCTCACTCGCCGTTTTGCTCACAGCGATGGTGCGGAGCATGAGTGCGTGGGCTGCCGCTGCCCCTTCTGCGAGCAAGTAATGATCGAGAAGGAAGCGTTGGAGCGGGTCCAGGAGAGACTCCGGTCTCTCCCGATCCGCAGAGACATTTTATAAATTTTATTGATTAAAGTTTATTTTTTGAAGAGCTACAGTTTATCATTTAAAAAAAATGGTACTCATTTACAGAGTAATACGCTTTGGGTCATAATAATTTGACAAGTTTAGTCCTAAATTCAGGAACATTCTTACAAATTTTCATGTCATTAAAATTAAAATTATAAACGGGATATTTACCATGTGTATTATCTTTTTCGAGAATCCGATATTTTGGCACTGTTACAAGTGCCATGATCACGGATGTACCTAAAGTTCTGCAAGCTAGTTGTTACTCGGCAAACCGTATCGGTCTACCCTCTTCCTCACTCGTTTCTGACGCGCGTCACCACTACCACTGTCCGCGTTCTCACACACTAACAGTATCGGCTCGCGCGATTTTTGGAATTGCAGTTTGTTTGGGCCTTGTGAACATACGGATCACTGGATGCCAGACACTCGACAGTTGAAACCCATCCTCCCGGTTGAAGTTCTTGTACTTTTTAATTTCAATTGCTTCTTTTACCATTCTGGGTATGTAGTGCCGTTCTGTCGAGAGAATCTGAGGGTTATGTAACTCAATCCAGTGATTCGTCCCCTTCTCCAAAAGATGTTGAGCGATAGCCGATTTTTTTGTGGCTCGTTGTTTTTGACCGCCCTGATGTGCTCCTTGATCCGGCTTGAGACAGTACGTTTGGTCTGGCCTATATAGGAGCTCCCACAGCTGCAGTCAACTTTATAAACACCTGGATGTTCTAAGGGAAAACTGTCTTTGGGTGTGCGTAGGTATTGAGACAGTTTCTTAAAAGGAGTGAAGATAGTTTTTACTGAGAACTTCTTTAAAATATTAGCGACCTTATCTGTCACTCCTTTCACGTATGGTAAGTACGCGGGTTGTGATCGATGTGAATGATCAATGACCATGTCAATCTAAAATCTTCATGTCATCTGGTAACTTGTTATATAGCTTAGGTGCCATCACATAGACGCTTTTATGACAAAAAGTAGTTTTTGATGACACCAAATGCAAATTCTCTGAGTTGACTTTCTACGCACTTGAATAAGTGCATATTAGTCTTTACAAAAAATGTTTACTTCAAGGATATAGAGAGATGGCAGGGTCAGAATATTGAGGCTTTGAAAATGCGGTTTGCAGGTATTGGTTCGATGCAACTTAATTCGATGCGTCGTTTATATTTGTGGCATTATCCCAAAAGAGTACACCATATCGCAAAGTGGAAGCGACATAGCCATGGTAGGCTGTTAAGAGAGCAGTTTTATTTGCAATTCTGCCCAACTTATACAAGGCATAAGAGAATTTATTGAGTTTCAAACAGACATTGTCTATTTGAGTTCTCCATGACATATCACTATCTACATGTAAGCCTAAAAATTTTGTGCAGTTCGTCTCCATTATTTTATCATCTTTATAATTGATTTCTAATTGTAATTGATTTATGTTTTAGTCAGATTAATTTTTACATTATTAGCATTTAGCCAGTCAACAATTGTAACAAGGCTTGTATTAATGTTATATTCAATTTCTTTATAATCACCAGTATTAAATATGACCGTGCTATCGTCAGCAAATAATGTCATTGGTTGGGGGATTATTTTAGGAAAATCGTTAATGTAGCATACAAAGAGCAGTGGCCCCAAAACTGATCCTTGAGGAACACCGTATAGTAATAATCTGGGGCTAGATGAGCAAACTACTTCACTTTTAGATTTAATGTTGATTTGACTTATCTGAGTGACTTGTGTTCTGTCTTGTAAGTACGATTTTATAATATCATGAGCGTTACCTCTAATTCCGTAGTCATATAGCTTACGCAGAAGTACGTCATGGTCCACATAATCAAATGCCCTCGTCATATCCATATACATAGCTACTACTGGCTTTCTACTATCTATATACATCATAAGAAATAATGAATATGAGTCATTCTTTATTAGTGGTATTACAGTTTTTTATGTGAATGTTGTACGACATGTTCTCAGTTGTACGTAAACATAAAGCATTGTCTTGCTTTGAAGGGTTCATATAGAAATGTAAAATATGACGGAAAAAGTTACGTGATAATAATAATATAATCAGTATACTGATGATATCATGATATGGTACGTCATGGTACATCTTTCCTACATTGAAACCAAGATTCTGTTTCTAGCCTGTGTTTCGAGTAAAATGATAGAATATTAAACACTGCTACTAAAGGTTTAACTTATATTATGTACAATACATTGTTATAGTTTGCGAGGAGAATTGCTTGTTTGGAGTAAAGATTTACCCTTCTATCTTCAAAAGTGATGTATCCGTTCAATATTGAATAAGGAAGAGGTAAACCATAACGGGATTTCCCATTTGAATAAGGGCTCGATCCCATCATAACTGGCGCGGTGCCACCACTGTGTCACGGCACAACTTTGTATTGTATACCGTAGAAATTCTCGATGGTGCAAAGTGTGCAAAGTATGTGGTCCTATTAACATTTTTAGGACCCAAGTCAACTTCACCTGTTAGCTTGTACACATTTTTTTTTATTTTTTATTTTATATTGCGGAAATCCCTTCGGATACCCCCCCGCCGGCCAGCGGGGGCAGTTATGTCGGGCTTGCACCGACTAAAACCGCACGCCGTCTCGGGTCTTCAGACGCCGGGGTGTAAGGTTACCCATAGAGCATATCCCTCGCACCCCAGCTGACCCTGGGCCATCTCACCACTAACAGCATCGCTCATCCTGTCTCCTCTGAAAGCAGAGGAGTACGGAGAGCGATGTCTTCCCGCCACGTTGGGTATTGGCCGACGATCAATGCCAACCCTATGAAGGGGTGAAGGGGAAGCCATTGACCGCCGCCCAGGGTGTACCGGCCGCTCCGATTCCGTTCCCCCCGGACTGCAGCGGGATCGGAATCGGAGCGACACTCGAGGAGGTTACCCAACACACACCCCGTTAGCTTGTACACCTGGCACTACTCTGTTGAAGTCAGTGCAAAGCCAAAAAGGTAATATGAATCGAGGCACCTGATAATACCTTTTTTTTTCGTGCGGAAATCCCTACGATACCCCCCCGCCGGCCAGCGGGGGCGGTTATGTCGG
This sequence comes from Cybosia mesomella, assembly GCA_946251805.1. Classification (NCBI taxonomy): domain Eukaryota; kingdom Metazoa; phylum Arthropoda; class Insecta; order Lepidoptera; family Erebidae; genus Cybosia; species Cybosia mesomella. The sequence goes on along the minus strand of OX276402.1, from coordinate 20,209,223 downwards.
GCTTGAACCGACTAAAACCGCACGCCGTCTCGGGTCTACAGACGCCGGGGTGTAAGGTTGCCCATAGAGCATATCCCTCGCACCCCGACTGACCCTGGGCCAATCTTCAATCCAAATCACAATCCAAACGGGTAGACACGCCTGCCGTAGACACGATTGTGTCGCATCGCTCAGCACGAGACCCAACTGCTGACTGACTGCAAGCCTACCACGTGCGTCACGGGCTCGTCGCGACACGTGTCACTGGTCGCTGGTGGTGATTTATTTCATTTTTTTTTTCTTTTTTTTTCTACCCGATATTTTTTTTTGTTGCAAATACCTACATATTTTGTCGATACCAAGTCATCTCACCAAATTCAGAGACTTAATTTTGTGACACCTTATATTTTTTTTTATTTGTTTCAAATACATATTTTGTCGATACCAAGTCATCTTACAAAATTCAGAGACCTAATTTTCTGACACCTTATATATATATATATATAAAAAAGACACGCATATACATTTCTTTGCTTACGCGTGAGACCTATGATTTGATGGGACTGCGGATGCTACCCTACATGGCCTACATGCCCGTCTAATACCTGTTTAGCTTGGCTCCGACTTCAACTGAAGAGTCGTAAGCGCATTTTTGTCTTTCGAATAAAATGACTAATTAAATTTATTTTTCACTTTTTGTGCCTTTTTGAAATCGGTTTAATTTTTTTATAAAACATTCTTATAAGAGAGTAGACATTTAAATAGAACAAAAAATGCATGGCCTTCATAGAAATGTGATTCACTGCCACAACCGAGTATTGTGAACTTCTATGGGCACTGTCAGATAACCAAATTTATAGTAGTCGTAATATTAAAATGTTATGAAGTTGCTATCGTAAAACTATCCACATGTTCACCTTGATTTGTTTAATGATTAGTAATAAATAATAAATATAGTGTAGCAGCTACTTAACCTATGTGGTTTAGGTTTTTTTTCTACTTATCATCCTTCGAGCCTTTTCCGAAATCAATTAGGGTCAGCTTCCAGTCTAACTTTTTGTTTCTACTAAAGTAGGCAATCGGCTAATGACACATCTGTTATCCTATAAACGTTTGCAACATAGAACAGCTAAGGTATAATAATTGAACAATATCGACGATGGAGTCAGGAAGTAAATGTTGGAACTCTTCTACGGCTACCTACTATACTATATAAGGTGTCACAAAATTAGGTCTCTGAATTTGGTGAGATGACTTCGTATCGACAAAATATGTATTTGAAACCAAAAAAAATATCGGGTAAAATAAAAAAATATAAAAATAAAAATAATAAAAATGAAAAAAAACACCACCAGCGACCAGCGTCACGTGACGCGACGAGCACACGTGACGCTGGTCGCGATTTAGGTATTTCCCACACATCCGCTTGGAGAATACTGCGAGAAGGACTGCACGAGTGCTCGTCGTGCCTACCACTTTCTGCGGGTGCAAGAGCTCCTTACCATAGATTTTGATCCGCGGTTAAGATTTTGTAGGTGGTTATTGAAAGATCCTACCAGAAAAAAATTGTGGACCGACGAGTTCATTTTTACAAGAGTGGGCTTGTTTAATATTCACAATGCACACTGGTTTTATTTTTAAATTTTTTTTACCCGATTTTTTTTTTGTTTCAAATACATATTTTGTCGATACCAAGTTATCTCACCAAATTCAGTGACCTAATTTTGTGACATCTTATATACTATACTAGTAAACACTAGTTTTAACGATGGGATCCTGCCGTTTGGCAAAATACGTTTCGTCAAATTTCACTTCCCAAAAAACTTATCGCAAAGTTTCATTTCCCAAAAGAATCTTTAGCAAATTTACGTCAAATATTCATTTGGCAACTTTTTACTTGCTCAATTTTTATTAAGTCAAATACACATTAAGCAAATGCTTTATTTTGTAACAAAACATATTCCAAAAGTTCGTTCAAATTTTTTCATATAAGTTACGTAGGCTAGATCGGAACTGCCAGGAAAGTGGGTTAGGTTAGGTTAGAACTGTGGCCCTAACAGAGCGCGAGCCGAGCGAGCGGAGCGAGCGTGCCGCGGCAGTGGTGGAATTGATTTGTATAATAGCAATATAATTATTATAGAAGTTCTTACCTGTAAATTATTTGTCTAAGGTGAAACAAACACCCCTGCAGCAGTGTATTTTCAAAATTGGATCTTAAACTTGAAATACTAGCTTTTTCGAAATCCAAAATAACAAAAAACCATATTTGACTACCTAATACTTGGTAAAATGAAACTTTGCCATGTAATTATTTGTTAAACAATAAATTGCCAAAAATAGTATTGCGAACTGTAAAATTGCGAAAAGTTGTTATGCCAAATGAAAATTTGGGAAACATACTTTGGCATGTGACACTTTAGGGAACGTTTTTTGCCAAACATTAGTAGTAGTTTTGCTTCGACTAATACCACCTGTTCATGCTGTACTAGGGAAGTTCCAACTAGCATCAAACTACTGAAAGTACTGTGGTTGATAACTGTTAAGAACAGGTGTGGAGTGTGAACTAGACCTATCTAAATGATACACATCTAAGGATTGTTAATTCGTTTCGCTTCTATAAATAATGTTAAGTATTATATAAACTAAAAAGCCCGACGGCGTTTTTGAAAACATACATTTGGTAGCAGAAATCCACCATTTGATTAGGGAGAACCCACTCCTAACACAAGCAATTTAGCTTAGCTGGAGGGGTTAGGGGGAATATTAGTAATTTCGGTTACTAATATTCTTTAAAAAAAAAAAAAAAAAAAAAAAAAAAAAAAAAATCATATCGGGGTCGCCAGTGTTTGTGGCTGGGGCTGGTCGGAATCTCTGGAATATCCTTTCTAGGGCACATCGGCTCAGTTTTAGTCGGTTCGTGTTCGATATTTCCTCCGAAATTTTACGTAAACTCATAGTTAGCTGCGGTGAGGTAAAACCAGACGGGCATACTGCACAAAAAAACACACATAGAGGACAAAAACATGATCAATGTTTTGGCTTCGCCACAGTCAGGTGATTACATTGAAAATGGATTATATTCAATCGATATTTAGTTGAAGCAAACTGCTACTATGCGGTATACCCATTCATTAATATTAATATACCCATCCGAGTTCAGTTCAGTAGCCATAAGAGCTTCGTACGATTAATGATCCTACGTCGTGATCGCCCTGAGGCCAATGAGGCTGCCCATTACTATTGTAAACATTACTTTATTTTAAAGCCACGAGCGTGATCTGCTGACTACTGGCCAGTAATATTGGAGCTGAGAATGAATTCAATTTTACCAGAAACTTGGTAGTATAATTGAACTTTGTATGATACCGGAGGATCGGATGCTATCGCGCATATTGCGAGAGGCCTATATGTAGCGGTCAATTGCAATAGGCTTATTGCTTGATTGATTATCGAAATAGACAACTAATTTTACAATCCGTGGGTATATGTGGCGAATCGTGGGTGTGTAACACACTTCTGCCTACCCCTTCGGGGATACAGGCGTGAAGTTATGTTATGTTATGTTTAATCCAAGCAATAATTTTCAGACGTTTTATGTATTTCAATTTTGATCTCCAACTATGACACATTTTAAATCTATACTATAACTAGCTGACCCGGCAGACTTCGTACTGCCTGAATCGATGACAAACCTTTTAAACCTTCTCTGGACCTTCACAAATAATTCAAGACCAAAATTAGCCAAATCGGTCCAACCGTTCTCGAGTTTTAGCGAGACTAACGAACAGCAATTCATTTTTATATATAAGAAGAAGAAGAAGAAGAAGAAGAAGAAGATATTATAAAGCTTAAGACTTTGTTTGTTTGTTTGAACGCGCTAATCTCAGGAACGTATTAGATTGCACATTTATCAAGGATGGTTATATGTACATCATCACGCTACTACCTAGGTGCGCAGTAGTAATCATAAATGTCAATAAATCGGGCAAATTCTCATGCATAACGGGTATGAGATAAATAGATGCAACAAGGAGAAGCCACGGGGCACAGCTGTAGCTAAGAAATGAAATTATATTAGCAAAAATCTGGAATTACAGTTGATTTACAAATATAGAAACAACCGTTGAAAAAAGCCTATTGTTTATGTCCAGGCTTACAAACTAGATATTCTAGGTCTCAGCGAAACTCACATGAGAGGTGCAGGGTTTTATAAAACGAGCAGAGGGCATACTGTGTACTTTTCTGGTCCTGATAATGAGAGTAGCAAAGGCGTTGCAATATCTGTTACACCCGAGGTCGATAAATGTGTTCTGGGATATAATCCTATCAGCGACCGTATAATAATTCTAAAGCTCAACACCAAGCCATGTCATATGAACGTTGTTCAGGTATATGCGCCTACAAGCAAAGGTAATGCTAATGAGGAGGAAATTGAAGCATTCTATCAGCAGTTAGATGACACTTTCAACTCGTTGCCTAAAAAAGAAGTGAATATCTTGATAGGAGACCTTAATGCTAAAGTTGGATGCGCGGAGTACGATGACGATCTGAAAGATGTTGTTGGTCGATTTGGGCTAGGCGTCCGGAATGACAGAGGAGACCGATGGCTACAGTTCTGTGCGGCGAACTCTCTGTCCATAATGAACACCTGGTTCCAACACCATCCTCGACGTCTTTATACGTGGACATCGCCAGGAGACCGCACCAGAAACCAAATCGACTACATTGCAGTTCCGAAAAGATGGAGATCAAGCGTAACCAACACCAAGACCTACCCAGGTGCTGACTGTGGCAGTGATCACTCGCTGCTGGTTGCAAAAATGGTCATCAAGCTTAAGAGATGCTTTCGACTAGTCAGTAAGCAGAAACGAAGGCTTACACCTGGAGAACAGACGAATTTTAAAGCTCGGTTTCAGCAACATCTGACAACAGGAGTACATATAGGTGATAGCTCTGATGTGAACGAGAATTGGAGGAAGTTTAAAGAAATGGTACTTACAGCTCACCAAGAAAGTCAAATTGAAATACGTGATTCACCCCGCAGTTCATGGTTATCGGATGAGACATGGAACATCATACATAAAAAGAAAGATCTACTGAAAAACCTATCAAATCCGAATAGTCGCGAACAATACAAGGATCTCTCAACGGAAGTACAGCGTCGGTCTAGGGTTGATAAAAACAGGTATTTCAATAATATTTGTTCTGAGATTGAGAATCATGCCCAAAAGATGCATACTCGAGATCTATTTATGAAAATAAAGACTATAACGCGGGATTTCAAGGCTAAAACGTGGGCTGTGGAGGACGCAAGGGGAAAGTTGCTCACAGAGATTGATAAGGTTGTAGACAGGTGGAGAGGTTATTGCGAAGACTTATACGCAGACGCCACAGCAACAGCAATAAACCTGCCACATAGCATGACCGATATTCCTCAAGAGCCCGTAATCTTAAGATCTGAAATCGAATTTGCGATGAAGAAGCTCAAAAGTAACAAGTCGGCCGGAAGTGACTGTATTTTTGCAGAGAATTTGAAACTTGTTGGGGACGAAGGTATATGCATTCTACAAAACCTTTGCAATCAAATATGGAGAAGCGGCGAATGGATCAGTGAGTGGCAAGAATCCATTTTAATACCTCTGCACAAGAAAGGATCAACTAAGTCCTGTGGCAATTACAGGACTGTAGCGCTCATATCCCATGCTAGCAAGATTCTACTGTACGTGATAAACGAACGCCTTAAAGCATTCTTGCAGTGGCAGATACCAGTGGAGCAAGCGGGATTTGTAAAAGGACAGGGTACAAGGGAACAAATCGCGAATGTCAGGCAGATCATAGAAAAATGCCGGGAATTCAACATTCCAGTACTGATGTGTTTCGTTGACTACTCAAAAGCGTTTGATTGTGTCAGATGGGAATGCCTGTGGAACATCCTAACGGAAATGGGGGTACCAAAGCACCTTGTTGTTCTCATTTCCAACCTGTATCAGGATGGGACCACAGTAGTGAGGGGAAACAATGTTCTATCCAAGCCCTTTAAGCCGCAGAAAGGTGTGAGACAAGGGTGTATACTGTCTCCAATTCTCTTTAACATTTACGGGGAATACATTATGAGACGAGCCTTAGATGGTTGGGATGGTGGAGTGTCCATTGGGGGTAAGAGAATCAGCAACCTTCGATATGCAGATGACACCATACTATTTGCATCGTCAGAAGAAGAACTAGCTCAACTCATATCTAGAGTGGAGAAGGAGAGCGAATTAGTGGGCCTTACTATTAACAAGGCAAAGACCAAGGTGTTGCTAGTAGACAGACCTGGTATGCTCAATCGCTCTAACGAACTCCGAGACCTGGAATTTGTTGACCACTTTGTATACCTGGGATCTCTTCTTAGCAACGAGGGAGGCGGTGGAAACGAAATAGCCAGAAGAATTCAAATGTCCAAAGCGGCGATGACTAAACTCACTAGGATATGGAAAGATCGCAATATATCCCGCAAAACCAAAGTGAGGCTGGTGCGGACTTTGGTCTTTTCAATTTTCTTTTATGGTGCCGAATCGTGGACGATAAGACAGAGTGAAAGGGCAAAGATTGACGCTTTTGAGATGTGGTGCTGGAGGCGAATGCTAAGAATCCCATGGACTGCACGCCGAATCAACGTTTCCATTCTAGAAGAGCTCGGAATCACCACAAGGCTGTCCGCCATATGCTACCAGCGCATTCTTAAATACTTCGGTCACATCGCTCGTAGAAACCCTGACAGCCTAGAGAAGCTGATGGTAGTTGGTCAGGTCGACGGGAAAAGATCACGCGGTCGCTCACCTACCCGCTGGTCAGACCTGGTAAAGACGCTTACCGGCCTGCCAATAACCGAAGCAATGAAGACTGCTGAAGACAGAAAGACGTGGAGAAGCATAGTGCATCGAGTGATCAACACTTCAAGCTAGACACGACCTTCAGTAATGAAGATACCGACTAAGAAGAAGATTATGTCCAGAACTATCAAACACCGTATTAGACTATCTCACTTGTGTGCACTATTAAGCTATAAATATGTTTTCTATCTGCCAACGTTTGCGGTTGATGAACCAAAATAGTCATCGAATCTTTATACTCACTGCACTAAAAATTGGTTAACAAAGAGATGAATAACTATCGCTCAATGAACACGGTAGCACAAGGACAACAAACGATTAACAATTTGTTAAACAGTCCATTTTGGTGTTCCATACTTCACGGAAGTCATGTAAGTATTGAGTCAGTCATATCTACTGTTTATAAAAACATCGCAATATTTCAAGGATCCCACCCGTACAGAAGAATTTCCTTGAAAATACTTATAAGGCATAAACAAATTTTAATAGTTCGGTATGACAAATCCGTAACAGTTTTAACAATGATGATAAATACAATTGAAGAGGCTTACAGACCTTGTAAACACCTACACTTCGGTTATATTTGAATATTATGTATATAAAATAACTATCTGACTAATAGACTAATAATAGAAGTGTAGTCCGCAATATTAGGAGTCCCGAGGTCACCAACACCCTTGAAATTCTGCAGTTACGTGTTACTCAAAAATGTATGTGCTGAACTCTGAAAATCTATGTTTATTCTGAAGTAAAAATATTATAATAAGTTTGTGTATGGATGGCTAATTTATTATTAAATTTCTCTTCTGTACACACATTAACCTCAATAACCTTACATATACAATATACCTGTGTACTCCTAACTGCTATAATAACAATCAACTTACGTCTATTAAGACAGACGTTTACACAATTAATCATTTCTTACACAATGTTCGCAACTAATATTGCGGAACGTTATCGTGAACAAAACAAATAAAGAAAGTTTTCACGATAAACGAGAACAGTTAACTACTTTTGCACGATACAAATATGCAACAATAAACTTTGGGATAAACAAAGGCCTCAATCGTTTACAGTTCTACACTATACAGAGTGAGTTTCAAGGTCTATTCACACTTATCAGAGCCGTGCCCGGGCCGCGTATAGGCCGTGCCTCGTAAGGGACTAAAAAATATAGTTGTGTCACGTACTTTTTATATGAACTCGTTCACACACGTCCGTGCCCGGGCCGGCGACGGAGATTTAGTGCCTGGGCCGAAGACGGCCACAGCCCTGATACGTCCCGGACACGACCATGATGTATATGGATAGACCTTTAATCGTGTATAGCTCAACATCATGATAATAGGTTACAGCTAGATAAATTGAGTCAAGGTCTTGTTCCCTTGCTCTATTAGACATGTTTGAAAAGTTAGTATTACTTCTGAAATTTTGATCTTTGAGAATAAAAAAATATAAATACAGTAAAGAATAGTTCGTGACAAAACAAAAGAATGTTATTATAGCTTTTAGAAAAGTGAACGTTATAACAACGGCTATAATTTCACCTACAAGGTGAAGTAGCCTGTTATTGTAAATATAACAATGAAATACGTTCCTGGATACGATGGAATGAAAAGTTAGGTTAACAAAGGTACGGTATGGCTACTTCGCTATTGTGATTAATTTCCTCAGCAATCAGCGTAGACACCTGATGGACATCACTTTGATTTAGATCCAGGGCTGCCACAAGCTTATTATGGGGGAACATTTCGAATAATAAACGACAACTATAGTTACATTAACGATATCTATCTTGTTATTGTAATAATATCATTTAATAAGCCTTTTTCAAGCACTATTCAATAGTGTGCCACGCGTAAGATTCGTCACTCCGTTAGAAACCGATTTATATGCAAACTAGCAACCCGCTCTCGCTTCGCTTCGTTTTATATGAGTTTTTTTTAACTCAAGCCACATAGTATAATAGCCCATGTTCATCGGGGATAATGTACATTTCAAATTTTTCCAAAGTGCAGTGGGTCCGAAGATTACATTAACAAATTCACAAAATTAGGACTCTCTCTTTATAATATTAGTATAGATAACATGTATTGGCAGAAGTCCGCCACGGCATTTCCGTCAGGTGTGGCGTAGGCCTAATACGAACTTTCCTACATCCTAGCCTATGTTTCGGGTGCTAACGCATCGTAGAATTATTAATCTTTTTTTTTAATATGGAATAACTTTTAGATACGAGAAGAGGAAAATTTTTGTAACTAATTACTTAGATGGCCTTAGATGTTAAATGCTCGGGTGTTCACATATAAATACCTGCTTAATTAAGTAACGTAACTTGAACAATTATTTTATTTAAGCACAAGGAACTTTACAACTGAAATGAAAGTTAAAGTTACACAAGCCCAGTAGAATACTCAAGTGAGTATTCACCGTAAAACTTCACCAGCTAACAAAGCTATAGAGTGTAATATTCTAAAGTGGCACCCCTGAGCTGTACGTATGAATAAAGCATAAAGGCGAGTCTGGTACCCGTCGTTACAATGTATAGTAAAATGGACCGGGCAGCTTGGGGCCAACAAGGCTACTGTATGAAACATAAGTCCCTACCAACTAGTGTTAATTATAGTGGAAATGAGGTAACATAAACAACTGGAAATGTATAAATTATATTTTGTACGTTATTTTTATCACATTATTGTTTATACAAATAACTTGTGTACATATAATTTTTATTATTCATTGCCACATTTCTAGCACGGGGTACGGGACTTAAGACTCATAAATGCTGCAAATATTTCAATATAATGTTTGACTTTGTTTGTTCTGTCTAGTCTTAGATCCACTACGGGTTGGTGATTCAGTAATTACATACAATGTCATCACCACGAACCAATTTATTTAAAACCCACCATTTCCAAACCAATTATCATAAATGTGCTGACAATAGCAACAAACTCTAATCTAATCCACATACTCATTTAGCTTCGTGTTCTCTTCAATAAGTTCCGCCCTTTTCTCGTTCTCAGACGTGTGTAATTGAAAACCGACTCTGTAAGCTTAGGGGACGTACATCGCTACGTTCCTTATTTTGTGAAGAATAGTCTCTAATTTGCTTAAAATAAAATATTGTGTCTACCTAGGAGCGCCTTCTCAATCTTACAGGAAAGAAGAGCCTAGGATGTTCGAGACGGTAATGGCTGGACGGCATTAATGAGACTGGATTAGATGAATTCGATGCTGGTAGCTTGGCTACACAGCATGGAATTGAAAAAAGATTTGGCTACTAATCTTTAAACTTCAGTATGAAGATAGCAGATACTGATGATGGTAAAATAACATTGTTAGGAATCCCTTGTATTACAGTAATCAGATAGGTTTGTATTACTTTTGATTATCAAAACATCCGCGACATGCTTAGTAATAATTCCTTATTTTAGAAGTTGTATTTAAAAAGAAAAAAACCGGCCAAGTGCGAGTCGGACTCGCCCGTGAAGGGTTCCGTAGCAGCAAGTAAAATTTTTATATTTGAGTTGATTGAATGAAAGGTAAATTGCGGTTCACGATTTATGACGTATTAAAAAAATACTACTTACTAGATCTCGTTCAAACCAATTTTCGGTGGCAATTTACATGGTAATGGTATATCATATATTTTTGGAAGTGTCTCTCGCGCAAACTATTCAGTTTAGAAAAAAATTATAATAGAAACCTCAATATCATTTTGAAGACCTATCCATAGATGAGATGGGTACACGTATGGGTTTGATCAAAAAAAATTTCAGTTCTAAGTATGGAGATCCCCAAACTTTATGTTTTTTTTTTTCAATTTTTGTGTGAAAATCTTAATGCGGTTCACAGAATACATCTACTTACCAAGTTTCAACAGCATAGTTCTAATAGTTTCGGAAAAAAAGTGGCTGTGACATACGGACGGACAGACAGACAGACAGACATGACGAATCTATAAGGGTTCCGTTTTTTGCCATTTGGCAACGGAACCCTAAAAATGTTTGAAAAGCTTCAACGCACAAATAGACGTAAATAAATAAAATAAAACTTGAATAACAAAGAATAAGTTGGTTGGTTCTAATACTAATCTCTACTACTTAATATCTAATGCTATGTTAAAGACATGCAAAGGGCTGTAACTACTATAATGGCAGGATGCCCTGGAATTTTAAACAAGCTATAATAATTCATACGCTGTTCTTAACAGATATGTTGACATAAGTGGCCTTGAATACCAATCAGGTGCAATATGCTTCTCTGTTTAGTTAACTGAATAATAGTAATTGAATTCATGTAAGTTGATTAATACGAGTACTGGAGTGTATGGAGACCAACAAGATTTTCGATGCCCACGCAAACCTCAAATGCAATCCGGTACACCTGCTGATTAACGGACGAAGCTTAGACGCAGTCTTTTCTCTTGAATTGGGGGGACAGACGGCACTAAAATAAATAGAATATTGGAAAAGAAGAGTAAAAGAGCAGACCCAGGTTAAAAGGTGCGGGCTTTGGATAAAACCGGGACTAGCGCTCGAATGAAGAAAAAGATTGATATAAGTATTATACGTATTATATGGTACCCGGGTCGAATATGGCCAGTCGGTAAATATGGCCACACACTCATTTAAGTATAATAAACTACTACATAGAACATAACGCGCTGTTACACGATCGGGCCCGAGGAACGTTCCCGAACGGCGCCCAAACCCGCGCTCCCGCGCACGCACCAGTCGCTCAGAGGGCGTTGAAGTGTTTAGCTGCGTCCATCTTGTAAAAAAACTTCGTATGTTTTTGTTTATATTTTCATTAAAATTGGATATTGTTGCATTGTTTTAATGTCTAAATGTTGTTTGACTATAGCATTATAAAATTTTAATGTGTGTTTTCGAAAGTAAATATCAGTTTTCGCTTCATGTCATACATAAAAGAAAATAGCGTTACGTTAAATATGGCCACTGACTGGCCATATTTACCATATGTATTTTATAAATGTTTTTTTTTGTTAAAGACAAAATGGGGCGTTACAAGGTTCGGAATATACGAGGTTTAAGATTTATTTCTTCGTTGAGTTCTTTATAAAAAATAAATATTTAGTATCTACTGAAAATTCTTTTATTTAATAAGCCTTTATGATTATGCAAAAGTTTGTAAAACAGAATTTTTCTATACCGTCAATATGGCCAAGACCATGGCCATATTTACATACCGGGTCGTAAATATGGCCATTTTCCAGATAAATAAAAAAAAAAAGGTAAATATTCGGTAAACCTGCAACATTATTAAAATTTTGTCTTTATGTTATAAAAGCTTGATTAGGTAAGCCTTGAATTTAGCACTAGTTTCTCTTTCAAGTTCAGAAAACTGAAATATACTAAGCATGAAACCTTAAGATGGCCATATTCGACCCGGGTACCTTACTTGTAATGATAGATATTAAAGGCGGACAACCGGCGATAAACCAATAATAGTCAACATTAGTATGAAGTGTTATTACATTTATTATGTAAATGTATTTATGTACCCTTTACTAAAGGGAAGGGTGTATCATTTAGCACGTAAATTGTGAGGGATCTCAGCACACAGAATTCGTAAAAACTAGAAGTGACGATGTAGCTTAAAAATTAACGCACGATTCTGTTTATAATATTGTAACGTGAGTAGTTCGGTTTAAATTGTGGTGTATGCCTGGCGTGCGTATGTTTTAGGTGTGACCCCATCAGATGTTTACAGGACCCCACGTACTATTAACATTTTTAGAGGCCCAAGCTAATTTCATCTGCTAAGTGGTACACCTGCTGATCCACAGATACAAACCTAGCTTGGCAAGCAGACCCGGGCTCATATCATAATATATATTATATATACACACATATATATATATACATATATATATATATATTATGATAGGAGGTACATATAAATTTATTGAGTTGTTGATTTTCAGCATAGTATTTAGATCTAAAGATGACGATCGTTTCTCACCACTGACGTTCGGGGTTCGCACATTCGAGACATTTTCAAAACTGATTTGCATCGATCCTTCCATACTGGCCGTTTCTTGGTATTTCGCTGAAGTCTAATAGGAGCATTAGACATCAGAGAAATGTAGTGGACGATGTATAGGGAAAAAAAATCCGTTCCCGCCAGGGGGAACGCACTGGTAGATTTCGTGAAGCAATTAATATTATTTTTTAACATGTTTAATTTTTTTTTCTCGAAAACGGTAACTTTTAGCGAAAAACTTTTCAAACATTTATTTTAGACTTAAACATGGACTATCGATTAAAAATGATTCCGACGCCAAGAATGTTCACCGGTTAGAAGTTATGATTTTTTCCCGAAAAATTTTGGTTTTTCCCCCCTCCACTTTTAGTTAAAGTTTTAATCTTATAGGTTTATAATTAAAAGTTGTTGGTATTCATGTATACTATGGGATAAAATTAGAACGGTTCGAATATCTTTCATGGAACGTGAAATTTTGAGGAAAAACTGATTTCACAAAAAGTGAGGCCCTACCGTCCCCTTAGGCCGGATTCCACCCGTTCGGGGAACTTAAACTAAGTTTACACCCAAGCAATTTTTGACCGCAGTTTGAAAGCGATCGGGGCAAAAATGCGACCGTGAGAGTGCCGCAAATTCTGGGAAGTGGAACCATACATACATATAAACATACATATATACATACATATATATATATATATAAACTTTTTGACCAGTGGTCATTTCGGACTCAGGGGGTCATAACTAGACCTCCTATGAAGATTTTTTTTTAAAATTCGACAGTAGGCAAGAAACCAATAGGTAGATCGATTTCATCGAAATCTACCTAAAAGATTTAATATATTTGTTTCGTTTAAATAATAACATAACATAACATAAACTCACGCCTATATCCCCGAAGGGGTAGGCAGAGGCGCTAGCACCCACATTTCGCCAGTTTATGTTTAAATAATACAACAAATAATTCAATGGGTATCTGATCTAGAACATCAACCTTATACGTTAAGGAGTTCTACTCCTTTCTATTCCTCTTGATACATTAACATCTGAAGTTAACCACTAAACAAATAGTTCTGACTCCATAAATTTGTCTCTTCTATCGAAACACTGAGAGAACAGTAGGTTTACCAACTATTTAAGTTATTTAGGACTAGTCCCACTGTAAATCTTAATAGCCGTCGGAGAAAAGTTTTAGCAATGATTCGTGAAAGGACTGTCGTCCATAAATCGTTGTATCTGTGGTTTATAGTGGAATTCGGTGGTAGGGCAGCTTTAGAGTGTTTTAAACAACTATACCTGGTGACGTTTGGTCACCTTCTTTGTTTGTACTCACATCTGTAGATATATTTTGAAGGGATAGAGATCTTTTAACACTGACTTACATTTCACCAAATATCTATATTAATATATTTATATATATATTTGAAAATATATATTAATATATTTTTGCATGGGCTGTATGAAAACTAAGAGATGGGATGAACTTTATGTTCTACTTCTGGGAACAGCGCGGTGAATGAAGGTCATTGTATTTTCATATTTTGTGACAATTGCATGAATCGTATAGTTCTACGATTGAGCCTTTTAATTAGTTAAGTGTATAGTTCTAATTTCGTTCAACTTTTAGGGCGAGAAAAAACCGAGCATACTATATGCTTAAAAAGTCAGTTATAAATCATAACTAAGAATATAATCAACATCTTTATCGTCGACTTCTGCAACATTGGCACATATTCAACGTTATTACTATTAAATATGATTATTAGTCTAAATAATTCCCTAAAAGAAAATTTAAAAATTTACAGTACGTAGGTAGTATGACGTTATTTAAAAAGTTGTACATTTATGCTATCTAATTACCTAGGACGCTGTGTCAAAGAGATACTTTAAACTTTGTTGGAATAATTAATTAAAGGAACAACAATACATTGCTGCGACATATTTACAGTTGTTTTGCGGCTTTTACAGAGTGGTTAGGTTCTGTACGTCATTGTTAACGGGAAAAGTTAGAATGAATTTCGTAAGTAAATTTATGCCTGAAGTTTGACAACATTGAACTACGAGTAAATATACGCAGAAGCTACAAAGTGGATTTTGTCAAAAAGTTGACATATAAAATGTTTCATTTTTGTAGAAAACAATTTCGCTAACCCATGGATGAATATTTGATTATTTTTAAACCGCTGGCAATGTGGCATTTTTTTTTTTTTTTTTTTACGTGCGGAAATCCCTTCGGATACCCCCCCGCTGGCCAGCGGGGGTGGTTATGTCGTGTCTCGACTAAAACCGCACGGTGTCCTCCCCAAGTGTCCGTTGCCGGGCACCCCGGGTAAGCCCTCGAAAGGATAACCCCAGGGTTGCCGGCGGACTTTGGCCGCCAACGCGGCCTCGCCTAGTGGGGTCGGGTTTTATCCCGCTTCGGTGAGTTGGCAGGCGTGTGTGGCACACACGACACGCGGCCTGGCAATGTGGCATATGGAATATGGAATGGCATATGGAATGCACTTTTCTAATTAATAGAATTATAATATGATATAGTTCGTTCATGTAATGTTAAACGACTGTTTTTTTTACAAAAACCAAAGCAGTACCGAGTGTATTAATAAACAAACCTAGACGTGGTCACTGGGCGATATTACCCGTAAACATAATTGCGAATCGGTGCCTTTTTGACTAATTAACAGGTATACGGCCTTACTTGAAAAGTTTAGCAACCGTAAAAGGAAGTAACTCGTGATGAGTCTAATGGTAGAAGCATATAACGGGCTAAGAAAAACGCGTGATTGCATGTATGTACGTCTTATTTGTCATCCGAGTGTCAATCCCGGTGGCATTTAAAGCTTTCACTTCAGAGCGCTACCTTCGTTCTCCTTCTCTTCCCTCCCATATTTAGTTCATCTTGACTTTTATCTCGTACTGCAATTTGATCCTCAAACCCCGGGAGAAAAACCTGACTATATCTTGTTAGACATCTCCTTTTCAAAAAACTCTACTTAAAGCTTACTCAAGATCTAGTGAAAAATGAGACTCAGGATCTAGTGAAAAAATAAACAACATGAATCCTATCAAACTCGTCACGTCTTGCTTAAACAAACAACCTGACGCTGGCAACGCCTGATACGGACAAATTAAGTAAATGTTTCTGCGACGGCCAACTTCATGGCTGCCGTACAGAATATCAATGGCTAACAGTGTTCTATTGTTTTGTTCATAAATAAACCAACGTCCAGACATTGTTTATATTATAAATTGCGACCTCGATTTGTTGCATAAATTTGAATGTAGAAGCAGATGTTACTGATGCTATTTCTAGGTATGCATTTTTAATGTATTCTCTTTTGCTACAACTTCTTAGACGCAGTGGGAGCTTAATGGTATATTATTTGTACATAACCACGCTTTTGATTTGGCACATCGGAGAGTCCGGATAAGATCGGCTTGCTTCGGTTATAAACGTTCTCTACATCATACATCGGACTGGCAATAAAAAAACGGTTCCAACCACTCTAAAGAATTGAGAATATAGACATCAATGTAAAAAAGATATCAAACGCTAGGCGATAGAAGAACACTTCACAAAAAAAATGCATAGGAAGTTCCGCGTTTTTTTCAAACAAATAAACTCTTTAGTTTTAATATCAGTGTAGATATAGATAGTTACATTATTAAAAAGTAAGCAAGAAATCATTATAACTGAAGTAGTTCAATGGAGCAATACTAAAATGATTACTTCGCGTGATATGGAAGTATTAACGATACTAAATCAATATTGGTACTGAAAACTGTTACCAAATATCCGCAATAATCCGAACATTTACGTATTAGCGTCCAATTTATATCTATAGTAGCTGTACACCGCGGATTTACCTACTGCACTCGGTTCTCACCTTTTTACTTATTGCTCGGCTTCTAAAGGTTGTTGCGTGATGTTATAATATCTTCCTATAAACTTCCCTGAGGACTGGGCTTTCAAATGCAAAAGTAATGCTTCAAATCGCACAGATCGTTACAGAGATTACCGCGGTCAAGCAAACAAACAAACTCTTCAGCTTTATTATTAATAATATAGATAAGTTGCATTATTTATTACGCCAACATCAACCAGCTAATTAGGTTTAACACATTTTTTTTACTGTAAACATGACTTAGATCTTTCAACGTAGGTACTATAAAGGCTGGATTACAATGATGTTTATACATGCTTTTATTAAATTAGAACTGAGCTATTCAACACATTTAACTCAATTAATTTCATTGAGTAAAAATTGAGAACTCAGTTTAATTAAACGAATTTGCACTAGTGAAATTCAGCCTTACAAATGTAACGGATGTAGGGGTACCAAACTTCAAGAATTATCCTGAATATTAGAGGTTAAGGAAGTTTTTAACAGGTGCATGTATTTCAGTGGAAAGGGAGAAGAACTTCAGCCATCCATCGCGCTAATGCCTTGTCCGTTAATCAACAGGTGTACCGGCTACCAGGTGACGTTGGTTTCGCTCTCAAAGATCTTGATGGGGCCCAATAGGTACGCCAAATAGCTTCAGCTTCGGTGTAAGTGTCAAAGCTGATTATTTTGACGAGCATTAAGATATATAACGCCTGTTGAAAATTATGTCGCAACATACATACAATATAAAACCTCACTTCAAACAAGAGGTTATTAATGTTTATTCCGTAATAAAATTTAATATGATAGGCGTAGTCTTGTAATTATTAATAATTACTTTTAGGATTTTTGTATCGATTCCGAGGAAAACGTTTCATCAGTTTTTTGTTATATTTTTTGCTAATCCAATCATTTATTTATGAAGTACATAAATAATGAATACATAAATATAAATCAAAATGGATTTTTATAAATCGGCAAAATGCGAATCTTTATTCTTTATTTGACATACTAGTTGTTGCCCGCGGCTCTACCCATGTGGAATACTGATTGAGCTCCCGTTCCCGCTCCCGAATTCGGAAATTCAGGAATTCTCGGGATAAAGTAGAATATGTGCTATTTCAGACTATAATCTATCTCTGTGCCAAATTTCCTCTAGCTAGATCCACTCAGCCGTGCTGGCATGATTGAGAACAAACACACATCCAAACAAACTTTGATATTTATAAAAGTAGGAACTTATTAAACGTGTTTACAATTACGATGTATAGAATTATTCCCCTCTAACATTTTGATTATACCCTTTCCATAAATTAAACACGTGGCAAAGTAAACTCCAATCGTCGGCACTGAAACTTACACTTTTTTTTATTAATTACATATTCAAAATTTTCTTTAGAATTTGCAAAGTCTATATTTAGAAATACACAGTCGAGCTATTATAGTTATTTCAATTTATAGAATTTGTCCACACTTTAACATTTTGATTATGGTAACCCTGTCCATAAAGGCAACTATACACGTGGCAAGTACAGCTAAGGGTCGATAATTGAGACATAAATTCAACCGCGCACTTTTGTTAAGCTGTTATTAAATATTTACGATCTTAACCCCACATGAAATACGCGATAAAAAAATTAAAATATTCCTAGATTTAGCGATATGGTCTTCTGAAGTTACGCAATAACTTTGTGATCAAAAAGCGCCATTGAAATATGTATACATATTCAGGGCAGGTGTGACGATATTACTGTCGACTCATTTTGAAGTTTATAACTGCCTAGAATCACTTTGAGGTGTTTGTTATACTGAAATTCGAGAGTCGGAATCAAGATACATTATATTTTTTATACACGATACGATTTATTACGATACAAATTGGATCAGGCCTTCTTAAACTGCTGCAATGACATAGGCCAAGGATTAACCTATTGCTTATAAGAGATATCGGTTTGAAATCGTTTTTTCCGTTCTTGACTATACTGGTATTTTTTGTAGATATCAAAGTAACGAACAAGCTCACGGACATAGAGAGCGATTACAGCGCCAAATATTTCACTCACGCGTATTTACTCGCAAATGGAATGGTCAGGGAAAGATAAGATTGGCACTGAAAGAAAAACTACATGTAATGTTTTTCAAAATAGACTGTAGTGCACTATATATATGTATATATATATACACACAAGAATATCAGCACGGGTCATAGTCATGTAGTATATTGCTAAGCACAAAACCAAAAATGGTTCTATACAAAATCTCATTGAACCTTTTTACAACTGACTACTCTGCTTTTAAGAGCTTTAAGTTTTGGAGGTATCTAATTAAGTATGTTCAATTAAATACATGGCAATATATTAGTAAAAAAACTATTTAACTCTCACTAACCAGCAGGCGTAACTTTTGAGTACTCTCATCTTGATAGCGGATCTCAGCCGTAATGAAGAACGAAGTAAAGGGTTTAAAATGTCACTATGATGAAGCATAAATTAATGATCATTTGCATCAGCGTTTTTTAAAATTTTAACCCTAAGAGGGTGAAATAGGGGTTGAAAGCTTATATGGGAAGTTCGTCACTTTTGTAAGACAGAATCATTTAAATTCATATATATTGGTATATACCTCCTTCTGGTTAGGAATGAATGTACGCATAGGTATATCGGTGTTAGGGGTGTGTGTTGGGTAACCTCCTCGAGTGTCGCTCCGATTCCGATCCCGCTGCAGTCCGGGGGGAACGGAATCGGAGCGGCCGGTACACCCTGGGCGGCGGTCAATGGCTTCCCCTTCACCCCTTCATAGGGTTGGCATTGATCGTCGGCCAATACCCAACGTGGCGGGAACACATCGCTCTCCGTACTCCTCTGCTTTCAGAGGAGACAGGATGAGCGATGCTGTTAGTGGTGAGATGGCCCAGGGTCAGCCGGGGTGCGAGGGATATGCTCTATGGGTAACCTTACACCCTGGCGTCTGAAGACCTGAGACGGCGTGCGGTTTTAGTCGGTGCAAGCCCGACATAACCGCCCCCGCTGGCCGGCGGGGGGGTATCCGAAGGGATTTCCGCACGATAAAAAAAAAAAAAAAAAAAAGGTATATCGGTGTTTTTCAGAATTTCATCCCTAAGGTTGAACGGGTGTACGAAAGTCCGTAATTTTCATAAATTTACCATTAGACCCGGAAGGTGGCACTGCAATCGGGTATAGGTCATTTCTTTACAAAATTATACCTGTCATATTCGTGCAAAGCCGGGTCCCGTGCTGCTAGTAAGAATATGGATAAGTTTTAGCATTACGTATTCAACGTTATGATGATGATGATGATGACACAAGGGTCACAATGGAAGCACAAATTGAAATTCTTTGTATAGTTTTTGTTTACGTTGTTAAATAATTGTGAAGGTTTCCTTCATTAATATTAGGTTGGGGAAAAAGAAATCCATTATTTATACGTGAACTTCAAGACTTTATTTAACATGTTTTGCATTGTCCGATTTAGGTCAAATATGCACCATTTTGTTCTATAATTTGTTGCCATTTTAATGGTAGCTTCATTATGCCTCTCTCATAAAAGTCTTGGTCCTTATTAGCGAAAAACTCCAGCAATTGATTTTCACACTCTTCCCTTGATGCCAATTTCTTATCACTAAAAAAGTTTTGCAATGCAAGAAAAAGATGGTAATCGCTTGGTGCGAGGTCCGGACTGTATGGTGGATGCATCAAAACTTCCCAACCAAGCTCCTGGAGTTTCTGACGAGTCACTATAGAAGTGTGTGGCTTCCAAGGCTTCGCAGATGGAATTTCGATCCATCATGTTTTTTGGTGTTAATTGGTGTGGCACCCAAACATCAAGCTTTTTTTTAAACCCAGCTTTGTGCAAATGGTTTAAAACTGTTTTGTGGTCGATCTTTAACTCCTGGGCGATGCTACGACTACTAACATGCCGGTCCACTTCGATGATTTCAGTGACTTTGTCGACATTTTCGACGACGGGCCTGCCTGTGCGAGGGGCATCCTTAACGTCAAAAATACCCGAACGGAATCGACGAAACCAAAATTGCGCGTAATTAGCTGTTACAGTATCGGGACCATAAACACTATTCACATTTTCAGTCGCCTGACTTGCATTTTCGCCCTTATCAAAGAAAAACTGTAAAATGTACCGAATTTTCTCTTTGTTGACTTCCATCTTTAACGCCGTGTAACTCAGAACTGAATGGACAAAACAAAAAACTGCAAACGAATTCTTTTAGTGCGAACTGTTACCTTGACAACGAGCATAAATTTGAAATTGGTTGATCGATAATTTACGAGATATCGATCACTACAGCCATCTACCGAAAAAATAATGGATTTCTTTTTCCCCAACCTGTTATTTTAAAATGCACACAAACCCTAGGTATATCAAGGTATATCACAAGAGCCCCACTCATTTTGCGTAGTTCCTGTAGCGAGTGGACAAGATTTCTGTACCATTTAACACAAAGTTATTACAAAATTATAAGAAAACGAAACAAACTAACGCAGTACTTAATCAATGTCGCCTACCCATCAAAAACACTTTTTATCAGTCGACGCTACAGTTAAGGCTCTTTGTATTCCCCCGTCGTTTTTCATAGGCGTTTCTCAACTATTTCATGGTAAAGTTATGAAAGATCACATCTCATTTCGATGCCGTAAGATTTATGCACTCAATTACAAAAGCCCCGCTGTGTCTCGGCAACTAGACATGCTTACCTTCTCTATGCTCGAAAATTTTCTGCTTACTTTAAGGAAAACCGCATAATATAATGTTTCCTTGTTCACTTTCAAGGGTTCTTTTGTTATTGAAAGGAATTGAGTAGAGTGAATCCTGGGTACTCACCTACCGTTGAAAAGCTTTTCATAATTACCTATTGCAATGGATGTACAGTCCACGACAAAAGTTGATTAAATCAGTTAAATATTTACAAACATTTTTTTACATAGGAATACATGAACACAGTGGAAGTTTAGTAGGATCCCCAAAGGACGAAGTTAATTGAATGTATGATTTATATATTATTTTATAAAAGGGTTAAGAGCTATAGTGATCAATAGATTTGAATTTGTAAAGCAACTTCTGTCGTTGACTGTACTTAGTAATCGAAAGTCTTCTTGAGACTATCCAGATGCCTGAAGGCTAGTAGTCAGTCCTCGCCTAATTTACAGATGTAGAAAACGTTTTTAATTCCAGTTCCCTTCCCGTTAGCTAATATGGCGTAAGTACAGACAGAACACAAAGATTTCCAAAATATCGACAGCAACGTGAACGGTTCAAAACCAATAAGGCACGAACCTCGTATATTGTTTACACAACATTTTTAATATTTAAACACTTTCAACTTTGTTAGTATCCCAGCCAGGAGACATTGTAATAAAAATTGAAACTGATGTTGTGTGTTTTGGGTTCGATTTACTCCAATGGCAAACGAATTCTTTTAGTGCGAACTGTTACCTTGACAACGAGCATAAATTTGAAATTGGTTGATCGATAATTTACGAGATATCGATCACTACAGCCATCTACCGAAAAAATAATGGATTTCTTTTTCCCCAACCTGTTATTTTAAAATGCACACAAACCCTAGGTATATCAAGGTATATCACAAGAGCCCCACTCATTTTGCGTAGTTCCTGTAGCGAGTGGACAAGATTTCTGTACCATTTAACACAAAGTTATTACAAAATTATAAGAAAACGAAACAAACTAACGCAGTACTTAATCAATGTCGCCTACCCATCAAAAACACTTTTTATCAGTCGACGCTACAGTTAAGGCTCTTTGTATTCCCCCGTCGTTTTTCATAGGCGTTTCTCAACTATTTCATGGTAAAGTTATGAAAGATCACATCTCATTTCGATGCCGTAAGATTTATGCACTCAATTACAAAAGCCCCGCTGTGTCTCGGCAACTAGACATGCTTACCTTCTCTATGCTCGAAAATTTTCTGCTTACTTTAAGGAAAACCGCATAATATAATGTTTCCTTGTTCACTTTCAAGGGTTCTTTTGTTATTGAAAGGAATTGAGTAGAGTGAATCCTGGGTACTCACCTACCGTTGAAAAGCTTTTCATAATTACCTATTGCAATGGATGTACAGTCCACGACAAAAGTTGATTAAATCAGTTAAATATTTACAAACATTTTTTTACATAGGAATACATGAACACAGTGGAAGTTTAGTAGGATCCCCAAAGGACGAAGTTAATTGAATGTATGATTTATATATTATTTTATAAAAGGGTTAAGAGCTATAGTGATCAATAGATTTGAATTTGTAAAGCAACTTCTGTCGTTGACTGTACTTAGTAATCGAAAGTCTTCTTGAGACTATCCAGATGCCTGAAGGCTAGTAGTCAGTCCTCGCCTAATTTACAGATGTAGAAAACGTTTTTAATTCCAGTTCCCTTCCCGTTAGCTAATATGGCGTAAGTACAGACAGAACACAAAGATTTCCAAAATATCGACAGCAACGTGAACGGTTCAAAACCAATAAGGCACGAACCTCGTATATTGTTTACACAACATTTTTAATATTTAAACACTTTCAACTTTGTTAGTATCCCAGCCAGGAGACATTGTAATAAAAATTGAAACTGATGTTGTGTGTTTTGGGTTCGATTTACTCCAATGGTTAACGGCTCCCGTAACCTATTGTGGTTGAGAAGGTGAACTTTTTCTTACTCGTTTCACGTGTTCCTGAATGTTTTATGAATTATCGATTAATACCTTGATTAAAACAAAAGCTTCTTATAGAATTAAATTTAATTTAAAAGAAACGCTGATAAACAATTATGAAATAAAAATTAGGGGCCTGAACGTTTGGTGCCAATATACCATTATCTACATATTGCCACAATTAATATCGAGCAAAAACGAGCAACAAAAATCTTTTTTTTGTCCCTTAAATATTTATTTCATTTTGTTTCTAGTATTTGTTGTTATAGCGACAACAGAAATACATCATTTGTGAAAGTAAATTAAAAAAAAAACCGTTCCAGCAGGGGGAACGCACTGGTAGATTTCGTTAAGCAATTAATATTATTTTATATAGAGAACTACGGACTTTAAACAGTTTAATTTTTTTTTCTCGAAAACGGTAACTTTTAGCGAAAAACTTTTCAGACATTTGTTTTAGACTTAAAAATGGCCTATCGATTAAAAATGTTTCCGACGGCAAGAATGTTCATCGGTTAGAAGTTATGATTTTTTTCCCGAAAAAATTAGGTTTTTCCCCCCTCCACTTTTAGTTAAAGTTTTAATCTTATAGGTTTATAACTAAAAGTTGTTGGTATTCATGTATACTATGGGATACAAATAGAACGGTTCGAATATCTTTCATGGAACGTGAAATTTTGAGGAAAAACTGATTTCACAAAAAGTGAGGCCTTTTTTTTTTTTTCGTGCGGAAATCCCTTCGGATACCCCCCGCCGGCCAGCGGGGGCGGTTATGTCGGGCTTGCACTGACTAAAACCGCACGCCGTCTCGGATCTTAAGATCTGGATCTTAAGGGTGTAAGGTTACCCATAGAGCATATCCCTCGCACCCCGACTGACCCTGGGCCATCTCCGGTTTCGAGATGGCCACCTTACTTGCTCTCCACTGTGCCATCTGCTAATCAGAGGGACACGTGGAAAGCTTCCGAACAGCCCTCAACAGGGCCGTCCTCGCCTTCGGATACCCCCCCGCGTGCCAGCGGGGGCGGTTATGTCGGGCTTGAACCGACTAAAACCGCACGCCGTCTCGGGTTGACCCGAGGGGGTCATCGAAATCTACCTAATAAATTTAGTGTCTTAAAATGGTAACAGTTATAATCATTATTTTGACAACGATATACTGATTACGTTTTCACAATGAGTACTAATTCACAAGTTAGGCTAATGCCTGTATTTTGGAAGGCAATTTAGTTCAGACCGTGGACATTGATACGTTAAATATATATAAGGATTGTTGCTGTACAGCGGGCTTATAGTTGTTTCGAAGTGAAGTAAGTACTATTAATAGTTATTTAGTATATTACTGGTATGTGGCAGGAAAAAAATCGTTCATATCTTAAAAACTACTGAACCTATTCTGATGAAACTTGTAAGTAAAAGTAAATGTAAGTCAATAAAAAATAATGCTCACAATGCAGTCAATAGTTTTGAAGAAATGCCTGCACAAATATACATTTATACATAAAAATATGTATATTTGCTTGGAAATACTTCACTTCACTTTTAGATGAAAATTTAAAAATTGCAGTATTATTCAATTTGAATTGATATTGATATTTTTCTTTTTTTTGAAGTCGTTTAAATAAAGAATGCATAATGGTATCAATCAAATTAGTGATGTACACGCGAGTACATGTACCCATAATTTAAGTAGATATGTATAATTCGACTTCAAAATCGTGTAAGTATTTTGAAAGTCTGCTGTATACAGATATACGAGTACAGTATCAAAAGCATACTTTTAAGGTAATGAGCATGGTACTCATAAGCTTACATTAGAAATTTTTACCGCCACTACCCATAGAAACGGAGTGACATAAAACTTGGAATGTAAACATTTTATTACCCAGAAAGATATTAAGGATACCTATATATTTATTGCAACAAAAACAGCCAAGTGCGAGTCAGACTCGCGAATGAAGAGATCCGTACCATTATAGATCTATACAATGGGAGCCACCTTAATATATTGTATTTTAATTTAATTATTTATCTTTGAAGTGAATATACAACTAAATATTCACAGAATATTTATTTGTAAAAGTGCAAGAAGTAGCCATTACTGTAATTTTTTTGGTGGACAAGAAAGAGTTATCCAACAAAAGTTATGCAAATGTTTGTCCACGTTTCATGTAGTCCATTTAAAGGCCAGTAATAAATATGGAAATAAAACATTTATTTACCTTACCGCTACACGTAGATGTAGAGTGGGTGTAGTGCTTACACAAAATGGGGTCAGTTTTCCTTTGACTGTTTGTGTAGTAACTTGGATAACCCCTTCAGGCGTGCAGCGTTACATTGTAGCTCTGGTGAACATAAATATTTTATAAGCGGAATGCCGTCCCTCAGAATATGTCCTACTTTGTTACAAAGTTACATTTCATTTTAATTTTATTGGCATAAACTACTTAGTGGTCGACTGTACGAAGCGAATAAAATCGGAGTTAAATCACTTTTGGGATGACATCAAAAAGGCAAAATAAAAAAAATACACCGAATGGATTATTTCATTTTGTTAAAAATATATTCAACGCATACACCACCGCTAGTATCTAAGATGCAAGTTTGGTAACATCTTGTCCAACATGAAAAAAAATGCATTGCAATAAATACTAGGCATTACCCAGTGGTTAATATACGCAGGCTCACTGAAAACATTTATACTATTTCCATTTCTGTATTTTCTCGATGACAGTTCTAATTTGATAAATAAGTAATGATATCGATCGCATATATTTATTATGTTTTGAACATAGACAAATACAACAAACACATTCAAATATATTTTATTATGTGCGGCTGCACAGATTTTTATGATCTTTGAGGTTTTAGATTTTTTTCCGCCTAATAGCATATAGTATAATTAAAAATACAGGATATTGTCGGAAGTTCACTAACTATAATATAAATGAAAAACTATTTTTATGGGATTCTGTCGCGCTTTATTTGTCACGGAGAGACTCCCCGTGACCATGGCTGCTGAACAGTAACCGAAACGTCGGGATCAATGTAAAATATAAAATAACATCTAATAAATCGCGATAGAATCTGTTAAAAATAGTTTTATTTCAATAAAAATACATGATAAATTCATAAAATAAAGTAATATAATGAAAATTAGATTTTTCCGACATATTTTAACGAAATCTATATTGTAATCATGACAAAAGGAACTAAAAATTACTTTGGCTAAATTTACTGTCATATTCTTGACGAAATACCTTGCAACCGTTGTTTATGCACAGTTTCTGTCACTTACAATGATAATATGTGGGTGTCTGAGCCTTGCTCGGTTTTTTTTTTCAACGTTTTCCAATAATGAAACATGAAACCTAGTTGCATAGATTTATCATCCCCGAAACACCCTATATACTAAATGTAATGAAAACGTTGGAGCCGTTTCCTAGTTTCAGATTTATATACATACATATAAAAGAACTGCTCGTTTAAAGGTATTAGATATGAACTAAACTTAAATATCTATACTTTATATTATAAAGAGGACAGATTATTCGTTTGTTTTCATTGAATAGGCTCCGAAACTACTTGACCGATTTTCAAAAATTATTTCATCATTAGAAGCTACATTATCCTCGAGTTGTTACTCGAGAATAATGTAGCTGAAATAATTTTTGATAGACGTCTTTTTATCGCGATCTTCCCACGGAATCAGGACTTATACGGGTGCTATGCTAGTGTGTAATAATTCCATGATAAAACATTTCGCGACGATGTCGTCGGATTTAAAAAAAGCGAGCCACCTTACGCGGTGTGCTAACAAAAACGAGTTATGCCTTCCAAAAAGAAGAAAACTAACATACCTACGTACAAAGAAATAGAAAAAGATTACTTACACTTCAAAATACTTACCAAGGATTACGAAGCATAAAGAGCTAGATAGAACAGGAAATGATAGAAGAAAATCTTGAAATAGAAACGAAATACAGTAGAAGAAGTAATAAAAATAAATTGGAAGAAATTTAAACCAACTCATAAGCGTAAATGATAGGAATACCTACTGAATACACTCAAACATCTAGAAACACTGTCTACCTTGCCCGTGAAAAAAGCAAGCGTTCCACTTGAACTGCAGCCCAGACTCAACGTCCAGCTTCTTCAAGAGAAAGAATCTTTCAAAAATTTTATAAATCCGTTTACCTCGTCCTCAACAATATAAATGACCCCAAAACAAAAGGTTTACGTAATATCAGGGGTATTGCGGATAGCAATACCGCAATACCCCTGATATTCATGAAATAATCCATGATCTGTGTTATCCAGACGAACCCGGTGACAAGATTTTTGAAGAACTGTCAGATATTTTAGATACTTTCATGGCCCTGAAACAAAGCATATGGGCATGGGCATCCTAACATACCTATAACATTCATATCACGCCTATAACATGCTGATGAAAATGTAGCAATATTTGCATCAGAACTGAAGAGGTTATCGTTAAAATGTGAATTTAGATATCTACATGGTAACGAATCTACCCTAGAAATATTTGTATCGCTAGAATTCATAAAAGGCTTAAGATACGGAGAAACAACGTTATAATAATAACCAAAACTATAATAGTGCTCAAAACCCCCATAAATTTAAACAAATACATTGAGCTGACTTGTTTTTTCTTAAACCCCTCAATAGGGGTGTAACTTTATTCTAATACAATATTTCTTATTTCTTCACGTGTGCTCCCCTATTGAACGTCCCAGTGCGAAATATTTTGATTGACAATAAACACAATAAGCGAGAAAACATTGAGCAAATATTTTTTTGAAGAATATGTATAATAAAACGTCGCGAAAACACTCTCCTATAAAGGAAAAGCATTAAAGTCTTTTTGAAAGGGGATGGAAGTTTTTTAATCGCTTTGAAAAAGGGCTGCATAGTCTCAACATCGGGGCGTCGCTTCAAAAGCATAAATATAACTTTTGCAACATTATATTATGTGCCACATTTCATCTGCTTGCTTCACAGGTGTCAAGAGGAAAAGTGAAAAGTTGCTATTGTTAAAACTCTCATTGTTGAAACATTTTCACACTCGATGAATGTATTTTCCGAACTCAATCACCCCTTTCAGAGTTAAAAGGTTTTTCTTCCGATTGAAATTTAGTCGCAGTAATGAAAAGGTAAAGGGCCAATAAGTAGCTCAATCAAATTGCATTATCGCCGAGAAGCGCCCCTCTATTGGAGGGTAGTCGCAATAAATTGAATTACTAGTCCCGCAATCTCTTCGTCTATAAAAATAGCCTTTGAGTCATTTCTTGGACGTCACATCCATTCGAAAAGTAATCAAGCGCTTTTCTTTAGTGGTATCTTTATTGGAATTTAATTTATTGTCCTAAATCCAAAACAATTGCTTAATTTTCCAAGCCTCGGGGAATACTAACATGACTTTTATGATAAGAAGTGTGAAGTGTTTTATAATTGTGACAAAACAAAAGTATTTAATCAATTAAACCCGAAAAAAAATGTTATCCGAGGTCAATGTACTATAGGCCGTGCATTATTGTAAAGCGGGACCTCAGAACATCATAATTAGATGATTTAAGCGTCGGTAGCTTAGTGGTTAAGGAATCCGACTTACGATCGTGAGGTCCCAGGTTCCAATACTGGCCACTCGAGACTCAAGAGGATTCGCCTCGTCTCACTGCCGAGGACTCACCTCATCTCACTGAGAATTCGCCTCGCCTCACCGAGGGCTCAACGAGGACTCACCTCGACGCTTCGAGCCCCGACTCACTGGGCATTTCACCGCAGCACCGCATCACCGCACTCAGCCCCGCACCTCCTTGGGGCCAGCGGTTAGTCCCAATTAACGAGGACTAGCGAGGAAGACTGTTCCACCAATGGAACCAGCGGCATCCAGTTCCCACGAAATGGAACTACAAAAAGACTGGCACTGGCACGCTCCACAAGAGAGCTTAAGACAGCTGACTCATCGCAATCAACCTCCGGTCTTGGAGGGGAGTGATGTGGCGATACCACATATACCCAGCGCCATCTAGCGACAACAAGGTGAACTACTTGGATACTACTACATCAATACCAATCCTGAATCGCGAAAGTGAAGTTCGCGCACTGGTACAGCATATATACAACATCCCAACGACAACCGTTGGGATGCGGCCCGCCAGGCGTGATCACCTTGCCTGGTCGGAGGATCCTCCCTTTGTGTTGGAGGAACATCACACCTCGTTCCTCCACAGACATAAAAAAATTATTATCCGTGGCCACGATAGTCAGTTGCTACCGATATATTACGCTCATACGTAGACTTCGAGGGTCGAATACTTAAACTGCGAAACTTGCGAAAAGCTTACCTGTAACAAATTAATAAGATTATAATATAACTAGTTCGACATGCTTGGAAAGTTGCGAGCTGAGATTTTAAGTACGTGACCCCGCTTTAACGGTACTCAAAAATGCTCCTCCTCCTCCGAGCCTTTAACCAAGTCAGTTAGGGTCGGCTTTCAGTCTAACTGCAAAGCGGCCTGACTTCGATATTTTCCGTGAAGCGGCTGCCACCTAAGTTCCATAAGTCACTGGCTTGGCGATATCAAAGCTCTGTGATTAGACTAGGTTGTCATACTTTTTAGAGCTCATAATGGAACGACCTTCGGGGGAATGTGGGGACAATTGGTGGAATTGCCGGAGATCGTTCCCCCTTCCCTTTTGTTTTCCCGTTATCCTCTTTTTTGTTCACTTTTCCTTTTGCAAGCAAAAACGCATGACTTGCCTATCCCTCGTGTTGAAGCCACGAAAACCGCTTATGAGCCTACAATAAATTTGTAGAGGAAACATACTCCCCGATTTGGGCGCTTCCGAATTCACAAGAGAGATCTTTTATATGCTCTTAATCCATAACACATTGTACATAAAACTTTCCAAAACCAGTTCAAATTGTAAGCCAGTTAAAATATGGGTTTACCAGACAGGCATCACCACTCAGTGAAATCTTTAATTAATACAGATTTAATCAGGTGCTTTATTAAATATTCGTGTATTAGGAGGTTCCGTCTGCGGCGAGGGGTGAAACCGCACGAGAGTGCGCCCCGCAATCACGGCCCATTGTTACCTACCTACGTAGGGGATGTAACTCATTATTCGAAGAGTATTCGCGTTGAGAAATATTATAGATATTGCAGATTACTTGCACATAATTCAGTCTAGATTTTTATTCAAGAATTGTTGCGTTGTGACCAAAATGTATTTTATATTTAAGTAACAGTGTAAGTTAAGACCACGATTGAATTTCTGGGTCAGACAGCGTTATTGGTTTTTTTTTGTTAGGGAATTTCCTCGTTTGCAAACCAATGCACCTACTGGTTAACAGATGAGGTAGGCGCTAGCTTTCCTCTCGGGGTTGGGAAGGTAGACGGCAGTCGCTCCCATAAAAGCCATATGAGCCAGGAGGATAAGCAGATCTCGGTCTCCAAGGTAAAAGCCATGCAACTGGGGACTACACTAAGATGATGAAGTTTTACATATCCCACCAAAGTCAAATGCGTCAATTGCAATAGGTATGAATGTCTCAATAATCATCAATCTCATAATTTAAACGATGACATCATTAATCGCTAAATGTCTATACTGTTTGTGTGGTAATGTTTGAAATGACGGACATTTAGCAATCAGTGCACAATCACTCGATGATTGAGTACAATGTGTCAGCTGATTGTCCATTCGCATTCGAACGATTTGTTGCAATACTTTATTGATTGGCCATAAAGCTCTATTGACGAAGCTGTGTTTATGAATTAACTTAATTAATAGCTGCTTGATTGGTTACTATACGTCTCAAGTCCATCCATAACATCTATACTCTGCTAATAACAATGGTGTATCACCCCATCAATATCTTCGGGGTCCAAGTCAAATTTACCTGCTAATCAACAGACTCGGAGTTGGAGAGTTCAAATACCAGTCACTCCCCCGCAAAAGTCAAGGTAAGCCAAATCAAGACAAAGAGAAGAATGGCGGGTTAGCAAGCGAATACAAGCTAATGAAGCTTTGGATGCAACTGGGACATATTCTGTGATGATGATTATGATTCTTACTACTACCAAAGTTAAGAGTATGATAAGGTCAACTGATAGTAAATCCCAAATCCGAGGAGGCCATCTCGAAACCAGAGATGGCCCAAGGTCAGTCGGGATGCGAGGGATATGCTCTATGGGCAACCTTACACCGCGGCGTCTGTAGACTCGAGAC
Source organism: Cybosia mesomella (assembly GCA_946251805.1). NCBI lineage: Eukaryota > Metazoa > Arthropoda > Insecta > Lepidoptera > Erebidae > Cybosia > Cybosia mesomella. The sequence continues at coordinate 20,177,518 of OX276402.1, read as the reverse complement.
GGCGTGCGGTTTTAGTCGGTTCAAGCCCGACATAACCACCCTCGCTGGCCAGCAGGGGGGGTATCCGAGGGAATTTCCACACGAAAAAAAAGGTCAAAGGATAGTACAGTCAACGACAGAAGTCGCTTAACAAATTCTAATCTATTGATCACCTTAGCTCTTAACACTTTCATACAACAATAAATAAAACATAAATAATATTAACTTTGTCCTCTAGGGTTAACAAAACTACTTAAACTTTGCTTCTGGTTCATGTATTCCTATGTAAAAAGGATTGTAAATATATTAGTGTTAACCAGCTTTTGTCCTTGATTGTACCTAACTGATACATAATGGAGAATTTCACAGTATCGAAGCTCGACCTAACGAAACATTTGTGAAATCACTTCTTAGGAAGACTACTATCAGTGGCAGATTAGGAACGTTGTGCCTTCAAAAACCGCCTAAGCCAACACTATAATTACAAATTCAGTACGGACAACAAATTAAACCGTTTGCATTAGTTCCCTCTGAAACTTGAACTGAATAGAAATGAGCTAACTTTTTTAGTTGTAGTAGATATAGTTACATTTGGTTCTGCAGTCTTAAATCTATTATATCTACATTGATATAGTAAAATTTTATAAAACTGATGATTTTGCATTATAATTAGAGGGACTAATAATCTGATTGACGGATACAACCCATTGACGTCATTTAGACGTTCAATTAGATTACTCTCTACTACAAAAGGAAGAAAAACAACGAAGAGATGTGTATATGTAATAGCATGATCCGATATAATGAGCATGTATCTATTTACTGATGAAGTAATGAAAGCGTTTGTTATGACATCGCGCAAAAGCTAGTGGTTGTAAATTCAAATCTCATTCACACACTCTCTGAACACAAGCATTCAACATAATGAAATTGGGTTATCGATAATAATAAGATTGTGTAACCCACTTTAGAAATAACTTGGAATAGAAATTGGTGATGGAATTGGGTTATAGTACGTTAGTAATATTATCTATTCTGTGGTTATAAGTTTGGTAGAGACTGATTAGAGCGAACAATAAACAGACAAAATTAAAGCAGATGGATCTGTGGCAAGTTGTGTAAGTCTGTGGGAAAGGCCTATATGCAGCAGTAGAAGTCATAATGATGTTTTGAGAGAAACGTGAAGCACGCTTAGTTAACATTACTCATGATGCTGAGTAAAAATGAAAAAAATAATGTTCATTAAAACATGTTAAGTGTATGAGGAACTAGAGTCTGAATTCTTGATTTCGAAAGGTTCACAAAATTATAAATTCAGATTTTACAATGTTTTTATTAATAACTTGCCGCTAATTTATAAGCTTGTTAAATATGACGCTCGATTCTTCTGATAACTGCGTTTATGAGAAACTGCGTAAAATTCCTAATTTCATCCATCCGTCATTAAGATAAATAGCAAAGGCATAAATTTACCTATTCACGTTTAAATATTTCATCCAGAAACGTTCATCCCTCTCAAGCCAAACATATTATATGCAATCCGCAAAAAAAAAAATTCATTACGTGGGAATGGAGCCTACCCATTGCCCATGCGTCATTACAAATCTCCCTTATATCTATGTTCACAGAACATTAAGTCGCGGTTGCTGTCTAATTAAATCCCCTCCCGGTTACGACGCATTGCTGGCGATTTTTTATAAGGGAATATCATAAAGGTCTTTTCATAGGAAGTAAATTTTCAGGGCTATTAAATGTTGTGGTTTATTCGATTCTTATTTGATTCGTTCTGATTTTTTCAAGTAAAGTGGATGTTGGGAGCCTGTTAAATTTTATAGGTTACTGATTCAGGGGTGTGTGTTGGGTAACCTCCTCGAGTGTCGCTCCGATTCCGATCCCGCTGCAGTCCGGGGGGAACGGAATCGGAGCGGCCGGTACACCCTGGGCGGCGGTCAATGGCTTCCCCTTCACCCCTTCATAGGGTTGGCATTGATCGTCGGCCAATACCCAACGTGGCGGGAACACATCGCTCTCCGTAGTCCTCTGCTTTCAGAGATATAAATCCCTTCGGATACCCCCCCACCGGCCAGCGGGGGTGGTTATGTCGGGCTTGAACCGACTAAAACCGTACGCCGTCTCGGGTCTTCAGACGCCGGGGTGTAAGGTTGCCCATAGAGCGTATCCCTCGCTCCCCGACTGACCCTGGGCCATCTCCGGTTTCGAGATGGCCCCCTCGGGTTTGGGAACCACGGTGTCCCCGTCTTGCGCCGGGCACTAGTCGCCGCACCGTCCCGGCCTGCTTCTGCTGGGGTGACAGGCGGCCTCACCTGCCACCCCCAGGCCTACGCTCATGGAGGACGGAGGTCGTTAAGCGACCTCCGGCGCCTGAGTCGTCTGCGACGCGCGGCGAGCATGTTGCGGGCTCGGCGGGCCGGGAGAGTTCTAAATCTCTCCCGGGCGCGCTCCGCACCATTGCCGCAATCATGCTGCCGAGCGAGAGGACTCCCACCCCGAAGGCTGCCACGAGGTCACGCCTCGGCGCCTCTCACGCCGAGCAGTCCACCACCGTGTGCAGCCCTGAGTCCTCGCTCGCGTCGCAGTGATGACACTCAGGCGTTGGCTCCTTACTGATCCGATGCAGGTGGTCCCGAAAGCTCCCCTTACCGGAGATCACCTGCGTCAGTCGGTACGAGAGGCTTCCGTGTCGCCTCTCTAGCCACTACGGTTCTATTAGTTCTTCTCGGTTTGATAACATCGAACCACAGTTAGTTCTTAGATAATGATGTACTTCACTAAATTTCAATCAGTATGACTGTAGCCTAACGTAAGGAAAAAAAAATTAAGACAAAAAAAAAGAGGACGACGGCAGCGAGAGTACTGGGAGTGCGCAGATGTGTCTGAATGCTGCTGAATAATTACGGCGACGCCTCGGGCGCGTGCCGCGTAAGACCGAGAGTACGATGGTACACTTCGAATATGCGAGCTAAATATTGCGTTAATAAAATATTATGGCATAGCGCTACTATATCAAAACGCTAAATCAATATTATTGGCAATTCTTATGAAACCATTTTAAGGAAACTTAGAGAAGGGTGAAACAGTGACACTAATTATAATTATTATATTGCAACCTTTTAGTCTTGTTGGTGTTTTCAGTAATCAACAGTATGTTCTGCAGAGTCTAGGTGTAGATGTTTAAAAAGCCCACATGCTGAGAAAATACATGCGTATCGGAGCCCATCAAAACCTTCAGGGCCCAGCCAACCTCTGGCTTTATGTTATAAAGGAACCTTTTAAAACGGACTGCTCTTTCGGATGATAACAGAAAGGAACAACCTATACTAAGTTACATCACTACATTCATCAACTCACCTACTTTTCTTTTTGATACCATCTCATCTCTGAAAGGGGTGTTCTAAAACTTTGTATCCAAGTCGAAATAAGTTACAGAGTCTCATGTCAAACAAGGATATGCACTTACAAGGCCCGAGGGACGAGTCGCTCAACTAGAACTAATCTAATGCCGAAACTAACTTGCCAGCAAGGAATCTAATATAGACTTTGGAATTGTTCCGTTGCGGTTAAGTGATATGTAGAGACAGTAGGCACTGTGGTGAATTTTATTTCAACCAATGATAGATTTAGACTGTATATGTTTTGTTTGCCATGTTATTGAGAAATTTACTTGCATAAATATAGACCCCAGGGATCAATCCTAGGACCTTTTCTCTTCTTGGTTTACATCAATGACCTGCCTAATATAATTGAAGCACAAGCTGGCATAGTATTGTTTGCGGATGATACGTCGCTAATATTCAAAGTGGATCGGCGTAATACAAATGCAAATAATGTTAATAATATTTTGAACGCCATTTCAAATTGGTTTTCTGCAAACAACCTATTGTTGAATGCAGAAAAGACCAAATGCATTATGTTTACACTGCCTAATGTGAGGCAAACACACGTTGATATCATGCTGGGGGGGCAAAGGTTGGAATTTGTAAATATCCATTGTAATTCCTAGAAAGGTAGTGCACCTTTCTAGGAATTACAATGGATTCGAAATTGCAATGGGGAGACCATATCACTATTTTGGCCAATAAACTCAGCCCTGCTGCTTACGCTGTCAGACAGATTAGGCGGTTGACAGATGAATCTACTGCTAGGCTGGTATACTTTAGTTACTTCCATAGTCTGATGTCCTATGGAATACTACTTTGGGGGAATGCAGCAGATTTAGAAACTATCTTTATATTACAAAAAAGGGCAATTCGTGCCATTTATTGTTTAGGTAAGAGAGATTCTCTTAGGGAACGATTCAAAAATATTAATATTTTAACTGTAGCTTCCCAATATATATTCGAGAAAATACTGTATGTCAGGAAAAATATTTCCAATTTTACAAAAGTAAGTGACATTACAGACAGAAATCTGCGCAATAAAAATAAACTGATCCTTCCATGTTATCGGCTCAGCAAAGTTAGTGATTCTTTTAGGGGGGAAGGTATACGCTTTTATAATAAATTACCTGAATCGGTCCTTGGTATGCCTGACAATAAATTTAAAACCTTTGTTAAGACCACCTTATGTAAAAAAGCATACTATAGGACAGATGATTACCTTAAAGACAAAAATGTCTGGCTTGAGCATGGTGCAGGCCCCTCTTAATGCTACAACTACAGCATAATATTGTAGTAGGCAAACTTTTTTTTTTTTTACCATATTTTAACTTTTTTAAATTATTTTAACGTTTAACTTAGGTTAAATTTTTATTTAAACTTTTGTTTTTTTTATATACCTTTATTTATCTTGACACGAGACAAAAATGTACATTCGTCCATATTTAGTCTTCAGAAATCACTATTTATAATATGACGTCTCGAAAATGCCGCAGTGGAGTTTGTTGCGCCGTTTCTTCTCCACTAGGGCTTAGGAAGCGGTGGTAAACTTAGTTTTAAGCAGATTTTGACGTCAAAAAGATGTAATTACGTTGCATTATTTTGAAAAATAAAGACTTTGACTTTGACTGATTGTAAAAGGGCCCCACTATGATCATCGGGGCCCAAGTCAACCTTACCTGCTAATCGATGCACCTACTAAATAACGAACGAGGCTCTGGCGCAGGCTTTCCTTTTGGGGTTGGAAGGTCAGACGGCATTCGCTCTGGGAAAGATCAACAAATTAATGAAATATAATAAGCGGACCCCGGGTCTAAAGTGTAAACTTTACTGGTGGTAGAAATTGGTTACAAAATTCGGTCGGGTGGGTACCACCGTGTACGATTGCGAAAAATTGGATTACTATTCCAATTTCAGTTTGATTGCGTTCAGGGGTCAGCAAGTGCATAGCCGGGCAGGAGGATTGTGGTCGAAGCACTTGTGGGACCGGTGGGTGTCACGCAATGCTGCGACGACAATCCTTTTTAGGGTTCCGTTGCCAAATGGCAAAAAGAAGATTCGTAATGTCTGTCTGTCCGTCCGTATGTCACAGCCATTTTTTTCCGAAACTATAAGAACTATGCTGTTGAAACTTGGTAAGTAGAAGTATTCTGTGAAACGCATTAAGATTTTCACACAAATTAGAAAAAAAATCAATAAATTTTGGGGGTCCCCATACTTACAACTGAAACTCAAAAATTTTTTTTCATGAAACCCATACGTGTGTGGTATCTATGGATAGGTCTTCAAAAATGATATTGAGGTTTCTAAACTCATTTTTTTCTAAACTGAATAGTCAGTGAAAGAGACACCTCCAACGTGGTAAAATGTGCCCCCCCCCCCCTGTAACTTCTAAAATAAGAGAATGATAAAACTAAAAAAAAATATATGATGTACATTACCATGTTAACTTCCACCGAAAATTGGTTTGAACGAGATCTAGTAAGTAGTTTTTTTTTAATACGTCATAGATCGTAAACTGTCATTTACCTTTCATTCAATCAACTCAAATATAAAAATTATAAAAGGAATATTATTATGTTACTTGCTGCTACGGAACCCTTAATGGGCGAGTCCGACTCGCACTTGGCCTCTTTTTTGATGAGGCCGTCAAGCTGAGTGTCACCATTGTTAACATGGTACGTGTATGTAATGGTGACCCTCTTACCTGAGACTTTACCTTCGGCCTACCATCAGGCGAGGTGAAGAAGTGAAAAAAAAAAGTGTAAGGAGTGTGTTGACGGCGGTAGTGTCAGTCAGTGTAGGTCAGGATACAAACCCGGGGCCTCTCGATCGTTAGGCCGAAGCCTTAACCAGTAAGCTACGATATTAAAATGATGTTTGACCAGAATTCCACCCGACTCTTACGAACCATTATGAGAAGATTTAAACAATTTCATACTCGGCATGAACATTAATATGAAAGCATTTGGCTATAACGCTGTAACCTGTTGGTTTAAAAGCAATTTTTGGTCGTTGGCTTTCTAGGTAAGACTACTAAATATTGAACGGAGGGAGCGAATGTGTACGTTATCAAAGTGGTGTATGACGTTTGCACATAAGCTTTAGCAACTTTAGAATATTGCTGTAGATTTATATCAGAAAAAGAGAACATCCAGGACGGGACTTGAGAGTATTTCCCCTGTAAGGGACTGGTCGCGGGTTCAAGTCCCGTCCTGGATATTGTCTTTTTCCGATTTTAATCTATAGGAAAAGTTAGCATAGTAATTGCTTCAAAACTTCATTGAATTCAGAATATTGCTTGGCTGCTTGGATGTTCAGTATTAATTTGTTTAGTACTAAGATTAGGTCCATGGGATCCAAGCGCTCGCTCCCTATTTAAAGATATTGTGAAGCGGCTGATGGTCGCTTCCCGTGACCTACCTCGCTCAAAGAATTGGTATTGCTATTCAACACGGTAATGCCGCCAGCCTGCTGGGTATAGTACGAGTAGACATCGATGAGGAGGAAATTTTTGATGCCTAAGCCTACAGTATCCCTTTTTTATTTTACTTATTTTAATTTTGTATTTAATTTATGTTTCAAAATGTAATTATTTCTATATCGAATAAAATAGTGAATGAAAGAACCAATTTGAAGTTATAAGATTAAGATTCGATAAAATATAATAAACTTAATTGATATTATTACTGTTGTGTAGATATTGAGCCACATCAAGATCTTAGAAACCGAAGCCAACCTCTCCTGCAAGCAGGTATACTTCCTGATTGAAGGACGAGACTCTGGTACAGGCTTAGCATTCGCTCCCGTAAAAACCAAGATAAACGAATCCATAAAGAAAGGATACTCCTCCTTTCGGAGACATTTCTCCGATCTCCATAACGATAGCTTCTGTGGCGTAGCGGTAATGCATTCGACTGCTATGACAGGGGGCGCGGGTTCGATTCCCGCTCAGTGCAAATATTTGTATGCATGAATATGTCTATTTGCATTGGTCTGGGTGTTTCTATGTATATATATTTACAAAGAAAAACGTAGGTATATAAGTATGTTTATCCGCATTCTGGAACCCATAAAACAAGCTAGTTGAACTATGCTTACTTTTGGTCTAGAAAGCGCTGTGTAGATTATCGTAGAATATTTATTTATTTATTTATATTTATAGCAAATGTTCTGTAATTCAGAAACCCAAAACGTATCCTTACTGACAACCCTACCTTTTAAGATAGGTACATCATCATTCTACCCAAGCCGTCATCCTCCATACTTAATAAAGGTGAAACATGGTGTGGCCGATGCAACAAATTTTCTACTTCAATTTAGAGAGTGCTTTATACTTAGATATTTTATGCTAATGTGCCATCCGTAGTATAAAATAATAATTTCCGACTCCTGGGATGTTGTGAGCTCTACCTTTAGGGCCAGGTTGTATGCTGCTAACAATTTGTAACGAAACGATACCTTGCGTAATGGGTTTGCTCAACGACCACGGTTGTAGAGTAACACCTTTTAATTGAATATCGCCCTTATGAAGTAGCACCTTAAGTTTATTTAACTACTAGAATTATTCATATTCTCCTTTTCCCTCACTCTTATCCCCTGCAGGTGACAATTCTTAGTGATGTAAGCGTGTCTTGGTAACCGCTCACCGTCAGGTGGGTTTGGTGCTGAATCGCTGTCTCATTCGTTTAAAAAAAATTACAACTGTGAATCTTTACTGACCTAAAAAGATATGTAGGTGGTATTAGTCATGTTTCTCCCTTTACAAATGGGCAGGCTCAACCGTGAAAATATCCTCCTCTCAACTAATTTAGACGTTAAGCGTTCTATTTTTCTCGCTCCCTCTTCTCTCGACAGGTGGGCCCTCTATGCCATAGAGTCTATAGTTAGAAATGTTGACCAGAGCAACCTTTTACTATCCGGCGGACTCTACCTCCGTAGTCTGTTGTAACACATACTATTATCTAGTAATCTATACTAATGTTATAAAGAGGTAAAGTTTGTGAGTTTGCAAGGTTATAGGTGGTAATCTCTGGATTTACCAAACCAGTTTTGATAATTCTTTTACGAATACAAAGCCACATTATTTGTGAGTGTCATAGGCTATATATCATCACGCTACTACCCAAGGAAGCAGAGCATGAATCATAAATATCAACAAATGCGGTAGATTACCTGCTGATTAACGGGCGAGGCTTTGGCACAGGATTTCCTCTCAGGGATGGGGGGTCAGACGGCAATCGATTCCATACATAAAAGCTTTGAATGCAAACGTGACTAACGCTGTGATGATGATGATGACTAAGGGCGTTAAAGAGTATCAGCTACTCATTCCCAAACTATTTGCGTAGTACAGTTCCATCTTACGTATGTATCTTTCCTAACGAGATGAGTTTCTGTGCTTATCCGTTTTAAACACACATTTAATGGACTTTTTCGACGGAAATATTAGACCGCGCAAATACGAGCATTAATGGCCGTTGTGAATTTTGTTTCGTTATAAAACTGTGTTTGTTTGCGGGTGAAGTCAGTTAGTGGGTTTTATATGTACTTTGTCTCTGCGTTTCATATTTAGACTGCGTTTATAAAAGTTAATTGGAAGAAAAAATTGTGAAAACTTATGATTATATATTCACTGACTGATGAAATACACAGCCTTAGAGTTCTTATAAGTGAAATCAAACTAGTTAATAGCTATACTTCTACTTATTTATGTCCCCTTCTTATAATCCGATCAGCATATTTTTTTTATTCGCAGGTATCTCTTGAGTTCATGTTTTCTGTATTTCATTCACTGCAGTTATAATGTAATCCCTTTATATATTTGCATTTAACGCTAGTAGTCGGCCAGTGGTCGCATTTGTTCTCAAAGTTCACAATTGCCGCTGTCCCTTGTGTTGAATTATAATATCACTTCTCATTTTACGCGCCAAGTGGGGCGCTCCGCAGCTCCGTATTTGCAGCACCGGCTTTCAACTGACGCAGCCCGAATTTTAGCAAGAACTTCACATACACGTACGTTAAGGATATCGTATTCGTAGTTTAGATGGTAAGCATTATCTAATTTGTGGTACATTACTGTCCAAAGTATGATAAAGGGATGCGAACCACCTGATATGATAGTTTAACCTATATGGAAAATCTTACATATTTCGTGGCATGTTTGGCATTCCCATAAAAGCCAAAGAGAGCGGACTCGGAGTTAATTTTCCCCAGTCCATTAAATAAATACAAAGTAACTAAATAAAATTAAGGTCTAACAGAGGATAAATCTTTAAGGCCCTGGGGCTAACGAGCTTTTCACATTAGTCAGTCTGGCCTGAAGGAATTGTGGTTTAACGACTGAATGAAAAGGTAAAATTAGTACAGTACAGTACTCGTAAGTGCTTGTAGCGAAATTTCACAGTACATTTATCTTTATTAGATTTGGAAATAAGGAAGATGCGAAATAAAGCAAAATATAATTGGAATCATGTGCTTTTTAATAAAAAATCTAGTAGGTACAGTCTAAAACTTTAACAAAACGCAGCAGAGTATTTCAAGGAAGCCATTTTCGGATATTTGATTATTTATTCAAAATATCCGATAGATTGAAATAAAACGGTTGTCACTGAATTTATTTTGTGCTTTAGTTTTCATTAATCGTTTTAACTTTCGACAATATCACACCGTAGATATATTATAATTTTAATGCAAGATATCGTATTCCTTTTTATCTAGCATATTCAGTTCCTCGCCATTTTGCCAAGAAAGTGTAGTTACAATAAAATTAATTTTCGAAACTTTTAGTATTTTCATCTGTAGATTAAAATTAATTAAAAAGTAAATTAAATTACTCTTAAGCCAAGCATGCAAGCAAGCATGTTAGAGGCATCGATGGCGTCTCTTTTGTATCATATTTCAGACTACAAATGAACCTCGTAACTTTGGTGGATCTAGATATATATAAAGTTAAATTAAAGCCGTATACTCAGGACATACGATTTTTTGGTTTTCATTTTCCTTATTTTTCGTAAAAGTCCCGCCGTATTAGGATACGTTATTCAAACTGATTTTCAAAATAATCTTCGATTCCACTACCTACAATTTTCACATCCCAATTCTATGGAATATTGCTTTGCGCAGCGATAAGCACTGCGACAGCTGTGTCGGGCATAGTCTTTGTGTGAAAATTCTCAGTAGTAGCATGAAATCTGCAAAAAATTCCCAGTTGCCGGTAATACGCTCGCCCACTATTATGTGGCAAAACATGATTACTGAAAAACGTAACAAATAATTATTATTACGTAACAAAGAAAGACATGAAAAAAAATTGAACCATTACTCCATCTAAATCGCGAAAACCGTCAACTTAGTAGCTCTTCATGAGCGTTATGAAGACAAATATCGTTGTTACATAGATGAATGGAAACCCTACAGCTCGTTAATTTTATTTAGAGGGTGATGCATGTGTCGTGTCTCTGACCGCAGGCAAGGAGCTGCTACAGGAATTAATCTCTGTTAGATCATATTAAATTAATTGTAAAACCGTGCTCGGGATGATGGTTAAACCTTTGAAAGGGCCACCGGGGAAAGGGATTAGTGTCTTTAGAAAAAAAGGCAACATTGAGAGGCCTTCTGCAGCATGTATAAAGCTAAGTTCTCTTCTAAGAGTTTTCAAACTTTATTACATTTAGGTGTGTAATTTTACATCCTTTTTCATCCTAATTTACTAAAAAATTGAACACCTATTATTAACACTTCTACTAAGCTAATGCTTGTATTCAAGGTGTGGCCTTTTCGTAGTGTATTTATAGGTTGTAAGTTTTAACCAATTGACTAATTCCTTCCTCCCCTATAGAGCGGGACGCACGGACACGACACTCCACCACTTTAGTGCTGCTTCTGTTACCACGAAGACTAGCACGAACCACCCTCGCACTCTTCTCTTGACATATCTAAATTACACCAAACCAATATAGTAGTATTCTACTAAAGGTTCATGTATTTTTGGCAAAATCTCATCACAAGGTATTTTTTTATATCACGGTAGTATTTAACTAAACATTCTTTAGAAAGTTCCTCTAATGAGTTGTTAAATGTAGAGTACCTTGATCAATTACCTAATATTATCTATTATGGACTCGTGTGTATAATACATATAAGCACATCACATCAGAGAGCAATTAACATGCAATATCCATCACGATAATCGATTTAGTTTTGCCTGTGGCGGCAAATATTGCAGACAGGCTATCGGTCGAAATCCTTCTGCTCTTGTCATGTTTTGTGTGTCCCGGGGCAGTAATTTATACCTCAATACCTATTATAAACCATTGAAGTGAATACGATATTGTACGCCTGTCTGAAAGTTCTTTGAAGTGAACTGAAGTTTTAACGTGCATATTAAACCTATAACCATAGACCAATTATATAAATATATAACTGATATTAGATACATTTTCTTTTCTTTAATAAGTTCTCAAAATTGAACTTTAAAATTTTTCGAACTATATTTTGAATGAAATCTGTTATAGTTTCCAAAAAGGCATCCTGTCGAAATATTTTGTAACTAGCTGATGACCGCGGCTCCGCCCGCGCGGAAGTCGGTTGTCGTTTTTTTTTTGGTCATATCTCCGGTTGTACTTAACCAATTAAAATCAAACATACGGCAGATTTTAAGTCTTATCAAGACATTTCTGACAGTAAAGTAGATAAACAGACAAACAGACAAGAATTCCAAAAAAATATTTCTGTCTTCAGAATCGTTCATTTAACAAAACCTATTTTTTTTAAATACCTTCATGTCCCATCCTGGTTGTTGAATTTTCCTATTTAAATTTATAGGAAAAGCCAGGTTTCAGATTTTTTATAATATCTATAACATTTTTAAGGACTTTGCGACTGATTGTACCATTTTATAGAACCTCACACAGGTCTTTTGTTTTGGTTGTAGTATCAAATCAATTCTTCAATCATTGTACTATAATAAACAAGTCAGCTTATAAGTAAATATACAGAAGTAACATTACGCTGAAACTTTGACACGACAGATTGTAGTCGGCAATATTATGTTATAGTAGATGATGCCCGCGGCTCCGTCCGTGCCGAAGTTGGGTATTGTTTTTTGATCATATCGCCGGTTCTGCTTAACCAATTGCAATCAAACATAGGGCAGAATTTAAGTCTGATCAAGACCTTTCCAATATAAAAAAAAATTACATCGAAATCCGTTCAGTAGTTTTGCTTTCATCGCGAACAAAACAGATCAACAGACAGACAGACAAGAATTTAAATAAAATTGTGTTCAGTATCGTTCATTTACCATAACCCCAGTATTTCTTTTTGTATCTCCAATATACAGACGCAATTAATTTAATAGTATACATTAAACTAATTGTTTCTTATTGTATTATTCTCTCAATGTTTTTCTTCTTCTTAGTTTCTTGATATTCTCAGAGATTATACTGAGATCTAGAGGATCTCTGTTAAATCATCCATAGACTGCGCCAACCCATCATCTAATGGAAAGGATATTTTATTTACAATCAGTCATAAATAATCATTCGGGACTTAATCAAAAATGTTTTACATCTTTGTTACAACTACATTCAATTAACAGATTTTTTTATTCGATTCTTCTTACTTACAAGAACAGCTTAAAGCGTAAGCAATTATTCAAACACATCTGTCGGTTCTCTATGGGGGAATTGTTTTTGCCAACATTCTTATGCAGTCATAAGTCTTGCACGATGAAGGCAAGATTACTTAAGGATTTGCGCCGAGAATAAAAGTATGCTTAGATGTTAAGGTTTATTTTTAGATGTGCTTATTTAGTTCACTGACACGGCTAGTGTTGTTTATTGCATTGCAGTTTATTCTAGCTCTTTTATCTTTGTTAGATATCTAAAGAACTATTATAACAAAGAAATTAAAAAGAATATCGAAAATTAAATTGAAATACAATATGATATCATCTAGGATTCCGGTAAACTAGCGTGCCGTCACTAGCGTGGGCCGCCGCCACCTCCTTCTGCAAGCATGTAATGCTCGCGAAGAAGATGGCGGAGCGCACCCGGGAGAGATTTAGAACTCTCCCGGCCCGCCGCCGTCGCGACTCAGCCGCCGAAGGTCACTTAACGAAATCCGTCCTCCATGAGCGGAGGCCTGGGGGAGGCAGGTGAGGTCGCCTGTCACCCCAGCAGAAGCAGGCCGGGACGGTGGGGCGACTAGCGCCCCTCCCCCAAACCGGGGCAAGACGGGGACACCGTGGTTCTCAAACCCGAGGGGGCCATCTCGAAGCCGGAGATGGCACAGGGTCAATCGGGGTGCGAGGGATATGCACTATGGGCAACATACCCCGGCGTCTGTAGACCCGAGACGGCGTGCGGTTTTAGTCGGTTCAAGCCCGACATAACCACCCCCGCTGGCCGGCGGGGGGGGGGGGGGTATCCGAAGGGATTTCCGCACGAAAACAAAAAAAAGGGTACCAGTACCCTTTTTCTTTTTTCGTGCGGAAATCCCTTAGGGCACGCCATAGGCTACTAGAAGTGGTAAGACCCATTACTGAGGACTGGCTTTTTTTTTTTTTTTTTTTTTTAACGTGCGGAAATCCCTTCGGATACCCCCCCGCCGGCCTGCGGGGGTGGTTATGTCGTGTCTCGACTAAAACCGCACGGTGTCCTCCCCAAGTGTCCGTTGCCGGGCACCCCGGGTAAGCCCTCGAAAGGATAACCCCAGGGTTGCCGGCGGACTTTGGCCGCCACCGCGGCCTCGCCTGGTGGGGGCGGGTTTTGTCCCGCTTCGGTGAGTTGGCAGGCGTGTGTAGGGCACACACGACACGCCTCCGCCACGGCCTGCTTCTGTAAGGACGGCGAGTCGGCCAACTGCCGTCCTCAGGCCCCGATCATGGAGGTCGGTAGTCCCGGGCGTAGATGAGTCTGCGGCGTCCTCGCCGCAGACTGCGAAACTCGGGGGGCAGGATTCTCTCCCGCTCCCTCTCCGCCGTCTCTTTCGCGCGCATTACCTGCTCGCAGAAAGAGGCGGCGGCGTGCCACTTGCTCCCGTCGGAGACCACGGCCCTCACCATGGTCTCCAACGAGAGAACGTCCACGCCCAGGACCGCAACGAGATCCCGGCGTTGACTCGCCCACGCAGGGCACTCCACCAACGTGTGGAGCGCCGTGTCTTCGCCAGGATCCTCGCGGTGCTGACACTGCGGCGTCGTCTCCTGGTGGATGCGCCACAGATACTTACCGAAACACCCGTGTCCGGTAACCATCTGGCACATCCGGTAGGAGAGGTCCCCATGGTCCCTCTCCAACCACTCCTTCATGATCGGTCTCACCGCCGCAATGGTGGATTCCCCCCACCTGGGGTGCTCAAGTCGCACCCTCCATGTCTCCATGAGTTCCTGGCGGAGCAGGGACCGCTGAGCCCTGATTTCTCGGGGCTGACTGAGGACTGGCTAGAAAGGTGACACGGGAGCCACTCGTACCGAGTGACGCAGGTAATCTCTGGGAAGGGTGCTTCGGGGACCATCAGTGTCGGATCCAGAAGAAGCCAACGTCTGAGTACAATCACTGTGATGCAAGCGAGGACTCAGGTCTGCACACGCTGGTGCAGTGCCCGACGTGGGAGGTGGCCTCGTGGCATCCCTCGGAGTGGGAGCCCTCGCTCGACGTCTTGTTCACAACGACCTAATAAAAAGTTCTACATTCACGAGAGATTTTTAAACAAAAACCGGCCAACTGCGAGTCGAAATCGCCTTTGAAGGGTTCTGTAGCAGCACGAATTATTTTTATATTTGAGTTGATAGAATGAAAGGTAAATTGCGGTTCACGATTTCTGACGCATTAAAAAAAAACTACATACTAGATCTCGTTCAAACCAATTTTCAGTGGAAGTTTACATGGTAATGTACATCATATATTTTTTTAGTTTTATCATTCTCTTATTTTAGAAGTTACAGGGGGGAAGGGGCACATTTTACTACTTTGGAAGTGTCTCTCGCGCAAACTATTCAGTTTAGAAAAAATGATATTAGAAACCTCAGTATCATTTTTGAAGACCTATCCATAGATTCGCTATCTCTTTCAGCCGCCATTCATTTATGTAGTTCATAAAGTGAGAATTATGGGTTCAACTCCATAATTTTCGTCACAGAAGTTCGAGAGTCGATATAGTTAAATCTTATTCATGAATGGTGTGGCCAAATTTGACTTGTGTCGACTAAAATAAGCGAAAATAGGCAGTCAGTGGGGTCCACAAAAACAAAATAAGTATATATCCGACCCTATAGTTACAGATATACCAGTCAAAAATCGCTTGGCGCATAAAGAAGTTTTCACATGAAAAATATTACAAAGACAAAAATCCTACTAAGTCTTCTTTGTGTTTTTCATCTTGTGTAAACCAAATTCTACGTTAATTCATTTATTTAATGTAAAGTAAAATGTTGGATCACATTCTTTTCCTGTATTCTTGTGAACGAAAAATGTTATTGTCTTAAACAAAAACGTCTTTATCTACTGAACTAGTAAAACCTCAGCTTGCAGAGCCTACTAATAATTTTACGCACGAGAAACTTGCACAATCACAAATAATACTATACCCAAAAACGTATGCATTAAAGCTTATTATTCAGTAAATATTAGTTAAAAACGTGCAAAATAAAGTTGGTGTCTCTGAATTGGCTTCAGTCAACAACTAAACGACGCGTCGTTGGCGACGCTAGACGAATATTATTATTATAGTTATTGTTTCTTTGTCACTTGAAATACATCGCTGGGCTATATTTATTATATTTATATAGGGTGATTGATGATTGCCTACTCTCGTAAATTTTCAAATAAGATGAGAATGAAGTTTGGAATAAATGAGATCAATTTATAGAATCACAGAAATTGTTTTCGCACAACGATGTCTATCAAAATTCAGTCGCCCGGCGTTCCGCACGCGTGATAAATACTGTTCCTTCCCAAGATAAAAAAGTAGCCTATGTGCTTTCTCTGTGAAAATTACACCCACATCCTTTCAGTTAAACATTCATCCACCCAAACTTTGTGATTCTAAAAGGGAATTGTTGATTCTAAACTTATTGCGTTCATAGAACGTTGATAGCTTAGAAAAATTATATTTTGTAGTCTAAGAAACCGATAAGTGCTGTATATTATAGTCAAACTACAATAAACATATCCTTTATCCACATCCATATCTTTATGCGAAATGATTCGTATTCTCAATATAATTAAGAAAAAATATATTCTGTAATCTAAGAAACCGATAAGTGCTGTATATTATAGTCAAGCTATAATAAACATATCCTTTATCCACATCCATATCTTTGTGCGAAATGATTCGTATTCTCAATATAATGTTGGTTGGGTGCCAAATAGGCTATATTTCATCATATTACTACTTTAGATCAGGGTAAAATCCTGGGCACGCATGTAGATACTAAAATTAATTGTATAGAGCCAAACAGTTTAAATCTAAACGATTCATTTTACCGCCGCGTAGTTGTGATGGATCCGGCGAATTAGAATATTGTGGGTGTCGGAGAAGGCGACTAAGGGATTGGGCTTTCTCCGTCTGTCGTAAACATATATCCCATGAAAAAATCAAACAAAACTTTGGTCAAGATCATTATATTTGTAATGATTGTCCGCTCTCTTACACCTCGATTCCACAATTTGTTTTATTTTAGCTTTTACGGAAGCGGCTGCCATGTGAACCCGCATCTCCAAGAGGAAAGCCTGCGTCAAAGTTTCATCTATCAGCTCTCTGGTGTATCGCCTTGCAAATTTATGTAGGAGTATATTAGACCATAATGTAAATAATATTTATATCTATTAAAATACATAAACAACAGTTAATGATCTCATTGCAAGCGCCATTTGCAACACATTTTTGCAGTAGATTTTGATGGCGCTATTACGTAGGGTAAACGGCCGAGTGGTTGTCCATCCGAGGGCTGTCGTTCGATTTCATTTACCGCACCCGGCGTAGCATTCTCCACGGTTAATTTGGAAATAATTATTGCTCTCCCCTAAACGCAACTTAGCGATTGTATTGTGTTCTATATCAAATACTGATGAAATAAAATCTTTAGATTACTTTATTATTATACTTATTATGGGGTTCATGGGGCTACCAAGATCTTCGGGGCCCAACTCAACCTCACCTGCAAGTCAGTACACTTGCTGATTGACGCACGAGTCTCTGGTGGGGTATTACAGCAGTCGCTCCCGTAAAAGCCAAAATAAATCAAATCATGGAAAGGGGTAGTAGGAGAGCAGCTGTCGTGCTTCTAGGTGCAGGTTTTGGATACAACCGAGATTGGCACTTGGATAAATAGGTATAATATTCGATGTTCCTCACAAATAGTAACCGCTTTGTTAAGCCATAAATATCACGAATCCAAACAGTGCGTTAAAAAGTCGACAATAAACAAACGGTGTTGAGGACAGTAACGTGCTTACTGTAAACAGAAATAGTAACTATTGATTCACCACCCGGTTCCGTATAAACGCTGATAGGCGTGCGTACTGCTATGTAGTTATATACAACCATAACTTGCATCAGCTAGGGTTGTCTAGTGTTGACAGCGTTACCTGATTTATTTTAACCTCTCTTCTCGATTTCAGATGCCGATGAAGCATTCGAAGTCCTGCTTTAAACTGAAAGCATTATACTGTGGCATCACACTAGGCAAGCCTGGGTGCCAGATATGATTACAATTTATGTGAAACATTGTTTGCTCGGGCGACTTCAGAGATTTTCGGCATAACACACTAAACTATACCTATGCCACTCTATATTTTACAATTTATTTACCAACAATCAAATTTATAATTGTTTCTACCTAATAGGGCTGCCCTAATAGGCTGCTGAATTCACTGTTCTCTTAAGTCCTGCCTAACGACGTTTTCAATTTTGTGCTACAAAAAGGAATAAATTCGTCGAGTAAAACTTAAGAAACAGCTTAAACTTATGAGTCCGATATCAACGAGGCATAAGTAAGGCAGGCAGGGTTACAAGACGTCAAGATTCTCTCTAGGTTAGGTTCCATTATTTCCAATGAAACTTAACCTAGAGAGCAACTGCCGGTTTCAATTTCGCTCAAATGTAACGAATGGATAGCCAGAATTAGCTTTGCATTTATAATATTATTTACATTATTACTAATATGCATTCGATATATTTAAAATATTGAATTGAACTGTATTGACGATTAATCAAATCATATAATATTCTTCTAATCTATTGTTAGGCATCATGCTTGTGATTGAGGAGGCACTATATGTTTCGACATCATCATCTTTAAAAAATCAGTTATGTAAAAGTGAGTTTCGCATAATTTTGGTTGCATAATATTTTTACCATGTCTTGGTATTAAAAAAAAATTGAAAATGTATGATAGTTTTACGATGTCACCTACCTAGGTGCATTTCCACAGACATTCAACGCGCGGAGTAGAGATGAGATGTGTGATACAATATTGGTTTTAGTCCGTGTCATCTATATGCATATACACATATACACACTAGTACTATTTATATCAACTGGCATTTGATAAATAGTGGTACATTTATCAGTGGACTCATTGCATTTAAAATTTAACAATAGGACTAAATTACTTGGCAACTGTATGGGACATACATAATTTGGTACTGGCAACACCTCTCTTGCTTGTCAACGTCTCAGGTCAACGTACAAGTGTTCTCAATATATATTCATAAAAATAGTTAAAGGTGACTTTTATTTCATAAAAATAGTGTCATTTACAAGTTGGTGCCGAAACCCGGGACAACTTGTAAATGACACTGTTTATATGAAATAATTATAAAAATAATAATTATATAATAATAATTATAAAGATGCTTACCGCAACTTTAAACATTTAAGCAAATTAAGATTACCTAGCGACTATACTAGTCATACATTGTTTGATAAAATTATGTTTTTACATTTAAACAGCAACCCTAACAGTCGTAGTATAACTATAGTGCATTCACTGTGAGATTGACTCCGCGTGGGCATTGTTTGTGGAGTTCGTTCGCAATCACTCAAAAGTACTGCCATTTTGATGAGAGGTGGGCTTTAGCGCCGTCGATATCGAGGTTACACTTGAAGGATAATTGAACAGAATATGCCTAAGTTTCGTACGATATTTAAAAAACTTACTCGATAACTGTTGTAATTGGTCCCGAGCGAAATAGGAATTTGGTAAATAGGGTAGGTCTACTTCCGCCAGATCATAAATCTCCCCGAGCAAGCAATAAATGTGTAAGTAAGCGTGAGTGAGGTCTCCACGTGTCCAGCCAAATACAATTGATTAAGTGCGACTGACAACCTTTACCTACCTTCCATACCTAACTAGCATACTACTACCTAAGACTATTGAACTTGTGATGCTTTATAACGTAGTGTTTCAAATCTGTAATTCAGTTATTTTACACTATTCAGTGCCTTTTTATAATGTTTATTTCTCCCTTTTTAGTGAATGGAACTCAATATCTGAAGTTTGTTCCCGTTTGCATCTCAGGCTGTCGTCTGGAAGTCCAGGGATCGCTTACTGCTTCTCCTCCTTTTAATTTGGCTTTTATGGGAGTCACTGCCTTTTATCCAACCCAGAGAGGCAAACCTGTACCAGAGCTTTGTCCGTCAAGCTGTAGAAGTATCAGCTTGCAGGTGAGATTGACTTCATAGCTTAGTGAATGATATAGACGGTGCCACGCATCGCAGGTTCGAACTTTGTCACAAGTAAACTAACACGAAGGGTAACGTACACTTCTAACCCAATTTATCCTTGTCGGGATGCACTGTTTTGGCAACTCCACTCCACTCTTCTCTCCAATCCACTTTGCACTCCACAGTTCCTTTTACTAGACTTTCTACTCCACTCTCCACTCCATTCTCCGCTCCACTCTACTATCCACTCAACTCCACTCTCCACTTAACTCTACTCTCCTCTCAGGTCTCCATTCCAATCCACTGTAGTTTCCACTCAACTTTCCACTCCACTCTCTTCTCCCCTCTTCACTCCACTCCACACTCCTTTCCACTCTACTTTCACTCGACTCTCCACTCCACTTTCCACTCAACTTTCCACTCCACACTCTACTTCGTCCCATTCTTCACTCACCACCCTCTCGCAGATGTATTTAATGATCGAATCTGTAACGTTACATTACAGGTGAATGCTCCCGGTGAGGGAGCACCTTAGAACAAATCTTTGCTTTGCTATTGGATTCACGAAATGGCGTTAATTCTGGTATTCATTTCAGTAAATTAACTATCTCTGAAACTATTTCATTTCAATTTCGATTTTTTTTCTATGTGCCGTACGATTAAATCTAGACTTTATTAAAAATGTATTTTAGAGAGTTTTGTAACAGCAGACTCGGTACCAATATATACGGCATTTCAAAATATGTATTCCAAAATTCCAAACAAAAGCCATTTGACAATTATTGTCATGTTCGATCATACACACGATGATTTAACATTTTCTATGTGATTTTGAGGTGTTTCCATGCTGCGTCTCCGGAGTTCTAGGTCCAATACCAATAAAATTTATATGGGACCAACTTGGAGTTAAGCCAAACCCAAGGCAAAAATAATTTTTACAATTGGTTCATAAACGACGGAAATATCGACGAACATACTAAAAAAAATAGATACATACGAACATAGAACGTCCTCCTCCTTTTAGAAGTCGGTAAAGACAAAATGTTATCAAAACAGTAAAAAAGTATCGATACACAACACCACTATCATCAGTCTTTATAAGAGTAGAAGGGGTGGTTTCAAAAACTAAAAGCACAGTGCCTGTGCAGGCGAGTTGGAAACCACAAAAGGCCTCGGTTACAATGTCTAGCATTACAAAGGAAAATATGAGAAACGTAGCATTGCACTTTTCATTCATACAATAAGATATTACTTGCAATAAGTATGCTTCTTTCCCGGAGTAATATCGAAGGATACGAACAAAGAAATTGCTTTGCATAAGATAAGATAATATTGTGACAAATATGGCATCTGCAGTTAATAAGTTGACTGTACTTCACACTACATTAATAAAATTGTTTTGCAAACACTGACATAGTATAATGAGTCTAAAGTACTTTTCCCGTTCTTTAACACTGGTGCAGTTTTCATATTAAAGTCTCGATTAAAGTTTTTCGTTCGTCTGACCAATGGCGGTACGTGTATGTTTTATTTACAAATAAATTGTGGCCCGCGGCTGTATCCGCGTGGAATATTGATCCCGTTACCCCGAATAAAAAACAAAACCTAGTTAATAATTCACTTTAAAGTTTATTTTTATATCGAATTTTGAGTGGAATAAATAAATAATCATAAAACTTAGAAATCGGTTGCACCCTTCCTAGGGTTAGATTTCTAAATATCTACCTATACTATTATAACATTGTTAATTAGTTGTGTCTGTACATAGAAGATATATAAAAAAAACGTGGGTTATGTTACATGAACGATCAAGAAAACGAACACGTTGTTTTTTTGGAATTCAAAACATTTTTTTTAATATAATAATAATCTTTATTCACGCAAACAAAAACATAATATAATATAAAATGAGATAGTGTCACAGTACAGGTATTGGTTTTTGTTACATAACAATTGAGTTCACAACTGGTACCTTAGCTAGGATACGTAGGTATTTGCCTGTATTAAAGATACCAGTTTTCAGCTTAAACTCATACTTCACTAACAACCATAAGCAAGACGGTATGTGACCAGTAATTATGCTTTGGACGAAACTAGCTGTTTAGCTGTTTGTTCGTGATGGACGCAAAAACTACTGAACGGATTTGGATGCGGTTTTTTCCATTAGAAGGGTCTTGGTCAGAAATAAAATCTGCCGCATGTTTGATTGCAATTGGTTCAGTAGAACTGGGGATATGGCCAAAAAATTATAACCGACCTCCACACGGGCGGAGCCGCGGGCATCAGTTAGTAAAAAATATTAACCGAAATCTGTCCAGTAAGTACGGGGGAACATTCAACGAAGTCAAAAGAAGCTTTTTTTAACGTGTGGAAACCCCCACGGGCTTCGTTTGCACCGATGGGGTGGGCGTGTCGGAATCGGACCGACTAAAACCATACGGTGTCGTTCCCAAGTGTCTATTGTCGGGCACCCCGGGTAAGCCTTCAAATGGATAACCCCAGGGTTACCGGCGGAGTTTGGACGCCACCGCGGCCTCGCATGGTGGGGTCGGGTTTTATCCCGCGTCGGTGAGTTGTCGGGCGTGGGTAGGACGACACACACGACACGCCTCCGTCTTGGCCTGCTTCTGTAAGGACGGCAAGTCGGCCAACTGCCGTCCTCCAACCACTCTTTCATGATCGTCCTCACCGCCGCGATGGTGGAATCTCCCCACCTTAGATGCTCAAGTCGCACCCTCCATGTCTCCATGAGTTCCTGGCGGAGCCTGGACCGCTGAGCCCTGATTATATACTCGACGGGTATATTGCGATACCCACTGACGACTCTGACGGCCATCGCTTTCAACGGGCTGTTTAGGATAGCCACGTTGCGGGCCGCCAGAGTCTCCGCCCATACGGGGGGCCCGTACAGGGCCATGCTCTGCACGATCCCCAGTTTCCTAGTGGGGGCATTGGGTCCCTTAACGTTTGCTTATATGGCGATAGCGCGGCCGCAGCCCCTCTCAATTTCGGGACCAGACTTCGGAGATGAGGTCCGTAGTCCCATCGGGTATCGAGTACGAGCCCAAGGTACTTCATCGTTGGCTCGATGCTGATGCTTACGCCCCCTACGGTTATGCTGGTTCCCGCAGGTGGCACATAGCCTTGGATTTGTGGAGGGCCACTTCGAGTCCCAGCCGCCGTATTCGAACCACGACTTGAGCAACCCCTATCGTAGTAGACACCCACTCGTATCCGATGTTCCACAAGAGTGGCCCTAGAACCGACCCCTGTGGAACACAGCACGACACTTGTCGCCGCCCTGGCCCTAGCCAGCCTGGGGAAACTATGGCCCTCTCGGATAGGTATGCCTCGACAATTCGACGGAGGTAGGGAGGCACTCCGTGATACGCAAGCGCCTCCCTAACGCAGCTCCAGGGTAGGGTGTTGAAGACGTGGGCGATGTAGAGGCACTGCCACCACCACCCCAGCCTACGAGACTACTTCCTCCACCAGGCGCCTAACGCGCATGATCGGTACCACGGTGGAGCGCCCCCGGCGGAAACCGAACTGGTTGTCCGCCAGGTCTGGCCTCACGTTCATGAGATGCTCGACGAGGCGCTCTGCAATGATCCGCCCAAAGAGCTTGCACACCTCGTCGAGGAAAACGATCGGCCGGTAACCGGATGGCTGATCCGTCGGCCGCCCCGCCTTTCGAATCACGACCAGTTTCCCCGTCTTCCACGCCTTTGGAAACCGGCCTCTTTCGAGGCATGCGCTAAAGAGCGGCACCAGTCGAGGCCCTAGTTCCTTAAGGGCCAGGCTCCATGCTCGGTTTGGAGCCGGAGCACTGCTACCCCTAGCTCACTCTCCCTGACTTCGGGCACATCGTTCTCGCTATTATCAGCGTGAGGCGCCTGAGGCGGATGAATATGATCCTCCGCTCTCGCTGGGAACAGGGAGACCAGGATTCCCTCCAGTCGCTCCGGCTGGAGGCTCTGGGTCAGTAGGGGTGCTCTTGGGCGTATTTTGCCCCTGACCGCAAGGTACGGGCGCCCCCATGGGTTCTGCTCCAGAAACTCCAGCAGCTCTTCGCGGGCCCGCTTTTTGCCTGCTTTATGGCTACCTGGAGGGTCCTCTTGGCCCCCTTGTACGCCTCATATAGCTCCGCCTCCGGCGGTCAAAAGAAGCTTAACGAATTTTAATTGATTACTCACTCAAGCAAACATTCACCCACACACAAACACACAAATACACTTTGTTTGGCATTAAACGAAGGTACAAAATATTACATAGTTACTTATTACTTCGGGCCACCAACCAGGTGGACACCGAAGTCTTAAAATCACGCAAAAAAAAATCTAAATCTTACACCCACTTTTTATCACTTTTCTCGACGTTTCACGTGATTCTAAGTCTAATTAAGCAAAAAAAATTTTTGTGTCGGTCTGTCTGTTGGTCTGGATGTCTGGATGTCTGGATGTCTGTTTACGCAATAACTCAAGAACCACTTATCCGATTTAAAAAATTCTTTCGCCAATCATCTTGTTTGCTTAATGGGACGAGATTAAATTTTGGGGTTTGTACGTTCAAGGTTTCGGGTACCTACCATACAAATTGTCCCTAAAAATAATTTTTATGTGTTTTTGACGTCGATGACGTTCGGTTTGATTTCATTTTCTTTATGTTTATTGCTCAATATATAAAGACGCGCCGAATAATATGCTTAAAGCCTAAGGTCTGTAATTTTGAATAAAAATACTGCAACAAAAATATCTAAGTTTGGCCCGAAGTTTGACAATCACTGTGTGATTTCCGCCTCACTAGATTTATTATTGTGCTACTGGTCTGGTCGCCCTTGTAGTGATTTTTAATGTTCCGTTGCCAAATGGCCAAAAACGGAACCCTTATAGATTCGTCATGTCTGTCTGTCTGTCCGTCCGTATGTCACAGCCACTTTTTTCCGAAACCATAAGAACTATGCTGTTGAAACTTGGTAAGTAGATGTATTTTGTAAACCGCATTAAGATTTTTACATAAAAATTGAAAAAAAACAATAAATTTTGGGGGTTCCCCATACTTAGAACTGAAACTCAAAAATTTTTTTTTCATTATACCCATACGTGTCGATAAATAGGTCTTCAAAAACGATATTGAGGTTTCTAATACCATTTTTTTCTAAACTGAATATTTTGCGCGAGAGACACGTCCAAAGTGGTAAAAAGTGTGTCCCCCCCCCCCTTGTAACTTCTAAAATAACAGCATGATAAAATTAAAAAAATATATGATGTACATTACCATGTAAACTTCCACCGAAATTTGGTATGAACGAGATCTAGTAAGTAGTTTTTTTAATACGTCATAAATCGTAAACCGCAATTTACCTTTCATTCAATAAACTCAAATATCAAAATTTTACTTGCTGCTACGGAACCCTTCATGGGCGAGTCCGACTCGCACTTGGCCGATTTTTTTTTCGTACTTTATGATCGTTTGATGAGATATTTCACGACCCATTAATGAAATCATGCAGATTAAAAGTACATACAAAGCGCTATAATCTCAATATAAAGTACATAATTGGAGGCTCCAATAAAATGCATGCATACACATACTCAAGTTTTTCTTCCAACGGAGTAGGCAGAGACGACCGCTATCCATTTTTTCTGTAAGTTATATCACGAGTTTTTCTCTATTGGAGTCGTACGTATGTAAAGTGAAGCGAAATTTCTTATCATTATAGGTAGGATTAATCATCAGAGAACATAAAATTAATCACTACCAGCATTCAGTACATAATATAATGCTATTCTACCGCTAGAACCAAACTTTTCATTCGTTGAAAGTCTTTAAAGTAACTAACATGTACAAAATCTACTAGTCCAAGCTACTATCTCCCCAGCACACCCCACTTTAAATCACAGCTCCACAGTTCTGAATGCGAGCCGAAATCAGACGGTGCCTGAGCCTAATAGTCCATTTAGGGGTCCTAGACGATTTCACGCGAGCACCAATCGGATTCTATTGTTCTTCCAAAAGGGTGCTTTTGAACGCAAATTTTTGGACGAACTTTTCTAAAATTTAATTAAGCGTAAATAAAAAAATACTAGAGGATATTACGTAGTTGTGTAAAAATTGTTATACTAGGAGTTTTCATATTAATTTATTGTTTATTATCATGTTCAGTCTTCAGGGGCACATGCTATTAAACATGGTTGGCCGTTTAAAAGGTTACTTTTTATGTTCCTGGAATTAAAAAGGAAGTTTGTAATTATAATTTATTCATTACGCTACGACTAACTTCTGATTTGGAATTTAAGCTCTCGAATCGGAGGATCCTCTACCAAATGCCACTTAAATATTAGTCAGCACCATGAATTATGGTGGTTTTAGTGTGGTTTTAACCATCATTTACTCGTACATATTTCGTTTTTAAAACAGCTTGCCTGATCCTTTTAGCTGTTTATGAGAAAAAATATTTAATTTTCAATATGAAGCCAACCAGACGAACATGCGGATAATGGAGAATACAAGTATAGTTAGCAGCGACAGCGAACTTTCATGAATTTTATTATCTGCTAAAAGAAATACGCTTTTACTTATCTATAATTTATTAGAAGCGAAAAAATCTCATTACACTAACACGTGTCGGCGGTCTTTCGACTCGTTTTAATTTATCATTCCGACACCTAGCCTGAAAGTTTCATATCGGTGAGACGAGGGACCGTTTTGAGATGTCTTTGGGGAAATTCTCGCTAAAGTTACGCTTTAAATATTTTAATAAACTCGTATTAAAGCCGTAAAAAACACTTTGCGCTCTCGTTTTTTTCAGCCAGCGACACCCCACCGCAAAATTTCAAGTTTTGTGGTTATACCCCGCGATATCGTAGCTACGCCAGTGAACCTTTGTACAGAGGGTGTTTCATTATTCATAATGCTTTGTTCGAAACTTTGGGCTTCTGGTGTAGGCACGTTTTGTTGTTTTTGACGGTTCATATTTTCATAGAAGTGCTTTACATGACTTTTAGGCTGATGAAATGAATTAAAGTTTAAATAGGTAAAAGCATTTTACATAGTTGAAGGGACTTCAATTAAAAAAATAACTTCATATTGGTTTTTTTTATTCTGCGCATAAACGTTTGCGTTTAGTTTTGCGTGCAAACGTGAGGCTTCGATTGTTGGATATTCCTGAGTTGAACCTTTTTTTGTATTTTGACTTGTATTATTTGGAATATCTCAGTATAAGCACGAAGTCTAATAGCCTGATTAGCGTTGAAACACTAAACGAGAAACAGCAAATAAGTAGGACGTCCCCATCCAGAACACAGATGGACTGATGACCTAACAAAGGTAGCTAGGTAGACTGGAAGCGAATGGCAATGGATCGGGTGCTATGATATACATTGGGGGCGGCCTATGTCTAGCAATGGACTGCGGTAGGTTAATTGATTGATACACCTGGTAAATAACCTGTTTTTTTGCTGTATATGAGTATAAGTATCTCTATATCAAAACATTATTTTTTATAAATCTTAAATAAAAATCCCCCTATATAAAGTGATTTATGTAATATTCTGGTACCTATGTTGAGTACTAAGCTCAGTATAAAAATATATTCAAGCTAAAACTCAAGGCAGGGAAACTACATAGGCGAGTATAATACCTTTATGATAATATTACACCAGTTGCATAATGTAATGACGTCGGGACGACTATGGCGGATTTTGTATGATAAATCTGCGTAGTGTATGGATTTTATGCGTCGCTCGAAGGTACTAACAGTGGTGTGTATAAAATATGCGATTTTGGTGGAATGCTTAGCAGTAACAAGAAGGTAGTGTGCGTAGAATGTGGTCTTTATTACAGTTATACAAATACTAGGAGCGCAATGCATTCTGCTGTTGAGCTGAGAGTGCAGTACATGATCACCTACAATTCACGCGCAATTTTTTTCAATTGAATACCATTGAAATACTTTTTCGGTGATTATTCCTTGTTGCTAGACCGATTTTCAATTTTCTTTTTCTGTCTTAAGCCAATAGTTAAGTTGCACATTTTGGCGCTAAAATCGTGGTCTCAACATTGATAATTTTGGAGAAATCAGATTTTGAAATTTTTGAAGGGTTATTCCTGCATGGTATGTTCGATTTTCAATTTTATTTTTTCTAAACCTTCCGGGTATCAAGTTGTATTTACATCCAACTTTGGTCAAAATTGGTCGATTAGTTGAAAAGGAGTAGCGTCACAACCGAAATACACCGAGTGGAGTATAGAGAGCTTTTTGCTGGACTTAATCTCACTCTCAGTTAAAAAACGAACCGTGGTTACGTTGTAACTATTTATTAATCTATGCCGTGGTTTAGTTCGCTATCGTACCAAGTGGTGAATCAGTTCTATCAGTTAATATGTCAGTTACACAGAGGAAAGAATATAGAATCAAAAAGATTTCGTTTGGCCCGTTGGTAGTATAAACAACCCTAAATATACATGTTCAAACTTGTTCACGTTACCGTTGGTCAATGCGAATAAGGACCCTAATATAACCACTAGTGATGTATCGGGTATCCGTATCTGCAGATATCCGAGGGTAGGGGGGGGGGGGAACATCCGTACTTGCAACTTTTTTTGGTGGATCTTTTACCTTATAACCTTCCAAAACATAGATTAAATTATACATAAAGGTGATTAGGTAGCAATGAAGAATGATTAAATTCCATTCAAATTATTTTTCATTTTTAAAATCAAAATAGATTAATAGACGTGGGTTCACGCAATGCTAGTCGAAATATGTCCAGTCACGCTAAGCGTTAAGTGGCGTTAACTAGGCATCGTTTCAAGGTCACGAGCACCGACACAGATTTAATAAAAAAAGTTAAGATCCGTATTCACGGATCAAGACATCAAATATCCGTAGTGGGACCCATATCCATGGATATACATTTTCAACGACCTGGTGTATCACTAATAACAATAGATATACTGTTGATCATAACCGTTCAGTTAACGTCAGCAGGCGAGACTCATGATTTGTAGTGCTTTCGATACCGTCCACCTCTTTTTCATCCGTTTGATTTATTTTCACACTGACCTGTTATTGGCTTCGCTTCTTGTGTTATCGTTATTTTCGCTTCGTTCTGAGCGATTAATCGAAATTCAGTATAAATTGTAGTTACACTCAGTAGCTGATGTAGAAAAAATGTCAGCCAGAAAATAGACGATTATTTCTAAATTTTAAAAATTAGTTTTTGGTAGCTTGAATTAATTGTGGCTTATGTCCTATTTGCAGTGTGAGTCTACCTGTTTGAATTTTCAGCAAAATTCATTCAGTTTTGAGGAATCTATTACCACAATTACTTATTATTCAGTCTGACAAAAGTAAGGGTTGTCAATACGATCACTGACGAATAAATCATATGTAAGTACATAATTGAGTTTCGAGAGGAAGGTTTGAATTAGGCTTGCCGAATACAAAAGCCGCTAACGGATTGGTCTGTTTGTAATAAAAACGAAAAACGTGAAACCTAACCCGGCTTTAGATTGAACTGTGCGTAGAAATTGAAAGCATACTGTAATAATTGAATTTCGGTAACGCGGTCTCCAGTTAGCCTGCCTGGTTTGGTTTTAGGTTATTTTGTTGCTTTTATTGTTAGCGAGGAACGAAAAGGTTCGAGTAACTTTTTTATAGTACTTTGTCTTATAAAATTCAAATCAGCTACAAAAACTTTGTGGCAACTTAAAAAAATAGCGTTAAAGAAACGGATTAATAGCGAATTGAACTATACATTAGAAAATAATTTTAGGGTTTGAAGATATTATTCTATAGTCATGTAAAATCCACAAGGTACACTAGTAAATACACAAATAGTAAATTTACCTTCTCATTCCCCCTATAGGTGCTACGCAGCAGCTACACGAGTCACGCCTCCACGTTAGATATTGCTGGGTATTACAGTTGGTTATTTTTACGTAAACGCCATGTCGTACGCGTATGTAAACGCGACGGCGGCCGAAATCGGAACTCCGGCCGACGATGTTAACCTTTCGAGGGCGTACCCGGAATGCCTGGCAATGGGCGCTTGGGAAGGACACCGTGTGGTTTTAGTCGGTTTGATTCCGACATACCCACCTCATCGCTGGCACGGGTGGGGTGAAGCCCGTGGGTTTTTCCACACGTATTCACAAAATAGTTGCATTTCTTCTCCAGGACAGAGGACCCACGCAAAATTTTTCGTTCAAATCGTTAGAGAGGTTTCCGAGATAACTAGTTGTTGATATATGATATCTAAGAAGCTTACTTAACTACTTAGATATCATATATCAACAACTAGTTATAGGTAATAAAACTAGGTATATATATATCTATATCGTTAACTTAACGATATAGATATATATATAGACCGAGACCGATATTCTTAGCAATCCATGGATTCTCCGTGCGGGTGCCGGGTCCATCGCGTTGCTGAGTTGGGAACTCGGGACAGTGCCTGGGACTTGCCACCCAAGTGTAGGTTTAGAAGGGATTTTGTTGATGTATATTATTACTCATCACCTTCACTACCCAAGTTCCCCTCCCTGCCTAACCAAATTTGATACGAACCTACTAGTGTCGCTTTAGACATTCGTCCTAGTAATGAGCTTATTGTAGCTCTCGATAGGCCTAGATCTTTAAGTAGGTTATAGAGAGATTTTGCTGGTATACCTCTCGCTCCCACTTCCACTGCATACAAATTAACCACGTAACCGTTTTTGCTTAATTCGTTTGTGAGATCATAGTATTTATTTTTCTTTATTGTGTGGTCCTTCGGTATATTTGTTTCCCACGGTACAGTAAAGTCCACAAGAACCACACGTTTTAACCTCTTAGAATATAGGAATATGTCAGGTCTAGATGACGAAACCCCAACATCCTCCGGAATTTTATAGTGCTTTTGATACGTGTCGATTAGGAGAGTCCAATCTGGGGCAGTATCTAAGATTGAATAAGGTTTGTTCCTGGATGTTATGGATGAACCTTCAGACACAAAGTTGATATGACGTCTGTTAGTAGTCAATCCTTTTTGGACTCTAGCTAATGCCAGACTCATTGCTTCACATATGATGATAAGCACCTTATCGTGGCGGCGTGAGTAATGGCCTCTATCGAGAAGCACCCTACATCCTACTAATATGTGTCTAGCCGTCCCTATTGCCTCACCACAAGTATAACATTGTTTTTCTGTGGCCTTCCCCCACCTTACCAGATTACTCTGGTCTGGGAGGGTCATCTGAAAGGCGTTAAGATAAAATTTTAACAGGGCCAGTGACCAGTCATAGATCAAGGTGCGCCACTTTAAGGCCATCGGTATGCAGAACTCTGCCATTGTCAACCATTCATTTTGGATTTCCAAATTCATCGCGTGCACTCGATATTTATCATTTTCGTCTTGTTTTAGAAAGGACTTAAGTATATCCTGGTCCCTTTCTGGCCCTCATACCCCCAACCCCACTCTGTTCGACTGGGCGATCATAAATCGTTTATGGAATAGGAGTCTAGATTCAAGCTCGGACGCGTTATTATCTTTCGGGAGTGCCCTGATTGTGACATCTTGGGATTTACCTAAGATGTGGGCTTTGGTAACTCTAAGAGGTTTATAGAGCTCCGATGGTTTCCTAAGTTTCATCCCAAAATTATTTTGATCCCTAAATAGAGCAGAGGAATCAGCAGAGTGCGCTAGTCCAAGCCACGATTTTAGCGATTTTATGACAGTTGCATCTATTTTCGCCAGTAAGGTTTTACCGAATTCATACACCAGAAAAGGCCAAGTCAGACGTGATGTTAAGTAGTTGTCATATATCCAAGCTTTTTTGATATTGTTTAGTGGTAGCTGATCTATCTTATTTAGGTCATTTATAAACGTATCGACAACTTCATCTAAGGATGGTGTGCGTCCTTTATAGTCTATCTTTCTCCCAAGAAATTTAAATGGCACCGATTCAGCGACTATGGAAACTGGTTTACCTCCAATGAAGAGTCCCGTAAGAGGTAAATTTGGTGTCCCGTCTACCCAGACACAGACAGTGACACTTGCTGGGCTTCGTCCTCAGTCCATTTGTCCACGAACAGAACTCATCGACTTCCTTTAATAGTTCCTGACATTGTTTTGGATTGCGCGTCAGTATTGCGAGATCGTCAGCAAAAGCTAAGATGGACTCTGAGTATATGTTATTTACTTTAAACCGATAACCCCATTTCTTTTCGTGACGTATTAACTTGGTAATTAAGATATTAATTACTATGTTAAATGCTATTGGTGACAAGCAGCAGCCCTGAAACAGTCCCACATTATACCGTAATGGTCCTGTGTGTACTTCTTGGAAGCTTATAGCAAATTTTAGCTGCGAGTAATACGACTCGATTGTCTCTATGACCACGGGCGGAAAGTTATACCATTGCAACGCGTATACCACGCCTCGGCGCCTCCCACGCCGGGCAGTCCGCCAGCGTGTGCAGCCCTGAGTCCTCGCTCGCGTCGCAGTGACGACACTCAGGCGTTGGCTCCTTTCTGATCCGATGCAGGTGGTCCCCGAAGCACCCCTCTCCGGAGACCACCTGCGTCAGTCGGTACGAGAGGCTTCCGTGTCGCCTCTCTAGCCAATCCTCCATGATGGGCCTTACCGCCGCTATTGCGGCGTGCCCTGGGTCCGAAATACCTATTGTTAATCATAAAATGACACATTTTTGTTTGTAGAATTGAGAAAAATATTTTTGAAATTGTGTTAATTAAACGTATATACATATATATATATATATATGTATATATATATATGTATATACGTGTGGGGTGTATACATATTTACATGATACAAGAAGCCGGCCAGCCGGGGCGGTTATCTCGGGCTTGAACCGACTAAAACCGCACGCCGTCTCAGGTCTTCAGACGCCGGGGTGTAAGGTTGCCCATAAAGCATTTCCCTTAAACGTTTTTCAGTTTTTCAGTAACTATTACATTAGGAGTGCCGTATACTCATTTAAGTAATTAATTTCCAACTTCCATATACTCTCAAAATTTTCACCCGTAATACATATTAACTGAAGTACATATTCATAAGCATTTCAAATAGGTTTCAGTATCAAAGGAAAGCCGCTCGACGGCTCAAGTTCGACTCAAGAGTCGAACTCACGACCGCGTATAATTCGATTTGTTCGTCGCTGTAGCGCTAATGTAATTTTACATCGCTTATTACTTGAGACAATTCTTTTTGTTTATTGAGTTTGAGTTAACCTCAAAGTTATAGTAGGTACGAGGGATATGCTCTATGGGCAACCTTACACCCTGTCGTGTTAAGACACAAGACGGCGTGCGGTTTTAGTCGGTTCAAGCCCGACATAACCACCCCCGCTGGCCGGCGGGGGGCTATCGAAGGTCTTCCGCGCGACTAAAAAAAAAGGTACTAGAAGTTTTTCTTTCTGATTAAACGGATATTCTTTTAGAATCATTGGATACTTTCGAGTAATAGATTTTTTTGTTAATTGATTAGTAGTCATTATCCTCCGAGCTTTTTCCGACTCAGGTGGTATCTGCCTGACTGGTGGCTTCCAGTCAAACTAGTTTTGTGTGTGTTCCAACTATTTTCCGTGAAGTAATCTAATCTCCACAACCCACTTATGACCAGAATGTCTGAGAATTGGTGCAAAAGAATGGGCATGCAGGTATGAGATTACCCCATAAATCAATAGTTGACTAGAATCTACTTAAAATAAAGATGCTTTTTCTCACCTGTTACGTTCCTCGTATAGGTGAGACAGCATATCCTCCAAGTCCGTGGATAGTGTGTTCAGCAACTGTGGAAATGAAAAAAAGGAGTAATCTGGAGGTCTATTAGCAGCAATATTTATGGTCCTATGTAACGGAGCATAAGCCCATAGCCAGCAAAATAACACTTTTTTGACTCCATACTGTAAAGAAACAAAATGTAGTAACTAAATTGATAGAAATATTACATACTGATTTTCACCATTTTATATCAATGTAGGTATTAATAATTAACTAAATCATCAAGTGTCCCTGCGTGCATTTCTACTGATATCTGCTTCTTCTATCCACTGATATCAGGATTATAAGTTTTATTTTCACAAGCTTATATCAGAGGGTATTGCAGATCATGCAATTAATGTTCTGAACTGAACACGTTTCTAGTAATATCACATAGTCTCCATTATCCCACACCGATTTGTTCGATTTTGTATTCGGCCCCGGAGCACATGTGGAACGGACGGAAAATGAGTTAAACCTTGTTCACGAGGGCCTCTAGGTTTAGATATTTGCTCTAATATGACATACAGACGATCATATAAACAATCAATCTACACAATACGTTAATAGACTGTAAAACTTTTTTTAAATATATTACTAGAAGTGTTCTTGTTATTTATGTATAATATATATATATTTACACAACAAGCTTTTCACAACAATAACTTAAAATTATTATGTACATAATTTATGTTTAATATTTATCTGTCTTTAAGGTTTAGTTTTATTTATATTAATTTTAAAATAAAAACTACAAGTTTTTGAAATAAAACCTAGCTAGATCGATTTATCGCCCCCGAAACCCCTTGTGTACTAAATTTCCTGAAAAACGTTTAAAGGTATTAGATAGATTTTTGCAAGGTTTCTGTCAGGTGTCAATTTACGTTGGTGTAAGTAGGTTTCAATCTCGTCACAACATGTTTTAAATTATGTCATTTTTATATTTTCAATTATGTACTTATTTTTTGATAATTATGAGGTTTAGATGTTACATCAAAATAAATTCTGCCCGGTTCTTTAATATAATAGCGTGATGAAATTATTAATTGTTTATAAGTCCTTATATCAACTATATTTCATAAGTAGGTAACTCTGTGGAGTTTCGAGGTTTTATATTTTCTGCTTATGACCTCTTAGTTATAGCGTGATGGTTTATACTCCGGCTGTTGACCATATCCGAGTTCTACCAAATTGCAAAATTTCGTGAAGATCTACCTTGTAATAATGAAATTATAATCAATAATAGCTACGAACAATTTTGCTCTACTGCTCCTATCAGATGGCGTGATGATATATGCCGAAGTTTATGACCATACCCTAACAGAACGTCAAAATAGTGATGTGAAATGTCAATTTAAAATAGAAAAAATCAAATCAAATGCGGAATAACTCTCATGGCGGTTTTGGATTGAACGCATGCTTGTTAAAAGTGTTCGTCCCTCCAAAAAATCATTTCTTTTTGAAAATACAGTGTTGTTGGAGTATTTGTGTGCTTCTGTGTTGTCTATAAGTGTTTTGTGTTCATATCTAGGGTATTCCAACGTGCAACATGACTTTCGGCCTCGGTCTTCTACTATAATCTTCCCTTGTAAATTCACAAAGTTCTGATCCGTAGTTGCATTTGCCAAGTCGAAACTTTAACCCTTACCTTTAAATGCATATTGGTTAAAATCGTGCTAACTACTGAGTTGTTGGCGGAAACTTAGGAAACGCCATATTACACAAAAAAAAAAACAAATGCGAGTCACATCTATAGTTTTTGGATTTTTAATCCATTTATTAAATTTTGAATTTCGAAAAACATAAATGCCAAGTTGTGTCGTATTCATTACTTCACTATTGACAATAAAGAACAGAAATTTACTCCTTCAAACTTAGTATTTATTTTTACGAAACTTCATAAGCGGATAAATGTCAAAACGGCCATCATAGCGTGCCGCTAGGTTAGTAACGGTAGGAACTAGTTATTTTAGAAAAAGGTGACGTTAAAGTATACAGCTCAAGATAAAAGAATACAACCAGAATATTCCAGCAAGCTGTTCAAACTTTAGTTCCGTATGTGACCAAGTTAGGTATTTGCTTAGTTCGCAGACGGGGTGGCTGTGAAAAAAAGTTTGTCAAATAAAATCTCTTGGCTGTGCGGTGCCGCGACCATTCACGCGTAACACCCCACGTGTTATGCTGACTGAGGCTTTTATTATCGAACTACGGTTTCCATCACCGTTAAATGTTTACTATTTCTACATTTTTAAATGCTATATTGGGAAAATTGTTGAAATAAGTATTTTATGAATGGTCGGGTAAACGCAAGCCACATAATAAGATGCGTAACAGTTTAAATAGGTATTGGTTAAATAGTAAATTATAGATTGGTAAATTCATGCGTGATACTCCCATGATTCGCGCAGGATGAGGGGTGTAACGCAGGGGGTGGTGAAACGTGCGCGCGGGACGGACGTCAGGCACTACAGGCATGAATTTGCTAACTCTAGTATTTATTCACTACTAGGAAACATGTAGATAAAACAATTATGAAAGTAGAAGAAGCGATAGGGTCTTTTCCAGGGTCGTATTAAGTGGAAAGATGTTGTCTCTGCCTACCTCAAGAATCTTATATCCTATGTAACCTCCCCAATATGAAGAGGTATTGTGTATGTGAGCCACATGTTCATTATACAAATGTATGAATGGTCTATAATTCGCACAGGGAGTTTAATTTATTCTATTGTGGTAGAAACTATGTTAGCGGTGTGGAGGGATCGACGGCGATTTTGTAAACATGAATATGACTATTTGTCTGGGGGTTTCTATGTATAATATGTATGTATAGACACGTAATACATTTAGGTATGTTTAATCAAACTCAGTTGCTCAACCTGTACCAAGCGCATGTTCGATCCTGTATGGAGTACTGCTCGTATCTGTGTGACGGCTCAGCTAAATACCATCTAGAAGCGCTAGAGACAATAGAGAGACGGGCCAAGAGGCTCATTAACAACGATGCACTCGTCGAGAGAAGGCTTCAGAGCCTTGAACATCGACGCAAAGTTGCAGGCCTATCGGTCTTTTATCGGATGCATTTCGGAGAGTGTGCGCTGGAATTGCACAACTTGATACCTCCAAGCCCTTTCCACCAACGAACGACCAGACGCACAGCGACGCGTCACCGCCACATGGTGGATATTCCACTGATACGCACGAATCGTTTCGGCGACACATTTATTGTCTAAGGAGTGGAATTGCCTGCCTGAGTCTGTGTTTCCGGAAAGATATAACCTCGGAATCTTCAAGTTTCGAGTGAATAGGTTCCTTCTAGGCAAAGCAATTCGTGCAAAATTATTCCCTAACCATTCCAAATTATCAAAAATGTACAACGTTAATATACAAGTTTTCACTTCTGCCGGCACTCCCGGAGTGCAAACCGTCGCTTTTTTTTAATTTTTATTACGTGCTACGTACCTACGTACTGTGTTTCCGGAGATATGCTATTCGTGTTGTATTTATCGCGGGATTTCGAGCGAGTGATGAGGCCTAAAATATTAGGTATTATTATTCCTGCTTCAATAGAATAAAAAGAGATAGTGCCACAAAAGATGAATAATTTGAGATTTCTGTCCTCCTAAGCAGTGCAGTATAATGATTTATGTGTGTGCGTCTGAACATCCTCATATACGCATGTCACAGTGTTGTACCCTCAAGAGGGTGTGCCGTGACGTTAAGGGTACTTTGGTTTAAAAGTACACCTCTTTTGGCTGACGCACTGATCTCGTCGAAGCATGAAATTTGCAAACATAAAGCGTAGATAGTGATTACTAGCGTGAATATGGTAATACTAGATTTTGCCCGTAGCTCAGCCGTGGAATACTGAAATATAAAATATTAAAAAAATAGTTTTTGGATATTTTCCAATTTACTACGCTTGAGGTTTATCTAATCTCACTAGCAAGCTGCTACGGTACATCTGATGGGACCTCAATACTGGTTTCAATGGAGCTTGCACTTTAAAGCCGGCCTTCAACGTTGAAGCTTCAGATACAACCGAATTAAACGGCCAATTTCCCCACTATTCTATTCCTCATGGATTGGCTTATCTTGGTTTTTCAGGAGCAACTGCCGTCTAAACTTCAAGCCCGAGAGAAAATCCTGTGTCAGAGCCTCGTTGGCTTGGGTGCTGAAGATCATAGAGCCCCATACACCTAATTTATTTAATTGTATCTTTATAAAACAACTGAACTTCAACACTGCACAAATTATTATTTATTCTGAAAATTATTCATTCCCAGAGTTATTGTCTTGTAAATTTAACTGAAATTCTCTTTTATATTGAAATTATGGGCATTGAAAGTGTTAATTGTCGTAATTATCTCGCGTGACAACGTATTGATGATTGCCCGGGGGAATCACCAGCGCGAATACCCAAATGTACATGAATATTAATGACTTATATCATAATGCCATTGTATCAATCCGTATTTTCCGTCATTGGTGGATATTTCACATTTTATGTTCCATTTTAGAGAATGATGATAATAATGATTTAAATATAAACATCTGCATACGAAAAATAATCTATTTCAAGATTAAAACGCAGGCAAAAAAACAGCGCTGAAGCGGGGCCATAGGCCGGCGCCCCGAGAAATTAGGGCTCAGCGGTCCCAGCTCCGCCGGGAACTAATGGAGACATGGAGGAAGCGACTTGAGCATCCAAGGGGGAAACCACCATCGACTCGGTGAGGCCGACCATGAAGGAGTGGTTGGAGAGGCACCACGGTGACCTCTCCTACCAGATGTGTCAGATATTTACCGACACGCCCGTGGGGGTTTCCACACGCTAAAAACAAAAAAAAAGGCAAAACAACAGAGCCTAGCATAACAATGTGTCAGTAACAGAATAGAAAAAAATGCAATACCAACATTAATAGGCTTTGTATGTAGGACAAAGCTTTAGTTTGTACAAACACACTCATCATACGCTTATTACATAACTTTCGCAAACAGGTTAAACTTTTTTAAACTGAAATTTATTCAAGAGAATTAAACAATCTTGCTTTATTATGGGTGAAGGTAGCACCCCATCTAATTATTTCATAATTCTTCGTTCATATACTTCTCTTTTATAAAATGAACAAACACAGAGCATTCAAAATGGCCAACACTTGAATACTGGAAATGTCGACTTACTAATAATTTCTTTGTTTCAAGTGCCACGAGAGGTCATCGTCCTACCGATTCTGTGGGTATACAAAGCGTTGCTAAGCAATAAAAAGAAACAAACTCACAAACCTATCCTAAATATACTTACAATCACCCCTAGGGAAAAGGAAATAAGGTAGAATTTTTGACAGCCCGTAATAGGGAATTTGGGAAACCGGGTCAAGAGTTGCATTAAATGATTCGTTAGGGCGTAATATTTTATTGATTAGGTATTTTTTAATGTATTATGTATGTGTGTGCAAAGTGAATTCGGTATATTATGTCACACTTAAATCACAATTAATTGCAACAATCTTGAATATACTATGTATTCAAGAGTCCATTAATTACGACTACAGAATAAACTTAATAATGATCTGCAAAACAAAGATCAGTCTACCTCCAAGACAATACACCTTTTTTTTCGTGCGTAAATCCCTTCGGATATCCCCCAGCCGCCCAGCGGGGGCGGTTATGTCGGGCTTGAACCGACTACCGCACGCCGTTTCGGGTCTTATTGATTGACGGACAAGCTACTGGCGCAGACTTTCCTCTCGGGGTTGTGAGGTCAGGCGGCAGTAGCTCTGTGACGGCTAAAACAAATCAATGAAAGGTGGAGAAGGAGAGCGGACTCTTGGCTCAAAATTACGAACTTTGGATGCGACTAGGATTGGTGCCCGGACAAAAATGGACTCAAAACCATGTTTGTAATGAATAATTTTTAAAATAAAGTATTTATTTAGAGTTATTTTAACGAAAAGCATTCATTATAAACCAAAGTCAGAAACATTAACGCAAACCAAATACTATATTATGTTAAAAGAGAGAGCATTTTCAGCACCCTATATCAAAGTCCAATTGTGAGCAGATCAAACTGTATTACCATGCACTAATAAAACGCAGTGACGTAGTACGCTAAATATCTCGTAAAGTTAACGAGGCCGCTCTAATTGTTTGGAAGTGTCTCGTTATGGAGGGAGACTTATTATAACTTCTTTATTTCTTTCGAACGTTTAATGTTATGACACTGATGATATTTCATATTGCAGTATATGTAAGTAAAGATTTTCAGATGAAAATAACATTATTGAATAAAAAATATTACGGGTAGTTTAAACTGAAGAAGAGTAACAAGTTTTGGATTGATCCTTAACAACGACAGTTGAGTTTTTTAATATGTTCTCGCCATTAATACTATGTTTTCGGTTCCATACGAGTAGGAACCAAGGGGTGAGCTTATTACCGTAAGTGACCTAAATTGAGTTTTAAGGAAGGTGTTACTACTTACAGTTGAGTCGATCAGTCTGCTATATCTAGATTCTTTTGGAGCGAACATAATTTAGCACAGACCTACCTGTAACCATCTGATGAAACCAGATAAGAAATGAGGGTTTCAGTACGGTGAGGTAGAAATTATGTGGCAAAAAATCCCTTCGCAGCGGACGGTTCGTAATGTACCTGGTCCACAACCGATAACCACCTCACTCAACGATTGTCTATTGTTCGACTCGTGTCGATGCGTATAGTAGGTAAACTCTAGAGAATGGCCCACTACGGGGTTGCTGAGCGCGCAATGATGCTACGAGGACTTCGGTTGAATATGAGAGCATGTCGTAGGAACCTAACTACTTATAAAATTAGAACAATTATGGTCAAAATCTCGTAAATTTATCCAAAAACTTTGCAAGTACTAGTATGCAAATACGGACATTAAAACTTGCGTCCCAGGGGTGTGAGCATTACACCCCGCCGCTGTTTATGAATAATGGCATATCTTCACGCCGCGACGGGTCCTCCTAAACGACACTTTTTACACAAAACACAAGTAGTTCTTATATGAGTTGCTTTCGTACTGTGGCTAATAAAAATGTCCGGAAAAGCACGGAACTTGCAACTTATTTTGTGGAAAAAGGTATATAATGCATACTACGTTGACTGTAAAAGACATATAATCCTATTATTCATTTTAAGTGGACTTTGAGTTCACAAAGTCTTGTTCGAGATTAGTTATATTCTTGCCTTTCAAGTGCTATTTTATGTCTTTTGAGACTTTATATTATTTCTATATAAATTAAAGTATATAAATTAAATAAAAAGCTAAGTTCGATATCACAACAGATTTACCAGCGTTAAATTGATTAAACTTCCCGTACATTCCAATATCGTCATCTCTACATAATTACTACTAAAGTACGGCCGCTGAGTTATTACCGATTTGACAGATTATTCTTAAATTAATCGATATAACCTTGCACGAGCGACACATTTGCCGAATGATTTAGAATACCTCTTTAATATAAAACTTTATGTCAAAATGTCAGAATCAAGTAATTTTCCAATAAACTCTGTTTCAAAACTTAAAATAGTTTGTAAATAATATGAAAACATTTATTTTTTGTTCTTTGGCGCGCTTGTTCAAAGTTACATCGTGCGTCTAGTTTTCATAGTGATGTGCTTGATAGTATTCGGTCCGAATTCATTGGAATAGATATGATATTTATTTTATTTGGATATTTTTATTTTACTTATTCCTTCGAGCAACTAGACTAAATATAATGCTACCATTTTTTTTGCGTCTCTTAATTGCACTGTGTTGCCAGTATCTTATGATTTTTAAGATTTATGTGTGATCCAAAGACAGAAATACTGTTTTCTATGATTTAAAAGAGATCCGATTCTCAGCACTCCATGGATTCACCGTGCGGTCGCCGGGTCCATAGCGTGGTACAGAGAGGAACACCATGACGGCGACTGGGACTTGCGACCCAGATGTAGGTTTAGGGTGGCCACCTTGTGATGCATCAGCGCTCACCTCCACCGTCAGTAGTGTTCCCCCCCTACCTTTACAATTAAAATGATTATGTATAATTTTTAACATTTATAATATATAAAACAACATTTAATAAATATAATTTTCTCCCTCAATTAAGCAATGTTATAGGTGTATTTTTTTAAGTAATTGGCGATACTATTCTGGCAACATCCTTACCACCGCTATTTTAATCTGTTTAGTCGTCTTCCGTACTCTCGTGCGCACAGACTACGTTCTTTTGTGTAACCGTTGTTTTTTAACTCGGCTTTCTCCTGTTTATCGTTGCGCTTTATTGGACTAATTTTCTTTGTGTTTGGTAATTTTGTTGAAAATGCCGAAACGAGGAAAAACATTGAATAGTCAATGTCGTGAGCTTGTACTAAAGCTACAGGATTACTTTGAGCGTGAGTCACAAAATGGCGGCCCTTTGATTCCTGTCACTCAAGTGAAAGATCGGGTTTCACAAGCTCTTGGAATTGGTGCAAAAACACTAAGTATATAATATAAATAAAGAAAAATTTGGTGCTTCTGGAAGTGAAGATAATATTTTACGCACTCCTAAGAAAAAACGAAGACATAAGCCCGTGACAGGTGTTGATGTTTTTGATGCAGATGCAATAAGAAACCACATATATGGTTATTATACTAGGAACGAGTTTCCAACTAGACGTTTGCTTTTGGTCTCTTTAAAAGAAGCGGGCTTGTTTAAAGGCGGTAAAACGGCGTTGTCAAAACTATTGCACGAAATTGGGTTTGAATATAAAAAAACGAATAAAAGGAAAATATTAATGGAATGATTTGATTTAATAATTAAAAGGAGTGACTTTTTAAGAGAAGCCAGAAAAATCGAGTCTTGGGACAACGTCGTTTTTGTTGACGAAACATGGTTAAATGCGAACCACACTGTGTCACTATCTTGAACTGACGAAACAATAGCATCAACCTCAAAGGTTCCAATTGGATTGGATCGCGACTGATAATTTGTCACGCCGGTTCTGCTGGAAGTGGTTTCTTTGAAAATGGACTGCTGGCTTTCGCGTCAAAAAGTACTTTCGATTACCACGAGGAGATGGATACAGACACTTTTACGAATTGGTTCGAAAATCAATTATTACCCAGCCTGCCAGAGCCTTCTATCATAATAATGGACAACGCTTCATATCACTCGAAACAAGTGAATAAAGCGCCTACTCAGGCCTACAAGAAAGCTGATATCCTAGCATGGCTACACCAAAATGGAATTGAAACTACTGCCGAATTGCTAAAGTCTGACTTAGTAAAGTTGGTATGCGAAAATAAATCATCAAGAGTCCGTTATGAAGTAGATGAGATAGCTCTGGCACATGGACATCGGGTACTTCGAATTCCTCCTTATCACTGCCAGTACAATGCCATTGAGCTAATATGGGCACAAATCAAAGGTATTGTTTTTTATCGCATAAGTTATGAATATGAATAATTTGTACTATTATAACATCCAATATTCAGCATATAAGTATAAAGATACATAACTAAGAAATAAATATCTCATGTCCCTTACATGTAGGTTTACAATTGTGTAACATTTCATTTATTTAATGTAATAAATTAACGTTATTTAATGTTTACATTACAGGTTACGCAGCTCGTAATAATACGACTCCGCCATTCAGTACTAATAAAATGATGGGTCTATTAAAAGATGCTTGCAGCAAAATAACGAAAGAAGATTGGGTCAAGGTCGTCGAAAAGACTCGAAAACTAATAACAGAAGATTATGAACGCGATATAAGAGTGGACACCATTATAGACAATGAAATTGTCATACAACTGACTGATAGCGATGACAGCTCTGGCGAATCTGGTTCAGAGTCTGAATAATTGTTTTAATAAATGATAGGTAGTCA
The DNA here is from genome assembly GCA_946251805.1 of Cybosia mesomella. Classification (NCBI taxonomy): domain Eukaryota; kingdom Metazoa; phylum Arthropoda; class Insecta; order Lepidoptera; family Erebidae; genus Cybosia; species Cybosia mesomella. Next base: position 20,133,807 of record OX276402.1, on the reverse strand, counting down.
TTTATTAAAACATCTTGTACCTACTCTATTCATTAAAATGTGTAACAGTTTTTACAAATTTGTTTTATTTTGATATGTCCTCGACCAATTATCTACGCCCATCAAGGATACTCCACCTAATAAAGAACATGTGTCTTTAACTATTATTTGTTTTGATTTTATTTAATTACACACTATACTAGAATATTTAAAAACAAACTGTTCCCAAATGATATTAGGGTTACTGGTTCAGTCACTTCACTAGTATTGTCAATTCGTCATGTGTCAAATCGGTAATAACTCAGCGGCCATACTATAGCTGATGCTATTCGGTTATCGTTTTTTGGTCATATCTCCGGTTCCTCTTAACCAATTGCAATCAAACATACGGCAAGTTTTAAGTCTGACCCAGGCCTTTGTAATAGTAAAAACTACATTTAAATCCGTTCAGTAGTTTTTAGTTAGTTTAGTTAAACGACCTCTGCGGCGTAGAGGTAGTGCATTCGACTGCTTTTTTTTTTTTTTTTTTTTTTTAAATGCGTGCGGAAATCCCTTCGGATACCCCCCCGCCGGCCAGCGGGGGTGGTTATGTCGTGTCTCGACTAAAACCGCACGGTGTCCTCCCCAAGTGTCCGTTGCCGGGCACCCCGGGTAAGCCCTCGAAAGGATAACCCCAGGGTTGCCGGCGGACTTTGGCTGCCACCGCGGCCTCGCCAGGTGGGGTCGGATTTTATCCCGCTTCGGTGAGTTGGCAGGCGTGTGTAGGGCACACACGACACGCCTCCGCCACGGCCTGCTTCTGTAAGGACGGCGAGTCAGCCAACTGCCGTCCTCAGGCCCCGATCATGGAGGTCGGTAGCCCCAGTGCTGGCACTGCGGCGTTGTCTCCCGGTGGATGCGCCACAGATACTTACCGAAACACCCGTGTCCGGTAACCATCTGGCACATCCGGTAGGAGAGGTCCCCATGGTCCCTCTCCAACCACTCCTTCATGATCGGTCTCACCGCCGCAATGGTGGATTCCCCCCACCTTGGGTGCTCAAGTCGCACCCTCCATGTCTCCATGAGTTCCCGGTGGAGCTGGAACTGTTGAGCCCTGATTTCTCGGGGCTCCGGCCTATGGCCCCGTTCCAGCGCCTCCTTGCGCCACTGGTACAGCAGCGCAAGGGCTCTCGCTTCCAGGTCCCATGGAGGGGTCCCGGCTAGGAGACATGCCGCCTCGACGGAGATCGTGCGATACCCCCTGATGACTCTGACGGCCATCGCTTTTAACGGGCTGTTTAATACAGCCACGTTGCGGGCCGCCAGAGTCTCCGCCCATACGGGGGCCCCGTATAGGGCCATGCTTCGCACGATCCCCAGGTACAGTCTCCTAGGGGTGTGTGTTGGGTAACCTCCTCGAGTGTCGCTCCGATTCCGATCCCGCTGCAGTCCGGGGGGAACGGAATCGGAGCGGCCGGTACACCCTGGGCGGCGGTCAATGGCTTACCCTTCACCCCTTCATAGGGTTGGCATTGATCGTCGGCCAATACCCAACGTGGCGGGAACACATCGCTCTCCGTACTCCTCTGCTTTCAGAGGAGACAGGATGAGCGATGCTGTTAGTGGTGAGATGGCCCAGGGTCAGCCGGGGTGCGAGGGATATGCTCTATGGGTAACCTTACACCCCGGCGTCTGAAGACCCGAGACGGCGTGCGGTTTTAGTCGGTGCAAGCCCGACATAACCGCCCCCGCTGGCCGGCGGGGGGGTATCCGAAGGGATTTCCGCACGATAAAAAAAAAAAAAAAAAAAAAAAAAAAGGTACAGTCTCCTAGTGGGGGCGTTGGGTCCCTTAACGTTGGACATCAGCCGCGATAGCGCGGCCGCAGCCCCCCTCAGTTTCGGGACCAGACTCCGGAGATGAGGTCCGAAGTCCCATCGGCTATCGAGTACGAGCCCAAGGTACTTCATCGTGGGCTCGATACCGATGCTCACGCCCCCTACGGTTATGCTGGTTCCCGCAGGTGGCCCCCTCCGGGGCCCGTGAAAACACATAGCCTCGGATTTGTGGAGAGCCACCTCGAGTCCCAGCCGCCGTATTCGACCCACGACTTGAGCAACCCCTGCCGTGGCCTTCAGTGCCGCGCTTCGGTACGTTGCTCCCCGCGCCATAACGAGGGTGTCGTCAGCATAGCAGACTATGCTGACACCCTCGAGCAACGTACCGCGCAGCACCCAGTCGTATCCGATGTTCCACAGGAGTGGCCCTAGGACCGACCCCTGCGGAACACCACACGACACTTCTCGCCTGCATTCGACTGCTAACCTAAAGGTCGCGGGTTCGATTCCCGCTCAGTGCAAATATGTATATTTGCATTGGTCTAGATAATTCTATGTATAATATGTATTTATTTACAAAAAAAGTATTTAAGTATGTTAATCCGCATTCTAGAATCCATATGACAAGCTCTTTTTAGTTTGGGTCTAGATGGCGTTGTGTACTTTGTCCTACAATATTTATTATTTTTGAGACCATCGCGAACAAACTGACAATAATTCGAAAAAAAAAAATTATGTGTTCAGAATTGTTCATTTAACATAACCCAAGTTTTTTTTTCAAATATTTCCAATGTACAGATACAACTAATTTACAATTAAATACTTATTAAAATAGGTAAAAATAATAAAATTAAAATAAATACTACTAAAAATAATAATGCTTACTGTACTGCATACCGCATTGCTACGTTTAGCAGCTATCATTGTCAAAAGAATATAAACTGCGAAACCATAATCAAAAATGTGAATGGATACTATTATTATTTTAGGTTCCAGTAAATGTAATGCGATATCCAACTCATGACGTTATGTGGCGCATAAAATACATTAATTCATCTTACCTGTAGATAAGCCTAATAATAAAAGTATGAAATGAAAAGGGACTAAATTGAACAAAAATACTCGAAGGCTATTCTATGAATGCTGGGTATCTCATTAAAAAGTTGTCAAAGTCAATTACCGTCGTAGATGCGAAACAAAAATAAAGAAAAATTGTGATATCTCTGAAGAGTTTTGGATGTTATTTACCTATAATAAATTTCATGAGTAAACACGCGATACGAATGTATTTATTTAACTGAATATTTTTCTATAATGAAGAAACTTTAAACTATTCCGCTTTTCAGAGTTAAAAACGATCTGGATACAGGTATTGTTTATAATTAAAATGCTTCCATTACTCAGATCTCTTCTAGTTCTATCTTATGAGTAATAATTAATAAGAGGGGCGCTCCGCGGGTCTCCTTTTTTCTTCTTTTATATTATTACAAGTAACCTGACACGAAGGGTTAGGTTACTTGTAATAATGCGCGAAACCCTTATAACTCATATCTATACGTATCGAGGAGCGCGGTTCCACGAGCTCGCTTCGCTTGCTCCCGCGGCGATTTCTTACCAATAATAATATTATATATATAATTTTGGGTTTCCTCTAATCTTCGCTTGATTACGTTGAAGTCCTTACCGAGCACGGAACTAATAATATTATTTCTGTGTTATTGAGTGTATCTGTTAAACCTAAAGGCCTAATTTTAGTCTGAGTAGCGGTAGGAAAGCATAACGCTAATATTACGTTTGTGAAGCCTACCGCATTACTGTACTAAACGCAGGGTAGCATTTAATCCATCAAGCTGCGTGTACGAGTGCTTAAACCCTCCCGCAGTTCAGAAGTACTGGAGTTCTGAATACTGGAAGGGTTTCCATAAACGCCGTAGCGTGGCACATGTATCCAGCGCTATCTAGCGACAGCAAATTGAACTTCTAAGGTAACTAAGAATCCTGCATCATGCAATGAAAGAACTCGCGCTGTTCAACATAATATACACTCAGGGTTCCATACAAAACTAGATGGAGTGACAAACATTTCGTTACTGCTGGGAAACTTCTACCCATACGCCAACATAGGTCGCAGTCAGTTCACCAAACTGCAAATAAATTTCTACCACCAGTGCGTCCTACACAACTAAAAAACAAACAGTACACAAACTAAAAGTACACAGTGAAATATAAAGCGAGATAGAATTTGCAAACTGAGTTACAGTCGAACTCATTCTAAACTAAACAGCTCCATACATTCCCTATTGAACAATGCCCACACGCAAAGCACCGTTCAACATTCGCCACAAACATAAGGCGTCTCGATTAAAGTTGGTGTGTCGGTTAACGCTGTTCAATTTCCGATATCGCTGTGAAACGGCGCCGTGCGTCTTGCTACTTCCGTTGGACATTCCGCTTATCTGGTAGGCACCATGATGGAACATGTTCCGTATACTTGATATTACAATCGTGAACTATTACTTCGACATCACAATCACAAAGGTACTTCGTATATGAAATAAATAAATATTGCCTGCGCGGAGGTCGGTTATCGTTTGTTGGTCATATCTCCGGTTCTACTTAACCAATTGCAATCAAACATTATGGCAGATTTTGAGACCGACCTTTCTTATAGAAAAAAACCGAATCAAAATCCGCTCAGGAGTTCTTACCTCCATCGCGAACAAACAGACTAACAGACAAGAATTCCAAAAAACATTTTTTGTGTTCAGAATCTTTCATTGAATATAACCCAAGTATTTCTTTTAAATATCTCCAATGTGCAGACACCACTTATTTTCAGTTTTATAATAGTATAGATTTACATATTTTTTACGTGCGGAAATCCCTTCGAACCCCCCCCCCCCCGCGCCGGCCAGCGGGGGCGGTTATGTCGTGCATCAACTAAAACCGCACGGTGTCCTGCCCAGGTGTCCATTGCCGGGCACCCCGGGTTAGCCCTCGAAAGGATAAATTGAAATAAGTATATGACTCTGAATTTTCTATTACATATCAATTTTGAAATGAAACTATTTTTAACGGATTCTATCGCGATTTATTTGATGTTATTTTATATTTTACATTGATCCCGACGTTTCGCTTGTTTTCAGCAGCCATGGTCACGGGGAGACTAAAGATGATTGTTGTCTTGTAGTTTGAAGTGTAAGTTATCTCAAACTACCCGAACTATGTTGAATTGTTGGTGTTAGTATTTACGCAGAATGAGCTGGTGAATGAATCACATTCGCGTAAACTTCCGACAATATCATATTATTAATTTTGTTGTGTTTTAATATGTTCCCAGAAGTTTAAATATATGGAACCATTTCACCAATTAATAAAGTCAGACATTGAACCTAAGTTGATGATGAAAATCAAAGATAGATTATGCTAAAATGTAAAGCGTATTCGTGTACATTTTAGCACACGTATTTATTAACATGCATTGTTTGCAAAAAAATAAAAGCACCAGATATGGGAGATATTTTAAATAGTCATATTCATTCATGTAACTAACTATATATTTCCATTGAGCGAAAATTAGGGCCACTAACCTCTCAGTCGAGCGTTCGAACATCAAGCAAAACAGGCTATCACTATATACTCGTATATTTAAATAAAAGTTTATTTCTTCGTCCTTGTCAACACATATCTTTTGTTTTATTTATGTTTGCTTCAGTACCTCCCACAATATTGCAACATGATGCGACAACGAGCGGCATTGAAACAAAAATTTCCAATTAATTACAAGTTTCGTCGCAGTTCCAGAAGGGAAGGCAAGCAAAACAAAAGGTCTTCAACAACAATCGAAGCTTTGGGGGAAAATAACAAATACCAGAACAAATCAGACGTGACTGTACCTTTGTTTAAGAAAGAAAGAAATAAATATTTGCTCTTTGCTTATTGATTCCGTACATGTTCCGTAGTATGTAATAGTATTAACATCATCATCATATTTACATTGCAATTCTTCAGGGTATTACCAAAGTACTTAGTCACAATGATGAGATCGACATAATTAAAGAGATTCTGTAGTTTGCGGGGTAACGAATCCTTAAGTGGAGACCGCGAATCGGCAAATGGAAGGTGGGACAACCCCCAGCATGAAGGTCCATTGGCTAAACATTAGCCTATTTTAGGTAGATTTCGATGAAATCGATCTACCTATTGGTTTCTTGACTACTGTCGAATTTAAAAAAAAATCTTCATAGGAGGTTTAGTTATGTCAACCTGAGTCCGAAATGACCACTGGTCAAAAAGTTTATATATATAAATAAAATATATATATATATATATATATATATATATGTATGTATGGTTCCACTTCCCAAAAACACTCACGGTCGCATTTTTGCCCCGATCGCTTTCAAACTGCGGTCAAAAATTGCTTGGGTGTAAACTTAGTTTAAGTTCGTGAACGGGTGGAATCCGGCCTAAGGGGACGGTAGGGCCTCACTTTTTGTGAAATCAGTTTTTCCTCAAAATTTCACGTTCCATGAAAGATATTCGAACCGTTCTAATTTTATCCCATAGTATACATGAATACCAACAACTTTTAATTATGAACCTATAAGATTAAAACTTTAACTAGAAGTGGAGGGGGGAAAAACCAAAATTTTTCGGGAAAAAAATCATAACTTCTAACCGGTGAACATTCTTGGTGTAGGAAACATTTTTAATCGATAGGCCATTTTAAGTCTAAAATAAATGTCTAAATAATTTTTCGCTAAAAGTTACCGTTTTCGAGAAAAAAAAATTAAACTGTTTAAAGTCCGTAGTTCTCTATTTAAAATAATATTAATTGCTTCATGAAATCTACCTGTGCGTTCCCCCTGCGGGAACGGATTTTTTATTTGACGTTTTGTAAGTGCCCTTTTAATGGTCTATACAGAATAAATTAATTTTGACTTCGAATTAAGATGGATAGACGAACAAGGTAATTGAGGTAGACTGGATGCGCCAGGCGGTGGATCGGGTGCTATGGTGCACATTGGGGAGACGCCTATGTCCAGCAGTGGACTGGAATAGGCTAATTGATTGATAAAGTACTGTTCCCAATTAGATGATACTTTCCATCCATATTATTTCAAATAATAATCTGGACAGATTACGTAAATTTTAAATGCTCTTATACTAGGTATAGGTGTATTACCCAACACTCGTCAGCTATATGTAATTAGTTGATTTCACGTAATATGCGACGAACCTGTTGCCGTCTACCAAGCATTTTTCTACACGATTGAAAACCCTAATAGCATTTGGTTCAACCTGAGAATAGAACATAACTCACCTCAACACCACCTCACTATAATTTAATGATTTTTATAAAATTCAAATATTCTTGGTGCCGTTTAGGAGCTAAAAAATTTCAAGAACGATGCAGAGTATTATCACATGAATAAATAAGTATTACTATATATACTGTGGTATTATTGTAGGTAAAGTGACTCAAGTGATTTCCGAGCTTCAACTAAGGATCCCTAAAAATTTTGTTCTCATTTGTAAAAATTCCCCAAGCAGCGCCGTCGGTATCATTGCACAAGTTTCTTAATTTGTACAGTTAGCGTACAATACCATATAGAGCAGGCGCTACAGGTTTATGAGTTTGTAAAATCCGAGGACTGGCAACTGTGACCGGTTTCCTACTCTTGAGACAAACACAAAAGTAATGTTCTTTACTTTTGGCTGCTTTACACGAAAACTTATGAATCGATTTTATTAAAACTTACAAAACTTTAAAGCTCACAAAAGCTACAATATGTCTAAGTTTCAACTCTTCACATTTATCAAAATTTAAGTTATAAACTTTCAAAATTTCACGCGATAAACACGGTTTTTCGCAATTTACCGAAGATCTACTAAACCGTGCAAAACCATCGTCAGGTAAAAGTAAAGTTTTTTTTTAAATAGCTAAAAAAAGTTTATTAATAACCTACGATGATTTTTTAAACGGTTTCATATTTGGGATGAGATAATCTATAACTTGGTATATTGTCGTTGTCACAGACCAATCGCAAATATTGAAAAAAAAAATTAGCGGTAAGGGACCATCACACCTGGCGTCAAGATGTTTTGTAGTTATTTTCCTATATTCAGGAATAGGGATCCGGTTACAATTACCGATCCCCGGATTATGTTAACTCATAAACCTGCAGCGCCTGCTCTAATACAAAATAGTCGTTAGAAAAAGTCGGTAGCTTTGTGGTTAAGGACCCACTCTTAACAAGCAATTTTGTTTAGCTGGAGGTGTTACGAGATTACTAGTAATTTCGGTTACTATAACTCTTTAAAAAAAATACTCGAGTCTATAGACTACGCCTAATGGTTTCTACTTAGCAATAAAACGTTGTGCGTATTGCGTATTGTAAAAAAACAGGATTGAGTCAGTTTTTTTTTTACGTGCGGAAATCCCTTCGGATGCCCCCGCGCCGGCCAGCGGGGGTGGTTATGGCGTGTATCGACAAAAACCGCACAGTGTCCTCCCCAAGTGTCCGTTGCCAGGTACCCCGGGTAAGCCCTCGAAAGAATAACCCCAGTGTCGCCGGCGGACTTTGGCCGCCACCGCGGCCTCGCCTGGTGGGGTCGGAGTTTATCCCGCTTCGATGAGTTGGCAGGCGTGTGTAGGGCCACACACGACACGCCTCCGCCACGGCCTGCTTCTGTAAGGACGGCCAGTCGACCTTCGTCGGCGAGGATTGAGTCAGTGACATGACTTTAATTATGTTATATAAAGTTTAACTAACCAATCTTAGGTGAATTTCGCCAGTGAAAAGTGGTTCAACTAAACTAAGTTCTCAGTTATTACCCAAGCTGAATTTCTAATCTGACATTAAAGCGAAATGAACTGCGTTACTATACTTGACCAATGAATTCCATTGAAATAAATTGAGCTAAGCGAGCAGGACTCTTACTTGAAAATAACACATCTTACTACGATCGCGCGCTTAGCTAAGGCCGCGCGCTCGTGAAACTGTTTTTCGGTGATTATTCCTCAATGGTACATCGGACATGAACCATCTCGCTTCAAAACACTCCTCAGTGTCCACACTATCACCGTGGTAAATTTGGTCAAGATCGCGCGAGTGTTTACGGAGGAGTTCAGCCACCAACAAATGGCTATTTTTGTTTTTTTTTTTTTTTTTTTTATATTTAGGACACGTCAATTTGACTTTACCTCGCCTGATGGTAAGCTGAAGGTAAAGTCTCAGGAAAGAGGGTCACCATTACATACATGTACCATGTTAACAATGGTGGCACTCAGCTTGACGGCCTCATCAGAAGAGGATTGTTGTCGCAGCACCGCGTGACACCCACCGGTCCCACTAGTGCTGCGACCACAATCACCCTGCCCGGCTATGCACCTGCTGACCCCTGAACGCAATCAAACCGAAATTGGATTACTATGGAGGGTTTTTCGCAATCGTGCACGGTGGTACCTACCCGGCCGAATATTGTGACAAATTTGTGTCATCAAATTTCTACCACCTGCCGCGTATAAGAGCTTCGCTCGCTTTAAACGGATTATCACTGGTGAAATACAGCTACAATGAAATACATTGAGTTAAATGTGGTAACGCAGTGTAGTTCACCTCAATCGGCTTTCCTATCGTTGATGAAATTCGCCTGTTTTACACTTACGAGTACCCGTATTAATTACATCAATATTATTTTGGTTATTATAGAACAACTCATCAGATATGCACATTTTCCCCGCCTATCTTGTTGTCAAACCCAAAGCAACCAGAATGAAGTTCAAATCAGGAAATGGAAAATGTCAAACGCATCTATTCGACCTGAGGGCAAAAATTAAATGCCATCCTGCAAATTGGTTCTCCTTGTGTGGTCACTGCAATGACAGGTTGATATGTTATGATTCCACGAAAATGGACTTTAGAATACCGAAGGGTGCGATTATGGTCATTTGTGATAGTGACAATATCTTGATTCGAATGGTTTTACCCAATGTACCTGCTGATTGACAGACGAGGCTCTGATGCAGGCTTTCTTCTCGGAGTTGGGCGGTGAGATGGCAGTCGCTCAGACTCATAAGTCGCAGACTTATAAGTCAGATCAAAAGTAGGAGAAGGAGTAAACAGTCCCTGGGTTCCGAGGAAGCAACCAGGAATACCCCTAAGATGATGATGATGACATAATTTTAAACTTTCATGTTTCGTGTTTTTTTTTTTTTTATATTTAGGACACGTCAATTTGACTTCTCCTCGCCTGATGGTAAGCTGAAGGTAAAGTCTCAAGTAAGAGAGTCACCATTACATACACGTACCATGTTAACAATGGTGGCACTCAGCTTGACGGCCTCATCAGAAGAGGATTGTTGTCGCAGCACCGCGTGACACCCACCGGTCCCACTAGTGCTGCGACCACAATCCCCCTGCCCGGCTATGCACTTGCTGACCCCTGAACGCAATCAAACCGAAATTGGATTACTATGGAGGGTTTTTCGTAATCGAGCACGGTGGTACCTTTTTTTTTTTTTCGTGAGGAAATCCCCTCGGATACCCCCCCGCCGGCCAGCGGGGGCGGTTATGTCGGGCTTGAACCGACTAAAACCGCACGCCGTCTCGGGTCTGCAGACGCCGGGGTGTAAGGTTGCCCATCGAGCATATCTCTGCACGGTGGTACCTTTTTCTTTTTTTTTTTTTTTTTTTTTTCGTGCGGAAATCCCTTCGGATACCCCCCCGCCGGCCAGCGGGGGTGGTTATGTCGGGCTTGAACCGACCTACCCGGCCGAATTTTGTGACAAATTTGAGTTGTGTTTATGAGAATTAAAGCGATCCTGGTATACGTTTCGACCAGCCTCCTTTATCGGATTGACCAACTGTAACGTGAACAGGGAAATTCGTAGTAATTGGTCCATTTTAGTTATTTCAGTTTTATGGCAGTTCTTTTTTTGATTTTATATTAAAAACCACCGACCCACGTTACGACTGAGATAAAACAAGTTTACAATTTAAAGAATAATACCACCAGCTAACTCCAATATCTGTCCAATAATTATGAGTTACGGGGGATATCCGAAAGGAATTTCCGCACGAAAAAAAAAAGGTACTAAGTAATTACGAGTACCTTTTTTTTTTTCGTGTCCCTTCGGATGGGTATCCGCTTATGTATTGTGGATATCCCCGCCAGCGAGGGCGGTTATATAGGGCTTGAACCGACTAAAACCGCACGCCGTCTCGGGTCTACAGCAGACGCCGGGGTGTAAGGTTGCCCATAAAGCATATCCCTCGCACCCCGACTGACCCTGGGCCATCTCCAGTTTCGAGATGGCCCCCTCGGGTTTGGGAACCACGGTGTCCCCGTCTTGCCCCGGTTTGGGGGAGGGGCGCTAGTCACCCCACCGTCCCGGCCTGCTTCTGCTGGGGTGACAGGCGGCCTCACCTGCCACCCCTAGGCCCGCGCTCATGGCGGACGGAGGTCGTTAAGCGACCTCCGGCGCCTGAGTCGCCTGCGACGCGCGGCGAGCATGTTGCGGGCTCGGCAGGCCGGGAGAGTTCTAAATCACTCCCGGGCGCGCTTCGCCATCTCCTTCGCGAGCATTACATGTTCGCAGAAGGAGGTGGCGGCGGCCTACGCGCTCGCGCTCCGCACCATTGCCGCAATCATGCTGCCACGAGATCACGCCTCGGCATCTCCCACGTCGGGCAGTCCGCCAGCGTGTGCAGCCCTGAGTCCTCGCTCGCGTCGCAGTGATGACCCTCAGACGTTGGCTCCTTCCTGATCCGATGCCGGTGGTCCCCGAAGCTCCCTTTACCGGAGATCACCTGCGTCAGTCGGTACGAGAGGCTTCCGTGTCGCCTCTCTAGCCAATCCTCCATGATGGGCCTTACCGCCGCTATTGCGGCGTGCCCTTAACTACGAGTACCTCTTAATATAAAAATAAAGGAACTACCTCATACTCGACGGCCTCTGTGGCATAGTGCAATCGACTGCTATGACAGGGGGTGCGGGTTCGATTCCCGCTCAGTACAAATATTTGTATGCATAAATATGTCTATTTGCATTTGCCTGGGTGTTGCTATACATAGAAACACATACATACATGATATGTAAGTATTTACAAAAAAAATACGTTCCCGCAGGGGGAACGCACAGGTAGATTTCGTGAAGCAATTAATATTATTTTATATAGAGAACTACGGACTTTAAACAGTTTAATTTTTTTTTCTCGAAAACAGTAACTTTTAGCGAAAAACTTTTCAGATATTTATTTTAGACTTAAAAATGGCCTATCGATTAAAAATGTTTCCGACGCAAGAATGTTCACCGGTTACAAGTTATGATTTTTTTCCCGAAAAATTTAGGTTTTTCCCCCCTCCACTTTTAGTTAAAGTTTTAATCTTATAGGTTTATAATTAAAACTTGTTGGTATTCATGTATACTATGGGATAAAATTAGAACGGTTCGAATATCTTTCATGGAATGTGAAATTTTGAGGAAAAACTAATTTCACAAAAAGTGAGGCCCTACCGTCCCCTTAGGCCGGATCCCACCCGTTCACGAACTTAAACTAAGTTTACACCCAAGCAATTTTTGACCGCAGTTTGAAAGCGATCGGGGCGGAAATGCGACTGTGAGAATGCCGCAAATTTTGGGAAGTGGAACCATACATACATATATATATATATAAACTTTTTGACCAGTGGTCATTTCGGACTCAGGGGGTCATAACTAGACCTCCTATGAAGAATTTTTTTTTAAATTCGACAGTAGTCAAGAAACCAATAGGTAGATCGATTTCATCGAAATCTACCTTTTTTTTTTTTTTTTTTTTTATCGTGCGGAAATCCCTTCGGATACCCCCCCGCGTGCCAGCGGGGGCGGTTATGTCGGGCTTGAACCGACTAAAACCGCACGCCGTCTCGGGTCTACAGACGCCGGGGTGTAAGGTTGCCCATAGAGCATATCCCTCGCACCCCGACTGACCCTGGGCCATCTCCGGTTTCGAGATGGCCCCCTCGGGTTTGGGAACCACGGTGTCCCCGTCTTGCCCCGGTTTGGGGGAGGGGCGCTAGTCGCCCCACCGTCCCGGCCTGCTTCTGCTGGGGTGACAGGTGGCCTCACCCGCCACCCCCAGGCCTGCGCTCATGGAGGACGGAGGTCGTTAAGCGACCTCCGGCGCCTGAGTTGCCTGCGACGCGCGGCGAGCAAGTTGCGGGCTCGGCGGACCGGGAGAGTTCTAAGTCTCTCCCGGGCGCGCTCCGCCACCTCCTTCGCGAGCATTACATGCTCGCAGAAGGAGGCGGCGGCGGCCCACGCGCTCGCGCTCCGCACCATTGCCGCAATCATGCTGCCGAGCGAGAGGACTCCCACCCCGATGGCTGCCACGAGGTCACGCCTCGGCGCCTCCCACGCCGGGCAGTCCGCCAGCGTGTGCAGCCCTGAGTCCTCGCTCGCGTCGCAGTGATGACACTCAGGCGTTGGCTCCTTCCTGATCCGATGCAGGTGGTCCCCGAAGCACCCCTTCCCTGAGATCACCTGCGTCAGTCGGTAGGAGAGGCTTCCGTGTCGCCTCTCCAGCCAATCCTCCATGATGGGCCTTACCACCGCTATTGCGGCGTGCCCTGCGCTTGGTTGCCCAAGTCGTTCCTTCCACTCCACCACGATGGCCTGGCGGAGCTGGGACTGCACGGCCTCGATTTCTCGAGGCTCGGGGTTCCATCCCTGCTCCCGCGCCTCCTTTCGCCACTGGTACAGTTGCGAAAGGGCTCTCGCTTCCAGGTCCCATGGCGGAGTTCCGGCAAGGAGACTCGCCGCCTCGAAGGAGATCGTGCGGTACCCTCGGATGACCCTGATGGCCAGAACCCGCTGCGGAGCGCGCAGCATCCGCACAGTTCTGGTCCTCAGGGCGTCCGCCCATATTGGGCACCCATACAGGGCCATGGACCGCACGATCCCCGCGTAGAGTCTCCTGCAGGAGTCATCGGGCCCCCTCATGTTGGGCAACAGCCGAGCCAGAGCAAGAGCTGTGCCCTTCAATTTGGGGGCCAGACTTCGGATGTGCTCTCCGAAGTCCCATCGGCCGTCGAGCACGAGCCCCAAATATTTCATTTGGGGCTTGATGCCGATGCGATTTCCTCCCACGATGAGACTGGATCCCTCGGGTGGCTTGCTCCGAGGCCCATGGAAGAACAGGGCCTCGGTTTTATGCAGGGCCACCTCGAGACCCAGCCGCCGGATCCGCCTAACGACTTGGGCAACCGCGGTCGTGGCCTTTCGGGTCGCTTCGCGGTACGTCGCCCCGCACGCCGTCACGAGCGTGTCGTCCGCGTAGCACGTGACGGCGGCACCGCCTACGAGCTCACCGCGAAGCACCCAGTCGTATCCGATGTTCCACAGGAGCGGCCCCAGGACCGATCCCTGTGGAACACCGCACGACATTTCACGCCGACCGAGACCGGTCACGGTTGGGTAGATGACGGCTCTCTCCGTCAAATACGCCCCGACTATGAAAAGCGTACATAAGTATATTTATCGCATTCTAGAACCCATAACACAAGCTAGTTAAACTATGCTTAGTTTGGGCGTAGAAAGCGCTGTGTAGAATGTCCTATAATATTTATTTATTATTTATTTATTATTATTTCAGTGAATTTAGCAGAAAAACAAAAACATTTTGTCTGATCCGGTAATCACACCAGCCGAACTCGATACCGATGAGCCGAGGCAACAATAACAGACAAAAAACAACTTACTTATTGCACATAGGCCTATTACTCACTGTCGCTAGATGGAAAAACCCTTACGAACTAACTAGGCACTTAATCATCAGAGAATTGGGAACAGTAATAGCGTTAGAACACGCAATGGGTATCACAAATTCTGAGGAGATCGGTAACTAGTTGTACTTTAAAGATATTACACCGCTTGGATGGCTTGACTAGGATGTGGTGATAGGAATGTTTCATCATGGTTTAGTATTACATACCTACTATAAGTGCTTATAAAGCCGGGTCCAGACGAGTGTAACGTTACAAGTAATGATTATAATAAATAAAAAATGCTCGTAGTAGCTTCCACACAACAGAGCATGTATCTGCTCCGTGGTCTACACGCAGGATATAAGTTTCATTACACGATAGATTGCATTACGATTGTGATTAATTCATATAACAAGATTCTTCAAGTTAGGTTTTCAAGATTCAAGCTCTTGAAGAATTGTGGATAGGAGAAGTAGCATAGCGGATCCCGGGCTCCAAAATTCAAGCTTTGGATGCAACCGGGATTGGGATTATTTTATATTCGTTATTTTTTGTCTTAACAAAAACGAATATAAAGTAAAACAACATTATAAAAATTTGTATTAGTACTTTTTACATCTTCTAAAATTAATAAATTTATGGTTATAAAAATAATACTGAAATATTACAGGGGAAGTTGCATGTGTATTATGAGCATTCAAATACTTTACATTTTATTTTTTAATGAATTAAATTGAAATAATGCAGCAAAAACCGAGATAGATAGAATGCAGCAGAACATAACTGTAGGCTCAATTATTTTAATTATATTAATTCATTAAAAATTATACGTACCACATAAATGACATAACATTCTCCGTCACTGTTTATTTATGTTAGGATCCGTAGACTGAGCTCTAGCTTTTAATCTCAGTCTACTATAGGATCAAAATGAACGTTTAGAAACAAGTTGTCATAATGGCTGCGTTTCGTTTCGACTAAGACTGCTTTTCATTAAAAAATCAATATAATTTTTTCCTGACTGACTTTTTATTTTATTTTATTGGTGTTTTTAAAAAAAAGCTTACCTTCATATAAGATCCGCCATTTTTTTCGTCACAGTGCCGTCTAATGTACCGCCGGCAGATGTCCGACATTTTCCAGTCTGAAAAACATAAAGACCTTGTTAGTCCACACAATGGGCATTATTGTCGTCAAATTAGTTTAGTTACACTTTAATCATGCCTTTTGAGTTCCATTATTGAGAGACATGTTTCTTTTTATTGTGTAAGAACTGGAACTCATGTGAAACGAACTTGTTGGTAAAAGTCTCAAAATCTTATTCGGATAAATTAAGTTTGAATTTCACTAATTAAAATACACAATTGGAATCAAATACTAAAACTCAACTAGGTCATCATGTTTAAATCAATGAATTTCATAGCTTATTTTGATTTGATCACAACAAACTTACATTGATGAAATCTACTGTTAACTGTTAGAGCTGACCTTATTTAGGAGGGTTAACAACGCTCCTGGAGATGTTATAGTTATAGGCTATAGTGACTGCCTTAGCTATAGGTTATCATTCACTGCAGAATTCCAAAAGACAGCGATATACAGTATAAGAGGCATGTAGTCTACCGGGAGATACCGTATGTCCTTCAGTAACTAAGTGTCAGAAAATGCCCAGACAGTCATAATTTCCTAAAGTAACGAGACACGACAATCCTCATGGGAAAAAATTAAAGGGTAACCTCGCCGCGTGTAATTTGAGAGCTGACATTTATATTTTAGGAATTGGATATGAAATTTAGAAGTTTGTTTATGAAATTTAAGTAGGGGACTCTTTTCGAATGGTACATCATTCTAAAACAGTTTCCTTCTAAAATTTGTAACCCTAAAACTATATTCTTAGCCCTAAAATATAAAAGCAACAGAAGAATACCGAATGAAACGTATAATACGTTTGAAAGCATTTGTGTAAACTAGATAACAATATGGAAATCGTTTTAAAATTTTAACAAAATTAACATTTTGTTCGTTTTAATTTGTCTGGTGAGGTTATAAGTACATAATTTGAATTACTTTATAAATTGTTATTTGTGAAGGTGAGTCACTTGTCACTTTTTTTGTTTGTCACTCAATCATGCAATAGTGTATTTTTGGATTTGGCAAGTTTTGCTTACACATAGGTAGAGTACGATCGGGAATAATGCTACATTTTGTCCTGGGAATTTAAATCCCTGTGTGCCGAGGGAAGTGTGGGAACAGGTTAACCTATTCAAAGGTTCTACAAGTATTAAATATGGTAAACTAATATGGTATGGTAAAATATAGTAGTGATCAATGTTATCGTTGTATCATTCAACATAGAGTTAGGAAATCGACTAGGTACCTTATGACTCACTCTGCGTGTTACTAGTCAGGTCCCGCATTGTATCCGTTGTACAATTAATTTACAATATTGCGTTAGTCAATCATGTTATTATAATTAAGTACTTCACTTATACTATTTCTCTTATCAAATGAATGGTAGGTACCTACAATGTACCATTATGATTGTAAGAAAAACAAGTGTTATGATGTCACAGTTCTGTTATACAACCGAGGCCAATGAGAAATGAATGAGAACCTTTTAATGCTATTTCAAGTACCTACGTTTTTTTTTCGTGCGGTAATCTCTTCGGTTAACCCCCCCCCCGCCGGCCAGCGGGGGCGGTTATGCCGACATTTGAACCGACTAAAACCGCACGCCATCTCGGGTCTTCAGACGCCGGGGTGTAAGGTTGCCCATAAAGTATATCCCTCGCACCCCGACTGACTCTGTGACATCACTGGTTTCGAGATGGCCCCCTCGGGTTTGGGAACCACGGTGTCCCCGTTTTGCCCCGGTTTGGGGTAGGGGCGCTAGTCGCCTCACCGACCTGGCCTGCTTCTGCTGCGGTTATACAGGCGGCCTCACCTGCCCCCCCCAGACATTGTACGACTACAGTAGATATCTATAGGATTCTCGGAAAAGTGATTTCGCTTGGAAAAATACCAACTACAGAGTTTGTTGCAGAATTTGGGGCGACATTTCTCCTGAACTTATGTATTATACAACATTTTTTTATAAATAATTCATTTATATAAGTCTATATTAAGAAACACCACATAATATGAATAAATGTTCAGAAATGAAACCCCACAATGGTGTCGAAGCTACCATTTAAAAACTCTCTTAGCTAAAAGTTTCTAAAATTTTAATTTATTCAAGTCGAAACGAAGTAAGCCAGTTTGTGGTTATATAAAAAATCATATTTAGGTAATTTTCTCTCTCTACGGTCTAAATTAAATCTAATGCCAAATGGAAAGAAGTTTCAAAAAATAAATCGACACCAATAGCATACTATTCCCAAATCCGGGCAACTGTTTAGGGTAAGCGTAGCATTGACCGGCTAGTGCCGGCAACAAGTTAAAATCATTCGAACCGCATCCGGTATGTCTAATTGAAGATGTGTAGGAAGTGTAGAATTGGATTTGAATGTACTGTGTGTAAATAATGCTATAGTAGTAACGTCTGAGTAATAATACGTGTTGAAGATAATGGAATGTGTGAGACAGTCTTTATTAGGATAAAGTCTGTTTGTATTTACGACACGTTCTTCACTGTAATGTCAAGTAAATACAGGTTAGGTTTCATTCACTACCGGTACATTCGACTGCTACGACGAGCGCGGGTTCGATTCCCACTCAGTGCAAATATTTGCATGCATGAATTTGTCCATCTGTATTGGTCTGGGTGTTCCTGCATAATATGTATGTATTTACCAAAAAAAGTATATGTATCCACATTATCCACATTCTAGAACACATAACACCAACTAGTTAAACTACGTTTACTTTGGGTCTGGATAGCGCTGTGTCGTAGCGAATGTCGTAGAATATTAACTTATTTACACTAACTTATATAAAAGAAACTGTACATACAACAGGCACACAGTCTACGTAATGCTTAGTGGACTATGATCTATGGAGTGGTCGATTCGTTTGCAATTTGCAACATTGCTTTACCGCTATGATTGTTTAATACGCAAAATCGACTTAAGTACATATTTGACTTACCATAGTGCAATATAGCTGATAGCTAAAAATATAGTAATTGAACCATAGCGATAAAAATATCAAGAGAAAATTTATATCTAAGTAACTTCTGTATTCAGTTTAGATTTGATCTACTTATTTACAACAGAAATCAACTCTTAGTAGCTAATACGGTCCAATGGTTTTGTATATTAGAAAATAAACTATTTTAATTTAAAAATAATCAAGTCACAGAAAAGTGTAAAATAACTGAATTACAGATTTAATTCTAAAGATAAAAAAACACGTAAGACTTTATATACAGTCGGTGCCAAACCAAATAGGAATTAGCCTAGGTCTACTTCCGCCACATCAATAATTACCCCGTGCAAGCGATAAAAATGTGTAAGCGTGAATGAGGTCTACATGTCTGCAGCAAAATACAGCCGATCACGTGCGTAGTATATTTTAATTACTCTGTGCGTGCACGACCCTACTGAACTTATGATGCTTTGTAGCGTTGTGTTTCGGGCTTGGCACCGATTTCAACAGAAAAAACTTACCTGTTTTTTATCTCTAGAATTAAATCTGTAATTCAGTTATTTTACACTCCTGGGGGTTTCGGGGGCTATAAATCGATCTAGCTTGGTCTCATTTTTAGAAAACGTCGAAAATAAAAACTAGTATAATTCTTCTTACTTTCTTACTCCGCTAAGATACCTATGCTAGTAATCATATTTTTGGGTAGAGACAGATGAAAATGAATAGATGTGTTTGAATGTACCTTTATTTATTTATTTTTTTATCGTGCGGAAATCCCTTCGGATACCACCGACTAAAACCGCACGCCGTCTCGGGTCTTCAGACGCCGGGGTGTAAGGTTACCCATAGAGCATATCCCTCGCACCCCGGCTGACCCTGGGCCATCTCACCACTAACAGCATCGCTCATCCTGTCTCCTCTGAAAGCAGAGGAGTACGGAGAGCGATGTGTTCCCGCCACGTTGGGTATTGGCCGACGATCAATGCCAACCCTATGAAGGGGTGAAGGGGAAGCCATTGACCGCCGCCCAGGGTGTACCGGCCGCTCCGATTCCGTTCCCCCCGGACTGCAGCGGGATCGGAATCGGAGCGACACTCGAGGAGGTTACCCAACACACACCCCTGTTTGAATGTACCTACCAAGAGCTTGTGTGAAAATAACCGGAATGTGAAACTTGCACTATCTTTAGGTCGTTCGAATAATTTTCCTTCGCAGATTCACTCGTAACAAGTATATCAAGCCAATTTTAAAATGAATCCTAAACAATAATACTTCTTATTATGTTATTTATAGCCTTTTCGTACAGCTACTAGCCTGTTAATCCGGATCCGTGCACCACTGATAGTCAAGGTCTCAATCGAAATAGGAAATAGGTACTTAGTATTCTAATATGCTTCACGTCCCGAGTAAGACAACTGATGATTAATAAGTAGTATTTAGGTAAAGTTTTAACCCATGTTTTTTTTATATCTCCACACAGACAACTAATTTACAATTTTATAGTTATAAAAGAATAAAACACTTACGTTACATAAGTTAGCTAAAACTTTCCTTAAAAATAATTCATATGCGAAAGTCGATAATTGAAGAATATTTGCCAAAGAATAAAGTAATTCGAAGATCAAAAGATATTCTCCGAACAAGTCTCTCGAACCCCATGAAACATTTCGTTTAACTTGTTTGCACCCTCATAAAAGTGTCCCCCCAAAAACAAAAAGGTCGCTGCTCACTAGGATTTTGACAGTTAAGTATGTATAGTCACTATATATCCTATTTCTCTGATTCAAAGCGGGGCGTGAAAAAGTATCTATCGAGCCCGTCTAGCCAGAGAGCCACCATTATAGGGACAACCTCTGGAAATGGTGGTCACTACTTTTTGGACTTCACCTCAGCTTACCATCAGGTGGGGTGCAGTCCATTTAACGGATTCAATATTTAAAAAGCATACAAAGCTGCATCATACTTATAAACGGATGCGATGCTCAATTATGATATTGGTCGGATTTAATGTCATGTTTTTTATAATTGAATGGTGTGGTGTATAGCAATAAAACTTTGATTTAGTTCACAATTCGGTTCCCTTAACGTTATACGCCAAAGCAGTGGAAACAAAAATAATTTAAGGACACGTCAATTTGAGTTCACCTCGCCTGATGGTAAGCTGAAAGTAAAGTCTCAGGAAAGAGGGTCACCTTTACATACACGTACCATGTTAACAATGGTGGCACTCAACTTGACGGCCTCATCAAAAGAGGATTGTCATCGTAGCACCGCGTGACACCCACCGGTCCCACTAGTGCTGCGACCACAATTACACACTTTTGAGCCTATTCCTGAGCAGATATTGTCCTGCCACAGAACGACTTATACAGTCCAATTTTCTTTCATACAAACCTCGTCCTGATAATGACGGACATAGCAAACAAATAAAACATCAAATCTGTCGTCTCATTCAAGTTATGTACAGTGGCGTATGAGTAGCAGCTTATTCAGGGGCTACAGAGAATATGTTATAATGTATTATAGAACAGGGATAACCAGATTTCTCGTTAGAATAAGAGGACACCAGCGCCCACACATCCTCCAGTAGCACTTGTATACTTATGCATGTAGTAGTTGAGCCAGGATTCCAGAATTGCACGTGTGACTACATATCGGTGTTATAATTATAATAATTATAGCATACTCATCTCGACACAAAACCCATTGCAATATTGTGATAGATTAATATGTCGATTGATATGAATATTTGGGCATATTCCGTTTCAAATATTAGACACATTAAATTTTGTGCAATCTATTTTTTGTGAAAATTATAGTTACTAGGATCCAACATGTCAAATATAATTCATTTTCATGAAATCATCAGAAAATATTGCCACTATAATTTCAAAAATTGATCACCATTACATTTATTTAATTGCTACTATAAATGAAAATTTATTTCTTATAAAACTATTGTCAAACACCTCAGTGAGTATCAGTCCCAAACATTATGAGGATGCAGGAATTTGCCTGCAAACTATTCGAATGTGGCCAAAACGATGTCTCGTTGCTAAGCAACGGACACTTAACACCAAATCATGTTTACGAAATACGGCTTACATGGACCTATTTGGTTTTATTTATATCGATAAGCGCATTATTGCTTGAATCACTTTGAGACGTCCACAACACATGATTTATCTGCATGACTATAATACTGAAGATTAACAATTTTAAAGCTTGATGTTGTCATTTGTTTTTCTTTTATATAATTTTCTTCTTGCCGAAACGTTATAAAAGAGTCAGACTCAACTCTTTCTTTCAACCGATAATGTAAAATCAGTATCTTCAACATGACTTAATTTTCCAATAAACCAACAATATTATTTTCTATTCAAGTGGAAGTTAGACAAAAATGAGCCAAGAACCACATTACCAAGAAGGGTTTCTTTTCACGACATCACCAAGCAGTCAGGATGATTTTTTCATTAGGATATGTTGAAATTGTTAAGTCATTTCCTCTCATTTGAAAATTTGCCACATATACACATATAATATTATGAATAAATAATCATGTCAGCTGGTTATATTTCGGTTGAAAGATCGTCAGATTGGTGGGAAGTCACTGTTGCTTAACCCACCCATGTCATCGCAGCTGATGGTCACGGGAATTAGCGCCCCAGAGGAATAATCAGCCAATTTACTTTTAATTTTTGGCTAGTCATATATATCTTACAGCTCAAAAACAACATTACGTTACATTTCAATGATAACGATACCCAAATACACAAAACGGTGTACAGATTACCCTAAAGCTTTCTAGTTAGTGTTGTAATTTCCTGGTATCATCGCACAAAAAGGGTAGACTCACCAGTTGTCGTCATTCGTGCGTGAGTTACGTAGTCACACCATAAACGTTCCCAATTTGCATAAGGGTATGAAAGCTTTCGCGAGATGAGTGTTTATGATAGGTGGAAACATGAATACGGGATGGTTACCGAAAATATTTATCGGTCCCACAATAAATGGTTTGGTTATATGTACTACGGTTTCGTAAAGAGTAACTTAGAGAGAAATATAATTTTTTTTTGGAATAAATTAACATTTCATCTAAAACTAAAATTCTTTTACAAGCCTTCTTTTATATCCTTGGTATATCATTTGAAACCATGGCAATATTTGCATAACAAATGCAATATGGTCCGGGTTTCGATTGCCAGGCCGTGTATTGTTGTTGAGTTTCAATATAAATATTTTTCCAACAATCAATAAAATAATCATTATAATAAAATCATTATAATTACTAAAAATTGCTTTGATTAATACAATGTTACTTTTTTGCGAGGCAAGATAACATAGGAACATAACATATTTCCAGTGCCATCTAGAAAAGAGATGCTGAACTGCTTCGAAACTACTGATTCTATATCGTGCTTTTAAAGTTCACACGGTGATTATTTATATAGGTACACTTTCTCCACATAAATTAGGCCAAGTCACACCAGTCATGATCACCTAGCGTGTCCAGAAAATTCTCCCTTTGTGATGAAGGAATATCACACCCTATTTCTCTACAGTTGGTTTTCTAAACGATAAATATTATTGCATAGAAAATTATTCTCTGAATGTTAATTTATGTTATTATTATAATTATTGAAAGTTACTTCCTAAAATAAACTAAGTAACTTTACACTTAATGTAAGGTTTTGCATATAAATTTACCAAACGAGACCAAAATCATGAACACATTTTAAGCTCACAATGACAAGTGCCGTATTTGTTCATAGATTAGGTGGATCGTGCCGAAACGGATATAACAGACTCTCAATCCTCGGACCCGCGTTAAAATTTAAACAACCTGTATTTTGGGGTAACTAAATTGTGATGTTAAAGTGAATTGTTGTATTTTATCTTTTTGAATGACACGCTACATAAAATACAAAATGAGTGTTTAACGACGCGATTTCATAAAATGTGATCGATGTAATTTGAGTACCCTGACATATTTAATACTCAGACATAATATGATACAAGTTCTAAGGTGCAGACCACAAACTGGTAAACGGTAAGACCATCTCACTTCTAAAACATTTTTCACATAAAATCGAAGTAAATGAAATGATATTCATCTCTTCCTCTCCTTTTCTATTAGTTCACTTTCGTATCCTCGAAAAGCTCACTCATACACTTTGAAGGTAGGGTAGTGTAGTGCTGAATTACACACATCCAAAAAAGTCTAAGCAAAATGCTTAATGTTACATAATTCTGCAAATTAAATTGGACAAATATTCTACTTTTTCACCATAGGTGGGCAGGTATGTAACTTTTTTGGTTCCCGATAACCTACTGGCTGGTGGGAAAAAAAAAAACACGATTGTGTTTTGTTTTTTTTTTTCATAAAATTAAAAGCTGATACATTAGTTCCAATTTAAATGTGTTTTCTTTTGATAATTAAGAAATTTGGTATCGTTTGAATTTTATAGTTTTAACCAAGTTTTAATAGAGTTTTTGAAAAAATTGAATTGTGAGATATTCTTTACGTTATGGAGCGACGTCATTTGACCGCCGCTGATGAAATGCAAAGAGCTGTGGAAATGGTACAAGCGGGAAGAAACCAATTTGAAGTATCTCGCCATTTTGATGTGAACAGGAGCATTATAGGATAGGAGCATAAATCCCGCTGAGCAGCACCCGGGCCGTGGAAGGAGTACAACTACTCGGCAAGACACATACATACAACTAACCGCAAGACGTCAACCAATGTTAACCGCCAGAGAAATAGGTTCAAGGCTACAAAACTCAAGTGGTGTTGTTAGCCCCCAAACCGTGCGAAATCGACTGCATGAGTACGGTCTACGAGCGCGACGTCCAATCAGGTGCCCGCCTATACGTCACGGAAATAGCGCTCGTCGAAATGCATGGTGTAGGGAACACATAACGTGGACCCAGGAACAATGGGACAACATTTTATTTTGCAATGAGTCTCGATTCGGGTTTAGGCCTGATAAAAGAAGGGTAAGAGTGTACCGTCGTCCCAGCAATACTGAAAGACTGAGGTGCGTTCAGGAAGTTCATCCATACAACGGATCAACAGTTATGGTATGGGCGGGTATTATGAAGAACCGACGAACTGAGCTCGTTCTTGTAAATGTTAAAATTAAAAATCTAATTACGTTGCGGATGTTCTTAGGCCTTATGTTCATTCATTTGCACGAATCTTGGCTCCGATTTTAAATTAATGATGCATGACAATGCACGTTCTCATACAGTGATGCGGACTAGGGAGTACTTGGCAACAGAAAACATCAGGGTGTTACCCTGGCCTGCACAATCGCCAGACCTCAACCCCATCGAGCATGTATGGGATGTGTATTAAAGGACCTGGACGGCGGCGTGACAACAACCCAACAGTTGCAGAATTTGCTAAAATTTCATTGGGAGCGATTGCCGCAGGATACCATTAACAAACTCATCGATAGCATGAATAATCGGTGCCAACAAGTTTTAAACAACAGAGGAGGACACACTTTGTATTTAATTAAAGAATTCTTTAAGAATAAATAAATTTTGGCTAACGATTTAATTTTATTTTAAAAAGTTTATTTTCTTAGGTGCCCTGTTTTCTTTTGTGCATGATAGAGTAGGTATACTTAATAAAAGCCATGGCCAATATGGCTTCCGCCAGAGGCGCTCCACCGTGGATGCCATCATGCGCGTGAGGGCTCTGGCGGAGGATGCAGTAGCCCGGGGTGAGGTGATGTTGGCGGTGTCCCTGGACATCGCCAACGCGTTCAACACCTTGCCCTGGAGTTGCATTAGGGAGGCGCTCGTGTATCACGAAGTGCCTCTCTACCTCCGCCGCATAGTCGGGGCGTATTTGACGGAGAGAGCCGTCATCTACCCAACCGTGACCGGTCTCGGTCGGCGTGAAATGTCGTGCGGTGTTCCACAGGGATCGGTCCTCTGGCCGCTCCTGTGGAACATCGGATACGACTGGGTGCTTCGCGGTGAGCTCGTAGGCGGTGCCGCCGTCACGTGCTACGCGGACGACACGCTCGTGACGGCGTGCGGGGCGACGTACCGCGAAGCGACCCGAAAGGCCACGACCGCGGTTGCCCAAGTCGTTAGGCGGATCCGGCGGCTGGGTCTCGAGGTGGCCCTGCATAAAACCGAGGCCCTGTTCTTCCATGGGCCTCGGAGCAAGCCACCCGAGGGATCCAGTCTCATCGTGGGAGGAAATCGCATCGGCATGAAGCTCCAAATGAAATATTTGGGGCTCGTGCTCGACGGCCGATGGGACTTCGGAGAGCACATCCGAAGTCTGGCCCCCAAATTGAAGGGCACAGCTCTTGCTCTGGCTCGGCTGTTGCCCAACATGAGGGGGCTCGATGACTCCTGCAGGAGACTCTACGCGGGGATCGTGCGGTCCATGGCCCTGTATGGGTGCCCAATATGGGCGGAGGCCCTGAGGACCGGAACTGTGCAGATGCTGCGCGCTCCGCAGCGAGTTCTGGCCATCAGGGTCATGATTGCGGCAATGGAGCGGAGCGCGAGCGCGTGGGCTGCCGCCGCCTCCTTCTGCGAGCATGTAATGCTCGCGAAGGAGGTGGCGGAGCGCGCCCGGGAGAGACTTAGAACTCTCCCGGTCCGCCGAGCCCGCAACTTGCTAGCCGCGCGTCGCAGGCAACTCAGGCGCCGGAGGTCGCTTAACGACCTCCGTCCTCCATGAGCGCAGGCCTGGGGGTGGCAGGTGAGGCCACCTGTCACCCCAGCAGAAGCAGGCCGGGACGGCGGGGCGACTAGCGCCCCTCCCCCAAACCGGGGCAAGACGGGGACACCGTGGTTCCCAAACCCGAGGGGGCCATCTCGAAACCGGAGATGGCCCAGGGTCAGTCGGGGTGCGAGGGATATGCTCTATGGGCAACCTTACACCCCGGCGTCTGTAGACCCGAGACGGCGTGCGGTTTTAGGTGCGCGAGCGCGTGGGCTGCCGCCGCCTCCTTCTGCGAGCATGTAATGCTCGCGAAGGAGGTGGCGGAGCGCGCCCGGGAGAGACTTAGAACTCTCCCGGTCCGCCGAGCCCGCAACTTGCTAGCCGCGCGTCGCAGGCAACTCAGGCGCCGGAGGTCGCTTAACGACCTCCGTCCTCCATGAGCGCAGGCCTGGGGGTGGCAGGTGAGGCCACCTGTCACCCCAGCAGAAGCAGGCCGGGACGGCGGGGCGACTAGCGCCCCTCCCCCAAACCGGGGCAAGACGGGGACACCGTGGTTCCCAAACCCGAGGGGGCCATCTCGAAACCGGAGATGGCCCAGGGTCAGTCGGGGTGCGAGGGATATGCTCTATGGGCAACCTTACACCCCGGCGTCTGTAGACCCGAGACGGCGTGCGGTTTTAGTCGGTTCAAGCCCGACATAACCGCCCCCGCTGGCACGCGGGGGGGTATCCGAAAGGATTTCCGCACGATAAAAAAAAAAAAAAAGGTATACTTAATAAAAAATAAAAAAAAACAAAATCGAGTTTTTTTTTCTAAACAAACAGGTTACATATCTGCCCACCTATGGTAAAAAAATAGAACAATTGACCAATATAATTTGCAGAATATTTAAAATTAAGCTTGTTGCGTAGACTTTTTTGATGTGTGTATTTCCACACCTTCGGTGACTCTGATAAAAAATAGTTTGGTTTGCATGAGTGAAGAATGTTATGATATGTAGGTACGAGTAGGTGTCACGTGCTCCGCGGACGACACGCTCGTGACGGCGTGCGGGGCGACGTTCCGCGAAGCGACCCTGAAGGCCACGACCGCGGTTGCCCAAGGTCGTGGAGCGGAGTCATGGAAGACGGAGGTCGTTAAGCGACCTCCGGCGCCTGAGTCGCCTACGACGCGCAGCGAGCGTGTTGCGGGCTCGGCGAGCCGCGAGAGTTCTGAACCTCTCCCGGGCGCGCTCCGCCATCTTCTTCACGACACTTCTTTACATGCTCGCAGAAGGAGGTGGCGGCGGCCCACGCGCTCGCGCTCCGCACCATTGCCGCAATCATGCTGCCGAGCGAGAGGACTCCCACCCCGATGGCCGCCACGAGGTCAAGCCTCGGCGCCTCCCACTCCGGGCAGTCCGCCAGGTCCCCGCAAGATCCCCGCGTAGAGTCTCCTGCAGGAGTCATCGGGCCCCTTCATGTTGGGCAGCAGCCGCGCCAGAGCGAGAGCTGTGCCCTTCAATTTGGGGGCCAGACTACGGATGTGCTCTCCGAAGTCCCATCGGCCGTCGAGCACGAGCCCCAAATATTTCATTCATCGAGAGGATGAAGGACCGATGACTAACGAGGGTGCAGTTTGAGGTCCGATGCGCAGAGGAGGGTCTCAATACATATGAGTTTGGAATCGCACTTTCTGGCGAGTAAAACATAGTGCTTTATACTACATAAACAAGAAAATTAAAAAAAAAACACGTTAAGAATGAATTTTCATACACCTTTGTCTCCTGGTTTGCACGTTAACAATGGATTTTCAAAGAGATTTGTCTGCCTTATTTTTAAAAGGATACTAGGGTACTTTCTGTGTAGGTGTAGCAGGTATGATATGTAGTTTCGAATGCCGTCCTTGCGACGCACGTTGCTGCGAAAAAAAAAATCAAGTGCGCCTTTGCGAAATGCCGTTGTATCGAAAATCGCTAAAACGAATGACAGACTCGCGAACAAGCTGTCTCGACATTCCTTTTATGGAGTATGGAACCTAAGATAGAAACACGCTTCTACGATACGACTACATACAGAAAGCACAGCTAATAGAAATCTATTCCTAGACAGCACTTTTCGCCGAAAATTTTGTTGATAGAAAACATTGTTTGTAGACATCTCGGTACATAGGAAGCACTGTACACAGAGATCTCTCTTCATAGATAGCACTTCTTGCCTCGCTCGGCTTATATTCCAAAAATAAGTAAAGTGGGTTAGGTTAGGTTAGAACTGTGACCCCAACAGAGGGACCGCCGGAACCACTAGTCCGGATAGTTTAAGGCAAGAACTGCTATCTATGAAGAGAGATCACTGTGTACAGTGCTTCCTATGTACCGAGATGTCTACAAATAATGTTTTCTTTCTTTCAATAAAGTGCTGTCTAGGAATAGATTTCTATTAGCTGTGCTTTCTGTATGTATTCGTATCGTACAAGCGTATTACTATCTTAGGTTCCACACTCCATAAAAGGAATGTCGAGACAGCGTGTTCGCGAGTCCGTCATTCGATTTAGCGATTTTCGATACAACGGCTTTTCGCAAGAGCGTACCACTTGAATTTTATTTCGCAGCAGCGTGCGTCGCAATGACGGTATTCGAAACTACATATCATACCCAGGTGCAGCATACACGTGCTTGTCATCTTTAATGAATATGAATAAAAAAATAAATGATTTCCAATTGTCCAACCATTTCGAACATATTTTTTAATCGCCTTCAAAAAAGGTCATATGAGGTTAGTGCCAAGACTTAAGAGAAGAATCTATCAAATATCTAAACGGTTCAACCTCAAAAAATCAAAGGGTTTCCACATGCAAAAAAAAGGTGCCTAATTTACTTATTTCATAATTTTCAGTTACTGATTTTTTAAATTCATTTATTCTTTTAAAAGTAAATCTTTATTCATATCCACGACATGTGGAATATCGTAATACTTAACGTATGCAATATTTTAGGGTCGTGGATTCAAATCCGAACGTACAGTCCGAGGTGGGGGATTAAGTGATTGTTAGAGCGCGAGCGTCATTTTGGTTTACGATTTATTTGCTCGGAGTTCCATTTTAGCTCGTATAATAAATTACTATACTGATGTTTACAGTTCAGGTTTAAAAAATGTTCATTTGTGTAAGGTTGGAAGTTTCGTATTGATAATATAATATGTACAGTACCAGGCGTTTTGGTTGGCACGTCGCAGCGAGCCGATCTTAAC
Organism: Cybosia mesomella; assembly: GCA_946251805.1. Lineage (NCBI taxonomy): Eukaryota > Metazoa > Arthropoda > Insecta > Lepidoptera > Erebidae > Cybosia > Cybosia mesomella. The sequence continues at coordinate 20,104,242 of OX276402.1, read as the reverse complement.
CGGAATATCTCTTCTTCCCGACGCGTCGGGAAAAAGAGATATTCCGGTTAAGATCGGCTCACTTCGGCTTTGAAGAGCGTACTTTCTATCGTATATCAGCCCGACAGCTTGATTAAAAGGTATCAAATTGTTAGTCCGATACACGACAGAGAGAACGCTCTACAAACAGAAGTAAGTCGATCTTACCCGAACTCTTTGTCTTCTTTCCGACGTGCCAACCTAAGCGCCAGGACCTGTACCGTACTGATTTAATTGCTCGGAGTTCCATTTTTAGTTCGTATAATGAATTACTATACTGGTGTTTACGGTTAAGGTTTAAAAAATGTTCATTTATGTAAGGTTGGAAGTTCAGTATTGATAATATATTTAGGTACAGTACCCGAGGGGTGTGTGTTGGGTAACCTCCTCGAGTGTCGTTCCGATTCCGATCCCGCTGCAGTCCGGGGGGACCGGAATCGGAGCGTCCGGTACACCCTGAGCGGCGGTCAATGGCTTCCCCTTCATGGGGTTGGCATTGATCGTCGGCTAATACCCAACGTGGCGGGAACACATCGCTCTCCGTACTCCTCTGCTTTCAGAGGAGACAGGATGAGCGATGGTGTTAGTGGCTGCGGCCACCATAGGGTCCTGTGGGATCCAGGGGCGGGTTGGCCCACTGCTACCGCAGGGGCAGACGGGCACTTGTGCCGCCGCCGGTGAGAGAGGACTAGCCATCCTCTCGCGTTCCGTAATCGGTAGGTGATCAGCAACGACCTGACTGGTGGCTACAGAAGGGTACGCTGTGATCTTGCTGACCGGAGGGCTTGCCTTTATTGGCCGGCCCACGACAAGGAAAAGTCTACAACACCCGACAGCAAAGTCGTAAACACCTATGGATACCAGCCGACCTCCATAATATATAGGCTTATCCAGGTGCAGGGGGCTCCACCTGGATGGACCACCTTTCCCCCATACTCGTGGGACATGATATGGACAACATTAATCAAATATCTAAGAAACCGGACGGATTTTCAACAACAAACACAGGCATTAATAACGGACACGACGGATTGGTAGTAGTGGAGGGTGAAGAGGTGAGGCCACGGTCTCGCATGCGGTCAGCGAAATCCGCCTTCCCCAGACCCGCTACTCCGCTCCCATTTGACGGGGAAACGGACGCGGTCACAGGGTCCGCGGCGTCAACGGCTGGCACCGCCAACGAGAAAAGTAGGGCGAGCAGTCCGGCGGGTCTCGGTCTGAAGCAGACCCGTAAGCGGAGAAAAAACACAAAGGCCCGGCTGGGGAAGAGCGTGTCGGATGAGGACTATACCCTCACCGGGACGACCTCCTCCAGCAGCGACGAGCTATCAAAGCCGGCGCCCAAAGTGGCTGCTGGCCGCCGAGGGGCGCGAGGTGGAGCGAGGGTTGTGCAGGGGCTCCCTTCGGCTCTTGGGAGGGCCGCGGAAATGTCACCGCCGAGGCCTTCCACCTCGGCTGTTTTGGAGCCGTGCGGGAGGACGCGGTCACTCTTGGAGAGACTCCAGAGGGTGACCGCGTCGTTCCAGGGGTCTCCGAACCCCGAACAGGAGGCGATGCTACGCACGGTGCTCGACATCGCCTCCGAGAATGAGGCCCTCGCGGCGCAGCTGGCCGAGTCCCGTCGGGAGACGGCTCGGCTAGCTGCAGCCGTCGAGGAGCTGAAGAGGGCGATGGCAAGCTTGGCCCAACCGGTGCAGCGGGCGCAACCGGCGGAGCCGGTGTGCGTGACTCGCTCCCGTACCAGGCAGACGGCGCAGCCGGAACAGTCGGCGCAGCCGGAACAGTCGGCGCAGCCGGTGCCGCAGCCGGCACCGCAGCCGGCACAGTTGACTCGGCCAGCGCAGCCAAAGGTACCACCGGTGGAACCATGGTTCGTATATGTGGAGGCGCTTGAGGAGCGCATGATGAGTCGGATGGAGGCCCTTATGGACTCCATCCGCCGTCCGCCTCTGACGCCACCGGTGGCCGGCTACTTGGCTGCAGTCCGGAAGGGCCCCACACGCCCGGCTGCGGGTGCGACCTTGCCGGAACCGGCTCCTCAGCCCCCTCCCACTAAGGGTAAGGGGAAGGGCAAGGGCAAGGGAAAGGGGAAGACGTCCCCAGCCCTGGCCCCAGCCCCAGCTCCAGCCGTGGCTCCGGCTACCTCCACCCCATTAGAAGGGGGCTGGGAGGTGGCTGGAGTCAATAAAAGTAGGCGGAAGGCCGCTAGGAAGGCATCCAAGAAGGCCAGGAAGGCCGCGGCCGCCGCGAAGGCAGCGCCGGGGAAGCTCTGTGCCCCTCGAACAACGGCCGTGGTCGTCACTTTGACGGCGGAGGCAGCGTCGAGAGGCATGGGGTATGCCGAGGTGTTGGCCAGAGTAAAGGCCAACATAGACCTCAAGGCCCTCGAGATCCCGGGCGTCCGGTGCAAGAGCACACGGACGGGAGCCCGGCTTCTCGAGGTCCCCGGCGCCGCCAGTGGCCCCAAAGCCGACGCCCTAGCGGCTCGGCTTAGGAAGTCGCTGGATGCAGCCGACGTCCGGGTGTCCAGGCCCATTAAATGCGCAGAAGTGCGCATTACGGGCCTGGACGACTCCGTCACGGCAGAAGAGCTCAGGCTCGCCGTTGCGGAGGCCGGTGGCTGCTCCCCGGACACAGTTAAGGCCGGAGCGATACGCTTCGGCCGTGGTGGACAGGGGGCAGCAGTTGTCAGCTGCCCTATCGCGGCGGCCCAAAAGGTTGCAGACGGGCGGAACCTCCTGGTAGGAGGCTTCCTGAGGGCGCAGGTCAGGCTCCTGCAGGCCGGCCGTGTGCTTCAGGTGCCTGTCGGTGGGCCATGTGGGGGTGCACTGCACGGTGGAAGTAACGGCGGGTGACCGTTGCTTCCGCTGTGGCCAGCCCGGTCATAAGGCCGGCACGTGTAGCGCCCCGTTGCACTGTTTCAGATGTGCAGCGGGGGGCAAGCCGTCTGACCATAGGGTTGGCAGCAAGGCCTACGCCGGAGGGGAGCCGAAGCCGGGAGGCCGGCCTTCCGCCCCTAGTTCGCAGCGGGATGCGGAGATGGGGGTCCCATAAAGGATCCTCAACTCCGCATCCTACAGGTGAACGTTGGCCACGGTGCCCGTGCTCAGGACCTTCTGCTCCAGAGCATGGCACAGTGGGGCATAAATGTCGCCGCTGTCGCCGACCCATACACCCACCGGTTCCTCGGGCCTGCCTGGGAAACCGCGCTGGATGGGTCGGCGGCACTGGTGCACAACCCTGCCGCCGGCAGCCCCCCTCTTGCCGTCGTTGCAAGAGGACCCGGCTGCGTGGCGGCGGCAGTTGGCGATATAGCAGTCGCCTGCAGGATGCGGATTGGCGTGTCCATTAATGGACGTCCATCTCCGCATCCCGCCTCGAATGTGGCCGCTCTTGAGCGGCACCCCCGCTACCCGTTGCGGACGAACGGGGCTTTGGCCTCGAGGCGGCGCAGGTTCTGCTGTCCGCCCGGTGCTCCGCCGCTTTGCTTTCCGCTACGCATTTGTAGCAGCGCGGCGGAGCATCACAAGCACTGGCCTTGTGCCCGGGCTGACTGCAGCGGAAGCACCGATCCCCCACGGTGTCTCCCGCTGTGCACTGCACTCCCACGTGCCCCACAGCCAGGCACCTGAAGCACCTGGTCTCGCGGGGCTGCAGGAGTTGCACCCGCGCCTTTAGGAAGCCCCCAACGAGGAGGCTCCGTTCGTCCGCAATTTTTTGCGCCGCTGCGACGGGGCAGTTGACGACTGCTGTGACGTGACCGGTGGAGCTGAAGCGGATTTCTCCAGCTCTCACCTGAGCACGGGGGCAGCCGGCCGCCTCCACGACGGCGGAGATGACTTCCTCCGTCGTGGCCGCGTCATCCAGACCCGAAATGCGCAAACCTGCGCATTTGTTGGGTCTGGTGACGCGGACGGCTTCGGTATCCAGCGACTCCCTCAGTTTGGCCGCTAGGGCGTCGGCTTTGGGGCCGCTGGTGGCGCCGGAGACCTCGAGGAGGCGAGCTCTGGTGCGAGTTGTTTTGCACCGGAGCCCCCCCTCAATCTCGAGGACCTTGAGGTCCACTGAGGCTTTAACCTGCCTCAGGACCTGGGCGTACCCCACGCCCTTCTCCACACCCTCCGTCGTCACCGTCAGGACGACGGCAGTGGAGCGTGGGGCGCGGAGCCTCTTCGGCGCCTTCGCCGCAGCGGCTTTTGCCGCCTTCTTAGCCGCCTTTTTGGCGGCTTTTTTCGCCTTTTTGGCGGCCCCCGCTACCACCCATTCCTCCCCTCTGGAGGAACGCTCGGGTGCAGCGGGAGCGGTGGTTATGGCGGGGGCGGGGGTGCCGCGCTTCTTCCCCTTCCCTTGTGGCGTCGGGGCCACTGGGGCGGCAGGGCCGGGCTTACCACTGACAACAGCCGCGAAAGACGCAGTCCGTGTCAGTGGGGGACGGTAAGCCCGGTCCTCTAACACGTCAAGCCGCCTCTCGATGGCCGCCAGGAGCTGCACCACACATGTGTCAAACACAGCAGATTTTAAGCATGACCAATACCTTTCTATTAAAAAAAAACTACATCAAAATCTGTTTAGTAGTTTTTGCGTCCATCGTGAACATACAAATAGACAAACAGATAAGAATTCAAAACAAAAATTGTGTTCAGAATCGTTCATTTAACATAATGCATTTTTTTTAATATCTCCAATGTACAGAAACAACTAATTTACAATTTTATAATATTTTACTATTCTTAAAAAAATAACTCTTTTCCGTCTATATTTTTAACCTTACCGTACAGAATTTCTGGTTACAGAATTCAGGGTTCCGTACCCAAAGGGTAAAACGGGACCCTATTATTAAGACCCCGCTGTCCGTCCATCCGTCTGCCATCAGGCAGTATCTCATGAACTGTGATAGCTAGAAAGATGAAATTTCCACAGATGATGTATTTCTGTTGCCGCTATAATAACAAATACTAAAAACAAATAAAATAAATATTTAAGGTGCAAGATGCGATACGTGGTTTTTTTTACCCTGTTTTGCTCGATATTAATCACGGCAACAGGTAGACGCTTGCAATATTCATAGAAAATTTATGTGTATATTCACTTCAAAAATAAATAATTACATTAAAATGAAATAAAAGAAAGAGGCTCCCATTGTATAGATAATGGTACGGAACCTTTCGTGCGCGAGCCCAACTCGGTCAACTCGGTCGGACAACGGACGGTCTCCTCGAGCGAGGAATATCGGCCGGCCAAAAAAATTTTGGCCACCGCGGCGACCAGATCGATGAAGCAGCCGGTGCACGTCCCTCCACTACCCAGTGGCAGGGACCAAGGCGTCCCCGCGGCGAGGGAACTCCTCGCAGCGCTTGCCCGCATTACGGACTCCATTAAGGGGTCCAAAAATGTGTCGGAAAAAAAAGACGGTGGCGGAAAACGTCGCCGTCGCCAGGATGGCGCTGGAGAAGCTCCTTGGTAGGAGCGTCTCCGAGGAGGAGGTCAAGCTCAGGGCCCGGGTCACAAGCCTGGAAACTGAGCTGGCCAACTCCTTGGAGCAACAGCGGGTCCTCCGGGAGGAGGTCAGGCAACTGACCCAGATGGTCAGGGGATCCCCGGAGGCCCAGAAGGCCCCAAGAGCCCAGGAGGTGGCGGACCACCCGAGGGCTCTTGCGCCGCCAGAGGGGGCGCCTACGTCGGCGCCAAATTCGACGCCAAAGCCGGCCACAAAGTCGGCACCTAAGCCGGCGCCAAAAACAGCGCCTAGGCCGGCGCCCAATCCGCCGCCTGAGCCTGCGCCTAGTGTGGTGCAGCTCCTGGCGGCCATCGAGAGGCGGCTTGGCGTGTTAGAGGACCGGGCTTACCGTCCCCCACTGACACGGACTGCGTCTTTCGCGGCTGTTGTCAGTGGTAAGCCCGGCCCTGCCGCCCCAGTGGCCCCGACGCCACAAGGGAAGGGGAAGAAGCGCGGCACCCCCGCCCCCGCCATAACCGCCGCTCCCGCTGCACCCGAGCGTTCCTCCAGAGGGGAGGAATGGGTGGTAGCGGGGGCCGCCAAAAAGGCGAAAAAAGCCGCCAAAAAGGCGGCTAAGAAGGCGGCAAAAGCCGCTGCGGCGAAGGCGCCGAAGAGGCTCCGCGCCCCACGCTCCACTGCCGTCGTCCTGACGGTGACGACGGAGGGTGTGGAGAAGGGCGTGGGGTACGCCCAGGTCCTGAGGCAGGTTAAAGCCTCAGTGGACCTCAAGGTCCTCGAGATTGAGGGGGGGCTCCGGTGCAAAACAACTCGCACCGGAGCTCGCCTCCTCGAGGTCTCCGGCGCCACCAGCGGCCCCAAAGCCGACGCCCTAGCGGCCAAACTGAGGGAGTCGCTGGATACCGAAGCCGTCCGCGTCACCAGACCCAACAAATGCGCAGGTTTGCGCATTTCGGGTCTGGATGACGCGGCCACGACGGAGGAAGTCATCTCCGCCGTCGTGGAGGCGGCCGGCTGCCCCCGTGATCAGGTGAGAGCTGGAGAAATCCGCTTCAGCTCCACCGGTCACGTCACAGCAGTCGTCAACTGCCCCGTCGCAGCGGCGCAAAAAATTGCGGACGAACGGAGCCTCCTCGTTGGGGGCTTCCTAAAGGCGCGGGTGCAACTCCTGCAGCCCCGCGAGACCAGGTGCTTCAGGTGCCTGGCTGTGGGGCACGTGGGAGTGCAGTGCACAGCGGGAGACACCGTGGGGGATCGGTGCTTCCGCTGCAGTCAGCCCGGGCACAAGGCCAGTGCTTGTGATGCTCCGCCGCGCTGCTACAAATGCGTAGCGGAAAGCAAAGCGGTGGAGCACCGGGCGGACAGCAGAACCTGCGCCGCCTCGAGGCCAAAGCCCCGTTCGTCCGCAACGGGTAGCGGGGGTGCCGCTCAAGAGCGGCCACATTCGAGGCGGGATGCGGAGATGGACGTCCATTAATGGACACGCCAATCCGCATCCTGCAGGCGAACATAAACCACTGCACCGGTGCTCAGGATCTTCTGTACCAGAGCATCGTGGAGTGGTCTATCAATGTGGTCGTGGTCGCTGAGCCGTACTGGGTCCACCCCGGAAGCCCGGTGGACCTGGACGGCGTAGCGACCGTCTGCGGGGGTTCCGCCGCGGACACCTCGCGCCTTGCACTCATTGCAAGGTGTAGAGGCTGCGTCGCGGCGGACTATGAGGGCTTGGCTGTCGTGGCCGTCTACTTCTCGCCAAGCCTTGACCAGTACGAGCTTGAGCTAAGGCTCGCTGAACTGGACATTGTTCTCGCTGCGTGCCGTCCTCGTCCTGTCTTGGTCCTGGGAGACTTCAACTCCTGGTCTCAGGCCTGGGGCTCCCAGGAAACCAATGACAAGGGGCGAGTACTGGAGGACTGGGCCAACACCCGTGGTCTAGAGATCCTCAACCGGGGGAGTGTCGCCACCTGGGAGTGGCGGGGGCTCAGTTCGGTCGTGGATGTCGCATTCGCGACCCCTGCTCTCGCCCGCCGCGTCCAGGTTTTGCGCGTGGTGGAGGAGGAGACGGATTCCGACCATAAGTATATTCGGTTCAACGTCTCCCCTCCAACTAACCTGCCGCCGACAATCGCGAATCCCCCGGATCCACGTTGGGCGCTCAGACGCCTGGATCGGGAGGCTCTCCTGGAGGCATCAATAGTGCTGGCCTGGATTCCGTCACTGGCCAGGCCTGCCGATGTCGACGCAGAGGCGGAATGGTTCAGGAGAGCCATGTCGCATATCTGTGATGCGGCGATGCCTAGGGTTAAGCCCGGCCCGGCAAAGAAACAGGTGTACTGGTGGTCAGCGGAGATCGCACAGCTGCGAGCAGCGTGCGTGACCGCTCGCCGCCAGTACACCAGGTTTCGCCGGAGGCGTCGCCGCCCAGACGATTCGGCAGCCCGAGAGGCGGAGCTGTATGAGGCGTACAAGGGGGCCAAGAGGACCCTCCAGGAAGCCATAAAGCAGGCCAAACGGCGGGCCCGCGAAGAGCTGCTGGAGTCTCTGGAGCAGAACCCATGGGGGCGTCTTTACCTTGCGGTCAGGGGCAAAATCCGCCCAAGGGCGCCCCTACTGACCCAGAGCCTCCAGCCGGAGCGGCTGGAGGGGACACTGGGCTCCTTGTTCCCAGCGAGAGCGGAGGAGCACGTCCCTCCGCGTATGGCTCCGCCTCAGGCGCCTGACGCGGATAATAGCGAGAGCGATGTGCCCGAAGTCAGGGAGAGTGAACTGGGGGTAGCAGTGCTCCGGCTTAAAGCCCGGAAATGCACTGCCCCCGGACCCGACGGCATTCCAGGCCGAGCATGGGTCCTGGCCCTGGAGGAACTAGGGCCTCGACTGGTGGCGCTCTTTAGCGCATGCCAGGGCCAGTTTCCAAAGGCTTGGAAGACGGGGAAACTGGTCCTTATCCGGAAGGCGGGGCGGCCGGCGGACCAGCCATCCGGATACCGGCCGATCGTGTTGCTCGACGAGGTGTGTAAGCTCTTTGAGCGGATTATTGCAGAGCGCCTCGTCGAGCATCTCACGAACGTGGGGCCAGATCTGGCGGACAACCAGTTCGGTTTCCACCGGGGGCGCTCCACCGTGGAAGCGATCATGCGCGTTAGGTGCCTGGCGGAGGAAGTAGTCTCGCGGAGTGGGGTGGTGGTGGCGGTGTCTCTCGACATCGCCAAAGCCTTCAACACCCTACCCTGGAGCTGCGTTAGGGAGGCACTCGCGTATCACGGAGTGCCTCCTTACCTCCGACGCATTGTCGAGGCATACCTATCCGAGAGGGCCATAGTTTACCCGAGCTGGCTAGGGCCAGGGCGGCGAGAAGTGTCGTGCGGTGTTCCGCAGGGGACGGTCCTAGGGCCACTCCTGTGGAACATCGGATACGACTGGGTGCTGCGCGGTACGTTGCTCGAGGGTGTCAGCATAGTGTGCTATGCTGACGACACCCTCGTTATGGCGCGGGGAGCAACGTACCGAAGCGCGGCACTGAAGGCCACGGCAGGGGTTGCTCAAGTCGTGGGTCGAATACGGCGGCTGGGACTCGAGGTGGCTCTCCACAAATCCGAGGCTATGTGTTTTCACGGGCCTCGGAGGGGGCCACCTGCGGGAACCAGCATAACCGTAGGGGGCGTAAGCATCGGCATCGAGCCCACGATGAAGTACCTTGGGCTCGTACTCGATAGCCGATGGGACTTCGGACCTCATCTCCGAAGTCTGGTCCCGAAACTGAGGTGGGCTGCGGCCGCGCTATCGCGGCTGATGCCCAACGTTAAGGAACCCAACGCCCCCACTAGGAGACTGTACCTGGGGATCGTGCGAAGCATGGCCCTGTACGGGGCCCCAGTATGGGCGGAGACTCTGGAGGCCCGCAAAAGCGATGGCCGTCAGAGTCATCAGGGGGTATCGCACGATCTCCGTCGAGGCGGCATGTCTCCTAGCCGGGACCCCTCCATGGGACCTGGAAGCGAGAGCCCTTGCGCTGCTGTACCAGTGGCGCAAGGAGGCGCTGGAGCGGGCCCATAAGCCGGAGCCCCGAGAAATCAGGGCTCAGCGGTCCCTGCTCCGCCAGGAACTCATGGAGACATGGAGGGTGCGACTTGAGCATCCAAGGTGGGGGGAATCCACCATTGCGGCGGTGAGACCGATCATGAAGGAGTGGTTGGAGAGGGACCATGGGGACCTCTCCTACCGGATGTGCCAGATGGTTACCGGACACGGGTGTTTCGGTAAGTATCTGTGGCGCATCCACCGGGAGACAACGCCGCAGTGCCAGCACTGCGAGGATCCTGGCGAAGACACGGCGCTCCACACGCTGGTGGAGTGCCCTGCGTGGGCGAGTCAACGCCGGGATCTCGTTGCGGTCCTGGGCGTGGACGTTCTCTCGTTGGAAACCATGGTGAGGGCCGTGGTGTCCGACGGGAGCAAGTGGCACGCCGCCGCCTCTTTCTGCGAGCAGGTAATGCGCGCGAAAGAGACGGCAGAGAGGGAGCGGGAGAGAACCCTGCCCCCCGAGTTCCGCAGTCTGCGGCGAGGTCGCCGCAGACTCATCTACGCCCGGGACTACCGACCTCCATGATCGGGGCCTGAGGACGGCAGTTGGCTGACTCGCCGTCCTTACAGAAGCAGGCCGTGGCGGAGGCGTGTCGTGTGTGCCCTACACACGCCTGCCAACTCACCGAAGCGGGATAAAACCCGACCCCACCAGGCGAGGCCGCGGTGGCGGCCAAAGTCCGCCGGCAACCCTGGGGTTATCCTTTCGAGGGCTTACCCAGGGTGCCCGGCAACGGACACTTGGGGAGGACACCGTGCGGTTTTAGTCGAGACACGACATAACCACCCCCGCTGGCCAGCGGGGGGGTATCCGAAGGGACTCCCGCACGTAAAAAAAAAAAAAAAAAGCCCAACTCGCACTTGGTCGGTAATTTTTACTACTTAAACTTTATATTTGTTTTCCGATTTATAACAATCTTAATTGTGAAATATTACTCTAAACTATTACTCTAATCTCTACTGTGATTAATATAACGTCTTAGTATGTCAAGAATCTAGTTCCTAGTTTCAATTCAACCTATAACCCATTTTAACTTAGCTACTGACTGTTCGTTTGTTACCTGATATCATCAAACAAAAATTATCCTTTTGTACCACATTAAAGAAACATGTGCTCCAAAATAACTGCAGGTGTTTTAAAAATACAGCTGACGATGATCCTGAACAGGTGCTTTGCACCCTTTGTTTCAAGAATGCTATAAAAAGATCATTAGCTTAACAGATAAATATAATAATTATTAAGGCCTGTGTTTGAACGTGTAAAGTAGACAGTCAGACACATTCCCAAGAATTTTATCTTTTTAAAGAATATTAGTAAGTAACCGAAATTACTAGTATCACTCTTAGCAGCTAAGCTGAATTGCTTGTGGGAGAGGGTTCATGTCGGTAGTGTATTGTCCGGGTTTCACACCCGGGACCTGTCGATCGTAAGGCCGAAACGAACGAAAAGTGGATGTACCCAACTCTAGGCAGTTGGGTACACCTACTTCCGAGGAATATCCATGAATCAGCCTCAGCAAATTTGAGCCTGATTGAGTAACAAACATGCAAACTTCACAAACTTTATTGCACTAAATTAATAGTAGGATGAGTTTCTAAATTTAAATATATGTACCCATGTATCGATCATAAATAAATATCCCTTTTACAATTACCATATTCCCCCAAAAAGAAGAAACAAATAGATGTTCTTAAAGTACCACGGATAGGCGCTTCATTCGTAGTCGTCAGGTGACACAAGCGTTGGCTCATTAGTCGGGCTCTGGCCTCGTTTGTCAACGCCCTTAGAGCCGAATTACGGTGTTTTTTTTATAAACGCCAATTCCGCGCACTGTAACGACTGCAATTTTTCCTGGGGTCGCCCTGTTCTTTGATAAGTGTTTCTTTACGAGTTACTTCTGGCCAGGTCATTGGACTATTATTTATACTCGCAAAAAGGACGAAAGGTTGTGTGTTTATGGTTCGGGCATGATCCTGTCAAATTACTTTAAATTAATTCGATAAAATTTAACTAATTAAGTACCTGTTAGTAATATTGTTGTAAGTTATTTGTATTGTATACAAAACTTGTGTACCTAAATTATTTCACAATTAAAGTTTACATAAAAGTTAGTTTAATAAAATAATATATATATATATTTAAATAAAATTCCTTAGTTTATATAAAATTCTAGGACATTCTACACAGCGCTATCTTTATTAACTAAATTAAATAGATTGTACATATAGTTTTAGAATGAAAAATAATTGTAGTTTTATAAGCTACACTGTAACCTGTCAGTTTTTGGAAAATTCTTAACATACTTACTACATTATTTCCACTTTTGTAGTTGCAAGAGCAGTTATAAAGTTTAGTCACCGGAGACTAAACAGAAAGGAACTTCCAAACAAACTTCACGAGTCCACGACTGGATCGAGTATTTGATTTGAAAGCACGTATTGAAATTTTCTCAGACTACTTAAATAACTTCGCCTAAAGAGAAGGTAAAACAGGAGTTTGATTCGAATTTAGAACCGTCCAAATGAGCTAGTACCTAAGTACCTTCTGTTGAAACGCAGCTAAAAGTAATGGACTAAACATAAATGACATGACTTCCTAAGTCTTGAAGATATGTTGAAAAAATGGCAAGTGTAAAGCACTGGAAACCGGGTTTGCATAAAATGTTTATAGTGTTTAAGGACAGCAGCAGATGATGAGCAGTCCCCTTTGCCCACCCCAGAGTTAAAGAGACTTGAACTTATGTATGTATCTTGTGTTTCTACTAATGACGTCCTAGTTCCTTTCCCACCCTTCGCGTTTCCCTCTCTCACCCTTTTCCTTGGGAAAAGGGTGAGAGAGGGAGGGGATAGGGGAAGGGGGAATCGCGTCTTGACATCTCCAAAAATGGACAGAGAATTTCTTAGTAGCCGTAGCACGGATTCTGGAAACTTGTCTAGTAGGCAATGGGCTCATCCCTTACCTTTATCACAGATTGGATAAAAGTTGTCATCGAGCTAACATATTGGTATGCCTATATTATCACATCACACATAACAGAAAGATTCTCAGACCTATTGCTGACACTCTACTATATATAATTATCACTGACCATGCTTACATAAAAAAGTCCACAAGTAACTGAGGACCTCCTCCTTTTTTATGTTGATTGAAACGGTAACATTTTTGTTTGATATTGGGAAGATACAAAATAAAAACTTTAGTGGGGCTTTGAAGAGCCGATAGCAATATTTCTTGTGCTTATCAATTCAAAAATATTTCGGTAACGGCACTTCAAAGTTACCCCACTTCTATTTTAGTCACCCACATGACATTTACAACCCCTCGCATATTCAGATGCTTTAATGTCGGTAGCTCAACCGGTATTGCCGCATTTTTCATAAAACGTCATTCCTCATATTGCCAAATGGGCCTCTCTCTCATCTAACAGATGCGTACTTGGCTACGGAGCAAATGTTCCTGCACTTTTATTTAATAGTAGTATCACAACAAAAATAAAGCTCTCAGCCTTAAGCTACTCTCCACTAAAGCTAGTATAGCTAACCGTTAGCTGACGTATCTATGAGAATACTTCTTAATACCAAACAGGAAATGAATGTACCTACACACTATACGATACAATAAATAAACATAACATAACATAACATATATAATATAACTTCACACCTGTATCCCCGAAGGGGTAGGCAGAGGTGTATTACAAACCCACGTTTCGCCAGTTATGTTAAGGTCCCAATGTAATAGGGGGCGAGCCTATTGCCATCTACCGGGCACATTATTAAGCGAGCGATATTTAACATTTATTAATGCACACAAAACTACGAAAAGTCAGAGGTGTGTGCCCGGGGCGTCTGGGGATCGAACTCGAGACCTTGTCTCCGTTACGTAGGCCACTGGGCTATCGCACAAACAATAAATAATACAATGCTAAACTAACAATCACGAGAACTATAAATAAAGTTAAGATTCACAAATCGACATCCGTATAAACAAACTCCATATACAGAAACTAAAATATAAGATAAATGTTTCCAAACACTTCAAAAGGAATGTTTAGTAAACGATATCAAGCTGCTTTGGTTCTGAATTACAAATCACGTATATCTCAGCTCTATTGATACTCGTTTACGTGCCATAGCGATCCATTCACTGTGACACCTTCTGCTTTGCCTCCGATTTCTGATATGTTCTTTGAAGACGGTAGACATTGATCGATGCTTTTCTAAGCCTGGAAATTAGATTCGTACGAACAAGGTTCTTCGATACGCAATCGAATATCGTTGACGCTCTAACTTAAAATCTTACGTTAACTTTGATAGATGCAATTTGAATTGAGAATAACAACCTTGGTCGATCCAGAAACGGAAGCCTTACGATCGCACGGAAACATACTAAAGTGCAAACTTATGTCACGAAACTAACAAGACAACTGAAAAGAACTATTACAATAACAAAATTACAAAAAATATCTTTTACCTTCAAATTAAAATGTTATTGTAAAATTCGACGATAGCCCAGTTCTCCGACAGTCGTTTCTCCTTTGGACTGATCACCGACAGGACGTTTCGTTTTTGAGAGATTCGTAGATAGAATGTTTCACCTATGAATGTTTCGCCGACAGCATGGTTCGCATTTGTTTGTTTCGACGATAGGACTTTTCAATTATGGAATATTCACCGTCAGGTCGTTTTGTCTACGATGTTTCGACATGGCTTTTTCATTATTTAACTACAAAGCCACCAAAAAGCTACTAGCATGCTATCGAAATCCAACTTTCCGAACTAGTGGTTCCGGCGCTTCTGGGTTAGGTTAGATTAGAACTGTGACCCCAACAGAGCGCGAGCCGAGCGAGCGTAGCGAGCGTGCCGCGGAAGCGGCCGGCGTAGCGCCGGAACCACTAGTCCGGAAAGTTGGATTTCGATAGCAAGCTACTAGCTTTTTCAGATTCGTAAAATTCAGGTATGTTATCTTATTATATATTTCTCTATAATCATACATCAATATGTCTCGAGTAATATCACTAATCCTATTAATATTATAAACGCGTAAGTTTGTGAGTATGGATGTTTGTTATACTTTCAGGCAAAAACGGCTGAACAGATCTGGCTGAAATTTAATACAGGGATCGAGTACAGTTTGGAATAACACATAGGCTACTTTGACCTGAGCCTAGGGCCCTGTGGGTTGTGGGAATAGGATCTGTATAATACGTGATGTAGGCTGCGGTCAACAGCAAGTAGGTAATTAATTTAAGTAAAATCAGTTTGACCACTTTACTGACGGGTGGATACGCACAATTTTTTATATTATAGGCACATTTGTACTTGTCACTATATAAAATAAAATAATAATATTATTTTACATTATATAGTGACAAACTTCTCAGACTGAAGGAAAATGTAAAATGGGACAGCTTTTTATGCCAACAACGAATTCAAAACCTTTTTACAAGCTTTTTATTAACTTGTAGTTTTCGTATGTATGTTGTTTGTCAAAATTTGCAAACCATTTTGGACCATTAATTGGCATGTGATTGAGCTGAAATATTGCGCACACATTTAGTTTGGATGATAATGCATTAATTTGGTACCATGGAGCTAGTCTGATGATGGAGTAGGAATGTGGCCACAGGAACTTCTAAATTCAAGATTTCAGAATTATTGAATCAGAATTGAGATTATCTGATTGAGGAAGGTGCCCATAGGCACTCCTAAAACTAAATAAGATAAACTTATTGAGCTTGGGCTCATTTGTTTTGTCTTGACAAACTCTCTGGTGTTACATGGTAGTAAGGGTCTGCAGACGGCGTAGGAAGATGGCGTAGGAACTCCTAAACTAGACAAGATAAACCTATCGAGTTTGGGCTCATTTGTTTTTTCTTGGCAAAGTCCCTGGTGTTACGTGGTAGTCAGGGTCTAAAGATGGAGTAGGAAGGTGGCCATAGTAACTCCTAAACTAGACAAGATAAACCTATCGAGTTTGGGCTCATTTGTTTTTTCTTGGCAAACTCCCTGGTGTTACGTGGTAGTCAGGGTCTAAAGATGGAGTAGGAAGATGGGCATAGGAACTCCTAAACTAGACAAGAAAAACCTATCGAGTTTGGGCTCATTTGTTTTTTTCTTGGCAAACTCCCTGGTGTTACGTGGTAGTCAGGGTCTAAAGATGGAGTAGGAAGATGGGCATAGGAACTCCTAAACTAGACAAAATAAACCTATCGAGTTTGGGCTCATTTGTTTTTTCTTGGCAAACTCCCTGGTGTTACGTGGTAGTCAGGGTCTGAAAATGGAGTAGCAAGGTGGCCATAGGAACTCCTAAACTAGACAAGAAAAACCTATCGAGTTTGGGCTCTTTTGTTTTTTCTTGGCAAACTCCCTGGTGTTACGTGGTAGTCAGGGTCTAAAGATGGAGTAGGAAGGTGGCCATAGAAGCTCCTAAACTAAACAAGACAATCTTATCGAATTTGGACTTATTTGGTTTGTCTTGGCGAACTCTTTATTGTTACATAGGATATTAGGTATTATATATATATTCGGGGTCACTCTGGTGCTACATTATATTACTCAAAATAAAAAGTTGAAAATAATAGTATATTATGCAACTAGTGAATAAAGGACGGATTTAAAGCGAGGGCCGTAGATGAGTCACGAGCAAGTGAAGGATTCTAATGATTGAATCACAAGCGCAGCGAGTGATTCAACTGTTAGAATCCTGAACGACGCGAGTGATTCATGGCCCTCGATATAAATTCGTACTTTATTCAGGAGTTGCATACTATACTTTATACCATGACTACGAGAAAAGACATAATTTAAGCGAAAATAGAAATTTAATCAAGAAATAAGAATTGTTACATTAATTGAAATGGACATTAAAATTAGAGCAATGACTGAAATTAAGCGTAATTTTCTTATTATTATCATTAGAGTGGTCAACTTGTGAAACAATATTTATTAATCTAATGCCAAACTCCTTGTCGCAAATATCGACCAATCAAATCTCGAGAATTTATTTGCACCAAAGAGTTTTGAATTTCGAATCTTAGCGCAAGGAGTTTGTGTAAGCATTGAAATAGAGACCGGATATATTTTTGTGTTCCAAATTCAAACACCAAAATAGTGAATAAAAACAAAACAGTGAATAAAAGGCCCTTTTATTCACTGTTTTGCGTGAATAAAATAAGCTTTTTAGAGTAGGTATGGTATAAAATAATAAATTTAAAAAAAACTTTTTGGAAAACAAGCTTATATTCAAAAATTTAGTTGCACTAAAACAAAAATAACAATTTTATGCAAATTGGGGAGGACACCGTGCGGTTTTAGTCGAGACACGACATAACCACCCCCGCTGGTTAGCGGGGGGGGGTATCCGAAGGGATTTCCGCACGTAAAAAAAAGGGCTGTGCTTTTTTCGAAAGCTTGTAGCGTAGATAGAAAGTAGATAAATAACTTGCGCGATACAAGCTTTTGAAATCAGCACAGCCATTGCGTAAAATTATTATTCGAAATTTTAGAATTATGATGTACTCCTGACATAAACGAGATAAGCCTATGTATTTTTTGCTCATTCACGTTCTCTTGACAATTCACTGGTGCTACATGGTACAGATGGCATAAGAAGATGGCCATAGGAACTCCTAAATTAACAAGATAAACCTATCGAGTTTCAGCTGATGAGAAACTCTCTGATGTAACATGGTATTCAGGGTCTGATGATGGAGTAGGAAGGTGACCGTAAGAACTCTCAAGCTAAACAAGATAAACCTAGCGAGTGGTAAACACTCTGGCGCTACATAATATCCAAGGTCTGAAGATGAAGTCTGAAAGTGGTCTGGAACTGAACAAGATAGACTTGCTGTATTGCGCTCATTTACATTTACATGACATACATAACATTACTTTAACTAATAAGTTGAAAATAAAATATTTAATAAAAAACTTCTTAAAAACAAGCATTTATTAAAAAAATCTATTGTACTAAAATGAAAATAAGAATTTTATGAAAGTGCGCTGATTTTAAATGCTTGTATCGCGCTTTTCTCTGTGTTCTAATTGCGAGCAAGTATTTGAAATCAGCACAACCCTTTCATAAAATTATTGAAGTTAAATTCTTTTGGCACGTCAGGGGAAAATTATGAGAGTAAATTCTACGATGTCACGAAAAACTGACACCATGAAGTTAGCTAGAAAACCGACACCCTAAAGTTAGCTAGTCAAAATTTTACTTTGAGTACGTATGCATAATTTGAGGGTAGTTGACTGTGTCTTTTATTTGTGTTTTTTATTTACAACATATTATTTCTACAATGTAGAATAACTCGAAGGGTGAAAATTTTAGAAGGATTTTAAGAATGATTTTTATCTTATGTTTAAGAAGTATAACTTCTTACGTGCGTACATAAAGGACACACACGTTTATTTTAGTTTTAGTACAACAGATTTTTTTAATGACAGCTTGTTTCAAAAAAGTTTTTTACTAATTATTTAATTTATACCGAATGCAACAAAAGCGTATGTAGTTGAATTCCTGAATTCCTACGTTGCACTGAAAATAATTAAATGACCCATTAATCCTGGCCAAGCCATTTACTCGCTACCCTCTTTCCCATTTCTATCCTTGTACAATGCACGGCGAAAAAGCAATACGTATCTACTTTTTACACCTATGTATCTCTTGAAGAATTTAAGATCGTAAAATAAAAGGGGGTTGAGCTACCTGCCGCGTGATATCTGGCAAATGTTCAGGAGTACAACCTGTTATAGAAACTAGAAATGACTTTGGAGCCCTTGTGCCCATTACATAAAAGTTACGCCTTTAACCTTTCTTCGAAGCGTCGGTAGCTTAGTGGTTAAGGAGTCGACCTTACGATCGTGAGGTACCGGGTTGTGGTCATTACACTACCGACGTGAACCCACTCCTAACACAAGCAATTTAGCTTAGCTGGAGGGGTTAGGGGGAATATTAGTAATTTCGCTTGCTAATATTCTTTTCTAAATAAAATAAACTGTACAGGGTACTAAAGCGATAGACAATCTCTAGGATTTTTTAATAGCAATAAATCCAGTTTCTTGATCTATAAAGGAATTCTTAAGTAATCTTTGGATCTGCTCACCTGGTCAGGTGAGCAGTTCCGTAAATCGGTCAGTTATACAGCTTACAAGCTTTTTTCTGGTTTTTACAAGATTTTATTTCACCCACCTGGTTGGAGACCATGGTGAGGGCCGTGGTCTCCGACGGGAGCAAGTGGCACGCCGCCGCCTCTTTCTGCGAGCAGGTAATGCGCGCGAAAGAGACGGCGGAGAGGGAGCGGGAAAGAACCCTGCCCCCCGAGTTTCGCAGTCTGCGGCGAGGACGCCGCAGACTCATCTACGCCCGGGACTACCGACCTCCATGATCGGGGCCTGAGGACGGCAGTTGGCCGACTCGCCGTCCTTACAGAAGCACGCCGTGGCGGAGGCGTGTCGTGTGTGCCCTACATACGCCTGCCAACTCACCGAAGCGGGATAAAACCCGACCCCACCAGGCGAGGCCGCGGTGGCGGCCAAAGTCCGCCGGCAACCCTGGGGTTATCCTTTCGAGGGCTTACCCGGGGTGTCCGGCAACGGACACATGCGGAGGACACCGTGCGGTTTTAGTCGAGACACGACATAACCACCCCCGCTGGCTGGGGGGGTATCCGAAGGGATTTCCGCACGTAAAAAAAAAAAAAAAAACCCACCTGGTTAGTTTCGTAATCGATTTTAACTTATTCTATTTTTTATGAATGCGAACTCGGGTGTAACATCTTACTAGTAATGAAATATTTATAAGGTTTATTAGTAGAATTAACTGATTGCGATTAATTACTGAAAGAGTTGTAGTTATTTACTAATAAACCACATTCCTGTATAATAAAGAAGTATAAATATCAGAGTATTCTATCAACATTAAACAACTCAATCAGCTGTAAACATCACTAACAGTTCTAGACTCTTTACTTCACTGTTTATTGAATTTTAATGGCGGGCGGCTGATATATCGCAGTGCCAATCGTAAATCTGTTGCCGCGAAATAAATAATTTAAAACTAATAAAAAGGGGCCCTCTGCTATCTTCCTTGTAATGTGGAGCAGTGGGTGGTTTACAAACATACGTAACACAAATAACATTCGTAGATACGTCGGATAGGCATAGTGTCAATAAATGAATTATAAATTATGTTACCTACCATGTTTCTGTTAAGATTGGCTAAGTTGTTTAAGATCAAGAACCAAGATATAATAGCGGATTTACTAGATCTTTTCTTTCTTTATTTCTTTCATATGAAACGACTCTTAGCGACATCAGATTGTTCAGTTTTGTAGATTGATTGCTTGTAATGCCAATCTTTGTGTTAATATATTCTGTTTCGTTAGCTATAGCACAGTGAGTCTACGAGGAATCCAAAATTGCCACTAAACCTGTTAGTGGTTGTCAATAGTGGGTGGAAGGGTTGAGCTCTATTCTATCTACTATTAATTAATATACTTTCCGTCCGTGCGTCTAAGTCCGTCTTCATCAGTAGGTACATTAGCTGATATGATATTTGTAAACCTAACTAATGAATTGTTTTATATAAATATGTTGTTTTCTACAAATAGATTCCAAAAACTTTCCTGATTTAAAAGGAAATCGAGACGTCGAAAACAAACGAAAATCTTGATTATATAGTTACCTACCGAGCTCTTTCGGTTCGATTTTAGTATTTATAGATTGATTGATGTAAATGTAAACGTATTGAGTAAACAAGCTTAAAATAACCCAGAAAAAGAAAGGTTAACCACCTATACGACGAGGTGTCTTTAAATTGTCTCCACAAGATTAGTAATTTCTTTCAGGGTAACTGTATACGCTTCTACAACAAGATTCCTAGTGAAATGAAGAATCTACCTCTTCATAAATTTAAAAGACAGTATACTCTTCCAAAAAGGCTATTATAAAATTCAAGACTATTTTGATGACAAACAAGCTTGGATATGAACTGTTTGCTATCTCTCTATGCTACTCAAATGAAATATTGTAATTAAGTAAACATGTTTGTAAATAGACCAAAAAAAAAACAGCCCGCTGAGTTTCTTGCCGGAGTCTTCTCAAGACAGGGCCGCGTTTCGAACCGGTGGTCCATTTGCCAAACAATCGTTTAATTTTTATTTGACGTTTTGTAAGCCGTATTAATGTCTGTACAGAATAAATGATTTTTGACTTTTGACTTTTGATTGGTTAACGTGTTGTTCCTTGTTAGACGTATAATAAATGTACTTATAATTCAACGAATCGAAAATAAATAGTAGGTATATTATATTAGTTATCCATAGTTACCTCAGACGGTACCAACATCTTACATAACCTGTACATTACCATTGTTCACAATAAGACAACTGCATCGTTAATAACCGTAGATTTAATTTTAAATTGGCTGCAAACGAAAACAAACTCTACGTTAACTATACAAGATCAATTATGCGACAAAGCTGCTAGTTTACCATGATGTATACAGAACTTGCATTATGCAGTACGGAAACGCATTGCTTTCTAAATGTTCGTGTTGTTGAACATATGTTTTTGTGACAAGTTGCTTATGACTGCGAAGTATTTCTTCCAGATTGTTCGATGGCAATAACATTTTCAGTGCATCCCGTCCATTGCACATAACAAGGATGATGTTATTTCAAAGCTTGGATATAATGACACTAGGAAAAAAATATTCAATAGGTATACCTAATTTAGTTGAACTCAGGCGCCGGAGGTCGCTTAACGACCTCCGTCCTTCATGAGCGCAGGCCTGGGGGTGGCAGGTGAGGCCGCCTGTCACCCCAGCAGAAGCAGGCCGAGACGGTGGGGCGACTAGCGCCCCTCCCCCAAACCGGGGCAGGACGGGGACACCCCAAACCCGAGAGGGCCATCTCGAAACCGGAGATGGCCCAGGGTCAGTCGGGGTGCGAGGGATATGCTCTATGGGCAACCTTACACCCCGGCGTCTTAAGACCCGAGACGGCGTGCGGTTTGAACTTAAAGTTCGGTTCAAGCCCGAGATAACCGCCCCCACTGGCCGACGCGGCGGGGCGATATCGGGTACCCGAAGGGATTTCCGCACGAAAAAAAAGAAACAAAAAAGGTATACTTAACTACCTAATTTAAGAAATGGAAAGTAGGTATAATTGTTGTATTCAGCGAAATTTTTTTCGCGCGGATCGAGTGAATAAGTTTTGCATAAGTTTGTGCATAAGTTTATGAGCAGTCACGTATCTGAAAAGGTACGACTGTTTAAGAGCATTTCTGGTTGTAGAGACCGGGTTGGCCCAACCAACCCAGTTGGGTATAGTAGGTACTGCGATGAGTATCTACTCAATACAGTACCTATTAATCCTATTATACTAAATTTGTTTTTACTTCGCAAGATTTCTTTACCTCGTGTCTATGTACCTACAGTCGAGCGATAAATATGTAGGTACGTTACTTACCACTAGCAAATTTACAAAGAATCTTTGTTAATGATGTCCATCCACCACACCAATAATAAATTACTGTACAGTACCCTTATTTTTTCTTTTTCGTGCGGAAATCCCTTCGGATACCCTCCCCCCCGCGCCCGCCGGCCAGCGGGTGCGGTTATGTCGGGCTTGAACCGACTAAAACCGCACGCCGTTCTTGGGTCTTAAGACGCCGGGGTGCAAGGTTGACCATAGAGCATATCCCTCGCACCCCGACTGACCTTGGGCCATCTCCGGTTTCGAGATGTACAGTACCCGGCTTTTGATTTGCCACGTCGCGTTGTCAGGAAGATTGAGAGTCGGGTGAAGAAGAAGCTCTTCTTTACTGAGTTACGTGCCAAATCGAAAGCCGAGTACCGTATCTTTACGATTATCTATAAAATGGATTGTAACCTTAGTTACAGTTCTGTCGGTGACTATACCTATAGAATCGAAAAATCACCCATAGCAATGTTCAGCTACCATAAAGCAATCCTGGAAAACATGACCATCGCTATAATTTATTACGAACAAAGGCGGTGAAACGGCTTCGCAACCGAGTCAACAGGGTGTGACACATCTTGGACTGCACCATTGTTCAAACCTATCAAATTGTCATCCATACTACCCCCCTCTATATCGTCCGCTATTTTTATAAAGTTTACTGTATTAGCCGGTACCTCGCCATAGTTACGAGTGATTCCATTACTTTAACAATTGTTTTTGTACGTGTGGTTTATGTTCTGTACCAACATGTTCTATGTTGATCTCGCATACGTGTTCTTTCCCTTCATAGTTTTTATTTCAAGTTACCAGAGTCTAAATTGCAATGCAATTACTAATGCAAGTTTTAACGTGAGTGACCATTATAAAGTGATTGACGACAGTGTAAGTGACTATATAAATATCTCTCTTTTTAGTTATATTCCCACATGTTTATGGGGACACTTCGCCATTTACGGTATCCTCGGACAGTTAACACTCCCTCATATTCTTTTTGCATTACACCGTTTCATCTTGTTTTGGTTCTTCGACCAGATATAATAATAATATGATAATACACCTCTTAGATGTATAGAGCACAACTAAGATCTTCAGGCCCAAGCTAACCTCACCGGTGCACCTGTTCATTGTCGGACGAGGCTCTGGTGGCGGCTTACCTCTCAGTGTTTGGGAGGGTCAGATGGCAGCCGCTCCCATGAAAATCTAGTCGCCTGAGCTCCAAATGCTCCACCTTTATGGAGGCAACCGGGATCAACGGTGGGATGATGATAATTATAATAGAATCAGCCATGTCGGGGCGGCTCCCTTGTAATTAAAAATAATACAAATAAATTTAATATATCCTCAAATCGTCGGTAGCTTAGTGGTTAAGGAGTCGGCCTTACGATCGAGGGTTTCTGAGTTTGGATCCTGGCCATTAAACTATACCAACGTGAACCCTAACGCAAGCAATTTAGCTTAACAGAAATAATTTCGGTTGCTAGTACTCTTTCTAAATAAAGACGAATAGAAAAAATAACGAAGGATGGTTGTAAAACTATAAAATAATAGGTCTTTACCTATGAAATTGCCGAAATTTTCGTACAAATTCAGGAGTTCGTTATTCCTGTAATTTAATAGCTATTTCCTTTATATATATTTTGTTTGAAAGTTGATTTCAAGATTTTAGAACTTTGTATTAAATTTTGTCTTTATTGGCCGCTTGATAAATTAATTCGATCTTCAAAAACAGTACTTCCTAAATGCTATCCATTTTGATGATAAATTTCGTATTACTTAACAGCTGTCACTTTTCAGAAATGTAATAAAAGTTGCTGTTTGTTAGTTTAATGTGTCTCCTTCATACAAAAAAAAAATCTTCTAATTTGGATTTGCCATTCCTAAAAAAATGCAAAAATGTTAGTACTGAAAATTGCGTTTCCTCCAATTTCTTCAAGAAAAACGGCAATTTCATATGTAACGACCAAATGTTTCATTGTTTCAGAACACAACACACGTGAAAACGTTACAAAAGGGAGATAAAGGAAAAATTGCGTACTTTACACCAGTAAGGAACCCTGTTCAATTTAAGGTAAAAGCAATAATACTCAATCTAATCTTTAATTTATAACAATAATATACAAAATTCACAATAAGAGTACAGTTTAGTAGGTAACTGATAAAGGTCGTACCAAACTTGACGTGGGCTCTGACCTTGCATTTTGACTTTTACAAGATAATTTCTTATAATTATAAAGTTATTTCAAAAATGAAAGTCTCAGCAATAATAAATGAAATTGCAAATTGCCTATTGCCAAATAATATTGCAGGTACTCGTCTATAATTTGGGGTGTGTGTTGGGTAACCTCCTCGAGTGTCGCTCCGATTCCGATCCCGCTGCAGTCCGGGGGGAACGGAATCGGAGCGGCCGGTACACCCTGGGCGGCGGTCAATGGCTTCCCCTTCACCCCTTCATAGGGTTGGCATTGATCGTCGGCCAATACCCAACGTGGCGGGAACACATCGCTCTCCGTACTCCTCTGCTTTCAGAGGAGACAGGATGAGCGATGCTGTTAGTGGTGAGATGGCCCAGGGTCAGCCGGGGTGCGAGGGATATGCTCTATGGGTAACCTTACACCCCGGCGTCTGAAGACCCGAGACGGCGTGCGGTTTTAGTCGGTGCAAGCCCGACATAACCGCCCCCGCTGGCCGGCGGGGGGGTATCCGAAGGGATTTCCGCACGATAAAAAAAAAAAAAAAAAAAAAAAAGGTACTCGTCTATATCTATTTGGGGCTCGTGCTCGACGGCCGATGGGACTTCGGAGAACACATCCGAAGTCTGGCCCCCAAATTGAAGGGCACAGCTCTTGCTCTGGCTCGGCTGTTGCCCAACATGAGGGGGCCCGATGACTCCTGCAGGAGACTCTACGCGGGGATCGTGCGGTCCATGGCCCTGTATGGGTGCCCAATATGGGCGGAGGCCCTGAGGACCAGAACTGTGCAGATGCTGCGCGCTCCGCAGCGAGTAATGGCCATCAGGGTCATCCGCGGGTACCGCACGATCTCCTTCGAGGCGGCGAGTCTCCTTGCCGGAACTCCGCCATGGGACCTGGTAGCGAGAGCCCTTTCGCAACTGTACCAGTGGCGAAAGGAGGCGCGGGAGCAGGGATGGAACCCCGAGCCTCGAGAAATCGAGGCCGTGCAGTCCCAGCTCCGCCAGGCCATCGTGGTGGAGTGGAAGGAACGACTTGGGCGACCAAGCGCAGGGAACGCCGCAATAGCGGCGGTAAGGCCCATCATGGAGGATTGGCTGGAGAGGCGACACGGAAGCCTCTCGTACCGACTGACGCAGGTGATCTCCGAGAAGGGGTGCTTCGGGGACCACCTGCATCGGATCAGGGAGGAGCCAACGCCTGAGTGTCATCACTGCGACGCAAGCGAGGACTCAGGGCTGCACACGCTGGCGGACTGCCCGGCGTGGGAGGCGCCGAAGCGTGACCTCGTGGCAGCCATCGGGGTGGGAGTCCTCTCGCTCGGCAGCATGATTGCGGCAATGGTGCGGAGCGCGAGCGCGTGGGCCGCCGCCACCTCCTTCTGCGAGCATGTAATGCTCGCGAAGGAGGTGGCGGAGCGCGCCCGCGAGAGACTTAAAACTCTCCCGGTCCGCCGAGCCCGCAACTTGCTCGCCGCGCGTCGCAGGCGATTCAGGCGCCGGAGGTCGCTTAACGACCTCCGTCCTCCATGAGCGCAGGCCTGGGGGTGGCGGGTGAGGCCACCTGTCACCCCAGCAGAAGCAGGCCGGGACGGTGGGGCGACTAGCGCCCCTCCCCCAAACCGGGGCAAGACGGGGACACCGTGGTTCCCAAACCCGAGGGGGCCATCTCGAAACCGGAGATGGCCCAGGGTCAGTCGGGGTGCGAGGGATATGCTCTATGGGCAACCTTACACCCCGGCGTCTGTAGACCCGAGACGGCGTGCGGTTTTAGTCGGTTCAAACCCGACATAACCGCCCCCGCTGGCACGCGGGGGGGTATCCGAAGGGATTTCCGCACGATAAAAAAAAAAAGGTACTCGTCTATATCATGCGCAAGTTCCGAGTCACCCAGTGTGCAGGATACAATTTTATTTTGTGATATATTATTCTGTGCCCAGTGTTCAGAGCGGTCATCAAATTCGGCTAGAATTATAGCAATACAGGGTACTACCAACATCTTTGAGGGCCAAGCCATCCAGTTCTACCAACGCCTGTTGTATCCATCTGCTAGTTGATGCACCTGCTTAACAAATAATGAGGCTCTGGCGCAGGCTTTCCTCTCGAGAGGTCAGACAGCAAGCGCTCCATGAAAAGTCGACATACCTATCATAAACAATAAGCGGACTTCGGGTTCCGTAATAAAACACAAATCACTATGAACATGATGATGAAGCTAAAACAAATACGAGTATTATTTAAAAAACATATATATTTTAACGGCCTCTGTGGCGTACCGGTAGTGTATACAACTGCTACGACAGGGGGCGCGGTTTCGATTCCCGCTCAGTGCAAATATTTGTATGCATGAATATGTCTATTTGCATTGGTCTGGGTATTTCTATGTATGTATTTACAAAAAAAAGTATATTTTTTTTTTTTTTTTTTTAAAAGAAGAAGATATAGATATAGATAAGAAGATATAGGTATGTTGTCCGCATTCTGGAACCCATAACACAAGCTAGGTAAACTATGCTTACTTTGAGTCTAAAGAGCGCTGTTTAGAATGTCGTAGAATATTTAAATTTATTTATTTATATTTATATGAATACAAGACTTGCAAAAACAAATTCCACAAGGCTAACATTTTATTTATCCCCATCTCTTTCTGTACAGAGGGCAAGACAAAGATGTAGATACCTTATTTTGTGGTGTAGTCCTGTCAAACTCGTTTAGTTAAGTTTCTTACAAAACAATTAGCACTATTATCTCGCATATTTCTTTTAGGTTTTTATTGGCACAATTTAAGGCTTTGCTACCAATTTCTGTTAGAAGTAATAGAAACTTAGTCATCACATCCAAGAAAATCCTGGTTGCATCGTTAGCGTAGGTAATAATAATGCGAAACAGGATTAGTAATTTCTACGTAGTTCAGCTTGCTGTCGCTAGATGGCGCTGATATTCGTGATATAACCTTGTGAGCTGCGGTATCGCCACAAACCTAAGCTATATTTGAACTAACTTGGGCTATCTTGTATTTATAATGTGAATAGCTGTATGCGGCGCAATTACTTTGCCGTGTACCCGACAGCATTTACCGCATTTGAAATGCAGAAATACGTCGAGGCTGTTTGTGGGAATATCACTGACATGGCCCACATTCTTGATAAACTTGCTGGAACGGAAGTGTGAGTCAACCGGTAGCCGATACAATATAAAACTACATTGGTAGTTTTTAAATAAAACTATTCTTATTAATGTTTTTACACTGGTTTTCAACTGCGAGTGCATGCCATTAGAAAATAAAATATTTTTAAGTGCTTTGATGCTTTGATTCAGTTAATGTCATATAAAAAGTAAGTTAAGGAAGAACGTAGTTAAATTTTGCCGTAAACGCGATAATTATTATCTCTTTTTACCTTTTCCTTTTACCACACTTCACTTTTATCATGTTTTTTTCCTGGTTCCGCGCTACTATTTTAGTATCTTTTACACTTTATGGACTAGACTAGGTGCCATTCGTGCAGATGCTATTCAAACGGGTGTCCTAGGTGGACTACCTCAATTTGTCGACTCCTTTGCAATGGGACATTCAGAAGTATTTTATGGGGCATTTATTTGTTATGAGTTCTTCAAAATTTCTAAAATTTTCCTTTATAAAATGACCGCACAATGTATATAAAATCAGAGTTAATTTACTGTAATTCGTTGTCTTGTGGCGTTCTCCATCTTAGGCTGGATTTCAACTATAAATATGAACACGTTTACTTCAATTTAAACTGCGACACTTTTAACTCCCACAATTAATTTCACTAGCGAAACCCAATTCACCAATGAAATTAATTCAACAAATTTGTATTCTTCCATATTTCTCAATGGAAATCATCAAGTAAAATGTGGTATTCACACAGTTAATTCCGCCATAATCGCAATTCCCATTGCTGGTAAAATATACTCTAAAACATGAAAATTCAGATGATTTAAACAGATTTTTACTGGTGAAATCAAATCTTAGTGTTATAGTGTGGCTATTCTTACCACCATTAGGACCTGGGCTAGGGTATTTGGGTGATCTGAAACACGATCCTTGTTTGATTTGGTGAGGTTGTTTTATTGTTTTGGGCCTAATTTGTATCTGTGTGATAAAACTACGACCTGCCCTAGAATCCCTGGCATATTTTCTGAACTCATTTCAAACTTGTTATAATCAATGTGTGTGTGTTGAAATATCGGAACCAAAAATAATTTAGTATAACATTTAATTACCCTTCGATATCCGATATTTCGAAATTGTTAAAAGCGTTGCATTCATGGATAAATATCAGCCACTCAAATCAAGTATATAAACGGTGTATGTATTCCGTTTTAAGTGTTAATAAAAGGTTGTAAAAGACTGTGCCAAAGACAATAATCGTGACGTCAGGTTTCATCAATATCTGTGTGTTATAAAACTATAGAGTCATTGCAGTTTATTAAGATTTGTGATGTTATTCAATTGAACTGACTGGACTTAGATTTAAATGATAATCTGACTATTATGTGTGTGCGAAAATGATGATAATGTCATAAAAAAGTAACCTAGCCGAAACATCATGTAGTTCTAAAATTTGTAAATACTTAGGCACCTATATCAGACTTAGGTATCTATTCATGTGCCTATACTATATATTAATTACATACCGTGAATATAAAATATGTAACACCTTCTGATTTTTCTGATTCTCAATGTAAATGTATGTTTATTATTTTTTAAATGTTGATGAAAATATGTACAGTCAACGACAAAAATGGATTGACGCTAAAATATTTACAAACTTTTTTTTACATAATAATGAATACATTAGTAGTTTTATAATCCCCAGAGGACAAAGTTAATATATTTCATGTTTTCATGTTCAACATGAAGTGGGCTTCTGGCGATTTGAAAGATACGGCTACCACTTGCAGCTAGAAATTATATTTATGCGTAAGTTGGTAGATACATTGGTATGCAGTTTTGTGGCGTTCCGTTACACTTAGTTAAACTTTCATGGTCTACCAACATTAAGCCATGGATGGTGAATACGATTTCTTTACTAATAGCTATAACTACATTACTTATTCGAAACGCATTGTATGTAAACCTGTTTGTCTTTGCAAATATTCAAATAATTTAATAAATATATCTGGTTTTGTTTATGAAATGGACAATGGGTATCGTTGTGTCTAAGGTTCGTAAAAATTAACGCATTTTTCATTATATTCTTAAGTGGGTACATCTTGGCCCCGAGGGGGCCATCCCCCGAGGGGGCCATCTACCCGAGGAGGCCATCTCGAAACCGGAGATGGCCCAGGGTCAGTCGGGGTGCGAGGGATATGCTCTATGGGCAACCTTACATCCCGGCGTCTGTAGACCCGAGACGGCGTGCGGTTTTAGTCGGTTCAAGCCCGACATAACCGCCCCCGCTGGCACGCGGGGGGGTATCCGAAGGAATTTCCGCACGATAAAAAAGAAAATAAAAGGGTACATCTTGGCAAAAAAACTTGAATAAACTTCAATTGTTCGCGCATGTGCACTTACTGCCAAAGAACCAATAAAAGGTTTGCCTATCCATTGACACGAGCCCTTTGTGCCCGAGATTAGTTTTATATAGGTATCCAGGCCTTTTGGGCTAGTGTGAAAGATGTAGTAAATGTAATCAAAATGAAAGAATTGTAATGCTTGGTGATTTTAATAGTTGGGTAGGAGTGAAACGTGATGGATATGAGAGTGTGGTGGGAAAGTTTTGCAATGAAAGAGTGAATGAAATCGGTAAAAGTCTGCTAGAAATACGTTTGGAAATGAATCTGGTGTTTGAACCTTGGTGTTCGACCACAAAAAGATTCATTTGTATACTAGAGAAGAAAGAAATCGGAGAAGTATGATTGACTTTGTAATTGTGGATGTACGATTGACAAAGAAAGTGCTAGACACCCGGGCTCACCGTGGTGTCGGAATTGACACAGACCACTTCCTGGTGGTCAGCCGCATAAGGGGCCTATTTAAGCGGTGGCGGCATTGTGTGTATGAGTCCATTAGTAAACTAGAGCGCATAAAAGTTGAGAATTTTCAAGAGAATGGTATGAAAGAGGAGTTTGTGAGTAAATTGAGGAAGAAGTTTCACAATTTGAACGAAATAAGCGAGATTGAAGAATTCTGGAAGTTATTTAAGGAAGGAATTGTGGAAATTGCAGCTGAAACGTGTGGTGTATGCAAGATAAGAAAAGGGTGTAAACTAGAGACAGTGTGTGTGGAAGTCCGTAAGGCAGTGTCTGAGAAGAAGAAAGCTTGGGTGAAATGGTTGGCGGTACGAGCCAATCAAAGAGTGCCAAAAGCAACGGACGACGAGGTAAAATTGGCAAGGGATGAGTATAAGATGTACAAAACTGTGGTAAAAGAGGTTGCGAGAAGAAAGAAAGAGAGTGAGAGAGATGAGTTTAGTAGAAGATTATCTGACAACTTCCAGCAGAACAGAAAGTTCTTCTGGAAGGCAATAACATCCAGAGATGCAAATACGACTTCGCAACTGGACAAAGTCAGAAACCAGGACGGAAGTTTCGTGAGAGGAGAAGAATGCGTGCTAAAGATATGGAAGGAATATTTTGAAAGCCTATTTGAGAAAGATGTTCTTCCCAGGGACTTGAGAGAAGTAGGTGATGAAAGTGATATCAGTAGGTATGAAAGAGATTGTGGAAGGGTTGAACAGCATGAAATTGGGCAAGGCTGCAGGATGTGACAGGATTACGGTTGAAATGCTGAGAGCTGAACAAGGCGTGGTAGCTAGTCAGCTGTACCTCCTTTTTAACCTTTGCTGGAGGAGCTGCTGTGTACCAGGAGACTGGTGCAAAGCCGTCATCGTACCGCTGTACAAAGGAAAAGGGTCACAGCAAGACCATAAGAATTACCGAGGCATTAGCTTACTCAGCATCGTCGGCAAACTGTATGCAAAAATCTTGATGAAAAGACTGATGAATGAAACTGATGAAAAGTTGTGGGATGTACAAGCGGGATTTAGAAAAGGAACCTCACAACCAAAAAGTCTATTGTGCTTACGTAGATTTAGAAAAGGCCTATGATAGAGTGGTGAGGAATGAATTGTGGTCCACATTGTATATAAATGGAGTGAGCGGCAGCTTGATACGAGTACTGAGATCTCTATATGAGGGTTCCAGTGCTTATGTCAGGATAAATGGAGCTTGCACAGACTGGTTTGACATCGAAAAAGTTGTTAGACAGGGATATGTGGCATTGCCGGGACTGTTTAACTTATTTATAGACGATTGCTTGAAAGAACTGAAAGAGAGTATGTATGGATTAAGAATGAATGACTTGACCATCAAATGCCTACTGTACGCTGATGATCAAGTAATATTGGCATCATCGGAACAGGAGTTGCAGGTGATGGTTAATATTATGCATGGGGCCTTAACAAACAAGGGAATGAAAATAAATGTAAGTAAGACGAAAGTGATGATTTTTGAAAGACAAGAAAACATGACAAATTGAAGAATTCTGTTTGAAGGAGAAACAGTAGAACAAGTGAAAGAGTTTGAATACTTGGTTTCAAAGTTTACGAGGGATGGAAAGTATGACTGTGATATTGAGCGAAGAGTTTTGGCTGGTAATCAAGTGAATGGGGCCCTGCATTATTTTATGAGCAGCTAGTAAGTATCTAAAGAGGCACGACTGGCTGTGCATAGATGAGTCCTCGTCCCCACACTTATTTATGGTAGTGAATGTTGGGTGTGGCAGAAGGAACACGAGAGTAAGCTGAATGCTGTTTAAATGAGAAGTCTGAGAAGTATAGCTGAAGTGACCCTGATGGGAAGGAAGTAAGGAACAGCGTGATAAGGGAACGTAGTGACCAAGATAGAGAAAGGGAAGCTTACATGGTTCGGTCATTTAGATAGGATGGGTGAAAGAAGATTAACGAAACAGATTTATGAGGCGAGAGCTACTGGGCAACTCAGTAAAGGTCGACCTAGGCGTACGTATGCCAATCAGATCGACGACGTTTTGAAGAAGGGCCAGGTCAGAAGTACCCGTAACCGGCGTGCATGTATGAAAACAATTATGAAAGTGGAAGAAGCGAAAAGCGTATGCCAAGATCGTAGCAAGTGGAAAGATGTTGTCTCTGCCTGCCTAAAAAGGCGTGACTATATGTATGTATGTATGTATCTAGGATTGGCGCACCTCGCGTGTTTACAAATTCTTCTTTAGCCCAGCACTTGCATAGTGTTGGGCTAAAGATCTACTATCCACGTATCTTTCTTTAGCCCAACACACACTATATTGAGCGAGCGAAGCAAATTCGTGGAGACCTCCGCTATACCCGTATGCTATATATGCTTCGTATAAGGTTACTTGTGATACTGCACGAAGACTCCATCGACATCGCAAACTGATACGTAAGATAGAGAAATACTTATTCATTTTCCACTCACACTTATTCGAAATCAACTACTATTCTACTATATTTAACAAAATACGTTTATATTTTCGACACAAAAACAATTTATGTACGGCAAATCATCAAAATTATCAGCGGCGCGGCGACGCGTGATGCGGCAAGCGAGAGTGCCAAGCAGGGTGAGAGAGTGCGGGGCGGTACATGCAACGTTGGCCCAAAGAAGCATTTGCAACGCAATAACACAATTTGTTTCCGCAAAAGCTTCTTCAGCCCGGTGTTTATGTGGGGCTAAAGAAGGATATATGGATCGTTTTCGCAATGTGTCCGCCCGAAAGCTCCTATAGCCCAACACTATCCAAATGCTGGGCTAAAGAAGCATTTGTAAATACGCGCAACACCTCCTCACCAAAAATTCGTTTTGACTTCAGTATCGCTACTAGAACACATATTTTTTTTTTTAATAGATGATGTAGTTATTAAAATTAGAATTATAAACGGGATATTTACCATGTTTAGTATCTTTTTCGAGAATCCGATATTTCGGCACTGTTACAAGTACCATGATCACGGATGTACTAAAGTTCTGCAAGCTAGTTGTTACTCGGCAAACCGTATCGGTCTACCCTCTTCCTCACTCGTTTCTGACGTGCGTCACCACTACCACTGTCCGCGTTCTCACTACGCACTCGATCACGTTCACGACACACAACACTCACAGTATCGGCTCGCGCGGTTTTTGGAATTGCAGTTTGTTTGGGCGTTGTGAACATACGGATCACTGGATGCCAGACACTCGACAGTTGAAACCCATCCTCCCGGTTGAAGTTCTTGTACTTTTTAATTTCAATTGCTTCTTTCACCATTCTGGGTATGTAGTGGCGTTCTGTCGAGAGAATCTGAGGGTTATGTAACTCAATCCAGTGATTCGTCCCCACCTCCAAAAGATGTTGAGCGATAGCCGATTTCTGTGGCTCGTTATTTTTGACCGCCCTGATGTGCTCCTTGATCCGGCTTGAGACAGTACGTTTGGTCTGGCCTATATAGGAGCTCCCACAGCTGCAGTCAACTTTATAAACACCTGGATGTTCTAAGGGAAAACTGTCTTTGGGTGTGCGTAGGTATTGAGACAGTTTCTTAAAAGGAGTGAAGATAGTTTTTACTGAGAACTTCTTTAAAATATTAGCGACCTTATCTGTCACTCCTTTCACGTATGGTAAGTACGCGGGTTGTCGTTCAACCTTATAGTCCAGGCGTTTAGGTGCTGGTGTGTATCTAGGTGGCATGATACGCTTCTTGTAACCATTTCTCTGTAGAACGCCCCTTAGGTGTACAATTTCAGCATTTAAATGTTCCTCGTCGCATAGACTATATGCACGGTCGGTAAGTGACGTCACTACAGAGTTCAGTTGACGGGGATGGTGATGCGAGCTGGCGTGCAGGTATCGGTCAGTGTGAGTGGGCTGTCTCAATACCTACGCACACCCAAAGACAGTTTTCCCTTAGAACATCCAGGTGTTTATAAAGTTGACTGCAGCTGTGGGAGCTCCTATATAGGCCAGACCAAACGTACTGTCTCAAGCCGGATCAAGGAGCACATCAGGGCGGTCAAAAATAACGAGCCACAGAAATCGGCTATCGCTCAACATCTTTTGGAGGAGGGGACGAATCACTGGATTGAGTTACATAACCCTCAGATTCTCTCGACAGAACGCCACTACATACCCAGAATGGTGAAAGAAGCAATTGAAATTAAAAAGTACAAGAACTTCAACCGGGAGGATGGGTTTCAACTGTCGAGTGTCTGGCATCCAGTGATCCGTATGTTCACAACGCCCAAACAAACTGCAATTCCAAAAACCGCGCGAGCCGATACTGTGAGTGTTGTGTGTCGTGAACGTGATCGAGTGCGTAGTGAGAACGCGGACAGTGGTAGTGGTGACGCGCGTCAGAAACGAGTGAGGAAGAGGGTAGACCGATACGGTTTGCCGAGTAACAACTAGCTTGCAGAACTTTAGTACATCCGTGATCATGGTACTTGTAACAGTGCCGAAATATCGGATTCTCGAAAAAGATACTAAACATGGTAAATATCCCGTTTATAATTCTAATTTTAATGTAAATGACCATGTCAATCTAAAATCATATATATGATGTAGTTATTGTTTATTCATCGTAATGATTTTATTATATAAATATACTAGAGATCCGCGCTCGGTTCGCTTCGATTAATATAAGTATTTTTTTACCTCCATACTATAAGCATATATAGCCATACCATAATATATACCCTATATTCATTTGGGATAATGTACAGTCAACGACACAAGTAGTTTAACAAATTCTAATTTATTGGTCATCTTAGCTCTTAAACCTTGCATAAAATAATAAACAAAACATGAAATATATTGTGTCCTCTGGGGATTATAAAACTAATAATACGTTAATTTATTGGTCCATGTATACCAATGTAAAAAAGATTTGTAAATATTTTAGCGTCGATCCATTTTTGTCGTTGACGGTACCTTTCAAATGGTGGAGAATTTTTCCAATAACTGCAGTAGTTCCGAAGATTAACTCTAACAAATAAACAAACTCACAAAATTCGGCATCTCTTTTTATAATGTTAGTACCTATACATATATACATACATACTTATAGAAGATTTATAAACACTTACTTCGTTAGTCTCTAGACTTTTGGAGAGCAGTTCACATACTAACATATCATTAAAAGATCGTTACGCCATGAGTAGACAGATCAAAAGCGTATGAAAGAACAATCCATTGAAACATAGGTTAAAGATACATAACTGAGAATCTTTTCCCGTGACGGCCTCGACCTCAACGGAACAGTTAGTCAGATATCAGATCAGTTCCCCGTATTAATGAATAATGCTTTAAACCTCAATACAGATGAGAGAAATATAAAATTCGTGAGTCATATGTGTTCGGTACATTCATAGGACTTCCTCGCGGGCGGAGCCGCTTGTAGCAGCTAGTGTAACAAACTTTACTAATATGCCTAATCCACGACTGTGTGCATTATGCTAGTATTTTTATAACAAGTATAAAGTTTAAAAATCTCTAATCAGACTACGGTAAGGGTAACAATATAGACCGGAAATCTAGTGGGGAGGAAATCACACAGTGATTGTCAAACTTCGGGCCAAACTTAGATATTTTTGTTGCAGTATTTTTATTCAAAATTACAGACCTTAGGCTTTATGCATATTATTCGACACGTCTTTATATATTGAGCAATAAATATGAAGAAAATGAAATCAAATCAAACGTCTTCGACGTCAAAAACACAAAAAAATGATTTTTATTTCAGTTTTTTTCAGTCTGATTGTTTTATGTAAATATACAATATACGTATTGTCATTGTCACTCAAATGTCAAAGTAAAATACGGGTTACTCTGATAACTCGAAAGAAACTCACTTGTAAAAGTTTTTTAGGAACAATTTGTATGGTAGGTACCCGAAACCTTGAACTTACAAACCCCAAAATCTAATCAGTTCTGCCCATTAACCAAACAAGATGATTGGCGAAAGAATTTTTTAAATCGGATATTTGGTTCTTGAGTTATTGCGTAAACAGACATCCAGACCAACAGACAGACCGACACAAAAATTTTTTTTGCTTAATTAGACTTAGAATCATGTGAAACGTCGAGAAAAGTGATAAAAAGTGGGTGTAAGATTTTGATTTTTTTGCGTGATTTTAAGACTTCGGTGTCCACCTGGTTGGTAATAGTAAAATATAGTCCCAGTTCTCCACCGATGGATGGCGCTAGTATTATTTGAAATTGCTGATCGACACTAATATTTTAAAGAGGAAAGATTTGTTTGTTTGAATTGAATAGGATCCGAAACTACAGGACCGAACTCAAAAATTCTTTCACCATTATGATGCTACATTTCCCCTGAGTAACCAAAGCTACTTTTTATCCTGACATTCCCCCTCCTTGTATCGTTCTAAATCTGTAACGTTACATTACAGGCGAATGCTGACGGTGAAGGAGCACCTTAAAACGAATCTATTTCACACAATAACGTTAATTCTGTTACTCATCTCACAAAACGAAACTATCTCTATAAATATTTCATTTGAATTTCGAAATTTTGTTCGATGTGCAGTCGGGTTAAATCTAGACTTTTTTAAAAGGTAGTCTAGTTTAGAGAGTTTTACGACAATGGAATCGGCATCAATATACACGGCCTTTTAAAATATGTATTCCAAACAAAACACATTTGACGTCATGTTCGATCATCAATGTAACTATACCTTTTTTATTTATTTTTTCGTGCGGAAATCCCTTCGGATACCCCCCCGCGTGCCAGCGGGGGCGGTTATGTCGGGCTTGAACCGACTAAAACCGCACGCCGTCTCGGGTCTACAGACGCCGGGGTGTAAGGTTGCCCATAGAGCATATCCCTCGCACCCCGACTGACCCTGGGCCATCTCCGGTTTCGAGATGGCCCCCTCGGGTTTGGGAACCACGGTGTCCCCGTCTTGCCCCGGTTTGGGGGAGGGGCGCTAGTCGCCCCACCGTCCCGGCCTGCTTCTGCTGGGGTGACAGGTGGCCTCACCCGCCACCCCCAGGCCTGCGCTCATGGAGGACGGAGGTCGTTAACCGACCTCCGGCGCCTGAGTTGCCTGCGACGCGCGGCGAGCAAGTTGCAGGCTCGGCGGACCGGGAGAGTTCTAAGTCTCTCCCGGGCGCGCTCCGCCACCTCCTTCGCGAGCATTACATGCTCGCAGAAGGAGGCGGCGGCGGCCCACGCGCTCGCGCTCCGCACCATTGCCGCAATCATGCTGCCGAGCGAGAGGACTCCCACCCCGATGGCTGCCACGAGGTCACGCCTCGGCGCCTCCCACGCCGGGCAGTCCGCCAGCGTGTGCAGCCCTGAGTCCTCGCTCGCGTCGCAGTGATGACACTCAGGCGTTGGCTCCTTCCTGATCCGATGCAGGTGGTCCCCGAAGCACCCCTTCCCTGAGATCACCTGCGTCAGTCGGTAGGAGAGGCTTCCGTGTCGCCTCTCCAGCCAATCCTCCATGATGGGCCTTACCGCCGCTATTGCGGCGTGCCCTGCGCTTGGTTGCCCAAGTCGTTCCTTCCACTCCACCACGATGGCCTGGCGGAGCTGGGACTGCACGGCCTCGATTTCTCGAGGCTCGGGGTTCCATCCCTGCTCCCGCGCCTCCTTTCGCCACTGGTACAGTTGCGAAAGGGCTCTCGCTTCCAGGTCCCATGGCGGAGTTCCGGCAAGGAGACTCGCCGCCTCGAAGGAGATCGTGCGGTACCCTCGGATGACCCTGATGGCCAGAACTCGCTGCGGAGCGCGCAGCATCCGCACAGTTCTGGTCCTCAGGGCCTCCGCCCATATTGGGCACCCATAGAGGGCCATGGACCGCACGATCCCCGCGTAGAGTCTCCTGCAGGAGTCATCGGGCCCCCTCATGTTGGGCAACAGCCGAGCCAGAGCAAGAGCTGTGCCCTTCAATTTGGGGGCCAGACTTCGGATGTGCTCTCCGAAGTCCCATCGGCCGTCGAGCACGAGCCCCAAATATTTCATTTGGGGCTTGATGCCGATGCGATTTCCTCCCACGATGAGACTGGATCCCTCGGGTGGCTTGCTCCGAGGCCCATGGAAGAACAGGGCTTCGGTTTTATGCAGGGCCACCTCGAGACCCAGCCGCCGGATCCGCCTAACGACTTGGGCAACCGCGGTCGTGGCCTTTCGGGTCGCTTCGCGGTACGTCGCCCCGCACGCCGTCACGAGCGTGTCGTCCGCGTAGCACGTGACGGCGGCACCGCCTACGAGCTCACCGCGAAGCACCCAGTCGTATCCGATGTTCCACAGGAGCGGCCAGAGGACCGATCCCTGTGGAACACCGCACGACATTTCACGCCGACCGAGACCGGTCACGGTTGGGTAGATGACGGCTCTCTCCGTCAAATACGCCCCGACTATGCGGCGGAGGTAGAGAGGCACTTCGTGAAATGTAACTATACCTCAATAATTTTAAATTTTCTGAGTAGTCGATGAGTTTCCTTCTGCATCTCCAGCGTTCTAGGACCAATTCTAATAAATTTGATATGGGATTTGGAGTTAAACCAATCCAAATGCGAATCCATATGATTTTTAAAATCGGTTCATAAACGACGGTAATATCGATGGATATACATATAAAAAAGTTACAGACGAACATAGGACCTCCTTGTTTTATTTTACCTCAGAGTAAACTTTAGAGACATTTTAAAAGCAAAAGTTCATGCGTTCCGAGCAACGCCACCGTCGACTTTCCAGGAGAAACATTGAGTGCCATGTGAAAAGGGGCTTGAATGCCGTGCATCCGCCGTACCAAGGCACCGGAGCATGTCCCCGCTAATTGAATTTTATTACGTTATCTTTAGAAGCCGAATACTAACTTTTATCATTTGAGATGCACTGTCAGCAGTACTTCTTCCAAATGGGTTTTAATTAAACGTAAATGAAAGCAATTTGAAATTAAAGTAGGTAAAGGAAAATTTTATATGTTTTGTCTTTATTATACTATTTTATTAATTACTAGCTGACCCGGCAAAACTTCGTTCTACCTTAGAATTAAGTTATGTAGCTTTTTTATCAGCTGAATTTGCGTGAGGTTTTGGTCGGTTCGAATCCGACATAACCAACCCCGCTGGCCGGCGGGGGGGCCGTGGCGATTTCCGCAGAAAAAAACCCAAAAGGCACAGTATGGGCGGAGACAATCTAAAAAATCAAAGATCATGAAAATCGGTCCACCCGTTCTGAGTTTATTCCGGTCATCACTAACACAACTGTGTTTTATGTATCTATATACATAATCACGGGAATCAACATCATCATACTAAACCTTAAAAATTATGTTTGGAATATCGCCCAAGTTATATGTCCAGTGGTCAAAAACTGACTCCTCATTAAATGATAAATAATATAGATTATTTCTCATAATTGTCACTCAGAAAGTTTAAAGGGTGAAGTCAACATAGGACCTTTTTGTTACCGATAATCGGACACAGTTACTGGTTGCTACTACCATAGAATATTAGTAGTACTTACAGCTGCTAAGTGCTACCAAACACCGGAGATAGGTGCCAAGTTCTTTTTAACACGCTTTTATTAACTTGCTTGCTTTTCAACTAACTTGTCAAATAGTTTTAGTTAGGAAAAAGTGAATATCCATGACGGGACATCGCTCCAAGATGTATAATATATCAGAGACTTTTGAATATCTGGGACGTGTCCGGTTGCTCAGTTGGTCAGAGTCGAATATCAAAATACAAATGCAATGCTTACATACTTACTTAGCTATCTCGCTTGCATAGTTAAAAAATCCGTTCCCGCAGGGGGAACGCACAGGTAGATTTCGTGATGTTTAATTTTTTTTTCTCGAAAACGGTAACTTTAGCGAAAAACTTTTCAGATATTTATTTTAGACTTAAAAATGGCATATCGATTAAAAATGTTTCGACAACAAGAATGTTCACCGGTTAGAAGTTATGATTTTTTTCCCGAAAAGTTTTGGTTTTTCCCCCCTCCACTTTTAGTTAAAGTTTTAATCTTATAGGTTTATAATTAAAAGTTGTTGGTATTCATGTATACTATGGGATAAAATTAGAACGGTTCGAATATCTTTCATGGAACGTGAAATTTTGAGGAAAAACTGATTTCACAAAAAGTGAGGCCCTACCGTCCCCTTAGGCCGGATTCCACCCGTTTTTTTAAATTCGACAGTAGTCAAGAAACCAATAGGTAGATTGATTTCATCGAAATCTACCTAAAAAGTCCAGACAAATTTTTCTCTATTAGTTTTGTTTACTTTTAATTTTATGTAAATGTAATAGAATCCATAATGTGAAACCTGTAATGTGGGAATGCACTGTCTCCTGAGATACAGGTTAACAACCTAGTTCAGGAGACAGAAACTGTGTGTACCAGTGTAACCGATTGATTCAATAAATTTATATTATTATTTCCTTTATTTATTAAATATAGTATATAAATTATATTTTTAATTAAACAAAAAAATACATTTAAAAATATAACAAATAGTACCTCACCGGCATCGGGTACAGGGACCAAGATACCGGTATTTAGGGTTCCAGAGAGAGGAACCTCCTCACAATACGTGCCGTGTCGAGGAGTATCACTTTCTGCATCAAGCCCTTGACCCAACTGCTTAACGGCTCGCGTTAATCTTTAGATGTTGGTCAAGGCTCTTAGCGAAACAAAAATTGCTGAATCCACATCCCACATGTTGACGATCTCTTGAGCCAAGTCCAAATATTTTAAGTGTTTGTCTTTTTTGGCTTTCACGAGATTGACATCATGGGGGATGGTGATGTCAACAATTATTGCGAGACGCTCTGATCGATCAATCACCACTATATCTGGCTTATTGGCTACAATAGTCCTGTCAGTAATGATTGATCGATCCCAGTACAACGTGACACGACCATTATGAAGAACTGGGTCGGGCGCATGCCTGCTGTAATATGGTACCTCCGAATCTACAAGATCGTACTTCAGAGCAAGTTGCTGATGAAAGATGCTGGCCACTTGATTGTGTCTATGCAAATACTCTCCGTTGGCAAGACGAGAACAATCAGAGATAATATGCCTTAGGGATTCTCCGGGACGGTGACACGCCCGACATATGTCAATCGTGCCCCTCCTTAAGGATATACCGGTGATGATTATTCGTCATGTCAACTTCATCTGTAATTGCACAGACAAAACCTTCGGTTTCTCCAAAGAGATCACCGAAGCGTAGCCAGTACACTGATGCCTTTATATCTACGTCGGGCCCATTTAAGGCCCGATAAAAACGTCCATGCAGCTCTTTGCTCTTCCATATTTCCTTTCTTTATTTATTACTAGCGACCCGCCACGGCTTCGCACGGGTGCAATGGATGTTATTATACATATAAACCTTCCTCTTCAATCACTCTATCTATTAAAAAAAACCGCATCAAAATCCGTTGCGTTGTTTTAAAGATTTAAGCATACATAGGGACATAGGGATAAAGGGACAGAGAAAGCGACTTTGTTTTATACTATGTAGTGATTAGAGTTCTCCCCCCGTTAGGCACTGGTCCCGTCCTGGATGATTTCCTTTTCCGAACTAAATCTATTATTGTTAAAAAAGCGTGGAGTACTTACAATAATCATCATCGAGCACTCCACTTTTGTTAACAATAATAGTAAGCAAACTATAAAAGCACTCTATTTTCTAATCTCAAACTCATCAATAATTAGTCTTTCTGAATTATTATTTTTGTGTAGAGCATGCGCGCACGCCAGTATCTATGGCGCATCCACCGGGAGACAACGCCGCAGTGCCAGCACTGCGAGGATCCTGGCGAAGACACGGCGCTCCACACGTTGGTGAAGTGCCCTGCGTGGGCGAGTCAACGCCGGGATCTCGTTGCGGTCCTGGGCGTGGACGTTCTCTCGTTGGAGACCATGGTGAGGGCCGTGGTCTCCGACGGGAGCAAGTGGCACGCCGCGGCCTCTTTCTGCGAGCAGGTAATGCGCGCGAAAGAGACGGCGGAGAGGGAGTGGGAGAGAACCCTGCCCCCCGAGTTCCGCAGTCTGCGGCGAGGACGCCGCAGACTCGTCTACGCCCGGGACTACCGACCTCCATGGGGCACGAGGACGGCATGGCCGACTCGCCGTCCTTACAGAAGCAGGCCGT
This sequence comes from Cybosia mesomella, assembly GCA_946251805.1. Taxonomy (NCBI): domain Eukaryota; kingdom Metazoa; phylum Arthropoda; class Insecta; order Lepidoptera; family Erebidae; genus Cybosia; species Cybosia mesomella. The sequence goes on along the minus strand of OX276402.1, from coordinate 20,061,878 downwards.
GGCGGAGGCGTGTCGTGTGTGTCCTACACACGCCTGCCTACTCCGATGCGGGATACAACCCGACCCCACCAGGCGAGGCCATGCTGGCGGTCAAAGTCCGCCGGTAGCCCTGGGGTTATCCTTTCGAGGGCTTACCCGGAGTGCACGGCAATGACACTTGGGCAGGACACCGTGCGGTTTTAGTCGGTTCATGCCCGACATAGCCACCCCCGCTGGCCGGCAGGGGGGTTGAAGGGATTTCCGCATTTAAAAAAAAATGCTTTTTTCTTCTCTGATGATGCTTTTCACACCCCGCTTAAAGGGGTCCAGGATTGTAGAAAGATGGAAACCTCTGTGCTGGTAAAGAATTCTAAGTCTTTATCGTGCGGAGGTGCCGAACAGTGTAGACCTAGTGGGAATTGATTGCTCCGTATGAGGGTGAGATTACAGCTCTGCACGTGTTGTTCTGGATAGGAATGGAGACGGTGGAATTTATTGGAAAAACTCATTGCAACACTTGCCATGGTAGAGGCAGTAAAATACTGCCGAAGAGGCAAAGCCTGTACTATCAGGTGGATGGGTACGTACTATAAAAATGTAGTTTCTATACTACAATCACCTTTTTATGAAGATAGTAGATATCTGCATCATTGTTGAGGTGCACAAGTTTTATTGTAACTATGAATGTTTTATCCTAATGAATGGCAATCCCTATTCATCATTTGTGCAAGTCTTGGCACATAAGTGCTAATCAACGATAATAGACTATTCAATTTCTTTACAAACCATTGTGAATTGTGAATCATTCATTCTTGCAGGAAACCCCGGACAGCGCTCTCTCTAGTACGAGTGTCAGCCATAGTCGAGGTTTGCCGTTTCATGGACATCAAGGTTTGTTGAATGAAACCTAGTCAAAGTATATTGTACGTACACATTATAAGGTACTACGTAGTACTTAATATATAATGTACTTCGTTATTATCTACTGACCAGGGCCTCAATTCTGTTATTTTGTGTTAAAACAAGCTACTTTCATTCCACTGACACTGAAAAAATGCCATTTAATTTTAGACTTTAGTCTAAAAAAATAACGAATATTGTAGAGTAAATGATAATGTGTAATGAACTCTCTTCATTTAATTTTAGACTTTAATCTAAAATTAAATCGTATTTTTTACAGTGACAGTGGTATAACAGTGGGTTGCTTTAAAATAAAATAGCAGAATCGAGGCCCAGGAACCGCAGACTTTGTATATTGTCAAGTTTTATGAATATTAACATTCAAGTACTTTACTTTCCTTCTGTGTACTTATGTTCCGTACCTCAAAAGGGAAAAAAGGAACTCTTACGGGATCACTTCATTGCCGCATGCGTGGAAAGAGATATTAAGTTCTAGTTAATATCAACTAATCAGGGTGTATGAACTGAAACTCTTTCAGCTGTGAAAAAAATCATACTTCTACGTCAACGCAATCAAAAGATACAGACTCAACATTAAGTTTGTCTCTGAATCCAGTCATGTACCGAAAGTCTCAGTGCGCCAGTCTGACTCACACTTGACAGGCTTTTTTATCTCGTCTTACTATTCGATTTTTTTATGATAACTCAATAACATTCTAGCTGTTAATTCAATCCAATATGCAAGATATTTTTCCTTTCAGGTTACGGCTTGAACGATTACGATGAAAGCCCTCACTATGGATACGAGCACGACTATCACTTCCAGGACCCACATCTCAATCATCACAACCCACATACTTATGAGCATCATGACTATGAACATCATCACTACCCAGGATATCATAACTACGGTCATGGACATTACAAATATGATAAACACGTACGTATTACGATACTTACGAATCTTTACAAATAAATATATAAGTTTATATGCGATTATTATAATATCAATTCAATTTTATATTTTTCATCTGTCTGTCTGTTGGATCCGGGTAATTTCCGAAGTGACTGGGCCGATTTTGTGAGAATTCTTACAGCAGATAGCTGATGTTATAAGGCGTAAATTAGACTACTTTTATTTTAGAAAATGTATTAGGAAGCCGCGTGAAAAAATTAAAACCCAGATATAAGTCCACACAAACGAAGTCAGGCTCAGCTACATATAATATTACTTCCCATCTTCGAAGTATAACACGTTTTTAGTTCTAAACAGCTTGTCTAGTAGTGCGCATTACATGCATAGAGTCTTGGAATGGTAATAAAGTTTGCATTGTAATTATTAGTAGATGTTAAAGTACAAATAGCGAATACCTACCCAAGTAATAGGTGACAAACCTGAAACCACAAAGTAAATAGCATGTATACTTGTATAGTTAACAATCTTATATATTATAAAGAGTCAGATAGGCACTAGCGCAGAAAAACGGTTACTAAATCAAACAGCCGGGAAAGAGAGACAGACAAAACATAAAAATATCGTGCATTCTATATGTACTTAAGTACCCATATTACATTTACAATGTATTTACTAAAAAAACTGTTGGTTTTTTATTTTTATTTAATTTATTTACATAATATAAGACATACATTCTATACATATTAGCACACCTTAAAACACTAAGGGTTTGTCTGGTATTCCGTTAATATATAAAGTGTGCCTAAAAAATGGCAGGAAGTGATCGAAATAACATAATAGAAAAGTATACAATTCAAATCAGGGGCCCAATTCAGTAACGCTACGTTATCAAAACGCGTGATTTCAATTCGATTAGAAAAAAAACTAATAAATATTTTAAAATGCAGTATGTCAAAATATAATATAAAAATAAATACAAAATAAAATATAATAGCGGCGGTAGCCCAGTAATAGCGGCGATAGCCCAGTGGCATACGTAACGGACTACTGAGACGAGGTCTCGAGTTCGATCCCCAGTTGCCCGGGCACACACCTCTGACTTTTCGTAGTTATGTGTGCATTAATAAATGATAATTACCGCTCGCTTAATAATGTGCCCGGTAGATGGCAATAGGCTCGCCCCCTATTACATTGGGACCTCAACATAACTGGCGAATCGTGGGTGTGTAAAACACCTCTGCCTCCCCTTCGGGGATACAGGTGTGAAGTTATGTTATGTGTCAAAATAAAACCTATCTTCACTTTAATGAGGTTATTAAACATTTAGAATCACTCATAGTTGAGTTCGTTTTCAATTAGATTTTGAGATTTTAACGTTCATTAGTTTTGAAATCGTACGTTTAAAAAACGTAATTTTACTGAATCGAGTCAAGTAAATTTATTGTTTTAATGGCCTGCCATTAAAACAATAAATTTAATATTACAAGCTGACACTTCATATTTATTTATCTGTTTAGTTGACCATGAATTGGTTTTCATCCCAGCATTTATTACATTATTTATATTATAGAAACTTACGATAGAGTTGATTCATTCAATATTCACAAGTTAGAAACAATTTACTAAGGTTCGTGTTGGCATAGGCACATAAGGGCGACGACCTAAAACAGCAGTCACGGTATAAGTGTGGAATAAGTATTATTACAAAGGCATATCTAAAATTATGTGAAAGACATACTTATCCAGTATGAAATAGGAGCTTACGCTTTTAGTGCAGTCATGGTAGGTGACCTACTATGCCTACTTTACGTAAAAAGGTTTCTGGGAATTTTGGAAATTGGTGATTGGTGATTGGTTGGTGATTCTATTAGATTTCAACATGCTCCTTCTGAATTTCCACGTCTTACCTGCAAGCCGGTATACTTGCTGTTTAACGGACGGACGGACGGTGTTGGAAGGTCCGGCGGCAGTCGATCCTATGAAGGCCGTATGAGCCAAACCAAAAGGACGAGGAGTAAGCAGAACCCGAGCTCCGAGACAAAAGAATCGGATGCAACCGGGAACGACGTTAAGATGATGATGATAATTCTTAAACATAATCTCGTTTGTATTCAATTCGAAATAAAAGACGAAAGTACTACTGTGGTATTTAATATACATATTTGTTTTAATATGTAAGTATTTGTATAAATGTAATAGTATGTATTTCGGTAAGAATAATTTATTATTACAGATAATTCGTTCATTGTCTTTAAGTCAGATTGTCATCTGCGTTGACTTTCTATCATTGATTACCTTCAACAGCCTCTTCGAAGCTATCATTTTTTTTTTATACCACTCAGGTGGCAGACAAGCTCAAGGCCCACCTGATGGGAAGCGGTCACCGTGGCCTTTGGACGTGTGCAACACCAGTGGCGTCACACTGGCGCTGCCGACCCTAAAAAAAAGAAATTGCAAAGCAGGAATAGCCTTTAGTCTTCCGGGAAGACCAAAGGCTGCTCCCGCCTCTCCCTTCTTTTTTAGTTTTTGTGCTGTCAGAAGAAAGACTCTTCCCTCTGACAGCACAAAAACCCTCAGTGAGCTCTGGCTACCCTACTCACCGCCGGGAACACAACGCGAGGTTATTATGGCCGCGGTATTCTGTAGGGCGGAGGTACTTCCCCAGTCGGACTGCTCAGTTGGACGGGAATACCGTCATGTCCTACCTATTGGTCTTATTCCCAGAAGAAGATAGTAACTATTCTCGGGATTGTCTTAGTTCTCAATGCGTTTTCAAAACCAAGTAGAGGCAGCGATAAAGGTCGTTGTAATATCACACAACCAATTTACTAACGATATATATGTTGAAATCTGTCTATAAAATAATTAGCTACCTACTTAATATTTTTGTAATCCCCAGAGGTCAAGGTCAGGGTCATTATTATATTATTTAATAAATATAATTTTATGAAAGATTTTAGAAAGGTGAAGTGTAAATTGGGATATGCTAAGATTGCTAAGGCCCTTTTGCAGCTTTTACCCACATTTTATGTAAATAGCTAATCGTTATTTTAGTTTAATTTTAGTGTAAAGTAATTACTCTTGTAATATTAAAAACTTTGGTAGGTAATGAACAATCTATTTAGCGTTCGCGTCCTTAATTTCCCTAGGCAGATACCTGCTTACTATCTATCTACCAATATAATTTCGATAAAAGAACGTCGTTTGGAGGTCACCCCAAATGCGATGACCACTCTGGTTTGATATTTTGAAACATAATTGCTCATTATCGTCCTATAAATGGTCCAAAATGGAAGTTCATAATATGGTTTATCTACGCATACAAAAATAAATCAATTGCCTATTAAACATAACATAAACTCACACCTATATCCCCGAAGGGGTAGGCAGAGGTGCTCGCCACCTATTACATTGGGACCTAAACATAAACTGGCGAATTGTGGGTGCTAGCACCTCTGCCTATTACATCAATATAATATTTTACTGTACCTCCTGGTCTATACCTATCATGCGCAAATTCGACTCGTTGAGTATTCATCAATATTCCTTATATATATAAATAGGCTTTAAAGGTCTTTTTTTTCAGGCATTGGCGACAAAAGCACTTTGGCCATTAGCTGGTATTGCTTTATTGGGCGCAGCTGCTTTAGCAGTAAGTAGTCCTATTCTCGTACAACTTGGCGTGGTTTCTGGTAAACGGCGAAGACGGGCTACGGCAGAAATCAATGAGCCTGAATTCACTGAATACTCATTAAAAAAATATATAGAAAATATTGAAAAACCAAATACTGAGACCAAAGTTAATACTGAGAAAATTAATTATGATAACTTAAATAGAAAATCCATAAAAACCGATGCTTTACTTGTGGAACAATTACACAATGACAAGTTCAAGAGAAAGTTTAGTTTATCTAATAATGGAAGACTTACAAGATCAAAAATAATGGAACATAACTCAGCAGTCAAACCTTACAATATTGATCAATCAACCAAGTCTCCATGGAAGTATGATAAAAGCTATGAAGATGATAGATTTATTCCTATTCCAATTAAATTACGATCACCTAAGGGATCTAAACCATACGATTAAATAAATAATTTAACTACGAAACTGTACTTGGTCTTTTATTTATATCTGTTTTTATTATTATTTTATTATCTTAATTAACTTACACTTTTATGTGTACTATCTGATAAATTTATACCTACTTACCATTAATTTTTTCTTAATAACCAGACAAGATCTTGTTTCACAAATAAACACTCAGCATGCAAACGATCACACATAAACAGATAAAATTGACGATAAACCACGTTTCGATGAAGTTAATACTGATTTTATTTAACAAAGAGATAAATCATTAACTTATTATAGTAAGTTCTTAACACTGGCACAAAATAATGATCACACATAACACCGTCTTGTTCAGTACGTTAACAATAACAAAAATATTGACAAAACAAACTATAAACCGACAATTGTTTGGTTAAACGTCATCAAAGAACCGATCATACGTTGTTTGACTTCCGAAACGAGTGAAGTTCGAACGACGATGTTTCGTCGAGACAGTATTGAATGAAGTTGCCTGCCTATTGACCTTTCTATGTGTGCGCACACGCATCTGACGGAACGTGTTCGTTCGGTGCACAAGGAACAAGTCGTATAGAAAAACTTGCTCTAAATAATGCTCATGTGTGAGTCACATTGACATGTTTTCCCCTGCATATTGAGACAGACACTTGTGAGTGAGCCTCTTTTGAAGAACTTATCGACGAACAAGAGGATTAAAATGTAAAAAAAACATTGTACCCACCTACTTCGATACTTAATTTTTATTTGTCTTTAATTGTATTTAAAATGATTTGTTTATATATAAAAGTAGTATTCACTATGTAGATATTTATTTTGTAGACACGTAGGTCATAGGTCCAAGATTACCTATATTGTATAAAAATAAATGTATTAACAATTAAGTAAACACATTTTCATCACTAAGATTATAAAATGTTAAGCTAAACAAAAAATATCTCTTTATTACAATTTACCAGATGATTAACATTTAGTTATTTTCAATGTTCACGGTTCTGCTGTTATGCTGCGCTCTAGTGTTTTGAACATGAACTCCTCCTCTCGGGCTGCGCATAAGTTAAGTTAGTGAAAACCAAGTTAAATAAGAGCTTGATAGATGGCGCTAAAATAAAAATTTGATTTTCAAAATTTAAGTCGATATTCAGTTAGAAAATAATGAAATTCATTTTTACCAATTATAACGTTTCAACTTCTAACGTGGTAATACGTAGTTTGATAACTAGGGATAATAAATAACGAAAACGTTACAGAAACCACAATTTTATTAATCTACTTGGATTTATTAAAAACACACTGGTTGAAAAAATGTGGAACATCACAAAACTATTTGATTTGTTTATAACTTGAAGCCAAACTGAAACAGAAATAAAAATGTTAATTAATATTCTTTACCTAATTATTTTTATTGTAATTTGGGCTTTCTATATATTTGCATTTGGAGTTTTATAGTCCAAGGTATGTTTACTTCTTTGGTCTCGTTGTTGTATTTTCAATTCTATAAGTAAGTATTATGACGAAATAGGTTTTTGAAGTGACAACGTCTTATAATTCGATGGAGCCGGTTGCACGCACGAAAAAACCTGACGTATGCGGCGTCACCTGACGTATGCGGCGTTACCTTGCTCTGAGGCGTTCCATTTAATATGACATTGTCACGTTCAACTATCGTCAGTAAACCGACTTTACAGAGAACCGATTTTTTTTGACGTGTCCGCGTCTTATAAATCGATGGAGCTGGCTGCACGCACGAAAAAACATGACGTATGCGGCGTTACCACATGACGTATGCGGCGTTACCGACGTATGCGGCGTTACCGACGTATGCGGCGTTACCACATGACGAATGCGGCGTTCCCTCGGGTTCTTATGACGTCGGCCGGCTGCACGCACGAAAAAACATGACGTATGCGGCGTTACCACATGACGTATGCGGCGTTACCTCGCGTTCTTATGACGTCACGTTTAACTATCGTCCGTTAACCGACTCTACAGATAACCGATTTTTTTAGGGTGACCGACTCGTGGAGTTAAACTACCCAAGCTTGAACTGCGAATTTAAGATAGTAGGTTCATTTTGTGACCCATTTTTCATAGATGAAAAACCCTTATGGCATAATGCAAACACGTGATCAACCAAGATGCTTGTATTTTAAGTTATAAGCTTCTTGGTATCATCTTGGCATTTAACTAAATTCTTCAGTTAGGGGTATTAAAGAGGTCTTAATCAGAATCGTGTAAAGTAGCGGCGGAAGCTAGTTTCATTCATAGGAAAACTTTTAAACAGAAGACCAAGTTCTGAAACGCTAACGACCGACCATCTGAAAAAACAGAAACAACAAATAGTTGTGATAGACATAATGTCAGAATTTAAATAAAGATGTTTCCTAGGTGACGGATACACGGGAATGCTGATTTTGAAAACTTAACAGTAACAGATGAGCTGATGAATCTCTTTCATTCTCTAGGAAAGACGTTGTTGCTTCCGCTTAATGTTTTGCCTAGGCAGAACTGACCCAAATTTTGGGTTACTCGGTTTCCCCACGTGTATATCTGATTAGTAGAGGACACAGGGAAACAGCGAGGGGCCTGGCCAGTTTGCCGTCCTTGTATCACACGATGGTGATTATGGTTAAGCCCTATTTAATCTTCGGGGCTGCGAGGAAGAAACCTCTATAAAAATGGGCCAGTGGAGGTGAAGCTGGTCATTTCTCGCAGTTATTTGTAATACTTCTTTAAATTAAATTAAACTGTACACTGATAAAGGGACTAGTCCACAAACTGGACTGGCAACATCTGGCGATGGACCGATTGCCCCAAACGTATCCTAGAATTGAGATCTCAAATCAATAACTAAACAAGGTAGAGGACAGGACACACCCCACCCAGATGACCTTGCAAGTGCCTAAATATGCTGCATAAGTGACCGTATCTTTTTAATGGCATTGACATAGAATTTTGATATACAGCTTCCAGGGGTTGCAGACTCGTGTATGTCACATTAATTTCAAGTTGCAACATTTTTGAGATTTTAGTATATTTGGATTAAATATCTTGATTACCAATACTTTTTTAAATAAAGAATATCCTAGAATCATCCTATACCCAGGAGTAAGAACTATAATTGTACCAAGTTTGACCAAAATCCCTTCAGTAGTTTTTGATCCATGCGTCCACGTACAGACATAGGTAAACAAAAATTTACTCATTGTATTTTTAGCATTATAATAATAATAATAATCTTTTATTGAACCAAAAACATTAATATCGATCTGATAAGTCGGAAGCTTACGCGAATGTCACACATTGCACATTCAGCAGCCATGGTCACGGGGAGAGAAAAGCAACCGAAACGTCGGGATCAATGTAAAATATAAAATACCATCAAATAAACCGCGATAGAATCCGTTAAAAATAGTTTTATTTCAATTAATATCGATCACCAAATATCCCCAATAGTTATTTTGTACATATATTCGATGAACAGAATTGACTGCTCTATAATTTTATTATAAGTAAATATACCTATAGATACTGAACCCTCAGATAACAGAGAGTATTATAGAGGCCTCACCATGTAATATCTGGCTAATACTGCAGATAAAGGAATATTACTTACCTTAGTAGCGTTATCCACAGTGCATTTAAAAATCAAAGCTGCCCTTTCACAACCTTTTTCGCCATCTGAGACTTTGACATCATTCACTGAAAGTAATATTTAATAAGTTACAATCCATTTGCAACCATAGTGGATAAAATTAAATCAAACGTCAGTTAAAATACAGTTGCTTTTTGGTAAGTACTTAGATTTTGTGAAAAACACCTATTGCGATCGGTACAGTTGTGAGATTTAAAAAGTTCTTCGAAATCAGTCATCCTTGCGGTTCTTGCCAGGCATTTTTGGAGATGATTCTGGCCAAGGCAAGAAAAAATACTTCTTTTTAAAAAGTCGGAGTATCATTCACCGTTACGTGGCTATATCTAGAATAGTGTGACATACATTATATTTAATGTTCAAAGCCGAAAGGGTGTAAGCAACAATAATAGTTGACAAGAAAATAACTCTTCAGTATTGTGTTTGTAATATTATTTGGGATCTTTTTCCTTAGAACATTCGATGTCGCTTGCACCTATTTGCCTTTCAACAATCGTATGCCTAATGCTTTACGATTTTCAAGAGCCGTGTCCGATGTGTTCTCTATTTTTTTATTTTGTTTTCACGTCATGAGTAGAATAGACTGCAATCATTTGCCATGGGTTCAGCAAAAGTGATTAAGTGAATATACAGCCCATTGACAAGTGTCCGGTTGACAGTAATAAGCTCGCATCGTATTACATGCGACCGATAACATAGTTTGCGAAATGTTAACACCTGTACCTATCCTTTCGGTGACGTACAGGTTTGAGTTGCTTGGGCTTGTAATAACTGACTAACCTTTCACACAAAGATCAGCCATTTCCTTTCCGTTGGTGACTCGTTTTTCATCTCCATTCTTTAGCAGTTCAGCTATGTGGTATGCGTGATCAAGACTATACAATCCTTCTGCTGTCATCTGTAAATTAAAAAAACGACGAGTAGTCTCACCTTCGAAAAGGTGGAAAATATAAAAAAATAAGTAGTCGTCGGATCGCTGGCAGGAATGACGTTGAAACTATTTTGTATAAGAAATTATTGCAACCTAAATAAATTATATTGATTTAAAAAGACTTTTTAAAACAAGCTTCCGCCTAAATCATCAGACCAACTTCATAGTACCATATCATCGTATTGTCACCATATTTATAGATACGCCGAAGATACGCAAGTATACCAAATTTGAGTCAGATCTGACGTCATAAGATGTTTCCAAGATTTGACTAACACTAACAAACTAATAGTGGTCCAGGAGTCAGTGACAGATTTTCATGACCAAGTCCCTCCCAATCGAAACTTCGTAAAATGAATATGGGACTTATACTATGAATACTCGCAACCGTCAGCTGCGATTCCGAGGGTGGGGTGGGCAGTGGCAGCCTCCCACGCATGGAGAAAAAAAAAGTTTTTTCAGTAATTTCCTCTCATTTCAAAATTTATCAGAGTATAGTTTATGTAGTATTTCGAAAGAAAAACATAGTCAGCTGACCATAACACGGTGGATTATACGTCAACTGGCTCCTTGAACATGAAAAAAAAAATATTTCAATGATTTCCTCTCAACTAAAAATTTACCTTTTTTTTTTTTTTTTTTTTTTTTTTTTTTATCGTGCGGAAATCCCTTCGGATACCCCTCCGCCAGCAAGCGGGGGCGGTTATGTCGGGCTTGCACCGACTAAAACCGCACGCCGTCTCGGGTCTTCAGACGCCGGGGCGTAAGGTTACCCATAGAGCATATCCCTCGCACCCCGGCTGACCCTGGGCCATTTCACCACTAACAGCATCGCTCATCCTGTCTCCTCTGAAAGCAGAGGAGTACGGAGAGCGATGTGTTCCCGCCACGTTGGGTATTGGCCGACGATCAATGCCAACCCTATGAAGGGGTGAAGGGGAAGCCATTGACCGCCGCCCAGGGTGTACCGGCCGCTCCAATTCCGTTCCCCCCGGACTGCAGCGGGATCGGAATCGGAGCGACACTCGAGGAGGTTACCCAACACACACCCCAACTAAAAATTTACCTGGTGATCGTTTATATGCTACTATGAATGAAAATTAATGTCAGCTTGCTGTATCTCAGTGGAAAGTTTGTCAGCTGGTACCTTGAAAGGTGTAACGCCACAGCATCTATGACCTACTGAAACTTATCAGCTGACGACTTTCCCTTGGCTTACAGCTAGCTGATTTTTTTATTATTTACTAGAGTATTTCAACAATTCTCTGATAAATTTTCATCCGGGAGGAAATAACGTTTCTTAAGTTATTCTTTACTTCTATATTGCAGCTAGATTGTAAATTAAAATTACCTTCTCCAGATGCTATACTCTAGCAAAAGGTGCACTTGGAGAGAGTAAAGCTACGTACTCACATACGGTTTTACTCGATCGAGCTATCATGTCGAGTAAAATCCATGGCATGGGCTTTCGTCCACACATTCAGCATTAATCTATCGAGTAACGCGCACCGTTCAGTATTCACCGAACCGTTCGAGCCAAAACATGTCTGTTCAACAAAGGAGACAGTGGCTGCCACATTTTGCAAGTCTCGCAGTTATTAATTATAAAAGAATTAAAGAAAATGAAAAAGCTCGTAAATCCTTTGGAATAAACTCGTAAATCCATTTTTTTTATTCTACACGTGTTTTCACGACGATCAACAACGGCGGACGGCGGACTAACGCTCGATTCGCGCCACTCGCAGCGACGTACACACGCTTGAGTCAAGCTCGACGGCTCGCTTCGAGTAGGTGCAAAGGAAATTACTTTTATTTAATTCCATCGAGCCGGCTCGATGCGAGCCTTCGAACTGTGAGTTTTGCGGTCCACACGTTCATATTTACTCGTTTTGGAGTAAAACTATCGAGTAATACCCAATGTGAGTACGGAGCTTAAGTTTTACCCATGACTGCGTACAAAGGCCCTTTGTTGTGTATAGCGCATGCAGAAGATTTTCGGTAGAAAAAAAGGGTGGGGACCAATATTAAACCAATTTCCTCCAATATTAAACTTCATATTTGTTATCACAACTCTCAAATCAAACATACTGCCAAATAACTTAAGAAACATTATTTCCTCCCGGATGAAAATTTATCAGAGAATTGTTAAAATACTCTAGTGAATAATAAAAAAAATCAGCTAGCTGTAAGCCAAGGGAAAAGCCGTCAGCTGATAAGTTTCAGTAGGTCATAGATGCTGTTGCGTTACACCTTTCAAGGTACCAGCTGACAAACTTTCCACTGAGATACAGCAAGCTGACATTAATTTTCATTCATAGTAGCATATAAATGATCACCAGGTAAATTTTTAGTTGAGAGGAAATCATTGAAAATATAATTTTTTTTCTCATGTTCAAGGAGCCAGCTGACGTATAATCCACCGTGTTATGGTCAGCTGACTATGTTTTTCTTTCAAAATACTACATAAACTATACCCTGATAAATTTCCAAATGAGAGGAAATGACTGAAAATACTTTTTTTTTCTCCATGCGTGGGAGGCAGCCACTGCCCACCCCACCCACGGAGTCGCAGCTGACGGTCGCGAGTATTCATAGTATAAGTCCCTTATGCATTTTACGAAGTTTCGCTCGAGAAGAAATAATTGACCGAAAATGTACCTGGCTCCTGGACTATAGAGCAAGTTAAATAAAATATTGTAAAAATCTATTTTGACTGGACTTCATGAAAAAAAAATCAAGTATCTTTATTAACTTCCGTCTCTAAGTCCGTCTAAAACAATACATTCAAAGCAATAGGTAATTTAGGTATAATCTATGGGAAAATAATATACTTAATCTGCTTTTAAGAGTGGCTAGTCTGTACCACAGAAGGTAAAACGGGTACGTTTGCATAACTTAGGTATCTTCAAGAAGTTGATAACTCTTATTAGCAGTAGTGGTCAGTCGGGGTGCGAGGTATATGCTCTATGGGCAACCTTACACCCCGGCGTCTGTAGACCCGAGACGGCGTGCGGTTTTAGTCGGTTCAAGCCCGACATAACCGCCCCCGCTCGCCGGCGGGGGGTTATCCGAAGGGATTTCCGCACGGAAAAAAAAAGGTACTATACCCACATACTAAGATACTAGAACATTATTATACTAACTATTTTAGCTTCCTTGTAAGCGCAAGCTAGCACACATTTTGTTTCAGGCTTGGTGGGAGTAATAAATTTCTGCAACTCCATCAACTCCATCATATCAACCCCCGAATCCTTATTGCACTTCATAATCAATTTCATCAGTTCCACCTTCAATTCTTCTTCTGTTACTGCCTATTGAAAATACAATTTCATTGAAATAAAACACTGGCATTTGAATATCTACTTACTTAAATACTATATCTAAAATCTAGTGGGACGGAAATCACACAGTGATTGTCAAACTTCGGGCCAAACTTAGATATTTTTGTTGCAGTATGTTTATTCAAAATTACAGACCTTAGGCTTTATGCATATTATTCGACGCGTTTATATTTCAGTTTCTTTCAGAGTCTGGTTGTTTTATGTAAATATACAATATACGTATTGTCATTGTCACTCAAATGTCAAAGTCAAATACGCGTTACTCTGATAACTCGAAAGAAACTCACTTGTAAAAGTTTTTTAGGGACAATTTGTATGGTAGGTACCCGAAACCTTGAACGTACAAACCCCAAAATCTAATCAGTTCTTCCCATTAACCAAACAAGATTATTGGCGAAAGAATTTTTTAAATCGGATAAGTGGTTCTTGAGTTATTGCGTAAACAGACATCCAGACATCCAGACCAACAGACAGACCGACACAAAATTTTTTTTTGCTTAATTAGACTTAGAATCATGTGAAACGTCGAGAAAAGTGATAAAAAGTGGGTGTAAGATTTGTTTTTTTTTGCGTGATTTTAAGACTTCGGTGTCCACCTGGTTGGTGGCCCGAAGTAATTAATAAAAAAGAAATCCATATGTATAAAATAGAACTGATAAGAAATAAACAAATTTAATTCAGACCATAATAGTCGGGACCCATTATATCTCGGCTGGCTCAATTTTACACTATAATGGATTCCAACCGTTATAACTCAATAAACAACAACAACTAAATAAACAAGTTCAATTCAGACTATAGTCTGAATTGAACTTGTTTATTTCTACAAAGATAGGTCCGAAAAAGTACTGTGTAGAGTAATTTCTGTAAATTACATACATACTGCACAACTAAAGTGAGCTTTTGTCAACATTCTGTGCCGAGAACACTTATAGGATGTCCTCAAGCGTCCGTGTCGGAGCCATACTTATGGAACTAGAACTCTATGATATTCGTAGAACATCATTATCCACATTATGTGAATGACGATGGTGATAAAATAGAGCGTTATTAAAAAGCGGCGCAAAAAGTTGCTATCATGGAATGCCCGGCAGAATGCAAAATTACAAAACATCGAAATCGTTTTACGTCAGGGCATAGGTAAAAGTTAGTCTTGGGGTGCGACTGGTTGGATCACCTCCAAGTTTGGTGCACCCTGGGCAACGTGGGCGATGACGCATCATTGATTGCTCCTCTGGAGTAGCTGGCATCAACGTCAACGGCCAAGAGTCCGACCGGCCCTTTTCAGGGCCAGCTGACCCCATTGCACGAAGGGTTCGAGGGACGGGTCGGCCCACTGCTCGCGTAGGAGCTGACGGGCATTCGTGCCGCCGTCTGAGTGGGTGGGAGTGGCTGCCCTCCCGCGTCGCGTAATCTCCGGGTGATCTTCAAAGACCCGAATGCCAGCCACATTCGGGTAGTCGTGATCTCGAAGTACGCGGGGCTTGCCTTAATTGACCGGCCCGCGATAAGGAAAAGTCTTTAACACCCGACAGCCAAATCGCAAAAACCAGTGGATACCGGGGGACCTCCACAGTATGTACCCCGCTTCCCGGAATGAGCGTCACCCGGGAAGTGTAATCCTTTCGTCTTATACTCGTGGGAATCAAATGGCAGATTCAATTGAAAATAAAACCCCAAACCCCCAACCGAGCGAAAAAGTCTGCGCGGAGATCGCGCAGCAACGAAGCGTGGAGGTCACGCCAAGGACCGCGGCGGTATCGGAAAAGTTCGACACCGCCAGCGAAAGAAGTAGGGCGAGCAGCCCTTTAGGATTGGGCGTCAAGCCGCAAAAGCGCAAGCGGCGCCCAAGAAAGCACCGACCGGAGGAGGACGTGTTGGATGAGGATTACACCCTCACCAGGACAGCCTCCTCCAGCGACGAGGCGACAATGTGGGCGCTTAAGGTGGCTGCAGTCCACCGAGGGGCGCGAGGAGGACTGTGTGGTGGGCAACCCAGCCGGGCCCCCTCGGCCACTGAGAGGGCCGCGGAAAAATCTCCGCCGAGGCCTTCCAACTCGGCGGTGACGGAACCGTGCGGGAGGACGCGGTCTCTTATGGAGAGACTCCAGAAGGTAACCGCGTCATTCCAGGGGTCCCCAAAGCCTGAGCAAGAGGCGATGTTGCGCATTGTGCTCGACATCGCCTTCGAGAATGAGAGCCTGGCGGCGCAGCTGGCTGAGTCTCGTCGTGAGACGGCTCGACTAGCTGCAGCCGTCGAGGAGCTCAAGAGGGGGATATCGAGCCCGGCTCAACCAGCGCAGCGGGCGCAACCGGCGGAGCCGGCGCGCGTGACTCGCTCGTGGCGAGGCAGTCGGCGCAGTCAGAGCAGGGGGTGTGACCGGTGCAGCAGCCGGCACAGTCGGTGCGGCCGGCGCAGCCGAAGGTACTGTAGCGTCCGGGGGTTGAACGCCACAATATCTCGTGTAGATAATAAGATAAACACAGAGGAAGAAATTTATATGGGCATTTATTATATCAACAAAAGTTTCCTATAACGAGTTTAGGGAGGTTTTTACGCGTATATTATTATTTTAATGCGAACTAGGGAATCGCGAACTCCGCTCAAGGACTGAGCCTAATTTAATTACAATTATATCTTCTCTTCGGCCGGCCGACCCGGGCGGCGCGTCTAGTCGCCCGCTGTCAGCCGCACAGCCGAATGCAGCTCCACGCAGCAATTGTTTTTTCTTCCCTACGCTCTATTTAATTCAAATAAATAATTATTTTTAAACTCTGACACATGATGGCCAGGTAACGAACCGTAGTGTGTGGGACGAGGTCCGAACACTACAGTACCGCCGGCGGAGTCTTTGCTCCCCTATATGGAGGCACTGGAAGAGCGGATGATGTGTCGGATGGAGGCCCTAATGGACTCCATCCGCCGTCCGCCTCTGGCACCACCGGCGGCCGGCTATTCGGCTGCAGCCCAGAGGAGCCCCACCCGGCGGGTGCGGGTGCGACCCTGCCGGGGCCGGCTCCTCAGCCCCCTCCCGCTCAGGGTAAGGGGAAGGGCAAAGGCAAGGGGAAGACGTCCCCAGCCCTGGCCCCAGCCTCAACCGTGGCTCCGACTACCTCCACCCCATTGGAAGGGGGCTGGGAGTTGGAAGGCCGCCAAGAAGGCCAGGAGGGCCGCGGCCACCGCGAAGGCAGCGCCGGGAAAGCTCCGTGCCCCTCGCACTACGGCCGTCGTCGTCACCCTGACGGTGGAGGCAGCGGGTAGAGGCATGGGGTATGCCACGGTGTTGGCCAAAGTGAAGGCCAACGTCGACCTAAAGGCCCTCTAGATCCCGGGTGTCCGGTGCCAGAGCACGGGACGGAGCCCGGCTTCTCGAGGTCCCCGGCGCCGCCAGTGCCGACAAGCCCGACGCACTAGCGGCTCGGCTTAGGGAGTCGCTGAATGCAGCCGACGTCCGGGTTTCCAGGCCCATTAAATGCGCAGAAGTGCGCATTACGGGCCTGGACGACTCCGTCACGGCTGAGGAGCTTAGGCTCGCCGTGGCGGAGGCCGGGGTCTGCTCCCCGGACACAGTGAAGGCCAGAGCTATACGCTTCGGCCGCGGTGGACAGGGGTCAGCAGTTGTCGGCTGCCCTATCGCGGCCGCCCAAAAGGTTGCTGACGGGCGGAGCCTCCTAGTAGGAGGCTTCCTGAGGGCGCATGCACGACTCCTGCAGGACCGACCGGCTAGGTGCTTTAGGTGCCTGTCGGTGGGCCATGTGGGGGTGCACTGCACGGCGGAAGTGACGGCGGGTGACCGTTGCTTACGCTGTGCCCAGCCCAGTCACAAGGCCGGCACGTGTGGCGCCCCGCTGCACTGTTTTAGGTGTGCAGCGGGAGGCAAGCCGGCTGACCACAGGGTTGGCAGCAAGGCCTGCGCCGGAGGGGAGCCGAAGCCAGGAGGCCGACCTTCCGCCTCCAGTTCGCAGCGGGATGCGGAGATGGGGGTTCCATAATGGATCCTCAACTCCGCATCCTGCAGTTGAACGTTGGCCACGGTGCCCATGATCAGGACCGTCTGCTCCAGAGCATGGCACAGTGGGCCATAAATGTCCCCGCTGTCACCGACCCATACACCCACCGGGGCCTGCCTGGGAAACCACGCTGGTCAGCGGCACTGGTACACAACCCTGCCGCCGGCAGCCCCCTTCTTGGCGTCGTTGCAAGGGGATCCGGCTGCGTGGCGGCGGCGGTTGGCGATATTGCGGTCGTGGCTGCTTATTTCACGCCGTACCGAGACCAAGCTGCATTTGAGCAATGGCTCCGTCAGCTGGCCGTCGTCGTCAATGCCTGCCAGCCCCGTCCGGTCCTTGTGCTCGGGGACTTCAACGCCTGGTCGTTGGCCTGGGGTTCCCGACACGATAGGGGCGCGACGGGGCATAGAGGCAGGGCACTGGTGGACTAGGCCGAACGACTCGGCCTAGTCCTCCTAAATCGGGGAGCCGTGGACAAGTTCGTGACCTCGAGGGCTAGTTCCATCGTGGACCTATCGTTCGCGAGCCCTTCGTTGGCGCGACGTGTTCAGGGCTGGCGCGTCGTTTTGGGGGAGGACACAAGTTCGGATCACCGATACATTCGGTTTGACGTGTCCCCCCCTGCGTACGACGCGCCGGCTGCACCGGCTCCACCCGAGCCACGTTGGGCGCTTAAGCGACTTGATCGGGAGCTCCTCCTGGAAGCCGCCATCGTACAGGCCTGGGCCCCTGCGCGGGACAGGCCTGTCAGCATAGACGATGAGGCGGAGTGGTTCCGTGAGGCCATGACCCGTGTCTGTGACGCGGCGATGCCTAGGGCCCCGCCCTATAATCCGGGGGGCGCGATCTCCGACGACCACTAGTAGACCTGCTACTGGTGGTCGTCAGATCACGCAGGCCCGTCTGAGCTGCGCGATCTCACACCGCCGGTGGGCCCGATTCCGTAGGAGGCCTCGCCGCCCCGCAGATGCGGAGGCCCGAAAGGCGGAGTTGTACAAGGGATACAGGAAGGCCAGAGGAGCCCTCCGAGCGGAGATAAGGCGGGCCAAACAGGCCGCCTTCCGCGAGCTGCTAGAGACGCTGGAGCGGGACCCTTGGGGGCGGCCCTACCGGATGGTGAGGGGCAAGCTGCGCCTCAAGGCCCCGCCGTTAACCCAGTGTCTCCAGCCGGAGCTGCTCGGAGGAATTGTTGGCTCCCTGTTCCCAGCGCGGGCGGTGGAACATGTTCCACCGCAGATGACTCTGCCTCGGTCACCAATGGCGCCCGACGTGGATGACGACGACGTGCCCGAGGTCACTTGGGTAGAACTAGAGCTGGCGGTGAGAAGGCTAAGAGCCAAACGCACCGCCCCGGGACCCGACGGCATTCCAGGCCGAGCGTGGGTCCTAGCTCTAGTCAACGACGCTCTCGGGCCCCGACTGAGAGGGCTTCTCAGCGCATGTTTGGAAAGGGGCCAGTTTCCGAAATTGTGGAAGACGGGGAAACTGGTCCTCATCCGAAAGGAGGGGCGCCCGGCGGACTCGCCGTCCACCTATCGGCCCATAGTGTTTCTTAATGAGGTGTGCAAGCTCTTTGAAAGCGCCGAAGCGCCTCGTCGAGCACCTCTCAAGAGTGGGGCCGGACCTGGCGGATAGCCAATATAGCTTCCGCCAGAGGCGCTCCACCGTGGATGCCATAATGCACGTGAGGGCTCTGGCGGAGTATGCAGTAGCCCGGGGTGAGGTGATGTTAGCGGTGTCCTTGGACATTGCCAACGCGTTCAACACCTTGCCCTGGAGTTGCATTAGGGAGGCGCTCGTGTATCACGAAGTACCTCTCTACCTCCGCCGCATAGTCGGGGCGTATTTGACGGAGAGAACCGTCATCTACCCAACCGTGACCGGTCTCGGTCGGCGTGAAATGTCGTGCGGTGTTCCACAGGGATCGGCCTTGGGGCCGCTCCTGTGGAAAATCGGATACGACTGGGTGCTTCGCGGTGAGCTCGTAGGCGGTGCCGCCGTCACGTGCTACGCGGACGACGTATCGCGAAGCGACCCTAAAGGCCACGACCGCGGTTGCCCAAGTCGTTGAGCGGATCCGGCGGCTGGGCCTCGAGGTGGCTCTGCATAAAACCGAGGCCCTGTTCTTTCATGGGCCTCGAAGCAAGCCACCTGAGGGATCCAGTCTCATCGTGGGAGGAAATCGCATCGGCATCAAGCCCCAAATGAAATATTTGGGGCTCGTGCTCGACGGCCGATGGGACTTCGGAGAGCACATCCGAAGTTTGGCCCCCAAACTGAATGGCACAGCTCTCGCTCTGGCGCGGCTGCTGCCCAACATGAGGGGGCCCGATGACTCCTGCAGGAGACTCTACGCGGGGATCGTGCTGTCCATGGCCCTGTATGGGTGCCCAGTATGGGCGGAGGCCCTGAAGGTTGGAAGTGTGCGGATGCTGCGCGCTCCGCAGCGGGTGATGGCCATCATCATCCGCGGTTACCGCACGATTTCCTTCGAGGCGGCGAGTCTCCTTGCCGGAACTCCGCCATGGGACCTGGAGGCGAGAGCCCTTTCGCAACTGTACCAGTGGCGAAAGGAATCGCGGGAGCACAGACGGAACCCCGAGCCTCGAGAAATCGAGGCCGTGCAGTCCCAGCTCCGCCAGGCCATCGTGGTGGACTGGAAGGAACGACTTGGGCGACCAAGAGCAGGGCACGCCGCAATAGCGGCGGTAAGGCCCATCATGGAGGATTGGCTAGAGAGGCCTCTCGTATCGACTGACGCAGGTGATCTCCGGGAAGAGGTGCTTCGGGGACCACCTGCATCGGATCTGGAAGGAGCCAACGCCTGAGTGTCATCACTGCGACGCGAGCGAGGACTCATTGCTGCACACGCTGGCGGACTGCCCGGCGTGGGAGGCGCTGAGGCGTGACCTCGTGGCAGCCATCGGGGTGGGAGTTCTCTCGCTCGGCAGCATGATTGCGGCAATGGCGCAAAGCGCGAGCGCGTGGACCGCCGCCACCTCCTTCTGCGAGCATGTAATGCTCGCGAAGGAGATGGCGGAGCGCGCCCAGGAGAGATTTAGAACTCTCCCGGCCCGCCGAGTCCGCAACTTGCTCGCCGCGCGTCGCAGGCGACTCAGGCGCGGAGGCCACTTAACGACCTCCGTCCTCCATGAGCGCAGGTCTGGGGGAGGCAGGTGAGGCCACCTGTCACCCCAGTAGAAGCAGGCCGGGACGGTGGGGTGACTAGCGACCCTCCCCCAAACCGGGGCCTGACGGGGACACCGTGGTGCCTAAACCCGAGGGGGCCATCTCGAAACCGGAGATGGCCCAGGGTCAGTCGGGGTGCGAGGGATATGCTCCATGGGCAACCTTACACCCCGGCGTCTGTAGACCCGAGACGATGTGCGGTTTTAGTCGGTTCAAGCCCGACATAACCGCCCCCGCTAGCCGGCGGGAAGGGGGGGGGGGTATCCGAAGGGATTTCCGCACGAAAAAAAAAATGGTAAAAAGTAGTCTTACCCTTACTTGTCACGAGTCTTCAGACGCCGGGGGTCTAAGGTTTCCCATAAGGCATTTCCCTCGCACCTCGACAATTTCGTCCCGACAGTTAGTCTTACCCTCAAGCTCAAATCGCCCTAATAATATGTGACACACTTTGTGTGCAGCAATAAATTTCACAAAACATTTATACTCACATAAGTACAGCCGTACATTGCTGACAAAAAAAACATTAAATGCCACATTTTCATTACAGTTGTTTTCTCGAAGCTTGAAGGTTAGGTTAAAGAATACTTTCCTTTGTCGCGGTACAGAAATACAAATATGTCGTGATATTTCCGCAGAATCCTTTATATACAAAATGAAATTACAACAAACTTATTAAATTAAATGGCCTATATCCGATACCAATGGAATAGATGATTACATAGTATTTTATTCATGTCAATGAATATTGCATAGATACCGATCTTTTAATGAGAACTCGCAAGTTTAGTAGTAAAAGATAATCAAAAAGATAGCTATTTGAAATTTTACATAATAGTAAACATAATTCGTTTCCATTTAGTCGTTAATCTTTTCATTTAATGTAAAAATTATATATTTTATTCACTCCGATGATAGTATCAAGTATATGATATACAGGAAGCTAGTTTCATTATTTTCATGCATCAGTCCACATTAGCTACAACAATAAAAAGAATCTACAACGTATGTCTCTTGATCCCTTTTTTTTTTTTTTTTTTTTTTTTCGTGCGGAAATCCCTTCGGATACCCCCCCGCGTGCCAGCGGGGGCGGTTATGTCGGGCTTGAACCGACTAAAACCGCACGCCGTCTCGGGTCTACAGACGCCGGGGTGTAAGGTTGCCCATAGAGCATATCCCTCGCACCCCGACTGACCCTGGGCCATCTCCGGTTTCGAGATGGCCCCCTCGGGTTTGGGAACCACGGTGTCCCCGTCTTGCCCCGGTTTGGGGGAGGGGCGCTAGTCGCCCCACCGTCCCGGCCTGCTTCTGCTGGGGTGACAGGTGGCCTCACCCGCCACCCCCAGGCCTGCGCTCATGGAGGACGGAGGTCGTTAAGCGACCTCCGGCGCCTGAGTTGCCTGCGACGCGCGGCGAGCAAGTTGCGGGCTCGGCGGACCGGGAGAGTTCTAAGTCTCTCCCGGGCGCGCTCCGCCACCTCCTTCGCGAGCATTACATGCTCGCAGAAGGAGGCGGCGGCGGCCCACGCGCTCGCGCTCCGCACCATTGCCGCAATCATGCTGCCGAGCGAGAGGACTCCCACCCCGATGGCTGCCACGAGGTCACGCCTCGGCGCCTCCCACGCCGGGCAGTCCGCCAGCGTGTGCAGCCCTGAGTCCTCGCTCGCGTCGCAGTGATGACACTCAGGCGTTGGCTCCTTCCTGATCCGATGCAGGTGGTCCCCGAAGCACCCCTTCCCTGAGATCACCTGCGTCAGTCGGTAGGAGAGGCTTCCGTGTCGCCTCTCCAGCCAATCCTCCATGATGGGCCTTACCGCCGCTATTGCGGCGTGCCCTGCGCTTGGTTGCCCAAGTCGTTCCTTCCACTCCACCACGATGGCCTGGCGGAGCTGGGACTGCACGGCCTCGATTTCTCGAGGCTCGGGGTTCCATCCCTGCTCCCGCGCCTCCTTTCGCCACTGGTACAGTTGCGAAAGGGCTCTCGCTTCCAGGTCCCATGGCGGAGTTCCGGCAAGGAGACTCGCCGCCTCGAAGGAGATCGTGCGGTACCCTCGGATGACCCTGATGGCCAGAACTCGCTGCGGAGCGCGCAGCATCTGCACAGTTCTGGTCCTCAGGGCCTCCGCCCATATTGGGCACCCATACAGGGCCATGGACCGCACGATCCCCGCGTAGAGTCTCCTGCAGGAGTCATCGGGCCCCCTCATGTTGGGCAACAGCCGAGCCAGAGCAAGAGCTGTGCCCTTCAATTTGGGGGCCAGACTTCGGATGTGCTCTCCGAAGTCCCATCGGCCGTCGAGCACGAGCCCCAAATATTTCATTTGGGGCTTGATGCCGATGCGATTTCCTCCCACGATGAGACTGGATCCCTCGGGTGGCTTGCTCCGAGGCCCATGGAAGAACAGGGCCTCGGTTTTATGCAGGGCCACCTCGAGACCCAGCCGCCGGATCCGCCTAACGACTTGGGCAACCGCGGTCGTGGCCTTTCGGGTCGCTTCGCGGTACGTCGCCCCGCACGCCGTCACGAGCGTGTCGTCCGCGTAGCACGTGACGGCGGCACCGCCTACGAGCTCACCGCGAAGCACCCAGTCGTATCCGATGTTCCACAGGAGCGGCCCCAGGACCGATCCCTGTGGAACACCGCACGACATTTCACGCCGACCGAGACCGGTCACTGTTGGGTAGATGACGGCTCTCTCCGTCAAATACGCCCCGACTATGCGGCGGAGGTAGAGAGGCACTTCGTGATACACGAGCGCCTCCCTAATGCAACTCCAGGGCAAGGTGTTGAACGCGTTGGCGATGTCCAGGGACACCGCCAACATCACCTCACCCCGGGCTACTGCATCCTCCGCCAGAGCCCTCACGCGCATGATGGCATCCACGGTGGAGCGCCTCTGGCGGAAGCCATATTGGCCATCCGCCAGGTCCGGCCCCACTCTTGAGAGGTGCTCGACGAGGCGCTTCGCAATTACTCTTTCAAAGAGCTTGCACACCTCGTCGAGCAACACTATGGGCCGGTAGGCGGACGGCGAGTCCGCCGGGCGCCCCTCCTTTCGGATGAGGACCAGTTTCCCCGTCTTCCACAATTTCGGAAACTGGCCCCGCTCCAAACATGCGCTGAGAAGCCCTCTCAGTCGGGGCTCGAGAGCGTCGTCGACTAGAGCTAGGACCCACGCTCGGCCTGGAATGCCGTCGGGTCCCGGGGCGGTGTGTTTGGCTCTTAGCCTTCTCACCGCCAGCTCTAGTTCTACCCAAGTGACCTCGGGCACGTCGTCGTCTTCCACGTCGGGCGCCATGCGCAACCGAGGCGGAGTCATCCGCGGTGGAACATGTTCCACCGCCCGCGCTGGGAACAGGGAGCCAACAACTCCTCCGAGCAGATCCGGCTGGAGACACCGGGTTAACGGCGGGGCCTTGGGGCGCAGCTTGCCCCTCACCATCCGGTAGGGCCGCCCCCAAGGGTCCCGCTCCAGCGTCTCCAGCAGCTCGCGGAAGGCGTCCCGTTTGGAACGCCTTATCTCCGCTCGGAGGGCTCGTCTGGCCTCCCTGTATCCCTCGTACAACTCCGCCTCTCGGGCCTCCGCATCTGCGGGGCGGCGACGCCTCCCGCGGAATCGGGCCCACCGGCGGTGCGTGATCACGCAGCCCCGTCTGAGCTGCGCGATCTCCGACGACCACCAGTAGACCTGACCCCTCGGATTATAGGGCGGAGCCCTAGGCATCGCCGCGTCACAGACACGGGTCATGGCCTCCCGGAACCACTCCGCCTCATCGTCTATGCAGACAGGCCTGTCCGGCGCAGGGGCCCAGGCCTGTACGATGGCGGCTTCCAGGAGGAGCTCCCGATCAAGTCGCTTAAGCGCCCAACGTGGCTCGGGTGGAGCCGGTGCAGCCGGCGCGTCGCTCGCAGGGGGGGACACGTCAAACCGAATGTATCGGTGATCCGAACTTGTGTCCTCCCCCAAAACGACGCGCCAGCCCTGAACACGTTGCGCCAACGAGGGGCTCGCGAACGATAGGTCCACGATGGAGCTACCCCTCGAGGTCACGAACGTGTCCACGGCTCCCCGATTTAGGAGGACTAGGCCGAGTCGTGCGGCCCAGTCCACCAGTGCTCTGCCTCTATGCCCCGTCGCGCCCCTTTCGTGTCGGGAACCCCAGGCATACGACCAGGCGTTGAAGTCCCCGAGCACAAGGACCGGACGGGGCTGGCAGGCATTGACGACGACGGCCAGCTGACGGAGCCACTGCTCATATGCAGCTTGGTCTCGGTTCGGCGTGATATAAGCGGCCACGACCGCTATATCCCCAACCGCCGCCGCCACGCAGCCGGGTCCCCTTGCAACGACGGCAAGAGGGGGGCTGCCGGCGGCAGGGTTGTGCACCAGTGCCGCCGACCCATCCAGCGCGGTTTCCCAGGTAGGCCCGAGGAACCGGTGGGTGTATGGGTCGGCGACAGCGGCGACATTTATGGCCCACTGTGCCATGCTCTGGCGCAGAAGATCCTGAGCATGGGCACCGTGGCCAACGTTCACCTGCAGGATGCGGAGTTGAGGATCCATTATGGAACCCCCATCTCCGCATCCCGCTGCGAACTGGAGGCGGAAGGCCGGCCTCCCGGCTTCGGCTCCCCTCCGGCGCAGGCCTTGCTGCCAACCCTGTGGTCGGCCGGCTTGCCTCCCGCTGCACACCTAAAGCAGTGCAGCGGGGCATCGCAAGTGCCGGCCTTGTGACCGGGTTGGCCACAGCGGAAGCAACGGTCACCCGCCGTCACTTCCGCCGTGCAGTGCACCCCCACATGGCCCACCGACAGGCACCTGAAGCACCTGGCCGGTCGGGCCTGCAGGAGCCGTGCCTGCGCCCTCAGGAAGCCTCCCACCAGGAGGCTCCGCCCGTCTGCGACCTTTTGGGCCGCCGCGATAGGGCAGCCGACAACTGCTGCCCCCTGTCCACCGCGGCCGAAGCGTATAGCTCCGGCCTTTACTGTGTCCGGGGAGCAGTCCCCGGCCTCCGCCACGGCGAGCCTGAGCTCTTCTGCCGTGACGGAGTCGTCCAGGCCCGTAATGCGCACTTCTGCGCATTTAATGGGCCTGGACACCCGGACGTCGGCTGCGTCCAGCGACTCCCTCAGCCGAGCCGCTAGGGCGTCGGCCTTGGGGCCACTGGCGGCGCCAGGGACCTCAAGAAGCCGGGCTCCCGTCCGTGTGCTCTTGCACCGGACACCCGGGATCTCGAGGGCCTTGAGGTCTACGTTGGCCTTAACTTTGGCCAACACCTCGGCATACCCCATGCCCCTACCCGCTGCCTCCGCCGTCAGGGTGACGACGACGGCCGCGGTACGAGGGGCACGGAGCTTCCCCGGCGCTGTCTTCGCGGCGGCCGCGGCCTTCCTGGCCTTCTTGGCGGCCTTCTTGGCGGCCTTCCGCCTCTTCTTGTTGGCTCCAGCCACCTCCCAGCCCCCTTCCAATGGGGTGGAGGTGGCCGGAACCACGGCTGGGGCTGGGGCTGGGGCCAGGGCTGGGGACGTCTTCCCCTTGCCCTTCCCCTTGCCTTTGCCCTTCCCCTTACCCTGAGCGGGAGGGGGCTGAGGAGGAGTCGGCTCCGGTAATGTCACAACCGCACCCGCAGCCGGGCGGGTGGGGCCCCTCTTGGCTACAGCCGCGTAGACGGCCGCTGGTGGCGCCAGAGGCGGACGGCGGATGGAGTCCATTAGGGCCTCCATCCGACACATCATCCTCTCCTCCAGCGCCTCCATGTAGGGGAGCCAGGACTCCGCCGGCGGTGCCCTTGGCTGCGCCGGCCGCACCGACTGTGCCGGCTGCTGGGCCGGTTGCACCGGCCGCTCCGGCCGCGCCGACAGCACAGGCTGCGCTGACCGACTCGCGGACGAGCGAGTCGCGCGCGCCGGCTCCGCCGGTTGCACCCGCTGCGCCGTTTGAACCGAGCTCGCCATCCCCCTCTTGAGCTCCTCGACGGCTGCAGCTAGTCGAGCCGTCTCCCGACGGGACTCGGCCAGCTGCGCCGCCAGGCCCTCATTCTCGGAGGCGATGTCGAGCACAATGCTCAACATCGCCTCTTGCTCAGGGCTTGGGGACCCCCGGAACGACGCGGTCACCCTCTGGAGTTTCTCCAAGAGAGACCGCGTCCCACCGCTCGGCTCCGGCACCGCCGAGGTGGAAGGCCTCGACGGTGACTTTCCCGCAGCCCTTCCAAGAGCCGAGGGGGCTCGGGTGGATTGCCCACCCCTCACGCCACCACGCGCCCCTCGGCGGCCAGCAGCCACCTTGGACGCCGGCTTCGCCGCCTCGTCGCTGCTGGAGGAGGAGGTCGTCCCGGTGAGGGTAAAGTCCTCGTCCGAAACGTCCCCCCCCGCCCCAGCCTTAGCGCGTCTCCTGCGCTTACGGGTCCGCGGAACGCCCAGACCCGCCGGGCTGCTCGCCCTGCTTCGCTCGTTGGCGGTGTCGAATTTCTCCGACACCGCCGAGGTGTTTGGCGCTACCTCCACGCTTGATAGCTGCGCGATATCCGCGCAGACTACGTCCTTTTCGTCGTCCTTTTTCTTGCCATTGTCGTTTTGAGTTGATCGATCCTTGTCATTTTTTTGAATAGTTATGTAGTCCATAGCATATCCCACGAGTATGGGGGAAAGGTGGTCCATCCAGGCGGTGCCCCCTGCACCTGGATAAGCCTATATACTATGGAGGTCGGCTGGTATCCATAGGTTTTTACGACTTGGCTGTCGGGTGTTATAGACTTTTCCTTGTCGTGGGCCGGCCAATAAAGGCAAGCCCTCCGGTCAGCAAGATCACAGCGTACCCTTCTGGAGCCACCAGTTAGGTCGTTGCTGATCACCTACCGATTACGGAACGCGAGAGGATGGCTAGTCCTCTCTCACCGGCGGCGGCACAAGTGCCCGTCGGCCCCTGCGTTAGCAGTGGGCCGACCCGTCCCCTGATCCCCTCGGATCAACACGTCGCTCGCAGTGTCTCCTCTGATAACAGCAGAGGGGTACCTGGAGCGACCACCACCGCGGGCCTTGCAGGCCCGCCATACCCCGACCCCCTCGTGCAATGGGGTCAGCTGGCCCTGAGAAGGGCCGGTCGGTCGGACTCTTGGCCGTTGACGTTGACGCCAGCTACTCCAGAGGAGCAATCAATGATGCGTCATCGCCCACGTTGCCCAGGGTGCACCAAACGCGGAGGTGTTCCAACCAGTCGCACCCCTATGTCTCTTGATCCCTCATAGTGAAATAGAATTTGATCAGATGAACGATATATTGCAATGCAATAGTAAAATAATATGAGCACATAGGAGTGCTAGTGAATTGCACTCGGAGGGGATAAGACAGAAAATAATCTTACTAATAGCTTACTTTATTAGGATTTTAATTATCACTGATTTTTTAAAGTATTTTGTAAAATCCCATGGGTCAAATTTCTCACTTTTTTTTAAGTTATTCTGACTTCAGTAATCTGGAGTAGTGATCCCAGTTTACAATATGACCGATGTTGCCAGTCGTTATTGTAGTCAAACCCTCGCCCTCACCCCTGTTAACTTTTCAGCATACCTCAAAAGGCTAATGGGTTAAATCATATAATGTTAGTAAACTTGTACAAGAGTTTAATGGGTGTATATTAGATCATTGGTGAATAAAGTATTGTGTAAATAAATAATTAGACTTTCTTAATTACATTTTAATTGCCATTTCTACCTTCAAAGAAACTCCCAGCCTAAAACTTTTAGAATCTCTGTATCTCAAGAATGGTGAGTCGTAGAAAGAAAATATAAGAATCATTTTTACAGAACCGACTTTCAAAAAGGAGGAAGGTTGTTGTTTTATGTATGTTCTCCGAATACTCAAAGACGCCTGAACCAATTTGAAAAATTATTTCTTTGTTTCAAAGGGTATTATATTTCCCAGGCAGTCCTATTTAAATTTCATGAAGATCTGATGATAAGTTTCGACAGACAACGGAACTCTTCAATAAATGCCAGCAAATCATCCGTGATTGCTGCTATCGCATATATAAGAACTGTTTATGATATTACATAATTTAACATCACGCCTATATTTCGTAAATGGGTTCACAGTTGAGTATACATGTTTGTTATAAAAGTCCGTCGTGTAAATACCGATTTTAGAAATTCTTTCAACATCGGGTAAGGTTTTGCTCTCGGGTGCGGGTGGTGCCATATGAATTAAGTTACGTTCACTTAAGAGGGAGAAAATAAAAAAACAACTTCTAAAACCGACTACAACTACAAACACTAAAAAACACTGAAAAAAGAAAAATACCTGACTTACAGATTACATTCATAAGACAAAAGTACGCGTAAGACTTTTCTGTTGAAGTCGGTGCCAAGCCAAATAGGTACCTTTTTTATTTTATTTTTTTCGTGTGGAAATCCCTTCAGATACCCGGCCAGGGGGCGGTTATGTCGGGCTTGAACCGACTAAAACCGCACGCCGTCTCGGGTTTAAAGACGGATGTAAGGTTGCCCATAGAGCATATCCCTCGCACCCCGACTGACCCTGGGCCATCTCCGGTTTCGAGATGGCCCCCTCAGGTTTGCGGAATCACGGTGTTCCCGTTTTGTCCCTGTTTGGGGGAGGGGCGCTAGTCGCCCCTCCGTCCCGGCCTGCTTCTACTGGGGTGACAGGCGGCCTCACCTGCCACCCCCAGACCTGCGCTCATGGAGGACGGAGGTCGTTAAGTGACCTCCGCGCCTGAGTCGCCTGCGACGCGCGGCGAGCAAGTTGCGGACTCGGCGGGCCGGGAGAGTTCTAAATCTCTCCCGGGCGCGCTCCGCCATCTCCTTCGAAAGCATTACATGTGCGCAGAAGGAGGTGCCTCGTGAGGTACCTATGTACCTATTAAGAAGCATGTCTCCCCACGCAAGCGATGATATTGTAAGTGTAGGTGGAGTCTTCAGATTTATAGTAACACAACCCAAACGGGAATCAGACGTCTCGAATGACATTGATTTTTACGTAATTTCGGGCAAGTCAGAAGAAAAGTCTTACGCGTATTTATGTTTTTCGAATTAGGTAGATTTCGATAGGGACATAGGCATGAGTTTATGTTATGTTATGTTATGAAATCGATCTACCTATTGGTTTCTTGACTACTATCGAATTTAAGTTCGTGAACGGGTGGAATCCGGCCTAAGGGGACGGTAGGGCCTCACTTTTTGTGAAATCAGTTTTTCCTCAAAATTTCACGTTCCATGAAAGATATTCGAACCGTTCTAATTTTATCCCATAGTATACATGAATACCAACAACTGTTAAGTATAAACCTATAAGATTAAAACTTTTAAAAGTGGAGGGGGGAAAAACCAAAATTTTTCGGGATAAAAATCGTAACTCTAACCGGTGAACATTCTTGCGGTCGGAAACATTTTTAATCGATAGGCCACTTTTAAGTCTAAAATAAATGTCTGAAAAGTTTTTCGCTAAAAGTTACCGTTTTCCAGAAAAAATAATTAAACATGTTAAAATATTGTTTAAAGTCTGTAGTTCTCTATATAAAGTAATATTAATTGCTTCACGAAATCTACCTGTGCGTTGCCCCTGCGGGAACGGATTTTTAATCTGTAATTCAGATATTTTTTTTACTTTTATCAGTGCTTTTACGTAGATTTCGATGAAATCGATCTACCTATTGGTTTCTTGACTACTGTCGAATTTCAAAAAAATTTCTTCATAGGAGGTCTAGTTATGACTCCCTGAGTCCGAAATGACCACTGGTCAAAAAATTTATATATATATATAAATGTATGTATGGTTCCACTTCCCAAAATTTGCGGCACTCACGGTCGCATTTTTGCCCCGATCGCTTTCAAACTGCGGTCAAAAATTGCTTGGGTGTAAACTTAGTTTAAGTTCGTGAACGGGTGGAATCCTGCCTAAGGGGACGGTAGGGCCTCACTTTTTGTGAAATCAGTTTTTCCTCAAAATTTCACGTTCCATGAAAGATATTCGAACCGTTCTAATTTAATCCCATAGTATACAACCTATAAGATTAAAACTTTAACTAAAAGTGGAGGTGGAATAACCAAAATTTTTTGGGGAAAAAACATAACTTCTAACCGGTGAACATTCTTGGCGTCGGAAACATTTTTAATCGATAGGCCATTTTTAAGTCTAAAATACCAACAACTTTTAATTATAAACCTATAAGATTAAAACTTTAACTAAAAGTGGAGGGGGGAAAAACTAAAATTTTTCGAGAATAAAATCATAACTTCTAACCGGTGAACATTCTTGTTGTCGGAAAGATTTTTAATCGATAGGCCATTTTTAAGTCTAAAATAAATGTCTGAAAAGTTTTTCGCTAAAAGTTACCGTTTTCGAGAAAATAAAATTAAACATGTGGTGAACATTCTTGTTGTCGGAAAGATTTTTAATCG
Source organism: Cybosia mesomella (assembly GCA_946251805.1). Classification (NCBI taxonomy): domain Eukaryota; kingdom Metazoa; phylum Arthropoda; class Insecta; order Lepidoptera; family Erebidae; genus Cybosia; species Cybosia mesomella. The sequence goes on along the minus strand of OX276402.1, from coordinate 20,030,457 downwards.
ATAGGCCATTTTTAAGTCTAAAATAAATGTCTGAAAAGTTTTTCGCTAAAAGTTACCGTTTTCGAGAAAATAAAATTAAACATGTTAAAAAATAATATTAATTGCTTCACGAAATCTACCTGTGCTTTCCCCCTGCGGGAACGGAGTTTTTTTATGACTATTTTGACCGGACTGAGGGAAAAAAGTCCGTTGTATAATCCAATTTCGCTATGCCATCTACCAATTATACCAATTATAAATCTAATCCATCCAGAAACCTACTCAACCACACATGCACCAAATTTCATGAGCTTTAAAAGTTAATTTCATGCTTCTGCCTTAAGAAGACAAGGGGTGCTCTTATAAAAGTTCAACCCAAAGTTCATCCACTTAGGGGATTTAAAAAAAAACATAACGATATACATGTGTGCTCATTTTTGTCAACACTAGTAGGTACACCATTAGTAATATGAAATTTGGTGCTTCTTACTTAGAAAATTACTTACTTTCCGTATAAACTTTCAAACATTATTTTACCCCCTAGGCGTAAAATTTTGAAACATGCTGATATACATATACATTAATTTAGAACCAGAAGTAGACACATAAAATTTCGTGCTTCTAATATTTCTATTTTCATACAACTCTTTAATCCTTATTTTAAACCCTTAGGGGTGAAACTTATGGTAACCCTCCCTTAGTGCTGCTACACGTGCGTAGCAGAGGGTAAAGCGGCGGAACACCGGGTGGACAGCCGTACCTGCGCCGCTTCGAGGCCAAAGCCCCGTTCGTCCGCAACGGGTAGTGGGGGTGCCGCTCTTCGCGGCGGGATGCGGAGATGGACGTCCATAAATGGACACACCACTCCGCATCCTGCAGGTGAACATAAACCACTGCACCGGTGCTCAGGATCTTCTGTACCAGAGCATCGTGGAGTGGTCTATCAACGTGGTCGTGGTCGTTGAGCTGTACTGGGTCCACCCCGGAAGCCCGGTGGACCTGGACGGCGTAGCGACCGTCTTCGGGGGTTCCGCCGCGGACAGCTCGCGCCTTGCAGTCATTGTAAGGGGCCGAGGCTGTGTCGCGGCGGCCTATGAGGGTTTGGCTGTCGTGGCCGTCTACTTCTCGCCAAGCCTTGACCGTTATGAGCTTGAGCTATGGCTCGCAGGACTAGACATCGTTCTCGCTGCGTGCCGTCCTCGCCCTGTCTTGGTCCTGGGAGACTTCAACGCCTGGTCTCTGGCTTGGGGCTCCCGGGAAACCAATGCCAAGGGGCGAGTTCCGGAGGACTGGGCCAACACCCGTGGCCTAGAGGTCCTCAACCGGGGGAGTGTCGCCACCTGGGAGCGGCGGAGGCTCAGTTCGGTCGTGGATGTTGCATTCGCGACCCCTGCTCTCGCCCGCCGCGTCCAGGGTTGGTGCGTAGTGGAGGAGGAGGAGAAGTCATCGGACCACAGGTACATTCGGTTCAACGTCTCTCCTCCACCTAACCTACCGCCGACTATAGCGAACCACCCGGATCCACGTTGGGCGCTCAGACGCCTGGATCGGGAGGCTCTCCTGGAGGCATCTATTGTGCAGGCTTGGATTCCGTCACCGGCCAGGCCTGCCGATGTCGACGCAGAGGCCGAATGGTTCAGGAGAGCCATGTCGCATATCTGCGATACGGCGATGCCTAGCGTGCGTGACTGCTCGCCGCCAGTACACCAGGTTTCGCTGGAGGCGTCGCCGCCCAAACGATGCGGCAGCCCGAGAGGCGGAGCTATATAAGGCGTACAAGGGGGCCAAGAGGACCCTCCAGGTAGCCATTAAGCAGGCCAAACGGCGGGCCCGCGAAGAGCTACTGGAGTCTCTGGAGCAAAACCCATGGGGGCGCCCTTACCTTGCGGTCAGGGGCAAAATCCGCCCAAGGGCGCCCCTACTGACCCAGAGCCACCAGCCGGAGCGGCTGGAGGGGATACTGGGCTCCTTGTTCCCAGCGAGAGCGGAGGAGCATGTTCCTCCGCGTATGGCTCCGCCTCAGGCGCCTGACGCTGATAATAGCGAGAGCGATGTGCCCGAGATCAGGGAGAGTGAACTGGGGGTAGCAGTGCTCCGGCTTAAAGCCCGGAAATGCACTGCCCCCGGACCCGACGGCATTCCAGGCCGAGCATGGGTCCTGGCCCTTGAGGAACTAGGGCCTCTACTGGTGGCACTCTTTAGCGCATGCCTCGAAAGTGGCGAGTTTCCAAAAGCGTGGAAGACGGGGAAACTGGTCCTTATCCGGAAGGCGGGGCGGCTGGCGGATCAGCCATCCGGTTACCGGCCGATCGTGTTGCTCGACGAGATGTGCAAGCTCTTTGAGCGGATTATTGCAGAGCGCCTCGTCGAGCATCTCACGAACGTGGGGCCAGATCTGGCGGACAACCAGTTCGGTTTCCGCCGGGGGTGCTCCACTGTGGAAGCTATCATACGCGTTAGGCGCCTGGCAGAGGAAGTAGTCTCGCGGGGTGGGGTGGTGGTGGCGGTGTCTCTCGACGCCTTCAACACCCTACCCTGGAGCTGCGTTAGGGAGGCGCTCGCGTATTACGGAGTGCCTCCTTACCTCCGCCGCATCGTCGAGGCATACATATCCGAGAGGGCCATAGTTTACCCGAGCTGGCTAGGGCCAGGGCGGCGAGAAGTGTCGTGCGGTGTTTCACAGGGGTCGGTCCGAGGGCCACTCCTGTGTAACATCGGATACGACTGGGTGCTGCGCGGTACGTTGCTCGAGGGTGTCAGCATAGTGTGCTATACTGACGACACCCTCGTTATGGCGTGGGGAGCAACGTACCGAAGCGCGGCACTGAAGGCCACGGCAGGGGTTGCTCAAGTCGTGGGTCGATTACGGCGGCTGGGACTCGAAGTGGCTCTCCACAAATCCGAGGCTATGTGTTTTCACGGGCCTCAGAGGGGGCCACCTGCGGGAACCAGCATAACCGTAGGGGGCGTAAGCATCGGCATCGAGCCCACGATGAAGTACCTTGGGCTCGTACTCGATAGCCGATGGGACTTCGGACCTCATCTCCGAAGTCTGGTCTTGAAACTGAGGGGGGCTGCGGCCACGATATCGCGGCTGATGCCCAACGTTAAGGGACCCAACGCCCCCACTAGGAGACTCGTGCGAAGCATGGCCCTATACGGGACCCCGTATGGGCGGAGACTCTGGCGGCCCGCAACGTGGCTGTTCTAAACAGCCCGTTAAAGGCGATGGCCGTCAGAGTCATCAGGGGGTATCGCCCGATCTCCGTCGAGGCGGCATGTCTCCTAGCCGGGACCTCTCCATGGGACCTGCAAGCGAGAGCCCTTGCGCTGCTGTACTAGTGGCGCAAGGAGGCGCTGGAGCGGAGCCATAGGCCGGAGCCCCGAGAAATCAGGGCTCAGCGGTCCCTGCTCCGCCAGGAACTCATGGAGACATGGAGGGTGCGACTTGAGCACCCAAGGTGGGGGGAATCCACCATTGCGGCGGTGAGACCGATCATGAAGGAGTGGTTGGAGAGGGACCATGGGGACTTCTCCTACCGGATGTACCAGATGGTTACCGGACACGGGTGTTTCGGTAAGTATTTGTGGCGCATCCACCGGGAGACAACGCCGCAGTGCCAGCACTGCGAGGATCCTGGCGAAGACACGGCGCTCCACACGTTGGTGGAGTGCCCTGCGTGGGCGAGTCAACGCCGGGGTCTCGTTGTGGTCCTGGGCGTGGACGTTCTGTTGTTGGAGACCATGGTGAGGGCCGTGGTCTCCGACGGGAGCAAGTGGCACGCCGCCGCCTCTTTCTGCGAGCAGGTAATGCGCGCGAAAGAGACACTGTAAAATTTAAATAATATTTATAAATGAGACTAACTACTGGCTAGGGCGAGCAGAGGTAAAATAAAAGTTTGATTACAATATATTATGACATTATAATTGGTGATAGAGAACGTTACATGAATTTATATTTGGTATTGGAGTAAATGAACCTCAGGGAATGGATTCGTAATAAATATTCTGCCGTGGCGTTGTTCGGTCCGTTGTGCAAAGATGGTAGTATGCACTTAGCTAGTGGACACGGGGCTAGTGGTGTTGCCGGCGTGCCAGGGTCTCCACTGGTGTGCCTCGCTACCGCTATGATGGTGCGAAGCCCAGTGCGAAGACCCTGGAAATAGAAAAAAATAAAAAGAAGTGCGGGTCAGTTTCTCACTAGGTAATTACATCCAAGGGTACGCCGCAATAGCGGCGGTAAGGCCCATCATGGAGGATTGGCTGGAGAGGCTTCACGGAAGCCTCTCGTACCGACTGACGCAGGTGATCTCCGGGAAGGGGTGCTTCGGGGACCACCTGCATCGGATCAGGAAGGAGCCAACGCCTGAGTGTCATCACTGCCACGCGAGCGAGGACTCAGGGCTGCACACGCTGGCGGACTGCCCGGCGTGGGAGGCGCCGAGGCGTGACCTCGTGGCAGCCATCGGGGTGGGAGTCCTCTCGCTCGGCAGCATGATTGCGGCAATGGTGCGGAGCGCGAGCGCGTGGGCCGCCGCCACCTCCTTCTGCGAGCATGTAATGCTCGCGAAGGAGGTGGCGGAGCGCGCCCGGGAGAGACTTAGAACTCTCCCGGTCCGCCGAGCCCGCAACTTGCTCGCCGCGCGTCGCAGGCGACTCAGGCGCCGGAGGTCGCTTAACGACCTCCGTCCTCCATGAGCGCAGGCCTGGGGGTGGCGGGTGAGGCCACCTGTCACCCCAGCAGAAGCAGGCCGGTTCGGTGGGGCGACTAGCGCCCCTACCCCAAACCGGGGCAAGACGGGGACACCGTGGTTCCCAAACCCGAGGGGGCCATCTCGAAACCGGAGATGGCCCAGGGTCAGTCGGGGTGCGAGGGATATGCTCTATGGGCAACCTTAAACCCCGGCGTCTGTAGACCCGAGACGGCGTGCGGTTTTAGTCGGTTCAAGCCCGACATAACCGCTCCCGCTGGCACGCGGGGGGGATTCCGAAGGGATTTCCGCACGAAAAAAAAAAAAAGGTAATTACGTCCAAGTGACCCGCTTAAATAGCAGGTGAAGAGAATCTCCCAGCGGCAATGCAGCGTAGCTAGAAGCTATAAAAAAAAGAATATAAATAGGCAGCACAAGCTGGTGACGCGACCTCTGACCGTAGGGGTCATCGGCCTCGTGGCACTAATTAGGAAGGCTGAAATAGCACAATACTAATTGCAAAACAAAATATATTAAGCCATGCATTTTAGCAGGCAATAAGCTGCACCGATGGAAAGTCTTCACCTGTAGAAAGAAGTAGGAAATGTTGATCTCAAAACTTACCCGGAGCCGACAGCAGTTGGCCACGGGCCACGACCTTCCTCGGCGAAGGTTGCCAAGAAAAGGAACGATTTAAGAGCCGTCAGTTGATAACTGGGCTAGTGTTGTCCAATCTCGCTCGCACAACCATAGATAATTAGTAATAAGTTATCGAAACATACTAAAATATCGATTAATTTATGGATATAATTCTAATTTTATTTCTAAAGAATCCACAACGTTATACAGTCTTAGCGGTTTAGGCTCTACGTTGGTGAATAGGTCTGTCAATCGGTCAGAACAAGTAATTATTTATCTTACCATTAGACAGCAGATAAATTCAGTTTTATTTGGTAATCCTTCAAATTACAACCCTCAACAACCTAATTTTTAAGGTGCTGCAAGACAGTGGACCACGTGTGCCGATGGCAACATGACTTTTCATATAATTGAAGGCTTCATGGCGGAACCAAACTTCGCTATAAATACTTCGCCTGATTAGGCTGCATACAACGAAGTGGGAGGGCTCATTCGTCTATATTTGCTTTATTCGCACGCATAACGGATAAGTGGGAATAGCAAATACCTGTAAACGTCCACTTGTCCACCCCGTCCACTTATTTTTTGACACATATTAAAGGATACAAATAAACCGCTAGTACCAGAGCAACAGTACAACAGGGCAACACATATATTTGGCATGTATGGCACATCAAATGACAAACAACGATCACGTGACAAATATTCGCGCGAATACTACCTAGCCGCGTAACAAATAATACAAAGCTAAGTGTGGATCCGCCATCAGCTGCAGAAATCACAAAGCATTTTGCGGTCTGCAGGTTTTTATAACGAAAAAACTTTGAGCCCTTCGTTTAGAATATATAGTTAATTAAAAAGTAATTCAAATGACGATTTTGTAGAAAAAGTAAAAATTGACTTACGGGCGTGGTATCTAAAGAATATGGACAGATTCGGCAGTTTTCTGATAAGTGAAGTTTTTTGGACTAGCTTATCTAGTGTCGTCTAAAGCGTGCGGTAACTATAAAAACACTAGTTATGTATCCTTTAAAAAATCTATATTTAACTTAAAAATAGTTAAAATGAAATCAGATAAGAATAAATCTATATTTAACTTAAAAAGGAACGCCCTCGCCAGAGGTGGTGGTGGCGGTGTCTCTTTACATCGCCAACGCCTTTAACACCCTGCCCTGGAGCTGCGTTAGGGAGGCGCTCGTGTATCACAAAGTGCCCCCCTACCTCCGCCGCATTGTCGAGGCAAACCTATCTGAGAGGGCCCGAGCTGGCTAGGGCCAGGGCGGCGAGAAGTATCGTGCGGTGTTCCACAGGGGTCAGTCCTAGGGCTGCTCCTGTGGAACATCGGCTACGATTGGGTGCTGCGCGGTCCGTTGCTTGAAGGTGTCAGCGTTATCTGCTACGCTAACGACACCTTCGTAACGGCGCGAGGAGCAACGTACCGATGCGCGCTAAAGGCCACGACAGGGGTTGCTCAAGTCGTGGGTCGAATTTGGCGGCTGGGACTCGAGGTCGCCCAAACCTTCACAAATCCGAGGCTATTTGTTTTCAAGGGCCTAGGAGGGGGCCACCTGTGGGAACCAGCATAACCTTGGGGGGCGTAAGCATCAATCCCTCGATGAAGTATCTGGGGCTCGTACTCGATAGCCAATGGGACTTTAGACCACATCTCAGAAGTCTGCAGCCGCGCTATCGCGGCTGATGCCCAACATGAAGGGACCCAACGCTCCCACTAGGACACTGTACCTGGGGATCGTGCGAACCATGGCCCTGTACGGTGCCCCCGTATGGGCGGGACGTTTGGCGCCCCGCAACGTGGCTGTTCTAAACAGCCAGTTGAAAGCGATGGCCGTCAGAGTCATAAGGGGATATCGCACGATCTCCGTCGAGATGAAATGTCTCCTAGCCGGGACTGCTCCGTGGGACCTGGAAGCGAGGGCGCTTGTGTTATTGTACCAATGGCGTCATGGAGGAGTGGTTGGAGAGGCACCATGGTGACCTCTCCTACCGGATGTCCCAGATAATTACCGTACACTTCGGGTACTTCGGTAAGTATCGCTCTGCTATTTTGTATGCAAAGTCGATATCATACAATACATCCTTTGTCATCTGTAAATATTGTAATAAGATCATTTTTATTTTAGGCAATAGTTATAGAAAAAATTGTATATTACTATATACCTACTGTTTTTTATCTCTACGACTATATGAATGACAATACCGTAGAATAATATACCTAATAATGTGTATGGACCTCACTAGATTTATGAACTGAAGTTCTTCATAGTAAATTATATTTACATCATAAAACACACGAATATAACACACTATCACAAAAGATTTCTGGTTATAATATTTTATGTCAATTGTGTATTATCGTATTTATGAAATCTACGGAGAAAAACTCCTAGTCATGCCAAGAAAATTAATTAATATTATTTAAATATTAATATATTAATATTTAAATATATTATAAATATAATATATAATAATATATTAATTAATAGGTATCGGTAGTGCAGGGGTGTGTGTTGGGTAACCTCCTCGAGTGTCGCTCCGATTCCGATCCCGCTGCAGTCCGGGGGGAACGGAATCGGAGCGGCCGGTACACCCTGGGCGGCGGTCAATGGCTTCCCCTTCACCCCTTCATAGGGTTGGCATTGATCGTCGGCCAATACCCAACGTGGCGGGAACACATCGCTCTCCGTACTCCTCTGCTTTCAGAGGAGACAGGATGAGCGATGCTGTTAGTGGTGTCGGCTGTCAGCCGGGGTGCGAGGGATATGCTCTATGGGTAACCTTACACCCCGGCGTCTGAAGACCCGAGACGGCGTGCGGTTTTAGTCGGTGCAAGCCCGACATAACCGCCCCCGCTGGCAGGCGGGGGGGTATCCGAAGGGATTTCCGCACGATAAAAAAAAAAAAAAAAAAAAAGGTATCGGTAGTGCAATCGAAGGCAGGGGGCGCGGGTTTGATTCCCGCTCAGTGCAAATATTTGTATGCATGAATATGTATATTTGCATTCGTCTGGGTGCTTCTATGTATAATATGTATATATTTACAAAAAAAACTCACTTCTGCCGGCACTCTGGGAGTGCCGGCAGAAGTGAAAACTTGAATATTAACATTGTGCATTTTTGATATTTTGGAATGGTTAGGGAATAATTTGACACGAATTGCTTTAATTATCAGTATAAATGTACTATCATTTATGTGGTAACATACAATATTCATTTATGGCGCTATCGTACACAAACAAGACAATTTATATTACCTACATTAAAAATGTAACACTTCGGAACTATTACAATTATTTTACATTAAAAAGTTTATCTCTCAGAAAAATCTACTTCCATCAATAATTTCAACGACTTTTTCACCATCATCATTACCAGAACCATCATCGCCAATATATTTATAAAGTACTCACTCATTTTCTTTCGCTATTTCTTCGTCACTTTTTTAATAGATGTACTTTGTTTAATTTCCATTTTATATCAATAGAATGGCACAAAATAGAATAAATCTTACAAAAAGACATATGATGATAAAAAGTGTTTCTTGAGCCTCGGTCGGAATCGATCTCAGTCTTGACGAAGTTAACGACCACTCAATAGATGAACGCGCCACCAAGGTTTTTAAGTACAGTGTGAAATTAGCTCTTCTATATTTGTTGTCTTACGTTCAGGTCACGTGTTTTACTGACGCGAGTTTAACCTTTTTCACCCATTACAAAAAAAGTGCACAACGCCGCTAAAGAAAACCAAAAAAACGCCTGCGCCAGAGTTTCGTCCGTCAAGCAGAACCCGCTAGCAGGTGAGATAGTCTTGGGCCTCGAATTCCCAAATTCGAAAAGGCACCTAGAAGGGTTCCGTAGCAGCAAGTAAAACATCATAATGTTTATTTTTTATTTTTATACTATAATGAGTTGATTGAATGAAAGGTAAATTGCGGATTAAGATTTATATCGTATTAAAGAAAAACTACTTAAGTACTAGATCTCGTTGAAACCAATTTTCGATAAAAGTTTACATGGGTACATCATATATTTTTTTTAGTTTTATCATTCTCTTATTTTAGAAGTCACAGCACCCCCCCCCCCCTGTATATTTGTAACTTTATAACCCCCCCCCCCTGTAACATAACACATATTTTACCAGTTTGGAAGTATCTCTCGCGCAAACTATTCAGTTTAGGGAAAAATGATATTAGAAACCTCTATATCGTTTTTGAAGACCTATCAAATTAGCATAGTTCTTATAGTTTCGGAAAAAAAGTGGCTGTGACATACGGACGGACAGACAGACAGACAGACAGACATGACGAATCTATAAGAGTTCCGTTTTTTGGCATTTGGCTACGGAACCCTAATAACAACTTCAAACAGCTGATAGAAAAGTAGAGATGGTTTGGAATTTCAGAGGATTCTGTGTAATAGGGGTTTTCGTTCCTGCTAATAACACAAATTTATATTCTTTGCTCTATTTATTTCACATATAAATATACCTATTACCTGTGGAGCTAAAAAGTACATGATATGATATGTTTTTTATACATTATTTTAATCTTATACAGGTTTAGTAAAAATGTAGTAAAGGGAGCATTACGTCAACATCCAGACATTTATACGTATACGTATAACTCGAAAACCGAGTAATTGAATACCAACACCATTCCTTATAACTTGAATCCATACTGGAACAATAAATTACATTATATTATTTCAAATATTTACAATACTATCAAACATTCAGATTACATTCCGAAATTTTATCTTAAAATGTTGCATTTGTTTTGCGTTGAATATTTTTGTGTTTTATTATATTTGAATGTAAATAATTGGCAACCCTAAAGAAATAAAAGTTGATATCAAATACCAAGTTTTTTTTACTACGTAATTTATTTTAGCACTGAAATACTATACATACTTACCTTGGGTGAATTATCTACAATGCATTTGAAGATTAATGCAGCCCTCTCACAACCCTTCGTCCCATCGGAGACTTTGACATCGTTAACTGAAAGTTTAATAACCAAAGAGTTTTAATACATCTAAAAAACTTTTTAACAAAAAATTAAACCGCGGAAAAAACTGAAAAGTAAAAAATAATAAACCTTTTTTATTTAACTTTATTAACTAACTTCTTATAGTAATGAAACTATGTCTAAGTATATATTTCTGTAAATAGTGGAGTTTTTAATTAACCTTAATAACTAAGTCCTCAAACTAATGTAAGTATAGCTAAGTAATTTTGAGTCGGTGCCAAACAAGCTATGTAATTTAGCTTAACAATTCTACTCTCTGATTATTCCAATGGTAACTGTCGCATTGAAATAGAAATAACATTATACATGTACAAGAATTTTTCGGAGACAGGACTTTTCAAAGTTGCCCTGCATCTTTCGCCCAGTTATATTCTATTCACGGAGATATAGGATCACTGACTGCAAAACTGAAGCCGTTCCATTTGTGTATGCTTTAATGTCTGATAGGAAAGAGCAATCGTACATTGTATTATTTGAAATGATAAAATCCCAAATCCCTCAGTGGTGTCCACAAAAATTTCATATAGATTTTGAAACTGCTGCTTCAAACGCATTGATGACAGTATTCCCGGACATAAAAATCAAATTTTGCTATTATGACTTTACCAAAAGTTTATGGAAAAAGGCAAAAACATTGAAAATAAACCGTAAAAGAGATCGAAGGCATCTATTCCAATAAACCAAAAATTTTCATTCATCAAATATATATTATGGAAAATTTCTGGCTCAAGTGTTGTGCTTTTCGATCACAATGGTGTATTAGTTTTTTAAGACACCGTACTAATAACACGGTAGAGAGTTGAAACTCAAAATGAAACAAAGAAATGAAGAAAAAAGGTCCAATTTCTCTCTTGAGATTGCTCAATGCACTAGTTAAGTTAGAGCATGAGAATGAACTGCAGAGAGAATTAGAAGATGTGGAAAGACGACAAGAGTATATCGATGACGATGATTTCATTATGCAAACACAATATTACAACTTTTGCATAATGAGATAAGCGTCATTTTTTTTTAGAAAAGCTTCGTTAGCCTAGATAAGTAGGTACCTATAATGGAAACTGTTACTGTAGCTTGCAAATCTTTGACGGGCAGAGTGAATATATTTACCACATATGTTGAGACATTATCTACCACAAAATCATAAACAGAAAAATAAAATAGAGTTAGAAAATCAAATGAGAAGGATTTTTCAGTAAATTCATTTTAATTATGTGGTTTTTAAATTGCCTCTGCCTTTGTAAGGGTTAAATACCCTTCGTCCATATTGATAACCAGAGTTTGATAACCAGTTACCAAAGTAGGATTTTTTTTTTTTGGGCAATTGGTTATCAAACAGGGATTATTTTTCGCTTTTAAATATTTTTTTGGTAACTCGTTAGTTGGAACACTGCCTGAAAGATATGTGTTCCTAGTTCTTCCCAGAGCAGCCCCAATTATCAAACTCTGGTTATCAATATGGACGAAGGGGTTATAAAGTAAATAGGATGTTTTAAATAATAATATGACCCCCAGTACAAGCGATTCTCACTGGTCATATTAGTATGACAGGGACAATGACAAGTATGATCACCAATACAAGCGATTCTCACATTGGTCATATCAGTATGACATGCCAGTATGACCACCAAGAAACGCCGAAAAAGAAAATGAAAGTCTGATGAAATTATTTGAATGAATTGAATTATTAAATATATAAGACTGATTAATAATAATTATTATATAACTTTCCCAAATTAAAAAATGTGATTTAAGTATTATTTTTGATATCTTAGTGCATTACAATTCCTGGAAATAATGAATAAAGTAGTTTATACGTTTATCCGTTTGTTCGTAGTTCCTATGGTAGTTCATTCTAATTTTTCAGGAACTATAAGTATTATTCTTATGAACATTTCTGACTGATTGTATGCTGTGATTTATTATGCATAAGTTTAGTATTTAGATAAGTCTTAAGTGATCTCAGTTTTTAACAATTCGTAAAATTACTAAAAAGTTGTATATTTTTTTTGTTATTTTGTTTAAAACAAGATGATTTTTGTTAAAGAAGATGATAATTATTTTACCTAGAGTTATTTTGTAATTAAAGTAAGTATAACATTTATGACTGTCTTTTAGTTACACATTAGGTACCCTGCCTTTCTTCCTTTTTATATGTGGATTTTTAGTTTGGCCCTTATGAGTCCTGGGGTTATCCTTTCGAGGGCTTACCCGGGGTGCCCGGCAACGGACACTTGGGGAGGACACCGTGCGGTTTTAGTCGAGACACGACATAGCCACCCCCGCTGGCTAGGGGGGGGGGTATCCGAAGGGATTTCCGCACGTAAAAAGAAAAAAGCCCTTATGAGTAAAATTCATCAATTTTTTTTCCATGAAAGCTGCACTACAGTCAAGAAGGCTTAAGACGGCGTGTTCTAAATAGAAAGATATTTTTTCTATAAGAACGAAAGAACGGCTATAGCAGACGAAGGCTATACCCGGTGTATCAATATTGATAAATTACTAGGCACGTAACGTCTATAGCAGGCGCAGGCTATGACCGGTGTGACCTATTTAGTGAACAATTCGACTATTACAATTGACGAAACTTCTATAGCAGGCGTGGGCTATAACCGGTGTGACCTCTTAGTTATCATACTGACTTTTAATAGGGACGTAACGTCTTTAGCAGGCAAAGGTTATAGCCGGTGTAAACTTTCTGTGGACGTGTTGACCATTAGTAAGAACGCAACGGCCAGTGCATATGAAGGCTATAACCGGTGCATAGTTATTTTAATAATATGATACTTAAGAACAGCGACGGAGCGGCCAGCACCGGCGAAGGGTATAAGCCTTCGCAACTTTATTTGATAATATAATATCTTTTATTTTTGACGAAACGGCTCAAGCATTTAATACAAAAAAATAGTGTCAAAGTGACGTTATAAAATAAATAGAAAAGTCCGTGAACGTGTTAATTACGTAAAGCGTAAAACGCGGCGGGGGCGCGGCGCGACACGCCCCTTTGCCGGAAAATGCCAAGCGTTCACGAAGTTAATGTCATCGAGACAACTCGAACGAGCACACGTGTGAGGGTACGTCGTTGCGAGTGGTCGTGGGGAGAGCGTATTTTTTGGAATTTTAATGTTTATCGCTGGAGATTTCATATTGCATTGTTAATTAGGTTTGATTATTTCGTTAAATTTAAGGTAATTTAGTGATCTTTGTACATTGTTTGTTTGGCGCTGACTCAAAATTACTTAGCTATACTTACATTAGTTTAAGAACTTAGTTATTAAGGTTAATTAAAAACTCAACTATTTACAGAAATATATACTTAGATATAGTTTCATTACTTTAAGAAGTTAGTTATTAAGGTTAAATAAAAAAAGTTTATTATTTTTTGCTTTTTTTTCGGCGGTTTAATTTTTTGTTAAAAAGTTTTTAATTCATAATTTTTTGTGGCTGTAATCCTCTAATTACTACATGCGTAATTTTTGATTACTTTTAAAATAGGTATATATTAGATTTTTTTTTTCAAATTTACAGGGACCAACTTTGGGGTATACTTCCAATAAAAAAAGAATTATGGAAATCAGACAACTCTGTTAAAAGTTATGCGTGGTCATAACAGAGTACTCACTGATTGTAAGATATGCCTTACAATCAGTGAGTGAACAATCAATCATCCCCTGTTTTCCTACCCTTGAGGTTGGGTTTTTATTTTCAAATTTATATGGGACCAACTTCGGGGTATAGTGTTTCCAATAAAAAAAGAATTATCAAAATCGGACTACTCTTTAAATAGTTATGCGTAGTCATACATAAAAAAAATATACGCGTCGACTTGAGAACCTCCTCCGTCTTTTCGTCGGTTAAAAAAGGAAGATTATTATTGATGAATCACAACTTCCGACGATCATTGAAAAATAATTTAAATATTATTAATGACAACAATTTCAAAATGGACTTTTAGCTTTACCAGAGCGCCAATCCTCTGCACCAAGCATCAAAAGCTTGCACTTGGAGCCCGGAATCTGAACCCACTATTCTACCTATGCTTCCAAGACAAGAGACAAGTCTTCTACAGGATATAAATATAGTCTTTACATCGTCGATAATAAATGAGAAGACAAAATGAGAAAGCAGACCCTGCGCTCCGAGATGGAAGCTTCTGAAGGATATACTCCGGGATATAGGATATAGGATTCCGGGATACTCGCGAAGATGACCTCGACGGCAGATGATATATTATACTGTTAAAAAAAAATATTTTTCATCTCTCCTGTTCGGAAAGTTTAATTTTCATGGAAAAGCCGGGTGGAAAGTAGCTTATTTCATCCCTAGGGTAGAAAGTAATTTTTATTTAATTTTAAGTTTTGCCATGGAGTCCATGATAATTAAGTTACGTCATAATGCCTTGATATCGTGACGGTTTTTTTACATACCCGCCTAGATAGATGCACATCTCGTGACCAACTAGATTACAATGTAACCAATAGATTTGATTTTCAAAGCTTTCTAATGTTGGCAGTAGGTATGTACGACCTATAACTTTTTTTTCAGTATTTTTATTAAATTTAAGTTTTAAATTTATTTTTATTTAAAATTAAGTAGATAAATTTAGTATTAAATTTAAAAAACAATTTAAGTTTAAGATTCAATAAAAAAAAATACCTTGTGTTAATTGTGGTTAAAAATGGTTTCGGAAAGTGATTCCAGTGACATAGATATTAATTTAACTCCCGATGAGATTTAAGAACAGGCAAAAGCTGTTGTTAATAATCCATTTTCAAATTGTTCTAATTTTACTTTAAATTTTAACTCATAATCAATCTGTTTCATTAAATGTGTGTGTAGTATTTTAATTTCCTCGCATAGTCGAAATGAAAAGTAGAGTGTTTACCTTGGGTGAACATTTCACCCTCGAACTATTGGCCAGTAGTATCTCGGGTGAAATGGCTGACTTTCAACCCTTGTGTAACAATCTACTATGATTAAGTCACCTTTAACACAGATATTAGCTATTTTCTTTGCATTGATCAATCGTTTCTCATCGCCGTTCTTCATCCGCTCTGCTATTTTGTATGCAAAGTCGATATCATACAATCCATCCTTTGTCATCTGTAAATATTGTAATAAGATCATTTTTAATTTAGGCAATAGTTATAGAAAAATTTGTATATTACTATATACCTACTGTTTTTTCATCTCTACGACTATATGAATGACAATACCGTAGAATAATATACGTAATAATGTGTATGGACCTCACAAGATTTATGAACTGAAGTTCTTCACAGTAAATTCGTCAACATCATAAAACACACAAATATCAACATCATAAAACACACAAATATAACACACTATCACAAAAGATTTCTGGTTACAATATTTTAAGTCAATTGTGTATTATCGTATTTATGAAATCTACGAAGATTATGAACTCCTAGTCATGCCAAGAAAATTAATATTGTTATATAGTTATAACATGTAGATGGTAGCGGTAGTGCAATCGACTGCTACGACAGGGGGCGCGGGTTTTATTCCCGCTCAGTGCAAATATTTGTATGCATGAATATGTGTATTTGCATTCGTCTCGGTGCTTCTATGTATAATATGTATATATTTACAAAAAAAAAACGACGGGTTGCATTCCGGGAGTGCCGGCAGAAGTGAAAACTTGAATATTAACGTTGTGCATTTTTGATATTTTGGAATGGTTAGGGAATAATTTTGCACGAATTGCTTATTTATCAGTATAAATGTACTATCATTTATGTGGTAACATACAACATTCATTTATTACGCTATCGTACACAAACATGGCAATTTATTTTACATTAAAAATTTAACACTTCATAACTATTACAATTCTTTTACATTAATGTCTCAGAAAAATCAACTTCCATCAACTTCCATAATTTCAACGACTTTTTCACCATCATCATTACCAGAACCATCATCGCCACTCACTCACTCATTTTCTTTCGCTATTTCTTCGTCACTTTTTTCATTAATAGACGCACTTTGTTTAATTTTAAATTTACCGGTGGTAGAAATTTGATGACACAAATTTGTCACAAAATTCGGCCGGGTAGGTACCACCGTGCACGATTGCGAAAAACCCTCCATAATCTAATTTCGGTTTGATTGCGTTCAGGGGTCAGCAAGTGCATAGCCGGGCAGGGAGATTGTGGTCGCAGCACTGGTGGGACCGGTGGGTGTCACGCGGTGCTGCGACGACAATCCTCTTCTGATGAGGCCGTCAAGCTGACTGCCACCATTGTTAACATGGTACGTATATGTAATGGTCCTCTTTCCTGAGACTTTACCTTCAGCTTACCATCAGGCGAGGTGAAGTCAAATTGACGTGTCCTAAATATATATAAAAAAAAAATATATATAATTGATTTATAGCACAAAATAGAATAAATATTACAAAAAGTTATATGATGACAAAAAGTATTTCTTGGGATTCGGTCGGAATCAATCTCAGTCTTGACGAAGTCAACGACCACTCATTAGACGAACGCGCCACCAAGGTTGTTAAGTACAGTGTGAAATTAACGCTTCTATATTTGTTGCCTTACGACCAGGTCACGTGTTTACTGACGCGAGTTTCACCTTTTTTACCTATTACAAAAAAATCCGTTCCCGCAGGCGCAACGCACATGTAGATTTCGTGAAGCAATTAATATTATTTTATATAGAGAACTACGGACTTTAAACAGTTTAATTTTTTTTTCTCGAAAACGGTAACTTTTAGCGAAAAGCTTTTCAGACATTTATGTTAGACTTAAAAATGGACTATCGATTAAAAATGTTTCCGACGGCAAGAATGTTCACCGGTTAGAAGTTATGATTTTTTTCCCGAAAAATTTTGGTTTTTCCCCGTCCACTTTTAGTTAAAGTTTTAATCTTATATGTTTGTAATTAAAAGTTTTTGGTATTCATGTATACTATGGGATAAAATTAGAACGGTTCGAATATCTTTCATGGAACGTGAAATTTTGAGGAAAAACTGATTTCACAAAAAGTGAGGCCGTACCGTCCCCTTAGGCCGGATTCCACCAATTCACGAACTTAAACTAAGTTTACACCCAAGCAATTTTTGACCGCAGTTTGAAAGCGATCGGGGTAAAAATGCGACCGTGAGAGTGCCGCAAATTTTGGGAAGTGGAACCATACATACATATATATATATATATATATATATATTTATATATAAACTTTTTGACCAGTGGTCATTTCGGACTCAGGGGGTCATAACTAGACCTCCTATGAAGAAATAGATCGATTTCGGGGTGTGTGTTGGGGGGTGTGTGTTGGGTAACCTCCTCGAGTGTCGCTCCGATTCCGATCCCGCTGCAGTCCGGGGGGAACGGAATCGGAGCGGCCGGTACACCCTGGGCGGCGGTCAATGGCTTCCCCTTCACCCCTTCATAGGGTTGGCATTGATCGTCGGCCAATACCCAACGTGGCGGGAACACATCGCTCTCCGTACTTCTCTGCTTTCAGAGGAGACAGGATGAGCGATGCTGTTAGTGGTGAGATGGCCCAGGGTCAGCCGGGGTGCGAGGGATATGCTCTATGGGTAACCTTACACCCCGGCGTCTGAAGACCCGAGACGGCGTGCGGTTTTAGTCGGTGCAAGCCCGACATAACCGCCCCCGCTGGCCGGCGGGGGGGTATCCGAAGGGATTTCCGCACGATAAAAAAAAAAAAAAAAGGTAGATCGATTTCATCGAAATCTACCTAAAAAGTGCACAACGCCACTAAATAAGTTTTCACTTCAAAAAAGTATATAACTATGTTTCTCCGCATTCTGGAACCCATAACACAAGCTAGTTAAACTATGCTTACTTTGGGTCTAGAAAGCGCTGTGTAGAATGTCGTAGAATATTTATTTATTTACACTGATCATAGGTTAATGCGGTTTAGTTCATCATCAGTTCATATCAGCCGTAGGAAGTCCACTGCTGAACATAGGCCTCCCCGATTGACTTCCACTTTGACCGGTCTGTAACCGCCTGCATCCACCGAGTCCCTGCGGTTATTCTGGCGATATGTCTAAATTGAATTGAATTTCCATATTGAAATTATTGCAAAAGGACAGGAGCTCTACAGACTGGCTATTGCATGGGATACAAAACTAAATCATTATAGCTAGCTATACTCATCTGAAGGATCAAAATTCTGGTGTTCTGTACTGTGGGAAATATTGACTAGTTCTATTACCTTATGTCTCACAAAAACCTTTATACTCACAGATCCATATTCTTTATATGCGCATGCAAGTACACATTTCGTTTCCGTTTTTGTAGGAGTAATGAAGCGCTGCAACTGTAATAATTCCGATAGATCGACTAATCCATTGTTGTTACATTTGACAACCAATTTAGTCAATTCTGCCTTCATATCTTCTTCTGTCAATGCCTTTATCAATAAGAAATAGGAATTACAAGGACTCACTAACATTTCTATGTAGTAATAAAGCATTAACTCATTTCCTTTCTACTTACAGGGTTTTCTTATAATGTATCTATGGAACAAAGATGGAATTGGCACTGCTTAAGACAAAAACTTGTGTGTCGTACAAATCGTCGATGGATTTGCAGTTGATATGTAGATATGATATTACGAGTACACGGTATGTGTATCATTACTGAACGATTTTAGGTAACAGAGGTACATACTGCTTTTACACAACATGAATTAGTAGATACCTTTCCTTTTTTCTTTTTTTTTCTTGTGCGGAAATACCTTCTTTTTTTCCGTGGGGAAATCCCTTCGGATACCTTTTTTTTTTTTATCGTGCGGAAATCCCTTCGGATACCCCCCCGCCGGCCAGCGGGGGCGGCTATGTCGGGCTTGAACCGACTAAAACCGCTCGCCGTCTCGTGTCTACAGACGCCGGGGTGTAAAGTTGCCCATAGAGCATATCCCTTGCACCCCGGCCACACTCCCTGACCCTGGGCCATCTCCGGTTTCGAGATGGCCCCCTCGGGTTTGGGAACCACGGTGTCCCCATCTTGCTCCGGTTTGGGGGAGGGGCGCTAGTCGCCCCACCATCCCGGCCTGCTTCTGCTGGGGTGACAGGCGGCCTCACCCGCCACCCCCAGGCCTGCGCTCATGGAGGACGGAGGTCGTTAAGTGACCTCCGGCGCCTGATTCGCCTGCGACGCGCGGCGAGCAAGTTGCGGGCTCGCCGGGCCGGGAAAGTTCTAAATCTCTCCCGGGCGCGCTCCGCCATCTCCTTCGCGAGCATTAAATGCTCGCAGAAGGAGGTGGCGGCGGCTCACGCGCTCGCGCTCCGCACCATTGCCACAATCATGCTGCCGAGCGAGAGGACACCCACCCCGATGGCTGCCACGAGGTCACGCCTCGGCGCCTCCCACGCCGGACATTCCGTCAGCGTGTGCAGCCCTGAGTCCTCGCTAGCGTCGCAGTGATGACACTCAGGCGTTGGCTCCTTCCTGATCCGATGCAAGTGGTCCCCGAAGCACCCCTTCCCTGAGACCACCTGCGTCAGTCGGTACGAGAGGCTTCCGTGTCGCCTCTCTAGCCAATCCTCTATGATGGGCCTTACTGCCGCTATTGCGGCGTGCCCACCTTCGGACTTATTTACTATATATAGATATATATTTATATATATATACATACTAAGTAACTCATAGTAATGTCATAGTCATGTAGGGCTTTTGCCTCGCACCCTGGCAAACCCAGGTCCTCTCCGGTTTCGAGATGGCCGCCTCGAGTTTGGGATCTACGGTGTCCCCGTCTTGGCCTAGGTAAAAGGGGGGGCGCGAAACGCACCACAGCACCGGCCCTGCTCCGCCACCTCCTTTTCGAGTATTACTTGCTCGCAGAAGAAGGCAGTGGCAGCCCACGTACTCACCCTCCGCACCATCGCTGTGAGCAAGACACTGAGCGAGAGGACTCCCACTCCGAATTAGTAGATGCTTTTTATTTTTTTTCGTGCGGACATCCCCTCGGTTACCCGCCGGCCAGCTGGGGCGGTTTGAACCGACTAAAACCGCACGCCGTCATGGGTCTTGAGACGCGGGGGTGTAAGGTTGCCCATAAAGCATTTCCCTCGCACCCCGACTGGCCCTGGGCTATCTCCGATGTCGAGATAGCCCCTCGGGTTTGGGAACCACGGTGTCCTCGTCTTGCCCCGGTTTAGGGGAGGGCGCTAGTCGCCCCGCCGTCCCAGATTGCTTCTGCTGGGGTAACAGGCGGCCTCACCAGCCATCCGCAGGCCTGCGCTCATGGAGGACGGAGGTCGTTAAGCAACTTTCGGCGCCTGAGTCGCCTGCGACGCGCGACGCACGGCGAGCATGTTGCGGGCTCGGCGGTCCGGGAGAGTTCTAAATCTCTCTCGGGCGCGCTCTGCCATCTACTTCTCGAGCATTACATGCTCGCAGAAGGAGGAGGAGAATTAGTAGATACCTCATACTCACCGAGATATAATACAGATATTCTGGTTATTATCCGTAGTAGAAAAATATAGCTCTTGCTGTTGGTGACTTAAAACTATAATGGCTGGTTATGAATTTCAGAGGACACAAAAGTTTAATAAAAATTACACTCTATAGTTTTTGTTCACTGTATCAATACTCATTAGCGATGCCAGCGACTTGTCTGTTGTCATACATAGTTTTAGGAAACTAGTAGTTTTAAGGTAGTTTGGTTGTGCCTCGGCAGTAAAAGTACTTTGAAACAAACTTCTCTGAGGAGATGTAAACTACACATATTTTATTAAGTAGGTAACTAAAATTATAATACTCACATAAATACAGCAACATATTGTCAAAAAAGCGAATATAGAAACCCACATTTCAACAACAGTGTCATGTATGTTTGGTAATGGAACGCAATGTAATGTTATGTTGCTTATATATTATATTGTCCCAAAATACAAAATCAAATTACAAGTAATAACTAAATTACCTACCCATTGTAGATAATATTAAAGTATAATGAGTTAATGACTATATCAATACTATGGAGATACAATTTAGTGATAATTTACACGTGACATCTGGTATTGTTGTAATTATTACTTTCTGTAAAATTAACTCATTATTTCAATTTTATATTTACTTACACAAATACAAGTAAATTTGTTATGGTTACAAAACGGTGGTAAAAGTACAGAAAACTTGTATTCTGTGGTAAAAGCTTAAGCTAACGAATAAATAACATTATTAATATGCAATGCTCATAACAACAATTTTAAAGCTATGCTTCTCTAAGCATCTTCTGTGCTTGTACTTTGTAGATATTACAGAGTTTTGTTCATACGAAGTCGAACTGAAACAGAAAAATAACATTAGCTATTGAACAGAAGTAATTCATGCAATAAATTCAGACTTATTAAGCTTGTCACATTTATAATTTACAGGGGTAAATTCAATAAAATTTTTAGGCATTTTGTATGCTTACTTTTTTCTAAAGATTTAGATCGGAAAAAGAGAACATCTAGGACGGGACAGGGGTAAATATAATTTACAGAAATAATACCGTTGATTGTGTTGTTGGTTCTTAACTTAAGTTTAAAAAGAACTGATCTATACTCGATAATTTTTTCAACGCCAAACAACACCAGCCAAGGCAGTCTTACGATGGGTGACCATTTTTGTGACACATTGAGACACCTCCGTGCCTCGGCTACCGATGTCCCGGACAGTCGTTACAGGTAGTTGGAACCCTAAAAACTCCAACAGCTGATCTAACTGCAGCATTTGATATTGCCAGTAGGCTGTGAAAATCAGATGGCAATCGCTTCACGGAAAATAACGGAGTTCAGCTGAATTGAAATTGCTTGAATTATTTTCAACGGCATAGATAATAAAATAATAATAGATAATAAAAGGTTTCTTCTTCCTTCGCGCAAATTAAGTAAGAAAAAGCTATGGTTTAAAGAAGTAGAAGTTTAAAAAGTTGCCTATCTCTCTCAATTTCATCTAAATCAGTTAAGCGGTTCTGGTGTGATTGAGTAAGAAACGTCGATCCATTCAAAAAATCGCACGTATAAAATAGTAGTAAGATTTGCACTTACATAAGGAGCCTTTTCCACCGTACATTTAAAGATCAAAGCCGCTCGTTCACAGCCTTTATCTTCATCATTGACAGGAACATAATTTACTGAAATGATAAATAAATAGTGGATCTTGGTCCATAAGAATTTAACGAAAATTATCTTTACGGTGATGAGTGAGAACTGCAGTATTTTAATTATATATATAAAGTTATGTACTGTACAGATTTAGCTGATATTCGTAGAGTGCTTTTGTGCATCCGCTTTTGAACTAGAGTAACAATAGTCAGTGTCGTTCATCAAATTGAAGTTATCCGACAACGACATTACTTCTTGCTTAGTTGCTAGTAAGATTTATATAAGAGTAGATTCTTTAGAAATCTTTAAAGGAGCGGTATCAGTAAAATTAGTTCCTCTGTTAACTCTAATATATTTGTGCTTTGCCCGTGCCCTCGTATTCCTTTTCAAGTTGTTACGGACTGAGTATCACATGATTCCCATTAATAATGTTGCAAGCTACTACAACTAATGCTAAACTATCCGCTAGTTGTGTTCTTGCATTTTGTACAAAATCATTTCTTTAAGACTCATTATTTTGAGTGCAGTGAAAAAACGCCATTGATAAATATTATAACCACCGAGTACAAAGTACTAGGTAGCTGCCTTATATTTACTTCATCATTTTAACCTATACTAGTCACAAACTATAAGATAACTTATTCCCGTCCAACTGAGCAGTCCGACTGGGGAAGTACCTCCGCCTTACAGAATACCGCGGACATAATAACCTCGTGTTGTGTTCCCGGCGGTGAGTAGGGTAGCCAGAGCTCACTGAGAGTTTTTGTGCTGTCAGAGGGTAGAGTCTTCCTTCTGACAGCACAAAAACTAAAAAAGCAATTTCTTTTTTTTAGGGTCGGCAGCGCGAGGGTGACGCCCCTGGTGTTGCACACGTCCATAGGCCACGGTGACCGCTTTCCATCAGGTGGGCCGTGATAAAAAAAAAAAAAGTTATCAATGACCTTTTATTGTAGGTATACATACACACCCATAATAAAATCTCTCACTCAAATCCATATGGGGATGGGGCCCCACAAAAATCTTCGGGGCCCAAGCCAACCTCACCAGCAAGCCGGAATACTTGCTTACTAACGGAGTAGGTTCTGGCGCAGACTTTCCTTTTGGGTTTAGGAGTTAGGCAGCAGTCGTTCCCGTAATAGTCAAACAAACCAAATTATGGAATAGAGGAGTTTAGAGCGGACCCTGGGCTCCAAAGTTTAACCTTTTGATGAAAAGGAATTAGCGATCGGATGAAGAAGAATGAGTTTATATTATTCTAGTCCTAGTAGCTGTTATGATCTTGAAATAAATACCGCTTTTACACGCCTCTGTGAACTCTTCACTCTTTTTCATTCGAACAGGATCGTTTGATAAATAGTTACGAGTCATTTCGTTGACGCCATCAATCCAAAGTTCGCCTCTGTCATTCATCTGTGATAAGCAATCATATTGTCTAAGTGCCTTATGAACAACCAGATTAATAACTTAACAAATCAAAAAGTTAACAACAACTTTAATATGCATTATAAAAATCTTGTATTTATAGTATTTGTTATCGAACTCCTCCGAAACGGATCGACCGATTCTTATGAAATTTCTTGTATATATTTGGTAGGACTGAGAATACGTCCTAATCTATTTTTTACACCCCAACCATAACCCCAACAAAGATGCGGGCAACAGATATTAATAACTACAAAATAACACCAGATATATCACGATAAGGGTACGCCGCAATAGCGGCGGTAAGGCCCATCATGGAGGATTGGCTGGAGAGGCGACACGGAAGCCTCTCCTACCGACTGACGCAGGTGATCTCAGGGAAGGGGTGCTTCGGGGACCACCTGCATCGGATCAGGAAGGAGCCAACGCCTGAGGGTCATCACTGCGACGCGAGCGAGGACTCAGGGCTGCACACGCTGGCGGACTGCCCGGCGTGGGAGGCGCCGAGGCGTGACCTCGTGGCAGCCATCGGGGTGGGAGTCCTCTCGCTCGGCAGCATGATTGCGGCAATGGTGCGGAGCGCGAGCGCGTGGGCCGCCGCCGCCTCCTTCTGCGAGCATGTAATGCTCGCGAAGGAGGTGGCGGAGCGCGCCCGGGAGAGACTTAGAACTCTCCCGGTCCGCCGAGCCCGCAACTTGCTCGCCGCGCGTCGCAGGCAACTCAGGCGCCGGAGGTCGCTTAACGACCTCCGTCCTCCATGAGCGCAGGCCTGGGGGTGGCGGTTGAGGCCACCTGTCACCCCAGCAGAAGCAGGCCGGGACGGTGGGGCGACTAGCGCCCCTCCCCCAAACCGGGGCAAGACGGGGACACCGTGGTTCCCAAACCCGAGGGGGCCATCTCGAAACCGGAGATGGCCCAGGGTCAGTCGGGGTGCGAGGGATATGCTCTATGGGCAACCTTACACCCCGGCGTCTGTAGACCCGAGACGGCGTGCGGTTTTAGTCGGTTCAAGCCCGACATAACCGCCCCCGCTGGCACGCGGGGGTATCCGAAGGGATTTCCGCACGATAAAAAAAAAAAAAAAAAAAAAAAAAGATACCTATATCACGATAAAATCCGTTAAAAATTTATTCCGATAAAGAAAATATTCGTAATTACAGACTTTTTGCGTCATCAGACCCATAGAAAATTTATTTCCGGTTAATATGAGCATTAGCTACAATAACAACCAGAAATTATTGTATGGTGATTGTGGTGCGTGTAATTGGTTGTACCATCAATAAATAACCTTGCTCTATTTTTGTTCTATATGATTCGTCGTTGCATCACAATACGTGATAAATGTACCTACATAATTTTTTGAAGTCGTATATGTAATATGTAATGATGATTGTTGTGTCCAGTGGTGTCATCAATCGTGTATAGTATTATGCATATTACATTCTTTTGAATTTTTATTACAAAAAACTATCTGTCTTTCTATCTGTTTATTCTGGCTAATCTCCGAAGTAACAGTGCTAATTTACAACTTCTTATTGGCAGATTCTTGAGTGGAGACCACGTAACCGCAAGCGCAGCGTAGGAAGGCCTCCTGCGAGGTGGACAGACCAGGATGCAGGCCGCTACAGACCGGTCAAAATGGAAGTCGATGGGGAGGCCTATGTTCAGCAGTGGACTTCCTACGGCTGATATGATGATGATGATCATGATGAGATACTTGATATTATAATATAAGATATTTTTTTTTTTTTTTTAATTAGGCGCCCGCCAAAATAACATTACCCATGACATTCTGAACAGAATCCGATGCAAGTTTCAGTTTCACTGATAAGTGTTTGAGCTTGTGAAATATCGTAGCTTATTTTTGGTGCCTAATAATAGTATAAGAATAAACTAGTATGATAGCATTACATTCAAAACATTCTATCAGTGTCAGCTATGCTATGAAATTCAATAAATCACAAGCAAAACTTGCGCTCCAACGATAGGCAAATCTAAATTGGTGGTTTTCAGTTTGACGACTACGTCGGTCGGTCAAAATATTCTAAAGATATTTTTTGTGTAGTCAGTTATCATTTATTATAATGATATCCCTTCATTGAAACCATTCAAAAATTGCATCTTCAATCATCTCCACAAAAAATGGTCTTGTTTCTTACCATTCCTGCTTTCTTATAAACGCAAGCGAAAAGACACTTGACAGATTCATTGTCAGGCATTTGTTTGTTCCTCAGAAGACTCAAATCAGTAGCAGTAATTGGAAAGTCACCTGAACATTCTATTATCATTTCCACGTACTTCTTCTTTAATTCATCAATCGTTGCTACCTAAAAAAATACATATCACTTATAATTAAAATAGATTTATTCCACATTCGACCCAATTGTACGCCCCACGTTCCTAAAATTTCCTTATTCGACTTGCTAATAAATAAAGTACTCTTAACTAAATCAGCGCACAAACTGCTCCGTAAGAAGAAGAAAAAGAAAATATAAAATAAAACCTATGCATCCTCGGGTGAAAGTGGTATGGGATCTTGTTTCAGGAAATAAGGAAAAAATTGTAATCAGTAAACTAATAATCATAATATATGTGGTAGCTGGACGTTATAAGTATGTGTTTAAAAATAGTATACGCACCTCGGCATCAGCCAAATAAAAAATTAAAACTAATATACTGATAACTGACTTATACATAGCCACAAACTAAATCACTCGCAAATTTGAAAAGCAAATGTGTGAATTACTATAATTTAACCTTTATATAAGGCAAGCAGCTATTATGAATAACCAGCGAAGAGCGACAAAGCATCATATAATCACAATTAGTAATCCATTTTAGATTATTAACCATATACAACAATTGTGGTCCTATTGCGTGGTCATAAAATTCATAATAGCTTGTAGGTAATTTTTGACAAATGCAATGTTTAGAATTATTGTGTTGTATGTATTGTGAAGTATTGATCAATAATCACATCCTGTAGTTAGGTTACAAATAAAAAAACTAAATTAATGGGTCTCAAATGTTTTTCATACAACAGCAGTAAAGGTGGAAATTCAAGTAATTAAAACCACTAAAACAGAAGATGAAAAATAAACACAGAAGTATGGTAATGGGTTCAGAATTCATTGAGGACAGGGCACGCCATAGTAGTGGCGCGCGGCGATAAGTCCCATTATGGAGGACTAGTTGGAGAGGTGACACGGGAGCCTCTTGTTCCGGCTGACGCAGGTGACCTTTTATTTAAATTATTCAACTCAATAATTAATTTACAACACTTAGAATAAAAACATCAGTTGCCAAACTGCAGAGCAGTTTGTCGGGGTGCGAGGAAAATGCCTCAATGGCCTCGGGGCCACCTTATGGGGATTTAGGGGGGTCTGAAGACCCAAGACGGCTTGCGGTTTTAGTCGGTTGAAGTCAAACATAATCGCTGGGCGGCGGGGAACCATCCGAGGGGATTTCCGTACAGCAAAAAAAGAGGATTCATTGTAGAAAGTTATAGTCATCGAAGAATAATTTAATTGGAAAAATAATAAAACAAAACAAAACACTGCTACTAAGGTGTAAAATATTCTAATAACAGGTTGTTAGCGTTATATTAATTATGTCATAGTTCTGACTTTTCTATTCATGCTGACCGGCATGCATGCCGTCCTTATCATATAGTTTCTGTGACTTGCATCACGAACTTATCTGAGCCCAAAAATATGTTTGGCACCTACTGTCATAATGACTTATTGTAAATTTTAATTATAGTAATAGTTGGCATTTCAAACCAATTACGTCGTCTACAAACTATATTTTGCCCACTGAACAAATATGAACGAAGTTCTCGAATATAGTCAGACACCAATATACCTCGAGTGTTCGTAATAGTAATGCCTTTGTAAGTTAAGCACAATTAGCATATTGTTAAAAATATTAAAACTAGTCATGCTTATGCTATTGTAACAATGAATATCAAAGTTTTTTATGACATGGTGACACATCAATAATTTGGCGATCTCATCACTGAAACCTACTTATTACCTCAATGTTACAATCCTTAATTGAAGGTTGTGATAAGTGATAATAATAGTGTTAACAACATTTCATTACGATTCAATTAGTAATTCATCTATATAAATACGGCAGTACACCAAATTTTCTGTATAAGCCTCAGATTTCCTGCGTTAACTGTTTAGTCTGACAAATCTTCATTTTTTTTTTGACATGTTTAAGTTATCTGTTATTTTGTGTTTTTTATATTCATGTGCTTTAGGGCCGACTTTAGTACTGGTAAGTAGTAGTAGCATAATATATTTATGTACAGATCATCAACGTAATTTATTTTTTGACATAATACACTGTGCTTTCTAAACCTTTACACAGCTTAGTAATGTTGGTAACCTGTAATGTGATAGGCTCAAGAAATACATACATGGTATACATAGAAACTAATGCAATGCCAATCCAACGCAAATAATATACTCGTGTATACAAATATTTGCACTGAGAGGGCATCTAAATCACAATCTATGACGTAGCTGAAGAACGCTCTACCGCCACGCCATAGTGGTCGTCAAACATCTGGCCTGCTGATATTTGTTTGGAAGCATATCAAGGCTAGATTGATGTCCGTCTCCCAAAAAGAAATAATTTGAATAAAAATCACCAGAAAAAGTTACACTTACCTGATAAGAATCATCTTATCAGAAGCCCGATTCAGTAACGCCACCATTACAACGAGTGATTTCAAATCTATTAGAAAGAAAAACGTAAAAAAAAACCTGTCGTCTTAGGAGGTTAATTTAACCCTCAGAATAACGAAGCGTTGATTGCGTTGATTGCGTAAATTTTATAAGGTTTCATAAGTTTTAAACTCATATTTTTTTTTTTTTTTAATATATTTAGGACACGTCAATTTGACTTCACCTCGCCTGATGGTAAGCTGAAGGTAAAGTCTCAGGAAAGAGGGTCACCATTACATACACGTACCATGTTAACAATGGTGGCACTCAGCTTGACGGCCTCATCAGAAGAGGATTGTCGTCGCAGCACCGCGTGACACCCACTGGTCCCACTAGTGCTGCGACCACAATCCCCCTGCCCGGCTATGCACTTGCTGACCCCTGAACGCAATCAAACCGAAATTGGATTACTATGGAGGGTTTTTCGCAATCGTGCACGGTGGTACCTACCCGGCCGAATTTTGTGACGTGTGTGTTTTAAACGTAATTTTACCGAGTCCGGCTCCAGGTAAGGTTACCTTTTTTTCTGCTGACTTATATAAGGGTTTTAATATATGGTTCATTATACTCGCAGGCTATGTCTCCTGAACAGAAAGCCCAAATCCATGCTCATTTTGAAACCATCGGCAAGATATGCTTCAAAGAGATCACTATAACACAGGACGATATGGCCAACCTCAGAAATCGGCAGATACCTACAGGAGAAAATGCCCCGTGTTTTCTAGCCTGTGTAATGAAGCAGATTGGTGTGGTTAGTAAACAATATCTCCCTATATTTAACTAATAATAAAGAAGAAAAATGTCAATGGATGCCGTATAGATTGTCAAAATATCGATCCAGTATCCTGATCCAATAACATATTCACGAATCACGATGCACTTCAATATTGTGTCAGTATTGTATCAATTTAATCAATATCATAAATACAATAATATTGGCAGGACCGCAATATAATATTGACTGTCTAAAGGCGCCCAATGGTTGCCATGTAAGTTGTTTTGTTTGTGGGTGACACAACAGTGGCCTCTCCAGAACAACATGTACTGGAGCACATGTTATTCTGGACAGAAAGAGAGACGGGAATATTCTGTTTCTATTACAGGCACTGAATAAACATATAATTTCTATTTAGATGGACGATAGTGGTGCTTTGCAAAAAGAAACAGCCCTAGAAATGGCAAAATCCGTCTTCAATGATCCCGAGGAAATAAAAAATATTGAAGAATATATTCACTCTTGTTCACATGGTAAGAGTTTTGTTACTTAGATAACCAGTATGTACAAAAAGTGGCGACAGTTCATGGTGCAAAATTTCTCAATTCTGCTTAACAATAAAAAGGTTTACAAATAGATCCCACGTCAGAAGTATTAACCTTTATGTGACTTTATAAGATTGAGAACTGTGACGTTATTATTATTTTCTCCTTACATTGGAGTCCACTGTGTCACGTCTCACCTTAGCGATAAAATATGTACCAGATATGCTAAATAAAGTGAATCCGTATCTATTGGTTTTCAGTTAACACAATGACTGTCAGCGACGGCGAGAAGGGCTGCGAACGTGCAATGCTTTCTTACAAGTGTATGATCGAAAATGCTCCCCAGGTAAAATTAAATCTTCATATAAAAATCAAATTGGTGCTCTTGTTATGCGTTAATTAATAGATATCAAAACAGTGTCATTATACACTTCAGTAATAACTCAGTAGATAAGGTGGTAAGTAAGGTAACTTACAGTGTCGGTAGCTTAATGGTTAAGGAGTCGAGGTCCCGGGTTCGAATATTGGCCATTACACTACCGACGTGAACCCACTCCTAACACAAGCAATTAAGCTTAGTTGGACGGGTTAGGGGGAATATTAGTAATATCGGTTACCAATATTCTATTTAAAAAAATAAAAATAAATTATTTGGTACTGTACGGAAAAAAAATGGTATCGCGAAAGGACATAAGGCGACCATCGATAACACGTAACTTTTCGTAGCTGTCATACAGATGATATTACAAAAAGGAGCACTTTGCCAATATATCAAATCAATCAATCAATTATAGCCTATTGCAGTCCACTGCTGGACATAGGCCTCTCCTATTGTACGCCATAGCACCCGATCCTCCGCCTTGCGCATCCAGTCTATCCCAGCTACGTTTTTCAGGTCGTCCGTCCATATTGCTGGGGGACGTCCTACCTTCCGCTTACCAATTCGTGGTCTCCACTCTAGGACTCGTATAAATTTAATAACTCATTTATCTTGCCTCTGCGTTCCGTACCTTTTTTTTCGTGCGGAGATGCTCTCGGATGCCCCCCTCCCTCCCCGCCGGCCAGTGGGGGCGTTTATGTCGGGCTTGAACCGACTAAAACCGCACGCCGTCTCGGGACTTCAGACGCCGGGGTGTAAGGTTGCCCATAAAGCATTTCCCTCGCACCCCAACTGACCCTGGGCCATCTCCGGTTTCGAGATGGCCCCCTCGGGTTTGGGAACCACGGTGTCCCCGTCTTGCCGCAGTTTGGGAGAGGAGGGGGGGGGGCGTTAGTCGCCCCGCCGTCCCGGCCTGCTTCTGCTGGGGTAGCAGGCGGCCTCACCTGCCTTGCCAAGCCTGCGCTCATGGAGGACACCTCAGTCGCCTGCCACGCGCGGCGAGCATATTGCGGGCTGCGCGGGCCGGGAGACTTCTAAGTCTCTCCCGGGCGCGTGCCTTCCGTGACACATTTTTTGTTCTGAACAGCTTGTCTACTGTACATAGAAGTCATTGTAAAAAAGATTATATCATTTAATCGAATTTATTTTTATTCACAGTTTGGCTTCGACATTTAACATCTGGCATCTCAATTTACTTCGGAAAAAGACGATGATGGGAACATAATATACCAACTTTTATCCGACGTGTTATCAATATATTGTAAGAGTATTTTGCATGCATTATAATAATAATAATAAAGTTTTAAAATAACTATTATGAAGATTTCATTTTTTCTTCAATATTTTTCTTTGCATCGGAGAGCACTTTAAGGCCTCAGCCGTCAGCCCTGGTTGCTATACTAACTATGGCAGCTATTACGGGTAGTTAGAGCCCTAAAAAGTCCAATAACGGGTGTAACTACAAAACTTGAATATCACCAGTGGGTTGTAGAGGTCTGATGATCGCTTCGCGAAAAATATTGAGGTTTGGCCACTTCGTAATTAGGTTGAAAAGCCGACCCCAACTGAGTTGGGCAATGGCCCGGAGGATGATGATTTGATGTGTTGATTATAGCCAATCATCAATTCGACACTTTAAAAAATATTCAATTATTTAGTCAAATTGTTAGATCTAAATTATGAAATTTTACATTACAAGTGTTCAATAACTACCATTTAGTTTTACTGTAACGCCACCTATTGGTAAAATATATCTTGTATTAAATACGCATATTGAAAATGGACGCTAACAAATACGCATATTGAAAATGGACGCTAACAACATTCAAATAGCTTTACTATAGTAAAAAAATACAAACAACGAATCCAAAATAATACAAACAACTATAACCTTTATTTCTTGCAGTACCTAGTTGGCATTTAGAAGTATCAGTAAACAATAAACAAAGTTTAAATGTGTTGGAGATTAGAATTGGAATAAATAAATAATATTCTAAGACATTCTACACAGCGCTATCTAGACCCAATGTAAGCATAGCTTAACTGGTAATGGGATCTAGAATGCTGTTAAACATACTTAGTTTTTTTTTAAATTCATAATATTATCCTAGAATATTTATTACGTTGTGAATACCTTTTTTTTTTTCTTGCGGAAATCCCTTCGGATACCCCCCACTGGCCAGTGGGGCGGTTATGTCGGGCTTGAACCGACTAAAACCGCACGCCGTCTTGGGTCTACAGTGCCGGGCTGTAAGGTTGCCAATAGAGCATATCCTTCGCACCCCGACCGACCCTGGGCCATCTCCGGTTTCGAGATGACCCCCAAGATTTGTTTATAACTTCAAGTATGGATCACATAAAACGTAGTTGTGACTAATATTTACATGAAATCTTTAAAACATAAATTGAATCCCCAATAAAAGAAAATATTTATTACAATTTTTCTGTTACTTTTTTGTACATTGAAAGCCATACGCCATACGGTTAAGAAGTCACTCTGTATATGTCACAGCTAATGTACATAAATCAGCTAGGTAGAGTGCAGATGAACTAGTTGATCTGCAGATTATCTGGTTCAGAAAAAGTAGAAAAAAATATTTATGTTCTAAAATTAACTAGTTAATCTGTAAATTTCCTAGGTAATCTGAAGAATAACAGTCAAGCATACGATAAAGTTAACAAAACAGGTTCTTTGCTTGAATAAAACATTCCAATTCATTGTAATTAGGTATGTGTTAAATTTTTTAAACAAATACGCCACGGGAGCGAATGAAGCAAGCTCGAGTACACCACGCGCCCCGACAAGGATAATTAAAGGTTACTTGTGATAATGCACGAAGAAGTAAGAGCCCCGCAGCGGGTCTCCGTCGATATGTCTAATTCATAAGATAGAAAAAAAACTATACCTTTCCAAAAACTTTTTTTCTTACTGTCTTCCGTGATTTAACGATGTAGCATTCCTTAATATGCAGATTAACTAGGTAAAGTGGATATATCTACTACGTCAAGTCATTAATAATCTCATAATTATGTACTGCTTATAATATTAATGAATAAATAAATAAAATAAATTTACTATATATTTTTCTAGAAATTTATTAAGTCTTTAAGAAAAAAACCAGCCAAGTGCGAGTCGGACTCGCCCATGAAAGGTTCCGTAGCAGGAAGTAAAATTTTTATATTTGAGTTGATTGAATGAAAGGTGGAAGTTTACATGGTAATGTACATCGTAATTTTTTTTTAGTTTTGTCATTCTCTTATTTTAGAAGTTACCGGGGGGGGGGCCTTTTTACCATTTTTGAAGAGCTATCCATAGTTCTAAGTATGGGGAACCTCCCTAAGCCTCCCCTCAATAGCATAGTTCTTATAGTTTCAGTAAAAAGTGGCTGTGACATATGGACGGACATACAGACAGACATGACGAATCTATAAGGGTTCCGTTTTTTGCCATTAGTTACCGAAATTACTTATATACCCCCTAACTCCTCCAGCTTAGCTAAATTGCGTGTGTTAGGACCACTTGTTACCAAGTTTTTCTGATTTAAGTGAATAAACTATGCATTTTTGTATCCCTTTTCATGAGCTGAAAGAATATTGTACTTTCATGCAATATTACTACAATTGCCTGGAAAATACAGATAATAGTTTTCTAAAACCTCCCAGTCCTCAGGACGCAAGGCGTGTTGTGAGTTTACTCTAGAGTCAATTTTAAATTATCATAAATAATTAAGCGAATCAAACCTTTTAGCGTCTTGCATAAGAACTATTACATTGCTTATCGCATCAGGAGTAAAATTACCTTTGTCGTTGAACTGAAAATATAGAAACGGGGTAATTATTCGATTGATATCTATACAATACTGAAAACTGCTGATAAAACCTGATTATTAGGTAAAGAAGAATTAATTAGTCATTTATAGGGAATTTAACAATTTGGCATTAGATTTTTCCTGCAAAAAATCGCCTTAATGTATTTATAACTAGCTGATGCTAGCGGCTCCGCCCGCGCCAATTCTGACCACGATCTTTCTAATAGAGAAAACCGCATCAAAATCCGTGTGTGTGTGAAATTAGCAGACCATTGTCCAGCAGATCAAAAAAAAAGTGAGTTCCTTTCGCATGCAGCTTAGTTCTATAGTTCCTGATAGTTTTTAGAAATAGTTCTGGCGTTTTTACCCCAAAAAATGTCAATTAAAAAAATGATCTGCTAACTTCACGTAGCAGATTCCTTTGCAGCAGATTAAAAAAAAGGTGAGTTTCTTTCGCATGCAGCTGAGTTCTATAGTTCCTGATAGTTTTTAGAAATAGTTCTGGCGTATTTACCCCAAAAAATGTCAATTAACAAAATGATCTGCTAACTTCCCGTAGCAGATCACTTTGCAGCAGATCAAAAAAAAAGGTGAATTCCTTTCGCATGCAGCTGAGTTCTATAGTTCCTGATAGTTTCTAGAAAATAGTTCTGGCGTGGAATTGGGAGTGGGAGTGGGAGTGGGAGTGTGAGTGTGAGTGTGAGTGTGAGTGTGAGTGTGAGTGTGAGTGTGAGTGTGGGTGTGAGTGTGGGTGTGGGTGTGGGTGTGAGTGTGAGTGTGGGTGTAGGTGTGGGTGTGAGTGTGGGCGGATTTTTGCAGTGCCTGTTTTTAGTGGTATTTGAAGTCGGTTCGTATTTTTTTCTTTGTAATTTCGGTGTGTGTGAAATTAGCAGATCATTGTCCAGCAGATCAAAAAAAAAAGTGAGTTCCTTTCTCATGCAGCTTAGTTCTATAGTTCCTGATAGTTTTTAGAAATAGTTCTGGCGTTTTTACCCCAAAAAATGTCAATAAAAAAAAATGATCTGCTAACTTTACGTAGCAGATCACTTTGCAGCAGATCAAAAAAAGGTGAGTTCCTTTCGCATGCAGCTGCGTTCTATAGTCCTTGATAGTTTTTAGAAATAGTTCTGGCGTTTTTACCCCAAAAAATGTCAATTAAAGAAATGATCTGCTAACTTCCCGTAGTAGATCACTTTGCAGCAGATCAAAAAAAAGGTGAGTCCTGATAGTTTTAAGAAATAGTTCTGGCGTGGAATTGGGAGTGTGAGTGTGAGTGTGAGTGTGAGTGTGAGTGCAAGTGTGAGTGTGAGTGTGAGTGTGAGTGTGTGTGTGAGTGCGAGTGTGAGTGTGAGTGTGAGTGTGGGTGTGGTTGTGGGTGTGGGTGTGGGTGTGGGTGCAGGTGTGGGTGTGGGTGTGGGTGTGGATGTGGGTGTGGGCGTGGGTGTGGGTGTGTATGCGGGTGTGAGTGTGGGTGTGGGTGTGGGTGTGAGCGTGTGCGTGGGCGTGTGCGTCTGAGTAGGCGTCGGCCTCGGCGTCGTCGGCGGCGTCGGCGTCTGCATCGGCGTCTGCGTCGGCGTCGGCGTCTGCGTCTGCGTCTGCGTCTGCGTCGGCGTCGGCGTCGGCGTCGGCGTCGGCTTCTGCGTCTGCGTCTGCGTCGGCGTCGGCGTCGGCGTCGGCATCGGCGTCTGCGTCTGCGTCTGCGTCTGCGCTACCCTCCAAGGCCAGCATCCCGATGCCTCCATAACAGAGTGCAACAGGTCGGTCAGTCCGTAGTGGAACAGCTACTTCGACCCATCCTCCCGAGTGGATGCACCGAACTTCGTACCGGAACACAGCCAGGCTATTTGGCGGTACGTCTTTGCTCGGTGGGTGGTCACAAGCCATCGGTCGAAACCTACCATCAGAGTATCACTTGATTAGCAGCACCCAGGGGCCACGTGTAGGGATTCATTCCTACGGACGCAGGTGATTCAGACCCCTAGAAATTAAAAAACGGGTTTGAATAATTGTAGTCAAAAAAATTTTTTCCTCCGTCGAGTCTTTCTTATATACATACTTAACAAGAACTATTGGCCAGGCTATTTGGCGGTACGTCTTTGCTCTTCTCTTTGTCTATTTTTATATGAAACCGCGCCGTATCCAAAATGAAGGAAGGTTCTAAATTATACGGAATCTTTTAATTTTTTCAACATCAGGTTTGGCTCTCGGGTGCTGGTAGTGCCATATGAATTAAGTTACGTTCACTAAAAAAGGACCAATAAATAAAACATTAATAAAAAAAATAAAAAAACCGACTTCAAATACCACTAAAAACAGGCACTGAAAAAAAGAAAAATAACTGAATTACGGATTTAATTCAAAAGACAAAAATACGCGGAGGACTTTTCTATTGCAGTCGGTGCCAAGCCAAATAGGTGCTTACCTATTAGCACACAACATAATATTATTCTTATACTATTGGAAGCATGTCTCCCCGCGCAAGCGATGATGTTCTAAGCGTAGGTAGAGTGTCCACGTATCTGTCTCTGTTGTTTCTGTCTTTAGCCACACAAACCAAACGGGAATCAGACGTCTCGAATGATATTGAATTTTTCCGATGTGTTTCGTGGGTGTGTAATACACCTCTGCCTACCCCTTCGGGGATACAGGCGTGAAGTTATGCTATGTTATGTTTAGCCCTTGGCACCGACTTACGAAGAAAAGTCTAACGCGTATTTTTGTCTTTTGAATAAAATTGTAATTGAGTTATTTTTCTTTTTGCAGTGCCTGTTTTTAGTGGTATTTGAAGTCGGTTCGTATTTTATTCTTTGTAATTTCGGTGTGTGTGAAATAAGCAGATCATTGTCCAGCAGATCAAAAAAAAAAAGTGGGTTCCTTTTTACCACAAAAAATGCCAATTAAAGAAATGATCTGCTAACTTCCCGTAGTAGATCACTTTGCAGCAGATCAAAAAAAAGGTGAGTCCTGATAGTTTTTAGAAATAGTTCTGGCGTAGAATTGGGAGTGGGAGTGGGAGCGGGAGCGGGAGTGGGAGTGGGAGTGTAAGTGTGAGTGTGAGTGTGAGTGTGAGTGTGGGTGTGGGTGTGCCTGTTTTTAGTGGTATTTGAAGTCGGTTCGTATTTTTTTCTTTGTAATTTCGGTGTGTGTGAAATTAGCAGATCATTGTCCAGCAGATCCAAAAAAAAAGTGAGTTCCTTTCTCATGCAGCTTAGTTCTATAGTTCCTGATAATTTTTAGAAATAGTTCTAGTCGGCGTCGGCGTCGGCGTCTGCGTCTGCGTCTGAGTCTGAGTCTGAGTCGGAGTAATACGTGAAAGTTTCAGAGACCGGAACTCTTTTGCATTTCACAGTAAAAGATGCGCGTCATCATCTAGAAGTGTTTTTCAAGCTAGAACTCTGCACAGAAGGCTAGCATCTCACTTATTATTGGATTTTTCTGGAAAATAATTGAGTGGGCGTGGGCGTGGGCGTCGGCGTCGGCTTTTTGCAGTGCCTGTTTTTAGTGGTATTTGAAGTCGGTTCGTTTTTTTTCTTTGTAATTTCGGTGTGTGTGAAATTAGCAGATCATTGTCCAGCAGATCAAAAAAAAAAGTGAGTTCCTTTCGCATGCAGCATAGTTCTATAGTTCCTGATAGTTTTTAGAAATAGTTCTAGCGCTTTTACCCCAAAAAATGTCAATTAAAAAAATGATCTGCTAACTTCACGTAGCAGATCACTTTGCAGCAGATCCAAAAAAAGGTGAGTCCTGATAGTTTTTAGAAATAGTTCTGGCGTGGAATTGGGAGTGGGAGTGTGAGTGTGAGTGTGAGTGTGAGTGTGAGTGTGAGTGTGAGTGTGGGTGTGGGTGTGAGTGTGAGTGTGAGTGTGAGCGTGGGCGTGGGCGTGGGCGTGGGCGTGGGCGTGGGCGTGGGCGTGGGCGTCGGCTTCGGCGTCGGCGTTGGCGTCTGCGTCGGCGTTGGCTTCTGCGTCGGCGTCGGCGTCGGCGTCGGCGTCTGCGTCGGCGTCGGCTTCTGCGTTGGAGTTTGCGTCTGCGTCGGCGTTGGCGTCTGCGTCTACGTCGGCGTCGGCGTCGGCGTCGGCGTCGGCGTCGGCGTCTGCGTCTGCGTCGGCGTCGGCGTCGGCGTCGGCGTCTGTGTCTGCGTCTGCTTTGTGTGGCTAAAGACAGAAACAACAGAGACAGATACGTGGACACTACCTACGCTTAGAACATCATCGCTTGCGCGGTGAGACATGCTTCCAATAGTAGAAGAATAATATTATGTTGTGTGCTAATAGGTAAGCACCTATTTGGCTTGGCACCGACTGCAATAGAAAAGTCCTCCGCGTATTTTTGTCTTTTGAATTAAATCCGTAATTCAGTTACATCTACTGTTCAAATACAATGTACCATTGAGGAAAAATCACCGAAAAACAGTTTCACGAGCGCGCGGCCTTAGCTAAGCGCGCGACCGTAGTAAGATGTCTTATTTTCAAGTAAGAGTCCTGCTCGCTCAGCTCAATTTATTTCAGTGGCACCCTGCACTAAATTCCTTGTTAACTTTTATGGCGTGTGACGCAGACGCAGACGCCGACGCCGACGCCGACGCAGATGCCGACACCGACGCCGACGCCAACGCCGACGCAGACGCCGACGCCTGTGCCCACGCCCACGCCCATCCCCACGCCCACGCCCACGCCCACGCCCACGCCCACGCTCACACTCACACCCACACCCACACCCACACCCACACCCACGCCCACACCCACACCCACACTCACACCCAGACCAACAATCACACCCACACTCACACCCACACCCACACTCACACTCACACTCACACTCACACTCACACTCACACTCACACTCACACTCACACTCCCACTCACAGACAGACATTTTTTGGGGTAAAAACGCCAGAACTATTTCTAAAAACTATCAGGAACTATAGAACTAAGCTGCATGCGAAAGGAACTCACTTTTTTTATTTTTTTAACAGCTGGACAATGATCTGCTAATTTCACACACACCGAAATTACAAAGAAAAAAATACGAACCGACTTCAAATACCACTAAAAACAGGCACTGCAAAAAGCCGACACCGACGCCGACGCAGACGCAGACGCAGACGCAGACGCAGACGCCCGCGCAGACGCCGACGCCGCCGCAGACGCCGACGCCGACGCAGACTCAAAGGCCGACGCAGACGCCGACGACGACGCAGACGCCGACGCAGACGCCTACGCCGACGCCGACGCCCACCCACACTCACACCCACACTCACACCCACACCCACACCCACACTCACACTCACACTCACACCCACACTCACACTCACACACACACTCCCACTCCCAATTCCACGCCAGAACTATTTCTAAAAACTATCAGGACTCCTCTTTTTTTGATCTGCTGCAAAGTGATCTACTACGGGAAGTTAGCAGATCATTTCTTTAATTGACATTTTTTGGGGTAAGATAGCCAGAATTATTTCTAAAAACTATCAAGAACTATAGAACTCAGCTGCATGCGAAAAGAACTCACCTTCTTTTTTTTGATCTGCTGCAAAGTGATCTGCTACGTAAAGTTAGCAGATCATTTTTTTAATTGACATTTTTTGGGGTAAAAACACCAGAACTATTTCTAAAAACTATCAGGAACTATAGAACTAAGCTGCATGCGAAAGGAACTCACTTTTTTTTTTAACAGCTGGACAATGATCTGCTAATTTCACTCACACCGAAATTACAAAGAAAAAAATACGAACCGACTTCAAATACCACTAAAAACAGGCACTGCAAATAGCCGACGCCAACGCAGACGCCGACGCTGACGCCGACGCCGACGCCGACGCTGACGCTGACGCCGACGGCAACGCCGACGCTGACGCCGACGCCGACGCCGACGCCGACGGCGACAAGAACTATAGAACTCAGCTGCATGCGAAAGGAACTCACCTTTTTTTGTGCTGCTGCAAAGTGATCTGCTACGTGAAGTTAGCAGATCATTTTTTTAGTTGACATTTTTTGGGGTAAAAACGCCAGAACTATTTCTAAAAACTATCAGGAATTATAAGAACTAAGCTGCATGCGAAAGGAACTCACTTTTTTTTTGATCTGCTGGACAATGATCTGCTAATTTCACACACACCGAAATTACAAAGAAAAAAATACGAACCGACTTCAAATACCACTAAAAACAGGCACTGCAAAAAGAAAAATAACTCAATTACAATTTTATTCAAAAGACAAAAATACGCGTTAGACTTTTCTTATGAAGTCGGTGCCAAGGGCGAAACATAACATAACATAACTTCACGCCTGTATCCCCGAAGGGGTAGGCAGAGGTGTATTACACACCCACGAAACACATCGGAAAAATTCAATATCATTCGAGACGTCTGATTCCCGTTTGGTTTGTGTGGCTAAAGATAGAAACAACAGAGACAGATACGTGGACACTCTACCTACGCTTAGAACATCATCGCTTGCGCGGGGAGACATGCTTCCAATAGTAGAAGAATAATATTATGTTGTGTGCTAATAGGTAAGCACCTATTTGGCTTGGCACCGACTGCAATAGAAAAGTCCTCCGCGTATTTTTGTCTTTTGAATTAAATCCGTAATTCAGTTACATCTACTGTTCAAATACAATGTACCATTGAGGAATAATCACCGAAAAACAGTTTCACGAGCGCGCGGCCTTAGCTAAACGCGCGACCGTAGTAAGATGTCTTATTTTCAAATAAGAGTCCTGCTCGCTCAGCTCAATTTATTTCAGTCGCGCCCTGCACTGAATTCCTAGTTAACTTTTATGGCGTGTTCTTGTTAAGTATGTATATAAGAAAGACTCGACGGAGGAAAAAATTTTTTTGACTACAATTATTCAAACCCTTTTTTTAATTTCTAGGGGTCTGAATCACCAGCGTCCGTAGGAATGAATCCCTACACGTGGCCCCTGGGTGGTGCTAATCAAGTGATACTCTGATGGTACGTTTCGACCGATGGCTTGTGACCACCCACCGAGCAAAGACGTACCGCCAAATAGCCTGGCTGTGTTCCGGTACGAAGTTCGGTGCATCCACTCGGGAGGATGGGTCGAAGTAGCTGTTCCACTACGGACTGACCAACAGGTCTGTTGCACTCTGTTATGGAGGCATCGGGATGCTGGCCTTGGAGGGTAGCGCAGACGCAGACGCAGACGCAGACGCCGATGCCAACGCCGACACCGACGCCGATGCAGACGTCGACGCCAACGCCGACGAAAGGAACTCACCTTTTTTTTTTGATCTGCTGCAAAGTGATCTGCTACGTAAAGTTAGCAGATCATTTTTTTAATTGACTTTTTTTAAGGCTAAAAACGCCAGAACTATTTCTAAAAACTATCAGGAACTATAGAACTCAGCTGCATGCGAAAGAAACTCACCTTTTTTTTAATCTGCTGCAAAGGGATCTGCTACGTGAAGTTAGCAGATCATTTTTTTAATTGACATTTTTTGGGGTAAAAACGCCAGAACTATTTCTAAAAACTATCAGGAACTATAGACCTAAGCTTCATGCGAAAGGAACTCACTTTTTTTTTGATCTGCTGGACAATGATCTGCTTATTTCACACACACCGAAATTACAAAGAAAAGAATACGAACCGACTTCAAATACCACTAAAAACAGGCACTGCAAAAAGCCGACGCCGACGCCGACGCCGATGCCGACGTCAACGCCCACGCCCACTCCCACACCCATACCCACACCTACACCCACACCCACACCCACACTCACACTCACACTCACACCCACACTCACACCCACACCCACACTCACACTCACACTCACACTCACACTCCCACTCCCGCTCCCGCTCCCGCTCCCACTCCCACTCCCACTCCCAATTCCACGCCAGAACTATTTCTAAAAACTATCAGGACTCACCTTTTTTTTGATCTGCTGCAAAGTGATCTACTACGGGAAGTTAGCAGATCATTTCTTTAATTGGCATTTTTTGGGGTAAAAACGCCAGAACTATTTCTAGA
This sequence comes from Cybosia mesomella, assembly GCA_946251805.1. Lineage (NCBI taxonomy): Eukaryota > Metazoa > Arthropoda > Insecta > Lepidoptera > Erebidae > Cybosia > Cybosia mesomella. The sequence goes on along the minus strand of OX276402.1, from coordinate 19,988,394 downwards.
AACTATCAGGAACTATAGAACTCAGCTGCATGCGAAAGGAACTCACCTTTTTTTTGATCTGCTGCAAAGTGATTGGCTACGGGAAGTTAGCAGATCATTTCGTTAATTGACATTTTTTGGGGTAAAAACGCCAGAACTATTTCTAAAAACTATCAGGAACTATAGAACTCAGCTGCATGCGAAAGGAACTAACCTTTTTTTTGATCTGCTGCAAAGTGATCTGCTACGGGAAGTTAGTAGATAATTTTGTTAATTGACATTTTTTGTGGTAAATACGCCAGAACTATTTCTAAAAACTATCAGGAACTATAGAACTCAGCTGCATGCGAAAGAAACTCACCTTTTTTTTTAATCTGCTGCAAAGGGATCTACTACGGGAAGTTAGCAGATCATATTTCTTTAATTGACATTTTTTGGGGTAAAAACGCCAGAACTATTTCTAAAAACTGTCAAGAACTATAGAACTCAGCTGCATGCGAAAGGAACTCACTTTTATTTTTGATCTGCTGGACAATGATCTGCTAATTTCACACACACTCAAATTACAAAGAAAAAAATACGAACCGACTTCAAATACCACTAAAAACAGGCACTGCAAAAAGCCGACGCCTACAACGACGCCGACGCCGACGCCCACGCCCACACTCACGCCCACGCCCACGCCCACGCCCATGCCCACGCCCACGCCCACACCCACACACACCGAAATTACAAAGAAAAAAATACGAACCGACTTCAAATACCACTAAAAACAGGCACTGCAAAAAGCCGACGCCGACGCCGACGCCGACGCCGACGCCGACGCCCACGCCCACTCCCACACCCATACCCACACCTACACCCACACCCACACTCACACTCACACTCACACCCACACTCACACCCACACCCACACTCACACTCACACTCACACTCACACTCCCACTCCCGCTCCCGCTCCCGCTCCCACTCCCACTCCCACTCCCACTCCCAATTCCACGCCAGAACTATTTCTAAAAACTATCAGGACTCACCTTTTTTTTGATTTGCTGCAAAGTGATCAACTACGGGAAGTTAGCAGATCAGTTCTTTAATTGGCATTTTTTGGGGTAAAAACGCCAGAACTATTTCTAGAAACTATCAGGAACTATAGAACTCAGCTGCATGCGAATGGAACTCACCTTTTTTTTTATCTGCTGCAAAGTGATTGGCTACGGGAAGTTAGCAGATCATTTCGTTAATTGACATTTTTTGGGGTAAAAACGCCAGAACTATTTCTAAAAACTATCAGGAACTATAGAACTCAGCTGCATGCGAAAGGAACTCACCTTTTATTTGATCTGCTGCAAAGTGATCTGCTACGGGAAGTTAGCAGATAATTTTGTTAATTGACATTTTTTGTGGTAAATACGCCAGAACTATTTCTAAAAACTATCAGGAACTATAGAACTCAGCTGCATGCGAAAGAAACTCACCTTTTTTTTTAATCTGCTGCAAAGGGATCTACTACGGGAAGTTAGCAGATCATATTTCTTTAATTGACATTTTTTGGGGTAAAAACGCCAGAACTATTTCTAAAAACTGTCAAGAACTATAGAACTCAGCTGCATGCGAAAGGAACTCACTTTTATTTTTGATCTGCTGGACAATGATCTGCTAATTTCACACACACTCAAATTACAAAGAAAAAAATACGAACCGACTTCAAATACCACTAAAAACAGGCACTGCAAAAAGCCGACGCCGACAATGACGCCGACGCCGACGCCCACGCCCACGCTCACGCCCACGCCCACGCCCACGCCCACGCCCATGCCCACGCCCACACCCACACCCACACCCACACCCACAACCAAAACCACACCCACACCCATACCCACACCCACATACACACTCACACCCACACCCACACTCACACCCACACCCATACTCACACTCACACTCACACTCACACTCAAACTCACACTCACACTCACACTCCCACTCCCACTCCCACTCCCACTCCCGCTCCCGCTACCGCTCCCACTCCCACTCCCAATTCCACGCCAGAACTATTTCTAAAAACTATCAGGACTCACCTTTTTTTTGATCTGCTGCAAAGTGATCTACTACGGGAAGTTAGCAGATCATTTCTTTAATTGGCATTTTTTGGGGTAAAAACGCCAGAACTATTTCTAGAAACTATCAGGAACTATAGAACTCAGCTGCATGCGAAAGGAACTCACCTTTTTTTTGATCTCCTGCAAAGTGATTGGCTACGGGAAGTTAGCAGATCATTTCGTTAATTGACATTTTTTGGGGTAAAAACGCCAGAACTATTTTTAAAAACTATCAGGAACTATTGAACTCAGCTGCATGCGAAAGGAACTCGCCTTCTTTTTGATCTGCTGCAAAGTGATCTGCTACGGGAAGTTGGCAGATCATTTTGTTAATTGACATTTTTTGGGGTAAAAACGCCAGAACTATTTCTAAAAATTGTCAAGAACTATAGAACTCAGCTGCATGCGAAAGGAACTCACTTTTTTTTTTGATCTGCTGGACAATGATCTGCTAATTTCACACACACCGAAATTACAAAGAAAAAAATACGAACCGACTTCAAATACCACTAAAAACAGGCACTGCAAAATGCCGACGCCGACGCCGACGCTGACGCCAACGCCCACGCCCACGCCCACGCCCACGCCCACGCTCACGCCGACGCCCATGCCCACGCCCACGCCCACGCCCACGCTCACGCCGACGCCCATGCCCACGCCCACGCCCACGCCCACACCCACACCCAAACCCACACCCACACCCACACCCACACCCACACCCACACTCACACCCACACCCACACCCACACTCACACTCACGCTCACACCCACGCCCACACCCACACTCACACCCAGACCCACAATCACACCCACACTCACACCCACACCCACACTCACACTCACACTCACACTCACACTCACACTCTTACTCACACTGACACTCACACTCACACTCCCACCCCCACTCCCAGACAGACATTTTTTGGGGTAAAAACGCCAGAACTATTTCTAAAAACTATCAGGAAGTATAGAACACAGCTGCATGCGAAAGGAACTCACTTTTTTTTTGATCTGCTGGACAATGATCTGCTAAGTTCACACACATCCTATCAGTCTGCCATGATGAAATCAAATACTTTGTCTAACTATTTATTTAACTTTGGCGGCTTAATTTTTCATCAAATAGTTATGTCCGAGTGCGTAACCTATTCAATTTCACACAATAATGGACTTTATTTATGAAGAGGTTTGATACCTACTGCTAAAGTAAACATGCCTTGATCTATTCCGAATTTAACGCGAATGAAGTCGTGGGCAATAGCTAGTTTAATCATAAAAATATAACAGGCACATACAAATCACGTTATCTTCAAAAGACATTGTAGGTAGCAAGGCTTGAGATCCGTGAGTGAAGCCTTTGCGGCTTTAATTTCGTCCTCAGTGACTCCATTCTTCGAAGCACAGTCCAGATCGGCCAGATAAACTCGTGTAGGATAGCTTTGTCTATGTCGTTGAGAATCTGGGACTATATTCGCACTTATAGAAATCACAGGCGGTACGTGATTCCGCAGATGGTTATCAAATACGTCAGACAACCACGCACAGCCACACACCGGGGCGTGTCATTCTATTTCATAGCCGTGGATCTGACGAGCGACATGACACATCGCTATGCGCTTCCACAGACGACATTCATTACACGGGCGTTGTTGCGGGCTAATCCAAGTTCATCGGCAGAATCACGCACCATGATAAGCCTGATACTTATATAATGATCAATGTTTGTTTGTTTATTTGTTCATATTATATGCGCTACCATACCCTGCATCCTAATTTAATAGGAAAATTTTCACAGCTAAAGTAGGCACTACAAGTTTATGAGTAATAGTCCCTCGACTTCGAGTACGACTTCAACTTCGACTCGACTAAAATGTAGGCACTTAGAGAAAATTGATATACTGATATTTTCACCCGCCATAAACCAGAACCATAATATTATGATGCATTATAATGATGGGTAAATATGGAGCCCTACATTGCGCAGATAGCACTTAGCCAGTTTTGAAAAAACGGAACCCTTATAGGATCACTTCGTTGTCCATATATCTGTCCGTGTGTCTATCAAGTCCTTTTCTCAGGAACGTCTAAAGGCGACAAGTTGAAATTTATACCAAATTCTCAAGACCCTTATTCAGGTCGACCACGATCGCGGTAATTGATCAAAAAATCGGTTAAGTGCGAGTCAGACTCGCGCACTCATGGTTTCATACAAAACTAGGTTGAGGGGTGCACTTAACGTTGCTATAGAGTCTTGATTGTAGTTCATTTTTTGGGTAGTTACCCACATAACAAAAACATATCTGTATGTCATATTTTACGGATTTTGGATTTTTCCCTTTATTTGTGCTATAAGACTTTACATTCTGCAAAATATCATGATTCTAGCTCAAAAGAAAGTAAACCTATAGGTTTTGATTGCTTTGCGATTGTCTAAATATCTTTACATAAAATAAAAGAAAATCGCTTCCCGGTTTCTGTTTACTGAGAAATGTTAACTACCCAACGGATTATCAACAAATAGAGTGATTCAAGCGGAAGGTTAATGTTAATAGATTGATACCATTTTGTGATAATTTATTGAGATACGAGGGTCAAACTGAAAGTTCTTAGAAAATCAAAAACTGATTACATTAGCCAGTTATTAGTTTTATTATATCTTTTCAAAATATTGTCCATTCACGTCAATACACCGCTGCATGCGATGGAACCACTGGGAAAAGCACTTTGCCCACTCGTCCTTAGGGGTCTCTTCAATGGCATCGCGATACGCAGCCACCGCTTCTTCAGCATTCATAAACCGCTTTCCTTTAAGTTTTTCTTTAATTTTTGGAAATAAATAAAAATCACAAGGCGCGAGGTCGGGGCTATACGGCGGGTGACCCAGTAATTCAACGTTTGATGTCGCCAAATAGTCGATCGTTCGCTTGGCGGTGTGCGACGAGGCGTTGTCGTGGTTTAGGAGGATCCTACTGCGAGGTCGTTTCTCTCGAACTTTTTCCAAGACAAGTGGCAAACAATTGGTAGTGTACCATTCTGCAGAAACTGTTTTTTGATCCTCTAACACAATTGTTACGAAATGACCTATCCTTCCAAAGAACGAGGCCACCATTTTTTTTCCCGCACTTCGATCTCTCTTCACTTTAGTTGGCAACTCCTCGAAAGGAAACACCCACTGAGCAGATTGTCTTTTGGTTTCAGGATCATAACAGTAAATCCAGCTTTCGTCACCTGTTAGTATGTCGAACACAGCATTAGAGTCACCTCCGTTAAATCTTTCAATCATTTTACGGCACCAATCCACACGATGGAGTTTTTGAGCCTCAGTCAAATTATGAGGTATCCACCGGGCGCAAAGCTTCCTGACCGCTAAATGTTCGTGGAGGATTTTGTGCACTTGACTCATACCGATGCCTAAGCTTGTCCGAATCTGCTGATAGGTCACTCTTTTGTCAGTCTCTATCATACGCCGCACAACACAGATGTTATTTTCAGTCGTCGCCGTAGAAGGCCGTCCCTCACGTAAATCATCAGTGAGATTAGTGCGACCACGTTTAAACTCATTAAACCAGTTGTAAACAGTCGCACGAGATGGGGCTTCATCGTGAAAGGCCAATCGTAGTCTATCATAACTTTCTTGTTGACTTAAATGACATCGAAAGTCATAAAAAATCATTGCACGAAAATTTTCTCGTGTTAAATTCATGTTAACGTGACACAGACAATTTTCAATTTGCCGCCAAATCGTAAAACAAATGATAAATGAATGAAATATATACTCAGTAATATTGGCAAAGAGTTCTATTTTCAAATTTTAGAATTATTTTTTTATTATATTGTTTATAAGTGGCCAGTTCTAAGAACTTTCAGTTTGACCCTCGTATGGTGATATTGTTCAAAATGACGAAGGAAATCAAGCCATCTGAGAGCTTCAACCGTTTACGCTGCCTAATCTCTTTGAAATATAACAAAACAACGTAACTATCATGGGATTGTTCCTCTTTCATAGGTATACAAAAAGTTCACGATGGCGTAATTTATACCTCTTCGTGGCTGGCTACGAATTTGAATGAGCTCTTAAAGATAGATTACTATAGCCATTTTAACTTCAAAAGAAATAGTCACATTTGATGTAGTCATTAAAAAGCTATTTAGACGAATACACTAAATACATTAGTCACTTTAAATATTTACCGCTACACAATTTCATTAAATATCTTCTGAAATAACGTAAGTAATATTAAAACTTTCGCCCAACAAATACTAAAGGTTGGCGCCCGGCGCCGCGTGGCGCTGCAATCGCGTCGTATGAAGTCTTGCTGCGTAATTATAATCTTTTGGTTGCGTTGATTTTTCTACAGTTTCAAGACCTTACAGACCTGAGTATTCAACTTGATACCTCTATGCGTTCCTGAGAAATAGGCCTTGACAGACAGACAGACAGACGGACAATGAAGTGATTCCTATAAGGGCTCCGTTTTTTCCTATTGAAGTACGGAACCCTAAGAATACATTTACACGCTGAAATTGTGCAAAAGAGTATTCGGACTGCCACGTTTGCGTACGTTTGTAAACATCTAATCAAAGCACGCGCTTCGTTTTTTTTTTTTTTTTTTCGTGCGGAATTCCCTTCGGATACCCCCCCGCCGGCCAGCGGGGGCGGTTATGTCGGGCTAAAACCGCACGCCGTCTCGGGTCTACAGACGCCGGGGTGTAAGGTTGCCCATATAGCATATCCTTCGCACCCCGACTGACCCTGGGCCATACTTCGACTGACATATAGTGAACCTTTACCTATGGACGTTAAATTTTTGTCACACTACAATTTTATTGACGTGCGGTCTCGAAAAACAACGGTAGGTACCGATTCGGGGTCTCCATTTTAGGAGTCGCTTGGGATCATCGGTCTATCGGTAGATGTGATCAACCCAGCTAGTGGACCAGCCCCTTGATCAGTGTCTACAACTCTACAGCAAAGTTAAGTTCACCCCTCAATTCAGTTTTGTATGGAACCCTCAGTGCGCGAGTCCGACTCGCACTTAACTGGTTTTCATTTATTATTAGTTTTATATTTTTGGGGTGAAGGTTTTTATGTCGTCAGGTCAAAGGTTTTTGACAGGGATTCAAATTATACTAAATAAATAAATATTGTTTTTCTTTTTTTTTATAAATATTGTACGACAAAGTACACAACGCCATCTAGACCCAAACTAAGCAGGTTCTAGAATGCGGATAAACATACTTAAATACATTTTTTTTGTAAATAAATACATATTATACATAGAAACATCCAGACCAATGCAAATATACATATTTGCACTGAACGGGAATCGAACCCGCGACCTTTGGCTTAGCAGTCGAATGCACTACCGCTACGCCACTGAGGTCGACTATTGACCATGGAACAATATATAAACAATGTTAATTAGTTAGTGTTTATTATTAGTTTATGTATTGACTGCGGTGGCGGCCAAAAACCGCCGGCAACCCTGGGGTTATCCTTTCGAGGGCTTACCCGGGGTGCTCGGCAACGGACACTTGGGGAGGACACCGTGCGGTTTTAGTCGAGACACGACATAACCACCCCCGCTGGCCGGCGGGGGGGTATCCGAAGGGACTTCCGCACGTAAAAAAAAAAAAAAAAAAAATGTATTGACTGCTGGCACTTGGTGGAACTTAATAATATAATTTAACTTAATATGTGTACATATTGATTTAAGTCTGAACTCTGGAATGCCGCGAGGCACACCAAAAAATTAAATTGAATTGAAACCGGTGAGGTTTATTAAATACATATCATTCATCATACATATGTATAATATGTATGTATTTACAAACAAGTTGAATTCCTGAGACGAGCTCAGCCGAATACAAGGGATTTTCGATTTAGCGTTTTTTTTTGCGATTTTTTGCGAGTTTTTTTTATCTTGCAATGGTTCACCCCAGCACGAATCTATTACCGAAAACAGCAACTCGATAGCTCATCTTCTTCATACCCAAAACCGTGACAGAAAATTGGCAACGACGACATCGACGACGTCGACGACGACAAGTCGATAGCAATAGGGCTTTTCTAAAGAAAATCCCTAAAAATGTATGGTTATCCGCATTCTAGAACCTACAAAACAAACTAGTTAAACTAACTTGCTTTGGGTCTAGAAAGCACTGTATAGAATATTTATATTTATTATTATAAAAATATTAATCAGGCATTCTGCATCGTTCAATAGCCGGTGATCGCTAGATCTACATCATAGTATAAAAGGCTAAATTATATTGTGCGTAATTAAGCGTAATTAATTTCATCATTATCATCATCCTCGTAGCGATTTCCCAGTCGCGTTTAAAATGCTAAGCTTTCGCTAAGCCTTAACATTACCTTTTTGGAACTGCGATGAAGTGAACCTTTATAAAAATAAAAATAAACTATTAAAGGCATACCATTTTTACGACAATATAATAAAGAGAAGAAAGAGATAATAAATTTTGATAATTTCGAAGTAATTTATAGTTATAGTTATACAGAACTAAATGTCGAGAGAGGCTAGGGAAACATTGTTGTAAATCCTTTTCTAATTTAACATATCTCCATGAAAACAAATAAGTAAGATACTCATACTAGCTTAAGTCAAACTCACTACGATAGTAATGCATAGAAAATAGTTGGTTAGTTTGAACATCTTACTGAACTACTTTCCGGTTATATCCGCCTTGGGACTCCGAAGGACTATAATTAAAAATAAGCAAACGCCCGTTTATACACGAGACTCCTATCGTTTAAGTTTTTATAAATGTGGTAATTATAATATTTATTAGCAACGATATTTTTTTTTTCTTACATTACATCCATCATTACATGTAATCCCAATTCGACAGTGTAGTAACATGATATCATTCATCTCTTTCACATCATCTCATATTATTAACGTCATTTCAATAGTACGAGCAATAATATTAATTTACTCATTATAATAGCAATTTCCAATAATAATTATAAAATGATAATACAAAAAAATAAATAAAGAATAATAATATATAAAACATAATTCAACTACCATAACAAATGGAATGCAGGGTAACCTTTACGAACTCACTCAGTGAACACAAGAACACATCTACTTTTTCTGCCACTATATTGAGGGTGGTAATAGCTCGCGTGAGGGGAGCATTGTCCAACAATTTAGTTCTACTATTACTTAAACAGGTGCTTTTCTCAGTTTTATATACATGCTTCCTCAGCAAAGGATTTTTCTATGGTTTTAAATTTCCCAATTGCGGTCAAAGGTTACTTTGGAACCCAAGGTCCGCATTTTGTTTTTGATTGGTATGTCAGCTTTTCCGGGAGCGACTGCCAGCTGACCTCCTAAGACTAAGAGGAAAATCTGCGCCAGAGCCTGCAGAGAGCGTTCATTGTTTAACACGAACATCAACTTGCAGATGAGGTTGGCTTGAGCCCCAAGGAAGTTGGTAGGGCCCTGTACACCTATAACCTTTTCTATGGTTTGTACGAATTTATTGATATTGATATTGGATATAATTGTTACCTGACTGAGGCGAACCCAAAAAGGAGAGTTACGATTTAAACTCTATGTAACGTGTATAGTGTACACAGCTTCTGATTTAACACTTCAGAAAGAAGAGTAAGCGTTCTTTGGTTTTGTTTAAATTTACTTCGTTTTTGAGCACGTATAAAATCCTACACATTATACGTTGAAACAGCCGGAATAACCTGGCTAACCCTGGCTGATAAACCAGAAGATACAATGCAAATACATAGATATAGAAACTAATGCATCAATTATTTACACTGAGCGAGAATCGAACCCACGACCACCAAAGTAGCAGCCAAACGCTCCACCACCATGTCACATATTCTGATAAATAGCCGCTCAATGATTTTTTTGTAACTGCTGTCTCTTCACATAAACTAGCACGCGATATGTAATCGACGCTTGATGCGATAACCGGTTCTTAATTGTCCACTATTTTAAGCTATATAACATTCTGAGTGGATCAATCGATCGCTCGATGACGAAGAGACAACGCTAGCTATCGACGGAGCTGTGTAGTACTCTCAACTATTTAAAAATCCGTTCCCGCAGGGGGAACGCACAGGTAGTTTTCGTGAAGCAATTAATATTATTTTTTTGCCCCTCTATGACCTATGCTTCTTCTATGACCCACGCCCAGCGCATTTTTAACATGTTTATTTTTTTTTTCTCGAAAAAACTTTTCAGACATTTATTTTAGACTTAAAAATGGCCTATCGATTAAAAAGAATGTTCACCGGTTAGAAGTTATGATTTTTTTCCCAAAAAATTTTGATTTTTCCCCCTCCACTTTTAGTTAAAGTTTTAATCTTATAGGTTTATAATTAAAAGTAGTTGGTATTCATGTATACTATGGGATAAAATTAGAACGGTTCGAATATCTTTCATGGAACGTGAAATTTTGAGGAAAAACTGATTTTACAGACAGTGACGCCCTACCGTCCCCTTAGGCCGGATTTCACCCGTTCACGAACTTAAACTAAGTTTACACCCAAGCAATTTTTGACCGCAGTTTGAAAGCGATCGGGGCAAAAATGCGACCGTGAGAGTGCTGCAAATTTTGGGAAGTGGAACCATACATACACATATATATATATACATATATATATGTATATAAACATTTTACCAGTGGTCATTTCGGACTCAGGGGGTCATAACTAGACCTCCTATGAAGATTTTTTTCTCAAATTCGACAGTAGTCAAGAAACCAATAGGTAGATCGATTTTATCGAAATCTACCTAATATTAATTATCACTTTATATCCGCCATTATCACAGCAATTCAACCGTTCTAATACAGATATTATATATAGAGAAGTTTTGTAGGAGTAAAGATATGAATGAAAAGTAAGAAATAGTTAAAACAGTAATTTGCTTTAATTCATGAGATTATTATAAATAAATACATAACAAATTATACTCAATCATTACAAAATTAAACATGCCACAGTCGATTGGAACCAAATTTCGCGTTTCCAGGAATCTTGATTCTTTCATTTACATTGATATCTGAAATCAGAGATAGAAGAGCAGGTAAATTTATGTTTTAATAAATTTAAGTACCTTAAAAATTAGGTATGTGCCTGAAATTCTTAAGCAAGTACATCTTTTTAAGAAAACTGGTAAAAAAATTTAAACGTAGCACCCCGTACATCCTCCAAAGAAACAAAAATCAACGCTTTTTGTGCACTAAAGTACCTTGTCAAGACGTCACTATACAAATTACATTATTTAGTTTTCTTCTTCATTGAACCGCTGGCGCTGCTCTTATTTAAAAAATAATTTTAATTAAAATGTTAAATTAATTTAAACTGATGGAAAATGTGTACCTGAGCTTTGTTCTCGATAACACATGCAAAAACTAGCTTGGCCCTTTCACAACCAGCATCGCCATCAGTGACAGCTGCGTCGTTAACTGTGAAAAACATAATTACATTGGTCAAGTTGATTAAAAAAGGCCCCAAACATCATAAAAAGCATCTATCTATAGTATTATGAATATGTTAATTAGCTGTGTTTGTACATTGGAAATGTTTAAAAAAAAATCTTGGGTTATAATAAATGAGCGATTCTGAACACAACAATATTTCTTGAAGCGGAAATGAATTTCTGATAGTATAAATTGACTTTTATGTTAATCCTCATTTCGTGAAAACCCGCTGATAATTGCACTTAATACTAATAGGTTACCTGAAAACTGAAGAACGTTTCATATCGATTCAATAATTATACGATATATACGATTAAATATAATGGACTACAATTAGGTATTCAATTGCAAACCAATGTTTTAGTTTCCATTTTATTTAAGAGCTAAATATATTGCAAACAAACCTTTAGAGCATTTCCTGGAAACATTTTCGAACTTGGCGAAATCTTCATCACTTTTAACGAACTTTCTCAGTTTACTGAGAGCTTTCTCGGCATCGTACATCCCTTTACTGTCCAACTGCAATCGAAATCGAGTTTCAATATAACAACAACATTATATGAATTTAGTTTTGCTATATCATATAATGTGTCAAAATGTCAGTGTCATTCAGAGATACAAGAGTATACATATATATGCATATCATACCTATACTAGGAATTCAGTGCGGGGTACGACTGAAATAAATTGAGCTGAGCGAGCAGGACTCTTACTTGAAAAATAAGGCATCATACTACGGTCCCCCGCATAGCTAAGGCCGCGCGCTCGTGAAACTATTTTTCGATGATTATTCCTTAATGGTACATTGTATTTGAACAGTTGACCCCTCTAAACACTCAGCGGTGTCTACACTATCACCATGGCAAATTTGGTCAAGATCAGTATTGAGGTTCCAGAGGTTTCGCTTCGCTCACCTCAACAAAGACAGTCATTATCATCATCATCATAGCGATTTTCCAGTTGTATCCAAAGTTTGTACTTTGGAACCCGAGGTCCGCTTACTAGTTTTGATTGGTATGTCGGCTTTTCAAGGAGCGACTCTCATCTGACCTCCCAACCTTGAGAGGAAAGCCTGTGCCAGAGCCTCGTCCGTTGTTTAGCAGGTGCACCAACTAACAGGTGAGGTTGGCTTGGGCTTTAAGAATGTTCGTAAGGCCCTCTACACCATGACAGTGTTAATATCTATAAACAAAATTGTATAGGTATTTGAAATATTATAGAGTAAGAGAGATAATTTTTAGACTTATTACCAAATAATTGACTTACAATGTCACTTTTCTTCATAACGCATCCAATAAAGCAGGGTTTGAGAGCATCTACATCATTGGCCTCTTTAGCCGCCTCGATATCTGCTATACTCCCTCCATGCTCGGCAGAACATTCGGCTATAATTGGTTCCAACGCCGCATAGAACGCAGCCCTCTCTTCATCAGTCACGGCCTGGTGATGATTGATTGATTCAAATTTATTATGATAATGATGATGATCAAGACTCAGTATTAATTCGAACAGAGTTCCCATAGAAAAACACCATTCAGAAAACCTTGCATTGTGGTTTCCCGATGGTTAAGGCGAGAAGTACTACAAAAGGGGTATCTTTACACTATAATAGGTTACCTACCTACATTAGGTAACCTTCGTGTTTTCTGCTCCTTGATAGCTATATGGTTCTTGATTGACTTCAAATCAGTGCGGCGCGAGTGAACTTTCTTATTTTAAATGCTAGTTACCGAAATTATCATTCATCCCCTCCAGCTAAACTATATTGATTGTGCTATGTGGAGCTACACGTCGGTAGCACACATTCGAGATGGTATGGGATCTCTATTATCACCATTTTCACCATCGTGCGCGGGTACATATTTGTGTTTCATTATTTGACTCGGATATCAAAGGAAACATAGAACGTTTTCTATTCTTATATGCGTATTAATATATAGATTTTATCAAGATAATCGCAATCATCTAATATGTAGATCAAGTCGCGCTAACGTGTCTAACTTAGATAAATATTATTATAGTTGTGTTACATACTAACGTACACAATACAAACGGTGTACTCCACCCCTGTTTGAAGATGATATCCTGTTCTATATGTTGGTCTAGTAGAGATTTCTTATAAAATATATTAATATGTCAAACAATACAGAACCGCACAAATAGTCACAACTTAAAATAATGTTATAGGCATTTCTTACTTACAGTAACTCTAGTTAGGCTTGCTGCTACGACACACAAAAGTAATGAGATAAGCTTAGCCATTATTGTTCTTTGGTGTTGCACCGCCTTCGAGACAATAAGAAATATGATTTTGGCTCTGAGACCATCAGCCGTTTATATACAAAGAAGTTGGTCATTATGTCGTTTGAAGTTAGGCAATTATTATAATATCTCACCAACGACATTGCATGTTACAAAAACTAAAAAGCCAACTTAGGCTAAGTACTTAACTTACATACTTCCTCCAAACAAACAAAATTACTATTGTTTGCATAATTTTAAGCATAAAGTCTACACTAAATATAAATTAAATACCATATAATCCATTTTATGGATTTATATTTAAGTTGCTTTAACTTTTTATAACGTCACGGGACCTATCGCGAAAAATAAGGAACTTACTTTTGCCGACGTTTCGGATGCGTTGCAGCAACTTATCCGAAACGTCGGCAAAAGTAAGTTCCTTATTTATCGCGATAGGTATCGAGTCGTTGGGGTGTGTGTTGGGTAACCTCCTCGAGTGTCGCTCCGATTCCGATCCCGCTGCAGTCCGGGGGGAACGGAATCGGAGCGGCCGGTACACCCTGGGCGGTGGTCAATGGCTTCCCCTTCACCCCTTCATAGGGTTGGCATTGATCGTCGGCCAATACCCAACGTGGCGGGAACACATCGCTCTCCGTACTCCTCTGCTTTCAGAGGAGACAGGATGAGCGATGCTGTTAGTGGTGAGATGGCCCAGGGTCAGCCGGGGTGCGAGGGATATGCTCTATGGGTAACCTTACACCCCGGCGTCTGAAGACCCGAGACGGCGTGCGGTTTTAGTCGGTGCAAGCCCGACATAACCGCCCCCGCTGGCCGGCGGGGGGGTATCCGAAGGGATTTCCGCACGATAAAAAAAAAAAAAAAAAGGTATCGAGTCGTTATAAAAAGTATGAGTTTACACCGCGATAGTTTAAAAATAATATAAATTGCTTTAAGTTCAGCAAAGCACTTCATAAAATGTGATTTATAAGTCAATATACCTCATATCACATCTAATGACATGAGGGGCTCATGGCTATATGGTAACCAAGTAGCTTAAACATTGCAAGGTTACGTAATACTAGCCAGATTAGTCTTAGGATAGGTGACCATTCTTAACGCAGTGAGCCCTCCGTGCCTCGGAGAGCACGTTTAGCCGTCGGTCACGGTTGCCATACAAAATGGTATTCGTTACGGGTAGTTGGAGCCCTAATAAGTCCGACAACTTGATCCAACTACAGAAGTATATATCGCCAGTGGATTTTGAAGGTCGGTGTCGGGAAGAGTAATACGCACACAAAAATATTGCAAAAATACTTTATAATGTAATACAAAATTATATAAAAAATAGCTACTGGCTACATGGACGCCATCGCAATAGAGTGAATGAAGTGAAGAGACGCGCTAGTGTTGCGCATAGTAAAAAACTAAAAACTAGTGTTGGGATTCCAACAGTCGGTTGTGGTATTCGTTGTTAGACTGGAAGCTGATCCCAAAGGAGGAATGTATACAGTCACGACTCTTTCTCATTAAGAAACGCAACTTTAATGTTTACTTTCTTACTCACTACGTATCCGAACCATCTAAACATCCCTATTGCATTGACTTGTAATAAAGAAATTCATTAACAGCACTCTACTGGTCCGCTGGATGCTTTCTCCAATTTACTTCGCAGTGTCCAGTCTTCTGCCTTAGCATTTAATCTATCCCATCCAGTTTCTTCATATCTATCTGGCTAGAGGGCAAAAAGGTAAAATTTTCTACAAATTCTCCTCAATTTTCTACAAATTCAGTGACTGAATACTTGTGTGAAATTTATATATATATTTTTTAGCGCACTGGTTTGGAAAAGTTGGAAAATAAAAAATAACAAGGTTTCAATTTACAGCACAGTTCTATGGAGTCCAGACGCTTATGAAGTAGGATAATACAAGACAGTTATTGTATTATACATTTTCTTAGAACTACTACAATACTCCGAGTGACTTCTCATTGTTATCTGGGGACACGAGCCCCGCCAAGACGAGACAGCGGAGCGTAGGGCACTACCTACCATTTCCTGAAGCGTTTTGCTGCAATTTTGTTACAGATTTATCGCCTTCAGATACACTCGGTTTTGATGATATCAATGTAAGTACTACGAAAGGTAAATTGTAGGCGTCAATCTACCCCTATCAAATGAAAACGCTCTTAACTTAAGATTGTACTTATATGTAAATCCAATGGCTGTTACTGTTTAGGATAGATCATCCGCCCTACGATGTTCCCGTTGGAAACAATAATAGTAATCACTAAGGTCTACACATAACCCCATTTTTAATTTAATAGGTGAATATGATTTTTATTTTGAGTGCAGTTTACTGATACCGATTCCATAATTATTGTTCTTCACAGTTGAGTTGCCTGTCGTACACCTAATATTTAGTTTAGTTCTTTAGGTTTTCTTCAAGAAATTGCTGCTATGTTGTTGAGCAATCATCATCAAGTCTTATCAAAACCCACATTAACCTTGAACATAAGTATGACCATTTGTAAGCAATCTGCTCAGTTATGTTTACCTTAGTCGCTTAATTCTTGAGCAATGAAGGCAACTTAATGTACCTATACCAGTGTTGATAAGCCTCTATTCAGGAAAACGTGAGACTAAGATGAAAGGAAAATATATATTATGTTTTTAAACTAGTTATGTGTTTACAGCACTTATAAACACCCGTAACACTAAAGATGTCGCAAATACGATATTAGTCTATTCTAATTTCCAAGAAACTCTAATGGCTGTGACATCCTCTTTATAAACAAAAAAGAGATTTATTAGATAGTAAGTAATTGACATAGTAGTACTATTCAATAAGTAAGTTTATTTCATGATGATAATAATATAGAAATTAATAATGTTAAAAGTGATTATTGTCTGATTATCACGCCGTTATTTCTTCACTTAGACTGGCATCTGAAATGAGAAACAAAAAGTGATTACACACCTCTGAAGATACATGGAAAATAAATTACCGATATTTGCTATTTTGTTGTTTTAATTGTTTGAAGTATAAAATATATTTTAATTTTTCTCATAAAAATAATAGGTACACTGCCAACACGCCGCAATAGAGGCGGTAAGGCCCATCATTTAGGATTGGCTAGAGAGGCGACACGGAAGCCTTTCGTACCGACTGACGCAGGTGATCTCCGAGAAGGGGTGCTTCGGGGACCACCTGCATCGGATCAGGAAGGAGCCAACGCCTGAGTGTCATCACTGCGAGGACTCAGGGCTGCACACACTGGCGGACTGCCCGGCGTGGGAGGCGCCAAGGCGTGACCTCGTGGCAGCCATCGGGGTGGGAGTCCTCTCGCTCGGCAGCATTATTGCGGCAATGGTGCGGAGCGCGAGCGCGTGGGCCGCCGCCGCCTCCTTCTGCGAGCATGTAATACTCGCGTAGGAGATGGCGGAGCGCGCCCGGGAGAGATTTAGAACTCTCCCGGCCTGCCGAGCCCGCAACTTGCTCGCCGCGCGTCGCAGGCGACTCAGGCGCCGGAGGTCGCTTAACGACCTCCGTCCTCCATGAGCGCAGCCCTGGGGGTGGCGGGTGCGGCCGCCTGTCACCCCAGCAGAAGCAGGCCGGGACGGTGGGGCGACTAGCGCCCCTCCCCCAAACCGGGGCAAGCCGGGGACACCGTGGTTCCCAAACCCGAGGGGGCCATCTCGAAACCGGAGATGGCCCAGCGTATCAAATTTCCCTATTAGTTTAAAATGTCCTTCAATAATAACTGATTTCCAGGAGTTAGTCAACACTTATTAAAAGTATCTCTACCCAACCCTAACTTTTTTCCCAAAGATGTTTTCTCTGACACTGACTTGCTAAAGTCGGGAATTCTTCCTGAATTTAGCAGGTCAGTTCAGTTTCAAGTTAAGCCTACTAAAACATCAAAGTACCTTGAACATTAGATATTATTGCCTGGAATGGTGGATTACATTTTACACTTCAAGTGACGCCTTCTCTGACCAGCCACAGACTAAGTACTCTTCTTGTCACTGTCAGATCATCTAAGTTATATTTCCAAAAAGATGTTCCCGTTACCCCAAATATATAGCCCTCTTTCCTGCTAAAACTGCTCCAAAAAATAAAACATTCGTTCTTACTTCTACGGCCGCCTAGGGCATATCTAAGACAACGACACTTTTCTGTGGTTGGCAGTCTATATATTCTATAATTGTCTGGGCTTTAATTTTAGAAACAATGAAATGTCACGCTATCGCTTTAGGTGGTTTATCCTGTAATGATAGTGTTAAGGTTGAAATAAATAAATAAAATCTTTACCTCATGTTTGTACTCCAAAGCACAGGCCAATATCATGCTGGCTCTGTCGCAACCGAAAACACCATCGCTGACGACCTCGTCGTTCACTGTAAGAATTATGATAGTGCCACTTTCTCATTCTATTTCTTACAATTTGAATGTGTTTAAAGTTATTTCTGCCAATTGATTGATATATAGATTAAAATAATATAAAATAAATTCATTAAAAGGTTCACGTTATTTTTATGGCTATTGTATGGCTATTGTCTATTATACACATTTTATGGGGAAGATGATTCACTGATTGGTGCGATTAGATAAATACGTTGAGGAAACTTAATAAATAAACTTTTTATAATAGAAGTATGTGTAGCTGACAACAAACCTCTGTAGCATTTTTTGGCAACCTTTTCGAACATAGCAAACTCTTTATCACTTTTTACAAACTGCCGCAAATTTTTGAGACCTTCTTCGCCATCATAAAAGCCGTTGCTGTCTAACTACAATAAAATTGAAAATTATAATAATTATTTATAATTTGGTTCTTGTACATTTATAATAGTCCGGCTTAATGTATTAGAACCAAAAACAAAAAATACTCATAAAATTATTTAGTAACAAATTAGTCAACTTTTATACGGTACATGTACCTAGTAATAATTACCAAACCATATCGTTGGTGTTAATAATAAAGCTATTTTATTACCCTAATTTGGTAGTACTTGCCGATAGCAAAACTTTTTTTGGCAGTAGTCTATATACTGAAATATGTTGAACACGCTGTTTGTTAATAAACTATTTTTGATATCAACCAAATAAACTACAGACATTAAATATGTACTATAATAATGATAAATCAGTGTCTTGAGATTGTGTGATCGAAGTATACCTACTTATTAGTTCTAGTAAAGAACTGTAACAGCTTATCCAACAGTAACTTATTATTTTTATATAATATATAATTATTTTGATTCTAGAAGTAACAAAATACATACAACTCCAATTTTCCTAAATATACATCCAATGTAGCATGTTTTAATAGCTTTAAAATCATTAGCATGTTTGGCAGCCTCGAAGTCACTTAATTTCACTTCATGTTCCGTAGAACACTCGGTAATAATCGGTGCTATCGCCCGACGGAAGGCAGCTCTCTCTTCTTCAGTAACAGCCTGATGACAATTATTCAAATATATTACATAAACTAGATCGCGTGGGTTCTACCAAGATCTTCAGGGGCCAAACCAACCTCACCTGCTTGTTGGTATACCTGCTACTGGTATAAATGCACGAGGGACATACGGTAATCGCTCCCTTAAAAGCCGTATAAGGTAAATGAAAAGTAAGTGAAGGAGTAATCGAACCATGGGCTCCCAGGTGAAAGCTTCGGATGCAACAGGGAACAATGTTATGATGATAATGATATATAGTGCTTGATTAAAGGTTATTAGTATTGTATAACTGTACATCCGCTATTCTTTTTAAGTAATCCTACTTCCTACTATGTTATGTGAAAGTTTATGATGATGCTTAGATGTTTATTCCAAAAAACAGTTTTATACTTCAGACTTGTCTGCAAACAGCAGGTGCAACAACTTATAGGTGAGGTTGACTTGGCATCAAAGGTCTTGGTTGGGTACAGTCCACTATAATGTAATAGTTATATACCTATATTTCGGGATACTGTACACTATGAATGAAAAATATTATAGGTACACAAGAAATAGTATGTATTAATTAGATTAGTAGAGGTCGAATTTTCTGAGATTGTTTATATTATGTTTGGGGTAATTTTTGGAACTGTTCGGAACCACTGCACTTATTTTAAAATACCTTTTTTTTTTTTTTCGTGCGGAAATCCCTTCGGATACCCCCCCGCCAGCCAGCGGGGGCGGTTATGTCGGGCTTGAACTGACTAAAACCGCACGCCGTCTCGGGTCTATACTACACGCCGGGGTGTAAGGTTGCCCATAGAGCATATCCCTCGCACCCCGACTGACCCTGGGCCATCTCCGGTTTCGAGATGGCCCCCTCGGGTTTGGGAACCACGGTGTCCCCGTCTTGCCCCAGTTTGGGGGAGGGGCGCTAGTCGCCCCACCGTCCCGGCCTGCTTCTGCTGGGGTGACTGGCGGTCTCACCTGCCACCCCCAGGCCTCCGCTCATGGAGGACGGAGGTCGTTGAGCGACCTCCGGCGCCTGAGTCGCCTGCGACGCGCGGCGAGCATATTGCGGGCTCGGCGGGCCGGGAGAGTTCTGAGCCTCTTCCGGGCGCGCTCCGCCATCTCCTTCGCGAGCATAACATGCTCGCAGAAGGAGGTGGCGGCGGCCCACGCGCTCGCGCTCCGCACCATTGCCACAATCATGCTGCCGAGCGAGAGGACTCCCACCCCGATGGCTGCCACGAGGTCACGCCTCGGCACCTCCCACGCCGGGCAGTCCGCCAGCGTGTGCAGCCCTGAGTCCTCGCTCGCGTCACAGTGATGACACTCAGGCGTTGGCTCCTTCCTGATCCGATGCAGGTGGTTCCCGAAGCACCCCTTCCCGGAGATCACCTGCGTCAGTCGGTACGAGAGGCTTCCGTGTCGCCTCTCTAGCCAATCCTCCATGATGGGCCTTACCGCCGCTATTGCGGCGTGCCCTTTATTGGAAAATACATTTCATCATTTTTGAATGGTACATCATCCCCGAATTAAATAAGCCTATAAATATATAAATTCGATGGCTTGAATGTAAAAAAACTCTGATAAACCGAAGCGAAGCGAGGGCAGGTTTTAGTTATATAGAAAAATAAAATATCCTATTATTATACTCACAGCAACAATTGTCAGACTTGCAGCTACGATGTACAAAATTGTGATTGTTAACTTCGTCATTTTAATTAAGTATTCCTGTATTGCACTTGTCAGTTTGCGAGAATATGCAAGTATCATGCTTGATTGTCGAAACATTCTGCTTTTATATACAAAAAGAGCCATAAAGGGTTCTAAACCAGTTAATTATTCATTATCTGAACAACGATAGCATTCAGTTATAAAATATGTCGAAAACATCCCAGTTTTTAGTTTATTTGTTTACTTCCTGCATTAAACAATTTTCTAAAGATAATTGCCCCTTATGACTAAACTCAAAACTTTTAATTACTCTTAATGCTACGGAATCAATAAAAATAGTGCTCTAAAATATTTACGATCACAATAAAACATCAATAAACCTACTTTCAAAAATTTTGTTGAATTGTCTTCCAAAGTTTTCAAATTTCTATTCTAACAGGCGTAGTTACCGTGTATATTTTATGTAAGACTAGCTTGGTCGCGGTTTCACCCTTGTGGTATTCTGATCCTGTTCCCGCCACCCATGGGAACCTATTCCAGGGATATAATCAGTAACAAACATCCAAACATCTTCACAAACTTTCACATTTATAATATAAGTACGAGTAGGATAGTAAGGAAGTAAGATTATAGTAAAGTGACTAAATGACTGACTGTACAACCTGTGTACTACATTTCATATTCTTCTTCTTCGAGTCAATGACAATATTCACTTAATCAATATGTCTAGCCTAAAATTGACAGCACAATAGGAGTTGGTCCATTGTTTTGCAGAGGCGCATCACAGTCACAGGCCCTCCCACCTCTCCCTTCCCCGTTGAATCCAAGTAACCCCATTTCACCCAATTTGCCCAGCAGCAGCCGACCTGGGCCCCTAATCTATTAAGGAATTTCCCTTTGAGCCAGTGATGATTTCAATATAATCTGATATATAATATGATATATTAATTGGCGCGCCTTGACCGTTGCGTCCGGTACAAAGGGGACCTAAAGAACGCTTTATGTGCAGGTAGAGTACGGTCAACGACAAACGTTGATATACACTAAAATATTTATTTACAAACCTTTTTTTCCCTTGGAATATATGTACCAATAATTGACATATAGTTAGTTTTATTATCATAGCATAATAGTATAAACTTATAATGTGTAACTTTTAAACTACTTGACCAATTGGGATCACATTTAAAAAAATATATTCATTATGTTAAGACAAGGTATAGGTAGAGAAGATATTCCCCCTATTAGACTTTAGACTTTAGATTCTTAAAGTATAGTTTTGGAAGCAAGAAAGTTGTTTATCTCAGCAAACATTATTTATATTTTAGGTATAAAAAAAACTCAATAAAACTCACAACTAAGACAAACGATGTAGGCGCTTCCACTACCGAGCAAAGCAACGATCATAAGATAAGATATTATCGAATTTTTACTCATTTGTTTTGTCTTGTTAAACAATCTTGTGCTACATGATATTCAATTTCAGAAGTTGGAGATGGTAGCTGGTCATAGGAAGTTCTGGACTAAACAAGATAGTCCGTTGAGTTTGAAATCTTTATGAGAACTCTGGTGCTACATGATATTACTAAACCTAAAAATGTAAGATAATATTATTAAGTAAACAAAATCTTTTTTATAAACAAGCTTTTATCCAAAAAAATCTGTTGTAGGTACTAAAACGAAAATAATAATTTTATCTCTATTATTTCTTTTACTATTTATTTAATATTATCTCTACAATGTCCGGCGTTATTTAGTAATTTATAGTGGTAAGTTATGAACATTCTTAAAAAATTATACGCGTCGATATGAGAATCTCCTTGTCTTTTTCGTGGGTTAAATATGCACTCTTTCTTTCCTTTTCCAGAACAACACGTGTAAGGTTGGAATGTTACCCTTATACAGAGCAAATAATTTCATTTCGAACTGATTTCTAATACTACTATTTACTAATTTAACACGAAAAGATCAGCTAGTATAGGAACAATTAAAATAACACTTTTTCCCATAGTCACACCATAACTTGAGATCTACTGTACCGATTTAATCCATCTTCTTTTAGTTCAATAAATTTCAGGAAGCTTTAGATTTCAGCTTCCATGCAAGCAAAGCTGGCGCCGACAGTTAGTTTTACATAGAGCCTAAATTTTTATACTGGATTATTATATTATGTTAAGTAGCTAAATATTAAAATAAAAGATTAAAAACGTCCCGCGGAATGGAGCCGCAAGGTCTTGGGAAAACGGTGATTGTCTAATGTTTTTTCTGACATATTATAGGAGGGTATAAAATCAAATATTTATGTATGATTACATATATATATTTATATCTACGCATAAAATAGTCATTCCATCTATCGACTATTATCACAACTTGCAACGGTGGCTGTTTGGTATCCGAGTGGATTTCCGCCCCGAGAAAAAAAAGCGTTACTGATGCACCATTATGTTTAAATAATTAATATATGGGTGGTTTTGTTTTCGTTTTCGAAAAATGAAACCTAGCTAGATCGATTTATCGTCCCCGAAACCTCCAGCATACTAAATTTCATGAAAAATGTTGAAGCCGTTTCCGAGATTCAGATAACACACGAATTGCTCGTTTTGAATTTGCTTGATATATATTACATTATGACAAATTTATTTCAATTATGATTTCAATCAGCTGAAATCGATATTAATACAATCCATTTGATTTTAATGATGATTTATAATAAAACAAATTTTTAGATGTTTAGGTCTTGCTTTTATTTTAAGAACACATTGTATATACATAACTAGTATTATACAGATGAAACATTATTAATATCCCAAAACGGGATGTGCTTTGTAATTTAAAAGCAGGAGTTCACTTAATAGGTACGGTGAGAATTGTCACAGGCCAGTTACAAAGGAATCTGAAAGCAGAAAAGGATAAAATATAATATTTACTTTACACAACACGTAGCATTATCTTTTTCAATTAACAGTAGATTAAATCATGACATCTAGCGAGGATACTGTCTGTTAACTCCGCGCCATCCGCGTTGAGTCATAATGGCACAAACAATTTTTAAAGACGTCTGCAAAGTTAAATATCATAAATTTGACCCAACGTCGCATTCAATGTAACAATTGCTATGCTGTATCGTGGTATTGTAGTGAGACGTATATTTTTAATTATTGTTTATTTTCGGGTTATTATAATGAATCGCGAAGGAAAAGAATAAATCTTATACTTGCAATGTTAGAGGAGGCTGATTCTGACGACGGTGACAGTGAGAAAGTGATGAAGAGGAAGTTTATCACGCAAGTCAGTGCTCAGATCAAACTCAAACTAAACAGGAAAGTCTGACAGTAATGATGATTGTGGTACGCCATAATCATCATTCGCTTATACGTTTTGATTTTCTATCATCAAAATCATCTGTACTAGACCCGGAGTCTGCTGTATACAACAGGCGCATCAGGGAATTCAGTGGTAAAACTCCTGATAAAAGATTCCAGGCGTTCGCAGAGGGTACCAAGAATGCCCAGGAATTAGTACAGAAAGACTACTCATACCTGCCATAAATGTCAGAAGTTTATGTCGTGAACATACATAATTGCCTTCTGCACAAAATGTGCGAATTTAATCGCTGAAGATGACCACTGTTAGGTCCATACTGATGTCATAATTGTTATTTTTATGAAACTTATTCAAGATCCCAGCCTTATTTATGGTATCATGCTATAAAATGGGTAAATTGTCTTTGTCTTGTGTTTACATGTTATTATATTTTAGCATATTTTTATAGTATTTTTAGGGTTCCGTAACCAAATGGCAAAAAACGGAACCCTTATAGATTCATCATGTCTGTCTGTCTGTACGTCCACTTTTTTCCGAAACTATAAGAACTATGCTGTTGTAACTTGGTAAGTAGATGCATTCTGTGAACCGCATTAAGATTTTCACACAAAAATAGAAAAAAAAAACAATAAATTTTGGGGGTTGCTCATACTTAGAACTGAAAATCAAAAATTTTTTTTCATCAAACCCGGGTACGGGCATCTATGAATAGGTCTTCAAAAATGATATTGAGGTTTCTAATATCATTTTTTCTGAATACTTTGCGCGAGAGACACTTCCAAAGTGTTAAAATGTCCCCCCCCCCTGTAACTTCTAAAATAAGAGAATGATAAAACGGAAAAAAAAATATGATGTACATTACCATGTAAGTTTCCACCGAAAATTGGTTTGAACGAGATATAGTGAGTAGTTTTTTTTTAATATGTCATAACTCATAAATCGCAAATTACCTTTAAATATTAATCAACTTAAATATTAAAAAAATACTTGCTACTATGGAACCCTTGATGGGCGAGTCCGAATCGCACTTGGCTGGTTTTTTTTTTGGAATATAAGCAATAAATGTTTTTGGTTAATATTTTTTGTAATTTTATTTTACATAAAACATTATTGTCTCTTTCATAAACTCAGAAATGTATGAAAATATTGAGTGAAAATAGTATTTTTCTAAACACGGGTAATTTTGACCCAATGTTGTAACAATTTTCTCACCTGGACGGCGGCGTCGGGTTAAAGCAATAAAATAGGGACTGCCAAAATTCAAAGCAATATTTTAGTTTTATAGGAGAGTCGAAATGATAGCATCCTCATTTGTCAGTTAATATATTATTACCTATATTTAAAAGAAAAATAATATCTGCAGGCCTACCGTGAAACGTACATACGCAATTGTGAACTGAAATTTCGGGCAATCGGTACCATCAAACGCAGTTATCCCGCAATCGGGCCCGAAGACGGCACATGACAGTTCATTCGGCCTAAACCCTACCGTGAAACGACCTGGAGCAGCCAGCGTTGCTGAGGCTACTTATACCGCAAAATTCGAAATTTTGACAGCCTACAAAAATAATTAAGATACTATGCGACTTATTCCAAAAGATCTAAAGGTTATCATAATCCAACACAAAGGAATGTATTTTTTGAGCTGAGTGAGACGAAGTCGAGCGAAAGCTCCTCATACCAGACTTCAGGATTTTCTTTGTCACAGGTCTCCTCCTAAACTACTAATCCAATCAGAACCAAATTTGGCATGATTAAAGAGGTCAATCAGAGGAAGGTTTATGAATATATTTTGAAAAATTAATACAACCACAGAGGAATGATCACCGTTAAAAAAAATCCAGATGGAATTACTTAATAACCGCTCGAGACACTGTGACCAAACTTTACACGCTCAGAAAGCATGTCCAGAGTTGTGACTTTCAAAAAGAATTTTCAAAATCGGACTTGCCACGGAGGAATGATCACTGTTCAAAATTTTCAAAATCTGATTCACGATGTCTCACTCAGCTCAACATTGCAAGCAGCGATTCGCCTTGCAGACCTAGTAATATGTTGGTTTATTTATAGTTCATTTTTAAAGAAAACCTCCTTGATATTTTTGATTCAGCCTCGAACATACTTTATGGCCCCAACCAATAGAAACCTGAAGTAACTTCATGCTAACTCTTTTTTTCTTCATGCAGAAATCCCTTCGGATACCCCCCGCCTGCCAGCGGGGTGGTTATGTCGGGCTTGAACCGACGAACTTCATGGTACCTAAATTGCACCTCTTTCATTCGTGACAGCCCGCAATTGCAGATGTACATTTTATGATAGGCCTACTGTTTTACAATTATCACGCTTGAAAAAGATTGCTCGATTGAACAGATGCTAATTATCATTTTGTGAGACATACAAGAAACCTCTACATCGATGAACAAGATATTTTAAAGATAAAGACTAGTCTGACAATAGTCTGTCTATGCTATTGTTTTTAGCGATGTCTATTACTTTGTTTCGTATAGCAATGAATTGTAGCCTACATTGGGAATGATAATAATTTAGAAAAAAAATTGTAAGGAAAAAAACAATATTATTATGTTACCTCCCCCTTATTTTCACGAAGGCAGGTGAACAGCAACTTAGCCCTGTCACAGCCTGCTTCTCCATCACTGACGGCCTGGTCGTTTGCTGTAAGAGACAAAATAAATATTTATATTATATTATGCTACTTACGCACTTATATATATATATATATATATTATAACTATGATATTTAAATTATCCTGTCACTTACTACATTTATAACTAATACCATAAATTAATTTAAAATAAAGGAATATTTGTAAAAACCGAATGTTAACATTTTGGTTGCACATGCACACCAAGTAACATTTCATTTTCATTTTCTATTTCGTTTATTATTAAGAAAAGAAAAACTTGTTATAACCTTTGCAAACACTGATATTATTAACCTAACTACTTTCATTCACAATGAAAACTTCTACTACAGGCATCTACAGGATAGGCTTGCCTAGTGTGGGGCCACCGGCAATGTATTACTTATGCTAAGTGTTTATGGTAACAATATGGTAATAAATAAATATTATTATTATTAACTATTCTTAGGTGTGAGTGTTAAAGGGCTACATTTTTTGTATTTTTTTTTGTATTGGTAATAGGCTCGCGTTTGACCACTATCTCACCTGTTGGTAACTGACATTTATATTATTTCTTTTCGACATTCATTTATCTAACGCGTTCTATGTATTGTATTTTTTTATGTTGGTATGTAATTTGGTGACATACAGATGTGAGTAGGTATATAAGTGTAAGTGGAATAAAAATTATAACACTATTAACTTCATACCTGAGACGCATTTCTTGGCGACTGCTTGTAACTTGGCGCGATCGTCTTCATTTTTAATCAACTGCTCGAGTTTGGGAAGAACGACATCTACTTCATATAGTCCTTGATCGTTTATCTGGAAGTAAAATATGAATACTTACTTACCCACTTAAAATTTTAACAAAATCGTATAAGTGGGTGGGTGAAATCTTCATCTAAACTTTAAAATTTGCAACAGATCTTTTCACTCACCGACGGTACAGAGTCGAGGAATCATCAGTGAGTGGGGCAAAAGGAACATAGCAGTGCGCAAGCTGTAATGATATAATTTGAGTATTATATCAGTTAGGGAGGAGAACCGAGCATTACAGCGTACAATGTCTATAATATTTTAATATAACTTTTAACAAAATTGAATATAAAATGATACATTACAAGCGAATGGTCATCAATTGAGAGGCAATATTGTAACATAATGCTGTATCTGAAATGTTACATTATAGGCGAATGAATGTTCCCGGTGAGGGAGCACATTTCGATATTATTTAATTTTATCACTCACAATGGCAGCTTTCTTAAGCACACATGCGAGGAAGCAAGGTGGAAGGCCTGCAGAAGTTCCAGCTTTCTTGGCAGCGATGACATCATCCTTGGTGAGTCCATGTGGTTCGGTACATTCGATTATAAAAGGCGCGATGGCATTGTTAAAAGCCGTCTTGTCTTCATCGGTAATGGCCTGTAAACATACAAACCTAATATGATTTTTTTAAATTGTGATACTGAGTGACTCTGACTCACACACCAAGGGTTCTGTACAAATTTTTATGTTTCTAAATATTTTATATATAAAGAATTCATATACAAATTTAGTTCATCAGAGCAATCGAGTCTCGAAGAATAATTAACTTTACTAACGTTCTTAGCATCAAATATCTAATGAAAAGTTAAATTTGATTGAAACTTGCAATCAATATACGTCACAGTACA
Source organism: Cybosia mesomella (assembly GCA_946251805.1). Classification (NCBI taxonomy): domain Eukaryota; kingdom Metazoa; phylum Arthropoda; class Insecta; order Lepidoptera; family Erebidae; genus Cybosia; species Cybosia mesomella. The sequence goes on along the minus strand of OX276402.1, from coordinate 19,959,830 downwards.
AAATTGATCCTTTAAGGGTTATGTTTTTCCTTACATTTGGAACCCTTAAATTATTAAAAGCATACTTTGTTTCTGTATAATATCATACTTATTTAGGTTTAATTTTATATATATTATATAAATAAATATATATATAAAAAATATATATAAATATTTTTTGCAATCACAATTAATTTGAAAAGATCCTTTAAAAAATACGAAGAAAAAATACATGATTTGGAAATAACTAAGTAATATTATTAAAATTACCGAAATTAATCTCAATAACAAAAACTCACATAAACGTTACTTAGGACTGCCACGACACACACAGACAAACACATGAACTTCGGCATATTTATTAATTTTGCAGGTCTACCTTGCTACTAGTAAACTCAAAATGTATATGATCCCAAGACCAACATCTCCTATTTATATAAATCTTACAGTCTCGAATCAATGCTACAAAATCTAGTAAAAAATCACTGGTAGTTCAATCAATATTTGCTTAATTGTTCTCTAGCAAAAAGCTTACCTCTTCATAAGTGTCGTTTCAGGGTCTTGAGATGATGTAATAATTTTTAGCAACGCAATAAAAAAAGAAGATAAATGACTTACAAGTTCAATTTCATTGTTAGCTGGCTAGTTAAATGTTTTGATGATGTTCGAAAAATAAATCTAACTTGTTGTTTGTTATGATTATGACGTTGTAAGCCACATAGATAAAATATGGGGTATTTTTTATTTTTTTACGAGTGGAAATCCCTTCGGATACCCCCCCCCCCGCCGGTCAGCGGGGGTGGTCATGTCGGACATGAACCGACTAAAACCGCACGGTGTCCTCCCCAAGTGACCGTTGCCGGGCACCCCGGGTAAGCCCTCGAAAGGATAACCCCAGGGTTACCAGCGGACTTTGGCCGCCACCGCGGCCTCGCCTGGTGGGGTCGGGTTTTATCCCGCTTCGGTGAGTTGGCAGGCGTGGCACACACACGACATGCCTCCGCCACGGCCTGTTTCTGTAAGGACGGCGAGTCGGCCAACTGCCGTCCAGCGTCCTCAGGCCCCGATATACAATTTTAGGTATTGGATATGAATATCTCGTCATGGGTATTGAAATTGGTAAGGCCTTTTTTCTTAACTTTCCGATAAGTTCAGTAGCAGTAAATGTTGTCAGTTAATATTGACAGTGGTCCACATTTGGATTATTTAGTGGTGATAGATCGATAACGATCATCGACATCATTATGAGAATTTCGTGAATGTCGAAAAATATAATATAATATATTCATTTAACACTTAACCTATGAGCTTGTCAGCATAAAGGATTTGAATACGGCTATATTTGTACCGATATGTACCGATAAGTACTCATATATATTTATTACCAAGGTCCTCAAGCTCAAGACGACCTTAAACTTATATTTGGGCTTTTAGATTAAAGGGCTGTTGGAGAAAGTAATTCACGTGGATACTGTACTCCAAGTGAGAATGTTCGTGTGTAGCCCTAACCACCAACAAATAGCGTTGGAACAGTATTAAAAAAAAAACAAATTTTGAAATACATTTAATGCGTGTCAATCCTAGTTGCATCATGAAAGAATCCTTCAGAGCGTCATTAGTAGGTGTACCGGCAGATGAGGATGGCTTGAGCTCCAAAGATCTTGATGGGGTCCCTTACACGTTGAGGTGTGGTATATTCATATATTATAATAAATATCACATCTATTTCCACTTCTTCTTGTGACCACATCTTCTTCATGTTGTTTGCATTATACACTTTCAAACGTTGAGATTTGAGAAGTATATAATTAAGTTCATGTGTATATGTTAGTGTGATTTCAGTATCATGGTTATGAATTCACAATAATGTACTTTATACGAGTATGTATCTAACAGTAAACGTTTTACGGCACGTATGTACATGTTTCGATGTCTTCCCAATTTCCAGTATTCTATACATTATAACTAGTATGCAATATTGAGCGCTGGTACTGTAAACACACGTCGCGTAATAGTATAAAATCATTTACAGTGTATATCATTATCATTATCATTACATCGTGTTGTACAAATAAGACGAATTTTACATTAACTGCGACTAAAGTTGTAACCGAATAGCTATCTAGTGCTCACAAAACTTTCACTGATCCATTAGCTATCTAATGTCAATGCATAGTACACTCTTATTACTTAAACTAGCTGATGACCGCTATCGGTTATCGTTTTTTGGTCATTTCTCCGGTTCTTCTTAACCAATTGCAATCAAACATACGGCAGATTTTAAGTCTGACCGCATCAAAATTCGTTCAGTAGTTATTGCGTCCATCGCGAACAAACAGATAAACAGACAAGAATTCTAAATAAAATATGTATGTGTTCAGAATCGTTCATTTAACATAACACAAGTATTATTTTAAATATCTCCAATGTACAGACACAACTAATTTTCAATTTTATTATAGAAGTAGATGATTTTATTGAATTTAAAAAAGTGTATCGCAAGTTCCTTTTAACAATACATCCAGTAACTTGTAGTATTCAGTACTTAAAGGGAAATTTAGAAATATATGTAATGATAATTTGAAGCCTTATCTTACTCTTTTCGGCACCTTGAAAAGTCAGACTTCAGATCAGACAGATTGTCAGAAAACGTATAAGATACTTTGCAGAAGGATGATGATGCTCTATTTGAAAAGGCAAACTAATTGAGAGTATGAATATTTTAGTAGCGTTCTAATTTATCTATTACTCTTTATAAATATAACCACCAAAGCTGCTTATGATGCTCCTTCATAGACAAACGCTCCTTGTATACGTGTTAAGTGTTTCCTGAATGTGCATGACACATTCACCATCACGATATTGCTGGACCCTGCTGGACCCCTAGAATGAGTTTTCATAGTTGACGGCACGATAATGTTGTATTTCTCTCCAGAATTACTATATACATATATTTACACCAAGTGTGATGTCATAAAATACATTTGTCATACAATTCTCTTCATAAACGATGTTAATTTTTGACCAGGCAAACTATGACAACTTGTATTAGGAATTCCTACTACTACCCTACCTACTTACTGTTAAATTTTGTGAAAGAATAGTAGACGTTTCGTATTTGCATTCAAACATGTGTAAGCTAGAATCTTATCCAGTACTTATACTACTAATGTAAACCTACTCGAATTCTTATACAAGCCTTTATGATAATCCAAAGTGTTAAAAATATACAGAGACGGTTCCTCTTCGGAACTGCGAGGAAGAAAATTTCTGTGAAAAATTACCCTCGTAGCCTCATAATTCATGACTTGTGAGAGAAGAAGGATCTACTCATCTCCAAAACCGCTCCTTTCACATATACAGGTCACAAGTGGCCATATATTCATTTGGTGAGTAAAATATGATTCACAAAACCTATTTAACTGTAGGAAGCAAGATTGCATGACGATTATGTGTAACGCTCACTTCACTATCGCTATAGCTGTGTTGTAATTTTTCCGGTGATAATGATAAGTATGAAAAATAAATGTTTCGGGATTTGAATATAATCATTACCATATTGAGTATTGCGTTTTATACCTACGTTTATACTGACAAAATCATGTTTCAGGCCACAAATTGTTTTATTATTACTCTGTATGCTATTATAGTCGCCAACTCCACAGTTAAGATTTTACCTAACCGCAAAAGATTAAAGAAGCCATGGATGACAGTAGGTCTTCTTAGATAGCTGAAAATTCGAGACCACCTGCACCTAAAACTTATAAGGTCACCTTAGAATGAAATACTTCCCACGAGTTTTATTATTTTTATTATTCAACCCTCACTAAAAACGCTAAGATCAATTATGATAAGGCCCATATAAATACAGTGAAAAACAATAGCACACAACTTTGGCAAGCTATTAATCAATAACACACACCACAAAACAAAAATTACCTACACTAGATCTTCTTTCAACCACTGAGCCTCAACACTCAATAAATGAAGCCAATTTATTCTTTACGATAATTGGTAGCTCCCTAACCCAAAAATATGTTACCCACTCAAACACCCCAAAAAACCCTGGTAACTTCAGGCAATCCTGTCATACGTTTGCCTTGCTGGAAACCGATGAACTAGAGATTGACCTTGTTATAAAAAGCCTTTTAAGTGACTGTGCAGTTGGTTCTGACAATATCTCGGGCTCGTTTCTTAAAACGTTCAAATATATATTGATCCCACTTATAACCTTCTTATGGAACTTTGCGTTCATCTCTGGCACATTTCCGGAGGCTTTTAAATTAGGAATAGTATATCCGATTCATAAGGGCGGGGGTAAATGACTGCTTAATAATTATAGGCCTATTTCTTTCTTGCCTACTCTTTCTAAAATATTGGAAAGTCTGATGTATAACAGACTCACTAGGTTTCTCGATAAGTATAATATTCTTGCTCCAACCCAGTATGGCTTCCGTTCAGGTATACCCACCAGTAATTCAGTGCTCGACCTTACTAGTAAAATTGTCACTTAGTTGGATGACAGGCAAAAGGTTGTTGGTATTTACTTAGATCTAGCAAAAGCATACAACACAGTGTCTGTCCCTTTGCTGGTCAATAAGCTTGAAGAAATTGGTATAAGAGGCACTCAGTTATCTCTTTTTAAAAGCTACCTCAGCAACAGACGTCAATGCTTAAGGATTGGCGATTGGACAAGTGATGAACTCCCAATAACACATGGCGTTCCGCAGACCTCTATAAAACCTTTGGCATCCTATCAGTCCAAGCTCTTTTCGTCCGCAGTGTCATATATAACGACTCACGCACAGACACACTACGATCGGGACAAAATGAAAGCAGTCAGACGCAAACATGCTATACTCCCATCTTGGTTTGTCACTACTAGCCTTGCACAACGAAGCTTTTATTTTCTTAGTAATTACCTGTATAATAAAATAAATAAAACTATATATATATATATAAAATGACCATGACGACGCAAAATAACTATCACTAACTGACTATTGGAGATGAGCTCTGATCAAACGGAAAACTTCATACAAACGCTATCATAATTCGTAAAACGAGCATAGACTCCCAACTCTCGCAACTTATACCACACAACACGTACACTATACCATTCACTCAGAATTGCACACATAGTCTCTTAATGGTCTTAATATTAACTTGCACCACACTTTTTCTTACCAGCAGAACACACAAACAAACACATTACCTACACAAAGCGCACATCTTTACTCACACATTTATATTCACAGTCACATTTTTAACACTTGAGTTTATTTGTATATTTTCTAAAGTACCCACAAAGTTACTAATTTAATTTGTTTATCAGGAAATATAGCACAAATGTACCTGTAATAAAACTGGGGGCCTGGAGATCTGTAATACAGGTTTCGTACCTAGTACAGACTCCAGTTCTCGCTAAGGAACAAAGTAACACACAAATGTTGGATTGTAACCGTTGTACCTTGTGAGGGAAATAAATAACATTATTATTATTTCCTTCATTAAACTTTAAATACATATAAATTATATTTAAATATATTCTATATAAAAAGAAACAAATATATTTAAAAATATAAAAAAATAGTGGCCCACCGGCATCGAGTACAGGGACCAAGCTACCGGTGGTTAGGGCTCCAGAGAGAGGAATCTCCTCACAATATCGAGGAGCACTGCCTTCTGCATCAAGCCCTTGACCCAACTGCCTAACGCGAGCCTCTGGAGATGTTGATCGAGGCTCTTGGCAATGAGTCCGTGAACCGATACAACTATCGGAACAATAATTGACGAATCCACACTCTGCATGTCGACAACCTCGTGAGCCAAATCCAAATAATTTATTTGTTTTTCTTTTTCGGCTTTCACAAGATTCTCGTCATACAGAATGGTGATATCGATCATTATTGCGCGGCGCACTGATCGATCTATCAACACTATATCAGGTTTATTAGCTACAAAAGTAATGTCAGTGATGTTAGATCGATCCCAGTACAATGTGATATGCCCATTTTCGAGAACTGCATCGGGCACATACCTATAGTACGGTAACTCTGATTCCACAAGGTTGTACTTTAGAGCAAGCTCTTGCTGCTTGAGCAATTCTGGCTACTTGGTTATGTCTAAGCAAATACTAGCCGTTGGCAAGACGAGAACAACCAGAAATTATATCTCTAAGGGATTCTCCGGAACGGTGGCACGCCCGAGATATTTCATCCGTACCATCCTTTAGAAAATACCTCCGATAGTTATTCGTCATCACAACTTCGTCCATAATTGCAAAAACAAAACCTTCGGTTTCCCTAAATAGGTCACCGAAGCGTAGCGTTATTATTATTATAATGACAAGGTCAGTAAAATTGTGAATTCAGTAGATATTCCTAATGATTAACGTAACAAACAAAGACGAATAGAATAGTAAATAATGGTTTAAAACTATTAAGTATCTAACTATTTTATCCTGTTGCCTGTCATAAGAATGATGATTCATGATGAAAAACGAGGGGTGTTATAAGTTTGACCTATTTGTTTACATATTTGGGTATTTATGTATCTGTCTATGGCATCCTATATAGCTCCTAAACGGATGGACCAATTTTAATGTAAATTTATTTTGTTTAAATTGTGAAGATCTACTCAAGAGTTTGAGGATCATCCGCTCTTTCCTTGTTGATGAAGCGATCTTACTCACTTCCACAGGTCCGATTGAATTGAAATTTGGTGTACAGTTACACTGAGAGTATCTCCATGATATATACATCTTAATCTGAGGTTACAGCATCAAGTGGTCTGCGGGATACACTATTCCTCAGGAACTTACAGTAGATATATCGTGTTTGGGCTCATTGGAGTGGTTTAAATGAGTAGTTGTTAGACATAAGCTAATCATAGCGCTAATACATCTAATTTAAAAAGTAAAAAAAAACCACCGACACAAAAAAAGGAACAAAATAAATATGTTGGTTAGCCCTTTAAATTTAATATAATTACCTAGTAATATTTTAATTCAAACGTTCTCGTGTCGGGAGTCCTCGAATTGTTCCGATAATATGTCGAAGTGCTTTACCAGTTCCGAGAATACGACCTAAGGCCTAAGGCTAAGCTAAGCTATAAAGGTTCTTTCTTAATATCATATTTGTTCATGCATCCACATTACTTGGTATATTTCCCATAGAATGACATCTATTAACGAAGAGGAAAGTATTTTTATCTATCGTTTTGGAATGGATTTCACTAATGATAGGAACTGCGATTAACTTCTCTGAATTTTATTGAGTAAGACGTAAGAAACAAATATTTCAAGATGTTTTAGCACCTGGAGTATCAATTGAAGGTTTTAAAATATCTGTGGAGTCTCTCTTTGCGCTATATAGTTACCGCATATAGGTAGCATTAGAGTATTTACGGTAAAATAAAAGTTGATATGCGTGATTAGCTTTATTTTACAAACACGTTATACGCGCATAATTTTTATAACAAAGGTGATTTATTATTTAAAAAAACGTATAAATAAATGTGTTTCATAATTTCATAGTAGAAGTTCACTTTGTAGATTATAGAACTAATTCCTGAAGACACAGCGATCTGTAAAATGAAATTATAACATCCTGTAATTGTATACGTAGTATATTAATAATTACTCTGTGTTGTAGTCATTACGATACGATAACAGCACATATACCACGTTAACGCACAAATAGACGTCGCTCACAGATACGAAATCTTGGAACGTGCACGGGTGCTGAGTTCGTGGGGGGGGTATTTACGTTTTAATGTTTTTTACCTATTCTTTTTTCTCATGAAGGCATGCCATAAGTAACTGCGCTCTTTCACAGCCTGCTTCTCCATCACTGACAGTCTGATCGTTCACTGTAAAAGACAACATAAATACAATGAAATTTAGTATGCTAACTTTTCCTAAAGATTTAGATCGAAAAAAGAGAACATTCAGGACGGAACTTGAACCCGCGACCAGTCCCTTACAGGCGGAATACCTTCTCTGATCAACTGAGCTACCTGGACACCTCCTAGATATTCGAAATTCTCTGATATATTATACGTCTTCTGTCAACGGTAGATGGCTCAACCATCTACCGTAATTCTTGCGAATCACTAAATCTATTAGACAACATAAATATATAAAAGAACGGTCTTCCATATTTAAAAAAGTACAAATTTTATTCTAAACCTGAAAATAGCTTCTTCAGTATTAGTTAAAAAGGTTTTTTTTTAAGTCAAACGGTTTCTTTTTTAAAATTTTTGGTTAGTTTCACCTGTCCCGAAGTTTGTTATCAAATCTTGCAAATTAATATTCATCCTCTTCCCGGTTAGCGATTGAGCTGAAATTTTGTATACACGTTAAGTTTGGATGACAGTGCATTAATATGGTACCATGGATTATTTTCAACTTTTTAATTTTACTAATGTCATGTAGCATCAGAATGCATGCGAGCCGAGAGCAGCCAAAGGAGATCAACATAACAAATCTGTCTTGTTTACTTCCAGACCATCTAATGTCCTCATCTTCAAACATTGGATATCATGTATTGTATTCATTCATGTATGTATTGTATTGTTTACTAATATAAAACAAATGAGTCAAAAATTGGTAGGTTTATCTTGCTTAGTTTAGGAGTTCCTATGGCCACCTGGATACTCCATCATCAGACTCTGAATACAATGTCACATCAGATACTTTGTCAAGACCAAACAAATAAGTCCAAACTCGATAGGTTTATCTGGTTTAGCTTAGGAATTCCTATGCCACCTTCCTACTCCATGATCAGACCAGCTAATTAATGGATTTTTGTCCAAACTAAACGTGTATGCCAAATTTCATCTCAATCTCAATAATAACTGCTTCAAAATACAGTTGCAATATTTATATTAATGGGAGTCAATCCCATTAACATAAATATATACCACACATACAGAACAAGTTAAATGAAAGCTTTTAAAAAGGCGTGAGTAATTATGTATGTATATTTGTAAACCAATTTGGCATTTTTCGTTTTGTAACCTGTAATATCAATGTATGTGGATAAATAAATAAATAAATATATTATTGGAATTATTACATTTGGCAATGTAAAGTACATTGCCAAATGTACCTAAGTACTCGTTGTTAGTTTACTTAGTAAATACATGACCTCGAAACAGCCGGCTGTCTAGGTGCAACACAATCATAGCTTGATGGATTTGCCTTTTGTATTTGTACACAGGTAGAATATGATTTATTATTCTACGATATACTACACTGTTTTATCTAGACCCAAAGTAAGCATTGCTTTACTAGCTTACGATATGGGTTATAGAATACGGATATACCTATTTAGACATATTTTTCTTCTGTACATACATATTATACATAGAAACACCTAGATTAATGCAAATACACATATTCATGGATAGAAATATTGCACTGAGCAGTCTATTCTCAGTGCAATATTCTATCTAGTTATAGAGTGTAGCACAAAGGGTAACAGAGGTCACCCTGGAATAGGACATACGCTACTTTATATCCCGCAACAGGTACCCGTGGGCCGCCGGAATGGCATGGGACCGTAGTTCCGGAGCCGCAGAGTTAGGCTAGTACATACTCAAATAAAATAAAAAAATATCTCCAACATGATCATACCTGAGAGGCATTTCTTGCCAACCTCTTCAATTTCTCCGAGATCTTCTTTATTTTGAATCAACTGCTTCGCTTTTTCAAAACCTGCTTCGAAATCGTACAACCCTTGTGCGTTGATCTAGAATAGAAATATTAAAGAGTTAGGCGTGGATCACCATCATCTTTATAGCGTAGTTCCTGTTCGCATTCGGGGCTTTCACATTAGAGCCCGAGATCCGGTTACTCCTTCTCCTACTCTCTCTGTCTCTGTCTGATGACAGTCGGGTAAACCGACTGTCGTCAGACCTGACCACCGCAGGTGTACCGGCTTGCAGATGAGCTTGGCTTGGCCTCTTGGGTTTTAGCAGGCCCCCCCCCCATACATCCGAAGGATTAGGTGTGAATGTTCAGCACAAAAGACGTCAAACGTCAACGTCACGTAGGTGTTACTAAGGGCATGATGAACAAATTATGTCAAAATCATAGGGGATCGGCATAAGCGATTTGATCACGAAGCGAAAAGCTAACCAACCCGTAGTAGGTCTTGCTGGCAACCTAACTCTATCATATATAAACAGATGCGTACATGTAACAGGGGAATACCTACATATAACTGTAGATTTGATAAACCCCTAAAGTAAAATACTCCCTAAAGAGCAACGATTCCTACACAAGATGAATAAAATAACCTAAGGATCTATAAACTAAGATGGAAAAAATAAAAAAAACACCCTAACTTCAATAAAGAACATAGTATGGAACGTAGGGCGCACCAGTTTGGAATTCAGTTACTATTATTCAAGGATATTCTGAGTTCACTTAGTGAATATTTAACAAAAAAAAACTTTTAGATAACCTGAACTGACTGCGTGAGTTGAAACTTTACCCCGGGAGTATGGCTGTTGATAAGGTACTGAAACGTCTGGCATAGTAAAAATAACATAATTAAGCAATAGTTATACAATCCGATGAAATCGTTTTTTATAAAAGTGTTAATATTCGCGCACAGTAATTTCATTGATGTAACGCAACTTCTCGAAAACAAAACAATTAATCAAATGCCTATTACATATTCTTTTATCATTTTAAATAACAAATGATCTATCTCTTCATATTTCCTAACCGGGTTTAACAACTACTATGAAGAATCTCTTGTTTCTTTTCTTGATAAATGAAAAGAATGAAAATAGAAAGCTCTAGACTAGTAGGTATTGTCCTCTCGCTCGGTACCATGATTGCGGCCGCTGCCGCCGCCTTCTGCGAGCAAGTAATGCTCGAAAAGGAGGTGGCGTAGCGAGCCGGGAGAGATTTAGAACTCTCCCGGCCCACTGAACCCGCAACATGCTTGCCGCGTGGAGCAGGCGACTCAGACGCTGGAGGTCGCTCAACGACCTTAGTCCTCCATGAGTGCAGGCCTGGGGGTGGCAGGTGGGGTTGCCTCTCACCCCAGCATAAGCAGGCCGGGGGGCGGGGCGACAACCCCTTTCATGTGCAAGATGGGGACACCGTGGTTCCCACACCCGCGGGGGCCTTCTCAAAACCGTAGATGGCCCAGGGTCAGCCGGGGTGCGAGGGAATTGCCTTAGGGTCACCTTACATCCCGGTATTAGAGAATCAAGACGGCGTGCGGTTTTAGTTGGTTCGATCCGATATAACCCCCCACGTTGGCCAGCGGGGGGATACCAGACGGGATTTCCACACGGCAAAAAAAGGTATTTTCCTGGTTCGGTCTTTTATGCAAATATAATATTCTTGAAGCACATAGGACAGAGGAAATGTGCTGATCTTTAAACCTAAAAATTATAGGCCAGCGTTCTTTCTTTTATACCATACCTACTCTAAAAAGCTTATTTTATTCACGCAAAACAGTGAATAAAAAGGCCTTTTATTCACTGTTTTGTTTTTATTCACTATTTTGGTGTTTGAATTTGGAACACAAAAATATATCCGGTCTCTATTTCAATGCTTACACAAACTCCTTGCGCTAAGATTCGAAATTCAAAACTCTTTGGTGCAAATAAATTCTCGAGATTTGATTGGTCGATATTTGCGACAAGGAGTTTGGCATTAGATTAAAAACTGTTTTGTGTTTGCTGCCTTTATAGAAAAAAAATAGTGAATTAGCGCCATTTATAATACTTACTGTGAATTGTATGATGTCTTTTCTCGTAGTCATGGTATAAAGTATAGTATGCAACTCCTGAATAAAGTACGAATTTATATCGAGGGCCATGAATCACTCGCGTCGTTCAGGATTCTAACAGTTGAATCACTCGCTGCGCTCGTGATTCAATCATTATAATCCTTCACTTGCTCGTGACTCATCTACGGCCCTCGCTTTAAATCCGTCCTTTATTCACTAGTTGTATAATATACTATTTTGTTATGAATATTGTAAAAAGAAAGCTATTTTACTAGAGAGCAATTTTTTTTGTATCCGCGATTCCTTAAGTAGTGACAAGAGTTATAGATGATTGATTTTTTTAGTACTTACTACTCCAGATTTCTTCAGTAGACATCCGATAAAGCAAGGGTTAATGCCTGCAGACGACTTGACTTCCTTTGCAGTTTTTATGTCATCCGCGGAGACTCCATATTCTTCAGAGCATTCAGCTATTGAAAGTTTCGAAGCTGATTGAAAGGCCTTCCTAGATTCTTCGGAGATGCACTGTTATACATATGAAGCTTAAATAAACAATGAGCAAAATATACAAGATTTGGTTTTCATTCTATCAAAAGTAAAATAGATATGATCAGTTTAATGGCTTTTATCTTATTGATAAAAAAAAATATCGCGAAAAAGATCGCAGTAGCAATGGACCTTCAATATGGTTTTTATGACTGTCATACGGATTTTTTTGGGCTCTACGCACTTTTGTATTTCATCAAAGCTCAAAGCAGAAACATACCTAAAAATGAGAATCCCCAGAATATGATACAACAAGTTGAATTCCTGAGACGAGCTCAGCCGAATACAAGGGATTTTCGATTTTGCGCTTTTTTTTTTTTTTGCGATTTTTTGCGATTTTTTCTTTATCTTGCAATGGTTCACCCCAGCACAAATCTATTACCGAAAACAGCAACTCGATAGCTCATCTCCTTCATACCCAAAACCGTGACAGAAAATTGGCAACGACGACGTCGACGACACCGACGACGTCGACGACAACTCGATAGCAATAGGGCTTTTCTAAAGAAAATCCCTAAAAAAGGGAATTGTGTCGGAAATAAGAAAAATAAACTAGACCCATTTTTTACGAAATAATCCGTGTATTTGTTTTTAAAATATTTGAATCTATCTCAATATCAAATTACTCACGTAAACGTTATTTATGACAGCCACGACACACACAAGCAAACAAATGAACTTCGACATAACGTTGATTTTAAGTGTACCTTGCTACTAGTAAAATAGAAACGTGTTTGATTGTCTCAAGACCAACATGTTGTATTTATATGAAACTGACGTTAATTAACACAAATTATAATAATAATCGTCTCACAGCAGCTATCTAAAGTCATACAGGCAAGCAAAATTGAGTCATTACGGTAATACGGTATCCGCTAAAACTTATATACTGGAGGTCAGATCTTTTGTATTTTATTTCCTACTAGCTGCACGCCCTGGCTTCGCCCCGCTACAATAATAGCACCTTACCCGTGGACATTTCTGTATTTTTCTTTCACACAAACCTTGTCCTGACAATAAGGAACACAAAAATAAAGAATTATCCGATTTGGTGCAGTCGTTCGGAAATTATGGGCGTACATACATTCCGGCGATTCGTTTTTAGGGTTCCGTTGCCAAATGGCAAAAAACGGAACCCTTATAGATTCGTCATATTTGTCTGTCTGTCCGTCCGTATGTCACAGCCACTTTTTTCCGAAACTATAAAAACTATGCTGTTGAAACTTGGTAAGTAGATGTATTTTGTGAACCGCATTAAGATTTTCACACAAAAATAGAAAAAAAACAATAAATTTTGGGGGTCCCTATACTTAGAACTGAAACGAAAAAAAAAAATTTTTTTTCCTACAAACCATACGTGTTGGGTATCTATGGATAGGTCTTCAAAAATTATATTGAGGTTTCTGATATCACTTTTTGCTAAACTGAATAGTTAACGCGAGAGACACTTCCAAAGTGGTAAAATGTGTGTCCCTCCCCCCCCCCCTGTAACTTCTAAAATAAGACTATGATAAAGCTAAAAAATATATATGATGTACATTACCATGTAAACTTCCACCGAAAATTGGTTTGAACGAGATCTAGTAATTAGTTTTTTTTAATACGTCATAAATCGTAAACCGCAATTTACCTTTTTTTTTCGTGCGGAAATCCCTTCGGATACCCCCCGCCGGCCAGTGGGGGCGGTTATGTCGGGCTTGAACCGACTAAAACCGCACGCCGTCTCGGGTCTACAGACGCCGGGGTGTAAGGTTGCCCATAGAGCATATCCCTCGCACTCCGACTGACCCTGGGCCATCTTCGGATTCGAGATGGCCCCCTCGGGTTTGGAAACCACGGTGTCCCCGTCTTGCCCCGGTTTGGTAGGCGCTAGTCGCCCTACCGTCCCGGCCTGCTGGGGTGACAGGCGACCTCACCCGCCACCCCCAGGCCTGCGCTCATGGAGGACGGAGGTCGTTAAGAACCGCAATTTACCTTTCATTCAATCAACTCAAATATGAAAATTTTACTTGCTGCTACGGAACCCTTCATGGGGGAGTCCGACTCGCACTTGGCCGGTTATTATTTATATAGATTCCGGTCAGGTCTCAAGTGCAAGGATCAGATTTTTGGTAGAAACATCAACAAATATACTACTAATACTATTAATCAGGAAGTGTAACTGTAAGATTTTTGAAGTTATTTCTAATAATTTTGAAACGTAAATATAAACCTTTGAATTAATGGTTCCTCAAAACAAATTATAATCTGAACAGCTTTTTAGTCTCATGCTCTCCTGTTATACCAAACGAAAAAGAAAGCCATCAAAGTTTGTTGTACGATGGCATAATATTCTCTGCAGCTGGTGTTCTACCTATTGGCTTGGGATCGTTTTTGTTAAATTTTTGACTCCAACGAGACCGCTAGAAATAGGAGCTTAAGATCTACTGAAGGAGTTGAATATACCTCTATTTCTTAGTATTTCTGTATAATTGTGGAGACACCATAGAATGGATATACATACATACATCGCAAGTAGGTACTAAAAAGGTATAGAAAATTGTGTAATTTACATTCCCTTTGAAATTAAAACCGATCCTGCAATAATAGTTTCCAATAATTTTCTCATATTAATAATTATAACATACATAACAAACATAACATAAACTCACGCCTATATCCCCGAAGGGGTAGTCAGAGGTGCTAGCACCCACGTTTCGCCAGTTTGTTTCAGGTCCCAATGTAATAGGTAGCGAGCCTATTGCCATTAACCGGGCACTTATAAACCTGCGATAAATACACACATAACTTCGAAAAGCATCGAAAAGTCATTGGTGTGTGCCATGGTAATACCTGGGATCGAACCCAAGACCTCGTCTCAGCAGTCCTTTACCATTAGGCTACCGCGGTTAATAATTATGTATTAAATATTTCAATGTGTGTTACTACTATTATTACTTCGTTAGACTCATTACGTACCTAATCTTGGTAAAAATAATTTATATCTTCATGAATATTGATATAGGTACTCAAATCAATTTTACTATGAAAAATAATAAGAGGAACTATAAATAGAATAAGGAAAAATGTACTTGAAGCAACAATTACATACCACATAGGCAAAAAACATATTCAGCATTTGACTTCAGTACCATAATTAAATGTTAATCGTTTGTTGCGGACTGGTGCCTATAATTATTTGACGCAGGTTCAACAAAATTTTACTCCAAATTTCTTTGATAATGATGAGCTGTTATTTTACCTTAGTAACTTACCACTGGCTTCCTTCGTACAAAAATTTTGGTACTTGATGTTATCGTTTCTTCATAGACCATGATGAAATTCATCCAATCGCCGCAAACAACATGCACTAACAAATGGATGGTATTCATAGTTCCTAGTCTATCAAGTTCCGTGGTCATTATCTTCTTTTGTAGATTTTTTTAAGGTTCATAATTCGTTATTGTATTGTTTTTGTCTACATCTAGTAGCCTTAGCCACAACAGCCTTAATATTGCGCGAGTGATTGACTTTTTTACGAACTTACATATGATAAATATAGTTTATATATTATTTTAAAACTTTTCACAATAGACCCAAATCCATTGATAAATTCGAGGGGCTCGAGAAGACACGTACCTTTTTTTTTCGTGCGGAAATGTCCTCGGATCCTCCCCCACCCCCCTCCACCGGCCAGCGCGGGTGGTGATGTCGGGCTTGAACCAACTAAAATTGTACGCCGTCTCGGGTCTTCAGACGCCGGTGTGTAAGGTTTGCCCATAAGGCATTTCCCTCGCACCCCGACTGACCATAGGCCATCTCCATTTTGAGATGGTTCCTCGTGTTTGGGAACCACGGTGTCCCCGTCTTGCCCCGGTTGGGGGGCGGGGGCTGGTGACCCCGCCATCCCGGCCTGCTTCTACTGGGGTGACAGGCGGCCTCACCTGCCACCCTCGGGCCTGCGCTCATGGAGGACGGAGGTCGTTACGCGACCTCCGGCGCCTGACTCGCCTGTGACGCGCGGCGAGCATGTTGCGGGCTCGGTGGGCCGGGAGAGTTTTAAATTTCTTCCGGGCGCGCCCCGCCATCTCCTTCGCGAGCATTATATGCTCGCAGAAGGAGATGGCTCATGCTGCTTCCGAGCGAGAGGACTTCCACCCCGATGGCTGCCACCTAAACTAAAGATGATATCTAGTCACACAAGTATTTAACTTAGCCGATGGAATTAACATGAATGCAAGCCAGTATTCGTATTCATTCCTCCAGTTACGTTCTCTCTTTTTTTCTCTTTTACTTATTTTTCTTCAGGGCAGGCAATGGTAATTTTCTGCGAGAGATTCGCTGTATTTCGAGTCTGTAGATTATTCGAATCAGTAACGTTCACCGATCCGGAAAAACCAAAAAGGTGTGGTGCAGTTCTTTTCCTACCACAACTCGGCCTACAAACGGACGTGCTGTGTGTAAATAACTTAAATACTAGGTCTGCAAGGCGAATCGCTGCTTGCAATGTTGAGCTGAGTGAGACATCGTGAATCAGATTTTGAAAATTTTGAACAGTGATCATTCCTCTGTGGCAAGTCGGATTTAGAAAATTCTTTTTGAAAGTCACAACTCTGGACATGCTTTCTGAGCGTGTAAAGTTTGGTCACAGTGTCTCGAGGTTATTATGTAATTCCATCTGGAATTTTTTAATGGTGATCATTCCTCTGTGGTAGCATAAATTTTTTCAAAATATATCCATAAACCTTCCTCTGATTGACCTCTTTAATCATGCCAAATTTGGTTCTGATTGGATTAGTAGTTTAGGAGGAGACCTGTGACAAAGAAAATCCTGAAGTCTAGTATGAGGAGCTTTCGCTCGACTTCGTCTCACTCAGCTCAAAAAATCGCAACTGCAACAATTTGGAGATTTGAGAAGACGATGTCATAGTATCTAGGGTTAGCTTAAAAGGAAGATCTTACCTGAATTTACTTAATGAATCAACGGCAATGATGGCCACCTTTTAACGGCCAGAGGGAATTTCTACATTTTCCGGGGGCATGTCGCTTTTCCAAGAAATAGGTTTGATATTGGGGACAACGTGTATTTCTAGTTGATCTGATTCCAACATAACCACTTCGTCGTTTTTGCCACGTGGCGAGGTGGAACTCGACAGTTATCACTCAGAAAAATAAATATAAAACGTCTGACGTTGACCACCGTTCGTGTCTACCGCTGCTGATAACCGATCATAGCAATTATATGTCATTACATTTAATGTTCATATCATATATTATTGTTCATGGAATGATGACTTGATTGACCTATAATACACCTGTCTGATACTAATAACAAAAAATAAAGTATCAAAAGCAAAATTTTTAGTTGACACTGCTACTAGGGATTGGCGCAAAATCGGCAGAATTCCGATGCTGAACCAGATTCATGCCTAGTTAAATAGCTTATCTTTGTATGCCTAATTTGAAGATAGCACTGTAAGTTTTGTTCTTTAATACTGAAGACTAATAATTTATTTAACAAACTAACTTATTATTCGAGGTTAATTTGATTTGTACGTTGTTTTTAGGGTTCCGTACCTCAAAAGGGAAAAACGGAACCCTATAGGATCACTTCGTTGTCCGTCCGTCCGTCCATCCGTCTGTTAAGACCGTTTTTCTCAGGAACGCGTGGAGGTATCAAACTGAAATTTATATCTAATACTCAGGTCTACTGTCCCTTGGAGCTGTGAAAAAATAAAACTTCTAAGCCAAATCAATCAAAAGATACAGCCGTTTATGCCGGAAATGTTCGCAAATTTTTGAAACTCGCACGGGAATCAAAACCTACAGGGTTGGCTGGTTTTATTATGTGTGATATTCATTGGTTCATCATAAAGCCCGCTTATCCCAGTAGCCGTCACGTTTAACGGCTTCTGGGACCCGCTTAAAGTTGTACCTAAATCCGTCATCGTATAGTTTATCTATGCTATTAGAAAATTGTTAATTAGTTACGTCAACACATTGGAGGTACTTTAAATACTTATGAATTTAAAAACACTTTTTCACCTTAGCAGCTCAAACATACTGGGTTCCCTGCTTAATAAGAGTGAGGGAAACGCGTTTTCCTTGCGAGAGTGAGAGAAAGTGATTTGAATTTAGAATGCTGCGAATTATCATTGTTATATACGAAACACGTCATTCGAAGTTCGATTTATCAATTTTTTTTTGTGGAGGTGGCACTAGTTGACTTTGTGTTTATCAAATTTCAGAACACCCAAACAATAAAACGTTCGGAAACTAATAAACCTTTAAAATGAAAATTATTTGGTAATGTTGTAATTAAATATCTAATTAAATAATAAAATATAATGAATACACTGAAATAAAGAAAAAAATAAAGAAAATGTTTTAGAAAAAATACGAAATAGTTATGCAAAAAAATTTATAGTTTTAAAAATCTTTATTGGTACAACAGAATACTACGGATGCAGTTTCAGAACGTAACTTTAAAAATAGCGGGAAACAAAAATCAATATTATTTCTTCTTCTTTTGTTTTTCCGTAGGTAACTACTTAAAATTAGTGTTGCATATCACAAATTCATAAAATATGAGTGAGTCTAGTGACGAAAACAGCAATTTAACACCTGAAGAATTAAAACAACAAGTGTTGAATGCTGAATTCAGTTTTCTTCCTCGGAAATCATGTGATAGATATCTGAAAACCTATGATGTTTTCAATAAATGGAGACCTGAAAAGGGCGCGAACACTTTCTCGGAGAATGTATTATTGTCGTACTTCATAGAATTATCACAAACGAAGCAATCACCTACAATGTGGAGTATTTATTCGATGTTGAAAGCTACAATAAAGACAAAACATAATGTTCATATTGAAACTTATCCCAAACTTATTGCATTTTTGAAAAGAAAGTCAGTAGGACACAAGTCTAAAAAGTCCAAAATTTTATTAATCTCTAATATTGAAAAATTTCTTAATGAAGCTCCGGACTGCAATTTTCTCGCTGCAAAAGTAAGTTTATACTTAATTAGTAATATATGTGCACGTACGCTAACCATTTCTGCTAATATTTACTAAAATACGAGTTACTTATGTAAATAAAGTGGGTAAATACTACGTTTTGTTTGTTATACATTTTAATTACTAACATTTTACTTATATAATATTTTTATTACAGGTTATCCTCATTATTGGAATAAACGTTAAATCTGACTGTTAATGCCATCGAAAAACATTCTGACGAACTGCTATTAGTCAACCTACCCAACACAAAGACAAACATTGACAGGTCCTTTGTTGTCAAATTGTCAAGAAATATAAGGCATTACGACCTGATAATACGAAAACAGATCGATTTTTCTTGCAGTATCGTAATGACAAGTGTTCAAGACAGCCTATGGGAATCAATAAAATAGGCGGGACACCACAACACTGGCCACTTTTTGAAAATTACAAAAGCCTCACCTTTACACTGGACATTGCTTTAGGCGAACTTCGGCCCCGCTTTTGGCTGATTCAGGAGCCAACCTCACAACATTAAAACGTCATGGCGGCTGGAAGTCAAACACGGTCGCGGAAGGATATATTGAAGATTCGATCGAAAATAAGTCTAAAACCTGTAAACGCATAATACAAAGCATAAACTTTAATCCTGATCCTTATGCGTTCCCGCGCCCCTCTACTTTCAAAGACACAAATATCATTGAAAATTCGGTAAGAAGCCGCACCGAATCGCCAACGTTTACTAATAGTATTGTCTCGTCACCGGCCAATAAAGAAATAGAAACGAACTCGAGTCAAACTCAAATCGCAAACTCCACGGTATCACTTCCTAATAAAACTATAAATTTTCAAAATGTAACTTTTAATAACTGCAATTTTAAATTTTAGTAGATACTTATTGTTTGCAAATATATGTGGTTTCATTTTTATTCATATTGTATTTTTTTATCTCTAATAATTTTCTCGCTGCTAAGGTGAAAAGTTGTATGTGTCACGCGAGAGAAAAGTTATTTCCAGCTCGTGCCTTTGAATCCCTCGCGACGCTCAGGATTCTAATGTAGAATCACTCGCTAACGCTCGTGATTCAATTATTAGAATCCTTCGCTTACTCGGGATTCAAAATTAGCACTCGCTTGGAAAACCAACTTTCCTCTCTAGTTGAACAAATAACTATTTTAAACACAAGTTTCTAACAAGACAAATCAAACATGACGGGTTTGTCTTGTTTAATTTAGAAATTCCTATGACCACTTACCATCTTCAGATCCTGAATGTCATGTAGCATCAGAGTATTAGCCTAGATAAAACAAATGAGCCGAAATTATCTTGTTTTTCACCTTTCGACTCCATCATCAGAACAGCTACATAGTACCATATTATCGCATTGTCCCCTAATATATGAAAGTTTACCAAATTTTAGTTCAAAATATTGTCAGTAAATGGTTCTAATTAGGCTTTCAGGATTTATAGTTTTAAAAATCTTTATTGGTACAACAGAATACTACGGATGCAGTTTCAGAACGTAACTTTAAAAATAGCGGGAAACAAAAATCAATATTATTTCTTCTTCTTTTGTTTTTCGGTAGGTAACTACTTAACCCACACTAACAAACTCACACAGCAAGTTAAATAAAAGCTTGTAAAAAGAATTATGTTATAATAACGATTCTGAACCCAACAATATTTTTGTTTGGGAATACTTGTCTCTTTGTGGGTGATGGACGCAAAAACTACTGAACGGAATTTGATGGATTGATGGAAACTGCCATAAGTTTGATTGCAATTGGTTAATTAGAACCGGATTTATGACCAAAAACGATAATCGACCATCCACGCCGCCCGCCGGCATCAACTAGTAATAGTATGTATGTTGGTTCTATTTTGACATTATATAAATAATACTAGCTGACCCAGCAGACTTCGTACTGCCTCAATCGATAACAACTTCCATATTTATTCACCTTTTAAACCTTCTCTGCACCTCCACAAATAATTCAAGACCAAAATTAGCCAAATCGGTCCAGCCGTTCCCGAGTTTTAGCGAGACTATCGAACAGCAATTCATTTTTATATATAAAAGATTAATATTATTGATAAATAATGTCTACGAAATCATCAACAAAGTATTCTTTTACTGGGTGTACACGCAGTGCTACAAATAGAGAGCGACGGAGAAATCTCGCAAAAGCCGATACCAACTTTTTAGACGATTCATGACCACTCCGCCAGGAGTGTACGACGAGAAGAAGAAATAATCTTAAAATGGAAGAAGAAGAATAACTGTGTTTTTTTTTTCATTTTATTCTAATATTTTTCTAAGTACATACCTTTTGCTAGCCGTGCCCGGCAACGGACACTTGGGGAGGACACCGTGCGGTTTTAGTCGAGACACGACATAACCACCCCCGCTGGCCAGCGGGGGGGTATCCGAAGGGATTTCCGCACGTAAAAAAAAAAAGCCGTATAACGGTTATGTTAGTGTTGAACCAACAGAAACCACACGGTCTTCACACCGTGTTCTCGGTGTTTCACGGGAGCTTATTACCAGTGATCCACGAGTATACTCTAAGAAGGAACCAGCTCGGCTTGGGATCTTCCCTGTGATAAGAACGCGGTTGAAGAGAATTAGGTGGCTGCCCACACCACGGGGAGCCACCTATAGTATCTATCTATACCATTATAAAAGGGAAGGAATTTTTAAGAAGTAACTCCATAGTAAAATTCTTTCCCGTACTGATTATATTATTATAGTATAGTATTCTTTTCTTTCATGTCTATACTTCTATACTAATATTATAAAGAGAGAGGCTGAATTTTGTCAGTTTGTTTATATGTTGAGGGTAATCTTCGGAACCATTGCAATTATTGGAAAAGAATTTTCAACATTTGGAAGGTCCGCCCTGCCCTGAAAGTTCGATGTCTGTTAAAAAACTCATTTAAATCAAAGCAAAGCGAGGCCGAGTTGCTAGTGTAGAATCAAATTAACAACTCAGAGGGTCCGCTTTGACTTTTGGTATTTATTTATAGTATTTTATAGATAAGTAAATTCTCAGGTTTTATACATATTTAACTTCCTTGTTTTCGGTAATTCGACTCGGCTGATAATGCGGAATGATAATAACTTATAATAAAAATCTATTGATATGTGTAAGTAGCAACTTTATTTTAAAAACAATTTCAATACATAAAACAATAAGTGCAGTGTAATTCATCATTTCCATCTCGAGCCGCTAACAAAGAATTCTGAAAACATAATAATAATAATTGGGTATACATAAGGTTTATCTTTTAAAAAGCACTGACAACAATAGTATTGTAATCAGTATATTCTATAAGTTACTTAATGCATATGTTTGGTCAAATTTCCCATTAGGGCGGAACCTCTCGATAGGTAAAGTAATTTGAAATGTTTTCCAAACGAGTATGTGTGCGCTTCTACTATTGATGTCAATTAGCAGCTGTACCTATGGCCGTGTAGTCGGACCTATCGGCATTCAGAGAAAATGAATAGGAACCAGTAGTGAAAACTGAAGGTTATCTTGAAAAATATTTTCTTTTTCTTCCTAATCTATTTGTTTTTATTATTTACATTCCTAAAGGAATAAAGAAATTTATTTATTAGTAGGTAATACTTCGCCTTTGTTTTCCGGAAAACAAGCGAAAAGCAGCTTAACTCTGTCACAGCCTGCTGCTCCGTCAGCGACGGCTTGGTCGTTTACTGTAAAAGACAAATTAATATATTTAAAATACTTTTTAAACCTACTAATAAATCTAAGAATTTAAAATATAATTTCAATTAAATTTATGGTTATAATCTTGATTATGACTTTGATTTCATCTAGTTTTTAATTTTAGAACTTGTTTGTTGTTTACTTACCTTAATACAAGTCCTATTTACCTACTCCAAAAAATATTCTTTAGCAAATCTTATTTTACATTTACTCTTATCACGTGTATTTTGTCCTTTAAATCGAATATTATAATTTCAACATATTTAAAAAGAAATGTTACCCTTTAATCAAAGATCATGCATTAGACGTTATATTTTTTGTGTCAATATTTCAATACAAAGATTAACCAAAACTACCTTATTCGGGATCATTTTATTTCCTAACCGAGCAAGAGGGATTTTGTTAGTTCCTATAATTTCAGTTTTGTTTTATCATACAATAAGTACAGTTCTATATCTTTATATATACTTGTTTGCATAAATATCTGTGAATGCAGTCATAAAACTGTTAATTGTTTAATGATAAGTCAAAATCGTTAAAGACTATTTGTTGAAAAGTTAATTACTTTTTAGTACAATTAAACTTTATCACAGAGGCAATCGAAATTAACAATCTTCCATCCTTGCCATCACCAAGAAGTATAATGTGGAGGGGGATTACTATGACTTATGGGAAGCTGCAGACAAAGAGAGTTGAAAAAGGTATATTGAGGAATTTTGAGATCGTGAAACAAAACCTAATGAGCGAAGTCAAAATCAAGTATATAAAGCGTAAGTAGGCAAATCAGTCGAGGATGGATGACTTCGAACAATATATATATATATGTTACTGCTTTCTATTCAATATTTCCATCTCTAATTACACTAAAGCCTCAGTTTAACCAAAAATAGTATTGGAATAAAGCAATTTTAATGATTTATTTTGTGTAATTATGTGTGTACATAATTACACAAAATAAATCCAAAATAAATACACTGTATATATTTATTATATACATAACAGTGTTGTTATGTAAATAGTAAATATACACAGTGTATATAATACGGTTTGAAACTGTGAAAATACAAAATAAATCGCGACAAAATAGTTCAATGTAGATTTAATATTCGCACCTACATTGAAGCTAAAATTATATTTGGCGCATTTTGAAGTTTCCAAAAAAAACCGCCTAATTATGTTCTTATATGTTTTTAGTATTTAATCGTTACAAATGAAATATTTATGTTTGTTTTTTGTATATAGAACGATTACCGTTCTATATACAAAAAAACAAACATCAATATCTCGAGACTTTACATATACGGTAATTAGATTTCAAGTTATAGTAGTGATATAAGGTAAAATAGAAATTAGGAATAAAGCAAAAGTTAGGCAAATCTGCGTTACTGAGCAATGAGTACTTAACAAACTCGGATTTGTTTAAAGAAAGACTGTCTATCTCTACCACACTCGCTCACTCTCACCCGCGTATGCGATAGTGCATGGTGTTCACCGCTGTGTTCGAGAAAACAAATATTTTGTTCGAAACTGAGTACGAAACCCGTTTCCAGAGTATATACATATATGGACGCTAAGTATTCATAGATTAATTATAATTATTATCACTAAAAATTAATTCCAATTATCGTTATTTTTTGTATTTTAATTTTTTTATAAATACGTGTTATCCTGAATACATAAATACTTAAGTTTAACAGCGTATAGAATGATTTAAATTTAAAAAATAACTTTTGATATTGCACGTAATGATTGTCTAAGGCTATTGTTTCCATATATTTCTGTTTCTATATGTATAATAATATATACTGCACAAGATAATGGATCCAGTATAATCTGGCAGTAAATCCAAGATTTTTTTAGAAAACGGATTTATCATCATTTATTTTATTCATAAAAATAGTTTGGATCTTTTTAATGTATGTAGTTCTGATTGCCAATGGACAAGTATATGTCCATAGTAAATTTTTTTGATAGTAAATAATCATGAAATGTATATCGTTTAGGAATATTGACCAAGTCGTCATGTAATTTATTTGATATCTCTTTATATTTTTTGAGGTGTCATCAACTTAAGGAATCGTGTTTTATCCATGGGAAAAAATAGAATTCCAAATTGACAAGGTCTATTCAGCTTTTGGTGGTATGAATGTGTGTGTTTACAAGGAAATACTTTTTTTACCTATTTCTTCAGTGCTCCACGATATAACTTGGTCGACAAATGTGGTTACTGGTTCTCCGGGATTGATAAATGAGGCTTTTTCTACCCAGAGCATCATGTGGGCGTGAAGCGATCCTCTATTTTGGAATTCTATACGATGATAGGAATGGTTTATTTTGTATTCACCAAATGGCTCCTCATAGCCACGTTTTTAATTGTTTTCAAAATACGTGGCACTACAAAAAGATCGGTTTGGATAAGGCGCAGTTTTCTACGTAAGGAATATTTTCAGATTCTTTAATAGAAATTTTGATTTTGAGCTATTTTATTTAATGAGGCCATTTTGTTTTAGCTGCTGATATTGTCATAAATTATGTAGGGACGCCGAACAACCTAATCATAGCAAGGAGTTTTACTCTCAGTCAGCTGGAGAATATCTCACTCCTTTTAAAATCCTAAAACGGTCATCATGCTGGATTAAGCTCTGAATGAAAAAAGCTCTGTGGCGTAGCGGTAGTGCATTCGACTGCTATGACTGGGGGCGCGGGTTCGATTCCCGCTCAGTGGAAATATTTGTATGCATGAATATGTCTATTTGCATTGGTCTGGATGTTCCTATGTATAATATGTATGTATTTAGTAAAAAAAAATGTATATAAGTATGTTTATCCGCATTCCGGAACCCATAACACAAGCTAGTTAAACTATGCTTACTTTGGGTCTAGATAGCGCTGTGTAAAATGTAGTAAAATATTAAATATTTTAAAATTTTAAATGAAATCGTTATCCAGTAAGTTTTGGGCTCAAATAGGTTCATCATTTTCTTTCGCAGACAAGTAGTTATTTGTCCATTTATTTGTGCCCAAATACATATTTGTGAACAAATAGTCTGGCCGCATGACCCTTCTATCGTATTGACTTATTTCGGATTTTATTATCTCAAAGAAACTCAGTTTTAATTTGATTTTCGTTTTTATGACACCAGGTACTTTAATGAAAGGTAACCCTGGGGTTATCCTTTCGAGGGCTTACCAGGGGTGCCCGGCAATGGACACATGGGGAAGACACTATATAGTTTTTGTCGGTCCCATTCCGACACGCCCATCCCATCGGTTGCCTCGGTGGCCCGTGTGGGTTTCCACATATAAAAACTCTTCAAGGTGATCATCATAAAGTATGATAGTGGAAATTTTCCCTCACCAGTGGCTATTGTTATAACGACATCTTGATCATTATCTAGAAGCGTTTCTGCATTACCCGGGTTGATTGGTTCATCCAGTAAATCATCAAATGCACATTACATTCGTTGTCATCTATGCACGTTTTAGCAGCATTAACTTCTTAAACGTATGTCCAGTGATCATCGTTAGTTATTTCTAATTCCTATACTTACTATTATAATTCTGTTTCCAACTAAATGTTTAGCAGCGTTTCTCACTGCGACGGGTCGAATTCGTTCCTAGTGGCCGTGCTTATAGCACATTTTTCGCTTCAAAACAATTGTTATCGCATGAGTATATGACACGTGTCTTGATAAAGCTGATTTACATTTCCTACCAATCCGTGTTGAAAACCCAAATCTTAAGAAAAATATGCCGAGGTAATACCAAGCGCTCTTCAAGCGGAGTCAGTTGCTTTAAGACCTCTGTTTTTCCTAGATAACTTAGGCCATTAGAGATAGCTAGTCGTGGTATTTCATTCTTGATAAACAGTTTTTTTATCGTAGAACCTGCGATACGGGTCTATGAGTAAGGTAAAATGGCCGCTGGCATAAGCTAGCAAGTATGCATACACTCAAAGTACATACCTACACTACTTTATCCCATACATTTTATTCCTGTGAAAATAAATGAGTTCTGGCGATACTGGATTTGGATCATGAGCTTTTTAGAAAAGAAATCATAAGTAGCGATTTCTTTAATTTATTCCTTGGTTGACTTTGGAAGAAAATTCAAGGTCAGAACGGGTGTAAAAAAAGTGCTCAAAAAATACCAAAAACGATTTTTCACGACTAAAAAGAAAATTTCAGGTCGTACATAAAAGTGCTTTATAAAATAAGTATTTTCTTAAAACAACAAATCGAATGAGTTCCAGTAGTCCTCAATCGGTTTAGTAGTTCATCGGTAAATTGTGGAAAAACACAAACTTAAAGTCTATAACTAGGTTTTAATCAATTTGAAGAGTTAAGTTCATTTAGAGTTAAGTTTAGTAGCAATTTTAGACCTTTTTTTTTTCGTGCGGAAGCTCTTTCTTCTTCTTTCGTGTAGTGGGCGTGTCGGAGTCGAACCGAGTAAACCGCACGGTGTCTCGTCACATCGGCTTGCGTGGCCGGGGAACCTGGTGTGTCCTAGAAAGGATATCCCAGAGACCCCGACCGGCCCCGGCCGCCAGTAGTGGCGACCCCGACGTGATGTAAGGGACCTATAATAGAGAAGCGCGCGCGGAAAAAACGCGCCGCAACCATGGGCCTGCTTCTGCTAAAGTGACGACTAGCCCCAACCGTTACCCCCAGGCCCGTGCTCTGGAGGACGGAGCATTTTTAGACCTTAAAATTTTAATAAAATTAAATCATAAGTTTTCAAGTAACACAGGTAGAAACATAGAAAATTATTTTGTAAAATGGCCAAAAATCGGATATTGCAAACTCAGAGACGGAGAAGGAACCAACGCCTGAGTGTCATCACTATGACGCGAGCGAGGACTCAGGGCTGCACACGCTGGCGGACTGCCCGGCGTGGGAGGCGCCGAGGAGTGACCTCGTGGGAGTCCTCTCGCTCGGCAGCATGATTGCGGCAATGGTGCGGAGCGCGAGCGCGTGGGCCGCCGCCACCTCCTTCTGCGAGCATGTGATGCTCGCGAAGGAGATAGCGGAGCGCGCCCGGGAGAGGGAACTCTCCCGGCCCGCCGAGCCCGCAACATGCTCGCCGCGCGTCGCAGGCGACTCAGGCGCCGGAGGTCGCTCAACGACCTCCGTCCTCCATGAGCGCAGGCGTGGGGGTGGCAGGTGAGGCCGCCTGTCACCCCAGCAGAAGCAGGCCGGGACGGTGGGGCGACTAGCGCCCCTCCCCCAAACCGGGGCAAGACGGGGACACCGTGGTTCCCAAACCCGAGGGGCCATCTCGAAACCGGAGATGGCCCAGGGTCAATCGGGGTGCGAGGGATATGCTCTATGGGCAACCTTACACCCCGGCGTCTGCAGACCCGAGATGGCGTGCGGTTTTAGTCGGTTCAAGCCCGACATAACCGCCCCCGCTGGCCGGCGGGGGGGTATCCGAGGGGATTTCCGCACGAAAAAAAAAAAAAGGTTATTGACCAATACTCATTAAACAAATGCCAATGCAAGGGTAAACTTTATGAATACCTACATAAACTTTCATACGAAGAAACCGAAAATCTGCTGAATGTACCAAGGTGAACCCCCTACTCACCCTCTCACATTCACACATTCACACATCACTTCACACACAGAGGTTTCTTTTCTAATCTTTTCTAATTTTTGCTCAAAATCTCTTCACAACTAGTTTTGTTCAGGATGTACAATACTTGTAACAAAAATGTATCTTTATATAATCATTCAAAGAAAAAGCGCTGATGCTTGGAATACAGATATTTTATCTAGTCCAGGCACAGATGCCTGTAACTTAATGACTAATAATTAAGAGGAATAATTTAAAAGGGATACATATGTATATATATATATATATATATATATATATATATATATATATATGATGTATGTATAAATAGATATATTAAACTGAATTATGTACAGGCCTCCGTCACTCGCTCAAGGCCGCGCGTTAAATACCTTTTTTTTTTTGCGTAAATCCCTTCGGATACCCCCCCCCCCCCGCCAGCCAGCGGGGGCGGTTATGTAGGGCTTGAATCTCGGGTCTACAGACGCCGGGGTGTAAGGTTGCATATAGAGCATATCCCTCGCACCCCGGCTGACCCTGGTCCATCTCCAGTTTCGAGATGGCCCCCTCGGGTTTGGGAACCACGGTGTCCCCGTCTGACCCGACCGCTCGGCGTATCGTCGACGATACAAACTGGCAGAGGGCTGCCGAACGCCCGCCTGAGCGCTCGCATCACACCGCACTGCACGTTTCCTGCGCTTACGCTTCGAAATTATTGTGCAGTGGATGGGTGTAAAAGTCAAACGAAAATTTAAATGAATAAAAACAGGAAAATTTGTCGTTTTTTTCATTGCCGAGAGACGAAGAAAGGTGACTAGTATTTTAAATCTTATCTATATAAATGTTGTCACGATTCGTAAAATAAGGAGTTTTTTGAGTCAGGTATTATAAAAGTGTTGTTTTATAGGTCATTCTAATACTGTAGTTACCTAGTACTTACGCAATAGGTAATGTCCGTTATTTTAGATTTCTTTGACATTTTACCTATGGGTAGGAATAAGCGTCTATATATAGGTATTTAAACTATCATGGTCATTCACATTCGTATTAAAGTTATCGGGCTATTTACCATGTTGTATTAGGCATTGCGACAGCTTCCAAACAATACAACATGGTAAATATCCCGATAACTTTAATACGATACGAAGGTATACCTTTTTTTTTTTTATCTTGCGGAAATCCCTTCGGATACCCCCCCGCCGGCCAGCGGGGGCGGTTATGTCGGGCTTGAACCGACTAAAAGCGCACGCCGTCTCGGGTCTACAGACGCCGGGGTGTAAGGTTGCCCATAGAGCATATCCTTCGCACCCCGACTGACCCTGGGCCTGGGAAGATGGCCCCCTAGGGTTTGGGAACCACGGTGTCCCCGTCTTGCCCCGGTTTGGGGGAGGGGCGCTAGTCGCCCCACCGTCCCGGCCTACTTCTGCTGGGGTGACAGGTGGCCTCACTCGCCACCCCCAGGCCTGCGCTCATGGAGGACGGAGGTCGTTAAGCGACCTCCGGCGCCTGAATCGCCTGTGACGCGCGGCGAGCAAGTTCACGAGGTCACGCCTCGGCGCCTCCCACGCCGGGCAGTCCGCCAGCGTTTGCAGCCCTGAGTCCTCGCTCGCGTCGCAGTGATGACACTCAGGCGTTGGCTCCTTCCTGATCCGATGCAGGTGGTCCCCGAAGCACCCCTTCCCGGAGATCACCTGCGTCAGTCGGTACGAGAGGCTTCCGTGTCGCCTCTCCAGCCAATCCTCCATGATGGGCCTTACCGCTGCTATTGCGGCGTGCCCTGCGTTTGATCGCCCAAGTCGTTCCTTCCACTCCACCACGATGGCCTGGCGGAGCTGGGACTACACGGCCTCGATTTCTCGAGGCTCGGGGTTCCATCCCTGCTCCCGCGCCTCCTTTCGCCAGTGGTACAGTTGCGAAAGGGCTCTCGCTTCCAGGTCCCATGGCAGAGTTCCGGCAAGGAGACTCGCCGCCTCGAAGGAGATCGTGCGGTACCCGCGGATGACCTTGATGGCCATAACTCGCTGCGGAGCGCGCAGCATCCGCACAGTTCTGGTCCTCAGGGCCTCCGCCCATATTGGGCACCCATACAGGGCCATGGACCGCACGATCCCCGCGTAGAGTCTCCTGCAGGAGTCATCGGGCCCCCTCATGTTGGGCAACAGCCGAGCCAGAGCGAGAGCTGTGCTCTTCAATTTGGGGGCCAGACTTCGGATGTGCTCTCCGAAGTCCCATCGGCCGTCGAGCACGAGCCCCAAATATTTCATTTGGGGCTTGATGCCGATGCGATTTCCTCCCACGATGAGACTGGATCCCTCGGGTGGCTTGCTCCGAGGCCCATGAAAGAACAGGGCCTCGGTTTTATGCAGAGCCACCTCGAGCCGCCGGATCCGCTCAACGACTTGGGCAACCGCGGTCGTGGCCTTTAGGATCGCTTCGCGGTACGTCGCCCCGCACGCCGTCACGAGCGTGTCGTCCGCGTAGCACGTGACGGAGGCCCCGCCTACGAGCTCACCCCGAAGCACCCAGTCGTATCCGATGTTCCACAGGAGCGGCCCCAGGACCGATCCCTGTGGAACACCGCACGACATTTCACGCCGACCGAGACCGGTCACGGTTGGGTAGATGACGGCTCTCTCCGTCAAATACGCCCCGACTATGCGGCGTATATAGGTATACCTAATGTAAATTATTTCGTAATTGTATACCAATGGTTGAACTGACTAATAAAAAGATGGTTGATTCGAAACATTCGTTTTATGACAATAATCATCATAAGAACAACCCTAGCGCATTCTTACGATGGCGTCACTCGCACGGCGGGCAACATAGCCTCGACTCTATGAACACGTGATTTAAGGTACAATGCTTCTCGTTCTGTGCAGCAGGTATTATTATTAAAATTTTGTAGGTTTATATAGAATAGGTATTTTCGCTTTTGTATGGGAGTTATGTATCTGTTACGTAGTAACTATTTTTAATCTACGTAATAACGATTTATTAATCTGTGCTGTGTACTGCTTATGTTTAAGTCATAAGTTGGTGCAACTAGATGTAAAGTGGTATTTTTGTATCAACCATATATATATATGAAAATAAATTATCTAATTGTGAATGTTTTTTAAAACCAAGGCTTACAGCACCAGTAAAGGAAAAGTTCCGAAAAATAAAATATTGAATTAAGGTAAATTTTGGTATTCATAATTTTTCGCGAACATCTAAATTTGCCCATATATTTTTATCGTGTTGACTCAGGACCTTGATTTTTATACACCTAATAGGGACAATAGACCTCAGTATCTGGTATAAATTTCAACTTTCTAGTCTACCCGTTCCTAACCTAATCGATAGTGACACTCAGACAGACAGACGGGCAAGTGTTAAAGCATTTTAGCATACTTTTTCATTTTTTTTAGCGTGTGGAAACCCCCACCCCATCGGTGCCGACGATGGGGTAGGCGTGTCAGAATCGGACTGACTAAAACCACACGGTGTCCTTCCCAAGTGTCCAGTGCCGGGCACCCCGGGTAAGCCCTCGAAAGGATAACCCCAGGGTTAACGGCGGACTTTGGCCGCGGCCTCGCCTGGTGGGGTCGGGTTTTATCCCGCGTCGTTGACTTGGCAGGCGTGTGTAGGACACACACGACACCCGCCACGGCCTGCTTCTGTAAGGACGGCGAGTCGGCCACCTGCCGTCCTCAGGCCCTGATCATGGAGGTCGGTAGTCCCTGGCGTATACGGAACTGCGGAACTCGTGGGGCGGGGTTCTCTCCCGCTCCCTCTCCGCCGTCTCTTTCGCGCGCATTACCTGCTCGCAGAAAGAGGCGGCGGTGGCGTGCCACTTGCTCCCGTCGAAGACCACGGCCCTCACCATGGTCCCCAACGAGAGAACGTCCACGCCCAGGACCGGAACGAGATCCCGGCGTTGACTGGGCCATGCAGGGCACTCCATCAACGTGTGGAGCGCCGTGTCTTCGCCAGGATTCTCGCAGTGCTGGCACTGCGGCGTTGTCTCCCGCTGGATGCGCCATAGATACTTACCGAAGCACCTTTGTCCGGTAAATATGTGGCACATCCGGTAGGAGAGGTCACCGTGGTGCCTCTCCAACCACTCCTTCATAATCGGTCTCACCACCGCGTCCGCCGCAATGGTGGATTCCCCCACCTTGGATGCTCAAGTCGCACCCTCCATGTCTCCATGAGTTCCCGGCGGAGCTGGGACCGCTGAGATTTTAGCATACTTAACTTAATTTTTGCACATTTTGACACTTGTGCTCTTGTTCTAGTCAAGGTACGATATTAACTGGGGTGTGTGTTGGGTAACCTCCTCGAGTGTCGCTCCGATTCCGATCCCGCTGCAGTCCGGGGGGAACGGAATCGGAGCGGCCGGTACACCCTGGGCGGCGGTCAATGGCTTCCCCTTCACCCCTTCATAGGGTTGGCATTGATCGTCGGCCAATACCCAACGTGGCGGGAACACATCGCTCTCCGTACTCCTCTGCTTTCAGAGGAGACAGGATGAGCGATGCTGTTAGTGGTGAGATGGCCCAGGGTCAGCCGGGGTGCGAGGGATATGCTCTATGGGTAACCTTACACCCCGGCGTCTGGAGACCCGAGACGGCGTGCGGTTTTAGTCGGTGCAAGCCCGACATAACCGCCCCCGCTGGCCGGCGGGGGGGTATCCGAAGGGATTTCCGCACGATAAAAAAAAAAAAAAAAAAAAAAAAAGGTACGATATTAACTAGAGAGGATGACCCCCGTGACCCACTTTTTTTTTCTACAATCCTTCTATGTTCGTCTTAAATAAATAATATTAACAAAATCAAATCTATACTATTATAAAATTGTAAATTAGTTGTGTCTGTTCATTGGAGATATTAAAAAAATACTTGGATTATAATTTTTTATTTTTAGATTTCTTGTATGTTTGTTCGTGAGGGACGCAAAAGCTACTGAACAGATTTTTTGCGGTTTTTTTTGCCGACCTCAGCGCGGGCGGAGCTGCGGGCATCAACTATTACTAAATATAAGTAAACTGAATAGGCAAGCCTACAGATGACAAGTGGAGCGGTCTACTATACTATACTATACTGATTTCGTATCAATTGGGATTTCCCAGACATCAAGGCGTTTCTGCCATGTATATTATGGAAATCAAATCTCAATTAGGACCCATAATATTTGTGTCCATGGTGCTGTATCTATTTTATAGGTAGTTGATCCAGTTATTTCTATGAAGGGAAGTTAAGTGGATTAATTATATTTCTAACTCCTCAAATTAACATTTCTCAAATTTCGATGTGGGTGCCAAGACAGTGTGACTTTCCCTAGGACTTTTCCGAGTGTCATTACTTAGTGTTTTTGTGCACTGTTGATCCTAGTGTACAGGAGTAGCTTTAATGAGAATGTGGGTGGGGTCAGTCCCATCAAAAAGTCAAATAAATAGTTATTAATCTATCACTATCACATAAGGTATGAAGTAAGGTAAATTAACTTTAAATTGATTTATGAACATCCTACGCTAGTAACGAAATACATCTTAAATAAAATCATGGCTCTGTTGAACGGATACTTCGCGTTTATCTTTCCATTGTTATTGTTTATTGGAAATCTAATCGATTCACTTTAGCTCAAGGTTTGCTTGTCATACAGGATATATAATTTGTCACAATGCTTTGTTAACTATAAAGCCTCCGAAAATTTAAAGCAACTATCAGATTACTGATAACCATCTAGCTGGTTACGTTAACTGTCTTTTTCTGGCATTCAAATACGTAAACTAACAAAATGTTTAAAGCTGTAGTGTCTTTATTTATCGCAGCAGCATTCCTGAATAATGCACTGGTAAGTTTCATAAAAGTTGTAATAGGTTATAACTTGGCTATGCTTGCCTTGCCATACCATTCACAAGTGATCCAACCATCCTTTTAGGGAAAAACTGGCAACCTTGTAATTAGGTTGTGTGTTTCTAGAACTTCTTATTAACTTCTTAATAAACCTAAGATACAACTGACCACTAAACAAAAATGTTATTGCGTTCGTATAATTATATTTATTTGTATATTGTGTTATACAATTTTTACAAACATTCCATTTCTATTTTGTATTTAAAGTCTACTTTGAACTTTGATGGCGATTCGCCCGATTACTACTGACGATTTAGCAGTGGCAGTAAAACTTTTGTTGCACATGTCACGTGTTTGTGTATTTTAATTTTAAACAATAGACTCCCTAAATCTTAGCCCAGTTCTTATTAATATGTATTACTAATAATATACTTATTAAATATATTCATGAGCTTGCGTACACTGCCGCTAGACAACTGATTATCACCAGTAAGTTAATTCGGTAATTTATCTATTTTATCAAAAAGCTCTAAAGGTATTTAAAGCTCAGACTATTCTTCTAATTCGTCAATGTCCCTGATTTCCATTCTACAAACAATCGATCGCATCCAAAAAAAATTATGTATTAACTCAAACTACTATCTGGACTGCGGATTTGTTCAATTGTGACATACAACGGCCGAAACGTTTTTCATGTAGTTCTGTCTGAATGTAATCCTTTGATACCAGAATTAAAACCAAACCAAATTGGAGGATATTAGCTCACATCACCAAAAAAAAAACATCATGAAGAAACTTAGTAGACTTGAATTTATATAGACCTAATCGTAAGGGCTTGTCAAAGGCAACGAATTTTCTTATACTTTGTGCATACAGACCAGCGCGACATAACACTTTAATCTATCCTAGACTGAGGTGCAACATGGTACAGGAGAGAATACAAATTACCAAGACTAATCCTTAAAAGCAGCTAGACATAGTTGAGTAACCCTGAGGTTATCCTTTCAAGGCAATGGACACTTGGGTAGGACAACGTGCGGTTTTAGTCGATTCATGCCCGACATAACCGCCCACGCTGGCCGGCGGGGGGCTATCCGAAGGGATTTCCGCACGTAAAAAAAAGACATAGTTAATTCAAAGTAGTTATTATCAAATGTGAAACGACCATTATCCATAGTGTTTCACTATTCGATTCTACTACGCATGGAAAACTTAATGAATATTCACTTTACTACTACTACTATACTGTGTTTTTTCAGGCCATAACCGAAGAACAACAAGCTCAAATTCAGGCAAAGTTTGTTGAAGTCGGTTCGGAGTGCATTAAAGATCACCCTGTGACCGTTGAGGACCTGTTATCCCTTAAGCAGAAAGTTTTTCCAGAAACTAGCAATGTTGGTTGTTTTTCTGCCTGTATCTTCAACAAAGTTGGAATAGTAAGTTTCATACCATCAAGATCCATACCTCAAAAGGAAAAAATGGAACACTTATAGGATCACTCCATTGTCCATCTTTCTGTCTGTCTGTCAAGAAAAGTTCTAAGGAACAAGTAGAGGCATCATTAAACTGTTTCGTCAAGACAATCAAAGATACAGCCGTTTATGTACTCGTAGCAAATTTAACCAAATGCAAGGCCATCAAAAAATATAGGGCACTTCCAGTTATAACTGGCACGGACCAGCTCCTTCATCAGTGTTTACAGTAATTTAAAGTTCATCCCTCAATTCCTTTTTGTGTGGAACCCGCAGTGCGCGAGTCCGACTCGCACTTCTCCGGCTTTTTATTGTACTTATATGATCTATTTATCGACAGTGGTAGTTTGTCCGCACCAACAATTATAAAATAGAAAGCAGGTGGGTCCTGGAAAATTAATGAGCGTGCACCGTAAGCTCTGACTCAGTAATCAGCCCTCCAGACTGGCTTAGCCGCCGTCAACAGCTTATATGGGTGGGTTTTTATGGAGTCAAAGAAAAAAGGGATTTCCTTTTTATTGTCGATAAGGTTATGGGTTGACCAGATCTCTGACGAGTTGTTTGTGTCAGATTACATCCACGGTCTTTGTAAGAATTCCCACTCACCTCACGATTTACTCTCGTAACATAATAGTCCGAATTTTTTGTAGGTAATCATAATTTTCATTATCAGCCACTTGAATGATAATTGCCTACCCGGTGGTATATTTTTTGCATAAAGATAAACATTAATGGTGATAAAAAGTACATTAAAAACTATCATATCAAACCTAATAAAAAGCTGTGATTATAACAGTGATTATATAGTTTTTAAATGTTCAAACCATGCAAATTGACTATTATGAACGATACAACCATTCCAAGAAATACATCCGAGACAACACAATACACAGTAACGCAATCATGAGTCAGTACTTTTTTAACTAGTTTTTACTTAATTACCGCAACATATATACAGTCATTATAAAAAAACTTTCAGGAAAAAAATAAGGAGAAACTTTAACAGCAAGAATTATGTGCAATAAAAATATAAGAAAATTGCACTTGCATATCCTTATTACGTTTCATTATCTAGATCTCGTCTAAAACAAATTAGAAAAACTTGAGTATCATAAACAAATATATAAAGATTACAATCAAGATTACAAGATCATAATCTATACATATAAATAAAATTGGAGTGTCTGTTTGTAATATTGAAATAACCGTTTTTTACTACATACATGTATATGAATATATATACATATACATACACCAAAATAACATTTTTTACAATTTTTGTCTGTCTGTCTGTCTGTTTGTTCCGGCTAATCTCTGAAATGGCTGGACCGATTTCGATGGGACTTTCACTGGCAGATAGGTAATGTTACAAGGCGTCTTATGTTACGCCTTGTAACATACATAAGGTATTTAATTTTAGAAAAAAAATAGGGTGCCACGCAAAAGAACCAAAACCATAAAAATCGAAATCCACGCGGACGAAGTCGCGGGCACAGCTAGTTATCTATATTTGAGTTACACAAATATGATTATGTTCCAACCCGAATGCAGCTCAGGTATTTAACGATACTACGTCTGAGGCCTTTAGGTTTCTTGTATTGAATATATTGCGTGGGTGTACAATGAATTATAATAATAAAATATCTGGGTGACCACGCTCTGCATGGTCTTTTTTCGACATTTTCTAAAAATTCAATCTAGCTAGACCGATTTATCGCCCCCGATAATAAAAAATATATTATACTTATACAAAATCAATGTGGAGGCAATTTTAGAAGCTTATAATCGAAAAACTTTTAGACGCTTATCCTACTTCCTACTTGATATAATAAATGTGAAAATTTGTGAAAATGTTTGAATGTTTAGATCTTTGTTACTCAATCACGATCTAACGGCTGAACAGATCTAGATGAAATTTGGTACAGGCTACTTTTTATTTCGGGAATAGGTTCTCATGAGTTGCGGGAACGGGATCAAAATTCCAGGCGGGTGAAACCGCGGGGAACAGCTAGTAATCATGCAAAGTTAAACTATTCGCAACTAATATCCATGACCATCACTTGTCGGAAGCAAATTAATATTATCTATGGATAATTTTCCGCCATTTGAAGGTAGTATGATTCATGTTATGTTATAAACCTGAGAGGAAGAAAAATATTTTAAATACCCTTTTTGCTTTGTATGTATAAACATGAACTTCAACCTGACTAAAGTGTATTTTATATGTCTAAGGTGGTCTGGCCTTTACGGCTTAGCCGATATCACTAACATAATTTTTTGCAGCGACTATATAAAAAATAAGTCTCAGAATCGCGAACACGTCATAGTCATAATTAGTGCAATGTCTAAATCAGATAATGACAAAATAAAAAATTGCGCGCATCAGCCGTCGCGCTCTACACTACCACCAAAGAGATCTAAAAACGCTTTCTGTGCAGCTAGAGTACATTGTCAAAAGGGTTGCCGGTCATTAAATGTACGATTAGTTTTCTCTCTTCGATAATAACAGACAAAACAAGCTTATTTATTTATATAGACTTATAATTTTACAGTTTGATGACAAGGGTGCCTTGTCGTACACGACAGCATTGGAACACGCAAGAAAAATATTTGTAGACGAAAAGGAATTGAAAAGTATTGAAGAATTCCTCACCACGTGCGCTAAAGGTTTGTGCAAACGCAGCTTTCTTGAAACTGTAATTGTTGTTTGTTATTCCACTGGTAATATCAGTCACGAATTTATTACGTAAAGAACCTCGTCTATGATTTAAATAATAATTAACCCTGTTTAGTATGGTCGCTACCTTGAAGCAGCAGTTATCATTTGGGTTTTAGAATTCAATTAATTGTGAATCTCTTTTATTATAATGATTGATAAAATATTTATATAAATAATTATTACCAAGTTATTTTTCTGGTAGATAATCACCCATTAAGATCTTAGTCGTCTCACATGAAATCACTGTACCTACCTTTATTTTTTTTAATTTTTTTTTTTATTGTGCGGAAATCCCTTCGGATAACCCCCCCACCGATCAGTGGGGGC
This sequence comes from Cybosia mesomella, assembly GCA_946251805.1. Classification (NCBI taxonomy): domain Eukaryota; kingdom Metazoa; phylum Arthropoda; class Insecta; order Lepidoptera; family Erebidae; genus Cybosia; species Cybosia mesomella. The sequence continues at coordinate 19,920,900 of OX276402.1, read as the reverse complement.
GGTTATGTCAGGCTTGAACCGACTAAAACCGCACGCCGTCTCGGGTCTACAGACGCAGGGTGTAAGGTTATCCATAGAGCATATCCCTCGCACTCCGACTGACCCTGGGCCATTCGCAGTGTCCCCTCTGATAACAGCAGAGGGGTAAAAAGGGCCGGTTGGTCAGACTCTTGGTCGTTGACGTTGACGCCAGCTACTCCAGAGGAGCAATCAATGATGCGTCATCGCCCACGTTGCCCAGGGTGCACCAAACTTGGAGGTGATCCAACCAGTCGCACCCCGAAATCACTGTACCTATTATTATTATTACTTCTTCGTCCAAGATGCTCTATAAAAAACAATCAAATGTATCTACAGTATTAATTTATACCACGTGAGGTGATTTAACTTTTTGTATTATAAGACCGTATAGATAAAAAAAGTATAACAGATTTTGTTAGCATGTTCGGAACAGAAACACGTTTACAAAATTCAAAAGTCATGTTGTTCTGTTTTCGTTCCGTCCCTATGTTTTGCGGAAATGAGGTTACAATTTTTTTTAAACTAGTTACGGTCGAACTGATAGGTACGTAGATACAGTCAACAACGGAAGTCGCTTAACAAATTCTATTGATCACCTTAGCTCTTAACCCTTTCATAAGACAATAAAGAAAATATGAATAATATTAACTTTGTCATCTCTGAATCTAAGCGCACGGTAGTGCGCAGGCCAAGTTCCAGCAACAGGCCGCGTGCATGGCGTGCACTATTTACACGAACCGTTTCGACCCACTTTTGACCCCCCTGTAGCTCAGTGCCTATTGACAAGTACAGAAATGAAATTGAACATACTTAATCATATACTAGCACTTACTATGCCAAATTTCATAGATATAGCTTTAGTAGATCCTGAAATATGACCCTGTGAATATAGCTAATTTTGGCACTGACTGACTCACTGACCGGTAATCAAAACCTTTAGGCCACTTCCAATTGCCGTTTAGCCAATTTTAGTTGCAGTTTAGCCGTATTGCCAAGTTTAGCGTTATGAAATTTGGCACACAGATCGTGTGTTATATGTAGATGATTAACAAAAAATTAAATAAGAAATTTAATAAATCGGTCAAGCGTGAGTTGGCTCAATCTAATATCGAATTTTTATTAAAATATTTATGAACCAGTGACACAATGAGAATACGAAGAGGAGGGGGGAGGAGAGGGGGAGGGGGTATAAAATATGTCTTAAGAAATATAAGGAATCGGTCGAGCGAGAGTTGGCTTAATCGAATATCGAATTTTTAATAAAAATATTTATGAACCAGTGATACAAAGGGGGTGAGGGGTATAAAATATGGCACAAAAAGAAAAACATATGTACGATTTCTTGAAAAAAAGTATTGGAATCCCACCAAAAACATACCTGTTAAAAAGGGGCCAAAGTTCCTATCGGTTAATTGTTTGCCTAAAAAGGGGTTGAAATCCAGTCCAATGCCAAGTTTAGATGCACTTTGAAATCGATCATAATCATCTTCATCAACAGTCTGATCCCCTGGGAAACATTTGCCATTCCCAAGACTCGCCACCACACCCAGTCCTGTTCTAAGATCAAATTTAGAAGTATGTTAATTTTAGATATTTACTTAAACATCCACTATTGGTTCATGTATTCCTATGAAAAAAAAAGCTTGTGAATATTTTAGTGTTAACCAACTTCTATCGTTGACTACTTAAATGAAACGATTATAAGGCTTTCATCATCGTCACAGCCTTAGTTTTAGTTACATCCAATGCTAGTACTTTGGAACCCGGGGCCCGTTATCCTACTATTTCTTTTGATTTGGCTTTCTGCCGTCTGATCCCCTACCTCAAGAAGAAAGCCTGCGCCAGAGTATCAACCATTAGGCTGGCAGTATACATTTGGAATCTGTATTCGATTTCCAAATACGTTTTCCGCTTTCGGAATTCCGGAATGGTCCTAGCGCGATCGATCGATTTTTAAAATATTTATATTAATATTTACTGCCCATACGGTCAATATTGGCTTTGTGAACGCACGACGATGAAGAACGACGATCTAATTGCGATTGCATTTCTGCTATCGTTATCAAAGAAGAATAAGAAACGTAGGTATTGGGTTCATCCGTTTTGATTCTTGATAATGGTATTCGTGATAAATTAAAAAGAAACACACGTTCGATATGCATAGCACGGTGCGCGGTTCCGACTGGGAATTTCCGTACGTGTGCGGTGGTACATAGAAAATGTATGGAAGTGCTGCGTTCCGCTTGACGTCATTCGGTTTATTCCGAATGGTGTTTCTGAACGTATGGACTGGCACTTAAAACGTATCTATTCCGTACGAAAAAAAGCGAACGTGTCAATATATTTTTTATCGATTTGATGCATTCAGGTTTCCGAATGTGTAAAACCTATTTGGACATCGAATACGGAATACGAACATATGTGGCCAGCCTTAATCAGCACTATCAGCTGGTGTACTGTGAGGTTGTCAGTACATATTATTTTCAGAGACCGATATTCTTAGCAATCCATGGATTCTCCGTGCGGGTGCCGGGTCCATCGCGTTGCTGAGTTGGGAACTCGGGACAGTGCCTGGGACTTGCGACCCAAGTGTAGGTTTAGAAGGGGCCCCTTTTGTTCTATTCTAAGTTAGAATATACCTACAGCTTGATTTATTTTTCAGTGAACGATGAAGAAGTCAGCGATGGGGAACTGGGCTGCGAACGTGCGAAGCTGGCATTTAACTGCTACGTGGATAATTACAAAAAGGTACATATGATAGTAGCATAATAATATGATCAATCACAAACCACTGCAATTCGGTGGAAGTTTTACCAAGATCTTTCAATTCATTTCATTTATTCATTGCCTACTAAGTGTGCATAGATGTTTATATGTATATTTCAGTACTTAGGACTTAGTGCCCTTTCCAGGCATTGCAATATTGAGGTCACACTTCACAGGTGACTCATATTATATTTACACATATTATATACCAATATTAAACATTGAAATTAAATTACATTAGATTCAATAAAGATAATAGTTGGTTAAAATAGTGTAAAAGTATATTGGCGAGTTTTTATTATAAACACGCTAGTTTTTTTTTTTTTTTTTTTAAAAGAATATTAGTAACCGAAATTACTAATATCCCCCCTAACCCCTCCAGCTAAGCTAAATTGCTTGTGTTAGGAGTGGGTTCACGTGGGTAGTGTAATGGCCTGGATTCGAACCCGGGACCTCTCGATCGTAAGGTTGACTCCTTAACCACTAAGCTACCGACGCTTAAAAGCTTAGTTGTCCGATGGGGGTACTGGGATAGGTTTTGTTTTGGTTTTAATGTCTTGGTTATGGCTCACTGTGGCAAAAAATTTGTTAAATGCATTACATATTGTTAACGGACACGTCACTACTTCATCATTCACTTTCAGTTTCATATTTTCTTTTCTCTTAATGTCTAACTTTATTATCTGATTTTTTCCATCTGCCCTATGTATTTATACCATATATTATATACTCTAGCTTCATCTTGTGTTAGCTTCATGTGCGTGTAATATTGGCCCAGTGACCCAGAGGAACCTATTACAGAGATATTAGAACTATTCCCAGGGTAAAAATAGTCTGTAATATTCCAGACATACACGATACATCCACACTCGCAAACTTTATTACTCACATACTATATTATATATTAAGTAAGTAGGATATAATTATTCAAAACTTATGTTACTTTACAGTTCGACTTCGACCTCGCCTTTTAAGAACTTCATGCAACTTAGTAATAAAAGTGTGACCTCGGCTGAACGAATACGGAAATATTGATAATATAAATATTATAGTTTAGTTTAGTCTTAATATAAATGGATTGTGGACTTATTTTTAAGATTAGTTTCAATAAATGTATCCTGTATAAAAAAATTGTTTTCTTTTGGTTTATGATTTGCAAATGGGTCACGCCCTGATATCTTTTTAGGGCAGTCGGATTTTTAGATTTTTTAATTATTAATTTAATTGTATACTTTTTAGTTATGAGGTAACTTTTGAGGCTAAAATCTCTCGAGCCGTTCAGGCTGCAGAGCGTGCCGGACATTTGAGTTTGGCGCCAAAAATCTGCTAACTATTATACATACATACACTCTCGAAAAATATAATGCTCCTTCTGGAGCAGTCGGGTAAAAAGTCACCTCTTGAAGTGGATGAATTGGCAGACTATGAAAACGGAAATTAGGCTTATGCAGGTGTAGGAAACCCGAGAGGTGTGCAAGGTCAGTGACAATGGCGGTCTGTTGTTGCTGCCTACCCTGAACAGAAACAAGGCGTATTTGTATGTATGTAATATACTGTCTTTGGTTCTTAGAACAATCTCGTAGCAAAAAATTGTTATGCTGTTATGATGAAGTTTTTTATTTTTATTAGCAGCCTCATTAATCTATTTAATCTCGTAATTGGACATAATAGTAATTATCGAAACAATGAGAGTACCAAAAAAACGTCTACTACACTAACTTAAATAACAAATTAAAAATCAATATTTTTTTGTGAAACAATTACATATTAGGTAAATATTTTATTACTGTGCGTCCATACTTTACTTGTTGTATCAACAAGTGATGTAAGGACGCTTATATGGTCAACATTATGATGAAAATAAAAATTAAATGATAGATTGTAATAAAGCATTTGAAAAACTTGCTTAGAATATAGATATAGAAATATAGGGATAGGAATAGAAATATAGGATATTCTAATAGAATCATGAAATGCTTTTTCAGAAAGACCAATTTTAATAAAACTAAACGATTTATAAAATTTAACTTGGAGTCAAATTTGTAGCCATATAATGTTTCGATTAGCGATTTGAAAAACATTGCCATACTGACCTCGTATAGCAAAAAATATGTTGATTGTGAATAGTCATATTAATCTTAGTTTGATTTCTATTACTATGTTAATTTTAGACATTACTCAATAAACCTGTATTGATTATAATGTAAAAAGTTAAAGCAATCGTCATTAGTTAAGTAGGGATTTCCGCACGATAAAAAAAAAAAAAAAAAAAAAATGGTATGCCATCGAAAGAAAAAGAATTCTATGCCTATTTTGCAAAAAAAAGGTACTTACTCAATTGTATATAAAATATTCGTAAGTAGAAATATATATCAGTACTAAATTGTTTTTCGCCTTAGAACTTAGATGTAGCGCATAAAGTTCTTAAGGCTTTTATTACATTTTCTTTAGTTTAGTTTGAATTTAGGAGTTTAGGTTTTCAAGGCATAGCAAAGTTGCCACTATACGCGGCAGCGAGGCGCTGTTAGTCCGCAGCCAGTTTCGCGCGCCATAGTGTAGAAAAATAAGAATGTTTACTTAAGCTTTTTTGTTATTGTGGTATCAATAAAAATAATTAAAAAACTGTTAATTAAATAGAATATCTTCTATCTTCGTCTACTGTAGACGGCACAGATGGTGGACGGTACAGTTGGTCAGAGCGTTCCCCCTGTAAGGGACTGGTCGCGGGTTCAAGTCCCGTCCTAGATGTTCTCTTTTTCCGATCTAAATCTATAATTATAGATACTTATAATTTTATCGATGTATGTATGTATTTTTTATTTGACTTCTACACAACACAATCTAAGCCCTATTCATAGAGCTTGTATGTAATATGGGCTCATATACATCTTCATCGTATCATGTCTGATAAACATACTTACATACTTTTTTGTTTGATTGCGGGACAGATTGACTCTCTGAACGCTTCATATACTTAGGAAACGTAGGTATGTTGAATTTTGGGGTGTGTGTTGGGTAACCTCCTCGAGTGTCGTTCCGATTCTGATCCCGCTGCAGTCCGGGGGGAATGGAACCGGAGCGGCCGGTACACCCTGGGCGGCGGTCAATGGCTTCCCCTTCATGGGGTTGGCATTGATCGTCGGCGAATACCCAACGTGGCGGGAACACATCGCTCTCCGTACTCCTCTGCTTTCAGAGGAGACAGGATGAGCGATGGTGTTTGTGGCTGAGGCCACCATAGGGTCCTGGGGGATCCAGGGGCGGGTTGGCCCACTGCTAACGCAGGGGCCGACGGGCACTTGTGCCGCCGCCGGTGAGAGAGGACTAGCCATCCTCTCGCGTTCCGTAATCGGCAGGTGATCAGCAACGACCTGACTGGTGGCTCCAGAAGGATACGCTGTGAACTTGCTGACCGGAGGGCTTGCCTTTATTGGCCGGCCCACGACAAGGAAAAGTCTATAACACCCGACAGCAAAGTCGTAAAAACCTATGGATACCAGCCGACCTCCATAGTATATAGGCTTATCCAGGTGCAGGGGGCTCCGCCTGGATGGACCACCTTTCCCCCATACTCGTGGGATATGATATGGATATAAACCCTAACATTTATGGAAACCGGACCGATCAAAAACACAACGACATAGGCACGAAAAAGGACAAACGAAATGACGGAGTCTGCGCGGAGGTCGCGCAGCAGGCAAGCGCGGAAGTGGCGCCAAACACCTCGGCGGTGTCGGAGAAATTCGACACCGCCAACGAAAGAAGCAGGGCGAGCAGCCCGGCGGGTCTGGGCGTGAAGCGGACCCGTAAGCGCAGGAGGCGCGCAAAGGCTCGGGCGGGGGAGGACGTTTCGGACGAGGATTTTACCCTCACCGGGACGACCTCCTCCTCCAGCAGCGACGAGGCGAAGCCGGCGTCCAAGGTGGCTGCTGGCCGCCGAGGGGCGCGTGGTGGCGTGAGGGCCGGGCAATCCACCCGAGCTCCCTCCGCTCTTGGAAGGGCCGCGGGAATGTCACCGCCGAGGCCTTCCACCTCAGCGATGTCGGTGGCAGAGCCATGCGGGAGGACGCGGTCACTCATGGAGAGACTCCAGAAGGTGATCGCGTCCTTCCAGGGGTCCCCAAACCCTGAGCAAGAGGCGATGTTGAGCATTGTGCTCGACATCGCCTCTGAGAATGAGGGCTTGGCGGCGCAGCTGGCCGAGTCCCGTCGAGAGACGGCTCGACTAGCTGCAGCCGTCGAGGAGCTCAAGAGGGGGATGGCGAGCTCGGCCCAAACGGCGCAAAGGGCGCAGCCGGCGGAGCAGACACGCGTGACTCGCTCGTCCGCGAGTCGGTCAGCGCAGCCTGCGCTGTCGGCGCGGCCGGAACGGCCGGTGCAACCGGTCCAGCAGCCGGCACAGTCAGTGCGGCCGGCGCAGCCGAGGGCACCGTCGGCGGAGTCCTGGCTCCCCTACGTGGAGGCGCTGGAAGAGCGGATGATGTGCCGGATGGAGGCCCTAATGGACTCCATCCGCCGTCCGCCTCTGGCGCCACCAGCGGCCGTCTACGCGGCTGTAGCCCAATGGGGCCCCACCCGCCCGGCTGCGGGTGCGGTTGTGACCCTGCCGGAGCCGACTCCTCAGCCCCCTCCCGCTCAGGGTAAGGGGAAGGGCAAAGGCAAGGGGAAGGGCAAGGGGAAGACGTCCCCAGCCCTGGCCCCAGCCCCAGCCCCAGCCGTGGTTCCGGCCACCTCCACCCCATTGGAAGGGGGCTGGGAGGTGGCTGGAGCCAACAAGAAGAGGCGGAAGGCCGCCAAGAAGACCGCCAAGAAGGCCAGGAAGGCCGCGGCCGCCGCGAAGACAGCGCCGGGGAAGCTCCGTGCCCCTCGTACCACGGCCGTCGTCGTCACCCTGACGGCGGAGGCAGCGGGTAGGGGCATGGGGTATGCCGAGGTGTTGGCCAAAGTTAAGGCCAACGTAGACCTCAAGGCCCTCGAGATCCCGGGTGTCCGGTGCAAGAGCACACGGACGGGAGCCCGGCTTCTTGAGGTCCCTGGCGCCGCCAGTGGCCCCAAGGCCGACGCCCTAGCGGCTCGGCTGAGGGAGTCGCTGGACGCAGCCGACGTCCGGGTGTCCAGGCCCATTAAATGCGCAGAAGTGCGCATTACGGGCCTGGACGACTCCGTCACGGCAGAAGAGCTCAGGCTCGCCGTGGCGGAGGCCGGGGACTGCTCCCCGGACACAGTAAAGGCCGGAGCTATACGCTTCGGCCGCGGTGGACAGGGGGCAGCAGTTGTCGGCTGCCCTATCGCGGCGGCCCAAAAGGTCGCAGACGGGCGGAGCCTCCTGGTGGGAGGCTTCCTGAGGGCGCAGGCACGGCTCCTGCAGGCCCGACCGGCCAGGTGCTTCAGGTGCCTGTCGGTGGGCCATGTGGGGGTGCACTGCACGGCGGAAGTGACGGCGGGTGACCGTTGCTTCCGCTGTGGCCAACCCGGTCACAAGGCCGGCACGTGCGATGCCCCGCTGCACTGCTTTAGGTGTGCAGCGGGAGGCAAGCCGGCCGACCACAGGGTTGGCAGCAAGGCCTGCGCCGGACGGGAGCCGAAGCCGGGAGGCCGGCCTTCCGCCTCCAGTTCACAGCGGGATGCGGAGATGGGGGTTCCATAATGGATCCTCAACTCCGCATCCTGCAGGTGAACGTTGGCCACGGTGCCCATGCTCAGGATCTTCTGCGCCAGAGCATGGCACAGTGGGCCATAAATGTCGCCGCTGTCGCCGACCCACATATACACCCACCGGTTCCTCGGGCCTACCTGGGAAACCGCGCTGGATGGGTCGGCGGCACTGGTGCACAACCCTGCCGCCGGCAGCCCCCCTCTTGCCGTCGTTGCAAGGGGACCCGGCTGCGTGGCGGCAGCGGTTGGCGACATAGCGGTCGTGGCCGCTTATATCACGCCGAACCGAGACCAAGCTGCATATGAGCAGTGGCTCCGTCAGCTGGCCGTCGTCGTCAATGCCTGCCAGCCCCGTCCGGTCCTTGTGCTCGGGGACTTCAACGCCTGGTCGTATGCCTGGGGTTCCCGACACGAAAGGGGCGCGACGGGGCATAGAGGCAGGGCACTGGTGGACTGGGCCGCACGACTCGGCCTAGTCCTCCTAAATCGGGGAGCCGTGGACACGTTCGTGACCTCGAGGGGTAGCTCCATCGTGGACCTATCGTTCGCGAGCCCCTCGTTGGCGCGACGTGTTCAGGGCTGGCGCGTCGTTTTGGGGGAGGACACAAGTTCGGATCACCGATACATTCGGTTTGACGTGTCCCCCCCTGCGAGCGACGCGCCGGCTGCACCGGCTCCATCCGAGCCACGTTGGGCGCTTAAGCGACTTGATCGGGAGCTCCTCCTGGAAGCCGCCATCGTACAGGCCTGGGCCCCTGCGCCGGACAGGCCTGTCTGCATAGACGATGAGGCGGAGTGGTTCCGGGAGGCCATGACCCGTGTCTGTGACGCGGCGATGCCTAGGGCTCCGCCCTATAATCCGAGGGGTCAGGTCTACTGGTGGTCGTCGGAGATCGCGCAGCTCAGACGGAGCTGCGTGATCACGCACCGCCGGTGGGCCCGATTCCGTAGGAGGCGTCGCCGCCCCGCAGATGCGGAGGCCCGAGAGGCGGAGTTGTACGAGGGATACAGGGAGGCCAGACGAGCCCTCCGAGCGGAGATAAGGCGTTCCAAACGGGACGCCTTCCGCGAGCTGCTGGAGACGCTGGAGCGGGACCCTTGGGGGCGGCCCTACCAGATGGTGAGGGGCAAGCTGCGCCCCAAGGCCCCGCCGTTAACCCGATGTCTCCAGCCGGATCTGCTCGGAGGAGTTGTTGGCTCCCTGTTCCCAGGGCGGGCGGTGGAACATGTTCCACCGCAGATGACTCCGCCTCGGTTGCGCATGGTGCCCGACGTGGAAGACGACGACGTGCCCGAGGTCACTTGGGTAGAACTAGAGCTGGCGGTGAGAAGGCTAAGAGCCAAACACACCGCCCCGGGACCCGACGGCATTCCAGGCCGAGCGTGGGTCCTAGCTCTAGTCGACGACGCTCTCGAGCCCCGACTGAGAGGGCTTCTCAGCGCATGTTTGGAGCGGGGCCAGTTTCCGAAATTGTGGAAGACGGGGAAACTGGTCCTCATCCGAAAGGAGGGGCGCCCGGCGGACTCGCCGTCCGCCTACCGGCCCATAGTGTTGCTCGACGAGGTGTGCAAGCTCTTTGAAAGAGTAATTGCGAAGCGCCTCGTCGAGCACCTCTCAAGAGTGGGGCCGGACCTGGCGGATGGCCAATATGGCTTCCGCCAGAGGCGCTCCACCGTGGATGCCATCATGCGCGTGAGGGCTCTGGCGGAGGATGCAGTAGCCCGGGGTGAGGTGATGTTGGCGGTGTCCCTGGACATCGCCAACGCGTTCAACACCTTGCCCTGGAGTTGCATTGGGGAGGCGCTCGTGTATCACGAAGTGCCTCTCTACCTCCGCCGCATAGTCGGGGCGTATTTGACGGAGAGAGCCGTCATCTACCCAACCGTGACCGGTCTCGGTCGGCGTGAAATGTCGTGCGGTGTTCCACAGGGATCGGTCCTGGGGCCGCTCCTGTGGAACATCGGATACGACTGGGTGCTTCGCGGTGAGCTCGTAGGCGGTGCCGCCGTCACGTGCTACGCGGACGACACGCTCGTGACGGCGTGCGGGGCGACGTACCGCGAAGCGACCCGAAAGGCCACGACCGCGGTTGCCCAAGTCGTTAGGCGGATCCGGCGGCTGGGTCTCGAGGTGGCCCTGCATAAAACCGAGGCCCTGTTCTTCCATGGGCCTCGGAGCAAGCCACCCGAGGGATCCAGTCTCATCGTGGGAGGAAATCGCATCGGCATCAAGCCCCAAATGAAATATTTGGGGCTCGTGCTCGACGGCCGATGGGACTTCGGAGAGCACATCCGAAGTCTGGCCCCCAAATTGAAGGGCACAGCTCTTGCTCTGGCTCGGCTGTTGCCCAACATGAGGGGGCCCGATGACTCCTGCAGGAGACTTTACGCGGGGATCGTGCGGTCCATGGCCCTGTATGGGTGCCCAATATGGGCGGAGGCCCTGAGGACCAGAACTGTGCGGATGCTGCGCGCTCCGCAGCGAGTTCTGGCCATCAGGGTCATCCGAGGGTACCGCACGATCTCCTTCGAGGCGGCGAGTCTCCTTGCCGGAACTCCGCCATGGGACCTGGAAGCGAGAGCCCTGAAGAGGCCCGAGCCGAGAGAGGCGCGGGAGCAGGGATGGAACCCCGAGCCTCGAGAAATCGAGGCCGTGCAGTCCCAGCTCCGCCAGGCCATCGTAGTGGAGTGGAAGGAACGACTTGGGCAACCAAGCGCAGGGCACGCCGCAATAGCGGCGGTAAGGCCCATCATGGAGGATTGGCTGGAGAGGCGACACGGAAGCCTCTCCTACCGACTGACGCAGGTGATCTCAGGGAAGGGGTGCTTCGGGGACCACCTGCATCGGATCAGGAAGGAGCCAACGCCTGAGTGTCATCACTGCGACGCGAGCGAGGACTCAGGGCTGCACACGCTGGCGGACTGCCCGGCGTGGGAGGCGCCGAGGCGTGACCTCGTGGCAGCCATCGGGGTGGGAGTCCTCTCGCTCGGCAGCATGATTGCGGCAATGGTGCGGAGCGCGAGCGCTTGGGCCGCCGCCGCCTCCTTCTGCGAGCATGTAATGCTCGCGAAGGAGGTGGCGGAGCGCGCCCGGGAGAGACTTAGAACTCTCCCGGTCCGCCGAGCCCGCAACTTGCTCGCCGCGCGTCGCAGGCAACTCAGGCGCCGGAGGTCGCTTAACGACCTCCGTCCTCCATGAGCGCAGGCCTGGGGATGGCGGGTGAGGCCACCTGTCACCCCAGCAGAAGCAGGCCGGGACGGTGGGGCGACTAGCGCCCCTCCCCCAAACCGGGGCAAGACGGGGACACCGTGGTTCCCAAACCCGAGGGGGCCATCTCGAAACCGGAGATGGCCCAGGGTCAGTCGGGGTGCGAGGGATATGCTCTATGGGCAACCTTACACCCCGGCGTTTGTAGACCCGAGACGGCGTGCGGTTTTAGTCGGTTCAAGCCCGACATAACCGCCCCCGCTGGCAAGCGGGGGGGTATCCGAAGGGATTTCCGCACGAAAAAAAAAAAAAAAAAAAAGGTATGTTGAATTTTCATGATATAATACGGAATTTTTGAGTAATTTGATAACCGTTTTTCATTTTCCTATCTATGACCTACATTTTGGTATCATTTTTATTTTTCTAACTTGAACAAAACCCAAATAAAAGTGAAATTTATTTTTGGTTAGACCAATCTTTGAATTCTATCGAGGAAAGTAAAAGTCATCGTGTATCGGATAACCAAAATTACTATTTTGTATAGTCTAGAATAACATATGTGATTTTCAGAATACAGGGACTTCTCATTTTCGAAAAATCCTAATCTAAAAACACCCTTGCTCAGGGATCCTCGTCTTAAGCAGTAACTTCCGCCGCCACGACATAAATTAGCGCCAATTCAAACCATCGTCCTGTTTTAAATTACCTCTATGCTATCTGATCTTACCTCTATTTCGACTTTTTTAAGACCATTTCAAATGTTTAGGTATGATAATGTGACAAACAAAATAAAATTTATAATTATAAAATAAAAACCACTGTAACTGAAAAGATCGATACAAGTTTTATAGCAGACGGTACATATTTTAAAATCCTAAACCGAATAGGATTATGGGTCCCGCAGCTATCAAACTTGTTTCGGTCTTTTCGGTAGCAATCGTTTTTTTTTTAATCTTTTAATTATTTATTTTTATTTGCAGTTCTTTAGTTTTAGCATACAAGAGAAAAGAATCTTGTAACAACACGATACTACAGAGGCTCCGCTTGTTGTAAGCTCCGTAAACGCTTTAATTTTTCATTCCTCATTCCAAATTAAATTAAAACATATAAGTTGGATATGTTTTTGAAATCAACTTATGAGAGATCATTTCAGATTTTGGCCTTCATTTTGATATATACTCAATAAGTTTGAGTGAAAATATTTTTTTGACAACATACATTTTATGTACTGTCATGGTGTACATAAATGTGAACCAAAACTATCCTGTTGATTTTTGGCGCTAAAATGTATGTTGTCAAAAAAATATTTCGGAAGATGACTCCCTTTCACTTTTCATTCATCGAAATCCGTGCAGCGTTTTGAAAGATATAAGGTAATAAAGAATATTACATGCATGCAAGATACACGCGAAAAACATAACCCTTCCTTGGCAGTCGGGTAAATAATACATCTGTAATTCCCATCGAGGAAAAGAAAAAACTATAAATAATATCATTTGAATAATTTTATTTCGTTAACCACAGAGATCCCCAATCCATAATAGTATTACAACATATTAGAACAATAAAAATTCTTGGCCACGATGAATTGTTACATATCAAAGTTGAACCCATACTGAAAGTAAAAAATAATAATAGCGTTAACAAAAGCCCATTAAAAAAAAATTCAGTAATAAAAATTAAACATATAGCTCGAGTATGCTAATTAGAAATTAATATTTATTTAAAGAGTAGTAACCGAAATTCTTATATTCCCTTGCTTGTATTAGGAGTAGGTTAACGCCGGTAGCGTAATGTTCAGGATTCGAACCCGGAACCTCTTTGCTCGTAAGACCGAGGGTGACCGCTGGTGAGCAGGATCACCATGGGTATGGATTTGGTATCATACCATGAACGCTTACCATCAGCCGTCTATACACTTATATGTCTTTAAGACAAAAAAAATGTATTTTTTTAGGATTCCGTACCCAAAAGGGTAATACGGGACCCTATTACTAAGACTGGTGGTGGTAGTTTTTTTTTTGACATAAAGTTAGAGTAGACATAAGCTTAGCATCAGGCGAGGTTAAGTCAAATTGACGTGTCCTAAATATAAAAAAAAAAAGAGTCCGCAGTCCGTCCGTCCATCCGTTTATCACCAGGCTGTACCTCATGAACCCTGATAGTTCAACTACTAACTAGACAGTTGAAACTTTCGCAAATGGTGTATTTCTGTTACCGCTATAACAATAAATAGGTACTAAAAACAGGGTCGGGGTGCGAGAGATATGCTCTACGGGCAACCTTACACCCTTACACCTTAGACACCACCTTGTACTTACTTTAGGACCATTTTCTATCAAGCACATGAATGCTAGGTTCGCTCGATCACAACCGTCATTGCCACCATCAGTAATTTTTTCATTTACTAAAATGGATACATTTGATTATAATTAACAATTAGCTAATTCAACATTTAAAGTTAACATTTTAATTATTATATACTATACGGTCACTATTGGTGATTCGCCTATTTACTGAAATTTTACTTACTCTATACAAATTGTAAAATACAAAGTATAAAACAATTAAGAAGGGAAATAACATATTCTCAAAGTTAGTAAACGGCAAATATGTACTTATTGAGCCAAAGGGTTATGGCGTGATAAATGGTGTTATACTATCTTTTGCAATTATGTAATTATACTACACTAAACATTATTTAATTATAAACAGATTATAATCCCGTTCTAGATGTTCTCTTTTTCCGATCTAAATCTATAGAAAAAATAAGCAAACTAATTGCTTTAAAAATTTCATTGAATTAATGTGGCGGAGTAATCAAAAAACAATGAGACCGATATTCTTAGCAATCCATGGATTCTCCGTGCGGGTGCCGGGTCCATAGCGTTGCTGAGTTGGGAACTCGGGACAGTGCCTGGGACTTGCGACCCAAGTGTAGGTTTAGAAGGGGCCCCTTTTGTTGATGTACATCAACACTCACCTTCACTACCCAAGTTCCCCTCCCTGCCTAACCAAATTTGACACGAACCTACTAGTGCCGCTTTAGAATGATTGTAAAAATTTAAAATGATTGTAAAATCTTTTAAACAGAATAATTATGAATATTACCTTCCGAACAACTCTTCACTAGTTCTTCAACATTATTCAGCTGCTCTTCGTTTCCTTTGAACACCTGCTCAGCGGTCTTCCGAGCGCCCGTTGGTGACAGCATGCCCATCTCATCCATCTATTCATTATAACAATTTATTGGACTTCTAGAAAAGTCTCTAAGTAACATCTTACTATCTGTTGTGATAGTAATAGTAGTTTTATTTTTAGTCTTAAATAATACCAAAATACACTGATAGACAGCTGTGTGTGTTTAAATACTTACAAATCCAATTTTTTTGTAGACACAAGCAACGAAACATTTAGGACTTTTTCCTTCTGGCACAATTTTATTCTTGAAAGATGTAATTTCGGTAAATGTTAAAGGATTCGTCTGTATACACTCAATTGCAACTGTAAAAAGTTTAGTGGTGATCATTGATTTTTCTATCATTGTAATGGCCTGTAAAAAAATGGAATTTCGATAAGTGTGTCAGAAACTAACATCATATTTATTGTCGTACCAACAAATATTTTTGATATACTTTGGAGATGTTAACTGACATTCGTATACTGAACTGAAAAAACATGTTACAAGCTACAAGTGTTTCTTACAAGCTAGTGTTAAGCTATGCTTCCTTTGAATATAGACAACGCTGTTCAGAATATCGTAGAATATTTATGTTGCATTTATTTATGTTGCCCCAATCCCAAAGTTGTAGCTTCAATGAAAGAGAATGAAAGAACTCCAAACTTAAATTTTCTTGATGCAAAATTGGAAACTTGTTATATAATCAATAGTCATACTGTGTAATATACGAACCTCCACATTGATGGTTATGAGGCTGATGACTAACACACTACCTATAGAAGTGAGAAACTTCATTTTTAACTAGACAATTAAGTTATCACTTTAGAAGTAAATAGGGTAAATACTATATTTACAGATCTACTTTTACTATTGAGTACGACATCGGTGGTTCTTTTATTTATATCAATAGTTTCAAACCTGATGAGACCGCGAATTTTTATGAATTGACAATGTTTATTAGACCTTCGATTACTGGGCCGGAAGTTCGTCGTAAAACAACAATAAAACTAGTTGACTAAGTAGATCAACCAAACCAAATTGCGATTTTATCACTTTTATTATCACTTGTTATAACTGAAAACATAAAACTAAAAATGTGCGTCCACGCATGTTTTCAGTAACGTTTATATAGACCTGATAGTTTGAGGAAACTTAATGGCTTAAGGGTGATTTAAGAAATTTTATGTCATGGTTTGGGCGATTGAAAGATATATGGAATACTAGCTGACCCGATAAACTTTGTTCTGCCATATAAATGACCGAAGAAATCGAACGTAGGTATAAAAATGCAGAATAAAATGTCAATGTGACGCGAAACTTCATGTAAACCTGTTCCCTTGTTCTAACATAGGTACAGGATTATACCCAGGCCGGGAAAACGGGGCGACTAGCGTCCCTCCCCCAAACCAGGGCAAGACGGGGACATCGTGGTTCCCAAACCCGAGTGGGCCATCTCGAAACCCGAGATAGCCCAGGGTCGGTCGGGTGCGAGGGATAGGCTTTATGGGCAACCTTACACCCCGGCATCTGAAGACCCGAGACAGCGTGCTGTTTTAGTCGGTTCAAGTCCGACATAACCACCCCCGCTGGCTGGCGGGTGGGTATCCGAGGGGATTTCCGCACGAAAAAAAAGGCTATTTATACAGGACAGAAAGAAAATGTTTTTATAGAGCAACAACGATACGTACGAGTATGTGCAATTGGTGTAGAACTGATAGTTGTGTTCAAGCTTTTAAGAAACTTAAAACATTAACAATGACAAGCTGCATTGTTTGTTAGGTTAAATAAACAAAAGTTGAAGCAGTTAATAGTGCACTTGCAAATAGAACGGCATTACATCCTAACAGCATCTTTTGCCAAAAACTATATATATCATATTTAAAAAAATAGAGAAGATAGATAGAGAATAGTGGAAGAGTAAAACATATTATTCTATCTTATTGGTGTTATTTTATTATTTACACTTATTCCGATGTCCGAGGAAGAGGAGGAACCACCAAAGATGGTGGTTCTCTCATAGTTTGAAGTGTAAGTTAACTATCTCAAAGTACCCAAACTACGATGAATTATTGGTCGTTGCAGTATCGTGAATTTTATTGTATTTTACTTTTTCAGTGTTTATATAAATGATTAACTTGATGTTAGCTAACAACTGTGGAGTATGTTGATAAGGTAGGTAATTGAAAAACAGTTTTCGAAGAAACCTTTGATATTGAGCAACATAATAACATAACATAAACTTACGCCTATATCCCCGAAGGGGTAGGCAGAGGTGCTAGCACCCACATTTCGCCAGTTTATGTTTAGGTCCCAATGTAATAGGTGGCGAGTCTATTGCCATTAACCGGGCACTTATAAACCTGCGATAAATACACACATAACTTCGAAAAGCATCGAAAAGTCATTGGTGTGTGCCATGGTAAAACCTGGGATCGAACCCGAGACCTCGTCTCAGCAGTCCATTACCCATACCACTAGGCTACCGCGGCTGCGCTAGGCTACCTAAAAATTAAATTAAATAAAAATAAACACAGATAGTTCCACACATGGAACTGAAACAAACAATATGTAAACGGAAAATAATTAAATAAACATTTTTATGATTTATTTACATACCAAAACTTAAGTTAGTTAAGTTTACTCGTACAAACTTATTATATTCCTTATTTAAATATTTAATTAAAACATTTTTAAAATCTATAGATTATAATTATATTGATTTTTTTTTGGTTTCTAGAGTAAATTACAAACCAAGGAATATTCTGCCGATTGAATACATTTTCTTACTTCTGACTTTGATGATGGACGTAAGATCATTTTACTTAGTATTTTTTAAACGTTTTCATTTACTATGTTTACATGAGTTTATACCTGTGGTCAGAATATGTCCGCGGCCATTAAATATCACGTGGTTCAAAGGAATGTGAGTATATAACGATATTGATGAATGATCGCGTAGCTCAGACTCTACAAATATATTATAAAGACGTATTCATTAGTATTCTGTAAAAGAATTAATCTTTTCAAAGTTAGTTCTGGTTTGGTATATTTTTCAGTAGTGCGTTTTGGTAAGGCATCTATACATAACATTAATTCTTTTTTCTTTCATTTTCAATATTATCTTTAATTGTGAGTAATTAAAACTGTAAGAGTCACTAAAAAAGTAAATAAATCAACTCATAAAATGTAAATATATTGCCCAATAATATCCCACCCAAACATTTATCCATGGTGTTTATAATCCTATCAATGATTCAGTGGTAATTAGTTTAATTTGTTTTTTTTTACAATTTCTCGACCATATTCGTAACAAACTTTAGAGTACTACCTTACTTGGTATTACTTTACTGTTTGCTTCATTTTGAGGTGTCAAAATTATAACTTTAATTTTACAAGCTATAATTCTTGGGCTTCTTTGACTTCTTCCTGTTTTATATTGTTTTAGTTTAGCACTATAGGTTTCATCGGTTCTTCACCTCACCAGCAGATTCTTCACCCCGAGGCAAGGTACTGAGAAATAAAACAAAAAAAAGTTGAAGTTTATTGATTATGAATTATGAAACTATTGATTATAGATTATTTCATATAAACATTAAACATTATATACAATTCAGGTCGTCATCTGAGTAAATAAAAAAAACGCGTCAGTAACACAGCAATAGGTTTCGAATCCAAATCAATAGCGCTGAATTCAAGCATTGATGTTCTTTGAGGATACCCGGCATACACTGAGTGTATTTTAACAATTCACTTAAAATTACTATCCCTGTTGATATTCTGTTGAAAGTGAATGTTGATATTCTGTTGAATTAAAATACTGTTATTGAACCTGATATTACAAATTAGATTTTAGATATTAATCAAAAATATCTAGAATTCAACCCTTATATACATAAAAAAATACTGGTGCTTCAATTTCGTTGAAGATTTTTCTAGACGATCCCCTGCAGACTGCAATATAATGCATCTCTCGTCTACCTTTAAATAAAGCAACAACCTAGACAGAAATAAATATATGTGAAGATACTTTTTTTTACTTCGGTTAATAAATATCGAAATAGTTAAAAATGTAATTATGGTTTTTACATATCTTAAACGCTGCTTACGACTTTATACGACGACGATATACATCAAAAATTACTTACATCCGACACAACTAACAGCACTAACATGCCACAGATTTTGAGCTTCACACTTAATTGTGCGCTTTATATGGGCCACTTTATACTTTTGGGGAGTAAAAAAATATCATTCACATGTCGTTAAGTAATTTTCTAGTGACAAGATTGACCATAATTTCCTTATATGTCATAAAAATAACAAAATATTAAAACGCGATCAGTGTTTCAATTGCCAGTATGAAATCTTAACAGATTGAACACTTCCTTTATCCGGCATTATTATTTTTAAGCATTGGAACGCTAGATAAAAATTAAGAGGCAAAGTTGCAATTTGGAAGGCGCTCATTGAAATCTATAAAATCAGCAATTTTCAAAACTCCCGGCATGCTTTGTAGTTAAAGGTACCAAATGACTGAACTACTGAAAGGTTAAAGATAATATAATAATATGATTTTAAATGTTTCATAGCAAAGTGAATATTAACAGTGAGTACCGACAAAAGTGAAAACACGATAAAAATGTTTACGTAGCCACCTATGTTGTATATAATGAGTCGGTTCGAAACTTCATCAAGGTCAGAACAAGATGGTTCATTAGCTACAACAAAGATGGCGTTGCTATGAAAAATATGGAAAGAGTAACAGTGACGATAACGCGAGTTCCATGATTTTTATTCTCACTTAAAGCAGTTTTCTTTTTAAAAATCTGAAGGATAGAACGGTCGCATGGACGTGTAATAGATTTTAAAATTTCAGAATATTTTTCAAAAATGTTTAGCTCGCAATTGACATACTTATCGCTTATTATTATTTTTAGCATTAAAACTACACAATAACAGATAAAGAAAGAGAATTATTATTCTAGCCAAAAATAAATTTAATTGAAGGTTTTTAATGTAAGAACTAAGAACAGAAATAAGTTTGTTTCATTTAATACTAGTTGATAGATCTTAAACGAACGACACCGTCAACATACCGTCTGACCTCCCAACCCCTACATCAAGCCCGCGCCAGGGCCTCGTCCGTCAATCAGCAGGTGTACCGGCTTGCAACCTTGCAGGTGAGCTTGGCTTGGCAGTTCTTAGTAGGGCCCCATAGACCTAGCTTCTTAAGTATAGTGATGGAAAATAAAATACCGATAGATCTTTTTACGCAGGCTCGTCTTTCCTGTATTGTGAATCTTGAACCTATAAAGTTAAATTGTGACCTAGATGTATTAAACATAGGTGATTTGATTTGTAGCGCTGTGATGGAACATCAAAGCATCAGTAACGAGTATGTACCTACATTCGAGACCACACTATCAAAAAATGGTTTTAATATATAATTATGTTGTATATTGCGCAATTAGAATTTTACACATTTTAATATATGATTGTACATATATACATGTACATATATAATATTGTGTATAATATGATGTATTTAACGATTGCAATTTCCTATTATAATTATTTACGGCACTAAAATCACTGGATATTAATCATATAATTTTATGCATTAGTAATTAAAACCTAAACATAATGCTTACTACCAATGCGTAATACGATATGATATACCGATTGATGCAAGGAAAACTTATATCTGGTCTTGTAACATTAACTTTTACTAGGTTTACTCCAGAAGCCTGGGTGGGGACCATATATTTCACTCTGAAGACACAGCACAGTTCTTGGCAGTTTATGAAAATATAACGACTGAGGTTTGTTAGGAAGTTTTATTTGAGATACATTTAGTTAATTTAAACGCAACACAATACAATATTACAGCAAGCAAGAAGAAATAATAATTATATAACTCCAGTTCAGATTCTCTTGATTTGGTAGTACTAGATTACCGCTGAAACAGACACAAAAATAACTTTAACAATCATTTTAGAACGAAACATGAATATAGTATGGACTCTCTTACTACAATGGGGGTTTTAGAGCTCCACCAGGATCTTCAGGCTCTAAGCCATCCTCACCTACAAGCTGTTACACCTGCTGATTGTCGGTCGAGGCTCTGGTGCAAGCTAGCTTTGAATGCAACCGGGACTAACACTATGATGGCGATGAGTATGACCTCCCTTAATATTTTAAGTTTCACTAAGTTGTAGATATATATTTTTTTCAAACTTTAAGATGTGGTAGCTACCTTTTAATTAGTCTAAAAAGAGCACAACTGGTCGTTTTTAGGTAATAGACATAAATAGCAGCATACGCTACTCTTTTTAAAAAATTAAATAATAAATATATAGCCCATATTATATCCATGCTAAATTATAGTTTTTAGGGCAGACGGACAGATACCGAAACTGAACCCAGTCATCATTTCATTTGAAGACATGAATATTCATTTTAAATTTTCTAGTTGAATTTGTTGCTATTTTGAAATACTTACTTCTCATATGCTAATAAAACAGTCGTAAATAATGTTGATCTTTTCTTCAATATTTTCAGTTTTATCTTTGCCTGTAATTATTAAAATAATCGTAGTCGTTAAATTTGCAACATAACAATCAGACAATCAGTTTTTCAGCTTAAAATAATCCTAAAGTATTATTTAAACTTGAATTCACATTTACATAATTAATAATATTAGGTACATGTAATTTTTACTAGTTACAAAATTGAAGTATCACCTTCGAGGCATTTCTCCATAGCGTTTAGAACACTATTAATGACTTCTTCATCATTAGAATACAGTTTCATCTGTTCCTTCATTTGTTCACGATTACATTCGCCTTTATCACTTATCTGAAATATGTTATTTATTATTAGAGTTTAATTTTAATCATCATCTGCGCGTTAGTCCTGGTTCCATCCGAGGCTTATACCTCAAAGTCAAAGTCAAAAACCATTTATTCTGTATAGACCATTAATACGGCACTTACAAAACGCCAAAAAAAATAAACTAATGTTTGGCAAATAGACCACCGGTTCGAAACGCGGCCCTGTCCTGAGAAGACTCCGGCAAGAAACTCAGCGGGCTGTTTTTTTTTGGTCTATTTACAAACATATTTACCTAATCTAATTACAATGTTTCGTTTGAGTAGCATAGTGAGAGAGCAAACAGTTCATATCCAAGCTTGTTTGTCGTCTAAATAGTCTTGAATTTTATAATAACCTTTTTGGCAGAGTTTACTTTTAATTTGGCTTTTAAATTTATGAAGAGGTAGATTCTTCATTTCACTAGGAAGCTTGTTGTAGAAGCGTATACAGTTACCCTGAAAGGAATTACTGATCTTGTGGAGTCGACTATTACATACCACAAGATTGTTTTTATGTCTAGTATTTACATTACACACTCACAGTTTGAGGTCAGCTTTCCGGCTTTCATTTTCTCCTCCGCACGGTCTTAGGCATCCATGGTAGTGAGTGTGATCGCGATAATGTAGATGGTTAAAGTGATATTGTAGATACCTGAATATTCGTTTATAAGTTTCGAATACTTACCAGACCCGTTTTTGTTATGAAACATTTTTTAAAACAAGGGCTTGTAGCGTCTGCAGATGATTTCTTGACGTCTTCTTCCTTTATATTGCATTCTTTAACACAGTTTTGCATTATAAGTTTCAACTTTTCTTCATCACCAGTATCTTGAGCTGAGCACTGCGTAATAAGTCAGAAATTTCTTATCATGTTTTAGTTCTTTTTCTTCTTATTTATGAATTTTTGGGTTTGAAGCATTAAATTAAGTATGCTGACTTTTAAATTGGCTTTCGATGTTATACAATAATGTTAACGGAATTAACGCGACCATACCTTTGAAGTGACTGACTTTTTTTTAAATACCACTTACGTGGCAGACAAGCACACGGCCCACCTGATGGAATGCGGTTACCGGCTAATGGACGTATGCAACACCAGAGGCGTCACACTCGCGCTGCCGAACCTGTCACCATAACCTTCTATGCCCTAATAGAGTTAAAATAAGAATTGTTTCTGGAATTTTCAATGAGAGCGATCGCGTGTAGTTGGCAACTTATACGGGTTGGTGTCACAGATGCTACTGGCCCCCCGACCGCCCTCTCGCGTTTATTAGGTAAAACGAACAGGCACAAAATATAATGTAGGTAGATACAGGTACTAAAGTTCTTACATTAAAGTAATAAGTACCTACGAATATCTTACGACAAGTTAACCATTAATAAAAACCAGCAAAGTGCGGATCGGACCCCCGCAGGAAGGGTTTTCGGGTAGGGAATCTATGAAAACAAACGAACAATTTCAATTTTCAACCTTTGCATTTTTTTGGAATTTTTCCCTAATTTGTGCTGTAAGACCTTGCTTTTTAAGATTCTCTAGGTCAGCGGGTACTACGATCGTGAATTTTGGTTAAAAGCAAGGTCATACAGCACAAGTAAAGGGAAATTTTCCAAAAAATTTAATGTTGAAT
Source organism: Cybosia mesomella (assembly GCA_946251805.1). Lineage (NCBI taxonomy): Eukaryota > Metazoa > Arthropoda > Insecta > Lepidoptera > Erebidae > Cybosia > Cybosia mesomella. Next base: position 19,897,569 of record OX276402.1, on the reverse strand, counting down.
ATTGAGGTAAATTTTGGTACTTACAAGTTCTCGCGAAAATTTAAATTTGCCCATATCTTTTTATCGTTATGACTCAGGACCATGATTTTTATACACCTAATAGGCCTCAGTATCTGGTATAAATTTGCTAGGTCCACCCGTTCCTGAGAAAATCAGTGGTGATACATGGAGAGGCAGACGGTCAAGAGTGTGATGTTATAAGGGTTCCTTTTCTTACCTTTTGGGGTGCGGAACCCTAAAAATACAACCATGATCACGCTAATCCCCTTTAACTTTAATGTATTAGGTATTTTTTTAAACCGGGGTGTTGTTGGGTAACCTCCTCGAGTGTCGTTCCGATTCCGATCCCGCTGCAGTCCGGGGGGAGCGGAATCGGAGCGGCCGGTACACCCTGGACGGCGGTCAATGGCTTCCCCCTTCATGGGGTTGGCATTGATCGTCGGCTAATACCCAACGTGGCGGGAACACATCGCTCTCCGTACTCCTCTGCTTTCAGAGGAGACAGGACGAGCGATGGTGTTAGTGGCTGAGGCCACCATAGGATCCTGTGGGATCCAGGGGCGGGTTGGCCCACTGCTAACGCAGGGGCCGACGGGCACTTGTGCCGCCGCCGGTGAGAGAGGACTAGCCATCCTCTCGCGTTCCGTAATCGGCAGGTGATCAGCAACGACCTGACTGGTGGCTCCAGAAGGGTACGCTGTGAACTTGCCGACCGGAGGGCTTGCCTTTATTGGCCGGCCCACGACAAGGAAAAGTCTATAACACCCGACAGCAAAGTCGTAAAAACCTATGGATACCAGCCGACCTCCATAGTATATAGGCTTATCCAGGTGCAGGGGGCTCCGCCTGGATGGACCACCTTTCCCCCATACTCGTGGGATATGACATGGACACAAATCTGTATATCAAAAAGAAACCGGCAACCGAAACAAATCAAAACGAAAATGGCATGAAAATGGACAACGGAAAAACAAATGACGGAGTCTGCGCTGAGGTCGCGCAGCACTCAGGCGTGGAGGGGACGCCAAACACCACGGCGGTGTCGGAGAAATTCGACACCGCCAACGAACGAAGTAGGGCAAGTAGCCCGGCGGGTCTGGGCGTGCAGCGGACCCGCAAGCGCAGGAGGCGCGCAAAGGCTCGGGCGGGGGAGGACGTGTCGGATGAGGACTTTACCCTCACCGGGACGACCTCCTCCTCCAGCAGCGATGAGGCGAAACCGGCGTCCAAGGTGGCTACTGGCCGCCGAGGGCCGGGCAATCCACCCGAGCTCCCTCGGCTCTTGTAAGGGCCGCGGGAAACTCACCGCCGAGGCCTTCCACCTCGGCGGTGTCGGTGTCGGAGCCGTGCGGGAAGACGCGGTCACTCCTGGAGAGACTCCAGAGGGTGGCTGCGAGTCCCAGGGGTCCCCGGACCCTCAGCAGGAGGAGATGCTGAACATTGTGTTCGGCATCGCCTCCGAAAACGAGGCTCTCGCGGCACAGCTTGCCGAGTCCCGTCGGGAGACGGCTCGGCTAGCTGCAGCTCTGGAGGAGCAAAAGAAGGTGGTGGCGAGCTCCGCCCAGCCGGCACAATCAGCGCAGCCGGTGAGAACGACGCGATCGTCAAGAATGACGCAGTCGGCGCAACCATCGCCGCCGGAGCGGCTCGCGCAGTCGGTGCAGCCAGAGCAGCTGGCGCAACCGGTGCAGATGGCTCAGCCGACGCGGTCGTCTAGGACGACGCAGTCGAGGGCACCACCGGAGTCCTGGTTGCCGTATGTGGAGGCGCTCGAGGAGCGTATGATGAGTCGGATGGAGGCCTTAATGGACTCCATCCGCCGTCCGCCTCTGGCGCCTCCGGTGGCCGGTTACGTGGCTGCAGCCCGGAAGGTCCGTACGCTCCCGGCTGCGGGAGAGGCCCTGCCGGAGCCGGCCCGTCGCCCCGCTCCCGCTCAAGGCCCCACTCCTGCTCAGAGCAAGGGTAAGGGCAAGGGGAAGGGCAAGGGGAAGACGTCCCCAGCCCTGGCCCCAGCCTCAGCCGCGGCTTCGACCACCTCCACCCCACTGGAAGGGGGCTGGGAGGTGGCTGGAGCCAGTAAAAAGAGGCGGAAGGCCGCCAAGAAGGCCGCTAAAAAGGCCAGGAAGGCCGCGGCCGCCGCGAAGACAGCGCCGGGGAAGCTCCGTGCCCCTCGAACAACGGCCGTCGTCGTCACCTTGACGGCGGAGGCAGCGTCGAGAGGCATGGGGTATGCCGAGGTGTTGGCCAGGGTAAAGGCCAACGTGGACCTCAAGGCCCTCGAGATCCCGGGCGTCCGGTGCAAGAGCACACGGACGGGAGCCCGGCTTCTCGAGGTCCCCGGCACCTCCAGTGGCCCCAAGGCCGACGCCCTAGCGGCTCGGCTAAGGGAGTCGCTAGATGCAGCCTACGTCCGGGTGTCCAGGCCCATTAAATGCGCAGAAATGCGCATTACGGGCCTGGACGACTCCATCACGGCAGAAGAGCTCAGGCTCGCCGTGGCGGAGGCCGGGGACTGCTCCCCGGACACAGTAAAGGCCGGAGCTATACGCTTCGGCCGCGGTGGACAGGGGGCAGCAGTTGTCGGCTGCCCTATCGCGGCGGCCCAAAAGGTCGCAGACGGGCGGAGCCTCCTGGTGGGAGGTGCAGGCCCGACCGGCCAGCTGCTTCAGGTGCCTGTCGGTGGGCCATGTGGGGGTGCACTGCACGGCGGAAGTGACGGCGGGTGACCGTTGCTTCCGCTGTGGCCAACCCGGTCACAAGGCCGGCACGTGCGGTGCCCCGCTGCACTGCTTTAGGTGTGCAGCGGGAGGCAAGCCGGCCGACCACAGGGTTGGCAGCAAGGCCTGCGCCGGAGGGGAGCCGAAGCCGGGAGGCCGGCCTTCCGCCTCCAGTTCACAGCGGGATGCGGAGATGGGGGTTCCATAATGGATCCTCAACTCCGCATCCTGCAGGTGAACGTTGGCCACGGTGCCCATGCTCAGGACCTTCTGCGCCAGAGCATGGCACAGTGGGCCATAAATGTCGCCGCTGTCGCCGACCCATACACCCACCGGTTCCTCGGGCCTACCTGGGAAACCGCGCTGGATGGGTCGGCGGCACTGGTGCAAACCCTGCCGCCGGCAGCCCCCCTCTTGCCGTCGTTGCAAGGGGACCCGGCTGCGTGGCGGCAGCGGTTGGCGACATAGCGGTCGTGGCCGCTTATATCACGCCGAACCGAGACCAAGCTGCATATGAGCAATGGCTCCGTCAGCTGGCCGTCGTCGTCAATGCCTGCCAGCCCCGTCCGGTCCTTGTGCTCGGGGACTTCAACGCCTGGTCGTATGCCTGGGGTTCCCGACAGGAAAGGGGCGCGACGGGGCATAGAGGCAGGGCACTGGTGGACTGGGCCGCACGACTCGGCCTAGTCCTCCTAAATCGGGGAGCCGTGGACACGTTCGTGACCTCGAGGGGTAGCTCCATCGTGGACCTATCGTTCGCGAGCCCCTCGTTGGCGCGACGTGTTCAGGGCTGGCGCGTCGTTTTGGGGGAGGACACAAGTTCGGATCACCGATACGTTCGGTTTGACGTGTCCCCCCCTGCGAGCGACGCGCCGCCTGCACCGGCTCCACCCGAGCCACGTTGGGCGCTTAAGCGACTTGATCGGGAGCTCCTCCTGGAAGCCGCCATCGTACAGGCCTGGGCCCCTGCGCCGGACAGGCCTGTCTGCATAGACGATGAGGCGGAGTGGTTCCGGGAGGCCATGACCCGTGTCTGTGACGCGGCGATGCCTAGGGCTCCGCCCTATAATCCGAGGGGTCAGGTCTACTGGTGGTCGTCGGAGATCGCGCAGCTCAGACGGGGCTGCGTGATCACGCACCGCCGGTGGGCCCGATTCCGTAGGAGGCGTCGCCGCCCCGCAGATGCGGAGGCCCGAGAGGCGGAGTTGTACGAGGGATACAGGGAGGCCAGACGAGCCCTCTACGCGGGGATCGTGCGGTCCATGGCCCTGTATGGGTGCCCAATATGGGCGGGGGCCCTGAGGACCAGAACTGTGCGGATGCTGCGCGCTCCGCAGCGAGTTCTGGCCATCAGGGTCATCCGAGGGTACCGCATGATCTCCTTCGAGGCGGCGAGTCTCCTTGCCGGAACTCCGCCATGGGACCTGGAAGCGAGAGCCCTTTCGCCACTGGTACAGGCGCGGGAGCAGGGATGGAACCCCGAGCCTCGAGAAATCGAGGCCGTACAGTCCCAGCTCCGCCAGGCCATCGTGGTGAAGTGGAAGGAACGACTTGGGCAACCAAGCGCAGGGCACGCCGCAATAGCTGCGGTAAGGCCCATCATGGAGGATTGGCTGGAGAGGCGACACGGAAGCCTCTCCTACCGACTGACACAGGTGATCTCCGGGAAGGGGTGCTTCGGGGACCACCTGCATCGGATCAGGAAGGAGCCAACGCCTGAGTGTCATCACTGCGACGCGAGCGAGGACTCAGGGCTGCACACGCTGGCGGACTGCCCGGCGTGGGAGGCGCCGAGGCGTGACCTCGTGGCAGCCATCGGGGTGGGAGTCCTCTCGCTCGGCAGCATGATTGCGGCAATGGTGCGGAGCGCGAGCGCGTGGGCCGCCGCCGCCTCCTTCTGCGAGCATGTAATGCTCGCGAAGGAGGTGGCGGAGCGCGCCCGGGAGAGACTTAGAACTCTCCCGGTCCGCCGAGCCCGCAACTTGCTCGCCGCGCGTCGCAGGCAACTCAGGCGCCGGAGGTCGCTTAACGACCTCCGTCCTCCATGAGCGCAGGCCTAGGGTGGCGGGTGAAGCCACCTGTCACCCCAGCAGAAGCAGGCCGGGACGGTGGGGCGACTAGCGCCCCTCCCCCAAACCGGGGCAAGACGGTGACACCGTGGTTCCCAAACCCGAGGGGACCATCTCGAAACCGGAGATGGCCCAGGGTCAGTCGGGGTGCGAGGGATATGCTCTATGGGCAACCTTACACCCCGGTGTCTGTAGACCCGAGACGGCGTGCGGTTTTAGTCGGTTCAAGCCCGACATAACCGCCCCCGCTGGCACGCGGGGGGGTATCCGAAGGGATTGGACGACCTCTGTGGCGTAGCGGTAGTGCATTCGACTGCTAAGCCAAAGGTCGCGGGTTCGATTCCCGCTCAGTGCAAATATGTATAGTTGCATTGGTCTGGGTGTTTCTATGTATAATATGTATTTATTTACAAAAAAAAAAAAAAAGTATTTAAGTATGTTTATCCGCATTCTAGAACCCATATGACAAGCTCTGCTTAGTTTGGGTCTAGATGGCGTTGTGTACTTTGTCGTACAATATTTATTTATTTATTTATTTATTATTTCCGCACGAAAAAAAAAAAAAAAGGTATTTTTTTAAACCACTTAGGTGGCAGAAAGATTATGTTAGAAAGAAAAAAAGAATAACAATATGTAAAGTTAACTTACATAAGTACTGAAAACACAGACAGTAACCGCCGCTGTATATAAAAATACGCAAATATATTTCAACATTGTGGAAACGATATTTTCAGTGATATTATGCTCAACACTATGCCTTTTATTTATATTTAAAGGAAAATGGGTAAATCATCATTAATGTATCGTTAAGTAATTTTCTGGGTGCATGAGTGGTGATAATGTCGATAAATGTCACATTTTAAACAAAAGTGTGTCAAGCACGAATCTAAAATAAAATAATGTTACAATAACAACGCTTTTTGACTGACTTCATAAAAGAGAGAGGTTCTCAGAGAAATACTTCAAAGAAGAAGGAGATTATTTGAAGAATTTTGTATGTAAGTAATTTAATTGGATCCTTGGATCCTGCATCATTACCAATTGACGATTTGACTTCACGCCTGTATCCTCGAAGGGGTAGGCAGAGGTGTATTACTGTATTGTATTATTGTATTACACACCCACGATTCACCAGTTATGTTTAGGTCCCAATGTAATTTTTAAATACCTTTTTTTTACGTGCGGAATTCTCCACGGGCTTCACCCCACCGGAGCTTATGGTGAGATGGGTATGTCACGACTTGAATCGAATAAAACCACACGATGTTTCTTGCGTCAGTCATGTGGTTTGGGGAATCTGGTGTGCCCTAGAAAAGTATATCTCAGAGACCCCAACCGGCTCCGGTCGCCACCGCTGGCGACCCCGACGCGTTGTTGGGGATCTAATCCCCCCTCCCCTAAAGAGAGACGCCCTGAGCCTGTTTCTGCTAGGGTGACGGCAAGCCGGGAAATTCACCCCCAGGCCCGCGCTCATGGAGGACGGATATCGTTCTTCGATCTCCGTCGCCCGGTGCGCCTTCTACGGCACGAGAGAGTGCTAGACTTCTTCCATACCTTTTCTGCCGCCTCTTTTGCGCATCACTGCCTCGCAAAAGAAGGCGGCGGCCTTCCTTACACTCTTGCTGCCGACCGTGGCTAGCACCGGCATCTGTAACGTGAGGTTACCGTTCCAACGACTGCTTCAAGGACACAGCGCCGCTCCATCCACTCTAGACACCCTGCCAGTTTGTGAAGCAGCGTTTTCACGGAGCAGCACCAGCAATGGTGGCACTCGGGCGTCGGCTCCCGGTGTATACGATGGAACTCGCCGAAACAGCTATGTCCAGTGAGCACCTGCGTCGGCCGGTAGGAGAGGCTACCGCGGCGCCTTTTTCATTTAGTTATTTTCTTTTACAAATGTATTTTTCTTATTTTATTTTCTTTATTATTTTATTTTGTCTGGAAAATTATTAAATTTATTAGCTTTGGGCCACATTATATGCCTGAGATTGAATATCATATCAAAATAGTACTATTACACCCAAACTACAATATAACATACGACTAAACTAGTGACTATTAATATAAGTATATTAGCTAAAAACGAAACGATCACTGAAATGGGTCAGGCCGCACAATCTCAAGCTTCTTCCACGAGGAGCCCTCGGCCATAGCTTCCAACTAGCAGATCTTCATTCAACAGGTGTAGATAGTTGTCTCAATAGAATCCGTTTCACAACTAGAGCCGTTATTATGTATATATATATATATACATTTGGGATATATATGCATATATTTATATATAATACATTTTATTATACTAATGTACAGTTTACTCAGGCAATTTGTGAGAACTCTTTAAATTATATTTATCATAGAATTTAGTTACCTTGTCATCAATAATATTGTCACTTACCTAATTCCGTGTAAGTAAAATGTGGAGTTCCTATTTATGTTTCTTAAAAAAGAGCCTGGTAGACCTCATCACATTCATGTTGATGATGGCATGTTGTTCGGCAGAAGAACTCCTAAAGCATAACGCAGTGGTAGTTCCGAAGTACTTCAGCTTGCGTTCGATAGATGGCGCTGGGTACATTCACATAAACAAGATATCGGACATCATTCTAATATCTCAACCGTAAACGGTTCAAAATCTCGAATATCCGAATCGAATACTCACCGCATTACACATGTTAACATTAGTTACCTAGTAAATGATTTTAATAGATACCTATTGTGCAATAGGGATCTCTACTTTCCAAAGCTAAATACCTACATAACACACCATACGATTGCGATCAATAGCAGGTTCCTCTCCCACTTACATACAACGCCAAATTGCCTATTATTATGCTTATTTCTAATGTTCATACATCACATAATTTGACAGTGCTTTATATGATATTTCCTGAATTTGACGTGATTGAATTGAAACTACTGTCAGTAGATTATATTGCGATTCTATATTTATAATATACTTACACATTGAAGACACCAGATACTGCTATACTATAATATATACTATACTATAATAAAAACGTTTTTATTTCAGGAGCCCGAACGACAGCAGTTCGCCGTATTAAAAAGTACCATGAAACACGTCTATAAATTGTAGAAGCAATAAATCGGAGTATCGCCACGAGAAACAATCCCAAACCGGGGCAAGACAGTGTCCCCACTGTGGTTCCCAAACCCGAGGGGGCCATCACGAAACCGGAGATGGCCCAGGGTCAGTCGATGTGCGAGGGATATGCTCTATGGGCAACGTTACACCCCGGCGTCTGTAGACCCGAGACGAGGTGCGGTTTTAGTCGGTTCAAGCCCGACATAACCGCCCTCGCTGGCCGTTGAGAGGTTAGGTAGTTCTTTAATATTATAGCGTAATGATAATAATTATGATATAAATATGAATCTTTAATCAAGTAACTTTGTAAGTAACTCTGTGGAGTTTAGAGATTTTATATTTTACTGCTCATCACCTGGCTATAGCCAGGCGATGAGCAGCTTCAGCGTGATGTAGCCAGGTGATGAGCAGGTTCAGCGTGATGTTTAATACTCCGGATGTTGATCTTGTCCGTGTTCTACCGAACTGAGTTCGTGAAGTTCTGCTTCGTACAAGATTGATTTAGCTGTTTCTAGCGTGATGATATATATACCGATGATTATGACCACACCTTAGAATAGTGTTCGTGCTAAATTTCAGCTAAATCTATTCAGTGGTTTAAACAGACAAACAAAAATCCTGAAAATTACATTTTTGGCATCGATATCGCTCCTAGAGCAAAAAAAAATATCAAATCTACTGTACATTTTTTTTTTACTTACGGAAATCGCTTCGGATACCCCCCCCCCCCGCCGGCCAGCGAGGGTGGTTATGTCGTGCATCGACTAAAACCGCACGGTGTCCTGCCCAAGTGTCCATTGCCGGGCACCCCGGGTAAGCCCTCGAAAGGATAATCCCAGGATTAAATCTACTGCACATTGAATATTTTCACCTTTACGCTTTTATTAAATGTAAAGATATACACAGTCAGGTCATAAATTCTGTCACATGTTTAATATAAAATAATTGAAACAAGTTTATTCATTATGTAACCATTTATATACCAAAATGAACTTAACAAAACATAGATTCTTATGACAATAAAGTTTATTCAAAATGACCTTCGTTATTTTGAATACAGGCTTTCAATCTGCGCGGCCAGTCGTCTATCGCAGCACGAACGAGGTCCATGTCAATATCGGCGGCTGCCTTAATCAAGGATGTCTTGAGTGACTCCAAATTGGGATGAGGCTTTGAGCACGCCTTTTCCTCCAAGTGTTGCCATATCTTGTAATCTAACGGACTCAAATCTGGACTGGAGGAGGGCCAGTCTTCGTGCCGGATGAAGTCGATTTCACGCGCCGCCAGCCAGTCTTGTGTGCTCTTCGCTCTATGAGCTGGCGCCGAATCTTGTTGGAATACCCAGTGCCTGTTATTGAACATGGTATGAGAAACAGGTTCCACAAGGTTCGTCAGGACTGTATTTTGATACACAACTGCATTCGTTTTTACACCTTTCTCACAAAAATGTACCTCTGTTAAGCCCCAATAAGAAACTCCCAACCATACCATGAGCGAGGATGGAAAATGACCTCGTTGGACATGCGGAATACGGTTGCTCGCTTCTTCACTACTGTGTGCGTACACCTTATCATTTTGTTTGTTGTAGCTCTCTTCGACGGTAAAAATTTTTTCATCCGAAAAAAGAATTTCGCGATATTTTTTTCCCCCGTACCACTTCAACAAAGCGCGGCATCTCTTCAGTCTCAGGTCCATTAGACGAGCATTTAAATGATGTCCTGTTTTTCTTCGATATGCCCGAAGCCCTAAGTCTTTAACACCCTTTTCACCGTGGTTCTGCTTAACCCCATCTGAAGGGCCAACAGTTTCTGCTTACGTTTCGGATTTCTTTGAATTCGCGCCTTCACAGCTTTTATCACTGCTGGAGTCCTAACAGACCGAGGGCGCCCACTTCTTGACCTGTCATCTACACTAGAGTCTTCATTGTATCGTTTGATGGTACGATAAACAAATCTTTTGGTTATATTCAAATTTTTCAGTATGTCAAAAATTTGAATTGGCGCGTAACCGCAACGATGCAACGCAATAACTGCAACACGGTCTTCTTTAAGCGTCCACTCCATATTTAAAAATAAAAAATTCGAATTCAATAAACTTTTTTGTGGCCAGCATTCTAAAAGAAAAAATTTTACTGTGTGACAATACTTATGACCTGACTAGGTATATAACTAGTCTGGTCATAAAAACTGTTACATCAAAACTTTTCTTTCTTTTTCAACTTTTTAATTATTTTGAATTTGGAACACGGATATAATTTTAAACACTTCTTTCGGTTTCGCGCCATCACATATTTTTTCGTGTTCATTATCGAATTACAATATGGAATGGGGTGTTAAAGAAAATAGGATCGCAGTGATCGCCTAGCACAAAGTGGGTATGGAGCCGTCGGTCATATTCCAGACACTTCAAAAACTTGGTATCAGCCGTATGTTCGAATATCGTACTATCATTAGATATAGCAACACTTCGTCTGTGGAAGACCATAAAAGATCGAGGCGGCCCCGTGCTGTTAGAACTATAAAGGCTATTAATGCTGTTAAAGCCAGAATCCGTCGAAACTCCATAAGGAAGCAAAAAATCTTATCGCGAGAAATGAAGATTCCCGCTAGGACTCTCTCACGTATTATAAAACAAGACCTGAAGCTCGGTGCTTATCGTCGATATACAGAACATGCCCTAAATCAATCTTTACTATTAAAGAGAGTGGATCGATCAAAGCGCCTTCTGTCGCGATACGCAGGTGAAAGGCACAGAAATATCCTCTTTACCGATGAAAAAAAGCCAAAGGTGGCCATTTCGACTAAAATATATTTTTATTTTTTTCTAAGACTAATAAATATTTAGGTATAAATTTTAATAATATTACATTCCTTAATTTAAAAAAAATGCATTTTTATTTGTAACAGAACTTATGGCTGGACTAGGTATATATTAATATATGGATGTCTTAATGCAACCTACTATCACTTATGTTTCATTATTAAAACATTTTGCGTTTAATTTCTTAACGTCAGGCATACTTAGACAACGTTTGACGTTGACTGTACATGGGCCGTACCCGCCGTACACTTACTGAAGGCCAATTCTCGTATTAAAAAGATATTCAAGATTCAGTCTAAATCTAGTGTCGATTTCCCAAATGTCAAAAAAGGTGCCCTCGTTCGTCTTAGTTGTATAAAGAATAAACAGAGAAAAGAAAACATTTTATAAAGTATTTTATCATTTTATTAAACATCCGCTGTGGTTGTGTACAATTATTTGTCTATTTATGTGGGAAACATTCTTCAACTAGTTAGACATCTAAATCGAAGCCATACTGGAAAATAAGAAATAATATTAATTTTAAATAATGGAAAAGGAAGGCTAAGAATGACACTCAAAAAAAATAATGACACTCCTGGAGTGGTAACAGAAGTGCAAAACAATAACGTATGTATGTTTTGAATCGTCAGGAAATATTTACAGAGGTGTCGTTAAAGGTAACAGTGTCACGAATTCAATTGTTTTTCCTATTTCAAAAATGCTCCAATTCAAATATTTCAAGATGTTTTCACTACAAAAATGTTTATAGGCCATATAACTGGCATCACTTGCTTATACGCAGTTGTTTTTCGGTTCAGTATTCATCTTGACGTCATATACTTAGAATAAAGAAGTTAATAGTAGTTAGTCTTATTAGTAGAAGTCAGTAGTAATTAGCAGTAGTTACACTTATGCTTTATTACTTTTACTAGAATAAGATAAATGTCACTTCGAAAGAAAACACATTTTAAATAAATTGTGTATGGTAACCCATTTTAATAAAATAAGTTACTTACTTTAGGACCATTTTCGATCAAACATGTGTATACTAGCTTGGCTCGATCACAATCTTCATGGCCATGGTCAGTCAATTGTTGTTTGTTCACTAAAATTAAACTTAGCGTTATTGAGAGGCGGTTGATTATAATATATTACACAGGACAGGGCAGAAAGTTGGCTATGTGCTATTTTAGAAAAAAAAATATCCCGTTAAGGTGTTCTAGCGTGATTGAGTAACAAACATCTATTCATCCAAACTGATGCGTTTATAATAGTAACAGGGTAGTAAGAGTAAAATTCATCACCATCCGCTTGCTAGGCAGGCTGATAGTCTAGAAGAACAAATTATCTTCGTGCTATAAAATCCAAATAACTACACTACAGAGACAGAATTATTAATACTGAAAAATGACCTGCTGAACAAATCTGTAAAAGTTCGTTGACATCTTTTAGCTGCTCTTCGTTTCCAGTAAATAGGAGCTCAGCTTGCTTCCGAGCATCAGCTGGGGACAGTATACCCATTTCATTTATCTGAATGAAATAATGATGAATAATAATAACAATGAAATACTTAAATAATAACAACAGCTATAACGAATAATAACCGATCATTTTTATTTTGATAATAAATTCTTCTTTTTCAGATTTCATCACATCACCGTAGAAGTTCGTATTTATGTATTAGTTAGCCTCTGTCACCACATGTCTTTTTGGAATCGTCTGACGCCACTCTAGAGTAGAGGTTTTTTTTTTTAAAGAAAAAGGTGATCTGTGTGAAATCCAGCCATTATAGGTGATAGACCTATGATTCAACGAAAAGTACCATCATCCTTTTTTTTTACGTGCTGGAATCCCTTCGGATACCCCCCGCCGGCCAGAGGAGTGGTTATGTCGCGTCTCGACTAAAACCGCACGGTGTCCTCCCCAAGTATCCGTTGCCGGGCACCCCGGGTAAGCCCTCGAAAGGATAACCCCAGGGTTGCCGGCGGACTTTGGCCGCTACCGTGGCCTCGCCTGGTGGGGTCGGGTTATATCTCACTTCGGTGAGTTGGCAGGCGTGTGTAGAGGGCACACACGACATGCCTCCGCCACGGCCTCGCCTGGCGGGGTCGGGTTTTATCCCGCTTCGGTGAGTTGACAGGCGTGTGTAGGGCACACACGACACGCCTCCGCCACGGCCTGCTTCTGTAAGGACGGCGAGTCGGCCAACTGCCGTCCTCAGGCCCCGATCATAGAGGTCGGTAGTCCCGGGCGTAGATGAGTCTGCGGCGTCCTCGCCGCAGACTGCGAAACTCGGGGAGCAGGGATCTCTCCCGCTCCCTCTCCGCCGTCTCTTTCGCGCGCATTACCTGCTCGCAGAAAGAGGCGGCGGCGAGCCACTTGCTCTCGTCGGAGACCACGGCCCTCACCATGGTCTCCAACGAGAGAACGTCCACGCCCAGGACCGCAACGAGATCCCGGCGTTGACTCGCCCACGCAGGGCACTCCACCAACGTGTGGAGCGCCGTGTCTTCATCAGGATCCTCGCACTGCTGGCATTGCGGCGTTGTCTCCCGGTGGATGCGCCACAGATACTTAACGATACACCCGTGTCCGGTAACCATCTGGCACATCCGGTAGGAGAGGTCCCCATGTTCCCTCTCCAACCACTCCTTCATGATCGGTCTCACCGCCGCAATGGTGGATTCCCCCCACCTTGGGTGCTCAAGTCGCACCCTCCATGTCTCCATGAGTTCATGGTGGAGCTGGGACCGCTCAGCCCTGATTTCTTGGGGCTCCGGCCTATGGCCCCGCTCCAGCGCCTCCTTGCGCCACTGGTACAGCAGCGCAAGAGCTCTCGCTGCCAGGTCCCATGGAGGGGTCCCGGCTAGGAGACATGCCGCCTCGACGGAGATCGTGCGATACCCCCCTGATGACTCTGACGGCCATCGCCTTTAACGGGCTGTTTAGAACAGCCACGTTGCGGGCCGCCAGAGCCTCCGCCCATACGGGGGCCCCGTATAGGGCCATGCTTCGCACGATCCCCAGGTGCTCTCCTAGTGGGGGCGTTGGGTCCTTTAGCGTTGGGCATCAGCCACGATAGCGCGGCCACAGCCCCCCTCAGTTTCGGGACCAGACTTCGGCGATGAGATCTGAAGACGGTGGAGCGCTCCCGGCGGAAACCGAACTGGTTGTCCGCCAGATCTGGCCCCACGTTCGTGAGATGCTCGACGAGACGCTCTGCAATAATCCGCTTAAACCAAGCGAAACCAAGAGCTGCACCACGCTAGGCGCAGGCTCAGGCGGCGGATTGGGCGCCGGCCTAGGCGCTGTTTTCGGCGCCGGCTTAGGTGCCGACTTTGTGGCCGGCTTTGGTGCTGAATTTGGCGCCGACGTAGGCGCCCCCTCTGGCGGCGCAAGAGCCCTCGGTTGGTCCGCCACCTCCTGGGCTCTTGGGGCCTTGTGAGCCTCCGGGGATCCCCTGACCATCTGGGTCAGTTGCCTGACCTCCTCCCAGAGGACCCGCTGTTGCTCCAAGGAGTTGGCCAGCTCAGTTTCCAGCCTTGTGACCCGGGCCCTGAGCTTCGCCTCCTCCTCGGAGACGCTCCTACTAAGGAGCTCCTCCAGCGCTGTCATGGCGACAGCGACGTTTTCCGCCACCGTCTTCTTCTTGCCCGACACATTTTTGGACCCTTTAATGGTGTCCGTTATGCGGGCAAGTGCTGCGAGGAGTTCCCTCGCCGCGGGGACGCCTTGGTCCCTGCCACTGGGTAGTGGAGGGACGTGAATCGGCTGTTTCGACGTTCTAGCCGCCGCGATGGCCAATATTTTGGCCGGCCGATCGTCCTCGCTCGAGGAGATCGTCCGTTGCCCGGAGCTTCTGCTCTGGTCAAGGGACGGTCCACCCGAGCGTGGCCGCTTCCGACGGAGACCCTCCTCCGTCTCCATAAGGCGGGATACTGACTCATTGTCAGTACCCGCCGTCGACGCCGCAGACGCAATGTCTGCGTCCGTCTCCCCGCCTATCGGTAGCGGAGTAGCGGGTCTAGTGAAGGCGGCCTTAACCGACCGCGAGTGAGGCCGCCGCCTCACCTCCCCTTCACCCCCAACTACCTCCGCTCCATCATCTCGAGTTCCTTTGTTCGCGCCTTGGTTGTCATTTGTAGTCCCGTCCGGTAAGTTTTTAAAAGAGTTATTATTTGCCATAATATATCCATAATATATCTACAAGCTGTTCTCGAGAGTCGTCACGAATCGTCTTGCAAGCAAGCTCGACGACTTCCAGCCACCGGAGCAAGCCGGGTTTAGAAAAGACTACAGTACCGTGGACCACATCCATACTGTTCGGCAGATTATACAAAAGACCCACGAGTACAATCAGCCGCTGTGTATGGCTTTTGTGAACTACGAGAAAGCCTTCGACTCCATCGAGACCTGGGCAGTTCTGGATGCTTTGCAACAGTGTCGTGTTGATTGGCGGTACATCGAAGTGCTGAGATGCCTATATGAGACCGCCACTATGTCCGTCCAGCTCCAAGACCAGAAGATGAACCCCATAAGTCTACAGCGTGGAGTGAGACAGGGGGATGTTATATCCCCCAAACTATTCACCAACGCGCTGGAGGACGTCTTTAAGACTCTGGATTGGACTGGGCGGGGTATAAACATAAACGGCGAGTACATCTCGCATCTTCGGTTCGCCGACGACATCGTCATAGTTGTGGAGTCGCTGGAGCAGCTGGGCGAGATGCTGCACAGCCTAAATGGAGCCTCTCGACGCGTCGCGTCGGTCTTGGTGTGAACTTTGACAAAACCAAGGTTATGTTCAACGAACATATCACACCGAGCCCGATTGCCGTCGAAGGGTCGACACTCGAAGTTGTTCAACAGTATGTCTACCTTGGGCAGGCTATCCAGCTCGGTAGAAACAACTTCGAGAAAGAAGTCACCAAACGGATCCAATTAGGTTGGGCAGCATTTGGCAAACTACGTCGGGTTTTCTCCTCCCCTTTACCGCAATGCCTAAAAACAAAGGTGTTCGACCAGTGCGTCCTACCTGTCATGACTTACGGTGTCGAAACGTTGACACTGACAGTGAGGATAGTCCTCGACTTGAAAGTCGCGCAGCGGGCTATGGAGCGAGCTATGCTTGGGGTTTCTTTGAAGGATAAAATTCGAAATGAGGTCATCCGACAAAGAACTAAAGTCACCGACATAGCTCGCAGAATAAGCAAGTTAAAGTGACAATGGGCTGGCCACATCTGCCGAAGGACCGATGGCCGATGGAGCAAACGAGTCCTAGAGTGGAGACCACGAATCGGTAAACGGAAGGTAGGACGTCCCCCAGCAAGATGGACGGACGACCTGAAACAGGTAGCTGGGATAGACTGGATGCGCAAAGCGGAGGATCGGGTGCTATGGCGTAAAATGGGAGAGGCCTATGTCCAGCAGTGGACTGCAATAGGCTAATTGAGTTGAGTTGATAATATATCCCACGAGTATGGGGGAAAAATGGTCCGTCCGGGCGGAGCCCCCTGCACCTGGATGAGCCTATATACTATGGAAGTCGGCTGGTATCCATAGGATTTGACGACTTCGCTGTCGGGTGTTATAGACTTTTCCTTGTCGTGGGCCGGCCAATAAAGGCAAGCCCTCCGGTCAGCAAGTTCACAGCGTACCCTTCTGGAGCCACCAGTCAGGTCGTTGCTGATCACCTGCCGATTACGGAACGCGAGAGGATGGCTAGTCCTCTCTCACCGGCGGCGGCACAAGTGCCCGTCGGCCCCTGCGTTAGCAGGGGGCCAACCCGCCCCTGGATCCCCCAGGACCCAACGGTAGCCTCCACCACTAACAGCATCGCTCATCCTGTCTCCTCTGCAGTCCGGGGGGAACGGAATCGGAGCGACACTCGAGGAGGTTACCCAACACACACCCCAAGTACCACCCTCTATTATAGATATTATGAGGTTGTGAGTACATTACACGATTCGAGGGAGCCAGAAGCATTGAATTTTTCCTTTAAACTTACCAGTTCAGGATCCTCCCCTCCCCTTCTGCACATAGTTATATGGTGTTGACCTGACCCGAGAATCTTAGAATTTCTAAAACTTTATAATCACACCATTATGAAGCCGAAGCCCAAAAGAATAGATGATTTCACTAAATACTATGATTAACTTACAATTCCAATTTTCTTAAGCACACAAGCAATGAAACATTTTGGATTTTCTCCATCCGGAACAACTTTTTTTTTGAAAGAGTATATTTCACTAAGTGATAGCGGATAACTTATTAAACACTCAAATGCGTAGGCCCTAATTTTATTTTTGATAGTAGTCTTTTCTGCTTCTGTGATGGCCTGTAATAACAGAGCGCTTTTAGTAGGTATATCAAGCACAATTCGACATCAAAATCATACACATACACAAATCGAGGGTAACACAGTCTTCATTGTATTAAAAACAGGAAAATAAAATGATAATCCTTTGGCACAAGTTTTTTCTGTTCTAAAGCATGTGCTACGCGGTTTTAAACGGCGGTTTGAAACAGAGGTTTAAAACAGCGTAGATAGTTGTTTCATGCCAAATTTCGTTTGACCTTTAAACACCCTTGGCAGCAAGGCCTGCGTTTGAAACCACTGGTAGAAGCGTTGGTTTAAAACTTGCTCGAAACCGTCTAGCCGCTTGTTTAAAACCTCCCGAACGACAGTCACGTTGCAGCAGCGAGCGCAGGCAGACGCACGCGACGACGACGTTCTCAAAATGGCACGAGAAGAAAAAGAACGAGAAGTAGTTACAGAACTTCTCGAGCTAAATAAAGACTTGCCCTGCCTTTGGGACTTAACATACGAGTCGTACAAAGACTCGACTCAGAAAAAAAATGCGTGGGATATTTTTATTTTTCTATTTAATTAAGTTCATATGACTAAGGGTTAATCTCTCCTTTAACCATCGCTTCATCCATATTCTTTTTTTTTTTCTGAAGATGGCCCCCTCGGGTTTGGGAACCACGGTGTCCCCGTCTTGCCCCGGTTTGGGGGAGGGGCGCTAGTCGCCCCACCGTCCCGGCCTGCTTCTGCTGGGGTGACAGGTGGCCTCACCCGCCACCCCCAGGCCTGCGCTCATGGAGGACGGAGGTCGTTAAGCGACCTCCGGCGCCTGAGTTGCCTGCGACGCGCGGTGAGCAAGTTGCGGGCTCGGCGGACCGGGAGAGTTCTAAGTCTCTCCCGGGCGCGCTCCGCCACCTCCTTCGCGAGCATTACATGCTGCATGCATGTGTCTTGCACTTTTGAGTGCAATTGAAATTGCACTCAAAAGTGCAAGACACACCCCAACTCTTTGTTCTTTAGATAGGTAAGCGCCGCAATAGCGGCGGTAAGGCCCATCATTGAGGATTGGCTGGAGAGGCGACACGGAAGCCTCTCCTACCGACTGACGCAGGTGATCTCAGGGAAGGGGTGCTTCGGGGACCACCTGCATCGGATCAGGAAGGAGCCAACGCCTGAGTGTCATCACTGCGACGCGAGCGAGGACTCAGGGCTGCACACGCTGGCGGACTGCCCGGCGTGGGAGGTGCCGAGGCGTGACCTCGTGGCAGCCATCGGGGTGGGAGTCCTCTCGCTCGGCAGCATGATTGCGGCAATGGTGCGGAGCGCGAGCGCGTGGGCCGCCGCCGCCTCCTTCTGCGAGCATGTAATGCTCGCGAAGGAGGTGGCGGAGCGCGCCCGGGAGAGACTTAGAACTCTCCCGGTCCGCCGAGCCCGCAACTTGCTCACCGCGCGTCGCAGGCAACTCAGGCGCCGGAGGTCGCTTAACGACCTCCGTCCTCCATGAGCGCAGGCCTGGGGGTGGCGGGTGAGGCCACCTGTCACCCCAGCAGAAGCAGGCCGGGACGGTGGGGCGACTAGCGCCCCTCCCCCAAACCGGGGCAAGACGGGGACACCGTGGTTCCCAAACCCGAGGGGGCCATCTCGAAACCGGAGATGGCCCAGGGTCAGTCGGGGTGCGAGGGA
This sequence comes from Cybosia mesomella, assembly GCA_946251805.1. NCBI lineage: Eukaryota > Metazoa > Arthropoda > Insecta > Lepidoptera > Erebidae > Cybosia > Cybosia mesomella. The sequence continues at coordinate 19,878,888 of OX276402.1, read as the reverse complement.
TATGCTCTATGGGCAACCTTACACCCCGGCGTCTGTAGACCCGAGACGGCGTGCGGTTTTAGTCGGTTCAAGCCCGACATAACCGCCCCCGCTGGCACGCGGGGGGGTATCCGAAGGGATTATGCACGAAAAAAAAAAAAAAAAAGATAGGTAAGGCGCCATGACGTTGTTGTAGTGAATATACGGTGCGAGCGTAGAGACGTCCTATTCACGCAACGTTCTATAAAACACTGATGGTTTTAAACATGTTTTAAACCGTGTAGCCGGCAAAGCGCAAATCTGTTTTTTCTGTTTCAAACTGCCGTTTAAAACCGTGTAGCACATGCTTAATTGCGATACGAGTACAAGTTTTTGAAATCAGCTTAACCCTTTTACGTGGGTAGTTGACGCAAAAAGTTTAACTTTAAAGTGCTCTAATTTAAAATTTATTTAAATATAAGATTCAAGATCACTCACTGACACAATTGTTCTCCTAGAAGGAGTAATGGGGGATATGGATGATGTATGGGAAAAATGTAGAGAGAGCTGAGGTGAGTATGGGAAAAATCCGAAATGTCAAAAAATTCAAGATTGGTGGGCGTTTCTCCGCCATCTTTGATGACATGGCAACATGGGTGTCATTTTTGAGTAAATCGAGGCTTCTGATTTTGAATTTTTGAAAAAAAAAGATGAAAAATCCAAGATGGCGGATCGATTTTTTTTATTTGAAATAAATAAACAAAATAGAGCGCTACACATAACACTCCCGAGCTGCTTGCAGCTCGCGCACCGCGCAAAATACTAGTATACATATATATTAGTACAACTAACGCACACATTTAATGAACGACTTAGATAGTGATGCTAGCTTTTTCTCCGCAAGTAGTCTCAACGACAGCTTTGTGAGTAGGTATACCGTCAGTGTCACTCGCAGATACTCTTCAGTCTCAATTTTCGGATGTCCGCAGGCATTTTAATGTAGTCCATATTAATGCTCAGAGTATTCCTGCTCATTTCCCGGATATGCTGGCCAACCTTGTTCATGAAAATATCCATGCTATTCTTATTTCCGAAACTTGGCTAAAACCTTGTCTTCCATCTACTACTTACTCTCTTCCGGGTTTCCAGTTTATTAGGAATGATCGAGAGCTTGGTGTAGGTGGTGGTGTGGGTATATACCTGCGTTCTCAAATCCCTTATACAATTATTAGTATGTCCCCACAACCGCCACCATCGAATGCTGGCGAACATCTTTTCCTAGAGCTGGAACTCAACCACCCTAAAGTTCTACTTGGTGTTTACTATCCTTCATCAACAAAAGTAAACTATCTTTCATCATTTGAGCACTTGTTAGATACGTACTTACCGTCTTACAGACATGTAATATTAATGGGCGATTTTAATACTTGCTTAGTAAAACAAGAAGCTCAATATACTTCACGTGCTTCTTCTCTCCGCCGTATTATTCAATCCTGTAACCTATCTATTCTTCCCCTTAACTCTACTCACCATTTTGCTGACTGTGCACCTGATCTTCTTTATCTCATTTTCGTTTCTTCGCCTACTCATGTCGCAAAGCATGGTCAATGCTCTGCTGACAATTTCTCTTACCATGATCTCATTTATGTTTCCTACAAAATACGGCCACCTAAGGAAACCCCTAAAATTATAATGCAGCGCAATTTTAGTGGCATTGAACTTGACAAGTTTCGTGAAGATGCTCAAAATATTGACTCGTATCCTCTCTTGTCTGCCAACTGTGTAGATACAAAAGTCAAAATTCTAACCGATAAAATAACACAATTGTACGACGTGCACGCTCCGAATCGTGCTATCAAACTTAAGCATTTACCAGCACCTTGGCTTACACCTGATATCAAAGATCTGGTGTCAAAAAAAGATGCAGCTAAGGCGAGATACAAAATTAGATCTACCCGAGCTAATTTGGAGAGAAGAGAAGTATGTGGCCCTCAGAAATAGATGCAATAAGGTGTGTAGGAAAGCACAACGCCAACATATCCATACCTCTGTGGAAATCGGGGATCCAGCAAAAGTCTGGAAATTTCTGAACACATTAGGAGTTGGAAAGTCTCGACAAGACTCAATTCCTAAAAATGTTAACTTAGATTCACTCAATGTACATTTCTCTGCTTCGTCCAATTTCAATGGAACTACTGAAGTCAACACACTGCAATATCTTTCATCTATTCCAACTCCTAATCATCCACCTTTCGTTTTCAACCAATTGACCGCAAGTGATGTTAAGAAGAGTATTTTGTCGATTTCATCGAATGCTGTCGGTAGCGATGTCTATAGTCGAAATATGATTGTGCCAATTTCAGAGCAAATTCTTAATATCCTATGTCATATCTTTAACTACTCCATTTCTTGTGCTGTTTCCCATCTTCTTGGAAAAGTGCTCAGATAATTCCATTACCCAAGAAATGTAAACCCTGTTCCTTTTCTGACTATCGTCCTATACCTATCCTTCCATTTCTTTCCAAAGCCTTAGAGCGTCTCATTCACTCTCAACTCAGCTCTTTTCTTAATAAAAATGCGCTATTAAACCCTCTTCAATCCGGCTTCCGCCCTGGGCACAGTACTGCGACAGCATTGGTTAATATCACCGAAGACATAAGACTGGGCATGGATAGTGGAAATCTTACACTTCTATCCTTACTTGACTTTAGCAACGCTTTTAATACTGTAGACTTCCACATCCTGCTCGGTATACTCAGCTCTATTAACATATCTCCAACGGCTATTGAGTGGTTTCGTAGTTACCTGTTTGGTCGCCGGCAACGTGTTCGCGTCGAAGAATCATATTCTTCCTGGTGCAATACGACCGCTGGTGTACCGCAGGGTGGCGTTCTATCTCCATTACTTTTCGCTATTTTTATAAATACAATCTCTGATAAATTACTTTCATCCTACCACCTTTATGCTGACGATCTACAAGTTTATACACAGGCTCCCCTAAACAAATTATCAGAAGCCTTTACTTTGCTCAACGGGGACTTGGAGCGGATATGTGAGTGGAGCAAGAACCATGGACTCACACTAAATTCATCCAAGACACAAATAATTGTTATTGGTAGTCCAAGGTTGGCTTCAATAATAGATTGGTCACAACTCCCTCAAATTATGGGTGGTGTCGTTGTGCCAGTTAGTGATACCGTTAAGAATTCATGGATAAGACATTTTCTTGGAATATCCAGTTACAAGAAACCAGTCGCAAACTTTTTGCGTCAGCAGGTTCGTTACGGAGGCTACGAAACTTCCTTCCAATTGCCACTAAAGTTGCGCTCGCACAATCGCTTCTTCTTACTGTCCTCGACTACGCCAATGTCAGCTATCCCGATCTCACGGAGGAGCAACTTGATAAACTTGAGCGACTTCAAAATTTTTGTATTTGATTCATATTTGGTCTGCGCAAATATGATCACGTTTCAGATTTTCGTAAACAACTCAAGTGGCTCCCAATTCGACTTCGCAGGAATGCTCACATAGTAACATTATTATCTTTGATTATATAAATAAAATCAAAGATTATTATATAATGTATTATTTATTTTAATCCCGCTACTCCCTCTTACCTCAAAGAACGATTAGAGTTCCTCCATGACACACATACGAAGTGCCTGAGGTCATCCGAGAACTTGAGGCTGAAACTTCCAAGGCATTCCACTGATTATGCTGGCAAGTCATTCACAGTTAAAGCTGTGCGCTTATGGAATGCATTGCCATTAGACATCAAACGGGCAAAATCCATAAATATCTTCAAAAAAATGGTTAAAGAACATTACCTGTCATCGGGTACTCCGTGAAAGGTCATAAATTATATACTCACTCGTCACTTTTTCAGTTCATATTAGTTTGTACTATATATTTTATATACATATCTATTTATTTATTATAGTAGGTAGTATATATTATGTCTATATTACGTTTCAAAACTATTTATTTAATTTTATTTTTTAACATTTTTTTTTTCTCCTTTATTCGATTAATTTGTACTTATATTTCATTTTGTATTTAATAACTACACCATAACATTTTGCTTCCGTCACATTACTGTCACATTCAACTGTTTACGTACTACCTACTACTTATATTTTATTGTAATGATTTTGGTATACAATAAAGAATTAGTAATCATAATAATAATAATAATTATTATTATAATAGTAATAATTATAATTATAATAATTTTTGATGTTACAGTGACTTGTGTTCACTATCTTTAACATAAAAGAATATTGTACCTTCCACGTGACAGTCGGATACTGTCTTCCAAAATACAGACTACGCCTAGTTTGATCGACAGAATTCAATAATTTTTGGACTTTAATAAGTAATTGTACTATATAAGAATGCCACCCCATTTGTGAATATTTCGAAACAATAAAGAATATATATTATTGTTACAACGATCGTCGATATCTCGAAAACTTCTTTATATGGTTTTTTTATATGGTGGTAGAGTCAAGCAACAGTCATTTTGGCCGTTGCATGAATGGGCCGACTCGACCGGGGAAGCACCACCCTCTCACAGAATATCGACGCCAAGTAACAGTATTTGAACTGTTACGTTCCGTTTGGTGAGTGAGAGTGCCGGAGCCCAAACTCCTTTCCCATCCCCTCCCAAACTCCTTTCCCATCCCCTCCCAAACTTCTTTCCCATCCCCTTCCAAACTCCGTTCCCATCCCCTTTCCTTTACAGGGTCGGCAGCGCGAGTGTGACGCCACTGGTGTTGCACACGTCCATAGGCCGCGGTAACCGCTTCCCATCAGGTGGGCCGTGTGCTTATCTGACAACTTAGTGGTATAAAAAAAAAAGCTACTGATCGAATCTTCTAGAAATTACAACGCATTGTTAGTGTCGAAGTACTCTACCGAACAGTGTAGAAAAATCTAGAAATCCCAAAACAAAACCACAAGTACTTCAAATACCTATACCTACTTTACCTACAAATCTTGAATACAAGGTTATTCACCTCGACCGTCAGCGTGACTGTACCTACTTAGTAGTAAGTACGTTTCTCGAACGCTCTAGTTAGATACCTTTTTTTTCGTGCGGAAATCCCTTTGGATACCCCCCCGCCGGCCAGCGGGGGCGGTTATGTCGGGTTTGAACCGACTAAAACCGCACGCCGTCTCGGGTCGGCCGGGCCGTGTAGATGATTCCGGAACATTCTTCCCTCCGAATTAAGAGCTATAGAAGCGCCCGGCTATCGCCACGCAGTCAGTTTATTTTCGGAAGCGAAAGCGAACACATCCTACCGAAGCGATTCAAGAGGGTTATACCTGCGACTTAAGCAACGACTGTGGACTACTGTGAACTGCTGAGCGACTTGAACTGTTGAAGAGTACTGTGTGTGCTAGTTATTTAGTTGTCTAGTTTGTGGTGAGCGAAAAAACCTCTTTGTTGTATAAACGGCATTTAATTTGTACCCCGCGCACGTAACATTATTATTATTACCGTCTTACTCCATCATTAGACCCAGAATATTATGTAGCATTAGAGAGTTTGTCGAGACAAAACAAATGAGCCCAAAGTCGATAGGTTTCTCTTGTTTGATTTACGAGTTCCTATGATCACCTGCCTACTCCATCAGACCGTGAATACCTTATCACCTTAGAGATTGTCAAGACAAAACAAATGAGCCCAACTTCGATAGGGTTATCTTTTTTAATTAAGGAGTTCCTATGGCCACCTTCCTAATCCATCACCAGACCAGCTCCATTGTCATAAAAACTAAACGTGTTTGCAAGATTTATCTCAATGGGTTGAAAATTTTAACTTTTTTGAATATTTATTTTACTTTTTCTAACGTTTCTACTTATTGTTCAAGATCCCGGGCTTCCCGGACCACACTTCTTTTACTCGGATAAATGTGTGGCATACATATATACATTGTTTATACATATTTGCCAGCTTGACCCGTCGGCCATTTGTCAGTAATCAGGAGCTAAAGGTAGGTAAAAATGGTATGCAGTTCACTTAAACTTCTAGTGGTGATTTTTACGTATGTGTTAGAAAATATTAAAAATTAATTATGAATATTTCCAACATCGTTCCGTCGGCGGTAGCTTTACCCAGAACCCTGAAAGCTTTCAAAAAGTATTTTGTGGAAAATTAGATCTTTCCTTAAGTTTGCCGTGTGTTATGGCTTCCCAGAATTCCTTACATTTCAGCGGCACATTTGGTTTTTGGCAAATCAATGTTCCTAGCCAGGAATTAAACCTGTTAATTTTGGGGAAAAATTACATCCTGTATTATTGCAGCATTCTGGGAAGTAATAACGTTCAACAAACTTAAAAAAAAAACTTACTTACCTTTAGCACTGAATCCAACCTACCTTTAGCACCTGATTACTGACACTCAATTTGTTACTCACATTATCCTATATATTTTATCCTAGTAAAAACAAATTAGGCAATTGGGAACCCGGGATCTTACACTATTATCAGAATAGTGAATCAACTGTGCCATAATAAATATTTGGAAACTGGAAGTACAAATTGTGAACACACGCCAATTTTTGAAGTGAAACTTCTTCAGCGGCGTTGTGCACTTTTTTTGGAATGGGTAACAAAGGTTAAACTCGCATCAGTGACCGTGACACGTGACCTGGTCGAAAATTCATAAGACAACAAATATAGAAGCGCTAATTTCACACTGTATTTAACAACCCTGGTGGCGCGTTCGTCTAATGAGTGGTCGTTGACTTCGTTAACACTGAGATCGATTCCGACCGAGGCCCAAGAAAGGCCCTTTTTGTCATCATATAACTTTTTGTAATATTTATTCTATTTTGTGCCATAAATCTATTGATATAAAATGGAAATTAAACAAAGTGCATCTATTTATGAAAAAAGTGACGAAGAAATAGCGAAAAATTTATAAATATATTGGCGATGATGGTTCTGGTAATAATGATGGTGAAAAACTCGTTGAAATTATAATAATACTGGTCACGTACTGTCAAAATATTTTTCTCAGAATAGATTTTCTGTAAATAATTTAATTTTATACCTATTTTACATTGTCATCTAGTTATTTTGTGAAGCTAAATAAATTAATTAAATTATTAAAAATGAATCCTACCTCCATCAATTACACAATTTTCAGAGAAATCAACAAACACAGAAATTTAAATTTATGACATACGTCATTCTAGACGAACAGAAAGCAATGAAATAATATATGTTGACACGCGGAAAATTCAAGCAACTCAGTCAAATAGCACAATTAACACCGACGGACTCGTCGTGCAGCTCCGCCCCGCAGCCTCAGGTGACCCTTCCATCGACAACTGCTGAGGCGTCGAGCTCCGACAGTAGCGACGAGTATTCCTCTCCGCCGCTCACCTGTGCTTCGGCCGGGGAGAGGCCGGCCACCGACGTGCCTAGGACCCCGAAGACAATCGTCCTCGAACAGGGCCCCCGCCGCCGGTGGTGATGTGCGCCGCATGAAATGGTCTTCTTCAATAAATGAAAGCGTCATGCGGGCATATTATATGGCTACAGAGCTAGGAGCCAACCTCACTGCATACCGTGGTCGTTTACTGTCTCTGTTTCAGGAACTAGAACCGACTGTCAACGTATCAGCGCAACGATTATCGGACCAGGTGCGGGCTATTCAACGTTGTAACATGTTGGATGGTACCGTACTTGAGAGGCTATACTCTGACGTGCAGAATAGTCTTACTATCCCCACTTCATTAAATGCTGTACCTTCGGTGGAGTCTAGTGTAACCGCGAGTGTAAACCCGCCACAGCTCGATCACACTAATGAGGGTGTGGAAAGTAAGACTATATATCCGTAAGTACCCAGTATAATGAACGATTAAGGAGCACTTTGGGGGATGCGATGCTGGAATATCGATCTATGATACCAAGCAAAAGACCTCGCTTACCCCATTTGCCCACGCATAAAAGGAATATAGCGCTGGTCTGTGCCCTAGATTCGCTATTACCTGAGTATTGTAGCGTAACGGCGATGAAGATCATGTGCGTTACGCTAACAATAAAATTGTGATGAGAAATAATTGGGATTACCTGGAAAGCGGAGCCAGCAGATACATTGAACCTTTTAGAGTAAGGGCCGTATTTGTCTGGTTATTTGGTTATTGTTGCATTGGATTCAGAAAAGAAAGCACTGTTTTATACTTGCATCAATATTTAATGGTTACATAAGACAATAATGCATGCAGAACACAATAAACATATTGTTCCTAAAATTATGAGCTATTTATAGTTATGTGTTATAAATAGTAAAACGTATGAGCGGATGACTCTGGATGTGCTACACACAGTCGCCCCGACTGTGGGAGTAAATCCGAATATCAACCGACTGTTTGATACAAAAATTACAATATTATGTTTGTGCAACGGCACTACACTAATATCAAAAAAATGTTGCCGTTAGAAGTACTGGTTGCACGGAGACGAAACGCGCTAGGCTGGCCCTACGATTATATAGCAATCTTGGGGTCAGTAAACTACCACCAGCCCAGCGAAATTTCACCTGATGCCGCTATGTGCATCAAGACTGCGACGTTTAAGGTTGAATGTAAAAGTTGCTTGACTCAGAAGGAGGTCGGCAATTTGCGTGTGCCATTCGTAGGTGGCGACGTTAAAAACAAAGATAATTAATGAGGCCGATGTTTGACATCGGTTACCAGCAATCCATTATTCGGAACCAGGGTCTTATTGGGCGCAGGGGGGAGCTATCGGCACCTCTCTGGTGATCGTGTCAGGCGTCAGGGTGGAAGAGACCCAGGCACTGAACCGGTAGGAAAAAACCCGCTGTGTAGACAAGACAAACACGATGACATTAGAACACGATATTTGCACAGCGTATTAATACTCGCGATTCACGATAATTATTGATAAAATCATAAATACCTTTTATCGCGGGTCTTGTTATAATATTTGTAAGCACCTGGCAGCACCTCCAATTTAGAAAACGACCAGAAATGATTTTCCTTCATCATCGTTCCCCTCTCAGACTTAATGTCAAATCGCGGTCCAACAGTATGGTACAAGCACGTATTTCCGCCTCAATATGGAATTGTCGCTACTGATTTTTTCATTTCACGACACGCAAACATTCTAGAAGGTTCTATGAACTTTCCTCTTGTCAAACAAATACAAACGCGTATTTAAAGGTGACTATTTCACATTTTCATTTCTTTCACGCAACCAGAATTGAGAATAAGTTTATTGGCCAAATATTACGCTCCGCCGGAATTAATCTCTTGTTCAAATATTGCAAATCGAAATTCGCCTACTGCGTGGAACGTGACGTTTAACCATCGCCAAACGCTACTCGAATCATCGATTACAGACCATCGCTTAATTAGGACCAAGTGAATTATTTAATCCGAACGCGGTTATTACAATAATAAATAACTATATAATTAAAAACTATATATTTATTACTAGCTATTTATTTACTATTAGCAATTTATTTATATCTAAAATTAAATATGCAACAAAATGTTTGTACCAAGCCATCGATTAATAATCTGTGGCAAATGACTGTCAGAAACGTCAGAGTGACCTACCAACAATGAAAATGTAAATAGTTTTTAATAGGATCTAGATTAAATCTACAATTATAGTAATTGTGTAATTATCCTTTATTATGTAAGTAAATCGAGTGCAAGGAATGCAAACAATGTATAAATGGAATGTGAAAACTCCAATATGCAGTGTGGAACTGCCAAAATAAGGTGCGTATAGTAGCAAGTGCTACAATACCCTCCTTCTCGGGAAAAGAGGTAAACCGGAAGGTTTACCGAAAGAAACAGCAGGGGCAACCATAAAAAAGGTTTTGGTCACCTGCCTGTGTCGATATCACACGTCTGTGACAAAAAAATCCGAGAAGAGAAAAAAAAATAACAACAGAAAACATCACAACACTATCAGTGAGTTCATCTCCTAACCACCATTCAATACCGGCACAGCCTGGAAAACCCCCTTTCAGATCCTAGGAATTATCATCTCTCATCCATCACTTGACATAGCCACTCACTTATGTGCGTCCATCATCATTTATAACCCTCTTGTTACATCACACTTCTATTCATCACTTACCTTCATCCTCCTAATATTCCAATCCCTTATATCCACTGTCACCCATTTATACCTATTAGACTATAGTCAACCAATCAGCTCCAAAATTGAATGCATGTCGAAGAAACAAAACTTGACTGTGCATGTTGTTCAGCATCTGAATATAAAAATGTGTGTGTTTTTATATTCGAAATAATAAAAACAAATAAAGGATCACCGTCACTAAGTGAAGTGTTGAACAAAGTAATGTTGAGTCATAAGCATAACCCTACGTAACGTGTACTTGGGATCGGCAGAAAACCATTGTGCTTACGACCAATATGCAATTATCTTAAGAAAAGGTATTGTGCCATTTTAATAGAAACCTAGGAGTCATGACACCGAATAACCGATCAAGGCTAATCTACACGCAAGATATCCTTTACATGAAATTTCCCAACTGATCCAGTCGTTAACTCACGTAACTCGTACACTACATTTGACAACTTTTTCACTACTGCGCACTTAACGAACTTCGGCGCCAGCTTGGCGGAGAAGTACTTTGCGGCGTTGGACTGCACAAAGTTTCTTCGCCAGACCACATCACCTTCCTTCGCCGAGAAGTGTCGTCTCCGTAGATTATAACGTTGCGCGTTTTTTTGGTACACCTGAGTTAACGCTTCTTCTACCTTTTCAAAAATCGTTGCTAGCTCTGATAACGATGAAGGCGCCTTGCTTCTGTCGCCAATCGTCAGATCGTCAGCCGAAGTGGGTAAATCCCTCAAAATCGAATGGAATTGACCGTCGGTGACTATCTCACGACCAGTAGCTAAGAAGTACGGAGTATAACCTGTGGCTAGATTCACCGTGCTATTCAGTGATAGCTGGATTTGTTGTAGGTATTTAGACCAGTTTCGTTGATCTTGATCAACTAATATTGACAAACAGACCTCAGCGGTTTTATTATACCGTTCGACCGTATTTGCTTGAGGAGCATAATGTGCAGTGTAAAACATTTTTGGAATAGAATACCCATCACAAAAGGCTTTAAAAGGAGAGCTTTTAAGAATAGCGGGGGTACCCCATTTTAAAATTATTTCCTTTTCCAAAAATGAAGTGACAGTTTGAGTAGTTGCAGTGCGAAGTGGATGGAGCCACACAAATTTTGAGAAAACGTCTACAACTGACAGAATGTATACGTGACCCGAATAAGCTTTAGGGAATGGGCCTATAATATCTATGGACAAAGTGTGCATGGGAACATCTACCTCCTTTTGATTAGTCATGAGTCCGTGAGGTGGTGCATTGGAGTGCTTATAAGCCTTGCACTTATCACACCGTGCGACGAAACTCTTGACGTTCTCAAACATATTTGGCCAGTAATAATGCTCCTTAAGTTTTAAATAGGTTTTTTGAACCCCTGGGTGCACACTGCAAAAGGAGTCATGATTAGTTTTGATACATACGTCAACCAGTTATTTAGGAATTACCAATTTCCAATTATGTATTGAATTAGAGGGCTTTGTTTTACAAAATCTAAATAAGTTATCGTCTTGAATTTGAAAATTTTTAAACCGAGAAGGTGACGTTTGACAACCTTTATAAATTTTGGTGAACCATTAATCAGAAGTTACAGAAAGATCTCCCTTGAAAGTAATAGCATCAACTGAGATTCGGGATAGTGCGTCTGGGACTACATTAAGTTTACCTGCCTTGTGACAAATATCAAAATTAAAAGAGGATATTTGCATCGCCCATCTGGCCAATCTGCCCGAGGGGTTACTTAACGATTTGAGCCACTTTAGGCTCATGTGGTCTGTTACGACCGTAAACTTTGTCCCTTCTATGTAAGCACGAAAATGATTTATCGAATCGACCACCGCTAGCAGCTCTCGCTCTGTCGTACTGTAGTTCCTTTCGGGTTTTGAGAGTAAACGTGAATAGAAAGCTACTGGACGTTTGATTCCCTCCATTTCCTGTGTCAATACACTACCTATACCAACAGATGATGCATCACAATGAAGAACGAAAGGTTTTGTAAATTCGGGAGACGTTAAAACAGGCGCTGTTACCAGTGCGTGTTTAAGGGTATTAAAAGATTCGTTTGCTGCCTCAGACCATTGTATGCCATCGCAGCCTTTCTGCTTGCCTACCAACGCCGTCATAGGTGCTATGATGGTGGAAAAGTCTTTCACAAATCTACGATAGTATGAACATAGACCTATAAATCCCCGTAGCTGCTTGGTGGTTTTAGGCTGAGGGAAGTTCTGAATGCTGCTCAGCTTCTCCGGATCCGTGCGCAAACGTTCGGTATTGATGATGTACCCTAGATATTTGAGTTCCCCCTTGCAGAAATCACACTTTTTCAAGTTGATGGTGAGACCAGCGTCACTGAGTGACTTCCTAACGGCAGTAAGTATCTCCATATGTTCAGAGAACGTTTCCGTGGCTACCAAAAGATCATCTAGATAACAGAAGACTTTACCGTCGAACTTATGCAGAAACAGCGAATCCACCAGCCTCTGCATTTCCGCTCCAGCATTTGATAAACCGAATGGCATTCTTTTGAAGTGGAAAAGACCTCTATTTGGGACCACGAAAGCTGTCTTCTCACGAGAAGTACCTCGCCCATCAGCGCCATCCTGATCGGACAAAGTAACCTGCCAAAAACTGGATGATAAATCGATTGAGCTAAGATAGTGAGAACCGCGCAGATTGTCTAAGATTGAATTAATATAAGGAAGGGGGTTCGAGTCCTTAACTGTGACGCCATTCAGCTTGCGCGCGTCGAGGCAGAATCTCCACGATCCATCCTTTTTTGGAATCATGACTACTGGGTTAGACCATGGCGACCTCGACGGTTCTATGACGTCTAGCTTCAACATCTCGTCTACCTCCTTATTTAGCGCCGCTAACTTAGCAGGCGATAAAGGATAGTACCTTTGTTTAATTGGCTCACCTTGTGTAACGATTTTATGAGTAACAATGTGTGTTTTCCCTAAACCTTTCTTATCTGATGAAATTGCTTCAAATTCATTTATGATTTCTTGTAAACGATTAGCTCGTTCTACTGGTAGATCGTTTCTGGGTATCAAAGCTCCAACTTAGCAATTTCACTGCGTACACTATAATCTGTGGAGGTGCCTCTCCTAATGACATCTCCAAATTTAAAAATATCTACCAAACCAAATGCATCAGCGAAATCCATACCAAATAAGAGTTCGTGATGCATGTCTGGGCAAACTAAAAAATCAAAATCGGTTGTTATCCCGTTACAAGTTATTGGCAATGACATTGTGCCAATGACTTTAATTTGAAACAAATCAGCCAAGAACACTGCAGGTCAAAGTCAAAGTCAAAGTCTTTATTTTTCAAAATAGTGCAACGTAATTACATCTTTTTGACGTCAATAATTGCTTAATACTAAGTTTACCACCGCTTCCTAGGCGCTAGTGGAGAAGAAACGGCGCAACAAACTCCACTGCGGCATTTTCGAGACGTCAGCTTGTAATAGTGATTTCTTAAGACTAAATATGGACGAATGTACATTTTTGTCTGGTGTCAATATAAATAAAGGTATATCATAAAAAAACGATATAATAAAATTTAACCCAAGTTAATCGTTCAAATAATTGAAAAAAGTTAAAATATGGTAAAAAGGTCGCGTGCCTACTACAATACTATGCTGTAGTTGTAACATTTTAGCATTTTAGGAGGAGCCTGCACCATGCTCAAACCAGACATTTTTGTCTTTAAGATAATCATCTGTCCTATAGTATGCTTTTTTACATAAGGTGGTCTTAACAAAGGTTTTAAATTTATTGTCAGGCATACCAAGGACCGATTCAGGCAATTTGTTATAAAAGCGTATACCTTCCCCCATAAAAGAATCACTAACTTTGCTAAGCCGATAACATGGAAGGATAAGTTTATTTTTATTACGCAGATTTCTGTCTGTAATGTCACTTACTTTTGTAAAATTGGATATATTTTTCCTGACATACAGTATGTTCTCGAATATATATTGGGAAGCTACAGTTAAAATATTAGTCTTTTTAAATCGTTCCCTAAGAGAATCTCTCTTGCCTAAACAATAAATGGCACGAACTGCCCTCTTTTGTAGTATAAATATAGTTTCTAAATCTGCTGCATTCCCCCAAAGTAGTATTCCATAAGACATCAGACTATGAAAATAACTAAAATATACCAGCCTAGCAGTAGGTTCATCTGTCAACTGCCTAATCCGTCTGACAGCATAAGCAGCAGAACTGAGTTTATTGGCCAAAATAGTGATATGGTCACCCCATTGCAATTTCGAATCTAGTGTTATGCCTAGAAAAGTAGTGCTGTTTACAAATTCCAACCTTTGCCCCTCCAGCACGACATTAACGTGTGCTTGCCTCACATTAGGCAGTGTAAACTTAATGCATTTGGTCTTTTCTGCATTCAACAATAGGTTGTTTGCATAAAACCAATTTGAAATGCCGTTCAAAATATTATTAATATTACTCGCATCTGTACTACGCCGATCTACTTTGAATATCAGTGACGTATCATCTGCAAACAGTACTATGCCAGTTTGAGCCTCGATCGTATAAGGTAGATCATTGACATACACCAAGAAGAGAAAAGGTCCTAGGATTGATCCCTGTGGTACGCCTATTTTGACGTTTGATCCGTTTGACTTGACGTTATTCACAACAACAGTCTGAAGCCTATCTGTTAAGTATGATTTTAATAGTTCTATTGATTTCTCATCAAATCCATATCGACGTAGCTTGAGCAAGAGTGTTTGATGGTCAACACAATCAAATGCTTTAGAAAGATCACAGAATACCCCAATAGCATCCTGCGATCCCTCCCAAGCGTCGTAAATTAGGCTGACTAGAGCCACTCCCGCATCGGTGGTAGATTTCCCGCCAGTAAAGCCATATTGTTGGCTATGGAAAAGATTGTTGGTCTTAAAGTACAGTTGCATCTGATTGAGCATCACTCTCTCAAACACCTTACTCAGAGCTGGCAAAATAGAGATGGGGCGGAAGTTTCCAAGTTCCGACTTGGATCCTTTCTTAAATAATGGTATTAGTTTACTGTGTTTCATTAAATTAGGAAATGTGCCTTCATCTATACATTCATTAAATATGAGTGCTAGATCAGGTGCAATGATATTAATTATATGACTAATTAAACTAACTGACATGCCCCAGTAATCCTCAGACATTTTTATTTTTAGATTTTTAAATGCTTTTAACATGTCATTGGGATCAATATGTTTGAACTTAAATTTAGAAGAACTAATATTACTCTCAACAAGGGCCACAGCACTGTCAGCGCTAGAGTTAATAGAGGAAGTGAGTTGCAATGGAATATTGGTAAAATAATCTTCAAAAGCATTTACAATATCCTTCGGAGAGGTTATATTCTTGTTTTCTAATTTAATTTTAGTAACTGTATCCCTCACTTTACATTTACCAGACTCTTTGTTAATAACTTTCCAAGTTTCTTTCATTTTATTGGGAGCCTCAATTATTTTCCTTTTAATATGAATGGCCTTCGCTTGTCTACATACTTTTTTGAATACCTTGGAGTAATTTTTGACATATTCAATGAAACGACTGTCAAGTCTGTACTGTTTTTGGGCGTATAAATCGAAAAGTGTTCGTCTACTTTTATATATGCCTACAGTAGCCCATTCACAGAATTTAGATTTAATACTGTGCTTTTTACATTTTTGTTTGAATGTATGTGAAAAGGCATCAGTTAATGAAATAAATAAACTATTGTAATGAACCTCAGGATTATTGCCTAGGTAAGCTACACAATTGAGCTTGTTCTCTAACAAGTTTTTGAATTCTCTAATTTTGTTAGAGGTTATGGGCTTACACATAATTTTCTCTTTAGGTTGATTATTATTTCCCTTGGAAAAGGATACTATTTGACCACAGTGATCTGAGGGCAACGCACTTATTACAGACTTACTTAAGTATACACTGTCACTAAAAAAATTATCTAAACAACTGGCAGTTGTAGCAGTGATTCTAGTTGGTTCACAGAAAATATTTTCAAGGTTGTAACTCTTGAACATGTTTAGAAATTGGGTACTTTTCCTACACTGTTCCAAGATGTTTATATTAAAATCTCCACATACAATTAGATTCTTTCTGCTATTTGATGCCATCCCAAGAATTCGGTCCATGACCCCAATAAACGTTCCAAAATCACTACTAGGTGGACTGTATACGCAGACTACTATATAACTATCAAGCTCGGCACAGGCCACCTCAGCACATCGCTCAACAGAAAGTCTAACAATGTCAATCCGCTCTTTGCTGCGGAGACCATTTTTTATTAAGACCATGGAGCCACCTCTGATAGCAGACTTTCTGTTAAAGCAACTTACAATATTGTAAGTGTCTATACTGAACATCATATCACTCTCTTTGAGCCAATGCTCAGTCAAACACAAAATATCCACATTTAATTTCTCTAGAAATAATTCAATTATTAATTCCTTGCCGGGAAGACCTTCTATGTTTTGATGAGCTATCTTTAGCTCTGGCATTCCTGTTGTCTGAACACTTAGTTTAAAGTATCATTATCAGTTCAGTACTGTAATACAGAATTACCACTACAAGTATCTGGCAAGTCTGTAGGTATTAGGTTATTGCTTCGTTTACAATGTAAACTCGTCCAAAAATTAATATTATATGCTACTAATGTAGCAACTTTATATTTGTCATACTTTGTAAGATAGATACTATCTTTAGTCTTAAAACAATAATTACTAATAAAATTATTAGTGTCAAAAAATATAAAAGTGTCACTATGACGACATGTCAAAGTATGAATAAAATTATTCAAATAATGTATCTTTTTATTATAAGATGAGGACTGGCAACACACTTATGGAAATGCACATAATATTATTTTAAATACTTTTAGTTTACTGAGGGAGTCTATACAGTACATTAAGTCTTTCTTGCCTACTCTGATACTCTCACCTACCAGTAATACAATAGTGGAATTACTATTATACTTAGAAGACACAATTTTGTCTATAATTTGAGTGTAAGTTGCATTGGGCAAGGAATAATGAATACAGTTCTTTAAATATTCATTAAACATGTAGCCCATATTGCGACCAACACTATCAGAAAAAACCATTGTATTACTAGGTGGAACAATGTTGTCAGAAGGGTCAGATGCATTCTCCAGAATACTGTCACAAGTAGAGAGAGCTGGTATGGAGTCACTGATAGGGGGTTGGATGATCTGCCCAAAGCTGCACTGTCGAGTTAATGAATCAAGTAGTTCTTGGTTGTGCCTGCTGTCATCAATCAGTTTGTCCAAAGCCAACATGTATTCAGTATTCTGTTCCCTTTGGAGGTCATATTTAGAGAATAAACTTGCATAATCCTCCTGCAATTGCTTAATGTGTGATTCTAGCTTGGCCCTGCCAACATCATGAGCCACCTGACTATCCGCCAACTGCTTACTACATATAACCAACTGCCTACTACACATATCTAGGTCAGATTGGAGTTTTGAATTTAGGTCTCTAGTGTTACTCAAACAAGATTTCATCTTCAGGTTAAGTTTCTTAATTTTTTTGTTTATTTTTAATTTATTTTTGATTTTATTATGACTAGTCGGTTTTGGAAATTTCATACACCTACTATCATTTGTGAGATCAATCTATCACAGATGAATTCTTTGAGGCAGGCACACAGGTGTTTTCAAGGAGTTCAGTATTGAGGTTGGACACCTCTGCTGACTGTCGCGATTGGACATCCTGCTCATAGCTACTAATAAGCCTGTATGCCTTCCCCAGCTCATTTTCTAGCTGGGTGTTACGTCTGAGGGTTTGCTCAAAGGTATCACCGCATTGGCGGAAGGATTCTATTTCTATTTGCAGCTGGTAAAGTTGTTTGCTCAACTCATCACGAGTAACTTGACTTTCAGACAGCTTTTGTTCCAAGCTGTTATTCCTATTACGCATTAATTCATATTCACGTTCATTATCTTCCCTTTCCATTATTAATTGCTCATTTTCTTTCTTTTCAATTTTAAGTTGTAATAGGGCTTCTTTTAACTGTATTTGCAATTGACGGGCAGTCGCAGCTCGCGTCGCAGCTCGCGTGGACGTAGACATATTGACACAATTGGGAATTATTTAACTATAATAGGGAAGATAATGAACACCAGTAGCAATGAAGAACCCAACAAAATCAGCTGACTAACTAACAAATAACCTATTCACGTAATCAAGTAAACACAAGTTTATCAATGATTGACTATTGCAAAGTGTACAAAGTGGCCAAAAGTCGGAAAAAACAATACTCAAAGTCTATTTCAAGACTTAATAAACAGTAAAATGGGTATAAAATCACCGTTCTTACCTTATAAACTTGTGAAAAAAACAACCGGTAACCTACCCGCATGATGTCAACTTTGAATACTATTTTCTCCCAAAATACACAAAATTGAGGCGCACAAGACTTACATAGGCAGTTATAACAATTGTTCTATATATTTAATTGGTTTTTACAATGAATTAACCAGTTTTTATTTAATTTTACAATTAAAAAAGCCTGGTATCGACCTACATACTTTGTAATTATGACCGACCTTTTAGCACTTCAGGCAGGTAGGTGGTGAGCCGCGCTTATCGGGTGACTTACTGGCGTTTACTGCATTGACCTCGCGCTTACCTGCTGGTCGCGATTGACCCAAAACACCAGGAACAGCAGAAGTTCCCTTAGTATGTAAATTCAAACCAAGTTTTTGAAAAAAACGATGCTTATATGCACCTATAACTGATAGATGTGCCCCAGGATCGAGCAATGCTTCGAAACTTCTATTCATTGAAGAGAAACTTACAAACAAACGCGAATCCCCTACAAACGACGAAATTTCTGGTGTAGAGACAGTTTGTGTATGTAGTGACCTGCTCTGGGGCCTAATTAGTTTTTTTGTTTCGGCTCCTGAGTTGCAGGCTGCGCGCTTGCCTTACATTTCGAGCAGTTCTTAGTCGTCACCTCTTTTGCGCCGCACCTAAAGCATACTAAGCCTAGTATCGACCTACATACTTTGTAATTATGACCGACCTTTTTGCACTTCAGGCAGGTAGGTGGTGAGCCGCGCTTATCGGGTGACTTACTGGCGTTTACTGCATTGACCTCGCGCTTACCTGCTGGTCGCGATTGACCCAAAACACCAGAATATGCCTCATAGTTCTTGGTTATATTGACCAATTGCTCAAAAGTAGTGACATCGTTAATCGCCAACAGTTGGGCATATGAAGGCAGCATGTTGTGTTTTATTATGTTAAGTAGGTTGTCATTAGAAATAGGGTAAGTTAACCTATTGTTTAAATCTTGTACATCCAAAATAAAGAAAGAGGCGGATTGACCTGGCTGCTGCTTCATTACACGAATTTGCTTTTCTATGTTATAATTGTAGTCCTTAGACTGGAAGAACTTTCGATACTCATTACAAATGTAAGACCATGAGCCAATTCTGTGTTGTATCGTTCGATGAAACTTTAATGCCGTGCCAGATAACAATTCCAAAAAACCCCTAACTATTGTTGAATCGTCTATTTGTCGCGCTATACGCGTTTCATTAATCCTAAGTAGGAACTCATCAACATCAGTCTCTCCGTTGTATTTAATATTAAGAGAAGCTAAATTTAAAGATTTATAATAAATATGTGCGCTTGGAGGTGGTGCCACTACTTCTGCTACACTGTTGCCGAAGTTAAGGTTATCGAAACGTTCACTAGCTTTAATGGGAAATGCCTTATATGCGTGTGCAATCGGTTCTTGTGCCACGTATGTTTCGTGCGTGCCGCTATACGAAGATGTATAATGACTAGCAATAGAGGTAGTCAACGCCTCGGTGACCGACGTGGGATCAAAGTTCACGTTGATGCGGGGACGTATATTAACAGATTCCATTGTTATTTGTACCTCTAATGGTCGTGTATGTGGCGAGCTAGAACTAACCTGTGTAACATTATGGCTATTCATCGGTGAACCAAAGTCACCCATGTCAGCATCAGGCGTTTCAGACATTTCAAAAAGCTTATACTTAACCTCTAAATGCTTAATATAACACTAGCAGTATCACCTTAATGATAGTAGTTCTATATAGAAGTTCTATACAATTTCCAAGAAAAATGCAAAAAAAAAAACTTTATTTGTTTATAAAATTAATGTGATTATTTATTTTGGCCTGATTGTCACCAATATAAATTCTAAACAATGTAAGAGATCAGGCAAAACTGTTAAAACAAGCAGAATAGCAAAATAAAAAAAAATGATTTGTTCCGAGGAGAACGATGGAATTTGAAAAAATTAAATTTTAATTATTAATTCAAACATGAACACTTTAACGTTACTATATATGTTTATAAAGCATAATAACTTGCTTATAAAGATTGTATTCTAAAAAGAATATTAAAATTTGTAGTACTATCTACAAGTTTACAGAAAATTCCTTTCCGAACCCCAAATGCAACAATTGAAACAATGAAATAATGTTTTAAACCGCGCCATTCAGTGTAAATAACGCGCTATAAAAAGAATATTCGGGCGCCATTTATTGTAGCGTAACGGCGATGAAGATCATGTGCGTTACGCTAACAAAAAATTGTGATGAGAAATAATTGGGATTACCTGGAAAGCGGAGCCAGCAGATACATTGAACCTTTTAGAGTAAGGGCCGTATTTGTCTGGTTATTTGGTTATTGTTGCATTGGATTCAGAAAAGAAAGCACTGTTTTATACTTGCATCAATATTTAATGGTTACATAAGACAATAATGCATGCAGAACACAATAAACATATTGTTCCTAAAATTATGAGCTATTTATAGTTATGTGTTATAAATAGTAAAACGTATGAGCGGATGACTCTGGATGTGCTACACACAGTCGCCCCCGACTGTGGGAGTAAATCCGAATATCAACCGACTGTTTGATACAAAAATTACAATATTATGTTTGTGCAACGGCACTACACTAATATCAAAAAAATGTTGCCGTTAGAAGTACTGGTTGCACGGAGACGAAACGCGCTAGGCTGGCCCTACGAATATATAGCAATCTTGGGGTCAGTAAACTACCACCAGCCCAGCGAAATTTCACCTGATGCCGCTATGTGCATCAAGACTGCGACGTTTAAGGTTGAATGTAAAAGTTGCTTGACTCAGAAGGAGGTCGGCAATTTGCGTGTGCCATTCGTAGGTGGCGACGTTAAAAACAAAGATAATTAATGAGGCCGATGTTTGACATCGGTTACCAGCAATCCATTATTCGGAACCAGGGTCTTATTGGGCGCAGGGGGGAGCTATCGGCACCTCTCTGGTGATCAGTCAGGGTGGAAGAGACCCAGGCACTGAACCGGTAGGAAAAAACCCGCTGTGTAGACAAGACAAACACGATGACATTAGAACACGATATTTGCACAACGTATTAATACTCGCGATTCACGATAGAGAGTATAAAAGATAGAAGAGTGGTTTTTTAGCAAAAGATGATCAGTCAGGACCTGAAGGTCTACTCAATGAACAGAAACAAAATTCAAGATGGCGGAATTTATATTTCCATACAAAATATATGGAGAATATTGAAGTGACTGCAAGTTGGGAACTATTCAAGACTGATATGGTTCCTTTTCAGAATGTTTTTATGGAAGAACTCTCAGTCAGAAATATGGAGATAGATGATGATCGAGGGTTGGATGATGGGTGAGGAGCATGGCCAGGGTATTAAAGATAGGTGAGGGCTACTCAAACAAAAAATACTCGGAACCGCATCCAATTGGCAGGGAGATGAAAATAAATCCAAAATGGCGGATTCAAGATGGCGTCAACACAAATGTCATCGGTGTCTCTCTCAGAAAGTATTAAAGATGGATGAATTGTGTTTCAGTTCACCTCTGCTGTAATTTTTTTCCCTGATGCTTTCGTATAAAGGACGAAAATTCATTCAGAGGAAAAATATGGAGGGAGCTGATGATTGAGGATTTTGGAGATGGGTGAAGAGCACGGCCAAGGTATTGAAGAGAGGTAGGGGGTGCTCAAATAAAAACCACTCGGAATCTCATCCAATTGTCAGTGAGCTAAAAATATAACCAAAATGACAGATTCAAGATGGCGCCCATACAAATTTCGACAGCGTCTATCTCACAAAGTATAATAGAAGATAGAAGAGAGGTTTTTTGGCAAAAGATGATCAGGACCTAGAGGTCTACTCGATGAATAGAAAAAAAATTCAAAATGGCGAAATTTATTTTTCCATACAAAATATAAGGCGAATATTGAAGAGAAGAGAAGAAATGTGCAAGACTTTGATATGCTTCTAACAGACTTCCAAAAAAGACGTGGTTCTCAAAACGGCCCGTTTATTTTCAATGTATGTACACCGATTATTTCGAGGTTTCTGGACCGATTTGCAAAGTTTTTTTTTAAATAAACAGTAGAAGTTTTCGTCTTGGTCCCATAAAAATTTCTGGATCCAACTCCTTAATCCTGATGCTGAAAGTTTACTGCCCGCCTAGGCCCTAGGTTATCAAGATTCAGAAAGTGTTCATAGTGAATTAATATTATAGGTACCAAGCAACGACTTCATGGTTAGATTTCAAGTCCCAACTCCTCAACCCTGATAATGCAGGGTACAGCTACACTAACAAACTATCGATTACCACTCACTCACTGATACAATTGTTCTCCTAGAAGGAGTAATGGGGGATATGGATGATGTATGGGAAAAATGTAGAGAGAGCTGAGGTGACTATGGGAAAAATCCGTAATGTCAAAAAATTCAAGATGGCGGCCAACATGGTGGTCGTTTCTCCGCCATCTTTGATGACATGGCAACATGGGTGTCATTTTTGAGTAAATCGTGGCTTCTGATTTTGAATTCTTGAAAAAAAAAGTTGAAAAATCCCAGATGGCAGATCGATTTTTTTACATAACACGCACCGCGCAAAATACTAGTTGTAAATAAAACTGCTACTCGACCCAAACCTGCTGCTGTACCTGCCTGGCAGTGCAGGATTGAACGTCGTATTGCTGAGGCTAGGACACTCATCGGTAAGCTAACCTGCTTCAGATCAGGCAATACCCGCCCGAGGGTGATGCGCTTTGTGACACAGGCATTCTTGGGGACTAACGTTAGTCCTCAACAATACGCTTCATGTGTCACAGAGCGCATTGACTTTCTGAAGCAGAAAGTTTATGCATGGGCAAATCGGATACGACGTTACAAAAAGCGCGTAGATAGGTATAATCAGAATCGCATTTTCCAAAAGGATGAGCGGTGGGTTTATCGGAAATGGGAACAACCCGAGTCAGGTGTAAATGACGGTACTCGGCCGGATGCTGACGTTACGAATACTTTCTAGGGTAGCATCTGGTCGACGCCAGTCATACATTCAGAAGGTGATTGGATGAGAGAGGTTGAACGAGCTCAATTCCAGTCATCCCTAAACTCGGGTTCCCTGCCTAATTTCTTAACAACTGGAGTAACCCACCTACTCTATAAGTCTGGTAGTGCTACGGACCCCAGAAACTATAGGCCTATTACCTGCCTACCGACGGTCTATAAACTCCTAACTTTCATTCTGAGAGTCAAAATTACTGCACATTTAGAAAAAAAATCGATCATCTCCATCTCTCAGAATGGATGTAGGAGCGGGACTCGTGGCACTAAAAAGCTCCTTCTAGTTGATATGGCCATTAGCCAACAGGTGCGTCGTAACCGTAAAAATCTGACGACATGTTGGATAGATTATAAGAAAGCTTATGATTCTGTTCCACATACATGGCTTCTGAGGGTGCTAGAGTTGTATAAAGTTGATACAACTCTATCTACCTTCTTGAGGTCATGTATGGGGCAATGGACCACGGTTCTTCGCTATCCAGGATGTTGCCAGACAAACGATGCACCGATAAGAATCGAGAGGGGTATATTTCAGGGCGATAGTCTGAGTCCCCTGTGGTTCTGTCTAGCACTGAATCCTCTTAGTACAATATTGGATAATTCAGGGCTAGGCTATCGGTTGCGGAGAGAGGGTCGAGTTATATCCCACCTCCTATACATGGATGACCTCAAACTTTTTGCTACCAATAATCTACAATTGATGGAGCTATTAAAGATGACTGAAAACTTTAGTAGCTCTATCAAGATGGAATTTGGTTTAGACAAGTGTGCGGTCATGCATGTGGAAAGAGGTGGTATAGTGGAATCCGAAGGCGTGATACTTTCGGATTCCATTAAACTTAAATCTCTATCTACAACCGAAACCTACAAATATCTAGGTATGTCACAGGCATTAGGAATCTCCGAGTCTGGCATGAAGCAGGCATTGCAGGAGCGCTTCTTTGGCCGCCTGAAAAAAGTTCTGAGAAGCTTTCTATCGGGTGGCAACAAGGTGCGTGCCTTTTTTTTTTTTTTTTTTTTTTTTTTTTTATCGTGCGGAAATCCCTTCGGATACCCCCCCGCCGGCCAGCGGGGGCGGTTATGTCGGGCTTGCACCGACTAAAACCGCACGCCGTCTCGGCTCTTCAGATGCCGGGGTGTAAGGTTACCCATAGAGCATATCCCTCGCACCCCGGCTGACCCTGGGCCATCTCACCACTAACAGCATCGCTCATCCTGTCTCCTCTGAAAGCAGAGGAGTACGGAGAGCGATGTGTTCCCGCCACGTTGGGTATTGGCCGACGATCAATGCCAACCCTATGAAGGGGTGAAGGGGAAGCCATTGACCGCCGCCCAGGGTGTACCGGCCGCTCCGATTCCGTTCCCCCCGGACTGCAGCGGGATCGGAATCGGAGCGACACTCGAGGAGGTTACCCAACACACACCCCAACAAGGTGCGTGCCTGCAATGGTTGGGTCATGCCAGTCCTAATGTACTCCTTTGGCATACTTAGATGGACTCAGACCGAACTGGATGCCCTAGATAGAAGAGTTCGTTCGCTGATGACCACATTTCGGATGCACCACCCACGATCATCTGTAATGAGGTTGTATATCCCACGGAAACTGGGGGGTCGTGGCTTTCTAAATGCTAAGACCCTTCATAACCGCGAGATATACAACCTTAGAGAGTATTTCCTTCAAACAAACACAGATATGCACCGTGATGTGATCGCAGCGGATTATGGCTTAACCCCTCTTGCGTTGGCTAGAGAGAACTGGCGCAAACCTGTCGTACTAAGTATTAATGATCGTATGGATGTATGGAAGAGCAAAGAGTTGCATGCACGTTTTTATCGGGCTCTCCATAGGCATGGTATAGATTTACCAGCATCTGTGTCTTGGCTACGCTTCGGTGACCTATTTGGGGAAACCGAAGGTTTTGTCTTTGCAATTATGGACGAAGTTGTGATGACGAATAACTATCGGAAGTATATTCTAAAGTATGGTACGGTTGACATATGTCGGACGTGCCACCGTCCCGGAGAATCCCTTAGACGTATAATTTCTTGTTGTTCTCGTCTTGCCAACGGCGAGTATTTGCATAGACATAACCAAGTAGCCAGGATTGTCCATCAACAGCTTGCTCTAAAGTATAACCTTTTAGAATCAGAGGTACCGTACTATAGGTATGTGCCCGACGCAGTTCTCGAAAATGGGCACATACCTATAGTACGGTACGGTAGATCGATCAGAGCGCCGCGCAATAATTATCGATATCACCATTCCACATGACGACAATCTTGTAAAAGCCGAAAAAGAAAAACAAATGAAATATTTGGATTTGGCTCACGAGGTTGTCGACATGTGGAGTGTTGATTCGGCAATTATTGTCCCGATAGTTGTTTCGGTTCACGGACTGATTGCCAAGAGCCTCGATCAACATCTCAAGAGGCTCGCGTTAGGCAGTTGGGTCAAGGGCTTGATGCAGAAGACAGTGCTCCTCGACACGGCACGTATCGTGAGGAGATTCCTCTTTCTGGAGCCCTAACCACCGGTAGCTTGGTCCCTGTACCCGATGCCGGTGGGCCACTATTTTTTATATTTTTAAATTTATTTGTTTTTTTTTTGTATAGAATTTATTTAAAAATATAATTTAATATGTATTTAAGTGTAATAAAGGGAAAAATAATAATAATAATAGCCTGATATAGTGATAATAGATCGATTAGAGCGTCGTGCAATGATAGTTGATATCACTGTCCCCCATGACGAGAATCTCATGAAGGCAGAAAAAGAAAAACAAATAAAATATTTGGACCTGGGCAATGAGATTGTCGACATGTGGGATGTGGACTCAGCTATTATTATACCGATAGTCGTGTCAGCACATGGACTCATCGCCAAGAGCCTCGATCAACACCTTATGAGGCTCTCGTTAGGCAGCTGGCTGAAAGGCCTGATGCAGAAGGCCGTTCTGCTAGGCACGGCACGCATAGTGAGGAAGTTCCTCTCCCTGGAACCGTAACCACCGGCAGCTTGGTCCCTGTACCCGATGCCGGTGGAGCACTGTTTTTATATTTTTAAATATATTTGTATTTTATATATATATATATATATTTAAAAATGTAATTATATGTATTTAAAAGTTAATAAAGAGGATAATAATAATAATAAATATTCTACGACATTCTACACGGCGCTTTCTAGACCCAAAGTAGTTTAACTAGCTTGTGTTATGGGTTCCAGAATGCGGATAAACATACTTAGATACTTTTTTTTTGTAAATACATACATATTATACATAGAAACACCCAGACCAATGCAAATAGACATATGCATGCATACAAATATTTGCACTGAGCGGGAATCGAACCCGCGCCCCCTGTCGTAGCAGTCGAATGCACTACCGCTACGCCACAGATTATGGATGGAAGTTGATTTTTCTGAGGGGTAAACTTTTTAATGTAAAATAATTGAAGTGTTAAATATTTAATGTAATATAAATTGTCATGTTTGTATACGAAAGCGCAATAAATGAATATTGTATGTTACCACAAAAATAATAGTACTTTTATAAAACATAACATAACTTCGCGCCTGTATCCCCGAAGGGGTAGGCAGAGGTGTATTACACACCCACGATTCGCCAGTTATGTTAACTGTTTATGTTAAATTTATACTGAAATTAAAGCAATTCGTGCAATATTATTCCCTAACCATTCCAATATATCAAAAATGCACAGCGTTAATATTCAAGTATTCACTTCTGCCGGCACTCCCGGAGAGCAACCCGTCGTTTTTTTTTCTTTTTTTTAATGTCATTTTATAAATTAGGTGATGCAGATATCATTTCAGTTTAATGCTTCGTAATATTTAAAAAATGATGAAATAATCGGCGGATACATTTAACGTTTAAATTCTGTAAATAAAAATGCATTTAAAAATTATGTACATACCTGACCGAACTTCACAGTATTAACTACGAGGCCAAGGAATAAGAAATATCCAATACTAAACTCGAAATTCATTTTATTGTTTGAAGCAAGAAGTCACTAGGTGTAAGTAAATAGGTGATCAAAACCTGGTTAAACTAGTTGGTGATATAGATATTATGAACCTCCACATTCGTTTTTCTTGAATTTATATGAACTAATTCGAGAAAGATAAAACAATGTAATATATAAGAATTAACAATTGACTTTTCGATAAAAAGTCCGGACGTTCTAACTGAATTAAAATAACTCGTCACTAAGTAGATACTACTTTATCCGTTCTATTATTTCCTGGTATATCAGCTGGAAATTAAAAACCAGAAATACCTGTATGAAACCTGCTTAATGAGAGCATGTTACCTTAATTGGGACCATGGATTGGTTGTGATCAACTCTAAGTAAATTGAACGAACTCCGGCGGTGGTGCAATTCTATGTTTCAGCTGTTAAAAAAAAACACGCTTGGTCAAGTTTTTATCGGGTTGCCGTCTTCTGATTTGGAATAAGCCCGCCCTATTTTTTTTCGATGAGACTACTTAATTGTTGTAGTCAATTAAACTGTGACTGACTAATTTATTACTAAGTATATTGCGTACGATCCGTAATTACTATATTACGTAACTGTTTCTTACGTTCGTTGATCGGTGCATTGGTTGCTCCTTACTTTTATCTGATTTGTAAAATCTTACAATATTATTTGGCATAATGTAATTCTTACAACTTCACATCTCTACATCGTCGTGCGAATGAAAATATATGCAATGTACGTGCCACTAATTATTCGTTGAAACGTATACTGCAAAAAAAACGTGCAGAACAATGCCGCGTGAACGGGGCCTAAGGTCTTTTTCTTTTGAAGCATAAACTTAGTATAATTGTATATATACAAAGAGTAGAAGCTCTCAGGGCGATTTTATTGAAAAATTGTTGTGAATGACAAATAATAAATAAAAATACAGATTTAGAGCAACACAATATAATACAAGATACCGAAAATAATAATAAAATTAGTATATAGTGTTTACTATTCAGTTATTCAGTCATAGAATCGCTGAAAACAAAATAAAAATATGTTTTTACACACATATAATATCTTGAATCTAAAGATTTTACTAAATTGACAATATTTTACGGTAGTAAAAAAAATAAAAGACAAATTGTAAAACATTCTACTACTATGTAATTAGTATATAATATAGTATTTATACCATTATATATATTGAAATAATTGTATCACTGGTGATACAATTATTACAATATGTGTAGCAAGTTCCACCAAGTGCCGTCAATCGACAGTATAAATAGTACCATTGCATACCATGCTATTGATTTATCTGTCATAACGGTTTTATGTCTTTGCTAAACAATGTTAATGACTAACGTCGACTAAATATTTACTTTTTAGAAGTACAAAAAGCAGTCGTAAATGGCTTTTATTCGTTCGTCTTCTTTTTCAATTTTACCCTTGCCTGTAAGAATTTTAAAATGTTGTTATAATATCCGTCAAAATTAAAATTATGATAGTTTTTCCTGGGCATTTTACTCTGAGACTTAAAATCTAGGCAGAGTAGAGAACATATTCAAAAAGTTTAAAAAACAAAACAGATTACAATAGAAATTTAAAAAATGAATATTCAAAACAGTTAAGTAGTCAATTACTATTTATATTTTTAGGGAAGGGTACAAGTTATCAAGTTTATGTGTGCTGTATGTTTTTTTAAATCGTTCAATGATAAAATTACAACAATCACCTTCAAAGCATTCCTCCAGCGCCCCCAAAATCTTTTTGGCGTCTTCTTCATGATCAGTGTACAGTTTAATTTGTTTCGTAACTTCCTCGAGATGAAATGCACCTTCCTCGTTTATCTGTAATAGTTTGACTTGTAGAGTGCTATGATTATGATAATGAATAACAACACAAATGATAATAGGAGTTCTACAAATAGCCACGACTACTAACTGTTTTGCAATTTTCCAGGACGGAGAACGATGTTGTAAATGATGTGTATATTCATATAAGTACTTACTAGTCCAGTTTTAGTCAAGAAGCACTTCTTAAAACAGGAGGTCGTATATTCTTCTTCAAAGTCTTCTTCTTCTATATTGCACTCTTTTAAACAGTTTAAAACTAAAGGTTTCACTACATCAGTAAGACCTGATCTTGATTCTTGATTAAGCACATCTTGAGTTAAGCACTGCAAAATAAAACAGGATTTACATTACTAAACATTATTCAGTTTGTTAACATTCATATTATTTTTGAAGTTAAAACTTTTTTAGCGGCGTTGTGCACTTTTTTTATAATGGGTAAAGAAGGTTAAACTCGCGTCAGTAAACACGTGACCTGATCGTAAGACAACAAATAGAAGCGCTAATTTCACACTGTACTTAACAA
This sequence comes from Cybosia mesomella, assembly GCA_946251805.1. NCBI lineage: Eukaryota > Metazoa > Arthropoda > Insecta > Lepidoptera > Erebidae > Cybosia > Cybosia mesomella. Next base: position 19,849,030 of record OX276402.1, on the reverse strand, counting down.
CCTTGGTGGCGCGTTCGTCTAATGAGTGGTCGTTGACTTCGTCAAGACAGATCGATGCCGACCGAGGCCCAAGAAACACTTTTTGTCATCATATAAATTTTTGTAATATTTATTCTGTTTGTGCCATAAATCTATTGTTATAAAATGGAAATTTAACAAAGTGCATCTATTAATGAAAAAAGTGACGAAGACATAGCGAAAGAAAATGAGTAAGTACTTTATAAATATATTGGCGATGATGGGTCTGGTAATAATGATGGTGAAAAAGTCGTTGAAATTATGGATGGAAGTTGATTTTTCTGAGAGATAAACTTTTTGATGTAAATTAATTGTAATGGTTCTGAAGTGTAAAATTTTTAATGTAATATAAATTGTCATTTTTGTGTACGATAGCGTAATAAATGAATGTTGTATGTTACCACATAAATGAAAGTACTTTTATACTGATAATTAAAGCAATTCGTGCAAAATTATACCCTAACCATTCCAAAATATCAAAAATGCACAACGTTAATATTCAAGTTTTCACTTCTGCCGGCACTCCCGGAGTGCAACCCGTCGTTTATTTTATCCATTCAAGATTCTGCACATTTTGTAAAAACTTTTACTTAAACACTTGAAACATCTAGGCAATAAACATCAATCATTTAACCTATGCAGTCTACTACTGGTGAACATTTTCTAATCCTCGGTTGAGTAATCCCCGGACAAAAAAACTACACCGTGTCCTATTAAAAAGGCATCTACGGAATACACGACGAAATCTGCTTTCAACGCTGTGATTACATATACATACAGTTTACCTTCTTATATTTTAAATTTCAGTACCCAGCACAGCGTAACATTCACAAAAAATTGAAGCAAAAAAAATCATATTTTCCATTTAAAATATTACTTACATAAATACCCCATAAACTAACTCTAACCACTGCTATATACAGAAATACGCTACTTGCTTTGAACATAATGGAAATCTATATTTTTAGAGATATATCTTTCTCAATTGTGCGTTTTATACATATTTAAGGTGTGGAGGAAAACATCAATTACGTGTCGTTTAGTAATTTTCTGGTGCTATTATTTGATGTTAATGGCCATTTCTGGACAAATAATGAAAGACTACGTGAATGGCTAAAGTGTGTCAAGTACGAATTTAAAATTACTGAATTATATCTCAAAATAATACGTCTTTATTTTTCTCTCGTAATAGAATCACAACTCAGTAAAACATTCTTAGAAATACGTAATTTGAAGTATTCGTAGATATATCATTTAAGTATTGACGTGTTTGCCTACCCGTCCCATAATTAATACATTTTTTTAGGTAGGTACAGGAACGGGACCCGACGGCATTCCAGGCCGAGCGTGGGTCCTAGCTCTAGTCGACGACGCTCTCGAGCCCCGACTGAGAGGGCTTCTCAGCGCATGTTTGGAGCGGGGCCAGTTTCCGAAATTGTGGAAGACGGGGAAACTGGTCCTCATCCGAAAGGAGGGGCGCCCGGCGGACTCGCCGTCCGTCTACCGGCCCATAGTGTTGCTCGACGAGGTGTGCAAGCTCTTTGAAAGAGTAATTGCGAAGCGCCTCGTCGAGCACCTCTCAAGAGTGGGGCCGGTCCTGGCGGATGGCCAATATGGTTTCCGCCAGAGGCGCTCCACCGTGGATGCCATCATGCGCGTGAGGGCTCTGGCGGAGGATGCAGTAGCCCGGGGTGAGGTGATGTTGGCGGTGTCCCTGGACATCGCCAACGCGTTCAACACCTTGCCCTGGAGTTGCATTAGGGAGGCGCTCGTGTATCACGAAGTGCCTCTCTACCTCCGCCGCATAGTCGGGGCGTATTTGACGGAGAGAGCCGTCATCTACCCAACCGTGACCGGTCTCGGTCGGCGTGAAATGTCGTGCGGTGTTCCACAGGGATCGGTCCTGGGGCCGCTCCTGTGGAACATCGGATACGACTGGGTGCTTCGCGGTGAGCTCGTAGGCGGTGCCGCCGTCACGTGCTACGCGGACGACACGCTCGTGACGGCGTGCGGGGCGACGTACCGCGAAGCGACCCGAAAGGCCACGACCGCGGTTGCCCAAGTCGTTAGGCGGATCCGGCGGCTGGGTCTCGAGGTGGCCCTGCATAAAACCGAGGCCCTGTTCTTCCATGGGCCTCGGAGCAAGCCACCCGAGGGATCCAGTCTCATCGTGGGAGGAAATCGCATCGGCATCAAGCCCCAAATGAAATATTTGGGGCTCGTGCTCGACGGCCGATGGGACTTCGGAGAGCACATCCGAAGTCTGGCCCCCAAATTGAAGGGCACAGCTCTTGCTCTGGCTCGGCTGTTGCCCAACATGAGGGGGCCCGATGACTCCTACAGGAGACTCTACGCGGGGATCGTGCGGTCCATGGCCCTGTATGGGTGCCCAATATGGGCGGAGGCCCTGAGGACCAGAACTGTGCAGATGCTGCGCGCTCCGCAGCGAGTTCTGGCCATCAGGGTCATCCGAGGGTACCGCACGATCTCCTTCGAGGCGGCGAGTCTCCTTGCCGGAACTCCGCCATGGGACCAGGAAGCGAGAGAGCTTTCGCAACTGTACCAGTGGCGAAAGGAGGCGCGGGAGCAGGGATGGAACCCCGAGCCTCGAGAAATCGAGGCCGTGCAGTCCCAGCTCCGCCAGGCCATCGTGGTGGAGTGGAAGGAACGACTTGGGCAACCAAGCGCAGGGCACGCCGCAATAGCGGCGGTAAGGCCCATCATGGAGGATTGGCTGGAGAGGCGACACGGAAGCCTCTCCTACCGACTGACGCAGGTGATCTCCGGGAAGGGATGCTTCGGGGACCACCTGCATCGGATCAGGAAGGAGCCAACGCCTGAGTGTCATCACTGCGACGCGAGCGAGGACTCAGGGCAGCACACGCTGGCGGACTGCCCGGCGTGGGAGGCGCCGAGGCGTGACCTCGTGGCAGCCATCGGGGTGGGAGTCCTCTCGCTCGGCAGCATGATTGCGGCAATGGTGCGGAGCGCGCCCGGGAGAGACTTAGAACTCTCCCGGTCCGCCGAGCCCGCAACTTGCTCGCCGCGCGTCGCAGGCAACTCAGGCGCCGGAGGTCGCTAAACGACCTCCGTCCTCCATGAGCGCAGGCCTGGGGGTGGCGGGTGAGGCCACCTGTCACCCCAGCAGAAGCAGGCCGGGACGGTGGGGCGACTAGCGCCCCTCCCCCAAACCGGGGCAAGACGGGGACATCGTGGTTCCCAAACCCGAGGGGGCCATCTCGAAACCGGAGATGGCCCAGGGTCAGTCGGGGTGCGAGGGATATGCTCTATGGGCAACCTTACACCCCGGCGTCTGTAGACCCGAGACGGCGTGCGGTTTTAGTCGGTTCAAGCCCGACATAACCGCCCCCGCTGGCACGCGGGGGGGTATCCGAAGGGATTTCCGCACGATAAAAAAAAAAAAAAAGGTAGGTACAGGAAACTGTTGGAGATGGCAGGTAAGGCCGCCTGTCACTCCAGCAGAAGCAGGCCGGGGTGACGGGGCGATAAACGCTCCTCCCTTTTCGGGGCAAGTTGGGGACACCGTGGTTCCCAAACCCGAGGGAGCCATCTCGAAGCCGGATATGGCCCTGGGTCAGTCGGGGTGCGGCGTAATCACTTTTCGCGGCTGTACTTTTTTTTTTTTTCGTGCGGAAATCCCTTCGGATACCCCCCCGCCGGCCAGCGGGGCGGTTATGTCGGGCTTGAACCGACTAAAACCGCACGCGTATGCGTTTATTATCTATTTACAATGGTTTATTTACTATATTATGTATTCTAATAGGGAGTAGAAATAAGGTAACATGAAATAAAATACAATTTACACTTATAGGTACGTAAACAATGACGATTTCTTCGTCGCAAACTTATAACTATTATACACGATTATTCCTAGTGTTTTGCAAATCAGTTTAATTATATACATTATTATCACTTATGTACTACCTAAATCAACCTTATATTTTAGTTGTTCTGCACAATTCTATTAAAGTTGGCGAGCTTTATATGAAATGCAAGCGTCAGCAAAATATTTAACAAAATATAAAGACTCAATAGTTTATGATAATCCATATTCAATCCTTTTCATCAAATTTCAACAAAATGCACTTGGGAATATCAAATGGCTTATCACATGAACCAGACATGATCATGCAAATTAATCTAGTTTTATAATGGTAAATACATTAATTTTTAAAGTTTTTTAAAGCAGAGGTCCATGAAGTATTGAAATAAATGTATTTAATTAGAAGAAACATATCTACCTTATTAAAACAAAATTTGCCCTAATACATTTTTTTTATTGAGTAATGGTAGTTACAACAAGTGAAACTTTCCTGGGTGTCATTATAAAAACAATACTAAAATTATAAGAACTACCCCAACTAGAAAATAGTTTTAATACAGATTGTCGAATAGGGATCTCTACTTTACGCAATATAATTTATATAACAATAGTAATTTGTTCCTAAACTGACAGTACATTGTGATTATTTGTTATTTCCTCTCGTCATCATGGGAATACAACACGAAATTGACTATTATTATGTTTATTACTAAAGCGTAACATAATATAGTTCGACGGTTCTATACAAGTTCATTCTATTTGAGCCCATAAAATACATTTTTGCGCCGAAAAGTACATGGTGAGAAATGCCGGGCAATGAAACTCATAGCATAGCTATGTAAGTAAAATTATCAACTCTTACCTGGTAATTATGGTACTGTCATCAGAATATAACACACTTATTTTTTACCCGACTGCGTATATAACTGTAGGTTATATAGTAAGGTTATGTTTTTGGCTGTCTATGTATGTATTTACGTATCTTCAACTGTAGCTCCTAAGATCCTGATATGATTGAAATAATTTACGGTGCCAATAAATTCAATATTAAGCTCTGGGTGCAATACGCTACATTTTACACACAGAACATCAACATTACGGATGTTAGATCGAAAAAAATATTTTTGTCTATCGAACCAAATGGAAGGGGAGAAAATCCCAATGTCCAAAAAAAATATATAATGGAATATTATGGAATATACCAAAAGATAAAAGTAAAATTGTATAGCATACTAGCTGATACCCGCGGCTCTGCCCGCGTGGAGGTTGGTTATGGTTTTTAGGTCATATCTCTATTTTTCTTAACCAATTGCAATAAAAAATAAGGCAGATTTTAATTCTGACCAAGACCTTCCTAATAGTAAAAACCGCATCCAAATCCGTTCAATAGTTTTTGCGACCATCGCGGACAAACAGGCAAATAAAGAAACAGACAAGGATTAAAATAATGTGTGTTCTGAATCGTTAATTTAAGAAGTTCATTCAAGTATTTTTATTACATATCTACAATGTACAGACATAACTAATTTACTATTTCAAAAGTATAATTTTGAAAGTGATTTAAAATACTACTAGCTAGATAGATGGCTATCGGTGGAGAGCTGGACCTATATTTCACTATTTAAAAAAAATATGTAACATATTTTTGAACTCTCCGTAGTCTAGTTTTTACGCCAATCTATTTCCATAACAAAAGATATAAGCCATTTTCGATGGTAAAAATCACAATTTGTCAAGTAAATAAATACACTTGAATGGAATTCATAAGAAGTATTTAGGTATATTATCAATGTTATTTGGGTAGTCACTTCACTTGCAATAAGATCAAATCAAAATCAATCAAAATCAATTTATTTTCATTTTCTTACGTGCTACATAAAACAGTGGTTGAGGCACTTCTTTTAGGTAGATAATACCTGTGTTAGAAGGCCTCGCTCTTCACATTCATAAAAAAAAGAAGCTAGTCAGGTAAGTACCTAATTGATTTTATATAACATTATAATAACAGTTTGAAGTGTGTGTGTATGTGTTTGTGTGTATAAACGTAGAAACGTATAAATAAGTGTCATGAAATCATAAAACTATGAGCCGACATGGCGGCCTTTCACAATCCAATTAATTTACTCATTAAATCCCAGATGGTAAGATCAGATATCAATTTTAAGTAATATTTTTAAGAAAACATCTTTGCAACTTATTCATTCTATGGGCGTAAGTTTTAAGCGGTTTAAATAATACTTAATTAATCTTTTGTTAGATTACCTACTCGTAATTTTAGTGGATGCTAATAATATCTTTGAATTTATAGATTTGTTTTTATTATCTGACTCATGATTGATCATACTTGTAAGTTTACCTACTTCCAATAGGGTTCGTCAATAAACACAATTAAAATAAATAATACATAATAAGCAAAGGCAACATAAAAAATAAAACACTTCTTTTCTAGCGAAAACAATTTCAGCTTGTAACTGTTTAATGTGAAATGGCATTAAAAGAAATATAATTTACGCAAATTTATCCCTAGTGGCTGCGATCACGGAATATAAGCCCGGCCATTGCACTACCTTGGCGAAATCCAATACTAAACAATCAATTAAGCTTAACTGTAGGGGTTAACATATTTAGGTACTGGTAGTTTGGATTACTAGTATTCTTTAAAAATAATATTTTAAGTGAACCGATATTATCCCATTCTTTTGCTTCTCAATACTTGTGGACATCGGCAGCTGGCTAGTACAAGATCGTACATTCACTTAAAATTTTGTTAAACACTAACAAATCCACAGAAGATCTTTAAATATATAAATAAATTAATAAATAAGTAAGTATTTTTCTAATGGTCAGAGGACAAATTCAGGATCACCTTCTTAAGTCAAAATATGACTTGTACCTAATTTACAATAAGACCTGCTTGTGATACCTAACTCCATGAACTGCTGATCCGTTCTCAGTGAAATCACATAAGATTTACATCAAAAACTTCAAAGCTGCAAACAATAAGAATCACCTTTATAACGACTTAAGAAAGCAATAAAAAGCTAACCAATCCCCGAGCGTCGGGCCTCCATTGGCGAGGTCGATGTCAACCAGGAACAGGTCCTGTGACATCACAGTCTATAAAAAAGTACCCTGTGTAATTATACGCACGTTGGATTGTATACTGGCGACGTTACTGAATAATGGAAAAGGTGTATTATACATTTTTATATGTTTAACGTGATAAGCAAAAAGTAGGTTTGTTCCATTGATATTATCGAACAGTAGGAATCAGCTTTCGATCCAAACTAGAATATTTAGATTTATCAAATATAAGTAATATACGATATAAGAATTAGGCTTCGACTTATATTACAAATTAGTTGATTCCCGCGGCTACGAGCGCGGAGATCGGTTGTCGTTTTTTGGTCATATCTCCGGTTCTACTTGACCAAATTGCAATCACACATATGACAGATTTAAAGTCTGACCAAGACCTTTCTAATAAAATACCGCATCAAAATCCGTGCAGTAGTTCTTGCGTCCATCGCGAACAAACAGACAAGAATACGAAAAAATATTATTTTGTACGGTATCGTTCATTTAACATAACCCATGATTTTTTTGTTAAATATTGCAGATATTTATATGTAGGTACAAACACAACTTAGGGCACGCCGCAATAGTGGCGGTAAGACCCATCATGGAGGATTGGCTAGAGAGGCGACACGGAAGCCTCTACTATTAAATTACTAGATTAAGTGTATAGGTATATATGTATATCATATATATATATAAACAATAGATACTATATAAACATTTAAAGTGGACAGACCATTACAAAGCATGTCAGGAAATTATATGCATGAGCTCTTCAGTATTTGTATAATTCAGACTTTTTAACCATGAGACTAAGGCTTTTTTACAGTCATGGAAGACCATAGGGTAAATACACAATATTCTGTTAATTTTATTATATAAATAGGCCGACTGTCTATTAAATTGCTTACTCGCAAATGTGGTAGCAACAGTGCTAGCGGGAGCTACATTGTGCTTAACTCTTTTCTTAAGAAGTTTGGGGTCGAAGTTCAGTTTTACGTGTACTTTTAGGACATTAAGAAGAATATAAAGTTGCCTAACTGTTTGTACATTACATAATTTGTAAAGTTCAGTAGTGGGGTATTTGTATGGTTTAAAATACATAACTTTGATAACAGACCTTTGAGCCCTTTCCAGTTCAATGAATTTAGTTTTATTAGCACCCCCCCACACTGGTATGCAATATGATAGTACGGATTGTACTAGTGAAATATATATTTTCATTAGTGTTTCAGGTGTTGTAACATGTCGTAAATTTATAAAGACCCACTTAAATTTTCTAACCCGATTTGCGAGTAATTCTAGATGAGAGTGCCATGAGAGTCTTTGATCAAACATGACACCGAGATACTTTAGATTATCTACTTTCGCAATTGGGTCACAGTTGCAGTCATTTATTAGCGAATTACTACACTTATGTATTCGGAGCTCAAAGCCCACTGGAGGTTGGTAAGAATCATAAATTGAGAAACACATGTAATTAGTTTTAGTAGTATTTAAAGTAAGAATATTTTTACTAAGCCAATCGGCCACAACAGACAAACCAGCCTCCGCGTGCCTCTGAACTTCAATCCATGATCCCCCAGTAAACACAACTGCTGTATCATCGGCATAGGAAAATATACGTCCGGAAGTAACATTTAAATTGCATAAATCATTGATATAGATCAAGAAGAGGGTGGGACCAATGACACTGCCTTGGGGCACCCCGTAGACAACATCTTCATGCTCACTAACGTGCGTGCCTAATTTCACTTGCTGTTGACGTTCTGAAAGATAGCTTGTGAATGCCAATGCATTCAAGCTTTTTTAAGAGGGTGGGTACAGATACGGTGTCAAATGCTTTTTTTATCTCCAGGAAGGCAGCTAAGCATTTCTTACCCCTATCTAGGCTGGTAACGATATGGGAACTAATTGAAGAAACGGCGCCTTCAGTTGAAAGCCCCTTACGGAAACCGTATTGTGAGGGAGATAGGATGTTGTGATCACTTAGGTAGCTGATTAACCTTTTGTTAAGCAATCTTTCCAATATTTTAGAAATCACAGGCAACACTGAGATGGGTCGGTAATTATTGACGTCATTCCTGTCCCCACCCTTATATACAGGGGTTACTAAGGATCTTTTCAGAGCTTTAGGAAATATGCCAGTACTAAAACAAATATTGGCCAGGTAGCTGATTATAGGGACCAGTATGGGGGCTGACAATTTTAGGAATCGGGTGGGAATGTTATCCACTCCTGGGGAACTATTTGAGTCTAGGCTCATCAGTACACATTCCACTTCTGAAGGATCTGTCTTAAGTAGAACAAATGATGTCAACATAGTGCTTTTTAGTGTGGTCGTGTAATCACGACAGTATCCACTACTATTCATTACACTTTCCGCCTATGTTGACCGACATTCACAAAGAATTTATTAACAAAGTTTACAGACTCATTAGGGGAAGTAGAGTTATGTAATAAATTTAAATTCGATACTTTTGTGGGTTTATAATGCGTAATATCATTAATAGTTTGCCATAAAAGTTTATTATTGTGAGTAGACTCCGATAGCTTTCTTTTATCATATTGACGTCTTAATTTCTTTATAAGATTGTTACAAAAATTTCGGTAGCGTCGATATGTAAGCCTAAGAATCTCTGCATACGGTTCCTATTTCTTATACACCTGAGAACTCCTTCAGTAATCCAGGGTTTGACGATACGCTTAGAATACGGGATAGTTATATTTTTTGTATGCGTAGCAAGGGAATCTGTGATTTTCTTAATTAGCGCATCAGTAAACGAGTTAGGATCTTCATGAAAGTATAGTTCCTGAAGATTAGAGTTTTGTAACATATTAAGTGCCTTTTCATAATCTACAATAACTTTATATTTAGAGGGGGAAGGTGAAAACGACTTCGTTACATGTGATAGACTTAGTACAACAGAGTGATGGTCCGTGATGGTAGTATCGAGCACAGCAACAGACGCAGTGGTATTACATTTATTTATTTTTAAAATAAAATGGTCTATGCATCTACACTCTCTTGTAGAGAAACAATGTGCTGAAAGAAAACCATGATGGGACATCATGTTTAGGTAATATTCTCTATTATTCTTATCATAGGTGGTATAATTTGTACTCTCTATTAAATTAATGTTTATGTCTCCAGTAATAATTATACGGCTATGCGTTTTAATATTTTCAAGATGGGTGTCAACCGATTTTATAAAACTATCCGCTACAAGGTTGGAGGGAGAGCGATAAATACCTAGTATAGTAAAGTCAGATGTAGTTATTTGCAGACATGAAGCGTGCTGTAAAATAATTTCCTGTACATTTATTCGTAAACTATTTTTTACGTAGGCCACCACTCCATCATTTTGGTTCAGCAAGTTTGTTGTGTAATATGAATTATAATTAGTTATGTTCGGAATTTGTTTATTGGGATCTAGGCGGCATTCAGTAAAAACCATTATATATATGTCAAGCTGCAATTTGGATAACGAAGTTAGAAAATCATCTAAGTTACTATAAATACTTCTTATATTTTGAGATATAATGTTTAAGTTAGAGTTTAAGAAATGAGGAAAATACTTTTTTGTCAAATTTTGTGCCGAGCATTCTACAGCATACGCAATTTCCATATCATCTAATTCTTGAAAAGTTCTTAGAGAGCTAGCCATGTCGAGCGAATGTTATATTTATAAGTTGTATCCGAGAGGGACTTTTTTTTGTCTTAACGTGAGTTATAATATGGTTCCATAAAACATTAAGTTGGCAATAATAATATAGGATTAGAGCGGGTAGTATCGTCAAGTAAATAGGTGCATCATTATGTACTATATTGCAAATAGAATATTCATATTTTAGCGCGTCTGAGTGGTTATGTATAGTCTTTATAATATAATTTGCATGCAGAAAATATGTTCTATGTAGTGTTAATAGTCTAGGGAAATACAAGCTCGTGCTCGTTATAAAATATTTATATATAAATGTGTGTGAGTTAAAGTGTAAATATTTAGTAGAATGTGTATTATACTGAGAATATGTTGTGTATAAAGTATATCTTTGTAAGTTAGATTGTGTCCTTAATTCTATTATTATTTTTACAATCTTGAATATTTTGTACGTAATTAGTATGAAAAGCTATATTACAGTTCAGCTGTACATCCGTGAGTCAATCTTCCGAAAGCAATTTGTGTATTTGAGCCTCATTTTTAATATTGATGGTGGGAGACTCGTCGCTTTTTCTTATAAAGACTTTGCCAAACGAAGTCCAGCAGAACTTGTATTTCTTTGAGGACTTTAAGTCTCTGGCTAAAAAGAACAGTCGTGCGCCTCTTGCGGTTAACTGCTCAGATACATAAATTGGTGTATCCTCATTAGCTTTTAACCCCAGATGTTTTGCTTAGAGTTTATATTTACTATGGGAGTTAAAAGCTTTACACTTGGTTAAAAAGCTTTGTTTCAAAATCGAAGACCCAGTTTCTACGATGATTGGAGTATTTTTTGCCTCCTTCTTCTTATTCTGGACACGGTAAATATCTTTAATATCTGAAGTCTCTAATTTACAGTTGATATTTGTTGACAATTTTATGACCATGGTCACTAGATCTTCTTTAGACTCTTGCTTACAAATCGGAACGTTTTTTATTTCAATGTTACTCTTGCGTGACATGCGTTGCAATTCCTCATTTTTTTCTTCCAAGATAACCATGTACTCCTTATCCTTCTTAGCCTGGATTTCCAACTGATCCATCCTTTTTTTTAGCTCCTCATATGGTTGTGCGAAAAAACTAAGCGATGCTTCAATATTCCGGTTAGTTTCCTTTATTTCTTTTAAATTAGATTTTATTTCCGTGAGTTCCTTTTTTTGAGCGCTTAGTAAAGAGGTCATCATTTTCTTTATTTCCTCCTTAAAACCAGTAAGATCGGTAGGCGAATCTGCAGTTCTCCTTCTTTTGTGACGTGATACAAAGTTTTCAGGAGTAGTATCTTTATCGCTCATTGTATTTATATTAGATTCTGAGAGAGATTTATCCATTTAGGTACCAGGCAATAATGAGTTAAAAGGATTGTAATACACGAGCGTAGCAGTGTCCACAGTACAAAGGAATCCCAGTAGCCAGTAAAAGCGAAGCACAAGTTGTGATTTAAATATGGCGTATGCGGAAGCCAATAGCTTAATTAGGTAGGTGTGGCCTTCTAGGTGATTAGTGCAGTAGGCGTGGCTACGGTAGCGAGCAGGTAATAAGGTACCAGGGCAGCAGCAATAACGAAGAGTATGTACTCACAGTAACAGCTACCGCGAGTAAGTTCGTCCAGTTTATGCACTCCTACTACACAGCACAATTGTTTTTACTATTTAATTTTAAATAAACTTTAATAAATAAATGCAAAATACTGTTAGGCACGTTTACACCTGGCGGTGGTCCGGGGGGAAAGAGTGGATATGAAGATACCGATTAAAACTACGGATATACAAACCCGATAACAAAAGTATAAACAGGCGCTACCTTCATGGCTTCAAAGGGAAATCCCCAAGTCTTTTAAATAGCTGGTTTGCAGAATTCAAGCGCGGTCGTGTCAATCTCAGAGAACATTGATGTTGTGCGTAGTATGATTGAAACAGGCAGTAATGTGACCTACCATGAGATTCGTGCAGAGACGTATTTATCCTAGGGCCAAGGGCCAAGGGGACCATTGCCTAAGGCCGCAAGCTGCGGCCGCCCCTCGCCGCCTTCTCTGGGCGCCTTTTATTGTCAAGTTTACTTTTTTTACGTGCGGAAATCCTCACGTATACCCCTTGACCCTAACTAACATACATACTAGTATAAATATGCAGAGCAACCTAATAAAAAATTCTAAAGGCTCTGAGGATGACCCGAAATATAAATAAATAAACGTTCTAGGACATTCTACACAGCATCTAGACATAAATGAAGCATAGCTTAACTAGCTTGTGTCCCCTTTTTTTTTTTTTTTTTTAACGTGCGGAAATCCCTTCGGATACCCCCCCGCCGGCCTGCGGGGGTGGTTATGTCGTGTCTCGACTAAAACCGCACGGTGTCCTCCCCAAGTGTCCGTTGCCGGGCACCCCGGGTAAGCCCTCGAAAGGATAACCCCAGGGTTGCCGGCGGACTTTGGCCGCCACCGCGGCCACGCCTGGTGGGGTCGGGTTTTATTCCGCTTCGGTGAGTTGGCAGGCGTGTGTAGGGCACACACGACACGCCTCCGCCACGGCCTGCTTCTGTAAGGACGGCGAGTCGGCCAAATGCCGTCCTCAGGCCCCGATCATGGAGGTCGGTAGTCCCGGGCGTAGATGAGTCTGCGGCGACCTCGCCGCAGACTGCGGAACTCGGGGGGCAGGGTTCTCTCCCGCTCCCTCTCTGCCGTCTCTTTCGCGCGCATTACCTGCTCGCAGAAAGAGGCGGCGGCGTGCCACTTGCTCCCGTCGGACACCACGGCCCTCACCATGGTTTCCAACGAGAGAACGTCCACGCCCAGGACCGCAACGAGATCCCGGCGTTGACTCGCCCACGCAGGGCACTCCACCAGCGTGTGGAGCGCCGTGTCTTCGCCAGGATCCTCGCAGTGCTGGCACTGCGGCGTTGTCTCCCGGTGGATGCGCCACAGATACTTACCGAAACACCCGTGTCCGGTAACCATCTGGCACATCCGGTAGGAGAGGTCCCCATGGTCCCTCTCCAACCACTCCTTCATGATCGGTCTCACCGCCGCAATGGTGGATTCCCCCCACCTGGGGTGCTCAAGTCGCACCCTCCATGTCTCCATGAGTTCCTGACGGAGCAGGGACCGCTGAGCCCTGATTTCTCGGGGCTCTGGCCTATGGCCCTGCTCCAGCGCCTCCTTGCGCCACTGGTACAGCAGCGCAAGGGCTCTCGTTTCCAGGTCCCATGGAGGGGTCCCGGCTAGGAGACATGCCGCCTCGACGGAGATCGTGCGATACCCCCTGATGACTCTGACGGCCATCGCTTTTAACGGGCTGTTTAGTACAGCCACGTTGCGGGCCGCCAGAGTCTCTGCCCATACTGGGGCCCCGTACAGGGCCATGCTTCGCACGATCCCCAGGTACAGTCTCCTAGTGGGGGCGTTGGGTCCCTTAACATTAGGCATCAGCCGTGATAGCGCGGCCGCAGCCCCCCTCAGTTTCGGCACCAGACTTCGGAGATGAGGTCCGAAGTCCCATCGGCTATCGAGTACGAGCCCAAGGTACTTCATCGTGGGCTCGATGCCGATGCTTACGCCCCCTACGGTTATGCTGGTTCCCGCAGGTGGCCCCCTCCGAGGCCCGTGAAAACACATAGCCTCGGATTTGTGGAGAGCCACCTCGAGTCCCAGCCGCCGTATTCGACCCACGAATTGAGCAACCCCTGCCGTGGCCTTTAGTGCCGCGCTTCGGTGCGTTGCTCCCCGCGCCATAACGAGGGAGTCGTCAGCATAACATGTTATGCTGACACCCTCGAGCAACGAACCGCGCAGCACCCAGTCGTATCCGATGTTCCACAGGAGTGGCCCTAGGACCGACCCCTGCGGAACATCGCACGACACTTCTCGCCACCCTGGCCCTAGCCAGCTCGGGTAAACTATAGCCCTCTCGGATAGGTATGCCTCGACAATGCGGCGGAGGTAAGGAGGCACTCCGTGATACGCGAGCGCCTCCCTAACGCAGCTCCAGGGTAGGGTGTTGAAGGCGTTGGCGATGTCGAGAGACACCGCCACCACCACCCCACCCCGCGAGACTACTTCCTCCGCCAGGCGCCTAACGCGCATGATCGCTTCCACGGTGGAGCGCCCCCGGCGGAAACCGAACTGGTTGTCCGCCAGATCTGGCCCCACGTTCGTGAGATGCTCGACGAGGCGCTCTGCAATAATCCGCTCAAAGAGCTTGCACACCTCGTCGAGCAACACGATCGGCCGGTAACCGGATGGCTGGTCCGCCGGCCGCCCCTTTGGAAACTGGCTCCTTTCGAGGCATGCGCTAAAGAGCGCCACCAGTCGAGGCCCTAGTTCCTCCAGGGCCAGGACCCATGCTCGGCCTGGAATGCCGTCGGGTCCGGGGGCAGTGCATTTCCGGGCTTTAAGCCGGAGCACTGCTACCCCCAGTTCTCTCCCTCTCTCCCAGTACTCTCCCTGACTTCGGGCACATCGCTCTCGCTATTATCAGCGTCAGGCGCCTGAGGCGGAGCCATACGCGGAGGGACATGCTCCTCCGCTCTCGCTGGGAACAAGGAGCCCAGTATCCCCTCCAGCCGCTCCGGCTGGAGGCTCTGGGTCAGTAGGGGCGCCCTTGGGCGGATTTTGCCCCTGACCGCAAGGTAAGGACGCCCCCATTGGTTCTGCTCCAGAGACTCCAGCAGCTCTTCGCGGGCCCGCCGTTTGGCCTGCTTAATGGCTTCCTGGAGGGTCCTCTTGGAGGCCCCCTTGTACACCTCATACAGCTTCGCCTCTCGGGCTGCCGCATCGTCTGGGCGGCGACGCCTCCGGCGAAACCTCGTGTACTGGCGGCGAGCGGTCACGCACGCTGCTCGCAGCTGTGCGATCTCCACTGACCACCAGTACATCTGTTTCTTTGCCGGGACGGGCTTAACCCTAGGCATCGCCGCATCGCAGATATGCGACATGGCTCTCCTGAACCATTCCGCCTCTGCGTCGACATCGGCAGGCCTGGCCAGTGACGGAATCCAGGCCTGCACTATTGATGCCTCCAGAAGAGCCTCCCGATCCAGGCGTCTGAGCGCCCAACGTGGATCCGGGGGATTCGCGATTGTCGGCGGCAGGTTAGTTGGAGGGGAGACGTTTTTTTTTTTTTTTTTTGAATAGGGGTCCGCTAGAATATTATATTGTAGCGAGACCCCCCTTGTGTACCCGCGCGTTAGGTTCGCGCGGTCCTTATTTACGGATTAAGTTTTTATTACGATTAAGTTGTGAAAATGAAGAATAATGTCTGAAGGTTTTATACTTTATGTAGAGCTTTAATTTTTCAGAGTAAAATGCGAAGTTGAGAATTTTAAGTATCTGAATGTATTGACTGGACTGAACTTTAATAATAATCATGTAATAGTGTTTAATTTTTTGAGCCATTTGGGCTATTCTATTGGGACAATTTAGTAGGATTCCAAATATATTTGTTGAAGTCGAAAAGGGGGTTATTGCTTCGATTTGTGTCGAGTTGAATAAGTTTGTGTTCCATGTGTGCTTATTATTCTAACGGTTTATTGAGCGGTTTATTGTATAATAAACTACAAAATGCCCGGTGTGTTAAAATGTACGTGTGTCTTAGTAATGTAGTGTAGCTGTAGATGTGTGGCATGTAACTATTTATATATATTATTACTATATATATTATTTTAGTATCGAGAATTGTGTTTTTAATGCTGGTACTGTGTAGTGATACTTTGTGTATTGTATAGTATTTTTGTGTCTTAGTGTATTTGTTTTTCTTTATTTATTGCCAAAAATTCTTTGAGTTAGGAAGTACAAGTTTAGTTTTACGTGGTTTTAAATTGAATGATTTGTTTATTTCTGTTATATTATTTTAGTGTTTGAATGTTACAATGCATATTTTTTAAAATACCATTATAGCATATCAATTTATATTATGAGGCCTAAAGTGAATTTATAAAATTGGTTTGTAATTGAATTTTCTAATTAATTTGTTAACTTGTACTCCTATGGAGTGCGGTGCGATGGCTGGATCACTCTAGCAATAGGCTACAGCAGCTCGAGCCATCGCGTCCCACTTCCTCCTAATAGGGCAGTCGCTAGAGAACGCATTATGCTGTAAGAGCGGCAGTTTAGCACGTGCGCAGTTAATGCAGTTCAAGTGCTCGGGTGCGTTTGTTTCGGGGCACTCCTTCTGGAGGTGCTTATCCCCGCATCCGCTGCAAAGGTCATTGGGTTCCGAGCAGAACTTCCGCGTATGACCGTAACCCAGGCAGCGGGTGCATTGGATTAAGGGCGATTGGTCCTCCACAGAGACTCTTTGGAGGTCTACGTGAAGTTTTCTCGCTTCAATCGCCCTTTTCCAAATTGCTGGTGATACGCTTAAAACGTAGTGGGTGGTGAGCGGGTTCCGGGCTTTCTTTTTATACTTCACCATCATCCTGTTGTCTTCGTCCTTGAGGTCGCCAAACACCCCCCGGTTCTGGTTTCGAAGGGCTGCTAGGACTTCGGTATCACTGTGTACCAATAGAACGCCTTTCAATACCAGAAGCGGGTCCTTATTTTTGACAATCTCAACGACAAGACAATCCCCAGCTTCCTCTATTATCCTCTTCTGAACTTTGTTCCTTTCCTCTTGGGTTCTACAACTCATGATGATTTTCCTATCTCTACCCTTCCGGACTCGCTCCACCGTCACCCAACCCTCATTTGCCTTCATAACTTTCCTTATTTTTTCTAATACCCTATCCCCTGTTTCTATTTCATCCCTCGAGGAGACAACTACGGAGTGCAGGGCCGCAGGTTCCGGTGACTCAACCCTAGTTTTGCCTCCGGCTGCCACACTCGCGTATGTTGCCCTCTCGAGGGTTTCATTTTGCCTTTCTATGGCGTCCTTTAGTGCCTCCAATCTATTTTCATTTTCCTGCCGCCCCTCCATTAGCTCTCTCATTTCGCTCAACCTCTTCCCATTATCTCTTATGAGGCTCATCTGCTCCTCTAGCTTCGCCAGTAGGATGTTGCTACATGCAACTCCCTCGTGCGCTATTGGTTCAGCTTCCCCACCCTTTACTAGCTTCACACGCTCTATCTTCTTCCTGGATTTATTCGGAGGTATAGGGGGAGGAGTGGCCGACTTAGCAAACTCTGCCCCTTTCACCAGGTAGTAAAGATCCTTTACAGCCGAGGTGACCGCAATTTTTATCTCGGTCTTTAAGTTTCGTGCGCTATTGAGCTGAGCTAGAGCCCTTTGCAGGCACCGCCTTGCCTCCCTCACTCGATGCTGCGGAGTACCAGGCATCGCATCCGGGGACGCCCCCGCCGTTTCTGCCGAAGCCTGAGGTACACTATTACCTAGAGAGGTATCAGAGTTCGACGTATGCTGCGAGTGTTCCGCCAGGAAAGCCGCGGTGGACGAGGAAAGCGGTGACTGCCGAGCTCTGAGCTCGCGCAGATCCTCGGATATGTAGATCGCGTTGGGTACGTTGTTGTAATCACCCAAGTCGCGATCTTCTGTGTCCTCAGCGAAGGTTAGTTTCCTAACAAGTACACGCGGTGATTCAATAGTTGCCATATTGGTATAAGCGAATGGTGGTAGAACCAAATACAATTATGTATTTGCAATAGCAGGTAGCACCAAATAATTTGAATCTAAAACTACGGTAAGTGTAAAAGTGTAAAATAAGCTGTTAACAATACTAGGCTGAACTGGTTCCAAAAGGGAACCAGAACACTATATTTAAGAAATATCACAGATAACAATATACAATCACAAACAAAGAGAATAAAATTGCAAGTTGCGACCTATCAGTAAACACGAACCCAAATTTCGGAGCACAGCTTTCCACCTTTCGGAATCTCCGCCCTAACGGAATCCACCTTTTTTTTTTTTTTTTTTTTATCGTGCGGAAATCCCTTCGGATACCCCCCCGCCGGCCAGCGGGGGCGGTTATGTCGGGCTTGCACCGACTAAAACCGCACGCCGTCTCGGGTCTTCAGACGCTTAAGCAGTTATCCGTGGGCGGGCGGGCGAGCGAATTTTTTCCAAAATTTGCAAATAACTCAAAAAGTATAGGTCCCAGAGAGACGGTTGAGGTGTCCGAAGACGCGCGTCGTCAGCGCGCTCACAACGGTGTTACCAGATGAAGGACCTCAATGAAGAAAATTTTTGAAAAACCCGGAAAACTAAATTTTGACGTGACCAAATCGGCCTTAACTGTAGCTACTGTCGCGACTATACGTCCCAGCTCAACGGGATTGGTGGCGTTCGACGCGGGGCGCCCGCCTGTTCCCAAAAACGTGAGTAGAACGATAGCCGCGTATAGAAAAATGTTGAAATATTGATAAAAAACCAAAAATTCGGTAATCCGCGTGAAAATGCGAACAAACCCGGGAAATCTGGAGTCAGATGGTGACAGCCGCGAAGGGCTGAGTCGTACCAGTTCCCACAGGTATCACAAAACACGGGCACCTTGCGTAAATTTCGAAAAAATGTAAAACAAATTTATGTTAGCCAAATTAGTAAAAATCAAGGGGAAATGCCCCGAAAATTGCCAAAATATTGATCCTATATACGCGTGTGTGGTGTCAAACGACGCGGGGCGTTCTTGTGAACGCTGCTGTGATGATAGCACTCCAGGTGCCTATACAAAAAACACACAAAATATGCAGATTGCTGTCAAAAGTCAGTGTAAAAAACAGAAAAACAATGAAAATTTGAGATTTTCCTAGGAAAATCGTCACAACAATACAAGATTCGTGTAGGGCTCGGCCGTACGAGTAAAATGATATATGACAGTCGATATATGCTACTGATTTAAAAGTTTTTGATCAGTCCGGAGGGGAGACGTTGAACCGAATATACTTGTGGTCGGAATCCGTCTCCTCCTCCTCCACCACGCGCCAACCCTGGACGCGGCGGGCGAGAGCAGGGGTCGCGAATGCGATATCCACGACCGAGCTGAGCCCCCGCCGCTCTCAGGTGGCGACACTCCCCCGGTTGAGGACCTCTAGACCACGGGTGTTGGCCCAGTCCTCCAGTACTCGCCCCTTGTCATTGGTTTCCCGGGAGCCCCAGGCCTGAGACCAGGAGTTGAAGTCTCCCAGGACCAAGACAGGGCGAGGACGGCACGCAGCGAGAACAATGTCCAGTTCAGCGAGCCTTAGCTCAAGCTCGTACTGGTCAAGGCTTGGCGAGAAGTAGACGGCCACGACAGCCAAGCCCTCATAGTCCGCCGCGACACAGCCTCTGCACCTTGCAATGAGTGCAAGGCGCGAGGTGTCCGCGGCGGACCCCCCGAAGACGGTCGCTACGCCGTCCAGGTCCACCGGGCTTCCGGGGTGGACCCAGTACGGCTCAGCGACCACGACCACATTGATAGACCACTCCACGATGCTCTGGTACAGAAGATCCTGAGCACCGGTGCAGTGGTTTATGTTCGCCTGCAGGATGCGGATTGGTGTGTCCATTAATGGACGTCCATCTCCGCATCCCGCTGCGAATGTGGCCGCTCCTGAACGGCACCCCCGCTACCCGTTGCGGACGAACGGGGCTTTGGCCTCGAGGCGGCGCAGGTTCTGCTGTCCGCCCGGTGCTCCGCCGCTTTGCCCTCCGCTACGCATTTGTAGCAGCGCGGCGGAGCATCACAAGCACTGGCCTTGTGCCCGGGCTGACTGCAGCGGAAGCACCGATCCCCCACGGTGTCTCCCGCTGTGCACTGCACTCCCACATGCCCCACGGCCAGGCACCTGAAGCACCTGGTCTCGCGGGGCTGCAGGAGTTGCACCCGCGCCTTTAGGAAGCCCCCAACGAGGAGGCTCCGTTCGTCCGCAATTTTCTGCGCCGCTGCGACGGGGCAGTTGACGACTGCCGTGCCGTGACCCGTGGAGCTGAAGCGGATTTCTCCAGCTCTCACCTGATCACGGGGGCAGCCGCCCGCCTCCACGACGGCGGAGATGACTTCCTCCGTCGTGGCCGCGTCATCCAGACCCGAAATGCGCAAACCTGCGCATTTGTTGGGTCTGGTGACGCGGACGGCTTCGGTATCCAGCGACTCCCTCAGCTTGGCCGCTAGGGCGTCGGCTTTGGGGCCGCTGGTGGCGCCGGAGACCTCGAGGAGGCGAGCTCCGGTGCGAGTTGTTTTGCACCGGAGCCCCCCCTCAATCTCGAGGGCCTTGAGGTCCACTGAGGCTTTAACCTGCCTCAGGACCTGGGCGTACCCCACGCCCTTCTCCACTCCCTCCGTCGTCACCGTCAGGACGACGGCAGTGGAGCGTGGGGCGCGGAGCCTCTTCGGCGCCTTCGCCGCAGCGGCTTTTGCCGCCTTCTTAGCCGCCTTTTTGGCGGCTTTTTTCGCCTTTTTAGCGGCTCCCGCTACCACCCATTCCTCCCCTCTGGAGGAAATATATATATTTATATATATATATAGATATATATTTATATATATATAGATATTATACCAGTGGATAAGATAGAAATCGACAACGGAATTATAATTTCATGTCATTTTCACAACATTTCGAGGGTGTACCACAGGGGACAACTCTGAGCTCGCTTCTATACAGTCATAATATATGAGGACAACCACCATGAAACACTGAACACTTTAGGTAACAGTATAAATAATAAAATAACATTAAATAAATTGCGAAACAATTCGTTAAAGTTCTGTTTTAATTTAGTTTTATTAAACTTTCAACTTCATGATATAAGTTATCCTAAAAATATATATCAACTCTTCTTCATCGCGAACTTGCATCTGTTTTATTTATAAATTCATCTTGCATACATTCTAAAAACAGCTTGGCTCTATAGCAACCCTTCTTTCCATCACTAATTTCTTCTTTGTTGACTGAAATAAAAAAATGAATGTGAATGTGTTGTCATTTATTTTTTGTTTTTATTTGGAATTATTATATTAAAAGAAAATATATTCATAGAGAGTCAGTCGATTATATCATGCCATCCTAAATTTATTAATAGTACATTTGCATCTCATCTTTAAAGTACCTACACTCAATACTGACCTTTAGAGCAATTTTGCGTGACACCCATGAGTTCAGTGAGTTTTTCCTCATTTTCTACATATTCTTTAACAATTTCCGATATCTTCTGAACATCAACCATACCGCTTTTGTCAAACTAAAAATGATAGAAAGCAATAATTTTACATACGTAGTTGCATATACTCAAATCTTACGCCTACGCCATTCGTAAAGTTATCAGCCCAATATGCTCCTGTCTTAAATTCGCTCACCTCATGAGCCATCTCGTTAAACCGCCATCAAACCTATCGATTTCGTTCTTCGTACGCGTTAAGTTCGGAATAGATCAAGGTATGTTTATTTCTGCATTCTCGATACTAACACGTAAGTATTAAGTCATTTTATTTAACTGGCCGGATCAGGTGATGTAGTCCACTCGTATTAAATTGACAATTCGTTCGAAATAGAGAAATAAGTAACATCGAAATCAATTCTGCCCGATTCCTTAATATAATAGCGTGATGATATAAATTATGAAATGTTTATGCGTCTTTAATCTACTATATTTTATATGTGTGTATCTCTGTGGAGTTTCGAGATTTTACATTTTATTGCTTTTACCTTTAAGGTGTAGCGTGATGAGTTATAGTCCGAATTTTGACCATGTCTGAGATCGGCTGAATTACAAAATTTCGTTAAGATCTACTTTGCAATACTAAAGTTGTCATCAATAATAGTTTAGACCGATTTTGCTTCACTGCTCCTATCATAACTATAATAGCGTGATGATATATAGCACAATTTATGATTATGCCCTAGAAGGATGTTAAAATGCAAAATGGCTCTCATGATTCATATAATTATGGTACAAGTTATTTTCATTATATTATTTTAATATACATTGGATGAACTACTAATTCAATTGAACTTTAAAAAAATACGATTTTACGATAAATATTGTATAATAAAAAGTACTTACGTATCCAGTTCTTTTTAAAACACAACTAAGGAGACAAAAGTAATCCTCAGAATCATTTTTCTCTAATTCCAAGACTTTTTCTTTTGTAAGGTTGTTTTCTTTATAACACTCCTTAACAGATGGATGCATTAAAACGCTTTCTGTCATAACCTTCCTCAAAGCCTAAAATTTGGTAAACGAAAGTCAAATCACTCACTCAATGTATTTACTGCAATACTTACCTATATACTTGGCGCATAAACTTACATTATAGCTGCCAATAAAAACCATTAAAACTATAACTATAGACCACAATTTGAAACGAACCATTTCCAGAACAATTCAAATTACTACTTTATTGGTTTGTCGCTTTTTCATGTTTGAATGAATTTAATGGAAAAGTCACATTTATATAGAATGACTGTAATTTTCATTCTAAATATGTCTGTGACAATAGTGATAATTTTATAATTCACACGTCAATCTAGAAATAATCATGGTTTTCAGTCAAAAGGATGAAAAGAACAACGTCTGAAGGCAAACTAAAGTCATTGTTACGAAACGACCAGGCATTTTGACTAATGTAAAGTCATAACTTGAAGTGTCAGTTAAAAGCATTAGATACACTTAAATAGTGCTACCCTGCCCCTGATAATGAAAAGGACGTATTTAGCACTTTTTCCAAAATTGAGTTATATAATAGGTCTTTCTTTACCTATGAAATTGTCGAGTTCGTTATTCCTGTAATTTAATAGCCATTTCCATTATTTATATTTTGTTTGAAAGCTTATTTCAAGATTTTACAACTCTGTATTAAATTTTGTTTTTATTGGCCACTTGATAAATTAATTCGATCTTCAAAAACAGTACTTCCTAAATCCTATCCATTTTGATGATAAATTTCGTATTACTTAGCAGCTGTCACTTTTCAAAAATGTAATAAAAGTTGCTGTTTGTTAGCTTAATGTTGTCTCAATCATATACAAAAAAATCATAAAATTTGGATTTGTCATTCCTAAAAAAAATACAAAAATGTTAGTACTGAATCCTCCAATTTCTTCAAGAAAAACGGCAATTTCAAATGTAACGACCTAAAATATTGCCGCAATGAAAAAAAGACGAAACTGCTGATATTTATTAATTTTCTGTATCTCATTTAGTTTAGAATTTACCATAGATAAGAAAGACTCATCTCCATTATCATTTATAGTTTTATACTTCAACTAAGATGAAAGGACCCCGTTTTGATAAAAGTAAAATTAATAGACGTATTTGCGTAGGTGAGTCTAATGGTGCAATCAATAATTACTTTGATTGAAAAGTAAGAAAGGAGCAACTAATTAGTAAGTTCCACCTGTGACAATGAAAAGACGTAACCGATTATTGTGCCTAAACAGGTGTAAACAGGTAGATGTATTTTATTTTCCTGTGAAACGAAATTATACTACAATGAATACTAATTAAAAAAGACGCTAATGCGAGCCTTTACTACTTCGTGTCGCTATATGCAAAGGGTGCGGGTGGAAGGGAAATGTTTGAATACGCTTCAGTTGCGACTGAGCGGTCGTCAGGCGTAGTGTCGTTGTCGGTACCAGCACCGCCACATCTGAAGTGCTAAGAAGTCCGGCTACTTTGATCGACAAATTTGGCACCGACGAGCAAACTTGTTGCAGCTGTAACTTCGCCAGCATCCACGTGCCAGTCCGATCAACGAAGCGTACTAGAACTATAAGCAAGAGTATCGACAAACGGCAGCGTTAGCCTCAGTCCCATCGATTAAGCTTATTGTGGTGCCACAACCATCAACGACAACATTGGTGATGATGACTATCTAAAACGATATGGCCTCAGCAGTTCATATTCAGGAACGGAATTTGATTCGGATGATTAAAGACAAAGACCACCACCACTGCAGCCGCTGAATAATATGAATATTTCGTATATCCGAGTCATCAAAAGATGTTAGTGAGCCGAAGTCACACGTTCAGTAAAACCAAAACGTCGTATTTCAACTAATTACCAAGAAAGAAATAATGAGAAAATGGGAACATTGTGAAACAAAACTTACTGAGCAGCAGATTTTGCACAGAAATTGTAGGTCGGTTTAGGCTTTGTGTTGATGAATTAGTCAGTCTAATTGACTGACTGATCAGGGATCAGTCGAGTCGGGACACGGGACAAGTAATTATAATTTACGTATGGATTTAAGTGACTCTGATTTAATACTTAAAGCAAAAACAATTTAAATGATGTTTAAATTACACCTTCAAAAACATTGTGGTGTGAAATATAGACGATATATACTCTTTATCCTATTAATATCACGACAGCTAAAATACTAAGAATTAAAGCTGTAAATAACGAAATGCTATTTTCTTTCTTAGTAAAATTTCTTCTTTATGAAAATAGCTGTTCTAATTGGTGAATCGGTAGTACTACATTGTAAGGTCGCATTTCCTATGGTCGATTTCCTTTTCCAGATTTTTTTGTTTATAAGATTTTTTTTTCTCTGTATTTACTTTTTCTAGATACTTACTTCTTATAATCAGGGGCAATACGGGTTTATGAACAAAAGTGACTATATAAGGCGTTAATTTTGGGCCAATATATCTTTGAGTAACAAAACGGCCAAGCCGCGCATTTTGTCTCAGATGTAGCGTTTGTAGAGAACACTAGGATTCACGCAGAGCGCTATGATGAGGTTAGATTAGGGCTTGTAGCGTCCAATCCCGAATATCCCAGCTACCTTTTTCAGATGTTCATTTCATCTGGCTAAGGACGTCTCGTCCCACTTTTCGTTTACTAATTCGCGATCTCCATTTTAAGATACGCTTGCAGCCAAAGATCAGCTCAGTTTTTTTATTCTGTGAGCTATATTGATATCTTTGGTTAGACTAAAATTAATTGATTTAAATAAGTTTCTAATCACAAGTTGTTTGCGATGTCATTACAAAGGAGAATGTGTACTCCTAGGCTGCCGGCGGTCGTTATTGAAAGTAGTTTCAAATAACTTTTGACCTTTACTTTGCAGTCCGGACTTTGTTTACTCTTAACCAAACAACTTGACTTCCAGTCTTGAACTTTTGATTCTATTTTTGCGATTAGAAGTTGAAGAATCATCCTGAAGACATTAGATTATCAGCAGCAGAATTAAGTACCATCATAGAGCATTACAATAATTGACGATGTTTATCAATAATGTAATATGATGAAATGCTTTTTAATGAATAAATGGTATCATCCTGATTACTTATGTTATTTTTAGGGTTCCGTACATCAAAAGGAAAAAACGGAACCCTTATAGCATCACTTCGTTGTCCATCCATCCGTCCGTCCGTTCGTCTGTCAAGACCGTTTTTCTCAGGAACGCGTGGTATCTAATACTCAGGTCTACTTCCCTTCGAGCTGTGAAAAAATCAAACTTCTAAGCCAAAGAAAACAAAAGATACAGCCGTTTATGCCGCAAATTTCCGCAAATTTTCGAAACTCGCACGGGAATCAAAACCCTACCCGGGTACTTCCCGTGAACTTAGAATCTTGAAATTTGGTATGAAGTAACGTCTTATAGTACAGATAAAGAAAAAATTGCGAAAACCGTAATTTTTTAGTTGCATCATATTTTTTTTTTTTTTTTGAGAATTTTAAAGTTACTACTACCATAACTATGACTCGATTGTCGTGATGGGTGAACTTTTACTTATGTACCTACAGGTTTGTACGGAACCCTCGGTGTGCGAGTCCGACTCGCACTTGGCCGGTTTTTTTTAATTTTTCAGAAATCCAGTATAACTATAAAAAGTACTCAAAAACCAGTATATGATTTATTTGTTATATGAGTGGGTAATGAAACGTCTACACAGTAATTGTAGGACTCAACTACATAAAAAACAACAAGCCTAAGGTTAGACGCGCATGGCTCAGGCTCCATACATATTTGCACAGATTTCAGACTTGCCCCTGTATTTCACTGCATCTGATTTCTTGCCAAATTTCGTTATTTTATTTATTTTATTTTGCTTTATTAGGAAAACAAACAGTTTTTACAATTCTCATTGGTGCCTTAAATAATATCTGAAAACCATTTAATTAGTTTTCGCATCTTATAACTAAGGATAACAAACTATGCCTGTCCCGTTCGCTCAATTAATTACTTGAGAAAATGCAAAGGATAGTGGTTGTAAACATGCATAAATGTACAAAAATATATAAGTACTTATTTAACAATGTAGGAAGGCAATTTAACATTTTTTTTTTTAATTTACAAAGGAAAGCAATAGTGAGGGAGTAAAACAATCAAGTTAAAATTAATTAATTAAGTTGAGCTCGATAGCTGAGACGTCACGCCGAACCAATCGTTTGCTAGCGTATTTCTTATTTTATATGGGAGGCTGTTAAACATATCAAAATCGGGTAAATCAATGTTGTTTATATATTTTGAGGCTCTATTGAAGAAGGAGTTTTGCCTGTAGTTAGTACCGCTGTGGGGAACGTGCAGGAGATTAATGTTTGGATTTCGGCGGCTTCTTGTTGGTACCACAATACCTGCTCTCAGTAATAGTTCTGGGGAATCAATTTGGCCTTGTAAAATTTTCAATAGGGTGACTATATCCGTGATTTTGCGTCTTTCACCTAGGGGCAGCATATGATGTCTCCTGCACCTCGCTACGTAGTTGTTATCGTTCATTTTGCACTTAAATTGTAGGTATCTCATGAATCTTCTCTGCGTGGACTCTAGCCTGTCTATATAGATATCATATTGCGGGTTCCAGATTTGTGAGCAGTACTCGAGGATACTACGCACTTAGGTACAATATAAGATCTTAGTGACCTTTATGCTACGGAACTGAGAGCTTGACCGAATGATGAAACCTAAGGCTTTATAGGCTTTCATGGTTATGCGGGCAATGTGTTTCTCATATGTCAGTTTAGAGTCATGAATTATACCAAGGTCACGCACCTCATTGAGTGTTTTGAGTTCTTGTTCTTTTAACCTATATGTGTGGTTTGTAGGTACTAATTTACGAGTGAAAGTTATTGCATGACACTTGTCGACGTTAATGTCTAGTTTGTTGATATTACAATAACTTTCAAAATTGAGCAAATCACGCTGTAGTAGAAAACAATCATTGATATCTTTAATTTGCTTAAAAACTTTCATGTCGTCCGCATACAGGACGAATTTTGAATGAACAAAACAAGAAGGTACATCGTTAATAAAAATATTAAATAATAAGGGAGCTAAAAGGGAACCTTGAGGAACTCCCGATGGCACAAAATTCCATGTAGATGAATAGCCATTGAGTACTACGGCCTGAGAGCGATTCTTAATATAGGACGTGAACCACCTATATAGGTTTCCATGGATCCCGGCATCAAGAATTTTTCGTAAAAGTATTGAATGGTCTATGCGATCAAAGCATTTGCTATAGTCAGTGAAGATAGCATCAACCTGACCTCCCGAGTCCATATGCGAGGTGGTGAACTCTATGAATGACAGCAAATTTGTTGCAGTTGACCGGCTTCGGAGGAAACCATGTTGTTCGGGTATAAAGAAGGTTGAAAGGCTATTGTAGACCTGTGAGTATATAAGACGTTCGAAAATTTTAGAGAAAATACATAGTTTCGAAATAGGTCTGTAGTTTTTCACTTCATTCTTTGAACCACTCTTATGAATAGGGGTTATAAATGCAGATTTCCAGATTCCTGGCACAATACCTTCGTTCAAAGAACGTGTAAATAATATAGTTAAGGGTTTTGTTAGGGTGTCTGCACATTTATATATGAAGAGAGGCGGTATATGGTCTGGTCCTGCTCCTTTTTTTAGGTCAACTGACCGAAGTAATTTGTTAACGGCATCGGGAGTTATTTCATACTGCTTATTGTATTGACGTTATGATTGTAAGTTTGATACGTAGGTTGGGTTCCTGAATGTGAAGACACATTGGTGGGTGGGCGAAAGGTTGACTGAAAATAGTTTGCGAAAAGATTGCATGCTTCGGGCCCTGACTCTGCCGTGTGACCCTTGTACGAAAGAGAGGATGGTATCATATTTGTGCCATTTTTGTTGGATTTTATGAAAGACCAAAACATTTTGGGGTTTTTAATTATGGAGGTTTCGCAGTGATTAAGGTAAGTATTATAGCATTCTGTCTCTAAATGTTTCGCTCTTTGTCGTAGTAATGAAAATGTATTATAATCCGAGGTATTACCATAGATACGATATTTCTTATAGAATTTAAATTTTTCTTTAAGAAGTTTCTTTAACGGAGCGTTGTACCAAGGAGGAAAAGAGGAGGGAAATATTAGCTTATGGGGTATATGGCTCTCTATCAAATCGGTAAGATGCTTGTAAAAAATGCTTATAGCATCTTCAAGTGGAATACTTAACACTTCGTTCCAGTCTACATTGTGTAGAACCTGTTTGATAGATTCGTAGTCCCCTTTTTCGTAAAAATATTTTAAGCGCGAGTGGACTTGTAGTGGTTAAAGGGGCGTTATGTTTAATGTAATATCTAGGGGTCGATGATGAACATTCTCCGGCACTAATGGGGTGGTACATAACGATACTTGAGGATTGATGTTGCTTAACACTAGATCAAGAATCCTATGCTTTGAGAGATTATAACAGAAGTTAGATTGAGTGAAATCGCAGACGGATAATGTATCAAAAAAGTTTATTTGCGTTTCACCTGTGACCTCAGTGTATTGTGGGTCAGCATTTGGTGCCCAGTGGATGTTAGGTAAATTAAAGTCTCCCATTATTATAAAATGGTCATTTGGACAAGAGTTTACGATCGATGATAGTTTCTCAGTGAAATTGGAAAGTTGAGTATTGAATGAATTTCCGTAATTTTCAGTACAGAGGTAAATAGTGCAAATGTGGATTTTCAGGTTTGTCTTGTTGTTTTTAAAGGATAGTGTAGCACAAATATCTTCCGCCGATGATGACCATTCCGATCGGACAACTGACGCTATGTCGCGGCGAACCGCCAAAAGAACTCCACCTCCACATTTCTCATGAGAGTCCTGGTAGTTTCTGTTTCTTCGCCAAACAATATATCTCTCATCAAATAACTCGCTAGCACTAATACTATCAGGAAGCCATGTTTCTGTTACGGAGATCACGTCGTATGTATTCAGCATTACGTTCCTCTTAAATAGATGAGTTTTCGTACGTAGCCCTTGGGTATTTTGATAGTAGATACTAAGACCATCAGAACCCATCAATACAAATAGTGTATATAAGACTAATGTAAATCAAATTGTAGTGTAAATATAATAAACAAGAGCGATTCACGGGATTCATCAGTGCACGCCCCAAGCTCAAAATGCAAGCTAGTATCGAGTGCATTCTGTTGAAATTGATATGTTGTTGCGATATATAGTAATCGATTATCTTATTTATATTCCGAATCAAAGATAGTTCACAAGACATGGTGAGAAAGCGGGAGGCGGTGATGCATAAATTCAATATTAAAATATTTAATCTTTTTATGTTTAGATTCGACGAGAGGTATGATTGGTTAAAAACTATAATAAACGTTAATGTGAGTAATTCTTGGAGAAATTTGATTGTTATCATAATGGCCTACGCACCCGATGACCTTCACGAACTCGCCGGCATCCAATGCATTCGAGTAGTGGTAAGCTAAGCAAAGGACATCGGTTCGGAGCGTGATTCCCAAGCTATCGAGCTTCAATACAACCTTAAAAAAATCGCTGTAATTTAAAGATAATATTAAACCATTTTTGAG
Source organism: Cybosia mesomella (assembly GCA_946251805.1). Taxonomy (NCBI): domain Eukaryota; kingdom Metazoa; phylum Arthropoda; class Insecta; order Lepidoptera; family Erebidae; genus Cybosia; species Cybosia mesomella. The sequence continues at coordinate 19,818,726 of OX276402.1, read as the reverse complement.
AGGTCGCTTTCGCTTCTTATAAAAAATACTGGTGAGGAGTCCGTCTTCCGTGCCATTATTTTGCAGTGCTTGACCCAGACGTATTTGAAGTTCTTATCCTTAGCTAGGGACTTGACTTTTCTTAAAAGAGTTTTATTGCGTTGAGTCAAGTGGTCTGTGATATAAATGGATCCATCTCCGAGGTATCCTAAGTTGGGTAAGGTGAGTGTGCTGCATTTGCGTGATGAGGCTATTAGCCATTATATTTATAGCCATTATACTAATGGAAGCTTCAACGGGAAGTATCCTACCGCTTCAACGGGAAGTATCCTACCGTTTTGATTTCCTTGTGAGAGTCTAAATATGCTGGACAAACGGTTGTATCTTAATTTTGTTGACTTGGGCGTCTGAATCTTCATAGGTTCAAGGAGTTGCAGACTCAAGAGTTCAAGTTCAAAATTCATATCAAATACTATTATCAAGTTCAAAATTCGTATCAATTTGAATTTGGAACTTAATACTTATATGATAACTCATAGTGTTCCTGATGGGGAAAAGGTCTTGACGGACGGGTTGAAGTGAGAAAACAGTGAACTGCAATGGGATATACTTATTCAAAGTAGATAACATTTCAATATTGTACAATGGAAGGCAGGTGTGTTTTACAATATATAGCTACCGATGATGATATTTGTAACATTTATTTTGATATCATAATAGCATGGATGCTTTACAACTTACATGTTTAAAATTTGAAATGTCTTACATATTACTGATTTATAGTGAAATAGTGAAAAGCAAAGCATACAGTCTATTTCTTTAATTCTATTAAATTATTATTATTTCCTCAAACAATATCCTTTGAATACACCTTATTATGAGGTTGTATTATAATCTTTAGTTCATCTACTAGCCCACAGTCGTCGGAAGTTCATACACACCATTTTTATCCTAATAAATGAGCAAAGGTCTATAAATACATTTTATCTCCCTTGATTACGTGAGTCTTTTATCACTAGAACATGGGCGTTTCCATAACAATCTCCTGATATTGAATATACATATATCTCTGTTTCTTTACCTGGCCTTTTCCCGTTTCATATATCATTTTAGCTTTCCTGGGGTCTTCGTTAATGTTGTAGCCTTAGTGAACCTACATCTTATTTAAAAGTTCCCCTTTTAGTTTATATTCATCTTCTAAACATTCTAAAAATAGCTTGGTTCTAACGCATTCCTCCTTTCCGTCACTTATTTCCGCTTTGTTGATTGAAACTAAAAAATATATTAGTAATAAGAATATGAGCGTGGTATTTGACAGAAAACGTATATAAGTATGTATGACCATACCTATTCTAAAGCAATATTACAAACTATTGGTTGAGATTGAGACACAGACGGCATATGTCCAATATTTTGTGATACCAAATTTACCATTTACGCAATGTAGCTCAGACGGAGCCTTACTCAGGCTGACAACATCTAACCATAATAGCGTAATGCATACGTTCATAAAATTGATTGAGAAAGGACAGAACTATACATTTTAGTATCCAAAATATTAGGCAGGTCACTGGAATTAAAATATAAACTAACTATTTATTTATTTAATTTCAAATAACATAATGCGTTTCAAGTAGGTAACAAATTAATGTTAGCACTTTACCCAACCCTGTCTAACAACTGACAAATCTAAATTATTATATTTTTTACTCGTTACAACGGCGACGAATACCGACTGGTTTGAAAATATGTCTCAACGCCATATGTTTGCTTGTGTGAGTAATGTATATGTACAGGGAAAAGAAAAGGATAACGCATATTACCAAGTGACTAGGAAGAAAGAGATCGTGCGTCATAGACAAAACTTAAATTATGTGTTCAGCCAGTACAGATGCTTAGTTTCTGTTTAAATGGCGGTGCGTAATATGTCTCAGAGTATCTAATATCTATAAAAAAATTGTCATTCAGTATTTGAGGCAAATTTAGTAAAAAATAATGGTATCACGACATCCTTGCCTACTCTGTATTAGTACTTGAAAATCTTGTCCTAAATCCATACTAGATTTCGTTACTGACCTTTAGAACAATATTGCATAATTTTCATGACTACACTCAGTTTTTCTTGTTTCTCTGTATTTTCCTCTAAGATTTCATACCACCTTTGTCAAACTGAAAATAATAGATGTCTAGATTTATATCTATGTAATGTATATTACTATTAACTGATATTCTTCTTATTGTGGTCACGCTTCAAACCTGCTTCTTTGCACAACACCACCAATGCGGATGGTGTACGTTTAACAGACTACCAATCAAAATCAAGTAGGCAAGATTTTTATTAATTTATATTTATTGATACTAGATTTAGAATTCATTCTTACTTCATACTTTCAATATATAATTATGCCTTTACTCTTGTACTTTATTTAAATTCTTAGTTGTGTACAAACTGTGTGCAATAGCCATAAAAAATGAAAAGTACGAACCGCAATAGGTAATATGAAAAGTGTTAACCGCCTCACGTAACCACTTTTGAGAAAGCTACGAAGGCAAAAATAATCCTCGGAAGCATTTTTTCTAATTCTGAGGCTTAATTTTTTGTCCTTTTAAGTTCTTCTCGGTATTTTATGACAAATATTGCCAATAAATCAATTTCCGTCATAGTCGTCGACATTGCCTAAAATGTTAAAGTATTTTAAAAATCGAGTTTGCATTACTTACATTATGCCCCCTTAAACAAACCATTAAAACCAGTAGGAACGAGAATTATGACTAACCATTTCTAAAATGAGGCAAATTACCTACTACTTTGTTCATTCCTCGCTATTCGATATAGTCCAGTCAAAATAGACAAAAATAAGTCATAACTAAGGAATAATTTGCATAGAGCTGAAAATGGGCAGAGACGTTAAATACATCATTATAAATAAAATGACAAAAATCCCCTTCGATCCTACTTCTGCAAATTTTTTTATTCAAGGTCAAACGTATAAAATTAAGTTTTTTTTCATTTTTCTCGAAAACGGTAAGTTTTATCGTGAAATAGGTCAGACAAAGTTGTAGATCATACAATTTTCTACAAAAATAATCCAGTCACCTTTTCTCTTACGACTCACCATTCGTGAGATATCGGCGTTTTAATAATTAAAAAATTCATATTTTAGATCCGACTACTATGCACTAAAACACAGGCTGTACACGTCATCGGACGTTCAATATAAATGAAAATAAGAAACTATTGGTTTGTGTTACTTATACAATAAAACTTGTATAAATTGAATGAGTATTTTAAAATAAACTAAAGAAGCGGGGTGGTTGGGGATGAAGTTTGGGAGCATGATACGCACTTAGAGGGTCCCCAGTTACATTTTAATATCAGACGAGGCGGACGTATCAGTTGCTTGGTAATAAGACTTTTCTAAAGTTATGTCGGCGGCTAAGACATTTTGTTAACGTGATAACGATTAAAAGCAACGTAACTATCTCATGACAAAATCTTTGTATCTTTTGATGATTGAATGCGCCTTGATACGTGAAACCGATTCAATTAACAGCTAAATTCGAGATTTGACCTTTGTTTTAAAGCTCTTATTAATTATAACACTCAGTAATCAAAGTAATAACAAATAGCTTATACCGTGATCAGTAATGGAACATTGATTTAAGAAAAACGAAGTTGACTAGTATTAAATTTAAATTATCAAATAAATCATAGAAAGTGGCTGATAAATTAATTAACTATTACATTGATTGCACACGAAATAGTGTTAATCACACGATAAGGCTATTTTGCGAGATTACAATAAATATATTCGAAAGCACACATGCGGGTTCCTTGTTGGAACCTTCCTTGTTGGTTGTTCCTGTGCAAACTCGTGACCTATTAGCTAGTTTATATCCTAATTCCCGTTACATAACAACCATGACTCACCTCATAGGTATAGTTATCTTAACCTCTACCTATACTTACCTCAAAGGTGGTGCGGAAATGCGTGCATATTATGTAAAAAATGAGTTTTCTAATTATTAAAACCGCGATATCTCACGAATGGTGAGTCGTAAGAGAAAAAGTGACTGGATCATTTTTGTAGAGAATTGTATGATCTACAACTTTGTTTGACCTATTTTCACGATAAAACTTACCGTTTTCGAGAAAAATGGAAAAAACTTTAATTTTGTACGTTTGACCTTGAATTTTTTTTTTTTTTGCAGAAGTAGTATCGTAGGGGATTTTTGACGTTTTATTTATAATGATGTATTTAACGTCTCTGCCAATTTTCAGCTCTATGCGAATTATTCCTTAGTCAAATGTCTATTTTGACTGGACTAATATTTGTATGAATTTTAAAAGCTTGACTTGTTTCATTTATATACAATGACTGTAAATTTTAGTTTCAACAAGTCTGACAATAGTGACAATTTACTAATTCACACATCAATCAAAATTAAATAAGCATAGACTCACAAGGCAAACAAAACAGTAATTTAAATGTGACGTCACAAAATGTCATTATCCATTGTCCAATCACTGTTGAATTTGGATGATGTAATCTGATTTGTTTGGCAGGCGACCAATTATTATTAAGTTTTGAAAAATAGGTAATGTAAGAGGTTACTGAAATTACTACGAAGTTTTCTCTCCGACATCTTTCATTCTTACCGGAAGCTTCTGTTAATTAATTATTCCAAGTGCCTAACTAGTGAATAAACCGTGCTATAGTAAATATGGAGCCGGAAAAGTACACGGGAACACATGATGATATATTTTATGATTGAATTATTGATATTTATTATTGGATATTGACATAAATGCCTTTTGGAGTCTTAAATATATACAATTATAAATTATATACAGAACTAAATAAAGCAAAATAAAAAGAGCGGAGAAAAGAATGTAAGCTTAGGCATCGAAAAAAGTCTGGTGGCATTACCGCGTTAAATGGCGATACCAATAATTTAAGCGAATGAAAAACACAATAATATAAAAATAATGACTTTTTTTTATATTTAGGACACGTCAATTTGATTCACCTCGCCTGATGGTAAGCTGAAGGTAAAGTCTCAGGAAAGAGGGTCACCATCACATACACGTACCATGGTAACAATGGTGGCACTCAGCTTGACGGCCTCATCAGACGAGGACTGTCGTCGCAGCACCGCGTGGCACCCACCGGTCCCACTAGTGCTGCGACCACAATCCCCCTGCCCGGCTATGCACTTGCTGACCCCTGAACGCAATCGAACCGAAATTGGATTACTATGGACCGTTTTTCGCAATCGTGCAAGGTGGTACCCACCCGGCCGAATTTTGTGACAAATTTGTGTCATCAAATTTCTACCACTAGTAAACTATCATCACAGCGCTATCATCGTAGCTCGACATAGCAACGCTGCTGCGCAGGGCTCTGTATATATTTAATAACTTTAAACGTGCAATTCTTGTATATAATAAATAATAAATAAATATAGAGCGCTCTCTAAACCCAAAGTAAGAACAGTTTAACTAGCTCGTGTTATGGGTTCTAGAATGCGGATAAACATACTTATATACTTTTTTTATTTAAGACGTACACATAATAAACAGAAAGACCGAGACCAATTCAAATAGACTTATTCATGTATACAAATATATGCGCTATACGAGCAGGATAACCGCTTCCCATCAGGTGGGCCGTGAGCTTGTCTTCCACCTGAGAGGTAAAAAAAAAAAAAGGATACGAACCAGCGCCCCCTGTCGTAGTCGAATGCACTACTGCAACGCCACAGAGGCCGTCATATATATTTTATATTTTTATTTCTATAATATAAAATTTAATATATTCTAATATAAATTTAAAATATATATTTTAGAAAACGTCAAAAAGAAATCGAACAAAGCTCGGTCACCCAGATATTTATTAATAAAGCGTCTCTTGCGTCTTATCACAGTCGCCTTCCAAAATAAACAGTAACATCAGCGCGAACTAGGCAAACGAATAGCAAAATGGCCAAGGGGTGGCGCCACCTGTTCCGCTACAATGTCACCGGACTGGATCGTCTTGATATTCACATTATGAAGATGTTTGTTCTTATCAGTTTCACCATATATTATTATAAATCTCGGTCTTGTTAAAATATTAGTGTCAATAAATTAAATAGAAATTCATCTTTATTGAGAGCATCGTTCTATTATTTTTATAACCCAATTAAATGATTAATTTTTTATGACACTTTATGTATTAAGCGATATAGATTTTATATAAGTTCAAAGTGTTGCAATATCTTAAAATAAAACTATTTTAACGGATTCTATCGCGATTTATTTGATGTAATTTTATATTTTACATTGATCCCGACGTTTCGGTTGCTTTTCAGCAGCATGGCAGCTGAAAACTCACGGGGAGACGGCGAAATAAATCGCGATGGAATCTGTTAAAAATACTTTTATTTCAATGTGTGACATTCGCGTAAACTTGCGACAATATCATGTTGCAAAATCTTTAAAAATACGAAATAATCGTTCGGACACACTTAACATATCCATCCTGCCTTTTTTTTTTTTTTTAACGTGCGGAATACCCTTCGGATACCCCCCCGCCGGGCAGCGGGGGCGGTTATGTCGTGTCTCGACTAAAACCGCACGGTGTCCTCCCCAAGTGTCCGTTGCCGGGCATCCCGGGTAAGCCCTCGAAAGGATAACCATAGGGTTGCCGGCGGACTTTGGCCGCCACCGCGGCCTCGCCTGGTGGGGTCGGGTTTTATCCCGCTTCGGTGAGTTGGCAGGCGTGTGTAGGACACACGACTATCCATCCTGCCTGAATAAAAATTAGGGTGAAGCCACAACACTGCGTTGCGACAACGCGTCGCAAATGCGATCGGTATCAATGCAACGGTAGGGTTTTGCGATGCGTTGTCGTAACGCACTGTAGTGGCTTCGTCCTTATGTCCTCTTCGCCAACGTTGTAGTCTTAGTGGACCTATTTTACTTATTTATAAATCCATGTTTTTGTTTATATTCATCTTCCATACATTCAAAAAACAGCTTGGCTTGGAATGTGTTAGACATTCCTCCTTTCTATCACCACAGACTATTACATAATATTATTCTAATACTATCACTAATGTCTACTTTGTTGACTGATGTGAAAAGAAAAGAAAGTTATGAATATGAATGAGTTATAGGTATATATATATATAATATGTATTTATTTACAAAAAAAAAGTATGATTATCCGTATTCTAAAACCCATATTACAAACTATTTTTAGTTTAGATCTAGATAGTGCTGTATATTTAATATGTTTTAGAATATCTATTATTTATTTATAAATACTTAATTATTGTCATACATTTATTAAGGGAATTTTAGTACTAATTTCGATCATAATTATCATGTGATCCTTTAATACCTTTTTTTTTTTTTTTATCGTGCGGAAATCCCTTCGGATACCCCCCCGCGTGCCAGCGGGGGCGGTTATGTCAGGCTTGAACCGACTAAAACCGCACGCTGTCTCGGGTCTACAGACGCCGGGGTGTAAGGTTGCCCATAGAGCATATCCCTCGCACCCCGACTGACCGTGGGCCATCTCCGGTTTCGAGATGGCCCCCTCGGGTTGATCCTTTAATACCTTTTTTTTTTTTTTTTTTTTTTTTTATAATACCTAACATTTTTTGTACTTATCTTAACTCATTCTCAACCACACTATAATGTTATAGATCTTTACCTGTAAAGCACTCATGCACAACTTCCATGACCTCAGTCTTTCGTTTACATGTTGAATTTTTCAAACTATGCGATTAGTTAAGTAGAACCGGAGATATGACCAATAAACGATAACCGAACTCCGCGCGTCGGAGCCACGGGCATCAGCTAATGTAAAATATAATTGATCAATTGTGACGCCCCTGGTGTTGCGCACGTCCATAGGCCACGGTAACCGCTTCCCAACAGGTGGGCCGTAAGCTTGTCTGCCACCTGGGAGGTATAAAAAAAAACGAAATATATAAAACAAAGTCGTGTTGGTGATGACCGCTTAATACTCGAGAACCATAGGACCGATTTCCATGATCTTCGATTTTTTTTATTTGTCTCCGCCTATACTTACTTTTGCAATTACCTCACGGTTACTCCACCGCCGGTGCCGGCCAGGGTGGAGTTAGTTATGTCAGACTCGATCCAAAGAAAACCGCACGCCACCTCGGATCTCTATATATACGGGTGTATGGTGACCAAATAAGGCAACCATCTACGGCTTTAAGATGGCCCCCTCGGGATGCTGTTCCTATACCAGCAATTATAATAATTAAAAGTATGACACATTCACGAAAACTTCAGCGGATAAGGTAGGTAGTCATTTCGAATCCGACATAACTACCCCCGCTGGCCGGCGGGGGGGTATCCGGAGGGAAACAGAAACAAAAAAAAGGGTTCCCAGACGAACCCGGAGCATCCGTGGACATTAAATTTACAAAAACGAATCTGAGTATGGGCAATTAAAAGCTGTTCGCAACAAAAAGAATCGTTAATTACGAACAGAGCTCCCACTTATATTACCATGAGAGCAAAAGAACACTTGCCTGCACTTGGTTCCTACCATTCCTACCAGAACTACATTGTGAGAATATTCACCAAAAAGCCATGTTTTAAGAAAGCATTTCATATCTTGGAACAAACGTTCAAAAATGTCGTTTACATCGCCTATTATGCTCTATTACGTTTTTGTCATACCATTTTGAAATTACGAGACATAAGCATTAATATGCAAAAAATAAGATTGTGGCAGATATAGTAAAGCAATTACAGATACTTTATATAAGTATAGGAGAATAAAATTCTTGGATTCATAGTAAAAATATAGAAGAGATAGGAGGTACCTAACAGTAAAGGGACAAATTATACATTGCTTTAAAAATGTTCGGTCAAAAGCTTTGGTTTTTTGTTACTTTGGTGGTCTATTTACAAAGTTACAACACTTATGCGGTGAGTTTGTACTATAAATCCTTGCACCCGTTCTATCCCAGCTACCTTTTTGAGATCGTCACTCAATCTGCCTGGGTAGCGTCCCACAATATGTTTATCGATTTGCAGTCTCCACTCTAGAATTCGTTTGCTTCAATTTATTGCTGTTTGATAAATTAATTCGATAAATTTGCCTGATAAGACTTAGCAGAACAACCAATGCAGCATCCATTCGTGATTATTGACGTGACAACGTCTTATAAATCGATGAGCAGGCTGCGCGCACGAAAAAACATGACGTAACATGCCGTTACCTGACGTATGCGGCGTTACCCCGCATGCCGTTACCTCGTATGCGGCGTTACCTCGTATGTTTTCTTGTGACGTTGTCACGTTCAACTATCGTCAGTAAACCGACTTTACAGACAATCGGTTTTTTTTCCTAATTAAATAGTTTTGCCTGATCAAATTGATAATGCAACGGCAATAAATCCTTAAATGTAGAACTGTATTTATCATTTGATTCTATATTAGATTTTCAGTGCAGAAGAAAGAACTACTGTGATAAAAACTGTTCAGCGCTTTGTAAAAGAGTGCCGTAAAGAACATAACCTTACTTCCGAGTCTCTCGACCTACCCAAGCAATTAAATGACATCGCAATGCACGAAAAGAGTTTCTGTTTCACCCGCTGCGTCTTCAAAAAATGTGAAATCGTAAGTACTTACTTTATTCATCTTACAACCTGTAAAAATTTCGAAAAAAAAATACTTTTCAAATAAACCAATTTTAATAATCAATTCAATTTTTAATTGTGGTCCATATAAATATTATACTTTAAAAGTTTTTCTTTTCTTATTTTGTAATAGGTATGAAAAAAGTATACAGTAGTTTACAAGAAAATACTACACAATACAAAAAAAAAACTTTTATATGGTTTTTAATTTCCAGCTGGATAAACATGGAATGTTTGACGGTAAAAAGACTTTAGAATTTGTTAGAAGCATTACAGACAACGAGAAAACCCTAGCGAAAGCCGAAAACGTTATACAAGAGTGTTCTGCAGGTTAGTCGTAAATATGATGCTTTCTGAAATTAAAACGAAATACACAACTGTTTATAGTAAATATTTATTAGTGACATAAAAATTAAAATATTTTATTACAATTAGTTCATCAACAGTTCACTCTCTACTACTAGGTAACTTGGAGGACGACCTCTGTGGCGTAGCGGTAGTGCATTCGACTGCTACGACAGGGGCGCGGGTTCGATTCCCGCTCAGTGCAAATATTTATATGTATGAAAATATCTATTTGCATTGGTCTGGGTGTTTCTATGTATAATATGTATGTATTTCTAAAAAAAAAGTATATAAGTACGTTTATCCGCATTCTGGAACCCATAACACAAGCTAGTTAAACTATGCTTACTTTGGGTCTAGAAAGCGCTGTGTAGAATGTCGTAGAATATTTATATATTTACTTTACTTTTCTGCTTTCAAAATCATTTCCGTCTAGCGAACATTAACCTTTCATACATACACATTCATCTGAATTTAGTTAACACTATAATAGCTAAGTATATATACGTATAAATCATATTTTATATTTGTACCAATTAAAGTGAACATGTTGCTATTGTGTGCATCTGTTGCTGATCTAGCTTAAAACTTTTGATTATATATAAATATCATATAATCAAAGCTTCAAACATGTTTTGACTTATACGTAGGATGATAGGAATGAAATTCGTGTCTTGTAAAATGTAACCGAATGGTTGTAGGTACCGAGTGTGACGACAATTTTAACCCCCTTTTATACGGCTATATGAAATTTAGGTGTGTGTACAGTTGCCATAGTAAATACAATAAAATTATCATGAATTTCAGTGAACAAAGAAGAAGTAAGTGACACTAGTGAAGGCTGCGATAGAACCAAGCTGTTATTAGAATGTTACAAGGAACATAGACAGAAAGGTGTAAGTTAATAGAACATAATTCTTCGTCTGAGCGCAATCCTGGTTGTCTCAAAATCTTGGGGTACGCTGTCCTACAACTCTATTATCCGATTTATATTAAGTTTTATGGAAGCGACTACCCTCAGGCCCCCTAACCTCAAGAGGTAAGCCTGGGGCAGGGCATCATTCGTTCATCAGCAAGAGTACCGGATTGCAGGCGAGCTTGGCTTTGGCCCCGAAGATCTTGGTAGGGTCACCCCTAACGGTTTATGTAAGAAGCTTCAGTATAGAGTATATTGTATCAAACGGTAAAACATTTCTTGTAGTTTATTATTAATTAAACGCTAATTTACTGATAATTGTTTATTGAACCAGATTTTAACTTGGGCTTCAACTAAATTACCTGATTATCCTCTAGGTCAACATTATGGTAAAAGAATTGAAATCCTATCCTGCTAATATTATAAATGTGAAAGTTTTAAGATGTTTGTAATTTGGGTGTTTGGGTATTTGGATGTTTGTTACTCAATCACGCTCTAACGGCTGAACAGATCTGGTTGAAATTTGATACAGGGATAGATTATAGTCTGGAATAACACACAGGCTGAAGTATGTTCCAACGAGCAGTGGGAACAGGAACAGAATCCCAAGCTGGTGAAACTGCGGGCAGCAGCTAGTTTTCAATAAAATACTACAGTTCGACCTTATATTCTGCCAACATCACTACCAAAAAAGTTATAGTTAATGAAAAACTGAATAAATCGTTTTAGATGAGTTTTCACCTCACATTTTCACTCAAATTGGTCTTAGAAAGAATGGCACCTCAGCTCATAAATATATTATTTTCTTTCAGAGCACCGTCTACTAGCAGATTTGGAAATGACTAATGTTGGACATGAAATATGGAAAAAGGACCTTACTAATACAAGTTTTTTTCTTTATAATTGGTTGTAATAAATGAATTAAAGCGTATTGTTTTTTTTTTACTTTTTAAATAAACTATAGTTAGTACTTAAAAATAAGATCAGAGACGAAAGCAATTTATGTACTAAGCCACGCACAAATACTGAAGTAGAAATGGGTGGACATGTAGCGCGCCTCACAGATCACAGGTGGGCTAAAACAGTAACCACATGGAGAGGCCCATCCGGCAAGCGCTACAGGGAAGACCGTACACTCGATGGCATAATGACATCAAAAAAATCGCGGGCCTCAAAAAAAATAAATAGATATAATAATGATAAGTTAAAGTGTTTAAAGCGTAAGTCGAAATGAATGCTTTATATAAATAGTACATAAATGTAATAGGAAATAAACAAGACTTAAAACTAAAATAGTTAATACATAAGTGTTTATTTGAAAACTGTAGATAAGTACTGCCGGAGGGGTGAGGCCGACCACTTTGAGACTATACGAACCACCAACCAGGAGATGGATAATGCCAAACGACTTTGGTGATTGGCACTTGGTGTCTTAGAGTATGTCTAAACTACTACTACGTTTAAGCGCCTGCGGTTGTGTCACATTGGTGGTTGCAGTGTTGTTTCTTGAAGGCACTGTAGTACAAACCGTGCTGACTGCGTCTCACTCCAGGCCCGGAACACTATTAGAGCAGCGCATCCTCCATGCCCTCACTACATATTGGCCATTCCAGCTTTCCAGCTAACACGGTCACGATTCATCGAGCAGTAACCAGAAGGCCTATAAGTAATGTCCAGCATCTTTCACAACCCCCTAGTATTTTCTACAGAACTATTATCCAAAAGCATTCTATTTACTTTTGGTTTGATTTGTACCGTTCATGAAACTTAAATGCACTACTTCACGTGTTTTCAATTTTTTACAATTCCTTCAGGTTCCAATTTTGTTCTTATTCGTATTTTTAGTAATCTTTTTAATATCATTTCACACCTATTTATGATAAGACGGTACTATAACCAACGAAAGTAACAATGTCATAGAAGGTAATTTATATTTACTTATATTATTATTATATATAAGTATTATATATAATATAATACTTATATGCGTGTAGTAAGTACGTTTCTCGAACGCTCTAGTTAGATACCTTTTTTTTTTCGTGCGGAAATCCCTTCGGATACCCCCCCCCGCCGGCCAGCGGGGGCGGTTATGTCGGGCTTGAACCGACTAAAACCGCACGCCGTCTCGGGTCTGCAGACGCCGGGGTGTAAGGTTGCCCATAGAGCATATCCCTCGCACCCCGACTGACCCTGGTCCATCTCCGGTTTCGAGATGGCCCCCTCGGGTTTGGGAACCACGGTGTCCCTGCCTTGCCTCGGTTTGGGGGGAGGGGCGCTAGTCGCCCCACCATCCCGGCCTGCTTCTGCTGGGGTGACTGGCGGCCTCACCTGCCACCCCCAGGCCTCCGCTCATGGAGGACGGAGGTCGTTGAGCGACCTACGGCGCCTGAGTCGCCTGCGACGCGCGGCGAGCATGTTGCGGGCTCGGCGGGCCGGGAGAGTTCTGAACCTCTCCCGGGCGCGCTCCGCCATCTCCTTCGCGAGCATCACAGGCTCGCAGAAGGAGGTGGCGGCGGCCCACGCGCTCGCGCTTCGCACCATTGCCGCAATCATGCTGCCGAGCGAGAGGACTCCCACCCCGATGGCTTATTCGTGAAAAGGTAACAAACATACAAATAAATAGATATGCAAACAGAGATAATTGTGCATTTATAATATTAATACAAAACTGGTAATCTTGTGGTAATCTCTAATGGTGGCACTGTGAAAAGCAGGGAAGGTGAAGGTGTGGAGACCACCACTGGCGACTGCCCTCGTGAGGTGATCTCTCAAGTTGGTACTGTGAAGGGCAGGGAAGGTGTGGAGACCACAGCTGGCGCTCGAGTTCCATTTCTAAAATAATAATAAAAAATTAGGGTGAAACTGGGTAGATACCTTATATACGTTATGAGTTTCTGGCATCACCTACGGAAGCTATCATAAGATCAGCGTAATGGTAACTACTCATCACTTGAGATTATAACATTACTAAGTTACAAACAATGTTAGTTGTATAATGTGTTTTGTATTAAATCTATGCAAATAAACAAAATTGTAGTGTCTGTGTGTAACATTAAAATAACAGGTTTTCAATAAATGTATGTATATGAGTGTTTGCGCGCATATAACAAAACAGCAAATTTAGAAATGTGTCTGTCTGTCTTTCTGTTTATTAGATTAGGAATCTCTGGAACGGCTGGGCCGCTTTTGACGGGATTTTCACTGGTAGATAAGAAATATTATAAGGCGTAACATATAATTCTTTTTTAAATAATCAACACTTTTTCATGTATTTCTTGAGGTTTTAAAGCTTTATCTTCCTTCAATTATACATTTTCGGCATCTTAAAGCAGTGTCTTATCTTTCCACATGCACATTATATTCATAGCTCGTGAGGAGGAAGACGCTGTGAAACATGACGTACAGCCACCCCGTGACATCTCAAGGTTGCACTGTGAAGGGCCGGGAAGGTGTGCAAACCACCGCTGGCGGCTTGCCAAATCTGGCCTCGTGCGGTGGCCCCTTAAGGTGACATTGTGAAGGGCAGAGAGGATTTTGGAATGGTGAAAGGCAGGGAGGAGTGGAGAACACCGCTCGTGGCTAGCCAAAACTGGCCTCGTGCGGGGGTCTTTTATGCTGGGATGGTGAAGGGCAGAGAGGATGTGGAGACCACCGATGGCGGCTAGCCATAACTGGCCTCGTTCGGTGGCCTCTTTTAGTGGTACTGTGAAGGGCAGGGAGGAGTGGAAACCACGGCTGGTGGCTAGCCAAAACTGGCCTAATGTGGTGGCCACTTTTAGTGGCATTGTGATGGGCAGAGATTGTGGGGAGACCACCGCTGGCGGCTAGTCAAAACTGGCGTCGTGCGGTGGCCTCTTATGGTAGTACTGTGAAGGGCAGGGAGGAGTGGAGACCACCGCTGGCGCTCGAGTTCCCTTTCTGAAATAATAATAAAAAATTGGGCTGAAACTGGGTATACCTGGGGGATACCTTATGTACGTTATGAGTTTCTGTGATGGCCTATGGAATCTATCATAAGATCAGCGCAATGGTAACTACTCATCACTTGAAATAATAGCATTATTAAGTTACAAACAATGTTAGTTGTATAATATGTTTTGTGGAAAATGCAAACATTATGATTTTTTCATCAACATGTCGTATCACACCGAAAGTATGTTGCCATGCCCGTTATGCTTGGTTTCGGGTCCATAAAATTATCTAAAATATCTGACAGTTCTTCAAAGTCTTGTCACTCGGTTCGTCCTGAGAGTACAGATCGTGGATTCTTTCATGAATATCTGGGAGCAGTGTGGACAGCAATACGTAGACTTTTGGTTTGGAGTCATCTATATTGTTGGGGATGAGACAAATGGAAAGCCTTTTTAAAAATAATTGAAAGGTCCTTTCCCGTAAAAAGGCTGGAAGTTAAGTCTGGACTGCGGTTTCCGTTTAACGCTCGCTTGATTCACGGTCATTGTAGAGAGTGTTTTTGGATGTTTGAGTGTAGTCAGTATTCGTAAAATTTTCGCACGTAAGTTGGTTGTTCATCTATGGCGATCCTAATCGCTTCGTCTTATTTTTTTTGAACCTATATCTTTCAGCTCTCTTTCGGGGCCTAATTTTACTAATTAAGTTTTTATATAGTCCATAGCTTACTGTAAGTAGTTGTCATAATAATAATCAACGGAAATATAACCTATCAAAAATCATTTTGCGTATTTATCTATGCAAAATAACAATAAAACATTTAAAAAAATAAGAAAACATGAGGTGTTCATAAATTATTAGTTTTACATACCTACTTTTGCTGCTGACGCTACTATGCTAGTGGTAGGTTACACTTGTAGGCAGTTCGCTGTGCTAGAGATGCGTGGAAGGAAACATGCTGTGCTGGCTGGCTTAGAGTGATGGACGGCCAGCTGCAGTTATGCTGTTTGAGCCGGGCCTGCTACCCTGGACTCCTCTTGATGAACCTTCTTAGACAGTACTGGTGGTGAAATCCGTGCGAGAGATTGAAGCTATATGTATTGTTTCTGTTCAGCTCTCGTTGTATGCTTTGTGTGAACAGCTTGTTGCACTTTTTGACTATGTACTTAATATAGAATATTTACTAATATGAAGATGATTGTGGTGATCAAAGTTCCCGACTCTTTATGGTTTGTCTATACACCACGATGTCCGTTTATTCAGTGCCAAAATACATATACATAAATACAATACATATCTATTAAGGTACAATAAACTGATACATGAAATGATTAAATGATGAAATGATTGATGATGAAGTTGCATTATTCGCTTTACTTACAATGGAAGTTAAGTATTTGCATCATATACTACAATTTCTTCCACTATATTCCGTTTCTAGTTGTAAGTTTTCTTCCTTTTGAAATGCGTAACTCGTTTTTGTAAGCAACCGCGTGAGGTCATGAAATTAATACTAATATTTATTTCAATTTAATTCAATTTTTGGTGTGGCGAACTATGCCGTTCAGTACATATATTATTTAAGTGACTGAAACCGTAAATAAACAACGGTTGTTATGTAAAACATCAAGTTTATGACAGTAAGCCACTTGTACTTCCTGTTGCCATGACTACAATTATAGATGGCGCTAAAAAATCGAATTTTCGTGCGTTTATCATATTTTTAGTTATGTTAAATACTTTCGAGGTGGATACAAATCCAAAAAATCAAAGATCATGGAACTCTGTTAAGCCGTTCTTGTGTTATAAGAAAGTACGTTTTTACCCCTTTTTACCGATTTAGAGGTTGAATTAAAAAAAAAATCGTTTTTTAGTACAACCTCCACGCATCGAAACAAACACACCCTACAAATTTCAAGTCTCCAGGACAAGCAGTTTAGGCTGTACGTTGTCTCTATGTCAGTCAGTCAGGACAAACAGTTTTATAGTATAAGATATATATCTATATATATATATATATATATATCCATTGTTACCCTATAGCTTTTTATACAGAACCTTATCAATGTCTAATGTACTGGCAAAGTGTGTAATGTATCGATTTCAACGATACGAACGAACGACATATCTATTGCCACTTATTTATACAGAATTACGGAAAAATGAAACTAGCGAACAAATATAAATATACATCTTTTCAGGAAGACGACTAATGCCTATGTCTCCGTCTATGATCATAATACTAGTTTTCATCAGAGTTTTATTATTAGGCAAATAAACTTAAAATAATTAAGAAAAGTTCGCAATTGGTAAAGCACATAAGGGATATAGAACTCGTTCTCCAACGAAGGTAAGTAAACTTGCGCATTACTAAGTACCAAGTTGTTCTGTCTGAGACACAAAATTCGAAATCGAGTAATTTTCAAAAACTGATTAATGCATCCTTTGGCATTTATGATTATTGAGAAAACGTTTTGTAATTGTAAAATAGAGGTCTTTACAAAAATTTAGCTTATTCTGTTAGATTCCGAGGTTGGGCCCTCTTTTTGACTAAGATGACTGTCCTATAAAGTATATATGGTTTTGTAATAATTATGCATATTACTTTATATTTAAAATATAAAAAAGTTAGCCTCAACCTTAGCACTAAGCACTTAGAAATGCTAATATATTCTAATTGATGGTTTTGTAAGTTAAGGTGATGTCTTAGGCCTTGTAGTACCCGAATCAAATGAAGCAAAGATTATTATAATATTTATTTATTGCATTAAAACAATTTAATACAATACTGAACCTGTTGCCATTAATGTCCTTTTCTTCTTGAAGATGCGATTTTGGTTTTACGAAAAGTTCTACATCATCATCTGAAAGAATCAAATTGTAATTCAACTTTTAGGTGGAGTGGCCAGAGTGTATAATAGTTTCCGAAATTTAATGCTTTTTATATATATTTCAGAGAATAGAGATGATACTTAAAAGAGTAGAGTCGTTGTCACTACCATTGCCCAGGGTGCATTGGGAGGTTTCTATCCCAGCACCTTTTTTTTTTTTTTTTTACGTGCGGAAGTCCCTAATAAATAAATGACATCCACTTGTCAAAGCTTTTGTTAGAAAGGATCCGTATATATTACACAAAATAATTAAATTAATTAAATTTCATTCGATACCCAACTTACATCTTGGTATGTATTCAAACATTGATGCAGCAACCTAGCTTTGCCACAGGTTTCATCACCATCCACCACTTTTTCGTCGTTTACTAAAATGTGAAAATTGTTGTATTACTATTTGATACTCACTGTAATAACTCTTACCATAAATATTTCCCTGATTTTAATATTTATCCATATGGATAAATTAGGTATATACCTACTACATATTTAGAGGCAACCCAAACGAAATTGAATCATTTGATGTTTAAAGTACCTCCTGTTTTTTGCTATTATATCAACTTATTATTATAATGACTATTATCAAGCTATTTCATCGTCATCAAGTTTAAGCTTGGTTCCCGGTTGCATGCGAGGCTTCCCCTTGGAGCCCAGGGTCCGTTTACTCGTTTTTGGCCTCCTCCTCCGATTTGGCTTACGTGGTTTTTACGGGAACGACTGCTCTGACCCCAACCCCGAGAGAGAAGCCTGTGCCAGAGCCTCGCCTGTTTATCATCAGGTATACCGGATTACAGGTGAGGTTGAGTTGGCCTATGGGTGGGACATAAACACCCACACACATTTACAAGTATCTTTAGGATATAGAATATAAATGTAAATAAAAGTTAAAATAGTAAAATTTAGGTGAATAGAACTTAAAAATACTAGTAGGTTTTCAAGTTCTTTTTTGTGGATCCACATTGTGACCCACAGACACTTTAGCGTACCCTAAGACTCAACAAGATCACTGTGTTTTAGTCTTAATTATTTCAAGTACCTAATAGTACCAAATAGGTTGTAGCGCTTATGGGATTAGTTCAACGTTAGTTGTATAACCCAAATAGTGCATACATACATATACTCACCCATTATTCCCTCTGGGGTAGGCAGACACAATAGTACGCCATCAGTTTCTTATATACACTTCACGAGCTTCCTCTACTGTCAATCAACCTTTCAAGCGAAATTTTTCAATATTATAAATATATTTAATAATATGATAATTCATTACTTTATACAGTGTATATTCTGGGAGATCAACCCTTGCCTGCCTGCCCACTTAGACGTGCCTATCAAATAATAATATTACAAACTTATACAAACTTTTAGCGCACCCCTTGGCAACATCATCAATTTTTGCCAATGTTTCTTCATCGTTTATGAGACGTCGAGCGCTTTCTGATACTTTATCAGGATCATACTTGTTATTTTCGTCAAGCTGAAAATAATGCATACATCATAAAGTTCTTTATATATCTCCTCCATAGCCTTTCTTATACTAAGACATTGCCACATCATGTACCTACTTATTGATAACATTTTGAATTGAAAAGTATTTTTCTTTTAAAAGTAACTATTTTTTTAGACATTACTGTATTTCACATTTTCTCTAATCAAGTATTTAATATATACCAAAAATACAGATTAAGAAAACACGACTCACGGTTCCAGTTTTCTTTAGGAAACACGCCACAAAGCAATAAAAATCATCGTCAAAGTTGTCGTCCATTTTTCTAATATCTTCCCAGGTCATATCACGTTCCTTAAGGCATTCTTCTAAAAGAGGCATACTCTCTTTCTTCACTGTAGCTATTTCATCCTCGGACAGAGACTAAAAAAGAAGGGAAAAATTAAGTATAGGTACATAATTTATGAAGATGTTGTTCAGTATAAATATCGATACGATTTTTATTCTGTATACCTATTCATTTAATAACATTGATGCCAACAAATTAAATATAGGTACCTAATGCATTTATATATTTATAACGTTTAGGTAGCAGATAAGCACACGACGCACCTGATGGGAAGCAGTTACCGTGTCCTATGGACGTGTGCAACTGTGCAACACCAGTGGCGTCACACATTGAAATAAAACCAGTTTGAAAAGATTATATCGCGATTTATTTGTTGTTATTCTATTATTTACACTGACCCCAGCATTTCGGTTACTTTGCAGCAGCCATAGTCATGGGGAGACTAAAGATGGTGACCAAAGAAATTGCAATAGAACCATTAAAAATTTGTGATATTATTTCAATGCACATTCGCGTGAACTCCTGACAATATTATGCATTTCATTTTGGCTGATACCTGTATTTGATGTAGGTAATAGATACTTACCGCATACACTCCGAGTCTTGCCATACAGATCATCAAAATCATAAAAGAACAAACCTTTTTGTCAAACATTTTTATAGTGTAATGAAATGTCTCGTCGATGTTAGTTCTTCACTTTGCTATATTTATATGAATTTAGAATACCTACACATGCCATTTATATGAAGTGCATGAAGTTCACATAGTATGTTTGATAATTGTAACAATTTTATAGCTCGCAATTTAATCCAATATAAGTACCTACTCGTACTTATCAAACACTTTTTTAGGAATATTTATAAGGCCAATCAAAAACTTAATTTGAATAAAGTATTCACCTACAATTGTTGTGTATAATATATTATGGTATAATACACAATAATATCTACGAAGTACATAATCATCAGCTTGTCAATAGGTACTAGAGGTGAATTTGCAGTGACTAAACATAGTTATTCTAAATGATTAGGTACCTATTTATAACGTTAAGTGATCAGCACTCGCTAATTTGAAACATTTTTTTACAATTCACTGACTAGTTACAATAGAAAATGATGTGTTACAATTGTATTGTATACGTACATGAAACTATGAAGATTTAGATCAAACTCTCATCACAACCCTTCGAGTACGTACTTCAACTTCTCTCTCCATCACCCTGAGTTGATAATGCCACAGAGTAAGTAATATACTAAGATACTATTATTATATTAGATTACTGGGTATATAAAAATATTAAGTCCGTCTATTTTTTATAAATTTTAAATCTATACTACCTATTATAAAATTGTATTTTGGTTGTGCCTGTACAATGGAGATATAAAAACAAACCTGAGTTATGTAAAATGCATGATTCTAAACACATGATATTGTTTTTGGAAAAAGGTCTTAATCAGACTTAAAATCTGCTGTAAATTCGGGGGCATCAGCTAGTTGTACATAATGTGCCAAAAATTATTAAAAGCCCGGGAGCCCACCTCGAGTCCGGTTACTCTTTAATTGATTTCTACTGGTTTTTAGGTAAGCAACTGCCGTCTGACCCCCAAATCCCAAGTGGAAAGCCTTTCCCAGAGCCTAAGTGTGGTATTAAGGCAGTAGGCCAATAGGCAGATGATGTTGGCTTGGGCACCAACGCTCGTAGAGGGGCCCCGTTCTATTCTATGCATGTAATGGCGGTGAAGAAGTACATGTTTTTTTTTCATTGAACATAATAAAAAAAAATGAATGAAAATTCCAAAGCCGACAATTCATAGTGTATACAAAAATTTCATAATGCTATCTAGGTTTTTATCTCATACCCCATTGTACAGTAGGTATTCCTACAGCTGAAGTCACGAATAGTAGTACATTATGCTTATTATAATATAGCAATTAAGATTATATCAGGACAAAACAATTTACATCATAACCTTCAATTACATTGCTATAACGAGTCGCGTCATAATTATTTATTTTGCATTGTAATCATAAACAATTTATACATTTTATTTTTATTTTTTATCTTTAAAACTAGCTGTTTATCGCGGCTTCACTAGTGTGGAATTCTGGTCCCGTTCCAGGTACCCATGGGACCCTATTCCACCACCACAACCTATATAAGATACACAATTCCACCGACATCATTTTGTTAAAAGTTCTCAAGTCAGTTCTCAAAGGGTTTGGCAGCGTTTTCGTAGAAAGCTCCCAGACAAAGAAACAATTTACATTATATTTTAGGCAATGTATACAAAAACTTTATATACTAAAACCTTCCTTGGGAACCACTCTATCCAGTGGTGAAAACAGCCTGAAAATCGGTGCTGTAGTTTTTGAATTTATCCCGAATAGACAGACAGACAGACTCAGCAAAGGACTTTGTTTTATAATATTTAGTGATTTGATGTTTGCATGATATATCCGTATAGGATATGTAACATCTAGAACTAAAACACTTGCAATTCGTCATCTTCGTCATCACAGCGTTAGTCCCGGTTGCATCCAAAGCTTGCACTTTGGAAACGGAGTCGGCTCTCCTTTCTTTTGGAATCAAGCCTTATTTTGGCTTCAATGGAAGTGACTGCTATCTGACCACCGGCCCTGAAAGGAAAGCCTGCGTCATAGTCGCGTCAGTTAATCAGCAGGTGTAAGTACTGGCTGGGGTGCTTGGTTGGGGACCTCCACGCGGTGCACCCTAGGCAACGGAGACAGCAGCGCCTCTCTCCTAGGGCGGGAGAGACGCTGCCACCTACGGCCAACTCCGACCGAGGCGAGGACGGCCCTATTGAGGGCTGTTCGGAAGCTTTCCACGTGTCCCTCTGATTAGCAGATGGCACAGTGGAGAGCAAGTAAGGGGGCCATCTCAAAACCGGAGATGGCCCGAGGTCAGTCGGGGTACGAGGGATATGCTCTATGAGTAACCTTACACCCCGGCGTCTTAAGACCCGAGACGGCGTGCAGTTTTAGTCGGTTCAAGTCCGACATAACCGCCCCGCTGGCCGGCGGGGGGGTATCCGAAGGGATTTCCGCACGAAAAAAAAAAAGGTGTAAGTACTGCCTGCATGTGAGACTGAGTTGGGCCCTAAAAATATTTGTTGGACTCCATTCATCCAATGTTCGCAATATTGCAGTTTTAAATTATATATGTTTCATTAATAAACATTTATTTCAGTTTAAATTTTTTTAAATGTATTAGTCTAGTAATTTATTAGGCTTAGTCTTCCCGTGACCATGGCTGCTGAAAAGCAAATGAAACGTCGGGATCAATGTAAAACATAAAATAACATCAAATAAATCGCGATAGAATCCGTTAAAATTGTTTTATTATTTCAGGTACATACATATACTCTCGCCTTTTAACTTTACACTTCTGCCCTTACACGTTATGCGAGCTGGCTTTACTGTGATTAAACCTCTCATGCAAACCCGCTGGTGTAGAGTACATTGCACACCTAGTGTACTCTAACGCCTACAGTACTCTGTCATCTATAAATGTGGTTGTTTCCAATGGGCGTACCAGCTCACATTGAATTATAATTCTTTATGGGCCTCTACGTGTTGGAAATATGTCTCTATGTAAACCCACTAAAAGGTAATTATCGATATAAAGGAATCCTTAAATGATTACATATGTTTAGCTATTTTTTCCAAAATAATTGATAACCGTTATAACTGGAAAATATAAATTATTAGAATTTCATAATTATAGGTAAAGTTGCTTCGGTATTATGCTTTGAAGCAATTCTACTAACGAAAATATTATTATCTAAAACAAATACTTAAGAGCATTATAACGTTACTTTAGTCATACATCAATGATTGTAATAGGCAATTTAGGTAAGATACTGTTTCTCATTACTACTTCTAATTTGACATTGGGTTGACTACCAAAGCAACCTATATTTAAAGTGAAATTTTCAAGACAATTATAATTACATATAAGGTTTAAAAAATTCAAAAGGCGACAATTTCTTTTTCTTTTATTTTTTCAAATAATGTTATGTATTTATATAGTGAATTTATTAAATCAGTTTAGGGAAGAAGTAGATTACTTAAGCAAACACAAAGTCTTCAGGCTTGAATTCATAGAGACATTTAGCTGTCCAAAAGGAAGCTTCACAAATGTCCTTGTACTTCTTTTCTGAAAAAATCAAGTACCTATTATTTTTATGTAGAACACGTCAATATGACTTTACGTCGCCTGGTGGTAAGCTAAACGTATAATTTCGGAAATGAAACTCATTACTATGAATACCTACCTAACATTAATGGTACAATCAACTTAAGGCGCGGAATAAACAGAAAGACGTAGGGCAAAAACGCACTGAAGACGTGTCTAAGACGTGCCGGCGCTTAAAGTATATCAAAAAGACGGGGCGCAGTTTTGCTTCCCTTCTCACATTTAAATTTGCTGCGCATGCGCGCGGGTGTCCTGCGTCTTGCACCCCTTAACCCCTTCGCTCACCCCGCGTGGTGACGTCTTCTCCGCGTCTCGTGTCTTCTGTATATTTCAGGAAAGGGCGCAGTCATCGAAAGTCTTATTTGTACCCTATCCTGAAACATACAGAGCTAAATGTGACAAACGTCGTCGCACTTTGATATACTTTAACTTCGTTTTTCCTGCGCCTAACGGGCTCATCAAATGTCTTTTCACGTCCCGCTTAAAGGACCTGCGATTATAGGAAGAAGGGAATACGTGTGTTAGTAAAGATTTCCTAGTATTTTTACTGCGGCACAGAAATCCTAGTCTAATAGTCCTAAATGATATTGTTTGCACCGTATGAGGGTGACACCTCAGCCCGGTTCATGTTCTTTTGAATAGGAAATAGGAATCAAGTGGGAATTATTGGAAGAGCTAATCGGAACACTCGCGTGGTAAAGGTAATCTCTATGCAACTGCAAAGGTTCGAGAGTAAATAGATATCATTAAATATACTTACACTAAGTACCAAATTTTAAAATAAAACTTTTGACTAAAAAACATTTGACTCATAAAGTAATAAATATGAATGAAATTGATACTTAGGAACAGCTAAATCCGAAAGGAAAATGTCTTTTTTTTTTTTAACGTGCGGAAATCCCTTCGGATACCCCCCCGCCGGCCAGCGGGGGTGGTTATGTCGTGTCTCGACTAAAACCGCACGGTGTCCTCCCCAAGTGTCCGTTGCCGGGCACCCCGGGTAAGCCCTCGAAAGGATAACCCTAGAGTTTTTATTGCTAGATTCATATCTCACAGGCTTCACCCGTTTTCTAGCGAAACGGATTGGGAACGGATTGAGATATTTATAATGTAGCACTTTGACACACACGACAGTTTAAAGACCTACCCCTTCGAGGATATACAGGAGCGAGTAAATATTGTATTTCAAATCAGGTCAAAAATTAGACAAAGAGTAAATACGCTAGACGCTGTACTTCACGTAAGTGATACTTACGAACATCCTTGCATTTAGTTGCGGCAGCTTTAGCTGACTCCTTTATGTCAGGCGGATACAACATGTCAATTTGTTTCATTGATGCTTCGTAACTTATCTTGTTATTCTTAACCTGAAACAGATTCACTAAATTTATAGTAGTATTGACCAAAATCGTTAAATTTATTTTTGGCTACCAAATCTACACTTAATCTAGACACGCGGCAGCGTGTCCAGCCAAGTTCAAAGAAAAAGAA
The DNA here is from genome assembly GCA_946251805.1 of Cybosia mesomella. Lineage (NCBI taxonomy): Eukaryota > Metazoa > Arthropoda > Insecta > Lepidoptera > Erebidae > Cybosia > Cybosia mesomella. Next base: position 19,793,510 of record OX276402.1, on the reverse strand, counting down.
CTGGTGAAAAAGCAGCCATTTCCAGCTACTTCTAACCCCTTCACTACATATTCTATTCACTTCATCTACATATATGAAATTTGGCACGTTTATTAAAGCCTAAGGGGATTTAATGAACGTGTCTAGAATCCAAAATATCATACATGTTGCTCAAATAGTTATTGACACCTTTCACATTTATAATATTATTATATTATATTACTGCAGATAATGAATGGGTTATTCACTCTAATATTTCGAAGTTACAAGAACATATGGAAAATTGCACAAAGAGAAAAAATTATAACGTAAACATAACATAACATAAACTCACGCCTATATCCCCGAAGGGGTAGGCAGAGGTGCTAGCACCCACATTTCGCCAGTTTATGTTTAGGTCCCAATGTAATAGGTGGCGAGCCTATTGCCATTAACCGGGCACATATAAACCTGCGATAAATACACACATAACTTCGAAAAGTATCGAAAAGTCATTGGTGTGTGCCATGGTAAAACCTGGGATTGAACCCGAGACCTCGTGTCAGCAGTCCATTACCCATACCACTAGGCTACCGCAGCGTAAACGTAGGAAAATAAAGCAATTTTACAAATAATTAATGATGAATATTAGTAATTTCTGTACAAATGTAATGATATCCCATAAAAACATAAATGTAAAATAAGAGCCAAGTTTAATACGATCTCTGTGGCGTAGCGGTAGAGCAATCGACTACTAAGTCAGAGGTTGTGTGTTCGCTTCTCGTTCGTTGCAAATATGTATTTTTGCATTGGTCTGGATGTTTCTATGTATAATATGTATTTTTTACAGAAAAAATCTAAGTATGTTTATCCGTATTCTAGAACCCATATAACAAGCTCTGCTTACTTTGGGTCTAGATGGCGCTGTGTAATTATGTCCTAGAATATTCATTTATTTATTAATATTAAGAATAGAGTATATAATAATTTTGTTAAAAGTATTTACCAAGAAACAAGAAATTGTTATATCAATTTATTTTAGAATGTTTTAGGTTCCTGTAACTAAAATTTTAGGATTTTTTACACAGAACTTAGCACCCATACAGATCTCAATTCTTTTATCGGTGAAGTTGACAACGATGCATATTCTTAATATGGGACTTAGCTCTCATTTTACATTTATGGTTTTGATGGAATTATATTTATTAATTTATTTGAAATAAAACAGAGCCAATAAGTACTACATTTATCCAATAACAACCTACGAAATAATTTACTGATCCATTGTATATCCACTTACAATATTAGTCATTTCAAATATGCATGCAATATAACACATAACTTTCTTGTCTTCAATAAACTGGCCTTTTTCTATATTACCAATCATATCTGTAAAATAATCGTTTAATAAAATAACTCACAAATTATCAGTGTGTCTTTTGTGTTTTTTCTTCTCTTGTCATGTTTTATATAAAAAGGTGAAAGAAAACGTTACAGGACATAGTACATATCGGACGATAACATTCAGAATGCTCCCTTTTTACGTTTCAGTGTTCCGTGGAGAGAACACTTGTTCCACATCACTGTTAAACTCCAAGAGCCAGAATGTAAGATAAAATTACTATTAGCCACATTACCAGTCGACATTGATTATATATTTTAGAACAATTTACTCCATTTTTATTTCTGCATCGTTACTTTTAAAGCATAAAACATTATAATTTATGCTCTCAACGGCTGGAAATCATAATACTATCTGATAAGTTTCCACTAAATGGGACATTTAGTATAAAACAGAGACACAGTAGTTATTATGGTGTTTTTATTGGGTGTTCCTATGTAAAATAGGTATGTATTTACAAAAAAAGTAAGTATAGAAGTATGTTTATCCGCATTCTGGAAACCATAACACAAGCTAGTTAAACTATGCTTACTTTGGGTCTAGAAAGCTGTGTGTAGAATGTCGTAGATTATTTATTTTATTTATTTATAGATTTCAAATTATTATTTGTTATAGCTAAAAAAATTACTGTACCTTCAGTCACTTGTATCTTTTTCATGCAATTGGTTTTTAGCATCTTGCCTGTATTTTTCATTTGTTGCCTTGTCATCTACCACGAAAATAATTGAATTATCATAATCATTAGTATCACAATGAAAATCATGTACAGTAAAATATCAGCTAATAGTTACATAATTTAAAAAGACTAAAAGAGAACACTTTATTTAAATTAATTACTTAAATACACTGGATTTACTGAAATCCTTGTAGTAGTTTCCTATACACCTCAGTTCACATAGTGGTTTCGCACTGGTAAATTTTTATCGATATAAAAGTCTTGACACTGCGATCCAATTTCAGGTTAAAAAAACTCGGATCAAATTAAAAATAAATGCCGAGTGCTACCTGAAATATATTTTGGCTTTTTCGTAAATAAATTATAATGGAACATATATTTCTACCTTTTTCACATTTATAATATAATAATAGAATTATTTCACTGTTATTTATATTAAATACTAGCTGATGCCCACGGCATATTATTATAAACTATATAAAACGGATACTTTTATAAAAGTGTTTATTAGTTGTATCTGTACATTGGAGATATTAAAAAAGAAATACTTGAGCGAACTTACATGAACTATTCTGAAAACAATTTTTTTTGGAGTCTTGTCTGTTTGTCTGTTTATTCGCGATGGACGCAAACACTACTGTACGGATTTCAATGCGGTTTTTTTATTAGAAAGGGCTTGTTGAGACTTGAAATCTGTCTTATATTATGATTTCAGTTGGTTAAGTAGAACCCGAGGTATGACCAAAAAACGAAAACTTGACATTCGAGCGGGCGGAGCTGCGGGCAGCAGCTAGTGTATAATAACAAGCTGTAAACATGATACCAAGTACCAAGTTACTACAGAAATATATTACACGACTAAAAATAATGTAAAACGTTTTTATTACAATTAGCATACTTACAGCGTCAGCTAAGCTGGTCACAAAAATAACAATCACTGATGCACAAATCAACTTTGAACCCATCTCGTTGCCAATTGATCCCCTATTTGCAATGACATTTTTTCTTCGAGGGATAACTATATATACGAAAAGTCTACAAATTAATTATGAGTCCAAGCCGTTAATTCAATTCAATCGGCTGTGTCATTAGCTGAATAAACACACAAATTAACGAAGCCACTATGTAAGCCTATTATTGCATATAGATGCAATTAGAAAAGAAGCTAAGTATCATACAGTGTGTTTTAGTCCTTACAATTTCAACACAATTAAAGTCTATCTACATTATGCAATGATTTAGCTTCTTGGTTTACGTAAGTATATAAAAATGTATCACTGTATCCCTTGATCACGCTGTAAATTGAGAACGACTTTACTGATTTCATTCATCTTTTTTTGTAACTTTTCTAACACAATGTTGAAATTTCTCACGGAAAGAAAAATTAAGAAAACTGCGCAGAAAGTGTTACACGCGGGCAGAGCCACGAGCGATAGCTAGTCTATGCATATATTCTAATCAAAAAATAAAAATTGACGTGTCTGTTTCTAATGTTAAAACATCAGCTTTTTAGTAAACTATGATAACTATAATAATTAAAAAAAAACAATTTGAAGAATTCATATCTCTGTTTTTCTATCTGTTTGTTCCAGGTAACCTTCGAAGTGACTCGGCGATTTTGACGGAGTTTTTACTGCAGATAGCTGATGTTATAAACATAACATAACATAACATATATTTCACGCCTGTATCCCCGAAGGGGTAGGCAGAGGTGTATTACACCCACGGTTCGCCAGTTTTGTTTAGGTCCCAATGTAATAGGGGGCGAGCCTATTGCCATCTACCGGGCACATTACTAAGCGAGCGATAATCCACATTTTTAATACACACATAACTTCGAAAAGTCAGAGGTGTGTGCCCGGGGCGACTGGGGATCGAACTCGAGACCTCGTCTCTCGAGTCTGTTATGTACACCACTGGGCTATCGCCGCCGACTAAGCCCACGCGGACGATATCGTGGGCACAGCTGGTATTAAATAAAATAATTAATTTCGTGAAAAGCACTTTATGTATAAGAATATGTATAATGTTATAACTATGCATATATATCACGGAAAAATGAAAGATGGTGGGTCCTTTTCATATAAACATTTCACTGCGGCGTATACACCCTCACACACATTGTCATACTCGTCTTCTGAAAATGAGAATTTTTAGTACCCATTAACTCAGAAAATATTCTGGTATAGTTATTAGAGAGATCTCTTGACCATACTACACCCTAATAAAAGGTACTTGGTATTTAGAAATAAATGCATTTAAACTATTATGGTCACTAACATAAGTATTAGAGTTAACGGGATATTTACCATGTTTGTCGCCATGATCACGGATCACGCCGTTAACTCTAATACTTATATAGAAATGGATGGATGCGTTTCAGTTGATTTTTAAGTTTTTTCATATTTCAAAGAACTAAAATAACACACACACCAACCATTCTATTGAGTGTACTTATGACATTAAAATAAAACAATTTTGACACTTTTGTCTCTGTCTTTCTCTCTGTTTGTTACTTCTGGCCGAAGTAACAAACAGACTAAGGCAACTTTTATTTTCGAAAAATAATTATAACAATATTTCAAATTTAGCTCGTTATGCAATTCATTAAAACGTCCTGTATCATTTTCTTGTGGTAATATGATGCCATAGATAACAATTTAGCAGGAATACTTACGTGTATGTATGCACATTGAAACAGCCTTCTTGGTCGGTTCTTTCAACTCCGCAGGATAAAGAATATCTATTTGTTTAGATATGAGCGCCTGATCCAATCTATCATTCTTTATCTATAACAAATTATATTAAGGCATTGACATTGCTCTTTTCAAATAAGTATAAGAATGTTCGTGAATAAATAAAATCTTTTGATGCAGCTAAACTTCCCGCCCACATATGTATGTGGCCAACGTCGGATTATATTGATAGACAAGAATTTCAGCTATCCACGAAAGGTCTAGGTCGCTCAGTTGTCATAGTATTCCCCCTAGAAAAGGTCAGGTTACCGGCTCAAGTTGAAGGCCTGGATGTTGATATTTGCCGATTGAAATTTTCACGAAAATAATATAAACAAATTACTGGAGACGATAAAACAAACATAATATTATATGTATTGTAATTTACAGCTCAAATATTAGTATGGTGAAAATCTCACCACTTGAAGATTCTTGTAGATGCAAGTAACGTAGCACTTCACATTTAAGTCGTCAGGAAAGATCCCTTCTTCTATTTTCCCAACTTGATCTGAAATGTGACACTTTGCGATTGAGAAATCTATAATAGTTCAGCAGTAAAAGACTTGGGTTTCTATGTCAATTGCTTATATGTTAGACTATTTTGATAAGGAATCAGAAGAAATACGTTTTTTTCTTCACTTTCGGGTCATGCATCGCTGGCTTTCCATACTGTCTGAGTTCCTGTGTATCATCATCATCCACTATAGTTCAACCACTAGTACTGTACCGCTCCCATGGTACGCGCGGCGAGGTGGGGGACAGGGTTAGAAGCATGAGTCGATGAGATCGATATATCAATATTGTCTGCCTGATACCGACTGATACTGAACTGATATTATTAAAATTCCCTAATTAATTATTTTCAACTTTATACGCCAGTTGTATACATTTATTAAGTTTGAAATTTGATTAGGAATTAGTTAAATGAGTATACTTAAATAATTGTTTTACATAATAGTTAGTAATTAAATACAACCACAAATACTTACATTTAATAAAACAGGCAGATGAGGAATATAAACTAAACTTATATTAAAATAAAAACATACCATTGATGTTTTTATACATTGAGGTTTTTTTTCAAATATCCATGTTTTTGTTCACACGGTGTCTGCATCCCTTACCGACGGCCGATATTCACCCCCGTCTCGCCGCTTCTTGGGTATGCCCAAGAAGCGGTACAGAAGTTGCGGTCAGTCAATACTACTACACTACTCCTACTGAGGATTGATTTCTCTCGTTTTCTACCATCTGCTCCGATCCTGTTTGTACCACGTTAAAAAAAGCATTACAAAAAGCCCTTATATAGAGCTTTTCGTAATGACAGTTTGTGAAGTTCAGCCACCTGCCTATGTCACAGTGGACAATGATACTTAGATGAGGTAATAGGTTCAATAGTATTTTACTGTTCAGCTTGTTTTAAAGTTCAATTTGATATTCACTTGCTTAGAAGGTTTTTCTGTGTCGATTTCTGTTACACCCTAACTGGATAAGTGATTTAAATTAAACTATATCCATAAAAGAGATTTACAATAAACATAATTCAAAACAGATAAATTGCCTTATCTTAAGATATTTTTAACTATATAAAGTTAACTTACGAAAATTATCGCTGAATGATAGTGCAAAAAGACGATTAAACTATAAGAATCGATAAATAGAATATCACCTCCTTAAATAAATAACTCCTTGCAGAATATTTTAGACTAGGAATTTGGTAATTAACTCCTTTGCGGAATATTAAAGACTAGGAATTTGAAAAAGTTTAATTGAGCATTTTCGTAAAATACCTTCAGTAACAGAATTCTTCGGCATGCATTGGTTTTTCAAAATGCCCATTGTTTTCTTCACTTGCGCCCTGGTCATCTAAAATAATATTATACAATTTAACTGTAAGGAGCCAACCTAAAGGAACTGTATTTTGAAAGTGCCATGAGATAATGTTTTAAATAATTAATATATATATATAATTTTTATATATTTATATGTAATATGTTATATAAATATGTAATTTTTTATATTAATAGTATGTTTTAAATATGGTACCTACGTAACAATTGGACATTCGATTCATTGAAAATTTCTCAGCAACTACATCAAGTCGAGTATGTACAAACATGATTTGGCAGCCCTTTCAAAACACAGCAGGCTTCTTTAGCAATATCCGTATTTTTCTAGTAATTTGGGACATAACAAGTTCATTAATTATCCAATATAAGCTCTATTTTTATTTCAATAAAACAAATTTGTTTATTTAAACTTCAGAATATGAAACATAAGTAATTTTGATTGTACTTACCCCATGAGCGCATCCTAGTAACGAGACAATCAGTAGTAACCTGTATAATCTGTACATATCGACGAAAATCACAACGTTATCTGTACAAATCAAATTATAACTGAAAAAAGTACCTAAGAACCTTACAATTTATGTTCAGAAACCGAAAACCAAGCATATGTTTAGCTGGAAGAGACCGCTTATTTGGAACCGAATAATTACAGGCTATGTAAATGGTCCCTAAACACGCAACATAATATAGTTATTTGGCAAATTACATTTTTTACAAATGACATGCTTAGTGTGGGCTATATTTTTATTTAGAGGAATGTATTTTTATCGATTTGTCAATCACATACCGAGCATGCTGGGATTACCTTGTGCCGAGGATTTGGAAGAGGAAGGTAGAGAGACCTTAGTTTGATACGGACTATCTTCTGGTCCACCTCAGTGACAAGTTTCTGTTTTTTTTTTCTGCTGTCGGTCTGCTTAGCCTCAGTAAAACGTGGTACTAACACCGATGTATAAGTGCTTTCATCTGCATATCAACATTATGTTGCCGACGGACAGCACATTATTAATTATGCAGAGAGTAGGCGAAAATAAGATCATGTCGTAACAGTTTTGTTGATGAACCTCATAAGGCTATAGAAAGTAAAAGAGCGTTGTTATCAATGGTCTTATAATTTTAATATTGATATAGATACACACACATATTTAATTATTTATTGTATATAACACTAATTACACATATTTAATATGGGAATGAAAATATTTATGGAAAGACAAAGTTCGCCGCATCAAAGTCGTACATACACTTAGCTGTCCAATAGGAGGCGTCACACAAGTCTTTATATTTCTTCCCTGGAAAAGATATATTTTTTTAATTTATTTTTTTCTTACGTGCATAGTAGGCGCCGAATTTCCATACAATTTGCCTCGGGTTTCTTTGTTATACATAAATTTAACATAGATACTAAACTCTACTTACCGATGTCTTTACATTGAGTTGCAGCAGCTTTGACGGCGTCTCTCATCTCTGCAGGAAACATTACATCAACTTGTTTGATGACTGCATCATAGCTCAATTTGTTATTTTTCACCTGTAATGAAATAAATATGTGACAGGAATATCTTAAATTTATTAATATGTGAAATTGAAATTTCATTTATGTTCAATTATTAAATACTTTGTAACATTTTATGCTCCATGTTTGTAAAACGTACTGTAAACTTGTATCTTTGAACTAGAAACGAAATCCATACACCTACTACGGTGATGAAATAGAATATGTCCACGGGTCGCAGCAAACCCCTGTGATAAACGATTCCATAAAAAAATCTAAAATCTCCCTCTAAAAATTATACTGTCTCTTAATACCAGGGGTATAGCGTCGATATAAGTTACTGAAGATTATTCATAAAACCAGGTAAAACGTTTAATATTAAAAAAATATGCCATGTAATCGCTCCGTTTCAAAGGTGAAGAAAAATAGTCAAAAGACCATGGTACAGTATTTCGCGATTTTAAGAGGCAATTTAAAGTGAGTACTGTGTACCTACATCATACCTAAGCTAAACCTAGATACATTTACTTACGATTTGTGTCATCGTGTAGATACATGCGATATAACACATCACATTGCGGTTCTCTAAGAACTTCCCTTGCTCGATCTGACCTACTTCCTCTACAAACAAATAAGGTAGGTATTTAATGCCTTAATACATCACAATAAGTACCTAGATGTTACTTAAATACATATGAACTGATCGTAAGACTGAAAGTTTGCTGAGTCACAGTTATCTGTGAGTACTTAGCCACAAGATGCTTTTTCTGAACAAAATCATTATGCAAGTTTGCTTTTAAAAACTTACCCTCAGTAACATCATTTTTCGCCATGCATGATTTTTTCATAAGTTTGCCAGAATTCTTGAGCTGTTGTCTAGTCATCTGTAAACCAATCACTGGATACAGTTATTTGAACAGGTTAATATATCATCGCATCATTAGTTTCTTGATTGTTTTGTTTAGTGTTGAAGATAATTTCTATCATCAGTCTTATTTTTGTTGCCTCTAATAAATGGAATGCAACATGAAAACTGATTACTAAACGTAGTATGTTCGTATTTAGTTATTAATTATCAGATCCTTTAAAACGGAAGCAAAACATACTAAATGAGAAGGTTACGTATAACAGAAAATGTACTTCGCAAGCAAAGTAAGAACGGTGCGGTTTTAGTCGGTTCAAGCCCGACATAACCGCCCCCGCTGGCACGCGGGGGGGTATCCGAAAAAAAAAAAAAAAAAGGCAGTCTGGATCGAATTGTGATTTATGTCGTAACGGCATAAACATTGGGTAGGACACCTCTACAAAAGGATAATCTATAATTCTCACCGCATCACAATTGGCGAAAAACCAACAAAGAATATAAATCAAATATAACACGTATTGCACTTTTTGCATATTCATAATTATGTCTGCTTGAACAATGTGCAGAAAAAAACCACTTAGTGCTATTTATAAGAAAACGTTTACCCGCTTACTGGCCATTTGAGTGATTGATTGTAGATGTTGAATACTGAAAAGAAAATAACTTGTTATTTAAAAGTCGGTGGAAAAATATTGTATTATGATGTCTTATCGTTTCTTGATTGAAAGCGTGTATTTAGATATAAATATATGTGTTGAGGTTTTACAAAGTTATGACTAAGGTGTAAGTAAGTTAACTTGTTAGTTTAATCACAGATTATATTATATATAATAGGTTTAACTGCTAATTAGGAGTTTGAGGGCCCCAACAAGATCACCTGCAAGCCGGTACACCTGCTGATTGATTAACAAGGCTAAGGCGCAGACTTGGCGGAGGCCTTGGCGATAAGTCGACAGTCGCTGCCATAAAAGCCACGTAAACGTCTCTGTGAAAGTCTCGAAGGCAGCTGGAAACAAAGTCAAGATGATGATGAACTTCTATTAATTGGTAGACAGTAGACTAGCCTTTTTGAAAAAAGTATATTTTAGATTTCAACAAGTAGGTAGGTATATAGGTACTCTTGTTTGGTTTATAATAATATTTCTCTTACTCTTATACGCGGGATAGACGCTTACTAACTCGGATACTCCTTTGCAACCACAAATCTGATTTCAACCAAATTTGGCTTGGTCATAACGACAATCTAGGGGCATGTTTTGAGACCATAAAATTATAAATCGGACATACCATTGAGGAATTATCACCGAAAAACAAATTTACCATTGAACTAATGAAAAAGTTCTCGCGCGCAAAAATTGTTCTTTTTTTCAGACTTTGAAATAAAAAAATAAATGCTCGCTCAGTTTAATTTTCTTGCGATCGGCTAACTGCATCGCCTTGTAACAAAAACATATTTATTTTCTCACCACAATATAGGTTATCAAAATTTGAATTGCCTTGAAAATAATGTACAATTATTTATGCGGGAGATTGGTGCCTAAACTAAGTAGGGTCCTGTATTTCAGGCCACCAGCACAATCCCCATCTAGGGTATTGAAGAATATCTACTAAATTTTGCGCTGCAACCTCTGAGTAGATAGGTAAGTACATCTATAGTATTATATGATCCAAAGTACAACTGTAAAAGCAATCTTTGTAATGTCGGGGTTACTATGTGTGTGTGTGTGTGTGTGTGTGTGTGCGTTCGTGCGATGGTGTGTGTGTGTGTGTGCGTTGTGCGTGTGTGCGTGCGTGCGTGTGTGTGTGCGTGCGATGGTGTGTGCGTGTATCTGCGTGCATATGTGCGTATGCGTGTATGCGTATTTGTGTGTGTCACCTCATACGGGTACTGTTAGGAGACATTCTATACTCTCATAGTCTAACATCATAAGCCATTCACTGGTTTTTAGGGTTCCGTAGCCAAATGGCAAAAAACGTAACACTTATAGATTCGTCATGTCTGTGGGTCTATCCGTCCGTAGGTCACAGCCACTTTTTTCCGAAACTATAAGAACTATGCTGTTGAAACTTGGTAAGTTGATGTATTCTGTGAACTGCATTAAGATTTTCACACAAAAATAGAAAATACATCACATAAAATATATTTATTTTAAATTACAATAAGTAAATGTACAAATGTGGTTACAAATTTTATAACTAACTAAACTAAATAAAACTAAAATAAAATAAATAATTAAAAGAAACTTAAACCTAAAATGCATCGTGGAATTCCTCCGCATCGCATGCCTCCTGTGGTAACGTGCCCAGAAGACTGGCAGCATTGCCACGTTGTATTGCAATACTTATTCTCTGTGCTAAAAAGAAGCCAGCCTTCTGGTCACGAGAAGCGTCGAGCATACGTGTTGCAATCTCCCTGAAGAGCCTGCGAGCACTCGGACCCCATGCCCCTAACGTTTCGACTCCAAACGGCACAAATTCATAATCTCCAATTAAATTTGAGTATTTGCGCCGTTTGAGAGTCTCCGCAGAAGCAGCAGCAGCACCGGCACAGCCAGCCGTGCTGGCTATATGGGTAAGAGCAATGGTGTCGACGCATGTTGCGTCCCAAACCAGAGTCCTACCCATTTTCCATGGCATTAATGACATACCGTCCGGTCTCTTGCCATCGTCGCGTGCCAAACCATTTGGTTCAAGTACAGCTGGCACATCGGCATCGACAAGAGCACGTCGGATTATGTCATTGAGGCTGGCGTGCCGTGGTATTCACCCAGCGCTCCTGCAGCACGATAAGCTATGGTGTCCGAACCTGTCGACGGCTTCTCCACAGCGACATCGATGCGGAGAAACACACGGGGCACCTTTTTTTTTTTTTTTTTTTCATCGTGCGGAAATCCCTTCGGATACCCCCCCGCCGGCCAGCGGGGGCGGTTATGTCGGGCTTGCACCGACTAAAACCGCACGCCGTCTCGGGTCTTCAGACGCCGGGGTGTAAGGTTACCCATAGAGCATATCCCTCGCACCCCGGCTGACCCTGGGCCATCTCACCACTAACAGCATCGCTCATCCTGTCTCCTCTGAAAGCAGAGGAGTACGGAGAGCGATGTGTTCCCGCCACGTTGGGTATTGGCCGACGATCAATGCCAACCCTATAAAGGGGTGAAGGGGAAGCCATTGACCGCCGCCCAGGATGTGCCGGCCGCTCCGATTCCGTTCCCCCCGGACTGCAGCGGGATCGGAATCGGAGCGACACTCGAGGAGGTTACCCAACACACACCCCACACAAGGGGCACCTAAACGAAGGCATGTTGCAATGCGGAAGGTAGTGTCATCTAACATAGTTCCTACGTTAGATGACGGAAGAGCTTGTAACCAAAGACCCGACTCCCACACTCCTACCGCCAGCAAACGGGCACGCTCTGCAGCATTAGAACATGTATTTATTAAATGTTGTCTTACTAAGCTGCAAAGCGGCCCGTCCCACTGTCGCTGAGAGAAAAGGTTCTTTGGGAAATCGGTGTTCGGGCGTGCAATTTTCCAAGCATCAGTTTTACACAATACTTCAGAGTTAACCGGTGTGTGTAAAGTATAGGTGCAAGGATTTTCCTGGTTAATTCTTCCGTACTGTGGACCGAGGACAGGATCGCTGGTAAGCTTATATCCGAAATTTTGCGAACACCGAGCCCACCCAAGCGAATCGGTAGAGACGCTTGTAGTGAAGCTCGGTCATTCAAGGCCACTTTTAGGATTTTTGTGAGGGTGCTTTGTATAATTTTGTCCATTTTTTCTAAAAGTGTTAAATGTTTGAAAAAATGGGAAGATCTGAGGGCATGGATGAATTTTGGAACAAAAAGGCAATACCGAAGAATAGTAAAATCAGAATGGATATTAATTTTGAGTAGGCGATCTGAAATATCACAAAAATCTTGAATTTTCTCCTCTATAAAGGAGTTATAGGCATCTTATAAAATTGGGGACTAAAAAAAATATATGATGTACATTACCATGTAAACTTCGACCGAAAATTGGTTTGAACGAGATCTAGATCTAGTAAGTAGTTTTTTTTAGTTCGTAATCGTGCGGAAATCCCTTCGGATACCCCCCCGCCGGCCAGCGGGGGCGGTTATGTCGGGCTTGAACCGACTAAAACCGCACGCCGTCTCGGGTCTACAGACGCCGGGGTGTAAGGTTGCCCATAGAGCATATCCCTCGCACCCCGAAAGGCAATTTACCTTTCATTCAATCAACTCAAATATAACAATTTTCCTTACTGCTACGGAACCCTTCATGGGCGAGTCCGGCTCGCACTTGGCCGGTTTTTTACAAAGTGATCTGGTGAGCGTGTAGAGAGCTAACGTTTTATTTATGTTGATGTAGAGATAGCCTCCGAGAAAATGGAAGAACTGGTTTGTGAATTGAGTTCTGAAGGAGTCCAGTTTGTGATTGACTGGATTAAATTGCCTCCTGTTTGAGAGTGAAGTAAGTAAGCAATGAATGTTGTTTGGTTATGACGTAGAGCATGAATAGTTGGCGTACAGCACGTTGCATCTCTCTTATAGCTCCAATGTGGGATGTCGATAGGGTAAGAAATATGATACCTTAAGTAACGCTCGCTGGGCTATCTCCACTTGGATCATGGTGGACTTGTCTGCACCACCCCAGGTTGTGATACAGTAAGTTATTACTGATTGGCACACAGATAAATTTTTCTTAAATTTTCATCCGCTGCATGTCTGAGGCTTTTAAAAACACATTATATAACTAATCAATAACCAGATTAGAGAAATCAGTAACTTGAAAAGTATTGTCTTACCTTTGGAATATAATAGATAAGTTTATTTCCAGCCATAGTATAGGGGGTACACGGGTACACTGAAACCCTGACCCACCATTGGTTGAAGCGAGTTGGTTGATGGATTGTTGCCCAATAAAAAAGCAGCTATAAAGTTGAGTGAACGGTGTGAAGGTAGTAGACATTTAAATCTTTATTTTTTTGATTTGAAAGTACACTTTCATATGCCATGCTGGGCTACTAAATATTAATGTGGTCAAGTTTTCAGGTCAGCATTCCAGGCGAATCCCTTCAAAAAAGCGTTACGTCTTCAAAAATGATTACCCAAGTGCATGAGGATTGAAATTATTCGATATACAGCTTGTCATCTTGAAATGATAAATAATGTAATGGAATATTAAAATAAAACCATATTTACTTACTACTCACTGTACCGTTTGCCCCTTGATGGCCACATTTACGAGTTTTTTAGGGCTCCGTTGCCAAATGGCAAAAAAACGGAACCCTTATAGATTCGTCATGTCTGTCTGTCTGTCTGTCCGTCCGTATGTGACAGCCAGTTTTTTACGAAACTATAAGAAGAAACTTGGTAAGTAGATGTATTCTGTGAACCGCATTAAGATTTTCACACAAAAATAAAAAAACAACAATAAATTACTTAGAACTGACACTCAATTATTTTTTTCATCTAACCCATACGTGTGCGGTATCTATGGATAGGAGGTTTCTAATATCATTTTATTCTAAACTGAATAGTTTTCGCGTGAGACACTTCCAAAGTGGTAAAATGTGTGTTTAGATGTTACAGGGGTGGCCCCTGTAACTTCTAAAATAAGATAATGATATAAAGCTAAAAAAATGTTTGAACGGGATCTAGTAAGTAGTTTTTTTTTATCATCATCATCATATCAGCCGTAGGAAGTCCACTGATGAACATAGGCCTCCCCCATTAGGCGTTTTTTTTATAATTCGTCATAAATCGTAAACCGCAATTTACCTTTCATTCAATCATCTCAATTATAAATATTAACAAAAAACATTATTATGTTATTTGCTGCTTCGGAACCATTCATGGGCGAGTCCGACTCGCACTGGGCCGCTTTTTATTAACTTGCACTGTTCGTATTGTATGTTATCTATCAAAATTTGCAAAACTTTTCGGTCATTCGTTGACATCCGATTGCGCTGAAATTTTGCTTCCACGTTTAGTTTGGATGACAGTGGAGCTAGTCTGATGGTGGAGTAGGTAAGTGGCCACAGAAACTTCTAAACTAAATAAGATAAACCTATCAAGTATGGTCTCATTAGTTTTGGCTTAGCAAATTCTCTGGTGTTACATGATAGTCAGGGTCTGAAGATGGAGTAGGAAGGTGGCCATACGAACTCCTAAACTAAACAAGATAAACTTATCGAGTTTGGGTTCGTTTGTTTCGCCTTAGCGAACTCTTTATTGGTACATGATATTCAGGGTAGCTCTAGAGCTACATGATATTACTAAAACTATAAAGTAGGATATAAAATAATTGATAAGAAACCTCCTTTTTTACCGACGAAAAAATGGAGGAGGTTCTCAAGTCGACGCGTTTATTTTTTTTATGTACTTTTTACAGAGTAGTCCGATTTTGATAATTCTTTTTTTATTGGAAAGAGTACAATACCCCGAAGTTAGTCCCATATAAATTAGAAAATAAAAATCCAACCCTAAGGGTAGGAAAACTGGGGATGGTTGATTGTTCACTCACTGATTGTAAGGTATGACCACTCATAACTTTTTACAGAATAATCCGATTTTGATAATTCTTTTTTTATTGGAAAGAGTATACTCCGAAGTTGGTCCCATATAAATTTGAAAATAAAAACCCAACCCTAAGGGTAGGAAAACATGGGATGATTGATTGTTCACTCACGATTGTAGTAGTAATTTGAGGATTATAGCCCCAAAAAATATGAAATATAAACTTTTCAACAAATAATTAAACCGCCGAAAAACCTGAAAAGCAAAAAATAATAAATCTTTTTTATTTAACCTTAATAACTAACTTCTTAAAGTAATGAAACTATATCTCAGTATATATTTTCACTACTTGACTACATTTTTTAATAATAGCTTTTTTTAAATTTTTCTATTAATTATTTTATTTGTCCTAACAGTCAGTATAAATCATTAATTGGAATATTTTACTCCCAATAGTACATCATTGAACTACTACTAGCACTACTAAAAGTAAACCGTATTTATTTGCAAGATACTTCATTCTATTGGGGTGTACAGAGCGCTACCAAAATTCTTGAGGGCCAAACCAACCTCCCGGCTCCTGGAAAAGCCGCCGACATACCATCAAAAACAATAAGCGGACTTCGGGCTCCGAAGTGCAAACATTGGATGCAAAGTATGAGGATGATGATGACTTCTATTGTTTTTAGTCGTAAATTATCCAAACTCAATGTAGTTATGTAACATAGTTGTACAAAGTAGTTACGCACTGCATCGTATGTTGCATTAATTTAAAGCCACTTAGGTAGTTAGCAAGGAAGTGATAAGTGACAATGACTAATTACTAACTCGTGCTCATACAAGATTGTGAATAGGGTAACCAAGCTTTTTATTTTTAAAAGCCAATTTATTGTTTGTGTTAGAACTAAACATACGATTAAAAATTACTTAAAGTGGAGGTATATATTTTTTAGAAATAATTATCAGTACTATGGAAAAGAAATAATTACAATACTTTAATTATAGATAATATTTATCATCTTATCGGCAAACGTCAGCTACTTGATGCCTCATTCATTACCCTTCTTATAATGAAATGATCTGGATATTTTACCCCCGCATATGAGATAAGTCACATACAACCGAAATTTTGAGGTATTCGTTAAAAATCTATTGTACTGGATGAGACTGGTCAGTTACTGGAGACAATTCTCACTGTCCTTATAGGTACTTGAACAGGATTGACTCCTAATGTCTCAAATGCCCATTTAATTTTTAAATGTAGCACTTGAGTGTCATTACACTTGACCATTGATGCTGGGATATTATATCTGAAGGCTGTGACCGAGCATTTGACATTTTTTGACGTGAAATAAAGTTAGAATGGTATAGACTCAAAGGCATGGCGTGGCGTCTTACAAACACTCTTCCACACCCAGCCATGCAGGTACGCGGTATGGTGGGGTGTGTGTTGGGTAACCTCCTCGAGTGTCGCTCCGATTCCGATCCCGCTGAAGTCCGGGGGGAACGGAATCGGAGCGGCCGGTACACCCTGGGCGGCGGTCAATGGCTTCCTCTTCACCCCTTCATAGGGTTGGCATTGATCGTCGGCCAATACCCAACGTGGCGGGAACACATCGCTCTCCGTACTCCTCTGCTTTCAGAGGAGACAGGATGAGCGATAATGTTAGTGGTGAGATGGCCCAGGGTCAGCCGGGGTGCGAGGGATATGCTCTATGGGTAACCTTACACCCCGGCGTCTGAAGACCCGAGACGGCGTGCGGTTTTAGTCGGTGCAAGCCCGACATAACCGCCCCCGCTGGCCGGCGGGGGGGTATCCGAAGGGATTTCCGCACGATAAAAAAAAAAAAAAAAAAGGTACGCGGTATGGTTTTCAGTGATTCCGAGAAACTTCGCTCTCACCGTGCTATCCAAGAAATATTAGATACATACAGGTATAGGTTTCCACACATTCTAAAAAAAAACCAAGATTCATGGATACCGGCATCAGTATAAGATTTTGAAAACAATAAGAGTATAATTAACCAATTACTGTTCATTTTTCTGCAAATATTAAGTAAGTGAAAATTAGAGACTATGACACGACATCAGTTCACAACTGGAAGTACTCTAAAATGCTCCTTACAGTGCTTTTAAATTTTATATTATTGCTTGCTGCCAGTGAAGCGGTGAGTGAATTCATTATTAATTAATTACTTATTTGAAATTAGAAAAGAACGTTTTTAATTCCTATTTAATATATCCGTACTTAATTATTTAATACTATGTAGTATTCGCCCATTGGTCGAAATTCAATCATCAAAATTATTGAAAAATCCAATCAATGTTTAAGAAAATATGAGTTGAAGGTAAAATTTTTCACTGATAAATCTGTAACTAGTCAATAGCTTTTTAATACAAAAATTAAATTGATATAACAAACAGAAACAAAAGTTACTAATTTTTTGTCTTTGCCTCTTACACCCAATATTTCAGATGACAATGAAACAAATTAGAAATACCGGGAAAATGATGAGGAAAACTTGTCAGCCAAAGAATAATGTTGAAGACGGTAAGATAAAGTTTTTTTAATGAACCTAGTACACGAAGATTTTCAAAGGGAATGATGTTAAGATTTAGAGACCTGATAATACAGACACTTTAATCATTGCAAGAATCTATAAACATGATATATCTCCAGCTAGCTTAAAAATCCAGGAGATTTGTAACGTTAGAAAATTGAGAGAAACAAAGTATAATTTTATATTGTTGTTTAATGAGTTGTGGAAGGTACTATCCATGAATGGGTTGGACGGCAACTTAATACGGGCTCTGAAGTCGTTATACAGGGGCTCCAGAGCCTGTGTTAGGATTAATGGCGCCTACACAGACTGGTTTGACCTCTCTAAAGGTGTCAGGCAAGCATGTGTAGCTTCGCCTTCGTTGTTCAATCTTTTCATAGATAGCTGTATGATTGATATGAAAGGGTGTGAATATTGTGGGTGCGTAGGAGTTGCAGAAAACGGTGAACAGGAATGAGGCCTTTAAAGCGAGAGGTATGAAAGTGAATGCAAGAAAGACGAACGTTATGGTTTTTGAGAGGCAGCAAGAAATGACTGAATGTAATGTTATGATTGAAGGTGAATGTGTAGAACAAGTGTCAGAGTTTGTATACTTGGGTAGTTTGTTCACAAGGGATGGAAAATGCGATGGAGATATTGAAAGGAGAGTGACTGCAGGAAATCACGTAAATGGTGCGCTACACTCCTTCATGATGCCGAAGAAGACATGACTGACGGTTGTACACATGTATGAAAGTGAAAGTTGGGTATCATGAAAGATACCCAACAGAAAAATCATGAAAGTAAAGTGAATACAGTGGAGATGCGGTCATTGCGTAGTATGTGTGGAGTACGGTTGACTGATAGGAAGAGGAATACAGATGTACGAGAATGGTGTGGCCTGAAAGAGAAGGTGTTACAAAAATTGAAAAGGGTATGCTAAGGTGGTTTGGCACTGGGAACGAATGAGTACTGAGCGAATGACACACCAAGTTATAAGGCAGAAGTAAGTGGGCAGGCAAGCCGGGGGCGACCTCGTAGAACATATACTGATCAAATTAATGATGTATTGAAAAAATGGAAAGTCAAAAGCTCAAAATGACAGTCAAAAGTCAAAAGGTATAATGACAGTGAACGAAGCTCGTGAAGTATGTAAGGACAGACGCAGATGGCGGGCTGTTATCTCTGCCTACCCTGGAGGGAAAAAGGCGTGAGTATATGTATGTATGTATGTTTGTGTTGTCACCGAATCTATGCGTTCGTGTTCGCTAAATATGATAAAATAAACTGTGTATAGCTTCCCCACAATAGGATTGCCTCAGATTTTCGTATCCGCGGATATCTGAAGCAGAAAGAAGATTGAGAGACGGACCATTTAAATTTTATTTATAAATTCTTAAAAAATTACGAATTAACGTCATCATCATCCGATCACCAGTCCCGGTTGCAGCTAAATTTTACTCTTTGGAGGCCGTAGCCTGCTCTTGTCCTCCACCATTATTGGTTTATATTGGCTTTTACGGAAGCAACTGCCGTCTGACCCCCCTAACCCTAAACAACAGATAGCCTCATCCATCAATCAACGGTACGCTTACTGGTTACATTGGTTTGGACCCCGAAGATCTTGGTGAGCCCACATCCTAATTGATTTTAATCTCACGTTTTATTCAGAGAAAATTGATCCTCTCCAAGAGGGCATCTTCATTGAAGAAAAAGAAGTAAAGTGTTACACGGCTTGCATCATGAAAATGGCTAACACGGTTGGTAACATATATTTTAATTATATACAATGCAAAACAACATAAAATAATCTTAAAACTTACAACACATAGGCACTATTTATTCAAATTAACCTAGGAATGCAAATTAATTTACGATATTTTTGTAATCTGTTTCAATAAGTAAAGGTACTACTCAAATCTGATCACGTCCAAGTCTCTAAATTATTCAAAAAGTTCGAATAATGACTGACATACTTACCTATGAACATAATATTAGACGTAGATAAACTACGTTACTTCTGTCTGTACGTTGTTCATTGTCTTTTTATCACTTTAGTAACCAGAAAATTTGAAGTTTCCTGGACAACTCTAATACAGTACTGTTCATTCGTTTACGTAGTTTATAACTTAGAAAAATTTAACGACTCTGTGGAGGGTGTAAGTATTGGTAGCCCAATATATTTGTTACTTAATAAATAATAGGTCTTTACCTATGAAATTGCCGAAATTTTCTTAAAAGTTCGTTATTCCTGTAATTTAATAGCTATTTCCAATATTTATATTTTGTTTGAAAGATGATTTCAAGATTTTACAACTCTGAATTAAATTTTGTTTTTATTGGCCACTTGATAAATTAATTCGATCTTCAAAAACAGTACTTCCTAAATGCTATTCATTTTGATGATAAATTTCGTATTAATTAACAGCTGTCACTTTTCAAAAATATAATAAAAGTTGCTGTTTGTTAGCTTAATGATGTCTCATTCATACACAAAAAATATCGTAAAATTTGGATTTGTCATTCCTAAAAAAATGCAAAAATGTTAGTACTGAAAATTGGTGGTATCCTCCAATTTCTTCAAGAAAAACGGCAATTGCATATGTAACGACCTAATATAATAATAAATATTCTAGGATATTCTAAACAACGCTAAACTCATGACTTGTGTCATCGGTTCTAGACACTTAAATACATTTTTTGTGTTTAGTTTGTGACGCATGCTAGTTATATTTATTGATATCTTAATATTTTATGGAACTCTAACTTCACTTGGAATGTCATCTTATTTGGCTATATAAGTATATGAATGTTTGTTTACTATATAAATAAAAAATAGAAATTAAAAAAAGTATATATTTTACAGTTGAAGAATGGCAAATTGAATTACGAAGCGGCAATGAAACAAGCTGATTTGTTACTACCGGATGAGATTAAAGAGCCAGCAAAGGAAGCCATAACAGCATGCAGGAAAGTTGGTGAGTAAAAATAGCGCTAATAATGTTTAAAGCTATATAGAGGTCACATGACTACGTATACAATACTATATTGTATGTATATTTCACTATAGAAATATGACGGCCTCTGTGACGTAGCGGTAGTGCATTGTACTGCTACGTCAGGGGGTGCGTGTTCCGAGTTCCGCAGTCTGCGGCGAGGACGCCACAGACTCGTCTACGCCCGGGACTACCGACCTCCATGACCGGGGCCATCCTTACAGAAGCAGGGCGTGGCGGAGGTGTGTCGTGTGTGTCCTACACACGCCTGCCTACTCACCGACGAGGGATAAAACCCGACCCCACCAGGCTAGGCCGCGCTGGCGGCCAAGGTCCACCGGTAACCCTAGGGTTATCCTTTCGAGGGCTTACCCGGGGTGCTCGGCAATGGACACTGGGGTAGGACACCGTGGGGTTCTAGTCGATGCACGACATAACCACCCCCCCCCCTGGCCGACAGGGGGGTATACAAAGGGATTTCCGCACGTAAAAAAAACAGTAATTTCAACATAATAATAACCTTTTCATCTCTCCTGTTCGGAAAGTTTAATTTTCATGTGTAGAATAGCCGGTTGGAAAGTAGCTTATTTCATCCCTAGGATGGAAAGTATTTTTTTTTATTTTACGTTTTACCATGGAGTCCATGATAATTAAGTTACGTCAATAATGCCTTGATATCATGACCCTTTTTTTTACATGGCCGCCTGGATGTACCTCTTGTGACCAACTCGATTACAATGTAACCAATAGATTCGATTTTCAAAACTTTTCTGATGTTGGCAGTAGATGTGTACATATGTACGTGAATTATAACTTGTTTTTCAGAATTATAAAAAAAACAATGAAATTAGCTAAAGAGTTAGCGGGAAAACGAGATTAAATATTATATATAAATACCTTGTGTTAATCGTGGTTACAAATGGTTTCGGAAATTGATGCCAGTTACATGGATATTAATTCTACTCCCGATGAGATTAAAGAACAGGCAAACGCTGTTGTTAGTAATCTATTTCAAATTATTCTAGTTTTACTTCAAATTTTACCTGATTATCAATTTACCTGTTTCATTAAATGTGTGTGTAGTATTTTAATTTCCTCACACAGTGAAAATGAAAAGTAAATGTTTAACTCGGGTGAATGTCACCCATTTCACCCTCGAACTATTGGCGCTCTCACTTCGTTCGAGCGCCAGTAATATCTCAGGTGAAGTGAGTATGGGTGAATATTAAACCTTCAGTAGTTACCATAGTAAATGTTTTTCTATTTTCTTCCACTATCAGTAGTTATCTCTTTTTTATTTCTGAAGTTATATAATTCAACTAATCATATAATTATGTATGGCTTATTGTTATCGTAGAAACATGATAATTTGCTCCTACATAAAGCTGTATCACATTGTCCTAAATTAACTGTCAGGTTAAAAGGTGCCTATTAACATTTACAACCTAGGTATGTTTGTATATCAATCAAAAAAATCCGTTCCCGCAGGGGGAACGCACAGGTAGACTTCGTGAAGCAATTAATATTATTTTATATAGAGAACTACGGACTTTAAACAATATTTCGTGAAGTAATTAATATTATTTCCGTACCGCACTATTTTTTTCTTTTTCTCGAAAACGGTAAATTTGAGCAAAAAACGTTTCGGACATTTATTTTAGAGCAAAAAATAAGCTATCGGTTAGAAATATTTTTTTGCCCCGCTATGACCTATGCTTCTTCTATGACCCACGCCGAGCGCATTTTAACATGTTTAATTTTTATTTCTCGAAAACGGTAACTTTTAGCGAAAAACTTTTCAGACATTTATTTTAGACTTAAAAATGGCCTATCGATTAAAAATGTTTCCGACTGCAAGAATGTTCACCGGTTAGAAGTTATGATTTTTTTCCCGAAAAATTTTGGTTTTTCCCCCCTCCACTTTTAGTTAAAGTTTTAATCTTATAGGTTTATAGTTAAAAGTTGTTGGTATTCATGTATACTATGGGATAAAATTAGAACGGTTCGAATATCTTTCATGGAACGTGAAATTTTGAGGAAGAACTGATTTCACAAAAAGTGAGGCCCTACCGTCCCCTTAGGCCGGATTCCACCCGTTCACGAACTTAAAAACTAAGTTTACACCCAAGCAATTTTTGACCGCAGTATGAAAGCGATCGGGGCCGAAATGCGACCGTGAGAGTGCCGCAAATTTTGGGAAGTGGAACCATACATACATATATACATATATACATATATACATACATATATATATATATATATATATATAAACTTTTTGACCAGTGGTCATTTCGGACTCAGGGGGTCATAACTAGACCTCCTATGAAGATTTTTTTTTAAATTCGACAGTAGTCAAGAAACCAATAGGTAGATCGATTTCATCGAAATCTACCTAAAATAACATAACATAACTTCACGCCTGTATCCCCGAAGGGGTAGGCAGAGGTTTTTTACACACCAACGATTCGCTAGTTATGTTGAGGTCCCAATGTAATAGGGGGCGAGGCTTTTGCCATCTACCGGGCACATTATTAAGCGAGCGACAATTAACATTTATTAATGCACACATACCTACGAAAAGTCAGAGGTGTGTGCCCGGGGCGACTGGCGATCGAACTTGAAACCTCGTCTCAGAAGTCCGTAACGTACGCCATTGGGCTATAGCCGCATATATCAATTTTTTTTTTATACCACTAAGGTGGCAGACAAGCACACGGCCCACCTGATGGGAAGAGCGGTTACCGCGGCCTATGGACGTGTGCAACACCAGTGGCGTCAAACTCGCGCTGCCGACCCTGTAAAGGAAAGGGGATGGGAAAGGAGTTTGGGCTCCGGCACTGTCACTCACCAAACGGAACGCAAAAGTTCAAACACTGTTACTTGGCGTCGATATTATGTGAGAGGGTGGTGCTTCCCCGGTCGAGTCGGCCCATTCATGCAACGGCTAAAATGACTGTTGCTTGAAGAGTCAAGCAACAGTCATTTTGGCCGGTAGAGACCACTCAGATTAGTCAAATCAATTAGCCTTTTGCAGTCCACTGCTGGACAAAGTCCTCTTCCATTGTACGCCATAGCACCGGATCCTCCGCCTCGGGCATCCAGTCTATCCCAGCTACCTTTTTCAGCCATATCACCCATATACCGCGTAGAACCGATTTTACGAAGTTTTTATGACTTAATCCAACCGCCTAAAACGTCAATGTGTTCCATTATAAGGAGTCTTGTCCGGGGTCCGCATATAGCCTGAAAAATAACCCTAAGAGCCCCAGTCTACCTATCTCCATCTACATATAGATCTCCATCCACCTTACCACACGGCAAGGGTCCAATAGAAAAATAAGGCCTTGGACGTGTGGAGAGCCACCGTCGAATACGTTCAAGGACTTGGCTGAATCCGGCCCTGGTCTTTTTGATTGCCTCGCAGTGCGTCAGCCTTTCACTCATCACTAGGTTATCGCCGGCGTAGCACGGCACGACAACACCATTAAAAAAAGCACCGCACAGCGTCCAGTCGCAGAGGATGTTGTACAGGAGTGGGTCTACGTGCATTACTTTATACAAAGAAATAAAAATAAAATTGTACTTCAAATAATTAAATAGAATGTAGATAATAATTTTTACCAAATTATCGGTAGTGTTACTAGCATTGAATTATTATGTAATAGCTACATACGTATGCCGTAATTACACCTCTTTTGCATTAGAGTAGACTAAAACAACTTCTTTCCACTTACTACGATCCTACTTATTGTGTAATAGTATCGAAATTATATGTATATTTTATGGAATGAAGTGGACTCATTCTGTGCAATGTTTATTTTTTTCAGCGGACTCCTACAAGGATATCTGTGACGCGTCTTTCTACGTTACCAAATGCATCTACGAGCATAACCCTTCTGTTTTTTATTTTCCATAAAAATACAACTACATCAGAGTTTTTTATAAGTGTAATGATAAGAAAAGAGCTGTATTTCACATGTATTAAATTATTTGGCGTTAATAAACAGTTAAAGTTGAAAGTAATATTAGTAATATTTTACCTACTTGTTCTATAATTTAGAACCTATACCCATTTCATTCTTATTCCTTCTCCTTATTAAATTGTTTTAGTAACTTCCATGATAATTATATAATTTCAAGTTTCTAGGCTATACCGCACCACTCTGGTGCAATGGTTGGTGTGGGTGGAGCAACGTTTACATTGCACGACAGTCATTAGTCTGGGATATCTCTCGCAAGAGACAATGGTTTCCGCCAGAAACCGCCGCCTTGTTTTGCGAGGAGGTTATGTACGCAAAAGAGGTAACGGAAATGGTACAAGAGAAGAAAAAAGAAAAGAAACACGCCAGGCATGGCGAGCGCAGCGCGTTACGATCTCCGGGCATCATGAGCACTATAAAGCCTGAAAGCGACGGGCCGGGTTACTCATCGTTCTAGCAGTAGCAGGCCTGAGAAGGGGGCGCTACGTGTTTACGAGAGATGGAGGAAGGTAAGGCCTTCCGCACATCACAGTGAAGCTGCCGCATTGCTAGGTGGTCAAGGGCTGGCGTTTTCTCCCTAGGTTATACACGGGTTCCCGCCAATAGACCCCGACCGAAAACCTTATAAGTTCAGTTGCGACATAACGATCTCCCCGTTAGCCCCGGAGTGATGGTATCCGGAGGAGTTTCCACGCATAAAATAAAAATTAATAAGAAAATATTATGGTAGAAATAATATTGACATATATTTTTAATTATATTTTATTTTATATTATATCGTTAACATCACTCTCTATTGGCATCTATTAAGAGGGACAACTCACTTGCGGCTAGCAAAGTAGTGTTGGCAGTATCTATTGTAACTGCCAACGCTTTCAACATCTTACCCTGGAGCTGCATAAGAACGGCGCTCGTTTATTACAAAATGTATCTCTACGTCTACCGCATTGTCGGGGCTTACCTTACGGAGAGTGCCGTTATCTACCCAAGTAGAGCAGGGCTCGGTCGGCGAGATATGTCATGCGGTGTTCCACAGGGTTCGGTGTTGGGTTCGCTCCTGTGGAACATCTGTTATGACTGGGTGCTCCGTGGTGGTTTTTAAGACCGTGTTGTCGTGACGACAACTTGTGACGGCGCAAGGCCAGACGCTGGGGCTGAGAGCTAGTCTTGTCGTAGGAGGCGTACGCATCGCCATCAAGCCCTCGATGGCGTTACCGGGGGCTTGTACTCGATGGGTAATGTTCCTTCGTGTATGTCGAGTAATTTTCGAAGCCTGGCTTCCAAGCTCATGAGGGTGGCGGTTTCACTCCCGCAGCTACCTAATTTGAAGGGGCCCGAGGCCTCCTGGAGGAGGCTTTACGCCGGGATCGTGCGGTTCATGTAAGGGCGGCGAACCTGACGGCCAGCAACGCCGAAACTCTGCGATCCCTCTTGTGGGTGCTGGCCGTCAGGATACTAAAGAAATACCGCACGGTCTTCTTTGTCATAGATAAACAGGGACGGCATAATCGGTGTTGCACACGGGCGTTCAACTAGCTAGCGGCGGGCATGTAAGTACGTCTCAGAAAATTAAAATTTCGTTCGGTGTGATACAACCTTTTGCAAATATTTTCCTGCAGAGGAAACAAGATACATGTGTTGGTATTTAAGTACCTGCTTCCGCTTAATACAGACGAATACCGCCAATTGTCAACGTGATTACCTATTAGGTTGCAATTTTTTCCATCATGTAATTGTGCCTCTGTTACGTGTTTGTCGATATGATGATACACTACAAATTATATATCGTGAACAATGAGTAAATTAATAGGTAACATAAGCGTCATCTGTGTGTTTCTGGAAACAATTATTTTTTTCTGTTGTACGATTTTCAAGAAGCTGTGTTATACTTGGCACTCAATACTTAATGTGTTTCATAGAACTTCTATATGATAGTTGTGTTTATGTGTTAGGTTCAGTGTAGTGTGAAGGGCTTCGAAGATGCACCAGAGAACTATCTACTAAATTCAAATAGGAATTGAGTTCTCTACTGCCGCCTAACTCTCCTAACTCTCCTATATCTACCAATGTACACTCACGCTCAGAAGAAATTTACCATCAGTATCCGCCGATCACCTTAACTCCGAAACCTTTTATAAAATAAATTACTGACAAAATATGTTAAACTTGTTCTCGGAAGATTACAAAGTACTCAACAATGACTTTAAACAACAACTTTAATGATATATTTCAATGTAAATATCGTTTGTAATTTTTTTTTTTTTTTTTATCTTTAGGACACGTCAATTTGACTTCACCTCGCCTGATGGTAAGCCGAAGGTAAAGTCTCAGGAAAGAGGGTCACCATTACATACAGGTACCATGTTAACAATGGTGGCACTCAGCTTGACGGCCTCATCAGAAGAGGATTGTCGTCGCAGCACCGCGTGACACCCACCGGTCCCACTAGTGCTGCGACCACAACCCCCCTGCCCGGCTATGCACTTGCTGACCCCTGAACGCAATCAACCCGAAATTGGATTACTATGGAGGGTTTTTCGCAATAGTGCGTGTACCTACTCGGCCGAATTTTGTGACAAATTTGTGTCATCAAATTTCTACCACCAGTAAACGGAAAAGTTTCGCGATTTAGTTGGGATACCTACATGGAAAACATATTATTATTCACTTTTCTGTCAGGTCGTTGAAAAAGTATGTGTTTCACTCAATATTTCTTAACTTTTAAGTAATCTTTAAGTATACTTAAGTATATTGAATAGGTTCCTTGGCTACAAAGTATTTTCATGGTGCACTCTGAGCAATACCTGTGGCAACTGTTTTAGGTCACTGCTTTACTCCACGTGTCCATCGGATTAGCAGGGGCCGTAAAAAGAAAATGGGAAGAGGGGATATGGTTGTAAGTTGTCTTAGCCGGTGGTTTCTATGCGGCAAAAAAGATATTTCAGTATAAAGGTACTCGTAATACGGTACCATATTATTTCAGATAATTCACAATATTATTATTAAAATTGATATAAAATATATAGGTGCTCATATTTTAATTAGTACATTTCACAAAAGATTTTTTGGCGGATAAGGTTTGCTATAAAACAGAAGTTACGATTTCATATTTTTACCCTCACCCCATATACCATGGGTTGGATTTCATCAATTGATATTACACGGTTTAAATCAAATTAAACGCATTTGAATTTCATTGACTACAACGTCAAAGCTGAGTTCATTTTAACGGATTTTTGCTGTTGAAATCATGCCTTAGTACTTTATTTAGTAAAACTGTTATATGTTATATCTTATTGACCACATCACATGCAAAAGCTGAATTTTAAATACCAAATATTGTTAAAAACGGATGTATTTATACCTCCCCTCGCCAATTTAGCAAACAGATATCATCAAGTTGAACCCTGAGGTATAATTACTTATTGACCTTCTACATAATAGTTGATGACGTGTATGAATGTAAAACTATTGAAAAATATTTTGGGAATAATTGTTAATAATAACTTGTGTTAACTTACTGATGTTTATGAATGTTCATTTTGTATGGTCAGTAACGAAGCTAATTGAATTCATCAAAATAAAACACTTGTAACTTTTTACTGTGTTAAGTGCCTGATGGATAGTTCTAGTAACTTTCCGTCAGAATCAATTTAAGTACAAGAAAGGTTGTCAAAAGGTCGTCTGATTTGGTTATCTAGAATTTTACGGGAGGGGGATAGATACATTACACGCAAATTCTAGTACTTACTGAACCGATTACCTACTCTGTAATCATCTAGTAATCATAAACTGATATGTGCGTGAAAAACAATAAGACAATTTAAAAAAAATCCGTTCCCGCAGGGGGAACGCACAGGTAGATTTCGTGAAGCAATTAATATTATTATATTAACATGTTTAATTTTTAGGTAGATTTCGATGAAATCGATCTACCTATTGGTTTCTTGACTACTGTCGAATTTAAAAAAAAAATCTTCATAGGAGGTCTAGTTATGACCCCCTGAGTCCGAAATGACCACTGGCCAAAAAGTTTATATATATATATATATATATATATATATATATACCGTCCGTAGTTCTCTATATAAAATAATATTAATTGCTTTACGAAATCTACCTGTGCGTTCCCCCTGCGGAACGGATTTTTTTTTCTTGAAAACGGTAACTTTTAGCGAAAAACTTTTTAGACATTTATTTTAGACTTAAAAGTGGCCTATCGATTAAAAATGTTTCCGACTGCAAGAATGTTCACCGGTTAGAAGTTATGATTTTTTTCCCGAAAAATTTTGGTTTTTCCCCCCTCCACTTTTAGTTAAAGTTTTAATCTTATAGGTTTATTATTAAAAATTGTTGGTATTCATGTATACTATGGGATAAAATTAGAACGGTTCGAATATCTTTCATGGAACGTGAAATTTTGAGGAAAAACTGATTTCACAAAAAGTGAGGCCCTACCGTCCCCGTCCCCGGATTCCACCCATTCACGAACTTAAACTAAGTTTACACCCAAGCAATTTTTGACCGCAGTTTGAAAGCGATCGGGGCAAAAATGCGACCGTGAGAGTGCCGCAAATTTTGGGAAGTAGATTTGGATACATACATATATATATATATATATATATATATATATATATATATATATATATATATATATATATAAATAAACTTTTTGACCAGTGGTCATTTCGGACTCAGGGGGTCGTAACTAGACCTCCTATGAAGATTTTTTTTTTAAATTCGACAGTAGTCAAGAAACCAACAGGTAGATCGATTTCATCGAAATCTACCTAATATCGAGTACATTTGAAGAAATATACACCCTACATTCTGAAAACTCGGCGAAATTATTTTTTCCGGTAATACCTACTGGTGATGCTGTAAAATTTATGCAAATCAAATTGAAGTAATAAATTTGTTGCTAAGCTCATGATTCCTTTATTGTTGTATACGCAATTGTTAGGACAAGGTTTATTTGAACGAAAAATTTGGAAAATCCACGTGAATCATCAGCACCTTTTTCTTCCATGCGGAAATCCCCTCAGATACCCTGATCTGATACAGGCGGTCCCCGAAGCACCCCTTCTCAGAGATCACCTGCGTCAGCCGGTACGAGAGAACCCGTGTCTCCTCTCTAGCCAGTCAAATTAATACCTGACGCTACATGTTAATGAGAATTATTACATATCCAAAAGGTAGCGAACATTTATCTATGGAGGAGTCACTACCTTCAGAAAGGTGTCAGGAAGATAATTTGACCTCGTAACTACAATTTTCCAAACCATTACATTGTATGTTTTGTTTCATTGTGTAGGTAGATAAAATCTCTGATACTATCGACTCCAAACCCCTTCCTACTCCGATTATAATAATTGTAATTGTAATACGATACCCGATTAGCAGTAAGTATATAAGGATTATGATATTATTAATGACATTACTGTTCGTGAAGAAGATTTATCAATTTGGTGATCATGCTTGTACGGTTTTTAATGTGTTTCTGTCTGACAGTCCAAATAATACAGGTGAGTGATTTTTGTGTTATAACATATTCAATAAATAATCTAGGACAAATTACACGGCGCTATCAAGACCCGAACTAAGCATAGCTTATAATATGGGTTCAAGAAAGTGGATAAACATGCCTACATATTATACAAAGAAACACCCAGACCAATCAGGTGGGCCGTGTGCTTGTCTGCCACCTTATTGGTATAATAATAAATAACAAAATGCAAATAGATAATATATATATCATGCAAACAAATATAACCCTGGGGTTATCCTTTCGAGGGCTTAACTGCCCCCGCTGGCCGGCGGGGGAGTATCCGAAGGGATTTCCGCACGTAAAAAAAAATTGCATACAAATATTCATGGGAATCGAGCCCGCGACCTCCGGCGTAGCAGTCGAATCGCTTTACAGCCACACCACAGAGGACGAAATTTAACTCAGTTCAGTTAAGAACACATAGCAACTTAATCTTTAGTGTCATAAAAAAAACATCATGAATTCCTTCAGACGAAATGATAGATACCCTACCCTAATCCTTCCATGAATTATATTTTCAACCAGGCAAAAACCGATGAAGAGATAAAAACGTGGTTCTTTCGCCAAGCCTTGGAGTGCAACAAGGATCATCCGGTCTCACCAGAAGAAATGCAAATGATGCAGAGCCACAAAGCACCTACCTCCAATAATGCTAAATGTCTGATGTTATGTGTCTTTAAGAGGGCCAAATTTGTAAGTATTTTTTTAAACAACAAACAACAACATTTTTTTATTTTTTCTAACATAAGGCAATTTCCCTTAATTATGATTTGGACAACTAAACTAAAAGATATGAGCACTTGAAAGTGGAAGGCTTGCATGGATTTTTTATTGCCATTAGATATGACTGAGATGTTTCAGAATACAAGCCAATGATTGGCTGTCGCCTCTGTCCCGAAACGTAAAAGGCGTGATCATATACGTATGTACCTATACAGGCTGAATTTGTCAACTGGGCCAAATCCGAAACTATGAGGAATAACGAAAAATGCTCAAAGCAGTCTCGAAGTTGATTTTGATGAAAACTTAAATTGTATGATTGCATAAAAATAAAAATCAGTGAGTAAGCTTTCCTTAACTTTGCCGTATGTTATTACTTCCTAGAATTCGTTCCTTATTAATGGCACTATCGAATGGTGTAATAATACAGGATGTGTTTATTTTTCTTCGAAATCAGTGAGTTCGATTCCTGGCTAAGAGTATTGATTTTTTTATTCCAATAATACAGTTTTAGTTCTCATCAAAATCGGGCCCGAGACTCCTTTAAGCATTTTTCGCTATTCCCCATAGTTTCAGAATAGGCCATCCTCGCTCAGTTAAAGAATTCACTCTGTATATTATCATTATTTCGCGGGAGGTTTTGAAAACAAACAATTAGCAACAGTGATCGCGAGATGCCCATTAAGCGAATTTATTAAAATGTTACCTACCCACTTATTTAGTTAAATTCACTGGTTATTCAAAACTGTACCTAACTTATGCCTTTGAAAAACCAGTAAAAGAGTAAGTACTTGAAGTTGAAACTGTCCTGGTTATAAAGAATAGGTTTATACCTATTGTCAAAAAATTTAATTAAGAAACTTAACTTTAAATTTTATAGATAGATGACAAAGGTATGTTTGATGTGGAAAGTGCAACCGCTGAGCTTGCAAAAAATCACGCAGATGATCCGACGAAGATGGAAAACTCTAAGAAACTTATGGAAATCTGCAAGGAAGGTACGAATAGACCATCAAGTTGGGGGCTACCATTGTAGCATTTATCGGTGTCTGTAACGGTGACCCTCATTCCTGAGACATTAACGGTTTTTTTTGGCTTACCATCAGGCGAGGTGAAGTCATATTGACGTGATAAATAAAAATAGACGAATATAAGAATCCTCTGACAATAGAAGTTACTCCCATTAACGCCATGATAAGCGAATCAAGAAAATTCTTGTACTAAGGGGCCCGGGGTCCGATTTCCTGGAGTGAACCCCGGGCCTTATAGCACAGATTACCTAATATGCCTATAGTGCAAGCCTTGGATACAACTAGGACAAACGCTGTGATGATGAGTACAGTAAAAATAAAAAAAATATGAGGTAGGTATACATAATTATCCTCTGCTTTCAGAGGAGACAGGATGAGCGATGCTGTTAGCGGTGAGATAGCCCAGGGTCAGTCGGGGTGCGAGGGATATGCTCTATGGGTAACCTTACACCCCGGCGTCTGAAGACCCGAGACGGCGTGCGGTTTTAGTCGGTTCAAGCCCGACATAACCGCCTCTGCTGGCCAGCGGGGGGTATCCGAAGGGATTACCGCACGAAACAAAAAAGGTATACATAATTAGCAGAGATCGGAATAGGTAGAGTATATTTATCTACGGTTCGAAGAAGTAAGTAATATAGAGTTGATAATACCTCCCCTAAAATCAAGAAACTGTAAATTACTTATTGCGCTTTTAATACATTTGAACTAAATTATTATATTGAAGAATCTTATTATGTTTTTAGGGTTTTCTATGTTATTTCTCTAACTCTATATTACTTCCTTCCTCAAACTTTAGGTAAATATATTCTACATATCCGATCTCTGGTAATTAGACAAAAAGTAAAATATTTATTTCTTTTATTTTATTTTTCTGCTAAGACAATCATATTAGATGATGATAAATGAAGATAATAATAATAATACCTTGTAATAATTATATAGAATACCTATTACCTTCCTACTTACCTACCATTAACTACTGATAGATATAGGTAAATTTTTTTTTCGTGCGGAAATCCCTTCGGATGCCCCCCCGCCGGCCAGCGGGGGCGGTTATGTCGGGCTTGAACCGACTAAAACCGCACGCCGTCTCGGTTCTACAGACTCCGGGGTGTAAGGTTGCCCATAGAGCATATCCCTCGCACCCCGACTGACCCTGGGCCATCTCCGGTTTCGAGACGGCCCCCTCGGGTTTGGGAACCACGGTGTCCCCGTCTTGCCCCGGTTTGGGGGAGGGGCGCTAGTCGCCCCACTGTCCCGGCCTGCTTCTGCTGGGGTGACAGGCGGCCTCACCTGTCACCCCCAGGCCTGCGTTCATGGAGGACGGAGGTTGTTAAGCGACCTCCGGCGCCTGAGTCGCCTGCGACGCGCGGCGAGCAAGTTGCGGGCTCGGCGGGCCGGGAGAGTTCTAAATCTCTCCCGGGCGCGCTCCGCCATTTCCTTCGCGAGCATTACATGCTCGCAGAAGGAGGTGGCAGCGGCCCACGCGCTCGCGCTCCGCACCGTTGCCGCAATCATGCTGCCGAGCGAGAGGACTCCCACCCCGATGGCTGCCACGAGGTCACGCCTCGGCGCCTCCCACGCCGGGCAGTCCGCCAGCGTGTGCAGCCCTGAGTCCTCGCTCGCATCGCAGTGATGACACTCAGGCATTGGCTCCTTCCTGATCCGATGCAGGTGGTCCCCGAAGCACACCTTCCCGGAGATCACCTGCGTAAGTCGGTACGAGAGGCTTCCGTGTCGCCTCTCTAGCCAATCCTCCATGATGGGCCTTACCGCCGCTATTGCGGCGTGCCCTGCATTGGTCGCCCAAGTCGTTCCTTCCAATCCACCACGATGGCCTGGCGGAGCTGGGACTGCACGGCCTCGATTTAGATATAGGTACCTACAATTAATTCATTCCATTTCAGTGAACTCCAAGCCAGTGAGTGATGGAGAAGCTGGATGTGATAGAGCTCTGCTAGTTTTCAAATGCTTCCATGAAAATGGACCTCAGGTATTTAATTTTTAATTAAAACGGCCGGTTCCTGAACTGAGACGTTGAAGTTTCGTACAGCGCATTGTGTGTCGACGAGACTCGACTTCAATTTCTCAATTTAGAGAATAGATATAGAATACATTAGCTGATGCCGGCGGCTCCGCCCGAGCGGAGGTCGGTTATCGTTTTTTGATCATATCTCCGGTTCTACTGAACCAATTGCAATCCAACATATGGCAGATTTTAAGTCTGATCAAGACCTTTCTGATAGAAAGGTCGCATCAAAATCTGCTCTGCAATATGTCAGTTGCGGGGATTTTCTAGGCCGACCGTCATCGGCTGCCACTCTTAGGAAAAATTGTTACTACTCTGCTAGGGTGTATGGGGTCACACCACCATTTTTGGGGCCTAAGCCTACCTCACCTGCAGACCAGCGCACCTGCTAATTGACAAACGGCAGTGGCTCCCTTAAAAGGCACGACAAACCAAATAAAGGGAAGATGAAGTGGTGCGACTCACAGACCATTAGTATGACACGGGAACTAGGTACCGAAAAAATTCCGTACAGTGGAGGATTCCCTTTTGGAAATAACTGATTTCGCAATTATAATTTTGCCAGCTATATGCATTAATGAAGTGCATGAATGATGTCGATAGTCGTACTTCCCAGTGGAGACGAGACGGCTCATTCTTGTTGATAGAAGTATGACTTACGAATTCATAAATATTCTTTTTTTTGCAGCTGGGATTCCAAATGCATTAAAACTGTGTATGTTATGAGATGCTCCACATAACAATAAAATGAAATTATTTATTATCATGTTTTAATAAAACAGTAATGATGAGCAATAGTAATTTTATTTATTCATTTACCATAGAAAATACTTTAAACAACAGGATTCTAAAATACAGAATACAAAATATTTATATGGGTACGTCTGTATTATGCGATTCTTATTGATAATATGACCTACTGATATATTGATATCACACTTCTACAAATATTATATAGATATAACATCAATAATGCCATGCAGATCATTTAGAGCGATAGATATTCAGTAAAACAACGAAAGTCACGAAATAAAATGGGTACATATTTATCTTCTTTATTCGTATTTTACTAATTTAACTACGTAATTATGTTGTTGCATTGATGAATTTATTGTTTATTGGTTATCGCAACCCTATCATTCGTATATAATCCTATATAGGCAGATAGGTAAAGCTCGTCCGTAAAATTCAAAGTACCTAATTTGTTATTAAAATGTTAACATTCGGGAAAAAAACAAAATATATACTTTTAAGTTTAGAAACAGAATATTATACCTACCTGCCCTAAACAGACGTATAGGTGTTAATTGTCTATAATTTATACGCGAATAATTACTTGTGTATATTTTGCATGTAAATTAAACATATTATTGTGGATTAGGATTAGTTACAGCAAATGTTACCAATATAAATAAAGTAATTTCCAACCAGGGTTAGCTTTGTTTAAATAAAAATATGTTGTAAAATATATAATATCATAGGTGCCCAAAAGAATAGACACTAATGCACAGTTTCTAAAAACAGAAGACATGGTGTTTGCCTAATCTAAGTTATTGTACATAGTGCACTTCCTAAATAAATCAACGCAATACACACAAAAAAAACATAAGTGTGGGATAAAAAACTTAACAAGCTTGCTAACAGTGTGTACTAGTGTTACTAACAATGACTAGTGCTTACATAATCACACTCAAAATACAGATTCCATATAGGTATTCGACAATGTGGACTACAGATAATATACATTTTGAGAATCGATTGTATATTTTTGTGCATATATTACTTGGGGCATTTTGTTAATGTCGATTTTAAGGCCTTACGCACCTAAAACATCAGAATGAAATCTGAAATATTACAAAATACTTATGCCGTTTTATTTATTTTTGGCTCTTCACTCACTACAGGATTATATATTATGAATATAAAATGTAAGGTAATTGTAATATCCGTAGTAATAACAGTAAGAAATTATAACACATCTACGTAAATATTAACTATTTAGTCTAGCTACATGATCACATTCATTCGAAATTTTGTTCAGCGATTCCAAATTTTCGACATTATATACTTTTATGATACGCATTTTGACAACTTATGTTAGGAGAATGATTGATGTATATTATAATGTATAATATATTATATTCTAAAATTCGAAAACCTCGCTACATGGTCACATTCATTCGAAATGTTGTTCAGAGATTCCAAATATTCGACATTATATACTTTTTATGCTACGCATTTCGACAACTTATGTTAGGAGAATGATTGATGTAAATTATAATGTATTAATATATTATATTCTAAAATTGGTAAACCTGGGCTCAGAATCGTAATGATCTACAAACAATCATTTTTTTATGATATGACAGTATCATTTTAAAGTGTTATAATGAAAATAAGAGATTATAAAGGTCTAATATTGTTCAAGGTACACACTCCATTTAATTTTTTTTTCAGAGATTCCAAATATTCGATTTAATATGTATATTGAATTAGATTCAATATCCTGAGCTCAGGTTCTATAATGGTCTATGCTAACACATTTTAAAAACAATGTTTTTACATGATAAATAGTAGTCATAGTCGATAGAAGACAGTAATTTTGATACAATAAATTTTAAAAATTGAAATCCACGTATTTGATATTGGTCCAAGATAGAAGGTAAAAACAGCATATAAATATACCACTTATTTTCTGTTCACGTAAATGATATAAGAAAATAGTGTTCCATAGTAGTGCAACTGATGCATCTATTGACGTAACTAATTTAGGATTTCTAATCAGTAATCCACCATATAGCACAGTGGGTGTAAAACTACGGCTAGGTTTTTCAATTATCGACCGAACGGTAACCAATGATGCTGAAGACTAAGTATTAAAATGATTGTTGATGAGTCTTAGCTTGAAGATGTTAGGGAATCGATATATCATTTCTCGTCTCATTATTTATAGAAGTATATAAACTATCCACACAGCCAGTTATACAGTTTACCTATAAATATAAACAGTTAATAGTAACTAAACTGTAAATTGATTAAGATTTAATAAACTTTTGAAAATTGGCACATTTGAAATACTATCATGTCAGCATAAAAATTTAGGATATATATGTAAGATTATATGCGAGAAAAAGGATTTTCAGTTATCACCACATAGCATAAGCAAAATATTGGTCTTTGGTTGTCAGAAATAGAATAATTTTAAATTCTAAGTTTTTCTTTATATGGCAAGACTTTACAGCATTTTTTTTTTGCTTTTCATTTTTATATTGTTAGTATACT
The DNA here is from genome assembly GCA_946251805.1 of Cybosia mesomella. Taxonomy (NCBI): domain Eukaryota; kingdom Metazoa; phylum Arthropoda; class Insecta; order Lepidoptera; family Erebidae; genus Cybosia; species Cybosia mesomella. Next base: position 19,755,879 of record OX276402.1, on the reverse strand, counting down.
AATCATAACTTACTAAACCCATACCCACTTAAAATGAAGAACTTAACAAAAATAAAGTCGGTTTACGGACGATAGTTGAACGTGACAACGTCATAAGAACGCGAGGTAACGCCGCATACGTCATGTGGTAACGCCGCATACGTTGGTAACGCCGCATACGTCATGTGGTAACGCCGCATACGTCATGTTTTTTCGTGCGTGCAGGCTCCATCGATTTATAAGACGTTGTCACGTCAATAATAGTAGTATAATATTTTTATCTTCAGATAACATTATCCGCGTAGTGGAAAGCCATCACATGGTTGAGATGATGATGACTTTAACAAGACATAGGTGATTGCGTAACGAAAAGCATATTAAAATCTGCAGGTTGTGTTTATAACAAAACTCTTGTTGCCATATTGTTATTTTTTATACAATTGAACCATTTTATGGGAATCAGATTCCTTATTCTAAGCTTGAGCTGTAAACAAATTCGACACGTGAGTAGTAAATAATATTAATTAGTCTTACAAGACACGCGTTAGTTTTTTCCTTTAGTCGAAATAAGCTAAGAAGTGCATTTTAACACATGGGATTGACAGAAGCTAGACACGCAACATAAGCCGTATGTTTTAAACGAAAATTATACAATTCGAAAATTAGAAGTTAGTTAAACACATTTTAAATCATAAGAATGTTTAATATTGAGTTGAAGGTTAAAATTTCTACAATGCACTTAAAACATGGCTGAATTCTTTATTCCTGCGAGAGGTCCAAAATGGTTACCTTCTTAATGGTTAATTTTATTATGGAATTTTATTTTTGTTACATAGTAATTGTTACGGTTCTGAAGATTAATCGGTTCATATGACAAACAGTAATTTAGCAAGTGAGTTGCTAAGCGACAAGTGTTCATAAGGCTTAGAGTATAACTCAACTCATTTCAAATCCATTCGTATACGATACACCCGCAATTTCATACGTTAACCTTATGAAAATAAGGTTCAAAGCAGCGTGCACCGGCCGGCTCCTTAAGGCGCCGGCGGGGTTTGACGGAGGCAAATCTGCTGCAATCGTTTATTCTCACAATCGATTTGTAGAAACCCAACACTAAACTACAGCTGTCAAAATGCACTTCTTAGATTATTTCAACTGTAATATTGCACTGTTCGAAATCGTTTCGAGTCGCTTAGTGACAAGGCGGTTTAATGTTTACCTTAGAATAATTAAATAAAGACAATGTGGCATTTAACTTTTCCAAAATATAGAAATAAATATAATCTATGGAAAATGTTAGACACGACATAATACAAATTTACTATTTACATAACATGACTTACTTTTAAATTGGCCGTTGTGCTAGTAATAATGATGTTACTCTACGTGCAGAGCAGCGAAAATATTCACCTTATCAGCACAAAATAAATTTTAAGACTTTTACAAGATAAAATTTAAATCACTCACGAAACACAGATCATCTCACGAAACGTCAGGGAGAAATGTAATCTAAAAAAAATACCGAATGAACTTGAAGGCCAAAGGTCGAAATTAAATTAATAGGCTTTTTTTAATTGCATTTCCATCAGAAATGTACGAGGAAATAATCCACCAATACGTTTAGTTCATTTTATGAGCTTCGCTAACTGTCTAGTTACCTCGCATATCTCTGATGGAAACGTAGCCGTCAGAGGTTGCCTCAAGCAAATTGCACTGCACTGAGTTCAATGCTCAGTTTTGAATCAAATTCTGAATGTCATCAAAACATAAAATTTGCAGAAAAATGTAAGATAGGAAAATATTGACGAACTGTCATAAGAAGATATTCCAATGCATATCCAATGTCTAAAATCCTACCAATACCTAAAATCTTTTGAGATTAGCTTACATAGATACTTTAATTCCACTGCAATAGAATATTCTTATAAAACCATATTCGTAAGCGTAATGTTACTAGATAACACAATACCAGTTGATGTCACAAAACTTGGATGACTTAAAACTGACTCTTATCTGTATTACGTACTTCATTTTAATAGTATTTTATGTGAGAGAGAGAGATCAAATCACTAACAAACTTTCGCAAGTACGAAATCAGGTTATAGCTAGCCGGAATAATCTTATATGAATACGACAGAAGGATCATTATGAGTGAATGATTCAAGTAAAACCTCGCATGCATGTTGCTGAAACCTAAAACCTCTTTCCCATTGAGGTAGCCAGAGACAACATATTTCCACTAGCTACAATCCTGGCATATCTATGCCTTTCGTTTCTTCTACTTACATAATAATTTTCATATATGCACGCCGGTTACCGTAAAAAGTATGCTGGTAAAATTAAGTTCGCTGCTAGCACGCAAGGGATGGTAAACTTTGAATTCAGAACTATTACAAAAAATAATAAAACGATATTTAAAAACTAGATGCAAATGTAACCTTATACGTACATAATGAAATAAATCGAGAACACAGAAAGATTGTCTATTCGAACAGGACCAGGTGACCTTCGGAGAGGGTCTCGTCGCCCTGATGTTATATACTGTCGTAGCTATTAGGGTCGGGTGACACGGTTTGACCAGAAGCTCGAGCCGGCAGCCTGAAGCCATTCATCATGAATAGCCAGCCGTCCTGAAAATAAAATCAATTTTAATTGAGAATGAATAAAATTCATTTTATTGTATGCGGAGTGTACTAATCAGAATAGGCTGCTTGATTTAAAGCTAATTAAAATAATACCGTTCGTCATTGTTCAGAGTTTACGAAAAAACCACATGATTTCTGACACATGACACAGAATAAGTAGTAGTTTATGCAACTGTCTTATAAGAAGGGGTATTAAACACGAGAGTCTGTTGAGGCGAAGCAGAATGCGATAATAGGTTGACTCGAGTGTTTTAATACCTTTTTTTTTTTTTTTTTTAAATACTCTTACAAGTTATACGTTTACATCCCACACAAGAAAACATACACAAGATACGGAATAAACAGTAAAGATTACTCTGGCGTAAGTTTACTTATTTTATTTAGTTTATTAGTTAGTTTATTTATTTTAAAGTGGTATGTCATAATAATGTTATTTATAGTTTTAAAAGATTAATATAATTCCACCATTCAGAATTATTCTATGTCGATTTCGTATGTCACTTATACTCACAATAAGCAAGAGGAACTTATTAAAAACTACCCTTTGCCCGCGACTTCGTAATACGCGTTCGGGATCGATTACGGTATGTTTATTTCTGCAGTCTCGATACTAACACGGAAGTATTAAGTTATTTTATTTAACGTGACGGATGAGGTGATGTAGTACACTCGTATTACATTGACAATTCGTTCGAAATAGATAGAGAAATATGTAATAACGAAATCAATTCTACCCGATTAATTATTATAATAGCGTGATGATTTCATTATGAAATGTTTATGCGTCTCTAATCGACTATCTTTTATATGCTTGTTACTCTGTGGAATTTCGACCTTTAAGGTGTAATACTTTTAAATCAAAATTAGACCGAATTTATGAACTACAGTTGCGCATATTAAAAACCATTGTTCCCCGTAAGGTAAGGGAAAGTATGAAAACAATTATCACGGATTGTTCTCATACTGTTCTTTGTTACCGGTCCACGATAAAATAAAATACAATATAGTAACTGAACAATATTTTAATAAGTCCCTTCAAATAGTAACTTCACATAATAAATTAACCAGAATCGTGACCAATAAAAAGTTGATAACACCGAGATTTAATCACTTTCATGGTAAACGAACACTTAATTCAATTGTCCCTAATTTAATAAATAAGTTACCTGAGCATTTAAAAAATAAAATAAATAGTAAAAATCTAAAATGTCTATTAAGATCCTACCTTATTAATACATTAAAAAATAATACATTCAACAACAAGTAAATCAAAAAGTAAATGAAAAAAAAAAAAAAAAAAACAGGTTTGCGGCAAAGACTTGCTATAGATACTGAACTGCGTACAGGACGCAGTTCAGTATCTATAGCAAGTCTTTGCCGCAAACCTGTTTTTTTTTTTTTTTTTTTACGTGCGGAAATCCCTTCGGATACCCCCCCGCTGGCCAGCGGGGGTGGTTATGTCGTGTCTCGACTAAAACCGCACGGTGTCCTCCCCAAGTGTCCGTTGCCGGGTACCCCGGGTAAGCCCTCGAAAGGATAACCCCAGGGTTTCCGGCGGACTTCGGCCGCCACCGCGGCCTCGCCTGGTGGGGTCGGGTTTTATCCCGCTTCGGTGAGTTGGCAGGCGTGTGTAGGGCACACACGACACGCCTCGGCCACGGCCTGCTTCTGTAAGGACGGCGAGTCGGCCAACTGCCATCCTCAGGCCCCGATCATGGAGGTCGGTAGTCCCGGGCGTAGATGAGTCTGCGGCGTCCTCGCCGCAGACTGCGAAACTCGGGGGGCAGGATTCTCTCCCGCTCCCTCTCCGCCGTCTCTTTCGCGCGCATTACCTGCTCGCAGAAAGAGGCGGCGGCGTGCCACTTGCTGCCGTCAGAGACCACGGCCCTCACCATGGTCTCCAACGAGAGAACGTCCACGCCCAGGACCGCAACGAGATCCCGGCGTTGACTCGCCCACGCAGGGCACTCCACCAACGTGTGGAGCGCCGTGTCTTCGACAGGATCCTCGCAGTGCTGGCACTGCGGCGTTGTCTCCCGGTGGATGCGCCACAGATACTTACCGAAACACCCGTGTCCGGTAACCATCTGGCACATCCGGTAGGAGAGGTCCCCATGATCCCTCTCCAACCACTCCTTCATGATCGGTCTCACCGCCGCAATGGTGGATTCCCCCCACCTTGGGTGCTCAAGTCGCACCCTCCATGTCTCCATGAGTTCCTGGCGGAGCAGGAACCGCTGAGCCCTGATTTCTCGGGGCTCCGGCCTATGGCCCCGCTCCAGCGCCTCCTTGCGCCACTGGTACAGCAGCGCAAGGTGCCGCAAACCTGTTTGGCTAACGTGATAAGCCATTGATGTACAATGTAGTATCGCATAAGTTTTACCAAACTACCTGCAAATTATTTATTTTGAACGGAAAGTTTACTGCTACTCATATCTTTTTTTTTTTTCAATATAATATTATATACCTTAATAATACACTTTTGTTCTCTGGATTGTACAATTTGTTATAGAATAAGTAGGTACCTAGTTCATGTATTCACAAGTTTATATGTTCACTATGACGTGATGTTCACGACTGAGCGACGAACGTAGTGTACGAACAAATCTTTCTGGTTTTTGTTACACTACTACTGTACTAACATGTACTACATATAGTGCAGTTTATGACTATGCCTTAGAATAATGTTCATGCAAAATTTGAGCCAAATCTGTTCAGCGGTTTACAAGTGATGCTCGGACATCGATAATAAAAAGCAGACAAACAGACAAAATTCTAAAAATCACATTTTCGGTATCGGTATCGCTCCTAGAACACACATAAATTATTTTTTTGGAAAAATATTCAATATACGGTTTCCACCTCGGTATAATTTTATTATATGTATAGATGTTAAATATACTAAATATAAGTTTCCAGGATTCGTCCGGAAAACTTATGTTATTTTTTTATAATATAACATGTTGCTCACCTTAACAAGATTTGGTAATTCCGACCAGAAGCCAAGGTTAGGTATGACTTCAACGCCCGTCGCACCCATGAGGAACTTCTTCGTACAGATGCCGAGAACGAGGTAAAAAACGACGAAAGAGAAGAATATGATTAACATGGTCGAACCAAACGACCTTCCTACTTCTTCGATTTGTTTGAGACAGGCATCTTTTGAGTAGAACGCTAACACCTGTAATATTAAAATACATTTATGTTTATCCAATATCGAAACTAGACAAGCGGTAGCCTGTCCAGCCAACTTCAAAGAAAAAAGAACTGGCGACGCAGCAGCCATGTCTGCGCACTAGCATGTAACGCCTAGTCCCGATCGTCACCCCCAGGCCCACGCTTATGGAAGACGGAGAACATTCTGCGATCTCCGCTACCCGTTACGCCAGCTACAGCACGGGAGCGTGCTAAACCTCTCCCGTACCTTTTCAGCCGCATCTCCACATTACTGCCTCACAAAATTCATTCCACACACTCTGCCGACCATGGCCAGCACCAGGATTAGTAGCGTGAGGCTCCCCGCTCTGACGGCTGCATCAAGGATACGGCGCCGCTCCGTCCACTCTTGACACTCTGGTAGTGTGTAGGGGCGTGTCCACGGACCAGCATCGACAATGGTGGTACTCGGGCGTCCGCTCCTGGCCTATACGATGCAGGAACCCACCGGAACAGCCATGTTCGGGTAACACCTGCATAAGCCGGTAGGAGAGGTTACAGAGGCACCTCTACAGCCATTCCTCCATGATTACCCAAGTCGTTCTTTTCATTCCTCCAAGAGGACCTGGCGAAGTTGGGATCGCTGCCCCTGTATTTCTCTTGGGGCAGGCCTCAGATCTCGCTTCAGTGCCTCCTTGCGCTACCGGTACAATGCCGCAAGGGCCATTGCTTCCAGGTCCCATGGAGGCGTCCCGGCTAGGAGACTCGCCGCCTTAAAAGATTGCATTATCCCGCAAGAGGGATCCCAGGATTGCGACGTTGCTAGCCGTCAGGTTCGCCACTCATACAAATCTTGAGCTAGAATTACATACCCAGTGAATGAATTGTATTTTGCTAATAATTGTTTGTTAAAATTTAACCATTTATATTACCTATCAAGTAGAAAATATTGTGGTAGCACCAAGAAACAAGAAATTATTATATCAATTTATTTATAATATTAGGTTTTTTTAACTAAAATTTCAGGATTTTCTACACAGAATTTGGCACCCATATAGATCTCAATTTTTCATCGGTGAAGTATATACAACGACTCATATTCATAATATTGAACTTGGCTCTCATTTCACATTCATGTTTTTGATGGGATTTTAACTAGCTGATGCCCGCGGCTCCACTAGCGCAGAGGTCGGTTATCATTTTTTGTTCATATCTCCGGGGCTACTTAACCAATTCCAATTAAACATTCGGCAGATTTTAAGTCTGACCAAGACTTTTCTAATACACACAAAAAACCACATTAAAATCCGTTCCGTAGTTTTTGCATCTACGTACTCATACGGAGATGAACATCTACCCGTAACCACATGGTCGGCATAGGTCGATTGAAATGTTCGAAAATCGAATTTACGTAATATGCCAGTAGAGACCGATATTCTTAGCAATCCATGGATTCTCCGTGCGGGTGCCGGGTCCATCGCGTTGCTGAGTTGGGAACTCGGGACAGTGCCTGGGACTTGCGACCCAAGTGTAGGTTTAGAAGGGGCCCCTTTTGTTGATGTACATCAACACTCACCTTCACTACCCAAGTTCCCCTCCCTGCCTAACCAAATTTGATACGAACCTACTAGTGCCGCTTTAGACATTCGTCCTAGTAATGAGCTTATTGTAGCTCTCGATAGGCCTAGATCTTTAAGTAGGTTATAGAGAGATTTTGCTGGTATACCTCTCGCTCCCACTTCCACTGCATACAAATTAACCACGTAACCGTTTTTGATTAATTCGTTTGTGAGATCATAGTATTTATTTTTCTTTATTGTGTGGTCCTTCGGTATATTTGTTTCCCACGGTACTACAGTAAGTTCCACAAGAACCACATGTTTTAACCTCTTAGAATATATTCCTCCGGAATTTTATAGTGCTTTTCATACGTGTCGATTAGGAGAGTCCAATCTGGGGCAGTATCTAAGATTGAATAAGGTTTGTTCCTGGATGTTATGGATGAACCTTCAGACACAAAGTTGATATGACGTCTGTTAGTAGTCAATCCTTTTTGGGCTCTAGCTACTGCCAGACTCATTGCTTCACGTATGATGATAAGCACCTTATCGTGGCGGCGTGAGTAATGGCATCTATCGAGAAGCACCCTACATCCTACTAATATATGTCTAGCCGTCCCTATTGCCTCACCACAAGTATAACATTGTTTTTCTGTGGCCTTCCCCCACCTTACCAGATTACTCTGGTCTGGGAGGGTCATCTGAAAGGCGTTAAAATAGAATTTTATCAGGGCCGGCGACCAGTCATAGATCAAGGTGCGCCACTTTAAGGCCATCGGTATGCAGAACTCTCCCATTGTCAACCATTCATTTTGGATTTCCAAATTCATCGCGTGCACTCGATATTTATCATTTTCGTCTTGTTTTAGAAAGGACTTAAGTATATCCTGGTCCCTTTCTGGCTCTCGTACTCCCAACCCCACTCTGTTCGACTGGGCCCCTATCATAAATCGTCGAGTCCGATTCTAGATTCAAGCTCGGACGCGTTATTATCTTTCGGGAGTGCCCTGATTGTGACATCTTGGGATTTACCTAAGATGTGGGCTTTGGTAACTCTAAGGTGTTTATAGAGCTCCGATGGTTTCTTAAGTTTCATCCCAAAATTATTTTGATCCCTAAATAGAGCAGAGGAATCAGCAGAGTGCGCTAGTCCAAGCCACGATTTTAGCGATTTTATGACAGTTGCATCTATTTTCGCCAGTAAGGTTTTAATGATTTCATACACCGTTATATCCGTAATTTTAATTATTTCACTGCTGCTAATAAAATAAAGTAAATAAATTGTGAAGACGTAACAGATTAATAATTGTAATAACGATGTAGGTAATAGATTTGCATTTTAGGTAACTAAAGTAGGTACTAGGGGGCCATCTCGAAACCGGAGATGGCCCAGGGTCAGTCGGGGTGCGAGGGATATGCTCTATGGGCAACCTTACACCCCGGCGTCTAAAGACCCGAGACGGCGTGCGGTTTTAGTCGGTTCAAGCCCGACATTACCGCCCCCGCTGGCCGGCGGGGGGGTATCCGAAGGGATTTCCGCACGAAAAAAAAAAAAAGGTACTGTTGACTTGAAAAACAAAGATATGAGTAGTTTAAGAGATATATCGTAAAAACCATTTCAACCCCTATTTTCAAGATGGCAGCCGTGGGATTAGGGTGGCGACCCCACAAACTTGGTTTTAGCTTTACGCTGACACACACTACACATCAAAAAAATAAAATTGCGTCCTCTAAAAAACGCAACCCCAAATGTAACTTTTCAATGGACTATCTGTATTACTTATTCAATTTATTTTATTTAATGAAATTCTTGAGTGAAACTTGATAACGCAGTTTAGTACGACTTGATTGCCGTTCCTATCATTGATGAAATCCGCTTATTATAGAAATGTCTTGTCCTGTTCAAGAAATATCTATCTGCAAAAATTATTGTGACACAACTTGACCCTTAAAAAACCGGCCAAGTGCGAGTCGGACTCGCCCATGAAGGTTTCCGTAGCAGCAAGTAAAATGTTTCGCTCATTAGGGGAGACCTATGTCCAGCAGTGAACTAGGTTGATGATGAAGTAAAATGTTTAAATTTGAGTTGATTGAATGAAAGATAAATTGCGGTTTACGATTTATGACGTATTAAAAAAAACTACTTACTAGATCTCGTTCAAACCAATTTTCGGTGGAAGTTTACATGGTACCTAATGTAAATCATAAATTATTCATAATAATTAATCATATTTTTTTTTAGTTTTATCAATCTCTTACTTTAGAAGTTACAGTGGGGGGGACACACTTTTTACCACTTTGGAAGTGTCTCTTATTGTTTTTTTTTTCTATTTTTTTGTGATAATCTTAATGCGGTTCACAAAATACATCTACTTACCGAGTTTCAACTGCATAGTTCTTAAAGTTTCGGAAAAAAGTGGCTGTGACATACGGACGGACAGACAGATAGACATGACGAATCTAGAAGATTTGGCAACGGAACCCTAAAAAGTACTAAAGATCTCCTGAGCTTACTGAGTTTAACTTTGTCTTCTAGGAATGAAGTTGAGGTCAAAAATACTCGTTGATATGGAACTTATAGAAGCGATGTTTAAGCTGAGAGGGACACTGAGACCATATACATAATGTAGAAATATCAGACGAAACTAACTAGGGGGCCGTTCAAGAATTCCGTAAGCACTATAGAGGGGCGGGGGAGTCTTTGCTTTGCTTATTTTTGATGACGAGGAGGAGGGGTGGGTTAATAATTGCAAAAAATCTGCTTATTATAACTTGAACGACCCCTATTTTATTTTCGTGCGGGAATCCCTTCGGATACTCCCCCGCCAGCCAGCGGGGGCGGTTATGTCAGGCTTGAACCGACTAAAACCGCACGCCTTCTCGGGTCTACAGACGCCATAGAGCATATCCCTCGCAACTTGCACGACCGCTAAACCAAAAATATCTGAGATTTACATGGGTAATCAGGTAAAATGAATGATTATTTTGATGTATATATACGTAATTGGTGAATTTGGTCTGAATTGTCAGATTTGACAGGCCCAAGGACATTTAGCGCACTCACACAGATTATATGCCTTTTATAAGTAGGTTACTTAGTATCTAAAAAGACAACTTACAAGTTTTTTTGGTTCTGCTATAGAGTACACTTGAAGCTGGTTGTCTGATTGAGCACATTGCAGAAGAACTGTTGTCTGTCTGTAATATTAAAATATTTCTGTACATTAACCACCCTAAAAATGATGTAGAAAAAATAATAAAGAAAATCGCGACATAGCTTAGAACACTCCCGAGTCCCGACTAATTCACCACCATTCAAACAAACAAAATCACCGACTAATTCAAACAAAATCAAAATCGGTTCATCCGTTCAGGAGCTACGAAGCCACAGACAGACACACAGACGCGCCAAACTTATAACACCCCGTCGTTTTCGCGACGGGGGTTAAAAATCTGGTACGTTATAAAGGTGTAAAAGTAGGTATAGAAGTGATAATCAACATGATTATACAGTTTAGAGCATATCTAATTTGACTGTTATATTGACTTAGATCTCAGAATCCATAAGGTCTAAGGGCACGTGGAAACAGTCATAACATATATATTGCGATTATAGATGTAAAACAACGGATAATAACGGATATTTATACTGTTACAATTAGGAGCGTCGATATCTCGAAAACTACGATATATCTTCAGGATAATCGAATCTTCAGGAAAATAAAACGCATTGCTAGTGTCGAAGTATGATTAGTGTAGAAAAATCTAGAATTGCCAACACAAAGTCGCATCTACCTCGAATACCTATACCTACAATCTTGAATACAATGTTATTAACCTTGAATGTTGGCGCGTCTATACCTACTACTGTTGTAGGTACCTTTCTCGAACGCTCTACTTAGGTATCTAACGTGCCTTATCTCTAGAAGATTCTGGAACATTCTACCCTTCTAATTAAGAGCTATAAAAGGCGCCCGGATATCAACGCGCAGACAGTTAATTTTCGGAAGCGAAAGCGATTCAAGAGGATTGTACCTGCGACCTAAGCAACGACTCTGGACTACTGTGAACTGCTGAGCGACTTGAACTGTTGAAGAGTACTGTGTGTGCTTTTTATTTAGTTATCTAGTTTGTGGTCAGCGAATAAACCTCTTCGTTGTATAAACGGCATTTAATTGTACCCCGCGCACGTAACAATACAAAGCAACCGTTGAAAACCTATAAACAACAGTTGAATATCGATTCTTTATCCGACTGCGTGCTAAAAAGTGGTTATTAGTTTATTTTTGTTTTATTTTGTTTATATGGTACACACAATAGGTAACAATTAATTGTTTCGTTTCTTTACTTCCAAGCGCATGTCAAGGAGGTCCCTAGGTACCTATACCTGGGGTGTGTGTTGGGTAAGGGGTGTGTGTTGGGTAACCTCCTCGAGTGTCGCTCCGATTCCGATCCCGCTGCAGTCCGGGGGGAACGGAATCGGAGCGGCCGGTACACCCTGGGGGGGTGTGTTTTGGGTAACCTCCTCGAGTGTCGCTCCGATTCCGATCCCGCTGCAGTCCGGGGGGAACGGAATCGGAGCGGCCGGTACACCCTGGGCGGCGGTCAATGGCTTCCCCTTCACCCCTTCATAGGGTTGGCATTGATCGTCGGCCAATACCCAACGTGGCGGGAACACATCGCTCTCCGTATCTGCTTTCAGAGGAGACAGGATGAGCGATGCTGTTAGTGGTGAGATAGCCCAGGGTCAGCCGGGGTGCGAGGGATATGCTCTATGAGTAACCTTACACCCCGGCGTCTGAAGACCCGAGACGGCGTGCGGTTTTAGTCGGTGCAAGCCCGACATAACCGCCCCCGCTGGCCGGCGGGGGGGTATCCGAAGGGATTTCCGCACGATAAAAAAAAAAAAAAAAGGTACCTATACCTACCCCAAACCGGGGCAAGACGGGGACACCGTGGTTCCCAAACCCGAGGGGGCCATCTCGAAACCGGAGATGGCCCAGGGTCAGTCGGGGTGCGAGGGATATGCTCTATGGGCAACCTTACACCCCGGCGTCTGTAGACCCGAGACGGCGTGCGGTTTTAGTCGGTTCAAGCCCGACATAACCGCCCGGGGGGTATCCGAAGGGATTTCCGCACGATAAAAAAAAAAAAAAGAAAAAGGTACCTATACCTAAATACTCAATTCAGAATGATATTATATACATTATAATAAAAACGTAATGAGGTGAAAACTGCACATTGAATATTTTTCCAAAAAACAATTGCTATGTGTTCTAGGAGCGATGTCATTTTTTTTTTATCTGTTAGTTTGTTGGTCTGCAGTTCATTATCGATTTTCGAGCTTCACTTGTAAACCGATAGAACAGATTCGGCTGAAATTATGAATTTTTTGTTGAATTTTTTCTTCTAGGGTACGGTCATAAGGTTCGTTATATATCATCGCGCTATTATAAGTGTGATAGGAGCAACGAGAAACATCGATAAAAACTTATTGATCATAAGTTTCTTATTGCCCGTTTTATGGAAATAGCAAACTGGGCCTAAAATTCCAACTAATTTTATTGAAATTTACAATCATTACATAACTCCATCATTACATAACTTCTTCTCATGGACTAATAACTCTTTATTGGTAAATATCAAATCATCAATGGCATCATCATATAATTATCAATGGTAAATCAAGAAAACCCGCGGTCAGGTGGTACGTCCCGGTAGGTCTCTATCAGACTCGGGGACGACCTGACCCATATGAGCATTGCAGAGAGCAATGCTCAAAGTAACGTTCAGTCTCAGGAGTCTATAACCAAATCTATGTACAAGCGGTTGAAAAGCAGGATGGGCAATCGAACCAGGTCAAACCCCGGGGCTCGTCAGCCGTAGTGGCAACGACTGTACCTCAAGGAGGGGCCGGTTCGAAACCTCAAAAATTAAAACGCCAGAACACCGATCCTGACGAGAGGACACCAGCAACGTCCACCAAAACGACCCAAGACCGCAAGGAATGAGGGAACACAAAGAAGAAGGGTGGCGATGGACGAGGCAACCGCCGCTGAGATCAGGATAAGACTGACAGAGAAAATTCTCAAGACTCTACAGGATGAAGTCGATTAACGCGGCCGTAACGTGGCATTCGACGCCTCGGGTTTGGTGGCAGAGGGGTACTTCCATGTGACACCACCCCGGAGGAGGCGATGACCTGGTTATTAAGCTGCGACTTCGGCGACCAGGATGGAGTACCCCTGCGACCCAAAAAGCTCGAAAAATACTGGATGTCGATCTGGATCCCAGGTAGCACCGAGAAGATACCTGTAGACGAGATGTACTTCTTGCGACGGCAAAACGTTTACAGGGAAGAGTTGCAAAGCACCTGCCGAGCCATAAGCCAGATGCATCTGCAAAGACGTATGTCCAAAGCACCCTACAACAAAGTCACTGGGTGCGGTGCCTGCCGACAAGGAAGTGGACCAAGCCGACCAAGCCGACCGAGCACGACACCCAACAGCACACAACAAGCACGAATCACAGAGGGGCCGAAGCCCGAAGGCGGGGGAGACGGGGCGCAGACGGGGACCTCGCTGGAAGGGGTCCCCATTGAATGTCGCAGGCCCCACCAACAGGCTAGCCCCGTACACCCACCACCACACACCCCCTCCCTACAACGCGGAAGGACCTGACACCCCACCAAGTGTAGCATCGCTACAACCACATTGGAAAGGGATGCAGACTCCCAACGCGAAGACCAAATAGGCAGGGAGCAAAATCACACACACGCATACACACACCAACACATATAAATGAACACACCCAGAAACACACCACAAAAACACACACATAAATAAGAATCGTCCAAGTAAGTTTCCACCACTGCCACGGTGCCATGAATGAGCTATCCAAATAATTGGTGGAGAAGAAAATGGATATCGCTCTTCTGCTATCTACACCGTCTATGCGTCTACGCGTCTACACCGGACGCGTGACAGGCCTGGGCTTTCTTGGAGGAGACATTATCTATCACACAGATGGTGAGTCAACACCAAGGGCATGCATCTACGCCAGTAGCAGAGTGAGATCATTAGAACTAATAAAGGCAGATTGTTACAGTGACCTCGCTAGTATTGCAGTGACAGTACAAGCGAAAGCAGGAAATAAAGTAAGAGTGCTCTTTGTCTCTGCGTACCTACCCAGCGAAAGGGACTTCGAGCCACCATCCCAGGAGGAAATAACAAGAAAATACCACAGTACGAACATTCCTATTATTCTAGGTTGTGAAGGCAAAGCCCACCATGTGGTATGGGGCAGTACAGACTGTAATTAAAAGGGGGGTTTTTGTATATTTAGAACACGTCAAATGACTTCAACTCGCCTGATGGTAAGCTGAAGGTAAAGTTTCAGGAAAGAGGGTCACCATTACATACACGTACCATGTTAACAATGGTGGCACTCAGCTTGACGGCCTCATCAGAAGAGGATTGTCGTCACAGCACCGCGTGACACCCACCGGTCCTACTAGTGCTACGACCACAATCCCCCTGCCCGGCTATGCACTTGCTGACCCCTAAACGCAATCAAACAAAAATTGGATTATTATGGAGGGTTTTTCGCAATCGTGCACGGTGGTACCCACCCGGCTGAATTTTGTGACAAATTTGTGTCATCAAATTTCTACCACCAGTAAGTTACTTCTGGATTTCATCAGTACCACAGGAATGGAGATACTAAATGTGGGCAACACGCCTAGGTTTGTCACCAATTCTAGAAGAGAAGTACTCGATATTACTATCGCTACAAACAGTTAAGTCAGTAAGTAAATAAAGACTGGAAAATAGACGAAAGTTACTCAATGTCGGATCACTGAAGAATCACCTTCAGTCTAGAGGCCAAGGTAGACAAGATTATGATAAGAAATGCGAGGAAGACCAACTGGGCGACATACGAACACCAAATAAGGCAATGGAACCCGTGAGACGAGACCTTACTTAAAGATAAAATAGAAATAGAACAAGAAGCCAATAGACTGGACGAAGCTCTTAGGGAAGCATACTATAAGGCATGCCCACTCAAGGAGATAAAACCAGGCAAAGCGCAACCCTGGTGGACCAAAGCACTAGGTAAACTAAGGAAAACAACACGGCGAGCTCTCAGACACGCTCTGAAGAAGGACGATGATGAGAGCTAGCGCGTGTACAGAGAGAAAAGAAACATATACAAGACAGAATGTAGAAAGGAGAACAGAACAAGCTGGAAGGTGTTCTGCACAGGAGTTGAAAAACAACCTGACGCGGCGCGACTTGTGAAAACTTTCTCCTAAGTGATAAAAACTTGGTGGGGCCGGAGCCCTGGCTCACAATATCGTATAGAATCACCAAGGGAGTAATCAGCTGCAGTATTACAGCAGAAACCAATCGAAGAAAAAGACGAGCCAACTGACCATACTCTCAAGAGGGAACATGAGGCTAGTCATAGAAGTAATAACAGGACATTTCAGACTAAACAGACACCTAACAGTGATCAGAGAGAAGCCTGACCCCAATTGTCCGGAGTGCATGGAGACAGAAAAGACCAGTTTCCACCTGCTGGCTGAGTGTCTCATGTAATCACTAATTAAATGGGAACTTCTGGGATCGGACACACTGGACATGGAGGAGTTAAAGGATCTGAAGGTGGAACAGATTGCAAGATTTTGCAAGGATACAAAAAGGTTTGAAGGGGCACCGCGAATGCTAGAATAACCACCCTCTCCCGAATGGGAGGGATGGAGAAATGGAAGAAGTGGACCACAAACCTCATGGGTGGATTGCCGTCCGGCTTCCGGTGTCCCCACTTGAAATAATGATAATAAAATGGTAAATACTGATAGGAGTATAATTCCAGTTTTTTTCCTTATTATAATACAGATGTGTTACATTATAATCCAAATTATTATAGCATCAAAATTAGTTATAGCGTTACCCAAATTAATAGTTGTGACTTCGCATTGGGCCATTGAGAAAATAAAATACTGGTAAATAGCATAGCCCCATTATTTATTAAAAAATAAACATGCATTTTAAGTATACTTAACCTTTGTACCTTTATATCCTAGGAGTGTACGAAAAAACTTGAGTATTCAGCAGTCTCTTATAATAAACCAAGTAGTACTGACCATTATGAATGTTTTTAATATTTTCAACTCCATAAGGACTACAATTATGAGAAGTTTTGTGACTCACTTGAAATTAACAAGATACATAAACTTACGATGGTCCATTGAAATAAGTAATAGACTCTCCTTGGCTTGAGAACTGTGCATGTTCAGAGTTCCCCAGAAAATCATAAGAGTTATTGGTAAGTGTATATGATTGCGCAGTCATATTGTTCAATTTCATTTTAGCTACATGACGACAAATCTGTAAAAAATCAAACAGCCTTTACTATACAGTGGCATGGCTTTATATCTAACAAATACATGCACAGGGCTGTTGCTACTCCAGTGCTACTGTTGCTACAGACACTAATCACTTACCAGTTAATTGATGAAATGACCTAAGTATTATATAGTTAAAGATTTTGCAATAAGTGATATAAATCTTAAGATACTCCAATGAAAGATACCTCAAATACAGAAATCATTACTAATACTTAATAAAACTTTTGGATGGAGAGAGGTAGGGTTGAACTGCAAAACTCCCCCTGACACACTTACTCATGCTTTTATTGTCCCTTAGCAATTTTGTAACTAAAACTGTGGTAAATATGGCATAGTTTGGAATGTTCACTTTTGTATTAATGCATCAAGGCATATATAACAAGGCATATATGGGTGATAGATGGTAATGTCATTGACTACCCTCTTTATACATTTATCCTTCACCACTACTCACTTATATAATATACTCACTAATTTGTAGTATATTTTTGTGTGTAAATTCTTCATTTATTTTATTGGTTTAATTTATTCATTAATAGTTACCCACT
Source organism: Cybosia mesomella (assembly GCA_946251805.1). Lineage (NCBI taxonomy): Eukaryota > Metazoa > Arthropoda > Insecta > Lepidoptera > Erebidae > Cybosia > Cybosia mesomella. The sequence goes on along the minus strand of OX276402.1, from coordinate 19,738,580 downwards.
TTATAATAAAACATAAATTTTATATAAGTACTTAATAAGTATAGTAAGAGAACTTTTTAAGAAATTCTTGTTCATATTACTAATTTTATGCATGATTAGATACCCTCTGAATTTAAATAAGTTTCATATTTAGATATAGCATTGTTTATCAAATTTATAACAATACATTATTGAATGAGAAAAATTTAAATGATAATATGCAGTGTTAAATATTTTTCTAAAGTATGGTAATACCTTCCTTTCTTATTCTATCAACCAACAAGTTCACTTTTAGCAATTGGAGTTATTTATCTGTAATAATTATGTCATTGGTTAAATAAATTTACATAAGGAAAACTTGTTTTTATTTTCCAATGTTCTAATGTGCTATGTGGCCTTAACAATATATTCATGTATTTTAAATCTCACATACAACACTGAGGATTAAAAGTGGGTATCATATAATATTATTCTCAAGCAAAACTCACCGATAGAGGCTGATCACAGGTAGTCTTAGCTAAAGGTGGTATGGTCATATTTAATGTAGAATCGAGACATGGATGAAAGTAAAAAGTGCTCATTTCCATATACGTTGTATCAAGAAAAGTCTTCAAATTATCGTCAAATACTTGCGCCGTATAAAAAATAGACGAAACTGCAGGTGTTAAGTCGATTCCAGTGCCATTAGGAAAAACACACACACATGAACTTTTTGCCGTACAATCATTACTTGCGTATGCAGACAATACACAAAGGAGATGAACTATTAAAATACTATAAATACGTAAGAAGTCCATCTTCAAATGCCTTTCTTTGACTGCTTTCCCTTTTTACTATGTTGTATGATTGATACGTAGTATTTCCTAATATGACTGTGAAATAATGCAATAAAATAATAATGCCCGCAATTCGATTCAACGCAATGACAAATTGACAATTATTGACAATGACAGTTTGATAAATGGTATTTTTTTTCCTTCTTTGGCAAGTATGTAATGAATGCCAGTGTCAAGTAATTTGATAAATCAAGTAATTTGCACATGAATTCAATATAATGCAGCGTTTTCGTCATTTAGTTAAGGTCAAGTAAAATCCTTCATACTTATAGTCCAGTTAAAGTCCTGCCCTAGTGATAAATAAAAGACAGATAAACCAAACGAAAACTTGGTTTTATAAGCCCCGAAAGTTGATATTGCGACGGAACCTTGTCAAAATAACAGCTATGTGACGTCATTCGCTGCATAAAAGGACAGATAGCAAAAAAAATTGGTGATAAAAAGTAAATAAGCTAGGTTTATGGGTTTATATGTATTTTATAATTTTATTAATTACAATGCAAAGTTTAAACTCTTTATACCTCACCATATTTTAACAAATAAACTTTCATAACATTTAATTTTAACAAATTTAAAGGAACGAGTATTTTTTATTACTACTTTACCAGTCTAACTGCTGATTTATCTTAACTTCGATATTTTCTGTACGCTTAAGGGCGCCAACAACGCGTGACGACTGCCATAGATATTCGTGTGGCAACCGGGACCGACGGCTTAACGTGCTCTCCGAGACACGATGGAAATACCCATATTTATGCGTAAAAATATTTGCACTGAGCGGGAATCGAACTGGCGCCTCCTGCGTAGCGGCCGAGTTCACTACCGCTATGCCACGGAGGCTACCTAAAGCTGCGTCCAGACTTACATACATTTTACCGTAACCGTGTCAGTCCGATAATGTGAACGTACTTTATTACACGAACAATTTGTCACAAGCTACAGTCAGGAATTATACTCGGACGCAAAACGCGAAAATGAAAAAACACTACAGTCCATCAAATCTAAGAGGTACCGTTTGACGTTTCATATTTTTCAAACCGAAACAACTTTGTTCATACGTACATTATTCAGTTTCGATAACCTTTTTCATAAAACCATGAATTTAGAAAGATTTCATTATTGTATCTGTACTGTACAATTCTTAATATCTAAATGTAATTGAAAACTTTCAAACAAAGCAAAATAACACATATTTACACAGTAAATAATTTCTAATAGTTATATTCTTGACCTCATTACAAAGTTACGTAGTTAGGTCACTGCACGTAGTGTTGCGACTCTTCGGATACACTTGTATGCAAAAAAATCGTTTACATATACGAAAAATCGAATGTATTATTTACAAATTACACTTGACAACCAAACAAATATTTTTTCATGTGAATGGGATTTATCTCACATATTACGATTACATAACTAAATAGTTATGTAATCGTAAAATATGAGATAAAACCCATTCACCAAAAATACGTATTTATAAATCAAATATATTTGCTTCTTTAAAAAGTTGTCGAAAGCGATTTGTCGATTTTTGATTTTCGCGCCCAAATAAGTCGGGGTTTCTCGCGCTAACGCTGTCGAAATAGTAAATGGAGTCAGGGATAGTGTTTTTTACATTTATTTTTGTGTATGATAGTATGGGTTTGCATATTACAGAGAAATAAACAAATTTTTAACAAGCACATCCATTGATTTTACAATTACAATTTTTTCTTCTAAGTCTTATTTCTACGTCTAAAACTAATAAAAATAAGGTATGTAGAACCCATTCACAAAAATGTTGTTGCCTGATGTTATAAATTAACGACGTTACTGCGCGACCGCATAATGCACTGAATACACAGATACCCTAAAATAAATTAATTTAATTATTTTTAGGTCAATAGGCAAAATCGCAGGTGTCCAAGTCTCTACAATTTTTTTTTTCTGGCAACACTGCCAACTACAAGCGCACGCGGTCCGCTCGGTCGGTTCGGCGTCAGCAGTCTCTCGCCATCTTGGAAGCTGACTGTGCGCGTACTTGCTTTCTCGTTTGTGTTTTACAATTTGTGACTTGGCTATTACTTTTCTGGACTGATCATTCTTTATCCGTTTACCTTGGCAATATTTATACTGGACTCCGAACTAAGCAAGTGTTTATTAATAATGTCGAAAAGAGGACGTACTTTGAACAGCCAGGCTCGTGAATTGGTGGTGAAATTACACGAGTATTTTGAGCGTGAATCTCAAAATGGTGGACTTCTACTGCCAGTTACACAAGTTCGGGATCGCGTCGGTGAAGCTCTCGGTATTGGTAGCCGCACCGTTGGCAAAATATTAAGTGAAAAATATGGGCCTTCGGGGAGTGACAGTAACGTACTTCACACACCGAAAAAACGAAAAAGAAATAAACCTGTGACAGGCATCGATGAATTCGATAGTCATGCTATTAGAAACCATATATACGGGTATTTTACAAGAGGCGAATTTCCAACATTGGCAAAGTTATGTGCAACTTTAAAAGATGCCGGGCTGTATAAGGGAAGCATAGAGTCGTTGAGAACGGTAATAACAGGAATTGGCTTCAGATACAAAAAAGTTGACAAACGAAAAATTGTTATGGAGCGACATGACATAATTATGCAGCGACTAACATTCCTGCGCGAAGTTAAACAAATTATAAACTGGGATAATGTAATATTTTTGGACGAAACTTGGCTAAATTCCAACCATTCTGTGCCGAAAACATGGACTGATGATTCTGAAGCTTCGTGCTCGAAGGTGCCGATAGGAAAAGGTGGACGCCTCATAATATGCCATGCTGGGTCAGCGTCTACAGGCTTCGTGGAAAACTCTTTATTAGCTTTCCAATCCAAAAGCACTAAAGAGTATCATGAAGAAATGGACGCAGTAAGGTTCCGAGAGTGGTTCTTAAAATTCTTATTCTTATTTAAAAGGTCGGATTCAGGTCACAGAAATTGATAGGATATGCCTAAAGACTAAACGGGAAGAAAAATATGTATCCTCTACCCGTACTATTGAATATGGCGTCCCACAAGGAAGTGTTATCGGGCCTCTTTTATTTATTCTGTATATAAATGACTTTCCCCTCCAAATAAATCACCCTATGGTTCTATTTGCAGATGACAGTACGGCATTAATTAAATGTACAGACAAAGAAAAATATGAAAGTGATATAAACAAAACGATTGGTACTATGATAAACTGGCTGAATAAAAATAATCTTCAAATTAACATAAATAAAACAAAATTAATGCATTTTCATCAGAGACTACGTCCTGACGACCTAAATATACAGTATAATAATCAAACAGTAGAAAGAGTTGACATTACAAAATTTTTAGGAATCATCATTGACTCTCAGTTGACCTGGCGTGCTCAAGCTGAGGACATATGTCATAAACTGAGCAAATCTGCCTATGTACTTTTCAATTTAACAAAAAAAGTAAATATTGATACTGTACTGTCAGCATACCATGGGCTCGTCCTATCTACTTTAAGGTTTGGCATCATATTTTGGGGTAACTGTGGTCAGAGAGAAGCCATTTTTAAATCTCAAAAACGCTGCATAAGGTCTATGTTCAATTTGAAAACTACAGACAGTTGTGAGCCAATGTTTAGGGCTAATGGGCTGTTGACTTTTCCATGCCTGTATATTCTGGAAATTTCCCTGTTCGTAAAAAACAACCCTGATCTGTTTAGAAAAGTCAGCGAAACTAGAATAAGAACTGTACCCATGAGATCTCAACACCAGAATCGACTATGCACTGGGGGTTTTAATACTGCGTTATTACAAAAAGGTGTTATTGGCATGGCTCCTGTGATTTACAACAAGTTACCAAGCAGTATGAGAGAACATCCGTTAAAAATATTCAAAAAGAATTTAACCGCTATGTTACTAAACAAATGTTATTACTCGGTATCGGACTTTTTGGATGACAAGCTGATACCAACCTAGAATAATGTACCTTATTTTTGTGACACAAACTTAAATGCAAATAACCAAATAATTTATCTGTAATTCTGAACTGACATTTAACTATATTTTGACTGTACTTTGAACTTATAATCGGACTTTATTTGACTATGTATTGACTAAATTCTTTGTTTTAAGTGCATGATTAACATGTTTTTAATATTTGTATGCCTAAATGGTAGAATGTATCAGGAACCTCATTGTTAAAATGTAACACCTCATGTAATACCTACATTCCATGCAAATAAATAAATATTATTATTATTATTATTATTATTATTATTAAATTTATTACAGAATATCCCTCCTAACAGCACAATTATAATGGATAATGCCCCATACCACTCTGTGCAAATTGATAAAGCACCTACGTCAGCCAATAAGAAAGCAGATTTGGTGGCATGGCTGCAAAGAAAAGGAGTGGATGCCGACATGTCACTATTAAAAGCTGAATTATTACAGTTAGTGAAATTGCATAAACCACCAAAACCGACATATGTAATTGACCAATTGGCCGAAGAGCACGGGCACAAAGTCATACGACTTCCTCCGTACCATTGCCAATATAATGCCATTGAACTGATTTGGGCCCAAGTTAAAGGTAATATTTTATAATATTATAATAATAACACGAGTACTTCTAACATTTATAATTTAAACAATGGTTTTCGTCTGCTATCAAATAGTTACATTATTGTTTTACAGGTTATGCAGCAAGACACAACACAAAACCACCCTTCAGTGTCAAGAAAATGGAAGGTTTATTAAAGGAAGCATGTGCCCAAGTTACACAGGAAGATTGGAGTAAAGTAGTACAAAAAACAAAGAAAATAATAATGGACGACTTCGAAAGAGACGTACACTTTGATAATGTAATGGACAATCAACTGGTCATTAATTTAAATGACGATGATGACGAAGACGACGATACTAGTACTAGTAGTGAATAAAAAAATATCCTAAACATTTCTTTTATTTAATTATAACAATTGATTTCTTAAAATTCGGATATTATAGTAATCGATCTCTCAAAGTTCGGATATTATAGTAATCGATTTTTTCATCCCATCCCTATCATTCAATTGTCAGAACTGTCAAACGGTACTTCTTAGATTTGACGGACTGTAGATAAGGTAATTAAGGAGTTAGTGAGTATTTTTATCGACTCATATCGACACGTCACAAATGTGGACACAGCATAATGTTAATTTTGTAAATACAAATACATACTTGAACTACACCGTATACATTGAATGAATAATATTTCTTAATGCTGTTAAAGAAAACCCGTCGAAATATTCCTTCTTTTGTCGTTTTGCTGCGAACGGTACTGACGGACGGTGCGACGTCGACTACGTCACCAAGATGGCCGCCAATCGCAATATCAACTTGCGGGGATAATATTGAACTTTAAAACTTTAGCGAGATAATTTTACAACATTGTTATTTTATATGACAACTTCTTGTCAAAACGTCAAAACATAATAGACAATAAAGTAACAAAGACTTCATTTATAGACAAGGAGTTCATATCATTCACCCCATCCTTTTAAGACGAAACGTAATCTCGAAGGTAGGGCGGAGGCCTACGCTCTCGGGTAGAGCGACGAGGCTGAGGGTCTTCTAGCAATGCCGACGGGCCAGGTTCCTCATTCAGAGATTGTGTATTTTCTGTGGCAGAGTTTGGTACGGGTATTTCTACAGTATCTTCGGCATTTAGGAAGATATCATCATTTTCCGGGATTGGAGCCAAGGACCTGTTCGAAACGGTTGTTTCACTACCATCCGGCAGCCTCACGAATGAATAGTCAGGATTGCTTTGTAACAATTCGACTTCTTCAATGGCTGGATCATATTTAGAATTTCTAACATTTCTCCTCATCTAGACAGGGCCTGGTGATAGCAGCCAAGTTGGCATAGATGAACCATTGGAAAATCGGCGAGGGTGACTGAACATTCTTTCATGAGGAGTGGTGTTTATGCCCGTAGATAACAGAGATCTAATAGAGTGTAAGGCAATAGGTGTAAGGCTTTCTTTCAGTCGGCCATTTCTAGATTATTACAACGGAGATAAAGCTGGACCGTCTTCCACAACGTCCCATTTAGGCGCTCTACCAATCCGTTGCCCTGTGGGTTGTATGGTGAGTACGTCACTGCATGTAAGGCCAAGATTTGTCAAAAATGTTCTTGTTTCATCTGAGAGAAAAGAGGTTCCTCTATCGTTATGTACGTAAGCAGGGATACCAAATAAGCAGAAAAGTTCTTTTAAACACTTAACAATAGTCGCTGAGGTCATATCCTTACACGGGAAAGCGAACGGAAACCTGCTATATTCATCAATTATAGTTAAGAAGTATTTGTTGGAGGAGGTGGATGGCAAAGGTCCTTTGAAATCTAGGTTAAGCCTTTCGAATGGAGCTGTAGCTTTGACCAGATGCCCTTCATTCTTTACATATCTAGGTTTTACTTCAGCGCAAACACGACCACTAGCGGTCATCCTTTTCATGTCTTCTACAGATTATAGCAGGTTTTTGAAGCGTATCCAATGTACCATTCTTGTTACGCCGGGGTGACATAAGGAGTTATGTAGGTCAGCAAGTTTATTGGGAGAGTCATTTACAACGGCACAAACCTTGGATAGCGCATCAGCGGCAAAATTTTGTTTGCCAGGTCGGTAAATAATTTCGTATTTATAACAGGATAGTTCAAGGCGCCATCTCTCTATTTTCTCATTTTTAATTTTTCTCATGTGGGTTTGATTGAACATGAAAGAGACCGATTGTTGATCTGTGATAAGTATGAAATGTCGGCCGATCAAATAATGGCGCCACCTGCGAAGGGCTTCTACAATAGCACATGCCTCATTTTCTATTAAAGGTTGGCGTTTCTCTGAATCATTTAATGAGCGTGTGAAAAACGCTTTCTTTCTGTGAAAGTGTAGCGGCGATGGCGAATTCTGATGCATAGTCTCGACGGTGAACTATTGGAGTTGACTATGGTTTGACTATGGTTTAGGTATCCTAGGCAACTCGGTTATTATTGTTGTATCCAAATAAAACAGCAAACAGTCGATCTGTGTACTCTGCAGTTTCTTTTCTAATAGGTTATGGGCCCAGTTTTTTGCCAAAATGACGACTAAAAAACCCTTCACAAGGATAAATAAACTCGCGGGTACCGAAGATTTTCAGAATTGGAAATTTTCGATGAAAATGCTACTCAAAAAGGAAAAATTATTTCATCTTACGTCAAAATCACCAAACCCTGACATTCCATCTGAAATCGAGAAAGATGAAGAAGCATTGGCTACCATCTGCCTCCACATCGAACCGCCAGTATTCCCTTTTGTTAGGCAAGCTTCAACAGCGAAAGAAGCTTGGGAAAATCTCATAAAAACGTACGAGAGTAAGAGCATAAATCGTCGGATCAAACTCTTGGATACTTTCCTCGATGAACGCTTGGAGAACCATGACAGTATGCAAGAGTACATTGCAGCCGTCATGAACCACGTACATAAGCTAGGAGACATCGACAAGGCGATTGATGATGATTTGATTGCAGACGTTTTACTACGTGGCTTACCGGAAAAGTACAATTCTATGAGGATGGCGCTGCAGCATTCAGGAACAAGGCTTACTTCCGAAGTTGTTAAAACTGAGTTACTTCAAGAGGAAGGCAGTACTTCGAAAGTATCGGACCCTGACGCGGCATTTGGAGTAAGGAAAAACAAAGGTACTGTGAATACTGATAGAAGTGGACGCCAGCAGAGCGGGGCTACCTCTACAAACAAGAAAATGAAGTGTTTTTCATGTGGAAAGCGTGGACATCGGAAAATGGACTGTCCAGATCGCCAAGGACAAAGTGGATCGAAGCCCAAGTGTTTCAATACATTATTAGGTGTAGAATTATTTGGATCTGATGATTTTTATTTGGATAGTGGCGCAAGCTGTCATCTCACTTTCCGTGAAGAATGGTGTAGAGACCTTAGTTCCAATGAAAATGGTAGTGTAATAACTTGTGCTTATAATGAAAAGGTATATATATCCTATCTGGTGTGGGTAATATTCTAGCTAGGTTGAATGGCGAAGAATTTATGATTAAAGATGTGAAATTGGTTCCAGGTTTGCAAGCGAATTTGTTATCGGTATCGAAAATAGTGGAAAAGGGCAATTTAGTTGTATTTGAATCGGCTGGATGCAGTGTGTATGATGAAAAGGATTGTCGTATCTCAGGTACACCTGTGGCGACTGCAAGCAAAGTAGCTGGGATCTACAAATTGGATAACTGTAAGCCTGTTGTAGATAGTGCTTTGGCAGTGCAGGTAAAGAAGTCGGCAGTGATGCTGTGGCATCGGCGTCTCGGGCATGTGAACTTTCAGGACATGCGACGTGTTCCAGGCATGGAGTTCATAGACGTGAACAAGTTGGCGCCGTGTGAAGCCTGCTTGAAAGGTAAAATGCACAAACTTTCTTTTGATGGGAATCACGAGGCGGTGCGCGCAACGGCGAAGCTGGAGCTCGTTCATATGGATCTTTGCGGTCCTATGGAGACGAAATCATACGGTGGGCATTCATATTTCATGATTATTGTTGATGATTTCACGAGAAAATTATTTATTTATTTTTTGAAGTCAAAGACAGAAGTTTATGACAGGTTCAAAAAATTCGTGACGGAATCAGAGACGTACTCAGGCATGAAAGTGAAAATAATTAGGTCGGACAACGGAAAAGAGTTTGTAAACTCTGAGTTTAATGCTCATTTGGAAAGCAAGGGGATCATGCACCAATTAAGTGAACCGTATACACCAGAGCAAAATTCGGTCACCGAAAGGTCTATAAGAACTGTGACCGAAATGGCTAGAAGTGTGTTGGCTGATGCTGGCCTGAATACAAAGTATTGGGCGGAAGCATGTCAGAATGCTGTGTATACAAAGAATCGTCTGCCACATAGTGCAAACGGAGGTGCAATCCCGGAGAAACTCTGGTCCGGAAGGGATGTGGACATGACGTGATAATCTGGCAACACTTGCCTTGTGTACATTACTCCCGTATTTAAATTTCATAAATATTTATTATTAATGCCTATTTGACATAAAAAGTGGTACATTCAATTGCAGCACCAGTGTTAATGAAGTGATAATGTTTGTGTCAGTTATTTACAAGAATAACTTAAGTTTATACGATTTTTAATATCGTTAGTTAACAGTGGCTAAACTTATAATTGAGCATACTTTATTGACTTAATAATCAGTAATTTGAAAAAGTGTACACATTCCTCATCAAAGTGCGCCATGATAAGACTATTATTCTACTTTGGTGATAAAATATAAAAATTAAATATACGTTGACGAAAAAGTTTTTGAAAATTGAACTTTGAACCCAACAACAGCTCCCCCTGAGCTATAGAGGTGGTCAATAGCGGAACTATCATTCTAGTACGGCTACTTGATACCAGAGGGCCAGTGTTACCATTCCATAAACAAAAATCATATTTAGTTGTCATTGTTAAAGCTCGAGGCTAATACCGCCACTGCCATCTATTGATTGTTTTCTGAAACGATGAACTTCCTTGAGAATATAACGTTTAGGCGTAAGCGCACTAGTTCAGAATCGAGTTGTCTTGATGAGACTATTTCTGCAATGTCACCGCTAGATGGCACCACTAGTAGCTTACCTGAGATTTCTGATGATGAGGACACAGTAACAATAAAACAATTAAAATATCGCATTGAATCCCTCGAAGTCACCTTGAATAGTGCACACCGTGAAATTGAAATTCTGTCATTAGAAAATACCACTCTTAAACAAGAGATTGAAAATTTGAAAATGACAAAACAAGCTTTAAAAAAAGTCACACACACCCCCGTGAAGACCAAATCAGTCACGCCAAAAGCTAAACAACGCCCTCACACACATAATAAGTATGTACAGACAGAGAAACAAAAAAAAGCTGATAAGCCATTAGAATTTTGTGACAAAATATCTAACATACAAAACTTAGTAAAACCGACTCAAATGAACATTATTCCTGATAATATGAATTTTAAAAGAGACTCTTCTAACGGCTGTACACCTGTGAAAAATAAGATATGCATATTGAGCACAGACAGCAAAAATAAAATACGAGCAATTGCTGAAAAAACTGTTGGTAGATGGTCCGATCTGTGTCACTATTTAAAACCACACTGTGGCATAAAACAAATGTTACATGGGTTACATGAAAAGACAAAAGGATTCACTATGTTGGACTTCTGTATTATATTAATAGGAGAAGACGACTTTCATGACACAAAAGACTTATCAAACATTATCTTTGACATTGGACAAATACTTAATGACATAAATCATACAAATGTTGTGATTTGCAGCCCCACCTATAAATATAAATACAACACGCGCATATACAACTCAAGAGTACAACTTTTCAATAACCAACTGAGTGCAGAAATAAAATTTCATAACAATGCGTACTTTTGTGACGCCAATAAAGAATTAAAATATGACTATACAATGTTTCGCAAATATTCAGGCGTAATAAACAATTATGGACTAAAAGCAGTATTTGACTGTATTGCAGAACTGACTAACAAGATACAGAAAAGTAACAGGTTAATTTTGAATGCTGTGCGGCAAAGTATACCTGAAGTTAGAGATAACGAAACGCAATTTTTTCTCGAATAAATATTTAAGGATTTTACACCAAAATATAGCTGGCTTGATAAACAAAGCTGATGAATTGTCTATTCGTTTGGCCGACCTTTTTGAAAGAAAAAATATACAGTTGGACATATTGTGTATAACAGAGCACTTCATGATGGATGGATATGAGAACTATTTGCAGGTACCAAACTACTCATTAGCTACATGTTACAGTCGAAGTGATATTAAGCGGGGAGGGGCATGTATACTTGTTAAAAAAGAACACCAATTTAAAGAACTACCTGAAGTAAAAGGTTTATCAATTCCAGTTGCTTTTGAATGTTGTGGGATAGAACTGGTTGGACATGGTATTGTTGTGGTATGTATTTATAGAGTACCATTGAAACATAATTTAGAGACATTTTATTGTAAACTTGAAAAACTGTTACAATTGTTAAACAAGAGGAATTATGAGCACATAATACTGGCAGGAGATTTTAACATTAATATTTTAAAGCTAGGTAAGGAGACTCGGGATTTCCAAAATCTTTTATTAAATTATAATATGACATTAGCTATAAATGAACCGACTAGACCAATTAGCGGGACCTGCTTGGATAATTTTGCGCATAATTTTTCTGGGCCATGTGAGGCGGAAGTGTTGGAGTTTTCTTTGTCGGATCATACTGCGCAGATTATGCGATTTCCTTCTAAACGAGTACCCTTAATAAAGGTATGGCGAAAACGTATTCGCTACATTTGTCATGACAACATTAGAAAATTTACGAAATGTCTTAATGACTTTACTTTTCCTGACATGTATTTAGAATCTAACCCTAATATAGCATACGACTACTTTATTAATCACTTTACATATTTTTATGACAAATGTTTCCCCTTTAAAATGGTGACAAAAAAAATCTATGGCAAACCTAAATGGATATCACGCGGGCTAAGAAAGTGTAGTGTTAAAAAACGTGAGCTACTTTGGCAGTTTAGGCGGAACCCCTGTGCTCGTACTAAAAATGAATACAAGAATTACGGAAAGCTATTTAAAAAAATTATTCGGCTTACAAAACGATCGCAGAATAATTTTAAAATTATGAGTTCAGCCAATAAATCCAAATGCACATGGAATATAATAAATAACTCAAGGCACAACATTCCTCGTGACTCTATAACCAAAATCAAAGTTGGTAATGTCATTGTTACGGATCCTCTCGAAATTGCCAATGCGTTTAACAATTACTTTATTGACAAGATTAAACCTATCGCAGGTGCTGGTCACAACGTAACTTCTAAAATAGTGGGTACGCAAAAATCTATTTTTATACCTCCTAGCATTCCAAATGACATAGAAAAAATTATATATGGAATAAAAAATACACATAGTGTAGGATATGATGACATTTGTACAAAAGTAATTAAAGCAGCTAATTTATATATAAGTGGACATTTGAGTTACATACTAAATCTATGCATTATTGAAGGAATATATCCTAATAAACTTAAAACCTCAGTTGTAAAGCCACTGTACAAAAAAGAAAATAAAGAGCTAATGGAATTCTATAGGCCAATTACACTAGTACCTATCTTCTCAAAAATTTTCGAAAAATACATACACAGTAAAATTTATGCGTACTTAGAACATCATGAACTTCTATGTCAGGAGCAAAAGGGATTCAGAACCAATAGGAACACGAATTTGGCAATCTATGACTTCTATGAAAAAGTGATCGGTAATGTTGATAAAAGATCTCCGGTATGTGCCATCTTTTGCGATATGACGCAGGCGTTTGACTACGTAGATCACTCGATATTATTAAATAAAATGGAGGCATATGGAATCCGAGGTAATGCATTAGAGTTGATAAAATCATACCTTTCTAGCAGGACTCAAGCTACAAGTATATCAAAAATAGATTTTAAAAGTAAAAATGAGGTTACATATATATCCGAATCACGTGCTATTACCTATGGCGTACCGCAGGGAAGTGTATTAGGCCCTCTCTTATTCATTTTATATATAAATGATCTACCTAAATATACTAAACATCCAATGTCCCTATTTGCAGACGATAGCACAGTATCTATACAATGCCAAAACGCAAATCAGTACCTGAATGATATTAATGACTGTTTGGGATCGATTGTTGGGTGGATGAACAATAATAATTTGAAAATTAATATAACAAAAACTCAAGTTATGCATTTCAGCCAAAGACCAAAACCACATAACCTAATTGTAGCGTATAACAATCAAACAGTACGCGAGGTTAGCACAGCTAAATTTTTAGGTGTTACTATTGACAAGCAACTTAATTGGAAGGCACATGTTGAGGAAACGGTCAAAAGAGTTACCAGTTCTGCATACGCACTATACAAGCTGGCACCCATTGTTAATATTGATGCTCTGCTTACTGCGTACCATGGTCTATCTGGGTCCTTGCTTCGTTATGGTATCATTTTTTGGGGGAATTCGACTAACAATGACGTAGTTTTTAAAGCTCAAAAACGCTGCATCCGGGCTATGTTCACTTTGCAGTCTTCAGACAGCTGTAGACCATACTTCGTAAAGTATAACATCCTAACACTTCCGTCGCTTTACGTCCTCGAAGTGGCTTTGTTTGTTCATGGTAATCCTCACTTGTTCCCACTTAAGTCTGAATTTGTAAAGCGCAACAGGCGTATGTTTCATAATAATGATAAGAAGTTGTGTTTACATACTTCAAAAACTACTATGATGTCAGACAGCTTGCTAGGTATTGCGCCAAAGGTTTATAACAAAATACCAGATGCATTAAAAGAATGTAATATGAACATATTTAAAATAAAATTAAAAACGTTATTAAGCAGGAAATGTTATTATGATTTAAGTGAATTTCTAGAGGATTCAACTCTGAATCAATTGACATTTTGATTATACCTAAAAAAACTTTTTTTTTTGACATGATAAAATGGACTTAGTTTTGTTGACAATCATTAAATTTGGCTATTATTAATTTTAAGATTTGACATTTATAATAACTTTGTGAATGACAATATTTATATTTTTATTTATATATTCTTATTATTTCTATGTATTGGACCACAGTGACATTTGAACTCTTTTTTTTTTTTTTTGATTATATGCCTGATTCTTTGCCTAGCTAACCATTATATTACATCTATTGTGTCACAAATTAATTATTGACTGTTTGAATATTTACATACCACACAAAAGTGGTAGAATGTACAAGGAAACATTATTTTAATTATAAGACCACACTTGTTGTACCTGCATTCTGTGAATAAATAAATGAATATGAATATGAATATGAATATGAAATTTCTAAAGGTGTTCGGTTCGCGAGCATTCATGCATGTTCCGAAAGAACAAAGGAAGAAATGGGACTACAAAGGGAAAGAATACATATTTGTTGGTTATTGTGATGAGACAAAGGGATACCGTTTCTCTGACCCGAATATTCCGAGTCGTGTCGTACGAGCGAGGGATGTCGTCTTTATTGAAGAAGAAAGAGAGCGAAAATCCAAACAGGTTGTCACAAAACAAAATGTTTCTAAAGGTCCAAGTCATCCTACCAAAAATGATTCATCCAAGGTGAAACCTCAAGTTAAGGAAGACAACCCTGTTGTGTGGGAGGAAGTCTATTTCCCCAAGGCTGAAATGGAGAAACCATTGGAGAATGAACCGTTGGAGATATTTGAGGATGCAGTGTAAAGTAAAACGAGTGGATGTGACATTGACTCTGAGTCGGAAAACGACTGTGTTAAGCCAATTCCAGAAACTTCAGGTGATGCTGTTGATGCTAGCGCAGACACAGAAGTGGAATTGAATCAAACAGATCATTCGCTAAGAAGTGGTGAGCCAGTATATAATCCTGATTTCGCATATTTGGTTCCTGATGAGAAAGAACCGTCAACTATACATGAAGCTCGTAGTAGAGTTGACAAGGGTCTCTGGGAAGAGGCTATAAAGAAAGAGCTAGACTCAATGCGTGAATATCATGTATGGGAATTGGTAGAGAAGCCACCAAGAGCAAAAGTTGTTGGAAATAAGTGGGTCTTCCAGTATAAGCATGATGTTGAAGGCGTAACTACTTATAAGGCGAGACTCGTGGCGAAAAGATTTACTCAATCTTTTGGTGTTGATTATTTTGATAATTTTTCACCAGTGATCAGAAGATCAAGTTTGAGAATTTTGCTGAGCCTTGCTGCGACCCTGGATTTGCATATACATCACTTTGACGTGAATACCGCTTTCTTGAATGGCGATTTATACGAAGAAGTTTATATGCGGCAGCCAGAAGGTTGCATACAGAAAGGTGATGAAGGAAAAGTTTGTCTATTGAAGCGAGCTATTTATGGCCTGAAACAAGCTTCAAGAAGTTGGAATTTGAAAATTAATGACGTGCTGTTGTCACTTGATTTCAAACGTCAAGAGGTTGATAGCTGTATTTACACGAAAAATTTCGTAAATTCAGATAATTTTATTGCTATTGCTCTTTATGTTGACGATTTAATAATTTTCAGTAAAAGTGAGGCCACGAAAACTATCTTGTTAAAAGACTTGATGAAGTTTTTCAAGATCAAGGATCTTGGTCCAGCGAAGCAAGTGCTTGGTATGCATCTAGGACGGGATGAGTTTGGGTTAACTTTGAACCAGACTAAGTACATAGACGCGATACTAACACACTTTGGAATGTATGATTGCAAGCCGGTGAGTACACCACTGGAGTTGAATATTCATGTTGAACTGGCTTCAGCGCAAGTGGGGGATGCTGGTCATGTGCCATATCAGACCTTGATTGGTGCGCTGAACTATCTGGCAACAAACACGCGGCCAGATATAGCCATAGCAGTTAGTGCTCTAAGCCAGTACAATGCCAAATATGGTACAGTACACTGGAAGGCGGCAAAGCGTGTGCTGCGCTATTTGAAGGGCACAAGAGACCGAAAATTATGTTTCAAGAAACATTCTGACATAATTTTGAATATTACAGGATACTGTGATGCGGATTGGGCTGGAGATGCTCGGGACAGGAAATCCTACACGGGATATTTATTCAAAGTTGAAGGTAATACTGTTTCTTGGGAGTGTCACAAGCAACGGTGTGTGGCGCTTTCATCGGCAGAATCAGAATACATTGCACTAAGTGAAGCTGCAAAGGAGGCTGTGTATCTGAGGAAAATTGTGAGTAGTCTGCTGTCAGAAGGCCCTGCCTCACAAGTTACAATACACACAGACAATCAGAGTGCAGTTAAGATTGCTTCGAATTCCGTTTTTCACAAACGTACCAAGCATATCGAGCTTAGGTTTCATTTTATCAGGGAATGCGTTAGTAGTGGTGCTGTGTTGCTGGAATATATACCCACAGCAGATAACTTAGCTGACCCGTTGACTAAAGCACTTTCAAAGGCTAAACTGAATAGTTTTATACCGGGAATGTTTAATTGATTGGTGTTATGTGCTTACATAGTGTGTATTTTGTTTAGCTGAATATTTTGAAACTGTGTTTTTTATAGAGCACTTTAGATCTCTGTTTGAAGGGGTGTATTGGAGTTGACTATGGTTTGACTATGGTTTAGGTATCCTAGGCAACTCGGTTATTATTGTTGTATCCAAATAAAACAGCAAACAGTCGATCTGTGTACTCTGCAGTTTCTTTTCTAATATGAACGTCTCTTTGGTGTCAATTTAAGCAAGAGATGACTGTGCGATGTCAGATTTTAGCTTATTGAAGCATTCAAGTGCTTCTTTAGACAGGGGAAACGTAGTATCGACTAACGATTTAATTTTAGCTGAAAAATTGTTGATCCCTTTGGAGTAATGGGCAAATAGATCGAGAGTTCTTTTTAGAGAAGCTGAATCTGAGGGGACCGGGAGATTTAGCAGTGGTTCTAGGCGTGACTTGTCAGGCTTGATAGTGTTGTTATTGATAGTGTAGCCGAGAAGGTTAATGGCGTCAGTTTCGAACACGCACTTGTTTTTGTTTAAAGCTAAATTATACTTTTCTGCTGCTTCCATGAATCGGCGCAGATTGAAGTCATGTTCTTGTTTGTCCTTTTCACAGTTGGTGACATCGTCTAAGTAAGTGTAAGTACCTTTGAGCTTCTCCGTACGTATAATATAGTGAAGGGTTCTTTGAAAAGCGGCGACACCGTTGGTGATACCGAATGGTATGCGAGTAAATTGATACAGATTGCCGCAGGCCTCGAAGACAGTGTATATCTTTTCTTTCGGAAGGATAGGTACTTGATGATAGGCACTTTTCAAGTCAATCTGACTAAATAAGTTGTACTTAGAGACTGCGGTGACGATAAAGTCTATACTTGGAAGGGGATATGCATCTAAGCCTGTGAATTTATTTATCGTTTGAGAGTAATCAATCACTAGACGTTTGCGGTGATGTCCACCTCCAGCGACCAAAACTTGTGCTCTCCATGGGGATATGCTCGGCTCAATAACTTTGTCTTTGAGGAGATTTGAAATTTCGTTTGATATGAATAATTGATCTTCTTCTGTGTGACGTCTGGAGCGAATGGCGATAGGCTTGATAGATGGCGAAAGGTTTGTGAAAACAGATGCTGGTGGTACTGAGGCTTCGAGAACGTTGCATATCTTTAGGGATTCCTTTTCACCACCAAACTGCAATTCGAGAGAAGAGTGGGTTTTGAGGATGTCGTGACCGATAATAACGTCAGCACATAAGTCATTGATAATGAGCAGCGGTTGTTGCTTATAGATGTGGTTGCCAATCTGAATAGTAGCGTGAGATACGCCGTTTACATAAGATACGTTGTTTAACGATGCGAGGGTTACAGCTTGATTGCAGTGCTTCCTTTTTAGATTCATAGTTAGTGCCAAGGCGTTATCTATGAAACTGATAGAGCTCCCAGTATCAACAAGCGCATCAGCATTGTAATTATTAACAGTAATAGGGATTGTGGCCTTACGTAAGCTGGAAGGAGCTGCGGCACAGACGGATGCAAGGGAAGTAGTAGGAGATTCTTGAGATTCTTCCTCAGCATTCACAGCATTAAGGTTTTGCTGTTTTTGTCCAGCACTGCGACAAACGTTGGCCTGACCCTTCTTTTGACAGAGCTGGCATTCAGCGTTTTTTGCTGGACATCTAATTCTTGGACTTACCACCACAAAAAAAGCACTTGCGTCGTTGCGAACTGCCGTTACGAGAGGTAAGGGCTGCTACATTTGGCTGTTGAAGATTTGCTTGAGGTTCGGTAGGTGCTACGGCATTCAACATGTTAGGAGAGGCAGGTAATGAATTTGATTGCAAGGCTTGAGAGGTATTCTCTGCGGTCTCAAGGGAAATAGCTAGATTTAAGGTCTCCTCTAGCGTCATTTCTGATTTTTCAAGCAGACCTTCACGAATTCGTTGTGTTGGCAGTCGTACGCCAGAGAGGTAAGCGCTCTGCAGTACTCGGCTACTGATTCCCCGGGCTGCTGTTTCCTGCAGGTCAGTTGGTGTCGAGCCAGTGTAATGTCCTTTCTCTTTTCAAAGGTATCGTTGAGGAGTTTGATAGCGTCACTGTACTTTGAGCATTCTCTAATTATATTGAATATGGTAGGTGACACATGATTTGCGAGGAGCTTGAGTTTAATGACTTCGGTAGCAGATGAAGCTTGTTCAGAAAGAAAGTTTTCAAATGTATACCGCCAGTGAGTCCATCGTAAGTCCGAACCAGCGGCGGAAGGTTCAACCTCAAACCTTTCTGGTCGTAGAAAGAGTGACCAACTAGAAGACGGCGGGGCCTCTTTCTCCGACATGATATATTCGTGGATATAATTAAAGTTCAATAAATTGATACATAAAAGACAGATAAACCAAATGAAAACTTGGTTTTATTGAACTTTAAAACTTTAGCGAGATAATTTTACAACATTGTTATTTTATATGACAACGTCTTGTCAAACCGTCAAAACATAATAGACAATAAAAGTAACAAATACTTCTTACAAAGACAAGGAGTTCATATCACCTAGTAAAATAGTGGAGGCTTTACTAGAGGCTTCTTTGAAGCTATGAAAATAATACGGAAAATCAAAATTCACGGTAAATATACCACTTTCCTACAGTTGTGCATGCTGTCGAAGACGTTATGTCTAAAAACCCATCATTTTTACACATAAAAACTCGAAATTACACAAATTTTAGATAATGAAACACTGACTCGATGTATCTTTCCCGTGTTGGCGTCAAAAACCTGGTAACAGTGATCTTAGAGTCCAGTACAATAATGCGTTCAGAATGCTGATGGGCTTGCCAAGGTGGCAAATGTAGATAGCTTTGCCTCCCTGATTCGCAAAAGAAGTGACTCAATAATGAGACGGCTGCGTACCAGCACCAACAGCATCCTGCATGTGTTTTTGGATCGTTGGGACTCTCCATTTCTCAAACGATGGATAGGACTGCATGTGGAGAAATAGACATTATGATGTTATTGTTGAATTTATAAATGTGTGATAAGTTACTAACATAGTCTGTAAGCTTTTGTAATACTAACAAATATGGAGTCAGTCCGGATCAATATGGAGTTATCAAGTCCGAAATAAAAGTATATTATTATTCCCTTTATTACACTTAAATACATAATTACATTATATTTTTAAATACATTCTATACAAAAAAAAGACAAATATATTTAAAAATATAAAAAATAGTGGCGCACCGGCATCGGGTACAGGGACCAAGCTACCGGTGGTAAGGGCTCCAGAGAGAGGAATCTCCTCACGATACGTGCCGTGTCGAGGAGCACTGCCTTCCGCATCAAGCCCTGACCCAACTGCTAACGCGAGCCTCTTGAGATGTTGATCGAGGCTCTTGGCAATCAGTCCGTGAACCGAAATAACTATCGGGACAATAATTGCCGAATCAACACTCCACATGTCGACAACCTCGTGAGCCAAATCCAGATATTTCATTTGTTTTTCTTTTTCGGCTTTTACAAGATTGTCGTCATGTGGAATGGTGATATCGATAATTATTGCGCGGTGCTCTGATCGATCTATCAACACTATATCAGGTTTATTAGCTACAATAGTCCTGTCAGTGATGATAGATCGATCCCAGTACAACGTGATGTGCCCATTTTCGAGAACTGCGTCGGGCACATACCTATAGTACGGTACCTCTGATTCTAAAAGGCTATACTTTAGAGCAAGCTGTTGATGGACAATCCTGGCTACTTGGTTATGTCTATGCAAATACTCGCCATTGGCAAGACGAGAACAACCAGAAATTATATATCTAAGGGATTCTCCGGGACGGTGGCACGCCCGACATATGTCAACCGTACCATCCTTTAGAATATACTTCCGATAGTTATTCGTCATCACTACTTCGTTCATAATTGCAAAGACAAAACCTTCGGTTTCCCCAAATAGGTCACCGAAGCGTAGCCAAGACACAGATGCTGGTAAATCTATATCAGGCCTATGGAGAGCCCGATAGAAACGTCCATGCAACTCTTTGCTCTTCCATACATCCATACGATCATTAACACTTAGTACGACAGGTTTGCGCCAGTTCTCTCTAGCCAACGCAAGAGGGGTTAAGCCATAATCCGCTGCGATCACATCACGGTGCATATCTGTATTTGTTTGACGGAAATATTCTCTAAGGTTGTATATCTCGCGGTTATGAAGGGTCTAAGCATTTAGAAAGCCACGACCCCTCAGTTTCCGTGGGATATACAACCTCATTACAGATGATCGTGGGTGGTGCATCCGAAATGTGGTCATCAGCGAACGAACTCTTCTATCTAGGGCATCCAGTTCGGTCTGAGTCCATCTAAGTATGCCAAAGGAGTACATTAGGACTGGCATGACCCAACCATTGCAGGCACGCACCTAGTTGCCACCCGATAGAAAGCTTTCAGAACTTTTTTCAGGCGGCCAAAGAAGCGCTCCTGCAATGCCTGCTTCATGCCAGACTCGGAGATTCCTAATGCCTGTGACATACCTAGATATTTGTAGGTTTCGGTTGTAGATAGAGATTTAAGTTTAATGGAATCCGAAAGTATCAAGCCTTCGGATTCCACTATACCACCTCTTTCCACATGCATGACCGGCCTAGAAGAGAATAGCACCAACCCAAGTCTTCCCGTGGGTGTCGTAAGAGGCGACTAAGGGACATATCCGGGGGCGGGCAGCAGCACCCCCGCAGAACAACCCCTCCAACAAACTGCGATCCCCAACCCGCCTGCCCAGCGTGGGGATTATGGGCACTACCCCCAAATGAAGGAAACAGCCAAAAGATGGCCCCCAGTTCCCGGCCGCCTCGCTATCCCTGGTCATGGTAGCGGCTATGGTAACGGCGGGGCAGGGGGTGCTAAGAATCCCCGGGCTACAATAGGCTACCAAACCCTTCACAAACTGACCCTGGCTACGTATAACGGACGCACTCTGAGGCTTGACCATCATCTAGCGCAGTTGGAAGTGGAGTTAGAGAACATTAAATGGCATGTTCTCGGGTTATGCGAAGTCCGTAGAGAGGGAGAGGACACCGTAACCCTTGACTCGGGCCATCTTCTCTACTTTCGCGAGGGTGATAAAACATCCCAGGGTGGCGTAGGTTTCCTCGTCAATAGGGCCCTCTCTAACAACGTTCAAGAAATCTCCAGCGTGTCGAACAGGGTAGCGTACCTGATCCTTCGGCTATCCAAGCGGTATAGCATGAAGGTTATTCAGGTCTACGCACCGACCTCGGCACACTCGGATGATGAAGTGGAGGATATGTATGAAGACATATCCAAAGCCTTGCACAACACCACTAAGGCTCACTTCAACGTTGTTATGGGGGACTTTAACGGCAAGGTGGGTACCCAGTCTGGGTACGAATCCCGTATAGGCCCGCATGGTTATGGAGTTAGGAATCACAGGGGACAAATGCTTGTCAACTTCCTTGAGAAAGAGGGACTATTCTTAATGAATTCCTTCTTTAAGAAACAGCCTCAAAGGAAGTGGACATGGCAAAGCCCCGACGCTGTGACAAAAAATGAGATCGACTTCATCATGACGGATAGCAAGCACATATTCAGAGATGTCTCAGTGATCAACAGGTTTAATACCGGATCTGATCACCGACTGCTCCGAGGCTCTCTGAATATCAACCTAAAGCTTGAAAGAAACCGTTTGATGATGTCCACGCTCCGACCTAACCCAACCCAAATCATGGCGGGCACCGAGAAGTTCCAGCAGCTTCTCGGGGAAAGATTTGTTGCCTTGGAACCCACTGATGACGCTGACGAGACCCTACACAATCTGGTCGAAACGCTGAGAGACGAGGGCATCAAGTTCTGCAAAAAACAGCGCACTGGCAGGAAGTCCAAACTCTCGGATGAGACTCTGGGGCTGATGGCAAGAAGACGGGAAACCACCCAAGCGACTTCGTCAGACAGGTCACACCTAAACAAGGAAATTGCGAAGATGGTACGGCGCGACCTTCGGAGCTCCAACACACGCCTCATTGAAGAGGCGATAGAGCGAAACCGAGGGTCCAAAGTATTCACTCAGCAGCTTGGAAGGAGCCATCTGACGAAGCTCATAACGCATGATGGGAGGACCGTCTTGTCGAAGCCGGAGATCTCCGCCGAGATAGAGGATTTCTATGGCCGTCTGTATACTGCACATGCTCCCCGTCCTCGACGAGACGACCATGATTCCAGAGCCACCCTGACACGCCACTATACCGACGAACTGCCTGATATCAGTCAAGACGAGATCGTGTTAGCTCTGAAGCAGCTTAAAAATGGAAAAGCCCCCGGTGAGGATGGAATTACTTCAGAGCTTCTGAAGGCAGGAGGAGCTCCTGTCATACAGGAGTTACAGAAGCTCTTTAACGCCGTCCTTCACAGTGGGAGAACTCCTAAGGCGTGGAGCGGGAGTTTGGTTGTTCTCTTTTTTAAGAAGGGTGATAAGACCCTCCTTAAAAACTACAGACCCATCACACTCCTGAGCCACGTCTATAAGCTATTTTCACGAGTGGTCACGAATCGTCTCGCCAGGAGACTCGACGAGTTCCAGCCACCGGAACAGGCTGGGTTCCGCGGAGGATATGGCACCATAGACCACATTCACACAGTGAGGCAGATTATACAGAAGTCCGAAGAGTATAATCAGCCCCTGTGTCTCGATTTTGTGGACTATGAAAAGGCATTTGACTCCGTTGAAACTTGGGCTGTTCTGGAATCCTTACAGCGATGTCAAGTAGACTATCGTTATGTCGAGGTGCTGAGATGCCTTTACGAAGCCGCCACTATGAGTGTCCAAGTACAGGGTCAGCAGTCTAAACCCATCCAATTGCGCAGAGGAGTGAGACAGGGGGATGTCATATCCCCGAAACTGTTCACGAGCGCATTGGAAGATATGTTTAAGACGCTGGACTGGAAAGGTAAGGGCATAAATATAAACGGCGACTACATCTCACACCTGCGATTCGCTGATGACATAGTCTTAATGGCGGAGTCGCTAGAGGAGCTAACCCAGATGCTGGACGGCCTAGCTTCAGCCTCGCGACGCATCGGTCTTGGCATGAATTTGGATAAAACCAAAGTCTTGATCAATGGCCACATTGATCCAGGACCGGTCGTCGTGGATGGCCACCTTCTTGAAATTGTTTCTGAGTACACTTACCTCGGGCAGATTGTGCAGTTGGGTAAAAACAATTTTGAGAAGGAGGCCAAGAGGAGGATCCAGCTAGGCTGGGCAGCGTTTGGGAAACTACGTCGGGTTTTCTCGTCATCCATACCGCAGTGTTTGAAAACGAAAGTTTTCAATCAGTGCGTCCTACCCGTAATGACCTACGGAGCTGAGACGTGGACACTCACGGTAGGGCTGGTCCACCAGTTCAAAGTCGCTCAGCGAGCTATGGAAAGAGCTATGCTCGGAGTTTCTCTGAAGGATAGGATTCGTAACGAATACATCCGACAGAGAACCAAGGTTATCGACATAGCTCAAAGAATAAGCAAGCTGAAGTGGCAGTGGGCCGGCCATATCTCGCGAAGAACCGACAACCGCTGGGGTAAACGTGTTCTTGAGTGGAGACCGCGACTCGACAAACGTAGTGTAGGACGCCCTCCGGCCAGGTGGGATGACGATCTGCGAAAGACTGCGGGCAGATGCTGGATGCGGCAAGCTGAAGACAGGGCGCTATGGCGCTCATTAGGGGAGATCTATGTCCAGCAGTGGACTAGAATAGGTTGATGATGACCGCACACTTGTCTAAACCAAATTCCATCTTGATAGAGCTACTAAAGTTTTCAGTCATCTTTAATAGCTCCATCAATTGTAGATTATTGGTAGCAAAAATTTGAGGTCATCTATGTATAGGAGGTGGGGGGGATATAACTCGACCCTCTCTCCGCAACCGATAGCCTAGCCCTGAATTCAATATTGTACTAAGAGGATTCAGTGCTAGACAGAACCACAGGGGACTCAGACTTTCGCCCTGAAATATACCCCTCTCGATTCTTATCGGTGCATCGTTTGTCTGGCAACATCCTGGATAGCGAAGAACCGTGGTCCATTGCCCCAAACATGACCTCAAGAAGGTAGATAGAGTTGTATCAACTTTATACAACTCTAGCACCCTCAGAAGCCATGTATGTGGAACAGAATCATAAGCTTTCTTATAATCTATCCAACATGTCGCCAGATTTTTACGGTTACGACGCACCTGTTGGCTAATGGCCATATCAACTAGAAGGAGCTCTTTAGTGCCACGGGCCCCGCTCCTACATCCATTCTGAGAGATGGAGATGATCGAATTTTTTTCTAAATGTGCAGTAATTTTGACTCTCAGAATGGAAGTTAGGAGTTTATAGACCGTCGGTAGGCAGGTAATAGGCCTATAATTTCTGGGGTCCGTAGCACTACCAGACTTATAGAGTAGGTAGGTTACTCCAGTTGTTAGGAAATTAGGGAGGGAACCCGAGTTTAGGGATGACTGGAATTGAGTTGCTAAACGAGCATGTGAGTTACGGAGCCACTTCAATCAAAAGTTGTGCAGTCCGTCCGGCCCTGCTGACTTCCAGTTCGATAACGAACGGACTGCACTTGCAACATCTTCAGATAAAATGATAATTGGCTCCATAATCTGTAAATTCTCACATGCTCGTTCAACCTCTCTAACCAATCACCTTCTGAATGTATGACTGGCATCGACCAGATGCTACCCCAGAAAGTATTCGTAGCATCAGCATCCGGCCGAGTACCATCATTTACACCTGACTCGGGTTGTTCCCATTTCCGATGGTTGTTCCCATCCTTTTGGAAAATGCGATTCTGATTATACCTATCTACGCGCTTTTTGTAGCGTTGTATCCGATTTGCCCATGCATTAACTATCTGCTTCAGAAAGTCAATGCGCTCTGTGACACATGAAGCGTATTGTTGAGGACTAACGTTAGTCCCCAAGAATGCCTGTGTCACAAAGCGCATCACCCTCGGGCGGGTATTGCCTGATCTGAAGCAGGTTAGCTTACCGATGAGTGTCCTAGCCTCAGCAATACGACGTTCAATCCTGTACTGCCAGGCAGACACAGCAGGTTTGGGTCGAGTAGCAGTTTTATTTACAATAAATTTTACTCCAGCTACTCGACATGCTGCGACGGCCGCACAGTACAAAATCGAATGTGTATCACTAAGGTGTTCGCTATTTTCTAAATACTCAGGTAATAGCGAATTTAGGGCACAAACCAGCGCTATATTCCTTTTATGCATGGGCAAATGGGGTAAGCGAGGTCTTTTGCTTGGTATCATAGATCGATATTCTAGCATCGCATCCCCCAAAGTGCTCCTTAATCGTTCATTATACTGGGTACTTACGGATATAGTCTCACTTTCCACACCCGCATTAGTGTGATCGAGCTGTGGCGGGTTTACACTCGCGGTTACGCTAGACTCCACCGGAGGTACAGCATACAATGAAGTGGGGATAGTAAGACTATTCTGCACGTCAGAGTATAGCCTCTCAAGTACGGTACCATCCAACATATTACAACGTTGAATAGCCCGCACCTGGTCTGATAATCGTTGCGCTGATACGTTGACAGTCGGTTCTAGTTCCTGAAACAGAGACAGTAAACGACCACGGTATGCAGTGAGGTTGGCTCCTAGCTCTGTAGCCATATAATATGCCCGCATGACGCTTTCATTTATTGAAGAAGACCATTTCATGCGGCGCACATCACGACCGGCGGCGGGGGCCCTGTTCGAGGACGGTTGTCTTCGGGGTCCCAGGCACGTCGGTGGCCGGCCTCTCCCCGGCCGATGCACAGGTGTTGGCGACGTCGGCGGAGAGAAATACTCGTCGCTACTGTCGGAGCTCGATGCCTTAGCAGTTGTCGATGGAAGGGTCATCTGAGGCTGCGGGGCGGAGCTGCACGACGAGTCCGGCGGTGTTAATTGTGCTATTTGACTAAGTTGCTTGAATTTTCCGCGTGTCAACATATTATTTCATTGTTTTCTGTTCGTCTAGATTGACGTATGTCATAAATTTAAAGTTCTGTGTTTGTTGATTTCTCTGAAAATGGTGTTATTGATGGAGGTAGGATTCATTTTTAATAATTTTTATTATTCTCTTTATTACTCTTAAAATACATATAAATTATATTTTTAAATACATTCTATAAAAAAAAAAAATATTTAAAAATATAAAAAATAGTGGCCCACCGGCATCGGGTACAGGGACCAAGCTACCGGTAGTTACGGCTCCAGGGAGAGGAACCTCCTCACAATACGTGCCGTGTCGAGGAGCACTGCCTTCTGCATCAAGCCCTTGACCCAACTGCCTAACGCGAGCCTCTGGAGATGTTGATCGAGGCTCTTGGCAATCAGTCCGTGAACCGATACGACTATCGGAACAATAATTTATTATTAATAATTATTATTAATATTTATTATTAATTTATTATTTATTTATTATTATTATTATTATATTCCAGATTCCAGCGGCACTTGCAATACGTTCGTAGACCAAGCTTTAGTTATAACACACCACCTATTTTACGATTTGAAATAGGTTTATGGCGTTAGAAGCTTACTGTACGAATTTGCCTTTTTTTCGTGCGGAAGTCCCCCAGATACCCGGCCAGCTGGGTACTTATGTTGGATTCGAACCAACTAAAACCGCAGGCCGACTCGGGTCTTCAGACGCCGGGGTTTGTGGTGGCCCATAAGACATTTCTTCTACGAATTATATACCCTAACCAACAAAATAATGCAACGAGCTTCGAGGCTAGTTTTTAGTAGCGATGTGGTGGCACCTTACTCTCCAGACACGCTCGCGAGTCTGCAGAGTAAGCATCCACCACCGTCAATTGACCTCTCTCTCCCAGAACCACCAAATGCTGACACTGAGTGTCTCAGTATTACTGTCAAGGATGTTTTCACAGTCGTTTGCTCCTTCCGGAGTGGATCTGCTGGCGGTCTCGATGGCCTGACTCCCCAGTATCATAAAGATTTGATGTGTCCGAGCGCTGGAAAGACTGATGATGCCCTTCTGTGGGAGCTGACGGCTCTGGTAAATTTAATGCTCTCCGGCAATCATCAACATCTAGTATGGTGCCAACTTATGTGAGTTAGCACAGAGTGCAAGAGGAATGGTGGTATTCGTCCCATTGCCGTTGGGAGCACGTTACGACTTTTAGCAGCAAAAATTTGCTGCAAGTACTATAGTACCGACCTTATAGCAAAATTTCAGCTCCTGCAACTTAGTTTTGGTGCAAAGGTGGCTGTTAGGCTGCCATACACACACTCTCGACGTACCTTGGCAGTGGTGAAGGTGAGGTCATTTTGAAGGTTGACTTGAGGAATGCCATCAATTCAATAAATAGGGATACCTTGTCACCTTGTTGACCCAAGCAAAATTAGATACCCCTCACATCTATTTCTTTGGCAGTGTTGTAGATACCCGACAAAATTAGTTTACAAGGATCGTCTTTCGGAATCGGGAGTTGGTTGTCAGCAAGGTGATCCATTGGGACCAGTCACCTTTAGGCTAGCTATACACCCTTTCATTCCGTACACAACCCAAAGCTAATTCCGTCAATGAGACTTTATCTGCTCAGAAACACGACTTCGACGCAATGGGTGTGTACCTTGGGGGGTTTGCTGGATTGTGGATGTCGCCGTGGTGCTGTACTTAAGCGGAACACCTATTATGGGTAGCCTCGAAGAGTACTTGAATTTTCCAGAATTAAAGAGAGATTTTTTCATGTATCTTCATTTATTCCTTGTGAAGAGGAGAGAGCACTTCTCGCTTGATTTTTTAGTTGCCGACTGAGGTGTCGAATCAAAATATAGCGGTTTTTTATAGTCTTAATCCAATTAATTCGATTTTTCTAATTGGCCTATCGAATTTTTGCGGCTCGTTAGTGATACCGCGGCTTAACGACTTTTCGCGGATATACCCTAATGGTCGATCGGTCAATCTTACAATTATGTGTTTATTTTCTATTTACAATGATTTATATACCGTATTATGTATTCTAATAGGTAGTAGAAATAAGGTGACACGAAATAAGATACAATTTACACTTATAGATCGGTAAACAATGACGATTTCTTCGTCGCAAACTTATAACTATTATACACGATTATTCCTATAGTTTTTTGGTAAATCAGTTTAATTATATACACTATCACTTATGTACTAACAAAATAACCTTATGTACTAGTTGTTCTGCACATTCTCCCCCCGTGAGCCGCAGTTACACTTCTTCGCGTGCAGAACTCGTGTCTTCGGTCAGCAGGACGATCAGCTTCCTCACCGGCCGGCGAAGCACTCCTCCCTTGGTCTGGATGTCCACGGTGCGTGTCAAGTTGTCAGGCCCGGGGTACGTCGCAATGACTCGTCCTCGGATCCAGAGGTTACGGGGTGCGTTGGGGTCAACCAGTAAGACCAAGTCATGTAGGCTTACTGGGGGTCCTCGTCCATGCGGTATGCGTCGGTGTTGGAGTTCCGGCAGGTACTCGCGGAGCCACCTGGTCCAGAAGAGGTTGGCCAGGCGCTGTGCTGCTCTCCAGCTGGATCTCGATGCGGCGTCCTTCTCGTTGAAGTCGCCCGGCTGCTGTACTCCACCGGGTCCTCCCAGCAGAAAGTGGTTGGGAGTCAGGGCTTCGGGGTCCTCCGGGTTCACTGACACATGCGTCAGTGGGCGACTGTTGACGGTGTACTCTACTTCGGCAAGCAGAGTAGATAGAACTTCCTCGGAGGGCCGTCGCTCGTGCAGTGTGGCGGCGAGTGCTGTTTTCACTGAGCGCACCATCCTCTCCCAGGCTCCCCCCATGAAAGGAGCGCCGGGTGGAATGAAGCGCCACGATGTCTTCTTCTTGGCTGCTTCTTGCGATGTTGCTTCGTCGATAGCTCGTCGCAGCTCGCGGTCGGCTCCCTTCAGGTTGGTCCCATTGTCGGACCAGATTTCTTCAGGACATCCTCTTCTCGCCATCATGCGTCGGAGGGCGGAGATAGCGGAGTCGGTACTTAACGAGTCTGCTATCTCGAGATGTATGGCACGTGTTGTGAGACACGTGAATATCGCGACGTACCTCTTCTGATTGGTACGTCCGACTGTCACTGTGAGTGGGCCGAAGTAGTCAACCCCTGTGTGTGTGAAGGGTCGCTTGTGATGGGCCAGGCGACACTCAGGTAGATCACCGGTCCTCGGGGACGGCGGCGCTTGAGTCTTGATGCGGCAATGTAGACACTGTCGTAGTAGTGAGCGTGTTACCGGGCGTAGGCGTACAACCCAGTATTGCTGTTTGCACTCGTTGACAGTGGCTTCAACTCCCGAGTGATGCAACTTCTTGTGGGTGTGTTGAATCCACAGCTTGACCGTAGGGTGATCTCCGTCTAATATCACAGGTGTTTTGATGTCTTCGGATACGTCTCGAACGGCTTGTATGCGGCTTCTCAGGTGTAGCACTCCGTTGACAGATACGATGCTCAATTGATGAAGGCGGCTTTCTTTCGGGATCACTCTTCCTCGTTGCAGATCTTCAATCTCGCTGCTGAAGGAGTCTTCTTGTGATGCTCGCATGAGGAGGTCTTCGGCTGACCGTAGGAGCTCGGCGGTGATAGGTATGTACTTCCTATCGGCGCTTGAAGTCCTTTTCAGTACGGAAGGTGATGCTGTATTCTTCTGGGGTGCCTTCTTCCAGTCTGGATCTGTCTTAGGGTTTTTCTTAGTCCGTTTGTAGTTGACTCGTTCCGATTTTCGTCTGCACAGTTGAATGAACTGTAAGACTCGAGCTGTAGCGTAGCGTAGTCGGTCCCAGTTAGAGAATCGGGTGACTACCGGCAGGGCTTCAGATAATTTTTCTTTCTTCTTGGTACTTATATACCCTTTCTTCTATATCTGCGCACTTGTCCTGCTGCGATGTATCTCGTTCTGTTTTGCTATCTGTCCAGAAGGTCTTCGAGTCGAGTTTTCGCTCGTGCTCTTCTATGACGGTTTCGGCGAGTCTGGTGCCCATCACGGCGGTGGGTGATGTGCTGACTGCCTCGTCCATGTCCTTTTCTTTGAAGCTCGAGTCAGGATCTAATTTCTTCTCTATGATGAGAACTCTCTTCAACGAGTTTCCACAGCTTGCCAGTCTCGTATCTTCTATCTTCGTTGTGGACTGTATGTTTTTTCACGATGTGAGATGCTTGCTCATCTGGATCTGTCTTCGGCTTCCGAGCGTTGAGGAGCAGGTCGTCTGTCTCGAAGTATTCTTCCTCCATCTGTTCGAGTCGGCGGTCTTCAGAGTTATGTATTGCGTGACAGACGTACTCGATGCGGTGTCCTAGAGTCCTCGTGTCACTGCCGTGGAGCACCCAGCCTAAGGGTGTTCGGGATGCTACCGGCTGGTCTGGTTCGCCCGTTCTGGTCTCGGACGTTACCAGCAGGTGCCAGTTATCTTGACCGATGAGGATCTTAGGTCTTGCTTCTTCATAGGTGAGGTCGTTGGTGATATCTTCGAGATGACTGCATCCTCGTAGCTGTCTATAGGTGACCCGTTGAGATGACACTTTGAAGTTCTTCAATGTTCTGGCTTGAACTTCTTCTTCAGCTGGATCCTTAATGCCTCGTATTTTCAATGAGACTCTTCTTGATTGTTGATCAGCTGTCTTCGTACTGTTGATGGTCTCGACCCGCAGTGGGTCGATAGGTCCCGTCGCGCCGATCTTTTCTGCTACGGTGTCGTCGAGTAGTGTGACTGTTGACCCGTCGTCTATGAGCGCGAAGGTGTTGATCATCCCTGCTGGCCCCGTCAGTTGGACCGGCAGTATCTTCAGGAAAGTGGTCTTCTTTCCCGT
Organism: Cybosia mesomella; assembly: GCA_946251805.1. Taxonomy (NCBI): domain Eukaryota; kingdom Metazoa; phylum Arthropoda; class Insecta; order Lepidoptera; family Erebidae; genus Cybosia; species Cybosia mesomella. The sequence goes on along the minus strand of OX276402.1, from coordinate 19,706,830 downwards.
CCACGCCGAGTTGATTGTTTCGGCCGTATTCGTGTTTTCTTCTTCTGTGGAGTCTCTTTTTCTTCTATAGTGCAGCAGGGTGTTGTGCAGTAGCTTACAGCCGTCGATGCCGCAGCGTCGCTCTCTGCAGGTGTGTTTCTTCTCCATCTTCTGTAGACATCGGAAACACAGCCTGTGTTCCTTGGCTAAGTCCCATCTTGCGTTGACGTCAGCTGTCTTGAACTGCTCACACTTGTAGATGGGGTGTTGCTCGTTGCAGATGGTGCACGTCTTGACCTGCTGCTGGGCTTCCATCACCGTGTTGATCCTCTGGGGGCGCTTCTGTTGATGAGTGGTGTGCTGAACTGCTAGGTTTTCAGGTTGAGCGTAGGGTCTGCATAGATCTGCTTCTCTTCTCATGAACTTCTCGAACTTCAAGAGGTCCGCTATTTCTCTCGGCTGAGCTGCTGCGAAGTCGTAGTACCTATACTTGAGCACAGGTGTAAGTTTCTCAACCATTGATCTTGAGACTTCTGTGTTGTATAGGCAGTGGATGCAGTTCAGCGCCTTGAGTGTTGCCACGGCGTTGGTGACCCTCGTTGAGAAGATGCATATGTCCCTTGGTGACTCGCTCAGTCTTGGTAGTCCTCGAAGCACTTCCATCTCTGTAGTTGCTATTGCTTCAGGTCTCCCGAATCTTGATTCTAATGTTCTGATGATATCAGCAGGCTGCGAGTTGGTGATGAGGAGACTCTCGACTGCCTCCATCGCCTTCCCCTTGAGGTTTCTTCGTAGCCTGTTGAGGTTTTCCACGGCGGTGTAGCCATCTTCTGTTTCGGAGTAAGCTGCCTTGAACGGCAGCCATTCTTGGTGACTTCCACTGACGACTGGTAGCTCGATGAACTTCGGTCGCTGGGCTGCCTTGATTGCTTGAGTGATGGCGGCAGCCAATCCGGTGAAGTTCTGCTGCTGGGGTGGTGGCGCTGCTGTCGGCGTTGGTTCACCTGGCCCCTGATGTGGTGTATCGGCGATGGCCAACATGGGAGGAGGTGGTGATTCGTGACGGCTGAACCACTCGCCGACCTTCTCCTCAGCTGCCGCCGACACTTCATCTTGATTCAATTCTTCTATTTCTTGATCTTCGTCTTCATCTACTTCCAGGGCGGCGATCTTCGCTACTGCCAGTTCTATTCTAAGACGAAGTAATTGCTTTTGCGATCTTCGCGGCTTTGCTCTTCGAATGCACAGATGAACCCCCCTTACCCCTTTCTTGGATGGTTGCGGATGAGGCGGCTGTGACTTGCTATTCTTCCCTATCTTCTCTGTTCCAGGTGCCGTTGGTTTCGGACCTGGTGCTGTAGCTGACGGTGGCTCGATGGTAGTCACCATCTCGGTGCTCGTAGTCCCCTCCGTTGTGGTGTTCTCCGAGGTGGACGTATCCGTGGCTGTCCCGGATTCGGCGGTCCCCTCGGTGTCTGATGGACCCTGACGGAGGCAGCTTTACGGCTTCTTTCTTCTGACCTCGTAGTCGGCATCTTCAATTTTTCAATATCTTCACAGCGGAAAATTCAGGCACGCACTCTTCGAGACCACCCTCGTGTTCCACTTAAGGTTTTCTTCAATGTTGACTCCAAATCCGGCTCAAATAGGACCAAAAATGTACACAACCCAAAGCCAATTCCGTCGATGAGACTTTATCTGCTCAGAAACACGACTTCGACGCAATGGGTGTGTACTTTGGGGGGTTTGCTGGATTGTGGATATCGTCGTGGTGCTGGTCTTAAGGGAAACACCTATTATGGGTAGCCTCGAAGAGTACTCGAATTTTCCAGAATTAAAGAGAGAGAGATTTTTTCATGTATCTTCATTTATTCCTTGTGAAGAGGAGAGAGCACTTCTCGCTTGATTTTTTAGTTGCCGACTGAGGTGTCGAATCAAAATATTGCGGCTTTTTATAGTCTTAATCCAATTAATTCGATTTTTCTAATTGGCCGATCGAACTTTCGCGGCTCGTTAGTGATACCGCGGCTTAACGACTTTTCGCGGATATAGGTACCCTAATGGTCGATCGGTCAATCTTACAGTTATGCGTTTATTTTCTATTTACAATGATTTATATATAGTATTATGTATTTTAATAGGTAGTAGAAATAAGGTGACACGAAATAAGATACACTTTACACTTATAGATCGGTAAACAATGACGATTTCTTCGTCGCAAACTTATAACTGTTATACACGATCATTCCTATAGTTTTTTGGTAAATCAGTTTAATTATATACACTATCACTTATGTACTAACAAAATAACCTTATGTACTAGTTCTGCACACATTCAATAGATAAATTCTAATTTCAACATTTGGTATGTTGATTTTCGCTCACTTTGTGTTAAATAGATAATAAATATTATCTGTGGTTACTCTATCTGTCAAGATGGCCTCACGGCTCACAATGTCAGTGTCAGTTCTGACTGTTCTGAGTGCTTGCTTAGTGCTGAGTCTGCGTAGGTCGGTGCAGAAGACTATATAATTATACGAAGAAAACAATAATGATTTTAACTTTCCAATCAATTAAAGTAGAAACTTTAAAATAATCTAAACTGATGCAAATGCTTCTAATATTATTTACTTAAACAAAATGGCAGATAAAAAGAAAAAAGTATTTTCTTTGAAGGTAGGTATGTTGCGATCTACAATAGTCTGTAACTTGTAGCTAAAGTTTCTTTAATGATAACTATGTTTCCTGGTAAACAGGAATCCACGGCAAGGAGACCTGTCATATTAAAATCAGATCGAGACACCACAAAAGATCAAAATAAAGAGAAACAAGAAAAAGAAAAACAACCAACTATTATTTTAAAAACTCGGGAACAAAGCACTCCTAAAGAGGAACGGCCACAGAGCCCAAAAACGATAAAAATTTCAACGTCTGAACAAGAAGGGCATCCATGTAAAATTGCTCATAATGAGAACAAGGAAAAGAAAAACATTGGTAAGATAATTTAATGATCTCCTGGCCCAGTTATTTTGATATTTCACCATCATGATCCGCTACAAGTTTTTTAACCCTGTTTATGCATATAGAGAAAAAAAAACAAACACATTTCAACATCTCTGGATCATCTATTATGATTGAGTGTTCTTTTAGAATAATTTTTAAAGAAAACACTACCTAAGTGAATAAGTATCTTTATTCACTATATATTATAGCTTCTTCTTGATTCATCATTCAGTCCCATGTTTAGTTACAAAACAAATATGGAATGCACTACTTTATAAAGCTGCTGTAATAAACTATGATGACTATTATGTCATGAATTCATATGTAGAGATAATAAGAAGTAATGACATACTTCTAGAGCTGCAAAGTTACTTTGATATTTACAAAATACTTACTAACTTGGTGTCAAAAACAGTAATAGAATATATTCATTAATTCACTATGAATTTGATTGATGTAGACTCATTTATCAATAGTCATAAGTATCATCTAGTTTTTAGTTTCATTGGAATGTGTTATTTTAATTACAGAACATAAATCAAGTCCACCATTGAAATTTATGACAGAACCCGTAAAGTTGCTAGATGAGAACCTGGAACTTAATAATGCTGCTCTGGAATTCCTTCATGACTCTAGCACTAATTACTTAGTTGTTGGAATAATTGGTAATACATTAAATTTACTATTATTCTATTGTTGTATACAGTATGTAATGAAACCCCTGATAAATCAATAAGGGCACATACCTAGGTATCCTAAATACATAAACAACTATGACAAAAAAAAAACTATTTTCTAGTATCATAGTTACCCATTATCTCCCCGTAATACATGTGAAAACTCCACAAATTAGACTTCCCTAGCCTTCTGTTTTGACATGTAAGTTTCCTCATTGGCCTGAATTTTATTTCAGGTTTTGTGGGTATTTTTTTTACCCATTTTACAATAGGGCTAGTCGGAGCCCTATAAAGCCCGACAACTAGAATAAATACAAAATATTGGCATCGCCAGATGGCAGTTGCTTCGTGGCAAATATTGCTGTTCAGCCGCTTCATAGATAGACTACTAGTTGGGAAAGGCAACAAAAAGCATTGAGGGTGATGATATAGACTCACTGATAAGACACTAGTTTTGTTTAATATTGTATAACATAATTTTTGTTTAATATTGTATAACATAATTTGTAACACAGTTGGTTTTATCACTAGAAACTTTTGTTTTCAGGTACTCAGGGCGTCGGAAAATCCATGATTTTGAATTTAATTGCAAATAATGTTCATGATCAAAATCTGTGCTCACAAATATCTAATTCTCATGAAGTACAAACCGACAATACATATGAAAGCAATGATGTTGCTGGTCTAGAAAATCAACTAGAAGCCTTAGACTTTGCTGGAGTGGCTGAATCTAAGCCAAAAGAAAAAAATGACAGTATTTTCAAGTTCAAAATGCAGGACATTGAACAAATTGAACGAGGTGTTCACTGTACAAAAGGTAAAGGTCAAATTATTATGGACTAACTTAACGCAAGACCTTACTCTGCTTAGCACAAAGTTTCAATGGTTCTCTATTGTATTATCTAACTATTGGGTCCATAATCAAAAGTGTCATAATTATTTTGTTCTATTCATCATTTGTCCAAATTATAACTTGCCTGAACCCAATGTCATATAATATCATATCACATGACATGAAATTGAAATCCAAATACAATATGCCCTAAATAGTTTGTCATAAATATTACGGTAGGACTTCGGATTATCCGCCCACGATTTAAGGCCTGGGAGGGGGAGTTGGTGTAGAACCCCCCCCTGTGAAGGAAAAGTTACGGACGCCCCCCCTTTTTGAGATACGATTTTTTTAATATTCTAACCTTTCGCATTTTCTTGTATTGACATCGATTTAAAGGTCGAAACACTCTAGGGGTAGGGTAGACAAGACTACGTGGAGTCGGTTTTGCAGCGTTTTGTTTCTGTCACGCCGCTCCCGCAGTAGGCTACGCTCAATCAAATTAGTCGCTTAGCTTGCTTACTAAACCCCACCAACCCCTTTGAACCTAACATGTCCGAGCCGGGGTCCCCAAGTCTCAGACAGCGCCGACGACGTTTTACGGTTAGTTTCACATATCGGCAATAGTCGGTAAATTATTGTAAGTATAAATGTAATAGCATTCATTTAAATCAGCGAAATATACGTAATATAATAAAATATGCATAAAATTGAACTTAGTCACTAAATAGACGTATTAATTTAATTATCCAATGAAGTAAACATTTTAGTGCGTTAAACTTACGTAAAACGAAACGTTTAATGACGAGACGAAATGTCAAAAGCATCAAAGTGACAAAATATTGGTAAATTTCTATGTTTTTTTTTTTTTCTCGTTAACCATTTAACTCCGCATCTTGAAACTTTGCGTGGAGGCTTCTAATAATATTAGCTTTGTGTAAAAAAAATATGGACTCCAAACTCGTGGGCGGACAATCTAAAGTTTAGCCAATATTACAATCAATAATATACAAAAGACTTAAAATTTCCATAAAAGTTATAAATCCTAAATTTAAATTATTTAATGTTTATTTATCCTAATAATGTATAACAAAGCCTCGCCCCTACGCGCCTACGGAATTCTAAAATACACTAGGATAGGGTAGATAAGACTATGTGGAGTTCGATTTACAGTAATATTTCTTATGATGACGGCTCCTGCGCTGCGGGTCTTTGGCGATCTCACGCGTGTTAATCGTCGCAGATGTCATTCGCTCACTACCGCTTCGCTCGCAGCCTCCTGCTCCTCAGCACGCGGTCCGCCTAGCCCTACGCGCCTACGCGATTCTAAATTACACTCTAGGGGTAGGGCAGGCACATTTGCGTGGAGTCGAATAAACAGCAATTAGTTTCTGTCAATAAAACGTAATTTTCAGCAAATATTTTAGTACTAATAATTTTATTATAAACTAGCCGATTTCCGCGGCTCCGCCCGATATATAGTAGATAAATGAACATTCGGAATAATGCACATTATGTAATACAAAATACATTGTATAAAATGGTAAAATAAATTATTGATTAAATAATTTAAATAAAATTTATTTGCATCTGTAAACTGAAGATATAAAAAAAAGTTGGGTTATGTTAAATGAAAGATCCTGAACACAAAAATATATTTTCATCCCTCCTGTTTGGAAAGTTTAATTTTCATGGGTAGATAGCCGGGTGGAAAGTAGCTTATTTCATCCCTATGGTGTAAAGTAATTTTTTTTTAAATTTTAAGTTTTGCCATGGAGTCCATGATAATTTAATTACGTCATAATGCCTTGATATCATGACGCTTTTTTTACATGGCCGCCTAAATGCACATCTCGTGACCAACTCGATTACAATGTAACCAATAGATTCGATTTTCAAAACCATTCTAATGTTGGCAGCATGTACGTGAATTATAACTTTTTTTCAGTATTAAAAAAACAATTTACGTTTGCTAAAGAATTAGCGGGAAAACGAGAATCAATATAAATAAATACCTTGTGTTAATTGTGGTTAACAATGTTTACGGAAAGTGATTCCAGTGACATAGATATTAATCTATAGTCCATTGAAAAGTTACATTTGGGGTTGCGTTTTTTAGAGGATGCAATTTTATTTTTTTGATGTGTAGGGAGGGTCAGTGTAAAGCTAAAACCAAGTTTGTGGGGTCGCCACCCTTGTCCCACGGCCGCCATCTTGAAAATAGGGGTTGTAATGGTTTTTACGATATAGGTATATCTTAAACTATTTATCTGTTAAAAAAAATTGTTGCAATTTTTTGTTGCAAATTAAATTCTCTACAACTTTGGTCCAGTAACTTTTTGTCGTAGAACTATAAATAAAAAAGTTATAAGTGAAAATGTTCAGAAACGTTTTTTTATATCTTTATACGGTGGTAATAAAGATGATAATTCTCTTGACAGCCTAAGATACAAACAATTTGCCAAGGCAGTGACAAAAAGTACATTTAACTTATCTTCACTTCCTCCAACACAAGACACAGCCCGCTTTTATACTTTCCGAGTCTACCATCAGGTCCAGTCGTGGCTTGGTAACAATAATGATCCTGAAGACGGGCTGGAAAAAATGTGGAAAATTATTGATGCCAGTGCAGAGCTCTAAACCTCCAGCACCCCCTGAGCCTCTAAAATTGATCTTTTGCAAATGCAAAGGAAACTGTGGAGCGATGTGTGGATGTCGAAAAGCAGGGCTGAAATGTTCTGCAGTGTGCTTCCATTGTTCTGGAGAGACTTGCAGCAACATAATGGGGCTCTCAGAATTAATAAATGAAAATGACTTTGATGATGAACCGCCGACATTGACCTTCTCCAGTTCTCCCACTGACATTTAATTCAGAAAACCGATCAGATGCTGAGCCGCAGCCTGGTCCATCGAAAAGACTGAGGACGGAGTAGGTCAAATTCAGAAAATCACTGTGGATTATGCCTATTGGGGATACAACGTGAAAAAAAACGCGCCTCCAGACTCTACCTCGTGGGTGGTGGGGAAAAGAGTCAATAACTAATGATTAATAATATTGCAAAATTAATAATTTAAAAAATTATGATAACAAAAAAATAGTTACTGGACCAAAATTGTAGAGAATTTAATTTGCAACAAAAAATGTTAAACTAGTTTAAGATATATATCGTAAAAACCATTTCAACCCCTATTTTCAAGATGGCGGCTGTGGGACAAGGGTGGCGACCCCACAAACTTGGTTTTAGCTTCACACTGACCCCCCCTACACATCAAAAAAATAAAATTGCGTCCTCCAAAAACCGCAAGGTAAGGCCTAAAAAATGAAACATTTCAATGGACTACTAACTTCCGATGAGATTTAAGAACAGGCAAAAGCTGTTGTTAATAATCTAGATTCAAATTGTTCTAATTTTACTTTAAAATTTTAACTGATATTCAATATACCTGTTTCATTAAATATGTGTGTAGTATTTTAACTTCCTCACATAGTCGAAATGAAAGGTAGAGTGTTTACCTCCGGTGAATGTCACCATTTCACCCTCGAATTATTGGCGCTCTCACTTTGTTCGAGCGCCAGAAATATCTCAGGTGAAATGGCTGACTTTCAACCCTTGTGTAACAATCTACTATTTTGTGTTTCTTGTCTGTTATTTCGCGATAGACGCAAAAGCTACTGAACGGATTTTGATGCGGTTTTGTCTATTAGAAAGGTCTTGGTCAAACTTAAAATTAGCCGTATGTTTGATTGCAATTGGTTTAGTAGAACCAGAGATATAACCAAAAAACCATACCGGAACCGCGGGTATCAGCTAGCAGGATATATGACTTTATTTCATACAAATTAGGATATTCAATTATTATAGTACTCGATATTATAACAGAATAGTTTTAGAAGTAAAGACAATTATGTAAAATAAATTACGAATTTATGAACCTCAAGGGATTACCACATTTACTCATTGTGATATAAATCATATTTTAAGTGATTTCATTATCTATATATACAAAAATGAATCGCAAAATGTGTTGGTAAGCGCATAACTCAACAACGCCTGGACCAATTCTTTTTTTTAAGTGTTCGTTGAATTCCAAGGATGGTTTTTACGGAGAGAAAAGTTTAAAAAATGGCATAATTTTTTTTATTTTTTTTTCTTAAAAGAATATTAGTAACCGAAATTACTAATATTCCCCTCAACCCCTCCAGCTAAGCTAATTTGCTTGTGTTAGGAGTGGGTTCACGTCGGTAGTGTAATGGCCAGGATTCGAACCCGGGACCTCTCGATCGTAAGGTCGACTCCTTAACCACTAAGCTACCGACGCTTCAAAATTACAGGCATGTTTGGGATAAATAGGTGCCACGGGGCGAAGTATGCCACGGGCGAAGCCGTGGGGTACAGCTAGTATAGAATAAAAGTAGCCTAAGTTAGGCATTTATAAAATCAGCTATCTATAGTTAAAAGCTCATTGAAATTAGACCAGCCATTCCGTATATTACCCGGAACAAACATACAGAAACAGACCGATATAAAAAAAATAATATTTGTCTCATATATACGCTTATGTTTCTATTATGCATTGATTAAAAAAAAATATTTTATTGTCACAAATAGACATTTAGAAATTTTTATTTATTTATATAGATGTAAAGCACTGATTTTATGTTAAAAGTCGAAGGAGGACGATGTCCCGGGGACAGCTAATTTTAATATAAGATCATTGAATGTAAGTAACTAAAAAGACGCTTCCTAAATTCAATTTCACTTTGTTAACATTCCAGGAGTTGATATGTACATCACGAATGATCGCGTAATCCTGCTCGATTGTCAAGCATTGTGGTCGCCATCTTTGATCGAAGAATCAAACACGACGATAACCGCTCGCAGTGCTAATGTAGTCACAGTGGATTGTCTTCAAATAGCGTCGTACCTTATGGCAATATGCCATGTGCTTATAGCTGTGCAGGATTGGTTCACAGATTACAACTTTCTAAGGTATTATTTGATATAAGCACTCACCCCTAAGCTGCCAAGGGACCAGAGGGCCAATTCTCGTAATAAAAAGATGTCCAAGAATCAGTCTCAATTTAATCTCGATCTACCAAATGTCAAAAAAGGTGTTCTCATACCAAAATTTTAACGCATAACATGCCTAGCTTTAATTTGGCACGTCAGCAAATAGAGAGAGAGAGTCTGGCTAAGATCGGCTTTCTTTCCTCAAGCGTTCTCTCTATCTCTATCATACATCGGACTAACAGTTTAATACTTTTATAGATTAGTTAAAACCGTTTGTCTTTATAAAATATTAAAACTAAGATTGGTTTTAACTACTTTTAAAAGATATCCTATACTAGACGTGCGGCGTGCAATAGAGAGAAACATTTGGTTAGCCGAACTTGTCGAACCCTCACTTCACGATGTGCCAACTTAAAAGCTTAGGGTACTGTAAATACCTTACTATTTTTTTTTTCCTTACAGAACGAGCCTAATAGTAAATATCAATTATATAGTAGCCAATCGGTTTGCAAATTATTTTGAACATCTTTTCAGTATTGTGACATACAATCCAGAGCTACTGGACACTTCTCTTGATTCTATATTCCGAAAGACTTAAGTTATGTAAATAAAAGGAAACATGTATTCTATCTAGATACATCCAAGCAGCAGAGATGTTGAAGCCCTCTTTGTCAGCGTCTAATACGATAGCGAATAGTCAGGAAAATTCGGAGTCGACGGGTGGAGGTGAGAGTCACCCACACTTATTGTTGCTTCACAATCGATGCCAGCTTGAGGACTTTACCCCAGAAGCTATTGTGACTATGCAAGATCTTTATAGGTAAGTCATCCAAGCACCAATCCCGATTGCATCCAAAGCTTACACTTTGGCAAAGGCTCGCCTACTCGCCGTCCCCAAACTAAAAGGAAAAGTGGCTAAATGAAAAAGCTAATTTCGAGCTAAAGCTGAAAAATTAGAACATACTTTAAAACCTATGCTATTATTTTCTATAAATCTGCAATGACGTTGTCATTTAAAAGTAGATGGATATATTTTTGGGCATTTACGAGAATAAAGTTGCTATTAAAACATATAAATATTCGTTCAAAGTTAAGTGAAAATTTAAGTCACTAGGACAGCAGTACTCCTCGCTAATTTCGTTTTCTTGGCCTTTATGGGATTGACAACCGTCTGACCCTACCAACTCAAAGAAAAGCCTGCGCCAGGGCCTCTAGAGTCGCGCCAATTATATTGACTTGCAGGCGACGTTGACTGAGTCTAGACTAGGTAAATATTCGTTAACCCGCCTAGTTTTGTAACATACGGGCTTTCACCGGTAAAAATCTGTTGAAACTGTGTAAACTGGGCTCTCACATTTATTAAGTAAAATGTGTTAAGGTTCCTCGGTCAAATTCAGCGTTAATTATGCTTGTAACTTTATTTCAATAACTTTAGCGTTGTTCCAGGTTTCATCCTAGGCTATAACTTCGCAGCCTGGGGTTCGCTTACTTCTTCTCCTTTAGGTTTGGCTTTCACGGCATTTATGGGAGCTATAGCCGTCTGATCTGCCAACGTTAAAAAAAAACCTACGCCAGAGCCTTGTCTGTTAATCAGTAGGTGTACCAGCTTGCAAGTGAGGTTGGCTTGGCCCTGAAGGTCTTGGTAGGGCTTCATATACCCATTTACTGATCCTTGATGAATATTTTATCCTCTTATTTCAGGCAAGCGTTTCAAAAATCAAATCTTCAACTTAACTCAGGAATGTATATGTACAGCGATACAAATAAGAACGGTTTAAATGTCGACAGCGTTTGCAAGGGCTATAGTGTAGAGAACTGCGGAACGCCTATTAACCTGTTCCTGCTGCCAGAGATATATAGTGATTTTGGTGAGTAGAATATATTCGATACTAACTGTTGCTCGTAACGTCGTCCGCTAGAAATAATTTATAATAGTAGCGAATATATTTCAGACTAATTATATACCTAGGCACCTACGTTAAAACAGAAACCTCTGTGCATAACTCCAATTTTTTAGACCCAATAGTTAAATATCATACTTTGAAACCCTTTTTATAACAGCTAAGACGTTTTCTTCTCTCTTATATTTCAAGTTCCTAGACCCAGTAGTTACGTGTATTTTTACTTTGATTCTTACCCTTTTTCACCCCCTTTAAACCGGGATAAAAGTATGAGACAAGTAACTACGAGTACCTCTCCTTTCGCCCGAGTGTAAGTGTATAGACCATTTGTAAAAATAAATGTATGAAGAAACTTCGTAATCCATTCTAATTTTTTAGAAATCTTATCCAAATACTTTTCACGTGTTATCATTTTTTGATAACAAGGTCTCTTTGGTGGTGTTAAGGACCGTGGTTCATGACAGACTATGACCTGAAAAGGTTCCAAATAGACTGCCACTACTTCGCGGTCGCCTTCAGTGGACTGTATTTTGAGGATGTTGAGTCGAAGAATGAAACACTTAGATGGGTGGACTTCATTGACGTCAGTGAGGCATCGGATGTACTTGGCCCAGCACTACTCTTGATCTACTACTTCCTGTTGAGCTTCCTAGTTCCTTGAGAGACTCTTGTTGTCTACTTGTTGCCCAATGTCCAATTCCATTGTTCAATTGCCCAATATTTTCCTAACAAATGGTCCCTGCTTTTATAGTCTTTTGTAGTGCTGGCCCGCGATCCAAATTACCTCACCTCCGCATTTCCATTTATTTACAGAACTCATGTTTTACATATTAATCACATAGCATATATGTACATTGGTAGCAATAAGAGTTGCACGACGATAGGTACTTACATCTGTACCGTGCGACGTCGGGCTACTGAATGACGGGCGGATTGACCCCTCAGACTTATATATGGGCCCTGCCTCCCGCGAGCTACTATATAATAAAATGGCACCAGCCGGGGGAGCGCATATTCGCTTCTTACGGCGTGGGAGGCAGTCGCGGGGTGTAATTAAACTTACATACTAATATACAAAGTCGTATTTCCTATTTATACGAAGTTATGTTAGATTCTGAGTAATGCATTTACGTAATTATATTTGCAATTATGCTTTTCGGGGAATGTACTTTCTTTATTAAATTTGGCTCTAACATACTTAATTACTCAGAAAACTAACTCCTAACAGTAGTAAGCTATTTATCTTAGCTTAATATCAAAGTTATTACATAATTACGTTTTAATTTACGTAAATCTAACATTTTCATAATTTATTCGTTATATTCACGCTTACTAATCTACGTGTCACTGGCACATGTGTCTATAGTCTATTTGTGTCGTGCACAGGTGGTAAGTGCAGGGCGCGACGGCAGAGGCGCGCCAATTCACCAATCATAGATATATTTCTTTCATTTAATTTACCATATTTGTTAGAGAGATGATCCTTATAATTTAGCCCTATCGATTGAAGCCATAATAGTACAGAATGACCGAGTGTTGCAAGCGAATTTACGAAAAATATATGAATGCAGTGAAATTGTTTTTAAAATCAAAATGAAGTCTTCTTTCAGTAAAATTGTCTATCTATATTATTTAACATACTTTTCCTCCATGTGATATATCCGTGGGACGCCCTGTATAAAACTAATCACGGACTAAAAGGGCTCGCGTCATTGGTTGATCAGTCCTTTTCTTGGTTTTTTGATTGTCAAACTAGTGGTCATTCGAAGATGTGTCTTGTCTAAGCATTGTCTGTCGAATAATCGTCTGTTGAAGTAGTGGTAATTTGAAGGTGTGTATTGTCTAATAGTTGTCTGTCGAAGCAATGACTTGTCGATATATTATGTGTTTTCGAAGTTCGCTATATGTCGAAATATTGTACTGTCTAAATTCAGTCCGTAACTCCGCTTCAGCACACGTCTTTCGCAGTCCTCGGACACGACCGGTCTCGTACACGACCGTCTCTCCTGTGGGTAGTTTACCACTATTCGCCTCAGATAGGCAGGCATCCCTTGATAGCGAAGTGCCGCTCTGACACTGATGCTACTGAAACACACACTACAATACCCGGTTTTTAATTTAATACGTCGAGAAGAAGAGTGAGTCCGGCTCGCTTTGATTTCATGCTCTCGCACAGAGTAAACATATATTAAGCTAGTCTACAGCTTGCACTAACGGTTTTAACTACTCTATGAAGATATAAAACTGTCAGTTCGATATACGACAGAGAAATTGCTCTATAAAACCGAAGTAAGCTGACATTAGCCGGACTCTCACTCTACTTCGAATGAAAAGCCACTTCGAATGAAAAGTCGTTACCTTGACGCGCAACCAATCGCAAACGTATCGTTTCAAGGAAAAATGGTCAACGTTTTTGGCGTTGACCACACTACTAGAATAGCACGCCGCCACAGCTCACTACCTCTTAGCATCATCCTTCATTCAGCACAGCACATTTATTTAACTTAATTGGCAGGAGATAAACCAGAATATCTACTAGTAATAAATCAGTAAATTTACTAGCAGAATTTACGACGTCCAAATAAAATATCTTATAATCTATCATTCTTTTTAATGCCTTAAGACTGTCAAGCTATCTAGAATATCTACTAGTAATAAATCAGTAAATTTACTAGCAGAATTTACGACGTCCAAATAAAATATCTTATAATCTATCATTCTTTTTAATGCCTTAAGACTGTCAAGCTATCTATTTTGTTATTTAATACATAATATTATTTTTATTTATTATTTTTATTGAATATATTTGATTAGTACCTTCAAAAAGCTTAAAGGCCCAATATTAACTTATCCCTGATAACTTATGAAATATTTGTCTCTAATTGAAACTCATTTACAGAAAATCGGGAAATCTACCGCGGCCATCCACCATTCGAGCAACTAGCAAAACGTCTGCGATGGATGGTTCTCGGCGTCAATAGACATCAGATCACCAATGTACCAAACTTATCTGAAAGAGGATGGTTCCACTACTGCAGCAAGGCCTGGGAGACAATAAGAAAGTGCACGTTCTTTATGGAATACGAGAGGTTCTTACCTTGAACCTGCCTACAGTCATTATGTTTCTGGCTATTTGAACAGATAACGCACAGGTGTGAGTTATCTAATGATAAAACGATTAATCACTGAAATATTTTAATTCTAAACAGCTGAATGAGTTAATGTACACTGTTGGACCCAATAAACGTTAAGTCATCATGAGGTCTTTTATTTTCATTGATAGACGCTGTCTATTAATGGTTTTCTCCTTTGTTCAGGTGGTTTGTAAGCGTGCTGATACACGCTTGCTAGACGCCAATGTTCCGGATATCCACTCGCGTTGGCATCCCGCCAAATGCTAAACGGAGGAGCCAACGTGGGTATAGTATAAGACTTTTTGGTATAAGGATGTCGCATTTTAGGCATTTTCACTCCTTTCGAGTCCGTGGAACCTGTCACGCTCTGTACTGAATTAGGATTACCTGCTTTAAATGCAAATTTGTAATCCTCCTTTTGTTTCATGTCTTGCAATGGCTTTGTGTTATTACAAGACACGCAATTTTTGTGTTTAATATTTGATAAGTCACTGTCTTTAGTAGAACGTCGTGAAAGCTGCTGGGATTCATTGGGCGAGCTGTGGTGTAGTTTACCTTTAGCCAACGGAGTCTTCTCATAGGATTCTAAGCTATGACGATTGCGATTATTATCGTAATTATTATTATTATTCTTGGTTTTATTATTACATGCATCTTTTATGGGCTGTAACTTGTCTAGTGTCGGGTCGTCGCGATTGGACTTGCGACTAGCCTCGCTTGGTGTACCACATCCGTGAATGCCATCACACTCTGGTTTCCTTAAAGAGTGACTAGAACTTTTTCTGCTTGACGATGCAGATCTAGGTTTTTCTTTTGCACTCGTGTGTTGTGGACAATATTGGACATCACATGAGTCCCTCCTTTTATCCTTTGTCATGTCTTTTTCAAAATATGGCACCGCATGATGTCCGATGTCTCCATCCATACGATTTTGATTAAAAATGGGATTCGCGAGACCGATAGGGATACTCTCGACTTCTTCTTTTGGTGTATGTACCATGGTGAAGACAGCTGGTGCCTTCGAACCGTTTGAACCGTCTATATGTTTAGGTGGTCTCGGTTCTCTTTTAGGATCATCTGGCCTGAAGTCCCAGCAAATAGCCAGGTCCATAAGAGTCATGGGCTTTTGAGACTGCCCTCCTAAATCAGGAGCTGATGTAGCAGGCCTGTGGCTATTGTCCTTATCGCCATCAGATTTTTTTGGGTCACTAGTTTTCGGTCGATGAACGCGCATTTTTGTGCAACATGTGGGTCCAGATGCGCCGTAACCTTTCCACCCAATAGCGTATGGTTTCACGATGATATCTGAATCCCGATGTTCAGCAATTTTTGTCATATTACGGTATCCTAAAGTATCAGGTAACGGCTGATGCTCCAGATTACCAACATGCATTTTTTTTGCAAACTGGAAGTTTTGCGAGACGTTGACGTAAGGTAATTTAGGTGTCCCACTAGTCTTCGTTTCTCTCATATTCTGTTCAAGAGCCCGAGCATTTTTTTTTGCATTCTCTGCTACTTTTCTCCAAAATTTGTCGCCATCTTCTTCTTGTGGCCCGTGTAACTGTTCGACAGCGTCTTTTACTAGTATATCATGAGTGTCATGCCTATTTTCGGGATCTGTCAATTCACCCGGGATGTAAGGGCTCCGACCGTCTGCATCTATGGGCTCTTTCTTTTCATTTAAGTCTAATGGATCATCATCCTTATTTCGTCCACTTCTGTTATCTTGATAAATTTGTAATTCTTCGTTTTCAGTTTGCTTCTGATCCTTAGTAGAGTTAGGTTCCTTTATTGCACAGACATGTAAAAATTTCGAAGAAGCTATTTGTACATCAGTCCATTATTGAAAATAGTTATATTGGTATACTATGTTTTAATGCTACGAAAACGTGCCTTAAAGGTAATATACAATTTTTTTCTTTGCGCTCTTGTGGAACGGGCATTGTAATGGCTGAAATAAACAGAAAATGAAAGCAAATAAAAAATCTAAAGGTTATGCATAATAAAATAAAAGGATGTGATAGCACTAAATACCACTTTTACGTTAATAATAAAAAAAAAATTGAGGTGTTGAAAGATTAAGTTTGCTATTTACTTACTATTCACTGTGTCAACTAATAATAAATAAAAAGTGTTTTTTTTATTACTGCAACCAGCTACGACTATCCCTATAAATCACTAACCTACTTGGAGCCCAAAAGTACTTTTAGTAGTACCTACTTAGTAACCGTCAAGTCGATTCACAATGTCACGCTAGGTACTACAAACAAACATGACCACTTGGCGCGCAACTGTGTCCCGACCCTAACATAACGTGTAACCTCATTCACTCACTTGGAACGTCTGTTCTGTACGCAATTCTGCCGGAGCGTCTTCTTTTTTAGCTTTGGCGCGTTTACCACCGCGCAGGCGTGGCGCCGTCATCGCTTTAGGTCTCTGCACACGAAGATTCAACCAATCTGGAAATCTTCCGGCTGGAGGCTCCTTCGCCAACTCCCCCGCTGAAACGAGACAAAGATATGTTTGCGTAACACAGCTATGCACAACTTCATTCGCTTGTTATAGGTACATATCCTGACTATGATTTCACAAAATGTCGTGGTATCGCGTGCACACCTATTAATAGGTCATCGATTTTAACCAAAATCTATATTTATGCAATCATTGAGCGAATCGTAAGTTGCAGAATATCCCAAATAACAGTTACTTAACTACTGCGTAACACGATATTCTTAGAAGGTAGGTAGGGTGCGTGTATGTTGACAAATAAATGATGGAAGCTTTATGAGTTTCCGCAAGGTCGGATAATAATAATACACTCTATCAAAGAATCTAGGATGTTTTATTAGTCTGCAGTAGACGCCTACTTACCCACTTTTCTTGTTATTTTTCTCGGAAGATCCCATGTCCCAGTATAGTGGCCGAAACATCGGGAGGAGCCTCTAGGGGCACCGGGCAGAAAGTGTCCGTTTAAATCACATATTGGTTTTGGGTCGGGTCGGTATGCTAACGGTCGAGCGCGTGTTGGCGACCACCGCGGGACCTCCCAGTTACCTAGTCGTTTCGGTGTGGATTCTCTGAAAAACTGTTAAAGAGTATTTTTAGCTATAACGGGACTAATCCCACCCACTACTGTAACTCTTATATACCAGGATCAACAGCAGTGAGTAGTGACCCATAAAACAACGAGTAATGACAGTCGAGGAAGTCCCATGGAAAGTTACACTGTCTTGAAACTAGCATCAAAATTAATCTGAAGTAAATTGGGGGAGTTAGAATAGCAATAGGCGGCACGAAAAAGAAAAAAAAAGGTACCTAGTAAAAAGATAAACCTTGAATACCACACAAGCCTTAGATATGCCACAAGGGAAATTAAATAATGGGGTATACATGAGGTAGGTATACCTGCATCTGGGGCTTACAGTGATATATCATTTTGCAGTTTACCATAATCATCTGGTGACGTACGACACGTGCCTGTGTTGGCTAGACACGTGTACGAAACACTGGAATTAAATTTGTAACATGTTTGACTTTCTTTTTACTATGCTGAATTCAATTTCACGTCAACGATAAGTGCTTTTGTATAAAACATGTCATTATCAGTTGTTCAAAAGATCTCCAAAATATTTAAAAAAAAATGTAACAATAGAGTTGCAGTAGTGTCCTATTGATCAGGTGTCAAATAACCCCCCGCCGTGCAGGGCGTTATAATAATCATCCCCTCAACAAAGGGTTGCAAATTGTTATTTACCCCATACATCACACCCATTTGACTAAATTATAAATGCTCGCCATAATTTAGAATTATCTTGTCAAATAGTTTATAGCCGAGTTCAAAAAAGCATCTCGCTTTTGGATTTAGTAACTTTTTATTGGCAATAGGCTCGCATTTGACCACTATCACATCCGTTAGTAAGTGATGATGTGGTTGATGGTGGAGCACGCTTGCCTAGAAGCAACCTGTTCACTCTAAACTTGAAGACTCCCAGGTTATAGCTTTTCGGATACATAGACTCAGGCAAGGCATTCTACTCTTTAGCACCTAGTAGGCATAATGAATGTATTGACCTACCTACTTCCTTAGAATTACTACCTACCTCGGGAGTACTAAGACTACTGGGGTAGGTTGGTAGGTAAGTTTTTTTGTTAGGTGAAGTTTTTATTTGGGAAAATTAGGTTCCTAGCATTTAAATCGGCAAACATCGCAGAGTCTAAGATAATAAGTCGACACCTGTACCAATGTAAACTTTTGCAAATCTTTCAATGGGCTCGGTTTGATTGCTTAAGGGTTTAGTTCGAAATGAAAAACAGTTTGTTGTTAACACACTGTGAGATATACCTACTCGTATCTACAGATTTATGTAGGTACCTATATATACCTACAGGTTAAATAAAACTACTTGTTTAACCATGTACTTAGAAGGTGAAAGCCTATTTATCGCATTCTTGATAAGTCGAGTCTATTTAGAGGGGTTAGTCAAATCCCAAAAAATTCGTTCTCTTCGTTGTAACATTAGGCTGTTCACCAAAACTGTCAGCCCGGCGGCTTAACTTCATATTGGCACATAAGTATAATCAGAAGGTGCCCACTCGCGCGAACGAGCGAGTTCAATGCGAGCCAGTTGACGAATAAGTTAGTCAAGTTTGCTTAATTGCAAGACTTTCCGTAGCCGCCGGGTTGGCCCGGCGGTTGCCGGTGGCTTTGGTGTGTACACAGCCTTAAATACAAGAAACAGTACTTACTTCCTACCCAACTGGGTATTATGTAACAATAGACATTATCACAAGAGATGTCAATGTAATGGTTACGCTATTTTTATCGGTTTTGAAGTCACCTGCCTTGCTGTGTCATTTTTCTTTGTTAGATACGTATTTCAACTACCTATAGCGAGATAGACATCTACGCTTTAAATTAATATTACTAATATTTACGCATTGCTGTGAACGGACCCTTCTTATTGTTCGTAAGTGGCGAAAAGTAAGGTACCTATATAATATTTTTAAGGACCCACGTAACTAATGTGAAGCCGGTAGACAACCAAATTAGATACCAGATAGAGAGCGCTGTAGCTATCTCAGCCTAGGAAGCCGGTGGTACTAAAACTAGATGCCTGCATGAAACTTCTTTTATAGAGAAACTAAAGACTAAGGTAGGTATTTATTTGGAACTAGCTGTCCCCCACTGCTTCGCCCGTGGCATACTTCGCCCCGTGGTACCTTTTTTTTTGTTTGTGCGGAAATCCCTTCGGATACCCCCCCGCCGACCAGCGGGGGCGGTTATGTCGGGCTTGAACCGACTAAAACCGCACGCCGTCTCGGGTCTACAGACGCCGGGGTGTAAGGTTACCCATAGAGCATATCCCTCGCATTCCGACTGACACTGGGCCATTCGCAGTGCCCCCTCTGATAACAGCAGAGGGGTACCTGGAGCGACCACGCCCCCCCGCGGGCCTTGCAGGCCCGCCATACCCCGACCCCCTCGTGCAATGGGGTCAGCTGGCCCTGAAAAGGGCCGGTTGGTCAGACTCTTGGCCGTTGACCTTGACGCCAGCTACTCCAGAGGAGCAATCAATGATTCATCATCGCCCACGTTGCCCAGGGTGCACCAAACTTGGAGGTGACCCAACCAGTCGCACCCCGACCCAACCAGTCGCACCCCCGCCCGTGGTACCTATTTATCCCAAACATGCCTGTAAACTTTTTTATTCCATGCAATTTTTTTTCTATGTATGAACCATCCTCGTACTTCAAGAAATATTATAAAAAAGAATTAGCGAAATCGGTTCAGCTGCTCTCGAGATTTGCGCTTAGCAACATATTCAGCGATTCATTTTTATATTATAGATGAATGCACAGTCGCCCTTAAGTTGAACCTTAAAAAATTTACAAACAATCTTTACATTGAAAGACATTAGTAAATAATTAATGTATAATTTATTTCTGCACCCTTCAAAGGACAAATTTAACATTTTAGTTTTTCTTATGTAGAGTTTTAGAGCTATGGTGGTCGGTAACGTAATAGACCGATGGCGACATATATTTAGCATATATTTATTATATTTCGCTGTCATCCAATTCGAAAGCTTCTGCATATAAAACAGTAAAATAAATTGTAATACGACGTCAGTAGAAGTTTAGTTTCAATGTAATAAAGTGATATAAATAAGGGACATAAATAGAAATAGGTGTTTTAAAGTGTTGCATGACTACACTACAGCCGCTCAAAATGGTTTATATGCCCCAGTGAAAAATGTAAAGGCTTGATACCACTCAAAGTATGTGTATTTGAAAGCTATCTATTGATTTTATAGATTTCTACTAGTTTTGGAAACGCGGCAAACCTAATTTTTAAAGTATAGCTTTAGTAACATAATCTTCTGCTGGGAATAAAATCAGACAAAATGTCATCTTCCTATACTTATAGGATCTCTTAAATATCCTCTACTAGCGGATGCCAGCGGCTTCGCCCGTGTGATGTTATGTATGTATTACCTATACATATAAACCTTCATCTCCTATACTATTATAAATGCGAATGTAAGTTCACGCAAAAACCACTGAACCGATTTTGCTGAAATTTGGTACAGGGGTAGATTAGACCTTGGGAGTCCTTTCCTTTTTCCTTTTTCCTTTTTATTTAGGCTATGTTTTGTCGCAATAACCGACATCTACGCGGGCGGAGCCGCGGGCAAAAGCTAGTCGATTATAAAAACCGCATCAAAATCCGTTGCGTAGTTTCAAAGATGTAGGTACATCGGGACATTGGGTGGCAGGTGAGCGCCCCTCCCCCAAACCGGGAAAAGACGGGGACACCGTGGTTTCCAAACCCGAGGGGGCCATCTCGAAACCGGAGAAGGCCCAGGGTCAGTCGGGGTGCGAGGGATATGCTCTATGGACAACCTTACACCCCGGCGTCTGAAGACCCGAGACGGCGTGCGGTTTTAGTCGGTTCAAGCCCGACATAACCGCCCCCGCTAGCCGGCGGGGGGGTATCCGAAGGGATTTCAGCACGAAAAAAAAAAAGGTACATCGGGACAGACAGACGGGATTGTTTTATACTATCTAGTGATATCCTCCTATACATAGAGACATTTCTTTCCATGCTATTACGCGCTTAGGTACCTATTTAACCGTCCTAGATTAGTCACCCAGCTCGTAAGGAAAATGAAAGCTCCGCTTCTGTCAACCAATTATAAGTGTGACAGGAGCAGCAGGGTAAAATCGACCAAATCTATTATTGATCATTCCTTTATTATTACAAAGCAGATAATCACGCAATTTTGCAGTTCGATAAAACTCGGGCATGGCCAACGTTTGGACTGTAAATCATCACGCTATAGCTAAAAGGTAGTAAAATATGAAATCTCGAAAGATAGTTGCTATTAGGGAAAACGGTAAAATTTATTTCGATTTTACATGTAAACATCTATTTCTTCATGATAAAATGATTGAAAATATAACGATGAAATAAATAACCTAATACATGTTGGGTTCGAAACTGCGGAAGTAATATACCTATACCTATACCTTGATCAAAAACAAAAAATTAAATAAAGTTATCATTACATACCTAATCGCACATCATATTTATGGGATCGCATTACAGTTATTCAAACAGAAATGCAGTCTGAATTATGGCGAAATGATCTAAATCTATTAAATCCGATAGACTTTTAGCGTGCTACACGATGACATCCATTTATTAAAACCGTCCCTGAACTTGATCTTTAGTCAATTCCAAAGCCAGAGTCACTCATATTGAAAAAGCTATTCACCTTGGCTATATAATCAACATTTTTACACCGTCATCGTTATTTTAAATCGGTAGCCTAAATATAGTTGGTACCTATTGACTATTCAGTTATTTATAGAGCAAGAAAGTCATTATCATAATGTAACCTTTTACCAAATTGTACCTACAGAAATTTCAATCGCTCTTTTCGTTAAATTCAACCTAGAAAACGTTAACATTCTCACAAATTCAGGAAAATGGCTACAGGAATGCCTGAAGGACGAAGGGAATTGAAGAATCATCGGGATAAACCCCAACATCACCGTGCCCCTGCAGTCGGTGTACCTGCTAAACAACCTGTGAGGATGAAGCTATGGCGCAGGCTTTCCTCTCGGGGTTGGGAGGTCAAACGGCAATCGCTTCCGGCAAAACCAACACAATCAAAAACAGTAAGCGGAACTTGGGCTCCAATGTTCAAACTTTGAACGCTACTGGAAAATCCCCATGAGAATGATGATAATAAATAAATATTCTACGATATTCTACACAGCGCTTTCTGGACCCAAAGTAAGAAAAGTAAGTATTTAACTAGCTTGTGTTATGGGTTCCAGAATACGGATATACTTAACTATATCGTAATATACTTTATTTTTGTAAAGACATAAATATTATACATAGCAACACCCAGACCAAGACAAATATTGGCACTGAGCGGAAATCGAACCCGCGCCCC
The DNA here is from genome assembly GCA_946251805.1 of Cybosia mesomella. Lineage (NCBI taxonomy): Eukaryota > Metazoa > Arthropoda > Insecta > Lepidoptera > Erebidae > Cybosia > Cybosia mesomella. The sequence continues at coordinate 19,683,824 of OX276402.1, read as the reverse complement.
CTGTCGTAGCAGTCGAATGCACTACTGCTACGCCACAGAGGCCGTCGGGATAATGGAAATGCAGAGTGGGAGACTAGCTAAGATTAGCTTATTTTGATTTTGTAAAGCGTTGTCTTTTTCGCACAGCGTATGTCTACAGCTTGATATTTTTCAAAGATAATTAAAACCTAAGCTATAAGTTGGAATCCTGGCCCTGGCTCTGAAGGCCTCCGATGCGACCGGAACTCGACTCTAAAATGATGATGATTATGTTTCTTATACCTACGTTACCGTCATCGAATCTTGTACTTAATGCCTGACTCGGATATAGGTTTATTGTCTATCTATAATACTAAAATTAACTACAGTCGTAAACAATAACCGTCAAAAGTTTAATGCGTATTTACAATGGTAATTTCTTGGCAATTGACCATAAGAAGGAAGAAATATTCAAGACCGTAATATTAATCAATATCTTCATGGAATTTGCATCACGTTGTCTATAAAAGTCAGTGGGACTGACTATGTAGCTGTTTCGATTTATTTATTATCCCATATGAGAATTTAAACCGCGAACTTGAACTTAAGACTTGAGCATGCTTTTGGGTTATCAGAAAGTATCTGTAAAGGAACACGATTTTCTAAAAGTTATTCAAATACATTGTTTTACCGTCAAATTCTCGTAACAAACTAATCTTATTGACATAGAGACACTACTCTATATCTATGTTTTACTTGCTATAGTTTGGAAAAGGTACTTTACTTAGGATGTATATTCTGCTACGACTGCTGTCGGTACGTCACCAAACGCTTTTCCGGGAGGACCACGTCTGCCGGGTCCGCTAGTTCAATCACTAAGCAAATGTCCTCAGCACATCACGGTCGTTGCTTCCGTTCAAATTTCGTGACATTGATAAACGTTGTCTACAGAAATAGACGAATATTTCAAGTCATGAAACTTGAAGTCGAGTCGAGATTGCTAAACGGGTGACTTCCATCTCAATGGCACAGACATGGCACGAGTAGACTTCCGGCGAGAATCACGCATTGTCGAGTTGACAAACATTCGTTATGTAGGCTCGCTAGATACTTAAAAAAATAATACGGGAAAATCTAAGATAATTAAGAAAAACTTGGTAAGAAAAAAACTCGCATAACTTTGCTTAAAAACGTATACAAAGCATTGGCAAACAGGTATCATTTTGTAATAGATAGGTAGGTACATACTGTCAAAAAGTGTCGTTATAGAACATCTTTTTTTCGCTAAGTGCGCACAACTGTCCACTATGACCACGCGGTGTTTGAGCGTCATCGCGGCGAGTATTGAAGGCGACTCCAAAAATACGTTTAAAAATGGTTTTGATGATTGAGTAGTTCGTTGGCGTATGAGAATTATTTCGACTGGGGACTCTTTCGAAGGTGGTACAAAAATTTGGACGAATGATACATATTTTAAGTTTTATTGACTAATTCCCGATACTTTTTTGACAGAGTAGTATATGACTTGCTGCTTTCATGAGCACTGATCTATCGCGGTAAGAAGAGGCCCGGGACGGTATGCCTCTTTTGCTTAGCTACTGTGCGATGGTTTGCTTAAACTCTGACGACCTCTGTGGCGAAGGTGAATCGGTAGAGCGTTCGACTGTTAAGTCAGAGGTTGCGGGTTCGATTCCTGCTCAATTGGTCTGGGTGTTTCTATGTATAATATGTATGTATGTAAATCTATATAATTGAATCCCTATTTCCCTTTGTCATGGCATCACGCGTGAACTGCTGGACCGATTTCGCTAATTCTTTTTTGATTCTGTTGTTATGAAAAAAAAAGTTAAGAAAGTTGCGCGGCAAATTAGAAAATTCGAAAAACTTATAACGACCATATTACCTTTTATAATGTACCATCTGTCGGTCTTTTGTAATTGGCGCGATTGACATATTGACATATTGATGTTTTTCATGGTTGTATATCGCCTATTCCCGTGTCGGAATACCAACAAATTTATATATATACGCGCCCCAAAAAAGGAATAAGAATGTTGTATACCATAAAGTATTAGAATAATAAACACTGTTTTGAATTTTTTTTTTTAATAACTATACCAAATTCAATACTCATAGTTAAGGCAGGACAACGTCTTTTAGGTCAGCTAGTAAGTTATAAATATGTTTATCCGAAACCGTAATTCAAGCTAGGTAAGCTTAGCATGCTTATTTTGGGTCTGGAACGTATGGATAGCGCTGTGTAGAATGTCCTAGATTATGTATATAGGAGGAATATAAAGGAGGTCTATCTAGGGTTCAGGGATTTGCTTCCATGATTAGGTTACTATTATAGAACTAACTTTCTGTACAGTTCCGACTAAATCACTCCGGGAGTCGCGATAAACTAGAAAGTTAACGTTAGGACAGTGAAGTGACCGAGGGTACCGCACGATCTCCTTCGAGGCGGCGAGTCTCCTTGCCGGAACTCCGCCATGGGACCTGGAAGCGAGAGCCCTTTCGCAACTGTACCAGTGGCGAAAGGAGGCGCGGGAGCAGGGATGGAACCCCGAGCCTCGAGAAATCGAGGCCGTGCAGTCCCAGCTCCGCCAGGCCATCGTGGTGGAGTGGAAGGAACGACTTGGGCAACCAAGCGCAGGGCACGCCGCAATAGCGGCGGTAAGGCCCATCATGGAGGATTGGCTGGAGAGGCGACACGGAAGCCTCTCCTACCGACTGACGCAGGTGATCTCAGGGAAGGGGTGCTTCGGGGACCACCTGCATCGGATCAGGAAGGAGCCAACGCCTGAGTGTCATCACTGCGACGCGAGCGAGGACTCAGGGCTGCACACGCTGGCGGACTGCCCGGCGTGGGAGGCGCCGAGGCGTGACCTCGTGGCAGCCATCGGGGTGGGAGTCCTCTCGCTCGGCAGCATGATTGCGGCAATGGTGCGGAGCGCGAGCGCGTGGGCCGCCGCCGCCTCCTTCTGCGAGCATGTAATGCTCGCGAAGGAGGTGGCGGAGCGCGCCCGGGAGAGACTTAGAACTCTCCCGGTCCGCCGAGCCCGCAACTTGCTCGCCGCGCGTCGCAGGCAACTCAGGCGCCGGAGGTCGCTTAACGACCTCCGTCCTCCATGAGCGCAGGCCTGGGGGTGGCGGGTGAGGCCACCTGTCACCCCAGCAGAAGCAGGCCGGGACGGTGGGGCGACTAGCGCCCCTCCCCAAACCGGGGCAAGACGGGGACACCGTGGTTCCCAAACCCGAGGGGGCCATCTCGAAACCGGAGATGGCCCAGGGTCAGTCGGGGTGCGAGGGATATGCTCTATGGGCAACCTTACACCCCGGCGTCTGTAGACCCGAGACGGCGTGCGGTTTTAGTCGGTTCAAGCCCGACATAACCGCCCCCGCTGGCACGCGGGGGGGGTATCCGAAGGGATTTCCGCACGAAAAAAAAAAAAAAAAAAAAAAAAAGGACAGTGAAGTGAATAATATGCTATTTATAGAGTACATGAAAACGTAAACCCTAGACACGCGATAGAGACTAGCACTTAACGTCTTGACTACTTTTGTCAGTTTGTAGTTGTAAGGTAACTTTTTAGGGATTTTCTTTAGAAAAGCCCTATTACTAAGGAGTTGTCGTCGACGTCGTCGTCGTTGCCAATTTTCTGTCACGGTTTTGGGTATGAAGGAGATGAGCTATCGAGTTGCTGTTTTCTGTAATAGATTCGTGCTGGGGTGAACCATTGCAAGATAAAAAAAAAACGAAAAAAATCGCAAAATCGAAAATCCCTTGTATTCGGCTGAGCTCGTCTCAGGAATTCAACTTGTTTGATTCTTTGTACTTCATGGTCGACATCGTAAACAAAGTCTTAGAAATTTTTCACTTGCCCGTCAAATACAATGCTTGAACGTTATATTAGACTTAAGTGAAAAAAAATATCACAAAAAACTGTTTATAGCAAATACATGAGAGCTATTAACTAAAGACTACCAGCACGATGTATCAAACAGGGATTAACCTTACACACAATGCAGTAAAAAAGTGTCATTCTCTCGCAAATGCAATGTCACCCCATTTGCCAATGACCCTTGGCTTAAAATAGAACTGATTTGAGACTCTGTTGCATTAGAAACAAAGCATTATTTCTAAAAATATATGTATGCCTAAGGATATTTACGATGTAATTGGATGTATCTAACTTGGATTAAAGGAATTACAATTTGTAAGTAAGTAAAAAACGCTCTACGTTATCCAATATTAGGGGAAAGTAATGTATGTTGCAGGTGCAGTAGTTATAGAATATATGGGATTAGTATTGTTAAATCAACTGGACATGATGATTTGTGGGCTAAATAGCCAGTTTACTTGTAAATTGCATTGTATCTTACGGATAATCTGATTGATTTTAGTGCAATATCAGTACCATTGGATAAGTTGATCATTGCCACATATAGGAATTAAACGAACAAATCTATTTAATATTACAACATATTATACCAGTAGCTATATGTAGGTACATTATGTCTGTACTTACTGCGTGTATACATCCTGTCGATAAGGACTATGTAATCACTAATGAATAAGTCGTCTTAGTAGCTACATAAATACGTAAATAGTTCAGCAAAAGGTTAACCTTGAATTACAATGATATAGCATCTAAACTGTCAATAAAATTGTAATAGTCATCTTTTATGAACCTATGACTGTTGGCTAGGAATAGGTATATAAAACTGTACCTTAAGCGCAAATTATAAGCTATATTATTAAGCGAAACAGAATCTCGATCGACAAAATACTCAATAAAAATAAAATACCTCCTACATAAATACCAAATCCCAAATAAGTCCATAATAAAAATTTTGAGCACAACTTACTTGGCCGCTGTCGAAGTTGAATGCCATTCTTCGTACAAAACCAACACTATACTAATGATAAAAAATATTTATAGTGTAAAAGCCCACAGATTTATTAAACACATCGCAAATGTCGAAAAAGATAGTTCAGCTGTCAAAATTCAGTCAAAATTACAGGAAGCCTGAATGGAAAATAGGAAAGTCTATTGGCTTAACTGCGTGGTCGGCATGGCGACGAGTAAATTTTCCACGTGTGTCCGTTGAACACGTAGGTTGTTAAAGAAAGGTTCAATGCCTCCCCTAAATAGAAATTCTTACAACATGCGCTATGAATACTCAAACTAAAAGCATTAAATTGAACTGAAGCTATGCGAATGAAATTTTATTATGAAGATGGAACAAAATTCGATACTCCTTTTAACTTTTTTTGGGTGTTGGACGGAACACGTTCTAACTTTCTGAACAATTTAGTATATTTTTAATTATTTATTTCACATTGCAATCATTTGATATCCTTCTTATATTTAATTCAGAAAAACGTAAATATTGCCCTGTAATAATAATACATAAATAATCTAATCGTAGCGAGGTGAAAACTGTAACTATATTGAATATTAAAAAAGAGCGATGTTGATGCTGAAAATGTGTTTTATAGAATTTTTGTCATTGATGTTCGAGCATCACTTGAAAATTATTCGACTGAAATTTTACATGAACATTCTTCTAGAACAAGGTAATAAACTCTGTTATATGTGTGTTGTGTATAGTTACGTGTCCCGTTGTTTTAAAAATATCTTTTGACTATTATCTAGTCGGTACGGATTACATATATTATAATTAGATATAAGTTATGATTAACAGACATAATAATCAACAAGTCACAACAGCTTACATGACCAGGGTGTTGCTTACGTCAATCTTAAGGTTTACTTTGTAGTTGGATTAATGCTACAGAAATACGTAACAATATGCATTATAGTAAAGCACCTGGCTGGTCCGTGACATCGCAGACAAAGTGCAGGAGAGTCGCCTTCGCTGGTACGGCCACGCTTTGCGGCCACCGCGGCCCCGGTAGGAGGGGTAGTCTCAAGCAATGCAGGCTTGATGTCATAGAAGATGACTTGCGGGCCAATGGTCCCCAAATGGATGCCTAAGACTATGCGAAGTAGAGGAGCAAAAGTCGAAAAGCGGACCCCGGATTCCGAAGTCTCGAATGCGACCGGGACTAACGCCAAGCTAAGATGATGATGAGTACAGCACCTGGGTTTTCGTTTGGTATGTCGGGAAGCCGAGTAAGAGTCCGGCTAATATCGGCTTGATTGATTCGATTTTGAAAAGCGTTATCTTTATCGCACAGCGCATGTCTACAGCTTGATATCTTTTTAGAGTAGTTAAAACTGTACCTATAGTTTTAATATTTTGGAAACAAACAGTTTTAACTTATCATAAAGGCATCAAACTGACTGTCCAATGTCCGATAGAGAGAACGCTCTATGAAATCAAAGGAAACCGATCTTAGCCGGACTCTCACTCTTCTTCCAGATGTGCCAAGTCAAAAGCCGATTACTGTAGGTAATAAGTATTCGACTTGACTGCTTAACGTTAAAAACTCTCTGGAAAATCTAAGCATAAAATATTCGGTAGCTTTTCAATAGTAAAATAGATTCCAATAGCATACTTAAGCAGTGTATTATACCTACTGTAAAGAACAAAGATGGATACATTTCTACTCCTACTGCAACTCCATAATAGCAGGAAACAAAATTATTACTTTATTTACATCGCGTGTTCCACTGTGATGTCGCAATAAAGAAAATTAGCGTTTGCCGTGACCTTCGTGAAATATGTTGTTGGTTTATTGTATTTGTTACATATAACTGTTTATTATAGCATTAATACAAGATTGCGAATTGACATTAGACCGAGGACGTCGCCGAGCGGTACATGCTTCTTTGCATAAATTAACTTACTTTGTGACTGAGTAAATCAATTTCTGGGACGTAACATGGAAATGATTAGATATTTAAATTCGGATAACAGACCCCAATTTAGAATTTATTAGCACACAACGACAAACGAGCTTAGATAGGTTGTAAAATCATTGTCAAAACATGTTATATTTAGACGCACTTTAGTGAATTTTGGGAGATATTTTCTCTTAGGTCTTAGTTATATTACCTCCTATAATGTGTAGATTTATGTTCAAAATAAGATTCGAGATGAGCACCTACCTAAGATTTGCATTCAAGATACAAAATAATATGTTATAGTACTTTATAGGTTGTTTATTCATAGTTACGTAGTAATGTGACATATATTCGGCTTGCAAGATGCATAGCGATTTCCCAGCGGCCTTCAAAGTTTGCACTTTAGAACCTGGGGCCGCTTATTGTTTTTGATTCGTATATCGCCTTTTATGAGAGCAACCTCTATTTTATCTCCCAACCTCTGTCTTACCTCCCAACCCCTAGAGAAGAGCCTGCGCCAGAGGCGTTAGCAGGTGCGCTCAATCACGCTTAAACAGCTGAAAGGATCTGGTTAAAATTTTGTTTAAGGATCGAGTTTAGTCTGGAATAACACATAGGCTATATATTTCTTTTCCCTGGAATAGGTACCCATGGGTGGCGAGAATGGGATCAGATTTACAAATAAAAGTTCAAAATCATAATTCTATGCTAAAAGAAACAAATCTTTAGCATTTCGTATGACAATGAAAGTATTTACATAAACGGTAGCTCTGTCCTAAATCTTTTTATAACGTGGTTTGTTTTAAGCTATACTCTACATGATCAGTTCCATTTGCATTGGGCCTGTTTTAAATTTCAAATATATTCTATGAAGTTTGTCAAAAAGCAAAACTTATTTAGTTCATGAAAAATGGCTTTTACATTTTTACATTTAGAGTCATATTCACAATACAATAAAATAGGGCACGGCGGAAATAATCTTGCAATAACATTTTACGGCAACTGTTTTTCAATCGTCGTTCTATAAAGCAGTGGTTCCCAACAACAACCTGTTTTTAACCACGGACCATTTTGACTAAATTACTCTTAGCACAGACCACCAGTTTAAAAAATAAACTGTCGATATTAATCTAAAAAGTCGAAACTAAACGAATCCAACCCTATCCGAAGGTGTAACGCACCGTGCCGAACTTGTGACAGAACACATTGACATCCTGGAACGAACGGTAGCGTCGCTTGCGTTTGACCTGCTGGCCAACTACCGTATCGATTAGAAAGAGTTCCGTGGTACCACAGCTATAATACCAGCTGGGTACTAGCGAGAATATAACAGCTGTACATGTGTCTCGCTATTGTTCAAAACAGATGTTAGCGCGTTGTAGGTTGTAGGGACGCGCGTTATCGGCTGGTACTGCTAGAAACCCGTGGTACTTTCCGGTTTAGGAACTAAATGAGTGATCTAGTGAGGTAGTTGGGGAGCTTTTTCATGGTTAGGGCTTTCTGGAACTGTCCTGCGAGGGTGCTATGGAAAGTTCGGAAACTCTTCAGCCAGTAGTGGTGCAGTGCAGTTCATCACTCCCCAGAAATTTCTAATGCGGAGCTTTGGCAACCGCGGTGCTCACATCATCCTAGCTAATATTTTACCGGGCTCATTGGCGGTATTGCGTATTCATATGATTTCAAGACCTACATGCGATATGGAGGAATCGTCTCACCGGAACGTATACCCCCATCTGACGGAGTGAGCCATCGATCACTCTCCGAGAATGAAACATTCTGATAACCTGGGCACATCTCAGAATGTGGGTGACAACGTGGCGGACGTCAGAGGGGCCGCGTGCAATGTGTTTTTGAGCGTCTGATAAAAGTATATAACAGCCTTTTGTCTGACGTGAACAAGACATATCCGTAAGTTCGTATGACTATGAAGTCTTCGGTTGTGAGATCGTGTGGTTGAGAGAAACGTTAGGTAGCGCAAAGCAAAACTAAAGAAAATACAAAAAAATTCAAAAATGTCTTCTGCAACTTCTCTAGCATTAGTGCATATTCTGGGAAATTCGAAACGTTTTTAATTTCACTCAGACGGAAATAATGATTGAATTTACTTATTAGTAGTTATTTGTCAATATTAGCAAAAACAGTTGATATTTTCTTGTAATTTTTTTTTTATTTTTTTCTCGTGCGAAAATCCCTTCGGATACCCCCCCGCCGGCCAGCGGGGGCGGTTATGTCGGGCTTGAACCGACTAAAAACGTCTCGGGTCTTAAAACACCGGGGTACACCCTGGCGGGGTACACCCCGGTGGGGTACAACCTTACAAGGTTACCCATAGAGCATATCCCTCGCATCCCGACTGACCCTGGGCCATCTCCGGTTTCGAAATGGCCCCCTCGGGTTTGGGAACCACGGTGTCCCCGTCTTGCTCCGGTTTGGGGGAGGGGCGTTAGTCACCCCACCGCCCCGGCCTGGTTCTGCTGGGGTGACAGGCGGCCTCACCTGCCACCCCCAGGCCTGCGCTCATGGACTACGGAGGTCGTTAAGCGACCTCCGGCGCCTGAGTCGCCTGCGACGTGCGGCGAGCATGTTGCGGGCTCGGCAGGCGGGGAGAGTTCTAAATCTCTCCCGGGCACGCTCCGCCATCTGCTTCGCGAGCATTACATGCTCGCAGAAGGAGGAGGCGGAGGCTCACGCGCTCGCGCTCCGCACCATTGCCGCAATCATGCTGCCGAGCGAGAGGACTCCCACCCCGATGGCTGCCACGAGGTCACGCCTCGGCGCCTCCCACGCCGGGCAGTCCGCCAGCGTGTGCAGCCCTGAGTCCTCGCTCGCGTCGCAGTGATGACACTCAGGTGTTGGCTCCTTCCTGATCCGATGCAGGTGGTCCCCGCAGCTCCCCTTTCCGGAGACCACCTGCGTCAGTCGGTACGAGAGGCTTCCGTGTCGCCTCTCTAGCCAATCCTCCATGATGGGCCTTACCGCCGCTATTGCGGCGTGCCCTGGATATTTTCTTGTACCTATACTATCCTTGAACGAAGATTTCAAATTTTATTTTGGTGGACCATATTTTAGCTGTTGGGTTAGCAACCACCGCGCCGGTTGGGAACCACTGTTGTAGAGTCATATGAGAGTAGATACATGTAACTCTACAGAAAATAGAAAAATAATCTTGAGTGCTGTTATTGCAGAGTCTTGCAGACCAAGGTTGAATTATATATTTTTAACCCCGACGCAAAAACGAAGGCGTTTTATAAGTTTGACGAGTCTGAGTATGTGTCTGTCTGTGGCATCGTACCTTCCGAATGGATGAACCGATTTTGATGCGGAATTTTAATTCAAAAGCCGATATGATCGAGATGTTTCGTAGCTATAAATACATTTGTATTGGGGGTTTTTAAATTTTTAAATGAATGTTATCCATGTAGTATTATTGTTTTACCAGTTTTAAATTTTGACAAGCAACTGTTTATTACAGAACAAGTACTGATATTGCAACAAAAAGTCCAAAGATTACGATAACTGCTTACCATCGGCCATATGCCTGTTTCTCCTTAACGAAAAATCTGTGAAATTGAGATCAGGCCCAAAAATTGCTAAGATACTTTAGAACGGAGTTCAGGGTAGGACGCATTTTGTGTCGTCAATTATCCAGGAACACCTGTGTCCCGGGATCGATAGGCGGAGTCGGCTGGGATTGGCACGTGCATCATTGGGCGGGACGGAACAGATGCTGCGACGTAAGATTATAATGGATGTGACATGTTTATATTAAATTAAAATAAAATTTTAACTAAGCAGTGGCTTTCTTTTATTATAACTCAATTTGCAGTATACAACTCAAGTTAAGGAGTTGGCCTTACCATCGAGATGTCCCAGGCCGGAATCCTCGCCATTACACTACCGATATGAACCACTTAATATAAGCAATTAACTTTAGCTTAAGGGTTAGTGGTAATATTAGGAATTTCTTTCACTAATATATTTTATGAAATAAAATTATTTATAAAAAAATCAAATAACCCGACTGCCCTAAAAAGACCGAAACAAGTTTGATAGCAGGCGGGACCCATTAATTTTCTTTCGGTTTATAATTTGCATCTGGGTCCCGCCTGCTATCAAACTTGTTTCGGTCTTTTTAGGGCAGTCGGGTTAGTTGATTTTTTAATTAAAAATTGTATTGTATACTTTTTAGTTATGATATTTTTTTTTTGAAATCCCCTTTTAAAGTTCTTCATTTTGATACCCTACTCGATAAGTTTGAGTGAAAATATTTTTTGAATAACATACATTTTAGCGCCAAAAATCCACCATTTCGTTTTTTTATTATTTTGATATACCCAGTGTCACTCTCACAGTAAATACGAATCTAATGATACCTCTCAATCTATCGAGCCGTTCAGGCTGCAGAGCGTTTCAAACAATTATACATACATACATACATACTCTCGAAAAACATAACCCTCCTTCAGGCGCAGTCGGGTAAAAAAAGTCGCAGTACATGTGATGCTTTGGCCTATAAATACTTACAACACCAGAGATGTCACCACATGTCATCGCATCGCGTGAGAAAGGAAAAGGTGGTATATAGAAGGAGGTGGGGAAGAGGAGAATGGATTGCAGCAAATGAAGAGAGGTAGAGCTAGCGTTACGTAGTTACTCTCACTATAATTTTATTGTTGGTATATGATTCACGGATTATCAATATATAAGGTGTCACAAAATGACGAGGTCTCTGAATTTGGTGAGATGACTTGGTATCGACAAAATATGTATTTGTAACAAAAAAAAAATCGGGTAAAATAAAAAAAAAAAAAATATAAAAATGAAAAAAAAAACACCACCAGCGACCAGTGTCACGTGACGCGACGAGCACACGTGACGCTAGTCGCCTGTCACCCCAGCAGAAGCAGGCCGGGACGGTGGGGCGACTTTTTTTTTTCGTGCGGAAATCTCTTCGGATACCCCCCCGCCGGCCAGCGGCGGCGGTTATGTCGGGCTTGAACCGACTAAAACCGCACGCCGTCTCGGGTCTACAGACGCCGGGGTGTAAGGTTGCCCATAGAGCATATCCCTCGCACCCCGACTGACCCTGGGCCATCTCCGGATTCGAGATGGCCCCCTCGGGTTTGGGAACCACGGTGTCCCCGTCTTGCCCCGGTTTGGGGGAGGGGCGCTAGTCGCCCCACCGTCCCGGCCTGCTTCTGCTGGGCTGACAGGCGGCCTCACCTGCCACCCCCAGGCCACTAAATAAGTACCTATTCGAGTAACACATAAACTCACGCCTATATCCCCGAAAGGGTAGGCAGAGGTGCTAGCACCCACATTTCGCCAGTTTATGTTTAGGTCCCAATGTTATAGGTGGCGAGCCTATTGCCATTAACCGGGCACTTATAAACCTGCGATAAATACACACATAACTTCAAAAAGCATCGAAAAGTCATTGGTGTGTGCCATGGTGAAACCTGGCATCGAACCCGAGACGTCGTCTCAGCAGTCCATTAGCCATACCACTAGGCTACAGCGGCGAGTAAATGCGCAATAAACATAATAGTAATAATTTAAATACATAGATATAGTAACTAAGTATTGAATATAACTCACGATTCCTTTCTTGTGAAGGTCATTGAAACAAAATTATGATACAAATAATACGCAAGTTTTCACATGCTTATCCACAGTGAATTTATCAAGTTTTATTGTTTATATTTTCAGTACGGTTTGGGCACCGCCCTCCGGGTGTGAGAGGGCCGGACCATCCCCTTTCCAAAGAGATAAAAACGGAGGGATGCTGGGCCATGAAACAGTATTAAGCCTGTGAATGTATTGAACGGTAATTTCGTAACTGTTACTGGTAAAAATAAAAAATGGTGAAAATAATGTAAAATAATAATTATTGAGTTAAATTACCTGATTGGAATATTTTGTTCATATATATGTGCTAGTGACAACCATTAAAATTGGAAAAGTGAGTATAAAGTTGTGCTAAAATGTTATACCTCCTAATGTGCCTTCGAAATTGGAGCTATCTTACTGTTACCTTATCAATATGGATAACAATCTAAACATTTTAATTTGTACAAAATGTTTAAGAACATTAATGTCCTTTTTGCATAATTTATAAAATAATTTACTTAGCACTAAGATGAAAGGATGAACAAAAAAATTACTAAAAAGGGTAATGCTCTCGGTTTAAAAAGTAAGTTTTGTTAAACGTTATCTCAATGCGTAGTTCTAAGCCCCGCTTCGAGGGACTCCTATTTCTTCGTGCAATATCGCACGTAACTTAACATCTATAGTTGTCTATGACAAGGACAATTTGTCGGCCCGGAAGCTTCTATAGCCTAACACCATGCAAGTGCTGGGTTAAAGAAGCATCTGTAACTGTAAACACGCCTCTGAAATAGAACATAGGCGTTTATTAGGCGTATATATAGGAATATGATCCTGTAGTGTGCGGTTTTTCAATTTTTAGAACCATGTTTCCCGGCTTGAAAGGTCCAGCTTGATTTAATCGATGTATACTTTAACATTGCATTTCATTCTTCTTTTTCTACTTTTCTTTTCATGACCTCTGATGCAACAAGCTTGAAACGGCAATGATGATTGGTAATTTAGCCTGATAATGAAAACGGATTAGCCTATAAGACACTAGTGTGGTTCCATCAAACACTTGGATCGGGAATCTTATAGGGTCATGTTCTTACCAGTAGCAGCACCTACGTTTTATTTTGTCGTGCGAAAATCCCCTCGGAGGTTATGTCGGGCTTGAAACGATTAAAACCGCACGCTGTCTCGGGTCTTCAGACGCCGGAGCGTAAGGTGGCCCATAAGGCATTTCTCTCGCACCCCGACTGTCCCAGGGCCATCTCCGGTTTCAAGATGGCCCCCTCGGGTTTGGGAACCACGGTCCCCTCATCTTGCTACGGAAAGGGAAGGGGTAATTATCACCCCGCCGCCCGGCATGCTACTGCTGGGGTGACAGGCGGCCTCACCTGCCACCCCCAGGCTTGCGCTCATGGAGGACGGAGGTCGTTGAGCGACCTTCGGCGTCTGAGCCATCTGCGCCGTGTATGTTGTAGGCTCGTCGGGCCGGGGAAGGTCTAAATCTCTTCTAATCGCCTCCTCCGTCTCGAGCATTACTTGCTCGCAGAAGGAAGCGGTGGCGGCCCAAGCGCTCGCGCTCCGTATCATTGCCGCGATCATGTTGCCGAGCGAGAGTATCCCACCCCGATTGCTACCACGAGGTCACATTTCGGCACCTCTCACGCCGAGTACTCTGCCAGCGTGTGCCGCTGCGAGTCCTCGCTCGCTTCACAGTGATGGCACTCAGACGTTGGCCCCTTCCTGATCCGAAGCAGGTGGTCCCCGAAGCTCTCCTTACCGGAGATAACCTGCGTCAGTCGGTACGAGAGGCTTCCACGTCGCCTCTCTAGCCAATTCTCCATGATGTGTCTTACCACCGCGCCGGTAGTAGCAGCAGCTACCTAGTACTATTTTACTCTCTCTATACATTTGTGTCTTAATTTATATTTCCAACGTTTGTCCCATAAGCATTCGTATAAAATTTATATTTTATTGTTTGTACATGTCTGGCGTTGCAAAGCCACTTCTTTAAATGTATATCGGGTATGAGGTCACAAGATCCCAGGTCAGAAGCCCAAGGTCGCCTTTTATTTTTTGTTTGCCTTATTTTAACTGGTATGGGTGTTACTGCCGTCTGCCTCCTAACCCTGAGAGGAAAACCTGCGCCAAAGCCTCGTGTAGGTACCTGCTAGCAAGTATACACGCCCTACTTATTGAATATTAGGTAGCTAGAGCAAGTTTGACAAGCAAATAAACCAAAGAATAGCGCTATGGTACAAATGTACGAAAGTCTCATCCTTGATATGCTGGGAAAAGAGTTGGATAAAGAAAAAGAATTAAGACAGTTTAAGTCTAATCCAAAGATCCCAATAACTTTTCATCGAAATTACAACACAAAATTACCAATGCATTTTTACCGAAGCTAAAATACGTTTTCACTTCTCATGCTCGTAAAGTTCGACTTTAACTCGTGCGTAGACGACATAAAATCGCTTTTTAAGCTCTAGTGCATTTAGTAAATTTTTCTTAAAACTAAAAGGCTCGAAACTAAGGCTCAACAGCCAAACAGAGTCAAAATATATTGCACAATTTAATTGAGCAGTAAAATTTCGTAGAATACTGTAAGTTGTTGTTTTATTTTATTCTTGCTATAATTATTTGAATTCCGTACGTTTTCTATAATTAAATTAATGAAATCAGATAAAATAGGAGTTGATATTTGTTTAAAATTGCGCCGAAATGATTTTATGACTTGGCAGAAAACAAGTATCTAAGTCTAAATTCACATGGTGAAAAATAAAAAAAATAACATTAAAAAATAAATTGCCGGGAATTGGTTATTTTTTTATGTTCTTTCACTGTACGACGATTTTGTTGTTCAAATTGAAGTGAAAATACTCTTTTATATATATGTAATGTCATAGTTTTATTTGTTCACAACCATTTCACAACCGAAATTTTCCTCAGGCATAAATGTCCATTTTTATCCTCGACTATATAGGTCCTCGCTGCGCTCGGACCAATAAATCGCTTCGGATAAAAATGGATCGCTTTATCTCGCTTTATCGCCCTTGTTGTACAATCTACTATTACATCTAGTTACATCAATAGTATTATACAAACATTTAACAATACTTCTTACATTACTAATATTATCTTAGGTTGCCCACACGCGCACAACAATAATAAACTGATGAATTACTTACTGAAGCCAGTTTTATAACAACGCGGCAACGCCTTGCTGTTGGTACAACTTTACCACGTATTCAGCCACTTCGACTGTTTCTTTTAATACCCTTGAGATACGTATGTTTTGATTTCCGATCAAATCAAATTTACTGGCCGCAAGGGTGAAGCACTATCGATAAATAATACAACAAGCGTTCACACTTCACACTAAGCGAGCTCTTTAGGGGATAATAAATCCGTATTTATTCTTTTTACATCGCCCCCATAGTGCAACCCTTTTGGTACTTCTGGTAATCGAATCATGTCCGTTAACCGTATCGAATCGATTCGTTTGATGGTCCACAGTTTGTAAGAGGTTTCTTGAACTGCATTAGAAAAAAAGACTAAGACGTTAGAAAGGAACGAGAATAGAGCCTATTAGATTCTTGACTTCTCACTTTTCAGCAAACGCAAAATACTTATGAAAACGGAAATAATAATAAGACCTATATTTATTTTTCTACTATTGTATTAGGTCGTTACATATAAAATTGCCGTTTTTCTTGAAGAAATTGGAGGAAACCCAATTTTCAGTACTAACATTTTAGCATTTTTTTTAGGAATTACAAATCCAAATTTTATGATTTTTTTGTGTATGAATGAGACAACATTAAGCTAACAAACAGCAACTTTTATTACATTTTTGAAAAGTGACAGCTGTTAAGTAATACGAAATTTATCATCAAAATGGATAGCATTTAGGAAGTACTGTTTTTGAAGATCGAATTAATTTAACAAGCGGCCAATAAAAACAAAATTTAATACAGAGTTGTAAAATCTTGAAATCAACTTTCAAACAAAATATAAATAATGGAAATAGCTATTAAATTACAGCAATAACGAACTCATGAATTTGTAAGAAAATATCGGCAATTTCATAGATAAAGACCTATTATTATAAATTATTTATGTACTCTACTTTCTGCAGAATCAGTATGAAAAGCTGGCTGGAAACTGCCAGCGGCATGGAAGATGGTTCACTTCCATGCATGCTGGCTGAGC
This sequence comes from Cybosia mesomella, assembly GCA_946251805.1. Taxonomy (NCBI): domain Eukaryota; kingdom Metazoa; phylum Arthropoda; class Insecta; order Lepidoptera; family Erebidae; genus Cybosia; species Cybosia mesomella. The sequence goes on along the minus strand of OX276402.1, from coordinate 19,667,238 downwards.
CGCGAGAAGCACTGCTACCAATCACTGGTAGAGAAAATTTAACACCACGAAAAAGGTAATTTCAATTTAGGAACAAATACATATTAGGATGATGAATATTGCAAAAGTCAACTCTACGTTTTGTTACAAATTCTAATTAGATATGGTTAAGAAATATGAATGATTCCACGAAGTTTCTATCGAAAGGTTTTATACACTGACGGAGTCTTAAGTGCATTTCTACAATCCCACTAATATCATAAATATGAAAGTTTGGATGGATGGATGGATGGATCGACGGCCTCTGTGGGGTAGCGGTATTGCATTCGACTGCTATTACAGGGGGCGCGGGTTCGATTCCCGTTCAGTGCAAATATTTGTATGCATGAATATGTCTATTTGCATTGGTCTAGGTGTTTCTATGTAGAATATGTATGTATTTACAAAAAAAAGTATAAAAGTATGTTTATCCGCATTCTGTAACCCATAACACATGCTTAGTTAAATTTATACCCAAAGTAGGGTCTAGAAAGCGATGTGCAGAATTCGTAGAATATTTCTTATATATTTATGGATGTTTGTTTGTTACTCAATCACGCCAGAACGGCTGAACGAATCTAGCTGAAGTTTGGTACAGGGATAGATTAGTCTGGAATAGGACATAGGCTACTTTTTATCCCTGAAATAGGTTTCCATGGGAAGCGGGAAAGGGATCGAAATTCCACGCGAGTGGAGCCGCGGCTAACAGCTAGTAATATTATAAAGAGATAAGATTTATTCGTTTCGAATAACATAATAATATATTATAATATATATAATATAATAAGTATAATAATAATCGATAAACTCTGGAACTACTGAACCGATTTCAAAAATTCTTTCACCATTAGAATGCTAAATTATCATTGCGTAACATAGGCTACTTTTTATCCCGAAATTCACACGCATCAGAACTTACGCGAGTGAAACCACCCGGCGATGCTAGTATTTTATAATTCCCTAAACTAGCAGAGCATGCCTAATATTCTCACTCAAACTCAAAATGAAATAATCTTTTGTATTTGAATGCGTGCGACTCGCAATCACAAATTTTTGCAAACTATGACAAACTAAGTAATGCAATCCATCAAATCTGACAGGCCAGATTAATGGCATGTTTTAGATTTTCGTTGGCTGGCTTGTAATGATTGAATGAATGTTACATTTCTTAAGGTTTAGTGTGCATAAGTCAGACAACGCAATTTTATTTTTTGGATGTCTAAAAGAGGTTGGTGTAATTTTAAATCCAAGTTTGTGGGGTCGCAAACCTTGTCCCGCGGTCGCCATCTTGAAAATGAGGTCCAATTATTTTTACGCTATATCGGGCAAACTACGCGTAAATATGCTCGAGGTTGCTTACGCCATCTCTTAGTAACTTCTAGTTCTTGACGAAAACGAGTAAAGCACCAACGATAATTGCATTCGACAACAGGAAGCGATTTATTGAAGAATATTCAAACGAATATAGTATGATGATTTATTTATATGTGTAATTTTTTATGTGTAAATGTGACATATATACATAAGCGGTCCACCAGATGCTGTGCACCGTACGATTGACACAGGGAGGCATTAACCTACCTTTGGACATAAGCATGAGTCAAATTCAATCAATCTTACATGAACATTTGAGTGTGAGAAAGCGGTGCTCTTGATGGATCCCACACAATTTCACTGAGGCTCAAAAAACGGACAGCGTCTCTTGGTGCCATGGCACGCTTACCAGATACAACAAAGATGGTGTCAAATTTGGTGTGAGACATAGAAACAGATGAAGAAACATGGATTTATTGCTACGGTCCCAAAGTTTCAATATGAACCGAAACCAACCAAAGTGGCCCGCCTGAAAAGTGCTTCTAAACGGATGATTGCTTCTTTTTTAATAGCACTGGATACGTGGCTACTGTTGCTTTAAATAATCGTCGTTACTGTGAAATTGTGACTGGGACACAACCATTTGTTTGCCGGCAATCATTGATAAAAACATAGGTAACATAACATAACTTCACGCCGGTATCCCTGAAGGGGTAGGCAGAGGTGTATTACACACCCACGATTCGCCAGTTATGTTAAGGTCCCAATGTAATAGGGGGCGAGCCTATTGCCATCTACCGGGCACATTATTAAGCGAGCGATAATTAATATTTATTAATGCACACATAACTACGAAAAGTCAGAGGTGTGTGCCCGGGGCGACTGGGGATCGAACTCGAGACCCCGTCTCAAGTCCGTTACGTACGCCACTGGGCTATCGCCGCTTTTGATAAACTCTCTTTAGCAAATTTATATTTCGCATTTTGATCACTTCGTCAAATATTCATTTGGCAACTTTTTACTTGCTTAATTTTTATTAAGTCAAATACACATTAAGCAAATGCTTTGTTTTGTAAAAAATTATATTCCAAAAGTAAGTTCGTTCAAAAAGCATGTCTCATTAATAATTGATTATAAATAAAGTAAAATACATTAATTTCATATAAGTTACGTAGGCTAGATCGGAACTGCCAGAAAGGTGGGTTAGGTTAGGTTAGAACTGTGGCCCCAACAGAGCTGGAATTGATTTGCATAATAGCAATATAATTATTATAGAAGTTCTTACCTGTAAATTATTTGCCCAAGGTAAAACAAACACCCATGCAGCAGTGTATTTTTTTGCCATGTATGTTGCCAGCCATGCATGCCAGGGAAAAGTTTGTTGTGCCAAACCATATTTGACTACCTAAAACTTGGTAAAATGCAACTTTGCCATGTAATTATTTGTAAAACAATAAATTGCCAAAAATAGTATTGCTAACTGTAAAATTGGGAAAAGTTGTTTTTTTGTAAACATACTTTGGCATGTGACACTTTGGGGAATGTTTTTTGCCAAACATTAGTAAACCAGTAAAAAGGTACTTATACTTCATGTAACTACTATTCACACTCAAAAAGATAACTCGTCCTTTTTATGCTTCTTTTTTCTCTTACTTTAATGACATAATTTAATTAAGGTATTAAATGAAATATATGCTATATACATATGTCTAAATTGAGATATTTATTATTTTCTTAGGGACAGAACACTTGAGCCGTGCGCAATATCAGAAGAAGCATATCTGTCCAGCGGCACCGGTTCTCCGTGCGCCGGACTCTCCCGCGAAGAACGCCGCAGAAGACGGAGAGCAACTCTCAAATATCGCACAGCTCACGCTACCAGAGAGAGGATTCGCGTTGAAGCCTTTAACGCAGCATTCGGATCTCTCAGAAGGCTACTTCCAACTCTTCCACCAGATAAAAAGCTTTCGAAAATCGAAATACTTCGTTTAGCTATTTGTTACATCGCCTATCTCAATCACGTCTTAGATGCATAGTCACTGTTTCCTTATCGTTATTATTGATTTTCTCGTTATCATTAATCTATCCGACATATTATTTTGCGTACATCGAAACGAAGTCGCTTAAAATAATATGATTAATTTAAAAAATTCTAGTCAAAAAAGGTACTTTTATTAATATAATAATTCTTAGGTACCAACAGCCGTACGTGAAACACAGGCCAATCTATTTGGCATTGATGCATAAGTATATTACTTTCGTATGTATCTCAACTGATCTCAATGTACACAAGTCGTTAAAATAAGTAAGCCTAACCGCTGATGACTGGCTCGCTGTTTAAATGGATGTAGTGTACTTATTACCCAATAAATGAACAAATAGGAAATTCTATAAGGCGTCCTCGAAGCAATTACACGATCATCACAAGCTAGAATACAAATATTTTACTCGTATGGAATCACAATCAAATACGCTGATATCGAATATGTGCCCTCATTCGGGTTTCGTAGGTAGAGTCATTTGGTATCACGCAATAATCTTATCGCTGATTCACACGATGATCGCTCAATAGCTTTGTATTGGGATGATCCCTTGACTTTAGGATTTCCCTCAAATCTATTGAATCAACTTTCTTACTAACATTAGCGTGAGCGTTATTTTACAGCCAAAGGATAAGTTAAAACCGCGTTTTAATTAGGAATCGGAGACCGCGCTTTACCTAATTCCTTCCTACCTTAATAAAATTTCGTAAAATCGTCCGGTTTATCAGTCTCTAAGACCTCCTCGGTAATGGTATTTCTCTTTACTTAATTTACATTAACATTCTAGGTTCAAATTAACAGTATTCACGTTAACGCCTCCAGTTAATATACGACCGAGACTTAACAAGCTAAGACCCGCGTCTAAACTTATCATATTGCTTTTTTAATCAATAAATGATTATGATTGAAAGAGAGGATCACAAATTATTGTGATCATTAATGGCACATTTACATCTTCATGTTTGGCGATATTCTTAAGAGCAATTATTCTTCATTGCTTTTTACAAAGACCAATAATTCATAATTTTCTGCCTTTTATATTCTATAAGTGGATGCTGTCACTGCATCATACTTTATTACCTATCTATACAATCCAATAGTAACGAGGAATTTTTCAAAAAATAACTGTAATGTGTTCTAGGAGCAATACAGATTCCAAAAATATGTTCTTAGATTTTTTTTCTGTTTGTCTGTTACTCTATATAACTAAACAGACAGAGTACGTCAGTATCAATGTTCGATCATCACATGAAAATCATTTAACAGATCTGATCATCTGATCAATCTATCAATCATCTGAAATTTTGCATGAATATTCTCCAAGAGTCTAGTCATAAGCTTGGCTATATCACGCTCTTATAGGTGCGGTATAAGCAGGTATAAGTAGAGTAAATTCGATCATAATTTTGATTCATCTTAACTTTATTACAAGGCATATAATATCTTCACGAAATTTAACAGTTCATTAGAACTCATGCCTGGGTCCATGTCCAAACTATGAATCATCACGCATAACTAAATTAGCTAAATAAGTCATAGCTGTAAAACATAAAATCAAATTTGGTGACGTGTAAAAGGCCTTTTTCCTTATATTATAAATAATGTGAAAGTTTAGAATGGAAAATCGAGACTACCAAAGGAGAAATACCTTGACCCTTGCTAACTTAACTCTCGGCGTTAGAGGGTCATACGACAGTCGCTCCCATAAAAGCCAAAACAAGTCAAATCAGGTGAAAGAGCAGGAGATTGAACCTCGGGTTCCAAAGTGCAAGCATTGGATTCAAAGAGTAAATAAATGATGAATCAAAGTTAAAGAAATTTAAATTAATTAAAATTGTCATTTACTATCATTGTCATTACGAAATGGTGAAGTAGTGCTCACAAGAAATATTTTAGCGTCATATTCCCTTTTTTGTATAGTACGTGCGGTGACGGCGCAGCGGTGAGATGTGTATGTCATGACTTGAACCGATTATAAACGCACGGTATTCCTTCGCGCCTGTCTATGTCACTGAAGAACGAGGTACACCCAGGCAGGATATGGGACCCTGGGACCCCAGCCGGCCTTGGCCACTAACATTGACTTCTCCGGTATATTGTTTGGGATTAGATACCCTACAACACGTATTCCTGATCCAGAGCCGCGTATTTCCACGCTCGCGCAATACGACACACAACTACCTGATTCTGCTAAAGGGACATTCCTTACTCTCATTTCCAGTTCTCTCCTTCACATATTACTACGTGTTCAAGGTCCCTATGAGCCTTAATACACTCAGGTATCTTTGAAAGCTACCCCTTCTTGTATATCGTATATCTAATTTAAAGCACCTGTACATTTAAACAACATTAAATTTGATTCAATTAAATTTTTCGGTCCAATTGTTGATTTTCATACATTTTTGGTCAAAAAATAAAAAAATCCAGAGCTCAGAAAAATGGGTAAACATTACAATTTAGAACATAAAGAATAAGATCCCATCTCAATCACATAAGTCCATTCACCGTAACAGAAGTCCGAGGTCGACACTAATTGTATTCGGACGATTGTCTGACAGCTTTAGCTGGTAGTGAAAATATTCAAATTGTATTTAATTTAATTTTCGATAGTGTGTTACTTACATATTCTAACACGTACTGCTTTACTGACTATACGTACAGTCGCCTCATTCCAAGTTACCGAGCACCTTAGCTCTGAAACTTAACATTAATAAACAACATTGAAAAATGTTTCAAACATGTCCTCTGAAGATTACAAAAATAATTATAAATTAATTAGTTACTGATTTATTTCAATGTTAAGTCCGTCTGTAAATTTGTGAGTGTTCAGTAACTTCTGAGGGCGACTGTACCTGTACCTAACACATAATTTCTGACATAAATCTATTCTAAAATATTGTTATGTTGTTAATAATATTACTACTGTTTTTGCTACGTGTGAAACCACCAACGTGTGTACCAATGCACCATGCAACTACATAAGTAACAGTTCGTGTAGTTTTTTTATTATAATTTGTACTAATTTTTGGTGTAAGTGAGGTTTTGAAATGAAACAAAAGTGTAGTATTCAATTTATTTACTTAATTATATTTTTAAATTATTCTAGTTACAAGTCGAAGTAATATTATCTAATCCATACCTATCAGTAATTCTAGTACATAATTAACTTAACCAGATGTATTTAATTTTTCGCCATACATTTCCACTTGCCATTCCTCCTTTACTGTAAGAGTAAGATGTGGTGAAGATAGATTCATATTATCAGTAATCATTAACAAATATATACAAACACATCATTTCTTTTTTATAAACAAAAATTCTAAGTAACTTAATAATACAGGGAAGAATATCATTCCATGTAAAACCCCTAAAATAACTAAACTGAAGAACATTCTGAAGAAAAATATTTCAATTATTTCAGTATATGAGAATGCTAAAACTATGATAGGAATGTTCGTAAAGGTTATACCAGTTATTATTGTAGACCCTACTGCCTGAATAGCATCTTCCACTTTTTCTCCTGGAGGACGAGTGCTAGTAGCAAAAGCATAAGCAATATGAGTACAGAATTCTACAGCTATACCGATTGACACAATTAAATTAACGAGGGATACAGCGTTAAGAGGAATACTCCAAATGTACATCACACCCATCATATTCACGACGACCAGTAAGGTAGTAAAAATTACAGCAAATGTAGTTAACAAATTCAACCCAGAAGCTAAAAGTTTAAAAACAACCGCACCGATCAGACAATACCCGATAGAAGCAAACGTGTCACCCCACATCGTCAAATACTGCTCATAAAACACGTAGAAGACTGAGTAAGGAAATACTTCAATGTTGGCATTAGTATGTTTCAAAATGGCCGCACTTATATTGGCACTAACCTCGTAACCATATTTTACGGCATTAATATAGTCTCGTGAAGTGCCTAAAGTTGTATGATAAGCCATAAAATTGGTATCAAATACAGTAGCTCGGCCTTCAGAATCTAATTCATAGTTAACAGCACTACCGTAGCTGGCTAACCCGGCTCGGCTACAAAGATCTGAGGGTCGATCTTCTAAAAAGAATGGTATGTACTTCTCAAAAGCTGCCTTACTTGGTCTCAAACCATTATGAAAGCCGTCATACCGTTCAATTTCACAGAATGCACATTCAACCGAAGTATCTGTACTCTGACAAAATCCTCCATCTGTGGTATTATATTTACAACAAGAACCTTGCAAAGCGGTCCAGTCTATGAAATCGTCAATCCAAGAATTAGAACTCCTAGCGATGTATGTAACATTACTGTGTCGCGCTGCCAAAAATATTTGGGTGAATAAAGAATCGTCGTTACACATTTGTGCACCGCAAATTACATTTTGATGTATAGGATCTGTGAAATTTAAACCACCTTTGAGTATAAAATATACTGGTGGTCCAATTTTCATCAAATTATTCACTGCTTGTAAATAAGAATAAACATAAGAATCTTTAGGTAGTGCTAATTCTTGATCCAATCCGATTTCAATTTGTGGTGTTAAAGCTATACTAAAAGAAACCATAACCATAAACAAAAGTGCAACTATAATTTTTACACGCCAATCAAGGAGGATCTTTGAATACGGTTCCATTAATCTTTTAGTTACACCCTTGTGAGGTTTTTCAGAGAGCAATGGATTTTCGTCATCCAATATCTTCTTTTGAACACAGAAGATCACATCATATCTATGTTGTGAAGCTCGTTTGTAATCAATTGATAGTATCGCCACCATGGTAGTTATTTGAAAAACGAAAAGGTAGCCTAAAGAAATAGACGCAAATATAGCAAATGTTACAACGGCAGGGAAATTGGCCAGACTACCAATAGCAAAACAAGTTATTTGCGTGACAGACGATACAAATATAGAGGGACCTATTTTTCTGAACATTTTTTCGAAAACCAATTTCCTTTTATCATCAAAACATAAATTCTCGTTGTATTCACTATACGACTTCAGTTCACTTTGTATATCATCCAATGTATTGACCATTAGGAAGACATTATCAATACCAATAGATAAAACAAAAAATGGTATTACATTAATAGCCAACAATGTAATTGTTACACCAGCATAGCCCAATGTACCAATAGCACAAACAATAGCAGCAATAACTACCAAAATACTGCCCAAAGCCACCAGTATTTTACTATCTAATAAACAAGTTTTACATGATTTAATATTTCCCAAAGAAACAGTGACATATACGAACATGAGAACATAACTTATGGCAATTGGTACAGCTTCTGCAACAGACACTCGTCGAATTTCATCTTCAATAGACCGTTCAGTGCCAAAAGATACAGTGACATAATCAGGCTTCGAGTTTTCACTGTAATCATGTAATAAGTCGATAAAACTTTGTTCAAATTCCAGAACAGGCTCAAGGTCCTGTTCTAAATTGAAATTTGATATTGGAAAATTAATAAGCAGAGTATTAGCACTCAAAATATTATCCTCTTCATATCCTCCGAATGTTATCTCTGGTTCAGAACCACCACCCCATGATGCTAAACAATTTAAACCATAATGGTTGTTTAAACAACTTTGAATCGTATTGAGATAAGTAGAGTTATCTAGATTGTTCCTTTCAACACCCAAGTAAACTGATACAGACATAGAAACACATTCATCTAATCTCTGTTCGGCACCGCGAGATCTAGTGGGAGCATAACAAACTTGTTCTAAAGTTACTCCTCCATTGTCTCGTCCTATATTTAATATTGCATCTTCTAGCTTAATTAATTCTTCTACAGACTCAAATCTAAAGGCTGGTCCATAAGTAACGTTACCAACTTCGAAAGAATCCAAATCAAATGTTAAGAAAACCTGAGCGGCGCGATAAAAAGGACCAAACCTGGTATTAAAATAGTTAAGTTCCGCACGACTGCGCGAATCTGGGGCTGACCATAACTCTAAAGGCTTTGCCGTAATTTGTAAGGATAGGATACCTCCTGACATACAGAATACAAGCCAACTAGTTAACAGTAACATTAATAGAGGATTACTTGCGGATATCCCACCAATTTTAGAGAAAACATCTTGGAAAAATATGACAATAGCATTTTGATTTGAATCCAACTTATAATTAGGGGGCTTTGAACTAGTATTTCTATTGGAATACCAATACTCCCAAATGCATATTGTTATAAATACTATTGAACTTAACCCAAAGAACGTTATCGCTACAGCGAATCCAATACAGTTTATTTTTGCAATTGTACACACTTCGGGATCCACAGGTTCGTTGCCTGTTGGACATGATACTACACAATCCACACAACTGCAGTTCACATCGGTACCGAATGTTTCATTGCAGGACAAAGCACGTTGACTCATGGAATCATTTGCTGTCGGCCACCTCAAAAAGTCAACATGTACTGGCGCTAAAGGGTTATTTGCAGTATCTCCAGTGAATCCAAACCAAGCATCTGCATCACACACTACTGCGGACCCACACATCATGTATATAGCGGGCATACCGGTTTGAGGCATAATAACACCAGCACACGATGCGTGAGCATTTATCATAAAGTCGTGATGAAGTCTGTAGGTTATTTCGTTGACGTATTGAACATTATTCTGGGTCGTCTCCGTTATTACATCAACGAACCGTGACTGATCTGGAGAACAGTTCATTTCGCAGATTTGCCTTGCGAAATTCCTGAAGCAGGCTGGACAGCGGTTTAAAATACCTTCAGCAATTGCCAAGGAAGCTGACATTGATTGTAATTGTTCCAATGCACAACAAGTTTTTATTTCACTATCTTCTAGTCTGTTACCTTCGGAGTCCAGAGCCAAGGTTGGGCATCTGAGGCTAAGGAGGTCTATGGCAAGTCTTGCATCTTCATCCGGTAAGCCTTCTATTAAGGGCGGAGCTTCTATGTTTGTGGGACATGGTTTGTCAAATCCTCCGACAACAGCGCAATAACCACGCATTCGACACCGCGCTAGTACACCACACCACAGAGTCATAAATAATAACAATATGCCACATAACTTCATTTTGATTAATTTTTACTTTTATTAATAGATTTTCATGTTTGTGGTCTTCAGACACACGATAGGTTACACCGACGATACCTTAATGAACCATTACAGTTGCGATTGAAATTAATCTAACTCCGAAAAGAACTGATAACTAACAGTATTATCAAAATTAACGCAGGTGTGAGATAATAGTATCAGTGATTGCAACAGTGTAGGTTTACTTTGAAAATAATATTTTATTCTGCAGACGGCAATAAAATAAAATCGGATGAAATAGGTACGCAGGTGTGGGTAGTTCCTGCTTCTCCCTGGGGAATGCCCTCCCCTGACTTATGTCACAGCTGCCCTCGGCTCAGGCACGTCTATCGAAGTTGCTATACATTTATTATGAGTCAATAACTTGCGGAAATCGACGACAACATTTCACGTACTAATTATGTCTCACTAACATATTTGCGTACTTATTAATAGTAATAAAAGGAAGGAGGGATTTCAACATCGATGAGCGCTAGTGTGACGCCCCCGGTATTGCACACGTCAATAGGCCACGGCAACCGCTTCCCATGAGATGGACCGTGTGCTTGTCTGTCGCCTATCTTATATTAAAAAAAACTATATCAAAGCCTGGGCCACAAAGCTTACCTATATAGTTAAATACATGGCATTAACATTATTTTAGGTAGATTTCGATGAAATCGATCTACCTATTGGTTTCTTGACTACTGTCGCATTTTAAAAATATTTCTTCATAGGAGGTCTAGTTATGACCCCCTGAGTCCGACATGACCACTGGTCAAAAAGTTTATATATATCTATATATATAAAAGAAAGTCGTGTTAGTTACACTATTTATAACTCAAGAACGGCTGAACCGATTTAGCTGAAAATTCGTGGGGAGGTAGCTTAGAACCAGGAGAAGGACATAGGACTTTTTATAAATAAAAAAAAAACGTAAACATTGTCTGGGAAGCAGCAATTGAACAATTTCTATCCATTTTGGATTACAGGTAAAAGTAATAAAAAGATCCGGCTGACCGTAATGACGTACATGTCATTACATCTTGCGCATATTCATCCATATGTCGCGGACTACCTTTGTACGTCGCAGCAGCCACATTGTTAGAAGGATGCCGTACGGCTCATTCAGCATTAAAATTGGGTTAAACCGTTAACTCTTCAAACTATTGAAGAACCAACATGTAATATTGCAAATCACTCCGCAATGGCCAAAGTTATCAGCATCGAAAATCATCATCTGGGACGAATGCACAATGGCGCTGATCTGCGCAATAACTTGAGATGTTTTGGAGGTGCAATGATTTTACTGTCTGGAGGTTTCCGCTAAACACTACCAGTAACTCCAACATCAACTGCTGCAGACGAAATAAATGCTTGCCTCAAATCATCGAATCTATGGCACTATGTAAAGAAACTTCAGCTGACAACAAACATGAGAGTTGCATTACTGACTATCGGTAATGGTTGAGTACCTGTCGACCAATCGAGCGGATTGATTTCATTTCCTCAGAATTTCTGTAACTTTGTCTCATCAAAAGAACGAACTCATCAACAAAGTATTCCCAAACATCATTACTAACCACAAAAATAATGACTGGTTGAGTGAGCGAGCAATTTTGGCGACTAAGAATAAAGATGTAAATGACTTAAACTTCATAATTCAGAATGAGATAATTGGTATACTGCATACTTTCAAATCAATTGACTGTGTAACAATTGAAAATGAGGCCACCAACTATCCAATTTTTAAACTACTTGGATGTACCGGGCTTACCACCCCACAATTTACGATTAAAAAGGTTGCCTCCGTAGTAGTCATGCTTCGAAACATAAACCAACCAAAACTGTGCAACGGAACGCGTTTGGTGGTAAGGAAATTGATGAACAATGTGATTTACGCGACGATACTCAAAGGAAAATTCGAAGGTGAGGAAGTTCTCATCCAAGGATCCCGATGATCCCAACCGACATGCCGTTTGAGTTTAAACGACTTCAATTTCCGATCCGTCTTGCATTCGCCATGACCATCAACAAATCACAAGGCCAATCCTTAAAAGTTTGTGGCCTGAATCTAGAAAATCCATGTTATTCCCATGGTCAATTATATGTGGTAAGTTCACGGGTCGGAAGACCATCTGTGTTATTTGTTCTTGCACCTGATAATAAAACGAAAAATGTCGTGTATCACAAGGTGCTTCACTAAAGAGTGGAACCCATGCACTAAAATACATGGCGAATAAAAAGTACTTAAAATACTTCCTTTTTTAATTTACATTAATTATCCAAATAAAACATTGACCTTGATAAATTCAAAAGTCTGCTCATTTATTGCCTCTAAGGCGGAACAAAGTTCGTTGGGTCAGCTAGTATATATATATATGTATGTATGGTTCCACTTCCCAAAATTTGCGGCACTCTCACGGTCGCATTTTTGCCCCGATCGCTTTCAAACTGCGGTCAAAAATTACTTGGGTGTAAACTTAGTTCAAGTTCGTGAACGGGTGGAATCCGGCCTAAGGGGACGGTAGGGCCTCACTTTTTGTGAAATCAGTTTTTCCTCAAAATTTTACGTTCCATGAAAGATATTCGAACCGTTGTAATTTTATCCCATAGTATACATGAATACCAACAACTTTTAATAATAAACCTATAAGATTAAAACTTTAACTAAAAGTGGAGGGGGGAAAAACCAAAATTTTTCGGGAAAAAAATCATAACTTCTAACCGGTGAACATTATTGCCGTCGCAAACATTTTTAATCGATAGGCCATTTTTAAGTCTAAAATAAATGGCTGAAAAGTTTTTCGCTAAAAGTTACCGTTTTCAAGAAAAAAAAATTAAACATGTTAACTTCACGAAATATTGTTTAAAGTCCGTAGTTCTCTATATAAAATAATATTAATTGCTTCACGAAATCTACCTGTGCGTTCCCCCTACGGGAACAGATTTTTTAAAATATTCATGCATATACTTACGCCTTTATCCATCCAGGGCAAGCAGAGACATCAGCCTGCCATTTGCTTCGCCTTCGATTTATACTTACTTATCACATTTCTGTGCCTCGACAAAACCTTAGCACCAATTTATTACGATATAATCGTAGTTTTCAAAAAAAGTCCAGCGCCATTAATTAGGTACCTACGAAACCGGAGATGGCCCTGGGTAGCCGGGGTACGAGGGAAATGCCTTCTGAAGACCCGAGACGGCGTGCGGTTTTAGTTGGTTCAAGTCCGACATGTCCGACGGGGCGACGTATTCGAAGGGATTTTAGCATGAAAAAACAGGTAGGTAGGTCATTCTGTGCCGCAGGTTAGCGTATGAGGTACCACCACGGCATTATTCCTCTAAATCTAAACTAAACAGCCTAAACAATGTTTTCTAATACAATTTTTTAAGCTGTGCTTTAAAAACTATGTTTATTTCGTACTCGTACTATATGTAAGTACGTAAACTACGCAATACACAGTTATTAAGTGAGCATACTGCCAAGATAGTACAATAATTCAGTGTCTAATGTGATATACTGAACAGAAACGTGAATATCATCAGTTGATCTTTGTACGTACGTAACCAAAATTTTCCAAAGAAAGCTATACTTTGTTATGATTCCATATAACATAGCAATCTGTTAGATTAACCGAAAATACGAGTAATTCCTTTACAACAATAAGGTGTAAGTATCTAGATGTCGACAAGTCGCGTGCATTAGATTGATGACTAACGAATTGATGTCTGGGGAAATCAGACGTTAGGACGATAGGCGTGAAACGACGGTAATTTTGATGTAATTGATACTCGGGAGGCGAGGGGAGTCTCCCAAAGTTACGGTTAGTTCTCACAGATAATACGTGCATAGTAATCCAGTTTGTTATCTGTACGGAATGAAATTGAATTAATTTAAATAATTCTTCTAATGCAACCACATGTTCTAACGAGAATGATCGACGATGAATGATATAAAATAAATAAATAAATATTGTAGGACAAAGTACACAACGCCATCTAGACTCAAACGAAGCAGAGCTTGTCATATGGGTTCTAGAATGCGGATAAACATACTTAAATACTTTTTTTGTAGATAAATACATATTATACATAGAAACACCCAGACTAATGCAAATATACATATTTGCACGGAGCGGGAATCGAATCCGCAACCTCTGATATAGCCGAATGCACTACCGCTACACCAAAGAGGTCTTCGTGAAATTAGATCAGATAATCATAATCATAAATTATGTGTTACTCAATTTGAGTTTATTATTGAGTACCTTTTTTTTTCGTGTGGAAATCCCCTCGAATACCCCCCCCCCCCCCGCCGGGCAGCGTGGGCGGTTATGTCGGGCGTGAACCGACTAAAACCGCACGCCGTCTCGGATCTTTAGACGCTGGGGTGTAAGGTTGCCCATACAGCATATCCCGAAAACCCCGACTGACCCTGGGCCATTTCCGGTTTCGAGATGGCCACCTTATTATTGAGTAGGTACCTACAACGAAAAAAAAAATAAAAAAGGTACCTACTACGAAAACTGTTATTAGGGCCCACCAAGATCTTCGGGCTCCAAGTCAACTACACCTGCAAGGGTACACCTGCCGATTGACGGACGAGGTTTTGAATTTTTGATGCAGGCTTTCCTCTCGGGGTTGGGAGTTCAGACGAAAGTCACTCACATAAAAGCCGCATAAGTTTAAGTAAAAATTAGAAGCAGGATAGGATGAGTAATCTTTCTGATTTTTGTTGCAACATCACTGTACTAAGATAAAAAAAATCTGTTGAATAAATAAATTAAAAAAGCAGTTCTCCGTCTCCACGGAGACAGCCTCGAATGCTACTGGAAACAACGTCAAGATAATGATGATGACTTACAAGAATAATGGCAGGTAGTACCTTTTTTTTTCGTACGGAAATCCCTATGTTTTTTAGTGTTCATTAGGAGGTAAAGGTGTACTGCGTGAACTTGGGTACATCTATTATATGAAAAGATCTGAACCATCCATACCATGAGAATAAATGGGTAGGTACATTGGGTACCGGGGTGCGACTGGTTGGATCACCTCCAAGTTTGGTGCACCCTGGGCAACGTGGGCGATGACGCATCATTGATTGCTCCTCTGGAGTAGCTGGCGTCAACGTCAACGGCCAAGAGTCTGACTAATCGGCCCTTTACAGGGCCAGCTGACCCCATTGCACGAGGGGGTCGGGGCATGGCGGGCCTGCAAGGCCCGCGGGGGTGGGGGCCGCTCCAGGTACCCCTCTGCTGTTATCAGAGGGGACACTGCGAATTGCCCAGGGTCAGTCGGAGTGCGAGGGATATGCTCTATGGGTAACCTTACACCCCGGCGTCTGTAGTCCGAGACGGCGTGCGGTTTTAGTCGGTTCAAGCCCGACATAACCGCCCCTGCTGGCTGGCGGAGCGGTATCCGAAGGGATTTCCGCACAAAAAAAAATGGTACATTTACCTTTAAATATTATTCTTATAAAATAGTGTATCGGGCTTTGTACCTTGAATGACTTTATTCGTATGAGTCTATGTGTCCTTTGCACCTGATTTCGTAAGGAGTAACTAACAGATTAATATTCCAATCCGCCACCTAAATCTTTACTGTTGATACTTGATAAACAAGTAACACCTGCGTTATCTATGTTATAAAATAGTACCTACTATTATTAATGGGAATTACAAAAATGGACAGATATTTAAATCATCATAATTCTAAGCAGTTATTTAAAATTACTATAGTTTGGTATGAATATTATTTTTAGAAAAATCCATTTAAATTTGATATTATTTCCCAGATTGTATTGAAATATATTATAAGCAAAATAATAACAATAAACATATTTTTTCAAGCTTTTGTTCAAATATTCAGTTGTAATTTAAACGAAAGAAAATATTTTATGCGAGGGTTGCAGTTGTACTGATTTCAAACGCTAATAGTGCAAATTGAAAACAGAGAAATCACTTGCGCGATACGTCCTTATGAAATCAGCACATTCCATGCACAAAATTATTATTTTTGTTTTAGTACAATTGAATATTTGAATAAAAGCTTGTAAAGATTTAGATCGGAAAAAGAGAACATCTAGGACGGGACTTGAACCCGCGACCAGTCCCTTACAGGAGGAATGCTCTGACCAACTGAGCCCTGGATGTTCCCTTTTACTAAATCTAATTGAAAGTTTCTACGACCACCAACCGTCTATATCTTCATACCCTGGATGTCATGTAGTATCAGAGTATTTGCCAAGACAAAACAAATGATCTTGTTTCAGGAGTGTTCAGGAGTTCCTATGGACACCTTCCGACTACATCATCAGAACAACTTCATAGTACTAAATACTATCGCTTTGTCAACAAATTTGAGTACATTCCTATATCAGGAAGTATTTCTAATACTTCTAATTGGTCTTCCAAGTTTAACATATTATTACCCGTCAGATTATAAGCTGTCGAAATATTGTCAACATATTATATCTCACGTTTTACAACTAAAAAGAAAATCTGGCTGTTTGCGACAGTTAGTCAAGTCATTAAATACATTTGGAAATGCAAAAAAGAACTATTGCACCACTGGCACCAAACTGGCACAGATAAGATAAGGCATCCATACTGGTACTATACTATTACAAGCCAATTTCAGAAGATTATGCTAGATGTCGCTGTAATGATGACGTCATTTTCTAAAATGCGGTGTTAAGATTCTCCGTTATTTGGTTGGGTCGGCTCGACTGACTAAGATTAATAACTCTGGTTTCCCTTCATAACGCATAAATCTTTCGCCTTTTACTAAAGATTTCCGTGGAGGGGAACACTCAAATGAGTCTTTAAATATTTTTGAATGTCTCACTTCGGTGAGCCAAAATTAGCCATTTATATTTATATGTTATACTATCTGGGGTCCTCCCCATGGCCAAAACGAAAAATCAAATCTAGTCTAATTGAAAAAAGCCGAACAAAAGCGGTCAGTGATATCGCGAACAAAGACAAACGGACAGTAAAGAATTCCAAAAAAAAAATGTGTTCAGTCAGAATCGTTAATTGAACATAACTCAACCTATTTTTTTAAATCTCCAATGTACTGATACAACTAATTTAGAATAGTATAGAAACCTACGTTCCCTGGGTAATCTGTGTGTGTAGATACACTAGGTATTTATCGAATGTTATATATAACCTTATCGTGTGGTTAAACAATAAACAAGATTTTCTTGAAAAATATACATCAATTACTTCGCTCAAAAACCAATTTTGAAATCAAAATGATCAGCTATTTTTGACGCTGACTAAATCGTTTTGCATTTGAGTCCACGAGATAATAAGTTTCCAGCGGGTCCCGTACGTAGTTTCGAATGACGTTGCAGCGATAGGTCATTGTGGCGAAAAACTTTTAGCGTGGTACGCTGGAGCGAAAAGTCATTGAAGCGAATTCCACCAGGGCGAATGACACCGCAGCGACAAACAAACATTGTACTATACAGTACGACTGATTTACGGTTATGTTCATGACCTTTTTCGTTTTCGATTCGTTTCTGGCACTTCGCCGGCTGCTACCGCGGCACGCTCGCTTCGCTTGCTCGGCTCGTGCATTGTGTGGTCACAATTCTAACCTAACCTAACCTAACCCTATTACACTGTATAGTACAATGTTTGTTTGTCGCTGCGGTGTCATTTGCCCTGGTGGAATTCGCTTCAATGACTTTTGCTCCAGCGTACCACGCTAAAAGTTTTTCGCCACAATGACCTATCGCTGCAACGTCATTCGAAACTACGAACGGGACCGGTTTCCAGCATAGTGCTAAGTTAACAAGTAAGTACCTAAAATATGCCTACCCATTTAAAAAAACGCTTTGCTGGGTTTGGGGTAGTTGGGTAGCATCATGCACAAAGCACAAAGATCATTTCTCTAATAACTAAAAAAATATGAGCGTGACAACTTTAAAAACTATATCACAGCAAAATACTTATTTACAGAAACTACGGAACTAATTATTTATAAATTCAAATTACAAAACTTAGGTATTTTCTGAGGTTCGGGGTGGGAGTCCTCTCGCTCGGCAGCATGATTGCGGCAATGGTGCGGAGCGCGAGCGCGTGGGCCGCCGCCGCCTCCTTCTGCGAGCATGTAATGCTCGCGAAGGAGGTGGCGGAGCGCGCCCGGGAGAGACTTAGAACTCTCCCGGTCCGCCGAGCCCGCAACTTGCTCGCCGCGCGTCGCAGGCAACTCAGGCGCCGGAGGTCGCTTAACGACCTCCGTCCTCCATGAGCGCAGGCCTGGGGGTGGCGGGTGAGGCCACCTGTCACCCCAGCAGAAGCAGGCCGGGACGGTGGGGCGACTAGCGCCCCTCCCCCAAACCGGGGCAAGACGGGGACACCGTGGTTCCCAAACCCGAGGGGGCCATCTCGAAACCGGAGATGGCCCAGGGTCAGTCGGGGTGCGAGGGATATGCTCTATGGGCAACCTTACACCCCGGCGTCTGTAGACCCGAGACGGCGTGCGGTTTTAGTCGGTTCAAGCCCGACATAACCGCCCCCGCTGGCACGCGGGGGGGTATCCGAAGGGATTTCCGCACGAAAAAAAAAAAAAAAAAGGTATTTTCTGAGGCGCCGGAGGTCGCTTAACGACCTCCGTCCTCCATGAGCGCAGGCCTGGGGGTGGCGGGTGAGGCCACCCGTCACCCCAGCAGAAGCAGGCCGGGACGGTGGGGCGACTAGCGCCCCTCCCCCAAACCGGGGCAAGACGGGGACACCGTGGTTCCCAAACCCGAGGGGGCCATCTCGAAACCGGAGATGGCCCAGGGTCAGTCGGGGTGCCAGGGATATGCTCTATGGGCAACCTTACACCCCGGCGTCTGTAGACCCGAGACGGCGTGCGGTTTTAGTCGGTTCAAGCCCGACAAAACCGCCCCCGCTGGCACGCGGGGGGGTATCCGAAGGGATTTCCGCACGATAAAAAAAAAAAAAGGTACTTTAATTGACGGGGCAAAGCCAGGGCGCTCAGCTAGTATATTAAAGTAGATTACAATTTGATTCGATTGATCTGCCATCTAGCCCATTTTACATGAATAATTTATAAAATAAGCATAGTTACAACTGCTTGTGCTGCCATCTATTATTAAATAGCAAAACTAATTCAGTCTATTTTTTCTTCTGAGCGCTAGATGGCCTTAAAGTGAGACATGAAATATTGCGTAGGCCTAAAATAATTAAATTTCTCATTATTTTCGTAACGTAATCATTTACGTACCATAGAAAATATCGTTATACTGCTGTTATTAGACACAGTGTCACGATTTAGCCATCGTGTGTATTATTAATTTGTACGCATTTATTTCATGCCAGAAGCCCGCAAGCTGGGTCATCTTACAGAATACCTACCTAGTTCTAAGTATGATCGGCACTTCAATTTTGTAACATTGTCACGCTTACGCCCGATAAAAGTTTGTTTTTCTTCAACGGTATAGTTATAGAAACAGATAGTATAAGTAGCTAGGTAGAGCCCGGATCTCTAGCAATGAACTCTATCAACCTACATAGACATATTCACGGGCGCGATGGGATAAACAAAAGCTGTGCCAAAATATGACGTTATGCCATTTCGGGACGTCACAAGACGCATATACGTGTACTAAATATACCATAAATCTAGACATATAGCAGTACCTATACAAAATTATCAACGTAATTAGGTAGGTATGATTGAAAGCCATTAAGCGGAATGATAATAGCAATGATTAAAATGAATTTATTATGTATCTAGATAGCTAGGTACTTATTAACTGAAAAATTCTTCCTAGGTCTACAATCTACATTATTCAATGGTTAAATAAGTAATTAGGTACCCACTCTTTTTTATGAGCACATATTTTTTTCAGTAATTTCAGTGCTTCGGAAGCAAGTAAATAAATTATAATAAATAGTCTCGTTCCGTCGATGCCTGTGACGCTCAATGTCGCAAATAGATCCTACCTTCTGGGTATTTTGACAATTATATACTAACATAACAAAATTGTTGCTAAACTTCCGATTAGAAGTTACTAAACATGTAGATAAATTTTCATAGCATTGCATCTTTCGTTCGCAGACATTGGAAATATTCCATGATGTAGCGGTATTGTAACGTGGCGTGATTACTTTTACTTTTGAGCTCCTACAGCTGTGTGTTCAAGTAAAAGAAATGAGCATGCCTAATATCATTTAAAGATTTTAATCAAGCTGCATGAAAGGAGTTTATAGAATACAAACACAATTTATAGAACACAAATACAAATTCAATATTTGTTAGGTGTGAACTACGTTTTATGAGGCCAACGGTATCATTAAGGGTGTTTTATTTGTAAATTTATCGCCTAATTTATACAAATGTCCCATTTCCTATTTTGCAATAAGGTATTTAGGTATACCTAATAGCAAAATATGAATTGGGACATTTGACAGTTGCGCTTTACAATAAAGTTACATTTTCCTGTTACACAAATAATGAAATTGGGATTTCTAAATAGAATACGTATGACAATTATATGTATCTGTAGGATTATATAGAACTTAGATATCCATTGAAGGATAAATCTGTAGATATGAAGACATCATACAACTCTTAACTTAACTAATCAGTGGAAATTTTTTATTCTCACTGCTGCAAACATTATGAATTATACCACATAGGTATATTATATTGATTCAGCAATTCATAAAATACCTATGCCTATATAGTAGGCAGTAATTTACGTATTGATATACCCTTATCTACCAATTAATCGCGATAGTAAAGGAATACACATATATGTATAACCCTACCCTGCTCAGACATATCGTCAAAAGACAGAAACATTTTGTGCATAAAAACATAAAAAAAAGAAAGCGCCTTCGTGGTCTCATTAATGCACTCATGATGACACATTTATGGTTTATTTATTTTCAATGCTATCTGTTTTATCAGTCATTAACCTCCACAGCACGTGTTCGTAGTAACTATAGTATTTTGTTGGATTTGAAGCTGTAGCTCTGCATCAAGAAAACAAATTTTGCTTCATTCAAGCTCTAGAGAAAGACAGGTAACAGAAATCATTTGGCCGACGACCGAGAAGTATACATAGCACAGAGCTATTCGTAAAATAGAACGATAAGTTGTCCGAAGTGAAAGAGACAGGCTTATAAGCGCTGCTATATGATGAAGCAGTACGAACGAGTTAGGTCACAGCGCCTGCGTTGATTTCGTGCGAATGAAAAGTAAATATATTAAAAGAGCTGTGTTAGAGCAGTACATTCGAAGGTTACATGATTGTCGTGGAAATTTCCACTGCAAACAATTGAAACTTAAACGTATTGGAGGGTTAGTGATGAAATTTTTAAATATCGATGTAATAATTTCTTACACATGAAATGAATTGGTATGGCTACATTGTATATATCAGAATTACTTAAAAATAAAGAGATATAAAAACAGTATTTTTTTAAACAAAAAAAAAACAGGAACTTAATTTGTTTTTGCTTTCGAAATAACCAACTCACAACTACGTTCCGCCTGCCACCACCACGCCTTGTCATTGCACCGGCACCGGTTGCGGCCGTGTCCCTTCGGGGATAATAATCGTGAGTTTTAATCATAAGAACAAAAAAGACAATTTTCAAAAATCAATATTATAATTAATAATACTATGCCATTATTGTCATTTTACTTCACTTCAGTTTATTGGCAGTGGACTCACACCGAAGGTAACTTCTGTTTTGTAACTTTTGGCGAAATATGTTTATCTACTTGACTGCAACATCAATGATTCAAAGTCAATGCCTACTGCATACTTTTTGAGTAAATTGGTATATTATAAGTATACCTACTTATTAACTTTTTTACCGTATAGAAACTTCCGGGTATCATGATGGAGGGCTTTACAAAGCGGTTATGTAAGAGTCGAACCTACTAAAACCACATGGTATGTCGAATATCGTACCTACTATAGGGAGAGACGGCACAGCTACCGGCAGGTCTAGTCTACAATTGCTGTAACCCCATATTTAGCTCTCCTGTTGTAATGTGTCAAGTTAAACATATATATATAAATATATATATGTTTGTATATCTATATAATCTATATTTATATGTATGTATATCTATATAATCTATATAATTATATATAATCTAAATCTCGGAAACGGCTCCAAGGATTTTTAATAAAATTTAGTGTACAGGGGGTATCGGAGGCGATAAATTGCTACATTTATTTTAAAAAACGTCGTGAAATAAAAAAAATACCAGTCACGGATACCCAGATAATTTAATTAGTAAGAGAATATTAGGTTACAGTGAATTTGTTTCTATATAGGTATTTACAATTTACATACTGTATTTTTTGAAAGACGGTTAGATTATTATTTTTAGATAACGAGAGTTTAGTCTGTCTTAATTTCCGTTAAAATTACGACCACTATCTTTGGTTAACTTGCAATTTACCTTTTTAATACAATTGCCACGGACATGAACTTGAAACCAATCATTTTATGAAGCTTAAATTGTATTATCTATCTAAATAAATTATTATGTTACTACTAGTACCTTTTTTTTCGTGCTACCTATAAACAGTTTCTATTTTCTGTTACTGTCATAATTATAATAATGTAGTAAATGGTGCTTATTTTGTTATTTATTATTCATTTGGTATCTTACTCACATACTAATATATTTTCAATTGGTTACAGTTTACCACTGCGTAAAAGTAAATTCCTTTAATTTCTTTCTTATTTCAAAATTATATGTGAGAAGTTTTATCGATATCGATATCCAAATGACCTCGAAACCTGCGTCACTATTGTTAGATCCCTCGTTCGCGGTTGCTTGGTCGTCTATTCGCTGACATGCAACTCAGGCTTACTTGCATAATTATTTTAACGGTCATACAAATCGTCCGCCTAGCAATACCTATGTACAGTCTTTCTCTTTTGAACGGCATTTATTTATCAAAAGTAAATTTTGATAAATAAATGCCAATTAACAACTAACATCGGAAAATAAGAATGCTATTTTCGAATACCTTTTTAATAATGCCTAACAAAAATATATTTAAATATTTATATGTTTGGATTGGATTATAACTGATAATATACCATCACCAAATCAATGCAACATATGACATTTATATCTTCCTACCTATTATAATATAAGAACTCAAGGTCAGACGAATCATAATCGAGGTGGTATTTACCAGGGCCTATCTCCTGGCTACTTATAAAATAGTCTGTACCTATATACTTAAGCTGTATTTCACCAACATTAGAACCGTAATTAAGTTGAACTAAACTGACTAAGTAAAACATGAAATTTAGTTTACTAAGGTTTCATGTTTACTCAGTCCGAATTTTCACTGGTGAAATTCAGCCTTGGAGAGAAAAGAGGAGAAAAAAATTAAAGTGCCAAGAGTCACGCAGGCTCATTTTTTTATTTCGTTGCCTTTTATTATTAGGCCCGCTCGTTATACGCTTGCCTCCGCTCTAAATAACATAAAAACTGTCATTAAAGCATTTTTTTAAATTAAAGTAGTGCCATCATAATGAATATGTTTCGGTAAGTTCGTGACATTGAATAAATGGGTACCACTGCTATTTAACATTCACCTCATTTTATACAACAATAAATTATCCTATTACACAATTTATTACGAGATACGTTACGTAAACATGGTGCCAATAACCAACCATCAACGCACACAAGGATATTAATACTGTTCCACGTGTATAATTATAATAATTAACTATTCCGTAAATCTACCTAACAGATCATACATTCATACCAGCTTGACAAAGGTAGTGAATAACGCATGCTCAAAATAGCTGCTCTATCTTATACATTTAAACTACTGCAACTACTTAGGGACCGTCCATAACATACTGCGCGATGAATTTCATATTTATAAATAAATAATTAATAAATACTCTACGACATTCTACACAGCGCTTTCTAGACCTAAAGCAAGCATAGATTATCTAGCTTGTGTTATGGGTTACCATACTGCGGATAAGCATACTTATATACGCTTTTTTATAAATACATACATATTATACATAGAAACACCCAGACTAATGTAAATAGTCATATTCACGCATACAAATACTGAGCGGGAACCGAACCCGTGAACCCTGTCGTAGCAGTCGAATGCACTACCGCTACGCCACAGAGCCCCCCCCCCATAATTTTATTGCACAATTTCTTACAGAAATTATTCTTGAACTTAAGATGCATATTTGCAATTCAATATTCCTCTTCCAAGCGCCAATCCTGGTTTAACTTCTCTTTCCTATTTTCCCTTCTAGTTTGGTTTGTTTCGACTTTCCCAGGAGTGACTGCCGCCTGACCCCCCTGACTACTCTGACGCCTAACTACTCTGAGAGGAAAGCCTGCGCCAGAGTCATTCATCAGCAAGATCTTGGTTGAACATACCTACATAATAGTACCTTTTTTTTTCGTTAGGAATCCCCTCTGATACCCCCCCCCCCGGCAAGCGGGGGAGGTTATGTCGGACTTGAACTGAATGAAACCGCACGCTATCTCGGGTCTTAAGATGCCGGGGGTAAGACATTCCCAACAGCGGCAATTCAACATTGACTTTTTCAACAGTGAATGTTCTAATACAATAAAGTGTACATATTTACGGAATATCTCTTCTGGTTTGTACGTTCCTCTTATTATTATTTTGATAGCTTCTGCATAATCATTGCAATTAGTCATCAGTTTCATAATGTCTTTCTTTTATTCATTCGAAGCAGGCCAATATCGCGATTAAGGCAGGCTTTAGATTATATACATAGATTATTATAATTTGGTACACTTCCTTATTACTCACTACTGTTTCCTGTTATAGTTCTGCTGTTTAACGTACTTTATGGATTTACCCTATTCTTAATCGAAGCACAGGTATCTGTGTGTATAGCATTCATCGCTTCATTAACGTGTTGAGAAATAATGTGAAAAATTAGATAGTCTATACATATTGAATAAATCACTTGTACTTTTCCACAATTATTTATTTATTTGAACCTTACCGGTTTCACCTTACGGCATTATCAAAGGTCTACAATGTTTTAAACCATTGTAGACCTTTGATAATGCCGTAAGGTGAAACCGGTAAGGTTCAAATAAATAAATAATTGTGGAAAAGTACAAGTGATTTATTCAATATGTGTAGCAAGTTCCACCAAGTGCCATCAATCTCCAGTATAAACAGTAGATAGTCTATATTTAGTTTCGTACCTCGATTCCATTGATCTACTCACACGTAAAATTCAAAAAGAATCTGAATATGTTATATTCTGTCACAACAATACACCGTGATCTCAGCGTT
The DNA here is from genome assembly GCA_946251805.1 of Cybosia mesomella. Lineage (NCBI taxonomy): Eukaryota > Metazoa > Arthropoda > Insecta > Lepidoptera > Erebidae > Cybosia > Cybosia mesomella. Next base: position 19,641,496 of record OX276402.1, on the reverse strand, counting down.
GGTCCCGGTTTCGTCCAAGGACCAGGCCAATGTCCTATTTCCTAATTTATCTGCTCCATTTCGACTAGTTCTCAGCATCTTTTCTTTCCCCATGCGGGTATCATCTCGGATACCTCCCCACCTGCCAGCGGGCGAGGTTATGTCGGAATCGACCCGACTAAAACCGCACGCAGTCTCGGGTCTTCAGGGGTGTAAGGTGGCCCATGAAGCTTTTTCCTTGCACCCCGACTGACCTAGAGCCATCACCTGTTTCGAGATGGCTCCATCGGGTTTGGGAACCACAGTGTCTCCGTTTTACCCCTGGGGGGTGCGCAATGTGCTGCCGCCCCGGCCTGCTTCTGCTAGGGTGACTGGTGGCTTTACCTGTCACCCCTAGGCCTGCGCTCATGGATGACGGAGGTCGTTGAGTGACCTCCGTCGTCTGAATCGCCTCTGCGCCTCGCGGGCTCTGCGGATCGGTAGAGGCCTGAGTCTCTTCCGGACCCCCTTCGCCGCCACGTTCTCAAGCATGACTTGCTCGCAGAATAAGGCAGTGACAGCCCACACGCTCGCACTCCGACGGCTGGCATGAGGGCCCACCTCGGTACCTCCCACGCCCACTGGCTCTTCGCCAGTGTGTGCAGCCCCAAGTCCTAGCTGGCATCACATTGATGGCACTCAGGTTTTGGCTCCTTCCTGATCCGACACAGGTGGAAGCACTCGTACCCAGAGATCCCATGTCAGTCGGAACGAGAGGCTACGGTGTCGCCTCTCTAGCCAGTCCTCCATGATGGGTCGCCGCTATTACGGGGGGCAGCTTGGTATTCCAAGTCGTGCCTTCCACTCCACCCACCCACTGACTAGAGCTAGGATCCTCGCTTGGTCTGCCGTCGCCGTTCGCATCGCCAGCTCTAGTTCCACCCAAGTGACCTCGGGCACGTCATTATCATCCACGCCGGGTGCCATAGGCGACCGAGGCAGAGTCATTTGCGGTGCAACATGTTCCACGGCCTGCGTTGGGAACAGGGAGCAAAGAACTCCTCCAAGTAGTTCTGGAGACACCTGGTCAACGGGTCTCCAGCAGTTCGCGACGGGCCGCCTTACTGGCCCGGTAGTGACGACGTCAAGGCAGCATTTCTTGGGTCGGGTCTACTCTTCGTACCGAATTCCAACGGAAGCGTCATAGCCAAACCTCACACAGACATACACAGTCAGCACCATACAGTCGCAAAAAACCACATTACAATGGAAAATTTTGATCATCGCTTTGATATGAAGTAAGCACTTAACAGACTTTTTTGTGACACAGTTCGTAAAAACTACAATTGTACGCGGGAATGATGCAATGATTTAATTGCTTACGGCAGCCACCGTTGATGTCGTTAGCTAATTCTCCTGTAGAAAAAGCCTATTTTATTTGTTTAGGTAGGTTCGTGTTGTCGGGATAAGTGTATTACATAACGACAACTTCAATGGCGTGGCGGTGAAGCGTCCGACTGCTATGTTGAAGGTCGCGGGTAAGATTCCGGCTCAGTGCAAATATTTATATACAGGCCTAGGCGTCCAATTAACTCGCTGATTAAACCAGATTGCTGCGGTATATTCATACATATGCTCAGGCCTTTGTCCCCTGGGGTAGGCAAGGGCAACTGCCCGCTATCTGACACACTTCACGAGCTTCCTCTATGTCATTAATTATCATACATTTTAACCCACCCTTTTTCGAATTTGATCAGTGTGTGTCCTTTGAGATCGACCCTGTCTTGTCTGCTCACCTACTTACATGATACACATAAAACTAACTAATGGTTAAATTAAAAAAATATGATCAATAAAATATTTATTATTTTTATACTGAGGTAATAAAGAAGTCAACAAGAAGGATAGTTAAAAAGGTATCTAGGTAATGAATTTAAAAAAGTGACCCTGAGTTTTTTATCACATTCCGTTTCTAAGTTTGGCACTTGAATATTATACAAAAATGTCTTAAATAAGTATTAGTATATTTATAGGAGCTAAAAACCTAGGAGATGTCACATGCGGTGGACTGAACTAACGTTCAGCAAGGTCATTGACCTGTAAGTTGCTTTCTATTTCGTGTTAGATCGTTGCCTAGACTTGCGTTGAGTTGCTCGTATTCGCGGATTAGCCGAGATTTCTGATTGAAACTAACAAATTGGATTTAACCTGCAACAAGTTCTAGTTGCACCCAAAGCTTATACCTACTTTGCGGCCCGCGGTCCGTTCTCCTTCTCTGTCTTTTGGCTTATCTTGGCTTTTCAGGAGCGATTGCCTTCTGACCCCCCCCCCTCAAACACCGAAAGGAAAGCCGGCAGGGAAGAAGGTGTACCAGTTAGCGGGTCAGGTTGACTTTGGACCCGAAGTATTTGGTGGACCCTAAAAATCCGTTCTAGTACATCTGGCATAAATAATGAAATATAGCATGCAGAACAAAAAACTGAAAGTACACACGGCCAAAGAAATGCCTAAGTATACACCTTTACATGTGAAGATGTATAAGGTGTTTACTCATTTCCTTGGCCGTGGGCACATCAAACTGAATAACAAGAAATACTCGTTTAACCTCTTGTAGGTCCCTTTTTATTAGGGTTCCTTTGCCAAATGGCAAAAAACTGAACCCTTATAGATTCGTCATGTCTGTCTGTCTGTCCGTCCGTATGTCACAGCCACTTTTTTCCGAAACTATAAGAACTATGCTGTTGAAACTTGGTACGTAGATGTATTCTGTGAACCGCATTAAGATTTCCACACAAAATTGGAAAAAAACAAGATATTTTGGGGTCCCCATACTTACAACTTAAACTCAAATTTTTTTTTTCATGAAACCCATACGTGTATGGTATCTATGGATAGGTCTTCAAAAATGGTATTGAGGTTTCTAATATCATTTTTTTCTAACCTGAATAGTCAGCGCGAGAGACACCTCCAAAGTGGTAAAATGTGTGGCCCCCCCCCCCCCTGTAACTTCTAAAATAAGAGAATGATAAAACTAAAAAAAATATATGAAGTACATTACCATGTAAACTTCCACCGAAATTTGGTTTGAACGAGATCTAGTAAGTAGTTTTTTTAATACGTCATAAATCGTAAACCGCAATTTACCTTTCATTCAATCAACTCAAACATAAAAATTATAAAAAGAACATTATTATGTTACTTGCTGCTACGGAACCCTTTATGGGCGAGTCCGACTCGCACTTGGCCGCTTTTTTAAGTTTTCAAACACCTGCGACGGAACTCGCATTACCTATACAAATGTATTTCACCCTTTCTAAGGGACCAGTCTTTTCTAAAGACGCAATAACAGCAGACTCATATAAATGGCCCCTTCAAGGCCAAATGGGTAATATTTAAAGAAAGATCGAAACATTTCTGCTGCTATTTTTCTGAAAGATCGTTCCAATGACAATCGCGTGTAAAACCGTTTAATGAAATGAGGCTTGGCTGCAAAACTATTGAGTACTGAATCTTTCACCTGCCCTGGATGTGAGGCTGAGGTGATAAGCTGTAATCGAATCAGCAACTTGTAGTAAATGTTAACTAAAAGAAATTATTCTATGACATTCTACACTGCGTTATCCAAACAAAAGTAAATGTGAGCTTAAGTATAATAGCTTGTATTATCGGTTCTAGAATGCGGATAAACAAACTTTCATACATTAATTTTGTAGATACATACATCTCACACATAACAATACTTAGACCAATGTAAATATATATATGGTATGGTATATGATATGGTATCACGGGCTGGTATCCGCAACTCCACGACAAGGCGCGGTTTTTGGGCATTTTATTCGATCCACCCCAGCTCATTGAAGAACGCTAACAAGCTATTCACGCTGCCGGCGATCTCCCGGAGCGTACCTGTGTTTCCGAAGTACTTAACCCTGTATGTGGCGGTTGCAGGGCAGTGTAGGAGCACGTGTGCCGCTATTTCTTCCTCTCTCATGCAGGCTCTGCAGAGAGGGCTGTCGGTGATTCCTAAAATAAAAGGTGTTTATTGAAGGAGCCATGCCCCGTGATTGCAGCTGTGGCCGTGCGCAGTTGCCGTTTGGTCAGGTGTCGAAGACGCCTGGTCAGTCTATTTTCAAGCACAGGGAGTGCTTCCCTCGCCTGTCTGCAAACTTCCAGATTTATCCAATAGCTGTTGTGTTGATCTCTCGTTCGTTTGTTTACTATGGTTCGTAGGTATGCAAAGGGGATCGGTATTATGGGCTCAGGTCCCATTATCACCATGTCAGATCCTCTCCTGGCAAGCTCATCTGCCGCATCATTGCCGCGCGAGCCGCTGTTGCCCTTGATCCATTGCAGGGTTATATTGTTGAAGTGGCCTATTTGGTTCAATTTAAGATGGCACTCCAGTATTAGTCCCGAGTTTATAGTGTGGCTGTTTAAAGCTTGCAGCACGGCCATGCTGTCGGAGAGCATGCGTAATGAGTGGCCTTCCACTCTCCTGGCCATTACCGCTGAAGCTGCCAGGGTAATCCCCATGCATTCAGCTTGAAATACTGTGTTATGGGTCCCCAGCGGTGTTGAGATGGATATATTAAGGTCCTCCGAGAAGACGCCAGCCCCGGTGCCTGTACCAGTTTTTGATCCATCTGTGAAGATGCGTAATTCCGTTGGGCGTAAAGCCTCACAGCGGTGGTCCTCATGAAGTTGGATCTTGTATTTTTTATCGAATACGTGTTGTTTGGGTACACGATCATTTATTGCTCCTATCATAGGTATCTCCTTTGTGAGATCTGTGAGCAGTGAGGTGTGTCGTGTGTTTCTCTCGCTCCATAGGTTGAATGCCCTTAGGCGTATAGCCGCAGCTGTTGCTTTTTGGCGGATGAACAGATCCAAGGGTGGGAGTCCGAGCATGGCTTCCATTGCCGTAGTGGGGGTAGTTTTCATGCATCCAGTGGTTGCCGTGCAGGCTAGTCTTTGGGTCCGTTGTAGTTTAGCCGCTATTGTGCTGTTTTCGGTCCTTGGCCACCAGACGATAGCGCCATACGCTATCATGGGGCGGATTACTGTTTCGTAAAGCCACAAGATGATTTTCGGTGTTAGCCCCCATTTAAATATATATATTCATGCATACAAATATTTGCACTGAGCAGGAATCGAACATGATGTGGAGCATTAGAGCGTTACGCCACAGAGGTCTTCAAATTATTATGTTATTAGTTATGGTTATAAAGTGTCTAGTAGTATGATATTATTTATATATTATTATGATTTGAAAAAATAATGGTCATCAATTCGGGTGACACGGTGTAAAAAGTCTACTAAGGTCTTACTTAAATCATGGTTGTCATGATCCCCTACACTATTTGAATTATAAGTAACCTAGGCTTTATACACACAAGCCGCAGAAAAACTATTAGTACTTACCTAATTCACAGAACTAAACATAACAGCTGATGCCTGCGGTCCGCCCGCGCGAAGGTCGGTAGTAGTGTTTTGGTCATATCTCCGGTTCTACTTAACCAATATATATAACCAACAGACAAACAGATAAACAGACAAAAAGTTCAAAAAAAAGGCTTGTGGCACGTTAGACGTGTGTGTACATTGGAAATATTAATAAAAAAACTTGGATTATGTTAGATGAACGATTCTGAACACTAAATTATTTTTTTGAAGTTCTTGTTTGTTTGTTTGTTCTTGACGCAAAATCTACTGAACGACTTTTGATACGGTTTTTTATTAGAAAGGGTCAGACCTAAATTCTACCGTATGTTTCATTGCAATTGGTTGAGCAGAACCGGAGATATGACCGAAAAATGATAACCGATCTCCGCGCAAGTATAGCCGCTACAATTTGGTTTTAGCAAATCAGTTTGAATTTCAGTCCAGTCAAAATCTTTTTTAAATAGAAATAAGTGGATGCTCGCTTTATACCTACCACGATAACAGTGAATAGAGGAGACTGTAACTATAATGCTTAAAATTTAATTCAATTTATTACTATTTACCTACAAATTGTGGTGTAATGATTGCAGCACCTTAATTACTGGCACAATTTGTAATCAGAAATTCTGTAGTTAATAGTAGCACGTAAAAATGTTTCTGAGTTTTTTCATATTGTTTGATTCTACAATATATTATTCAATCTGTGATTCTACCTATTGCGTTGTGAAACTGGCAGCTTATATTAGGTAGAACCAATAGAACACAAGTTTTAAAACTCAGGAGACTTCACTATCATAGACTGTTAATAAATAAATTACTAATGAAAACTCCAATTTCGATTTTCTCCCTTCCTTCTTACTCGTAAAGAGCGGCCGGTCTTTAGGAACTGCGAAGAAGAAAATCTAAATTGGTTCGATGCTGGCCTGTGTCAAAAAAAAACAAATCTACCGTCTTTGGAACCAATTCGCAGATTATGTTAAAACTCGCTTTGTCTGGGACAGTTTTGTGTAAGTAAAACATTTCTTCCTTACTTAGCCAAAGAGTGACTTTCAAACTCAACTTCAGACTGATCAAACGGACTTGTGGAGACACTCAGTAACCATAAACTTGTAGACCAGGGCCGAAGCCTTCAAAAATGGTAAAAAATAAAAACAAGTTGAATTCCTGAGACGAGCTCAGCCGAATACAAGGGATTTTCGATTTTGCGTATTTTTAATTTTTTTGCGATTTTTTGCGATTTTTTTTTTATCTTACAATGGTTCACCCCAGCACGAATCTATTACCGAAAATAGCAACTCGATAGCTCATCTCCTTCATACCCAAAACCGTGACAGAAAATTGGCAACGACGACGACGTCGACGACAACTCCTTAGCAATAGGGCTTTTCTAAAGAAAATCCCTAAAAAATTACAGTAGGATGAAACCCATTAGAAAAGGAGGGGAACATGATAAAAATGAAAGGAAAAATAAATTACGGTCGATCCGAGTTCGGGAAGTGGGAGGGCGTGAGTTTTTAAGGTTAAAAAATGGTTTATCTCGATTTCCGACAAAACTACAAGTCCTATGGAAAAAAGTTTAATGGCAAAGTTGTAGGTAATAAAAAGAACTACAACTTTTGCATTTCCATTTTTTTCACATAACCTCAAAATTCAGGTGAAAAATTCGAATAACCAAGTTTTTGGTTTTTTATTTTTATCTTCTTCAAAACATTTTTTTCTACAAAATTTGGTGAAAACTTACCTTATTATGTCCCAAATACACTGTAATTTATTTGATTTAAAATATTTTTTTTTCGCCTTATTTTAACTTAATATCAAAAAAGCATCCTAATTTTCAATCGATAATTCTCGCGTCAAAATATCAGCTTTTTCCAAAAAGTCGGGCTTTTTGTTCGTTGAAATCTCTACTTTTTGATGGTGTAAAAAAATTATACATTACTATAGTAAATGTTCTCAGAAAATGCAAAAAATTGAAAAAAAAAAACAAATTCGATGTTTTTTTAATCATTATGTACAATTTTGAGCTATTTATTAAAATTTACACTTTAATTACTCAAAAAACGTAAGATTTCATGTTACATTGATAAACGAAAAAATTGCAAATTGAAATATACTACTATAATTCAATTAAATTTTTAAGCATTTTGTATGCTTACTTTTTTCTAAAGATACTACAATAATTAACAAACAAATAAGTTAATAAAGTTAATATTTAATAAGACATCTACAATATTTTGAAAAAGTTGTAGAATCTTCTTTAAGTGATATTTGTAGGTGGAGTGACCTACGGTAAATTTTAGCCCATTGTAAGGTATTTCATAGAGAAGTGGGGACGGACCTAGGAGAAGGTTTCAAAAATATCAATCGGCAAAAATTAAATCAGCCTTCATTTTGACAAACCTCCCACCCACAGAAGGAGCAGCAGAACAACATTGTTACAGAGCATATTATCAGCTTCAAACTTGGTTGGGTAACGAATTGACAGCAATAGATTGAGGCTGGAAGCACCATCAACGTGGTATTATGCCCAAATTTACAGAAAAGGATTTAATTCCAGAAGTATTGCTCAAAACTATTTGCTGCAGCTGTGAAACTGGATGTAACAGTTTAAAATGTGGCTGCCGAAAACATGGTTTAAAATGCACAAATGTATGCACTAATTGTCATGGTCCTGAAAATTGCTCCAATATGGAAGAAAAAATCCATGAGGAAGTAAATGATTCAGATGAAATTGTGGATGAAGAACCAATGCAAACTGGAAATAAAATTGGAGACGAAGATGATGGTCTTGAAGATTTCGACGATCAACTAGAGTTGGAAAGGTTTGTCGAATCTAACGACGAAGAAACGCCTTCAAAGAGACAAAAACTAATGAATAACTGATTAGAATTTCAGATAAGGTATTTATAAATAACAAGATTAACGTAGTTGACAAAAAATAGAATGAATAACGTAATCAGAATTAAGTATCTAAATTCAATAGTACGATTTACATGTATATTTATATTTTATGATATTATCTATGACATGAATATCATTCGAAGTTAATAAATAAACTTTTTAACTAAAAAAAAATGCAGCAATCACATTTTTTTGATGAAATTGTACATAGTGATTAATAAAAAAAAATCGAATTTGAGTTTTTTTTTTTGGCATTTTCTGAGAACATTTACTATCGTAATGTATATTTTTTTTACACCATCAGAAAGTAGAGATTTCAACGAACAAAAAGCCCGACTTTTTGGAAAAAGCTGATATTTTGACGCGAGAATTATCGATTGAAAATTAGGATGCTTTTTTGATATTAAGTTAAAATAAGGCGAAAAAAAAATATTTTAAATCAAATAAATTACAGTGTATTTGGGACATAATAAGGTAAGTTTTCACCAAATTTTGTAGAAAAAAATGTTTTGAAGAAGATAAAAATAAAAAACCAAAAACTTGGTTATTCGAATTTTTCACCTAAATTTTGAGGTTATGTGAAAAAATTGTGAATGCAAAAATTGTAGATCTTTTTATTATCTACGACTTTGCCATTAAACTTTTTTCCATAGGACTTGTAGTTTGGCCGGAAATCGAGATAAACCATTTTTTACCCTTAAAAACTCACCCCCTCCCACTTCCCGAACTCGGATCGACCGTAATTTATTTTTCCTTTCATTTTTATTATATTCCCCTCCTTTTCTAATGGGTTTCATCCTACTGTAATTTTTTTTGGTTTCAAAAATTATCGACCCTGGTCTATTGGGCTAATTACTAAACTTGAAATCTACGCAGAAGAAAAAAAGATTAGGTGAAAAGAGCAACGCTTCCTCCAAAATAGAGAATAGAGACCTTTATACTTACGTCGGCAGCAATTTAAAGGATCATTCTAATACTTTTCAAATTCTCGTAGTAATAATATATTTATTACATGCGTAATATTACACTTGTGTAATTAATGAACTAGTGACGTCACAATCCAAGCATTTGAATTTGGAATGAAGTCTATATTGAGGGCGCTGACACGAAGTAAGCACGTGGTGAGCAAGGTCGCCTCGTCATAGCATGCGACATCGTTGCATACCCTACTTCATTTTACCTGTATAGGTGTAGAATAAGTGCATAGCAATTTAAACCCTAACGGAAAAATAACTGGCGTGGTTTAAAGTTGAAATTTAATTGCACTTCTATCGATACTTCGGTCACGACGTATTTCTAGTTATATAAGTGTTGTCTGCGATCTGTCTGAAATGAACTTCTCGTTGGAATTTGTAATGTAGTATTAGAAAATGTGGTGTCGGTTTATTAAAATAATTTGGAGCATGCGGCTTTTCACAAACTTTCATTCATCCTGTTTTGTATGTCAGTATGTTTGGGACCAATGTTGCAAATAATTTTTGAAACAGTTTCTGCTAATAAAATTGACAGAGATTTGGTGAGAATGGATAAAACCATTGATGATGCAATGTGCCAGTTTCCAAACATTGATCTGATTATGGAAACTGAAAGACTCCTCAAGGCCTTAATGTAAAACTTTAGTGGTTCCGGTTGACAAGCTTGTCGCAATGAATAGCTTGCAGACTAATAACGGTAAGTGTCTGATAGTGAAACAACAGGGTGGTGAAAAGACCAGATTGCAATAAAAGTATTTCCTTTCCTTATATTATACAAACTGCTCTAGTTTGACCTCGTTACATTGGTGTTGATAAGTATGTAAGGCTTGTTAACAAATCGCAATACTGCCGGCAGATTTTGACGATAACTTCTGCCTTTATACTTAATTGTCACTGATCTCGATTAGTAATTTGTTAATAAATGACGTTAAGGGACTCAGGGGCTACAATTTCTCATTACCATAAACACCTTAAAATTTTATTTTCAACCGACGAAAAAAACGGAGGAGGTTCTATACTCGACGCGTATATTTACTTCATTTGTACTTCTCATCAGAAAAATCGAAACATTAGTTTTTATGATATATCTGTCCTAATTAAACACAAAAGAGTTTTCATTCCATGAAAAAAATCACATGATTATATAGCTGGCAGTTTGGCCATTACAGTTGTATGCAAAAATTCTAAATTCAAAATTAGAATTTTATTTGTTTATCCTAAAAAAGAAATGAATCATTGTTTTGAGACAAATGTGGTTTGAGTTGGAGTACATATCACCTTTGAAACTAAAAATTAGCGTTTATCTTGAAACTTTTTCTTCTTTATTTGTTTACTGTGACTTTGGGAAAAAAGTTTGTCTGAAAAAAAGTTTTTTTTCTAAGACATATGGATACTTCGCTCGCAGAAGCCGCCCAAGTGGTGGCATTGCTGGATACTGGACTTATTCAGATTGTTGTGGCTGAAAGATTGCATCTAAGTCTGTCCTCTGTTCAAAGAGTCTACAAACGCTATCGGGAGACAGGTTAGTTCACCCGCCGTTCAGGGTCTGGCAGCAATCGGGTCACTTCTGAGTGAGATGATAGATTTGTTCTAACAACTTCCTTACGAAATCGACGCCTTAACGCTTTTCAACTGCAGCAGCAGCTTCATGTTGTTCGTAGAGTGGCTGTAAGTGCCTCAACCATTAGAAGAAGGTTGAAGGAACGTGGACTGGTACCGCACAAGCCAGCAAATGGGCCGAAGTTAACTGCAGGCCATCGAAGAGCGCGCCTTAACTTGAGTGAGCACGTGAGCACCTAAATTGGTCATAACTCCAGTGGAGCAAAGTTCTCTTTTCTGATGAGTGTAAAATTACACTGTATGGTAACGACGGAAGCAATAAGGTCTACAGAAGAGATGGAGAACGCTTTGCACAATGCTTCATTGCAGAAAAGGTCGGCTATGGTTGCGGTTCGTGGACGGTTTGGGGAGGAATCAACGCTGACGGTAAGACAGAGCTTGTTTTCGTGTCTGGGCCACGTCTACCTGCACTAAACTCTCATCGGTACATCGAACAGTGTCTTGAGCCTCACGTGGAGCCCTATGCACATTTTATTGGCAACGGCTTCATATTCATGCACGACAATGCTAGGGCTCACACCGCGAGACTATCTTACCGAAGTCGGGATCTCCATTATGGAATCGCCAGCAAGAAGCCCAGACATGAATCCCATTGAATATCTATGGGATGCGTTAAAGAGACGAATTCGTGCAAGAGATCCTGCCCCAGAAACTCTTAGCCAGCTGCAAAATGCAATCCAAGAGGAATGGAATGGAATGCCACAACATGTGATCGTGACTCATCCGATCGATGAAAACCCGTATGGAAGCAGTAATAAGAGCTCAGGGAGGAACGCTTTTTTTCATTTTACGTGTTGTTTTATCGACTTTCTTCACAATCCATTCAGGGTAAAAATGGCTCATTTAACAAAATACGAAACCCATGAAAATATAATCTGAATTTAGAACAATAACAATATAATTTGAAAACCTCATATTTTTCACTATTAAACGACATTTGACATAATATTCCTAAATAATACATTTTTCTGATAATCCTTAGAAAATATAAACTTGCAAGGTGTTTCGATTTTTCTGATGAGAAGTGTATATATATATATATATATATATATATATATATATATATATTATGTATGATCACTCATCACATTTTACCGAGCAGTCAGACTTTGATTATTCTTTTTTTATTAGGGTTCCGTTGCCAAATGGCAAAAAACGAAACCCTCATAGATTCGTCATGTCTGTCTGTCTGTCCGTCCTTATGTCACAGCTACTTTTTTCCTAAACTATAAGATCTATGCTGTTGAAACTTGGTAAGTAGATGTATTCTGTGAACCGCATTAAGATTTTCATACAAAAATAGAAAAAAAAAACAATTAATTTTGGGGGTCCCCATACTTAGAACTGAAACTCAATATTTTTTTTTCATCCAACCCATACGTATGTGGTATCTATGGATAGGTCTTCAAAAATGATATTGAGGTTTCTAATATCATTTTTTTTCTAAGCTGAATAGTTTGCGCGATAGACACTTCCAAAGTGTGTCCCCCCCCCCTGTAACTTCTAAAATAAGATAATGATAAAACTAAAAAAAATATATGATGTACATTACCATATAAACTTCCACCGAAAATTGGTTTGAACGAGACCTAGTGAGTAGTTTTTAGGGTTCCGTTGCCAAATGGCAAAAAACGGAACCCTTATAGATTCGTCATGTCTGTCTGTCTGTCCGTCCGTATGTCACAGCCACTTTTTTCGGAAACTTTAAGAACTATGGTCTTGAAACTTGGTAGGTAGATGTATTCTGTGAACCGCATTAAGAATTTCACACAAAAATAGAAAAATACATTGAATTTTGGGGGCTCCCCATACTTAGAACTGAAATTAAAAAAAAAAAAATTTCATCGAACCCATACGTGTGTGGTATGGATAGGTCTTCAAAAATGATATTGAGGTTTCTAATATCATTTTTTTCTAAACTGAATCTGAAACTGCAAGAGACACTTCCAAAGTGGTAAAATGTGTCCCCGCCCCCCTGTAACTTCTAAAATAAGTGAATGATAAGACTAAAAAAAATATATGATGTACATTACCATGTAAACTTCCACCGATAATTAGTTTGAACGAGATCTAGTAAGTAGTTTTTTTTTAATACATCATAAAGCGTAAACTGCAATTTACCTTTCATTCAATCAACTAAAATATAAAAATTAAAAAAAAAACATTATTATGTTACTTGCTGCTAAGGAACCCTTCATGGGCGAGTCCGACTCGCACTTGGCCGCTTTTTTTTTAATACGTCATAAATCGTAAACCGCAATTTATCTTTCATTCAATCAACTCAATTTTTTTTTTAAAAAAAGCTTTATTATGTTACTTGCTGCTACGGATCCCTTAATGGGCGAGTCCGACTCGCACTTGGCCGCTTTTTGAAACGGGTATACCCCGAAGTAAGTCCCATAGAAATTTGGAAAACAGGCGATGATTGATTATTCACTTACTAATTGTTGTAATGTATGACCACGTATAATTTTTTTTCAGAGTAGTCCGATTCTGATAAGTAGTAATTAGTACATTATAGCCACAAAAAATTATAAAATAAAAACGTTTTAACATAATATTATACCGCCGGAACAACTGAAAAGCAATAAATAAGAAACCTTTATATTTAACCTTAATAACTAAGTTCTTAAAGTAATGTAAGTTTATTTTTTTCGCGCAGAAACCCCTCGGCCGGGCCAGCGGGGGTGGTTATGTCGGGTTTGAACCGACTAAAACTGCACGCCGTCTCGCGTCTGCAGACGCCGGGGTGTAAGGTGGCCCATAAGACAATTCCCTCGCACCCTGACTGACCTAGAGCCATCTTCGGTTATGAGATGGCCCCCTCGGGTTTGGGTACCAAGGTGTCCCCATCTTGTCCCGGAAAGGGGGGGGGGGGTGGTGGCGCAAGTCAACCCGCCGCGCCGGGCCTGCTTCTGCTGGGGTGACAGGCGGCCTCATCTGCCACCTCCAGGCCTGCGTTTATGGAGGACAGAGGTCGTTGAGCGAATGTCGAGCGCCAAACAATCAATAAACACCAATCAATGATCACTAAATTACCTTAAATATAATGAAATAATCAAATTAATAATGCAACGTGAAATTTCCAGCGATAAACATTAACTTTCCAAAAAATGCACTCTCCACACGACCGCTCACAAGGACGGTACACACGTGTGTACCCGTTCGGGTTGCTGTTTGGCACCTACTCAAAATAACTTAGGTATACTAACATTGGGGTGTGTGTTGGGTAACCTCCTCGAGTGTCGCTCCGATTCCGATCCCGCTGCAGTCCGGGGGGAACGGAATCGGAGCGGCCGGTACACCCTGGGCGGCGGTCAATGGCTTCCCCTTCACCCCTTCATAGGGTTGGCATTGATCGTCGGCCAATACCCAACGTGGCGGGAACACATCACTCTCCGTATTCCTCTGCTTTCAGAGGAGACAGGATGAGCGATGCTGTTAGTGGTCAGATGGCCCAGGGTCAGCCGGGGTGCGAGGGATAGTTTCTATGGGTAACCTTACACCCCGGCGTCTGAAGACCCGAGACGGCGTGCGGTTTTAGTCGGTGCAAGCCCGACATAACCGCCCCCGCTGGCCGGCGCGGGGGTATCCGAAGGGATTTCCGCACGATAAAAAAAAAAAAAAAAAAAGGTATACTAACATTGGTTTACGAACTTAGTTATTATGGTTAAATAAAAAAGTTTTATTATTTATTGCTTTTCCGTTTTTCCGGCGGTTTAATTTTTTATTTATATTTTTTATATCATAAAACCTTTCACTAATTAAGTCCATTAGTTTAGAATGCTTCGCAGTGACTATTTTTTCATTGATTTATTCATTTATTTCCTTTAGAATTTACTAGAAATGTTGTTTACACTTTGATAAAAAAAATTGTGAGAAGATTATATATTTGTCGTTTATACACGTGCGAAACACCGTCTTATCTCTTGGTGATAGTGAATGTTAAAATAACATAAGATTATAACATTATCTTAAACATACTATAGATCTGACGATTTGTACTACATACCTTTTTTCTTTTTTTTTTTTTTTTCGTGCGGAAATCCCTTCGGATACCGCCCCCGCTGGAGAGCGGGGGGTCTCCAGCGGGGGCGGTTATGTCGGGCTTGCACCGACTAAAACCGCACGCCGTCTCGGGTCTTAAGACGCCGGGGTGTAAGGTTACCCATAGAGCATATCCCTCGCACCCCGACTGACCCTGGGCCATCTCCGGTTTCGAGATGGCCCCCTTCCTTGCTCTCCACTGTGCCCTCTGCTAATCAGAGGGACACGTGGAAAGCTTCCGAACAGCCCTCAACAGGGCCGTCCTCGCCTCGGTCGGAGTTGGCCGTAGGCGGCAGCGTCTCTCCCGCCCTAGGAGAGAGGCGCTGCCGTCTCCGTTGCCCAGGGTGCACTGCGTGGAGGTCCCCAACCAAGCACCCCTGTACTACATACCTGGTTGATATATCAGTAGTATTAGTATTTTTTAATCATATTCATCATCATCATCTTAGCTTTAGTCCCCGTCACATTCGATGCTCTCACCTCAGGTGCCGGAGTCCGTTTTCCGGCTTTCACTTCTCCACTTCGCATGATTTTAGGCATTCATGGTAGTGATGAGAGACAGAGAGTCATACCATTGGCACGCATATCATCTTCAAAGACGCCAAGACAGCACATATTAGTCGGTATATAGTTCATATAAAATTACGCTTGTCTACAGATGATTACTTTTACATTATACGTATAATGCATTAATTAGTCAATCTTAGGATAAAAATCACAACCACAGGCTACATTTAGTTAGGTACAGATGTTCATGCATAGAAATCCCTCGGAACCCCGGGTTCGCTTACTCCTTCTCCTCCTTTTGATTTGACTTATACGGCTTTTATAGGAGCGACTGCCTTCAATCCTCCCAACCCTGAGAGATACACTGGCACGAGAGCTTCGCACGTCAATCAGCAGGTGAAAGAGGCATGGGACGAGAGATTTTGGTAGGGTCTCTATAACCTCTATAGGCGTGTCGTGTGTACCCTACACACGCCTGCCAACTCACCGAAGCGGTATAAAACCCGACCCCACCAGGCGCAACCGCGGTGGCGGCCAAAGTCCGCCGGCAACCCTTTATTTTTATTTATTTTGTCCGTGCGGAAATCCCTTCGGATACCCCCCCGCGTGCCAGCGGGGGCGGTTATGTCGGGCTTGAACCGACTAAAACCGCACGCCGTCTCGGGTCTACAGACGCCGGGGTGTAAGGTTGCCCATAGAGCATATCCCTCGCACCCCGACTGACCCTGGGCCATCTCCGGTTTCGAGATGGCCCCCTCGGGTTTGGGAACCACGGTGTCCCCGTCTTGCCCCGGTTTGGGGGAGGGGCGCTAGTCGCCCCACCGTCCCGGCCTGCTTCTGCTGGGGTGACAGGCGGCCTCACCTGTCACCCCCAGGCCTACGCTCATGGAGGACGGAGGTCGTTAAGCGACCTCCGGCGCCTGAGTCGCCTGCGACGCGTGGCGAGCAAGTTGCGGGCTCGGCGGGCCTGGAGGGTTCTAAATCTCTCCCGGGCGCGCTCCGCCATCTCCTTCGCGAGCATTACATGCTCGCAGAAGGAGGTGGGGTTATCCTTTCGAGGGCTTACCCGCGGTGCCCGGCAACGGACACTTGGGGAGGACACCGTGCGGTTTTAGTCGATGCACGACATAACCACCCCCGCTGGCCAGCGGGGGGGTATCCGAAGGGATTGCCGCACGTAAAAAAAAAAGGTCTCTATAACACTATTTTATTTTATTTTGAGTGTTAAATGGTAAATGAAAGGCAATATTTCAGCAAGTTATTTTACATAAATTGTTGTAAATCAGTCGAGTCGATAGAGTTGTCGTTATTATCTTAATAAATATATTCGCGGTTTTATGTAGGAAATAGATGGTAGACGTTTTATATATTGATGTTAATGGATCTGAGATATTCAACATTTATGTACGTAGACACAAACATGTTGCTATAAATCTGTGTATGACTCATATAAAATGATATTTTTAGAGTGTTTTGAATAGTTTCATAGTAAAATATATTTAGTTATAAAGTCAATGAACTTTAACATTAATCTCAAGGTTTAACTAACTACTTTAGTTGATTTCCAACTAAGATCGGTTTGCCTTCGTTTTGTAAAGCGTTCTCTCTGTCGCACAGCGCATGTTTGCGTCTTGATACCTTTTAGAGTTGTTAAAACCGAAGCTATATAGTTTTGATATTTCATAAACACAAACGGTTTGAACTACTTTATAAAGTTAGAAGTCAGTTCGGTGTGAGATAGAGAAAACGCTCAACAAAACCGAAGCAAACTGATCTTAGCCGGACTGCCACTCTTCAGCCCGATGGCAACTTGCCAAATCAATTGTCGTGCCAAAGCAAAAATCTGGTACTTGTACAATCCATCCATTTAAAATTACAAACACTGTATTCCGTGATTACAATAGGCTTAAAGTTCATAACCATCAGAACGGATCTCTAGTAACAAAGTAAGTAGATTTCCCAACGACGACGATATCACCTATGAAAACAGTTACAGCTTCTATTCCCATCCTGAATGCTTAATTTTTCCAATTGAAATTGAATTAGCTTGAGTGTGCAAAATTGAAATTTACTTAACTTTACTTTACTTTAGTACGCATTGTCATGCAAAATATAAAAGTACAGGATGCAAATGCAAATGCAAATAAACATTCCTGGGCTGTTGATGTAAGTAATAGCTCAAATATTAATTTATAATTAATCGCGTTCCATGATATACAACAATTTACCGGGAATTAACGCGATCATGTATAGGTATATACATACCTAGGGCACGCCGCAATAGCGGCGGTAAGGCCCATCATGGAGGATTGGCTAGAGAGGCGACACGGAAGCCTCTCGTACCGACTGACGCAGGTGACCTCTGGGAAGGGAAGCTTCGGGGACCACCTGCATCGGATCAGGAAGGAGCCAACGCCTGAGTGCCATCATTGCGATGCGAGCGAGGACTCAGGGCTGCACACGCTGGCGGACTGCCCGGCGTGGGAGGCGCCGAGGCGTAACCTCGTGGCAGTCATCGGGGTGGGAGTCCTCTCGCTCGGCAGAATGATTGCGGCAATGGTGCGGAGCGCGACCGCGTGGGCCGCCGCCACCTCCTTCTGCGAGCATGTAATGCTCGCGAAGGAGATCCGCCGAGCCCGCAACATGCTCGCCACTCGTCGCAGGCAACTCAGAAGCAGGCCGGGACGATGGGGCGACTAGCGCCCCTCCCCCAAACCGGGGCAAGACGGGGACACCGTGGTTACCAAACCCGAGGGGGCCATCTCGAAACCGGAGATGGCCCAGGGTCAGTCGGGGTGCTAGGGATATACTTTATGGGCAACCTTACACCCCGGCGTCTGAAGACCTGAGACGGCGTGCGGTTTTAGTCGGTTCAAGCCCGACATAACCGCCCCCGCTGGCCGGCGGGGGGGTATCCGAAATTATTTCCGCACGACAAAAAAAAGGTGTAGGTATAAAAGATACCTTTGGATTGCCTGACGTTTCTGGAGGTTACACTGGCCGTTGTCACAGGCTTGCACGTTGTGCACGTCCTCCGTCGTCGAGTCCGTGAGGTACAAAGTTCATCATCCACCCGCATATTCTCGATATTTTTCATAATTTTCATTTCGCCATGTACCGGCACATACTACACTTACAGTGTCCCTATTCTTTAAGGAAACTGACCGGTGTCTATCCGACTGCGCAAAAAGGCGTAGTAGGAAGTATTTTTTATCACTGGATTCCATGTTGCAGATAATTTAAACCCATCTTCCCGATTGAAATTTTTATGTTTCTTAATTTCAATGGCTTCATGTACAACTCTTGAATAGAAGTGAAGTTCGGTGGAGAGGACTTGGGTATGGTGGAATTCAATCCAGTGATTGGTGCCTGCTTCCAGAGATGTTATGCAATCGCTGATTTGCTCGTCTGAGGGTCCTTTGCTGCTGCAATGTGTTCCCTGATCCTCTCAGCAATAGTCCGCTTTGTTAGGCTGATATATGAACTGCTGCAGCTGCAATTTATTTTGTAGACACCTGAAGTTGGTAGTGGAAGTGTAGTGAAAGTCCTTCGGTGTGCCCACGATGTTGTTTACTTTTATGCCTGGTGTGTAAACTGTTGGTATGGTGTACTTTTTTACATGGAAACGATTTTATCCGTTACTCCCTTGAGATAGGGCACATAAGGTGGCTATCTGCTCACCTCTGGATGCCTCCGCCTCAATGTCTGCCGATTCCGTCGTCCGGTCACTTCATATCCGTTATTTTTAAGTACCTCCTGAACATGATCTAGCTCTCACTCCAGATGTTCAGGGTCACAGAGATCATAAGCTCTATTCTTGAGTGAGGTCATAACGGATTGCAAATGTCGGGGATGGTGATGTGACGTGGCGTGTAGGTATCTGTCCGTATGAGTAGGTTTCCGGTACACACAGTGTAACAAGGACCCATCTGATCTCACGGCTACTTTTACGTCTAACACGTTAATTCCCGGTAAACTATTGTATAGCTCAAATATTCAGTCTTCTTTATGTAACACATACGCAACCACACACATGCACCAGAAACTCAATTCTCATAATAAAACGATGTTCAAGATTCAGTCTCAATCTAGTCTCGATCTCCCAAATGTCAAAAAATGTGTTGTAACAACATTTTGTTAATAATATTGAAAATTTCGTTATGAGAACAGCCACCCTTCTTAGACATTTGGGACATCGAGACTATTTTTGTGTTTGTCTTATGCGCACGTGATATATAGGTACATTCGCCAACTACTATAAAAAGTCGAATTACCACATAATAAAGACTATAATTTTAGACAACTTTATACTCATTACGTACCTTAATTATTGTAATATATGTTTACGTTCCGACTTTTTTTTATATAGGTCACGTTAATATGTCTTCACCACGAATGATGGTAAGAAGCTGTACGAGATATTTACAGAATTTAGGCCACCATTAAAGATGCCACCAGTGAACAATGCTAAAATGGTGGCCCTTAGTTTGACGGCCTCGATAGATGTCTTTTCACGCTCGCTTAAGGAACCCAAGATCGTATGTAGCCGAAATCACGTACTTTGCTATAAAAAGTCAAGTCTCTACGGTGCGGCAAACAACAGACGTGATGAACCGTTTAGTACTAGCTGGAATTGTTTGCACCATATGAGAGTGACATCTTTACAAGTACTCAAATCGGAATTATCGGACTACAGATGTTTCTAAAAAACAAAAGATGACAGACAAGCGACTGCTATCATCATCATCGACATCATCTAGGCATTGTTCCCGGTTGCATCTGAGGTTTTCACCTCAGAATCCAGGGTCCGCTTACTCCTTCTACTCCTTTTAATTTGGGTTACATGAGTTTTACGGGAGCTACTGCCGTCTGACGTTCCAACCCCTGGAGGCAAGTCAGCGTCAGAACATCGTCCGTCAATCCTCAGGTGTACGGGCTTGCAGGTGAGCTTAACTTCACCCCGAAAGCCTTGGTATATTGGCCACAAATACTCTTAAAACTGTTGCTACGTTCTTATGCTTAGTAAGTTTTCAGGAGTTCTTAGAAGGATGGTCACGTTACTGTAACAAATATTTTTACAGGAATTAACGAGATTATGATACACATTAAGTTACCTATATTTTATAATTAAGCCTATTAGCGATAGACCTACGGATAATACGTGACGCAAGTTTCGTCACAGTGTCTGTAAACATTGGGCAGATATATCATCTTTATGTGTAAACATCAACCTACATAAAAATACATGGTACCCATGTATCATATAAAACGACATTGGTGCCGAGCATGTTGTTACAAAAACTTAACTCTTCCCTTTCCGTCAAGTTTTCTTAACCACAGAATCGGCATTCAATCGCCATCGAGCGTATAGCGCTGCTGCAAGCGTAGTTACACTGAATTTATTTCGAGTAATGTCTGTTTCTCTTAATATTTTAGAGACAATGGTCTCTCATTGTAGATTCTCAGATATAATCATGGAATCCCGAAGTTGAAAAGCTAGTAAGTTACCATCCACCCAGATCATGAAAACTGACAGACAAAACGGCTTAACAGTATAATACATCCATTTAAATTCTGAGAGACAGGCGTGTCAAAAGCATAACAACATAATAAATAAAATCATTAAAGGCATCATCTTCGTCACGTTGGTTCAATTAGAAGTACAATATTGCGCGTCACAGCGAGATGACAGTCAGTTCACACAAGAACAATCCAGTTTCAATGTCATAGTCCGACTTACTTTTCATGTTTTGAACACGCTAAATGACGCCAATGTCCGCAAATATGTAATCGAGATGTCACTTACCAGCTCACGACTGTACGAAATCAATTATTATCCGTCCAATTTTTTTCGCAAGTTTTGCATAAATTCAAAGCAAGTTTATTTTGTTTTATTGTGCTTGTTAGATTTCCTATCAACATCCGATATCTCAACTCTGGGAATGATTACTATGGTTATGCTGAAGGTTCACTCTACTGCTCTTTCAGTAAGTTCCTACTAGTAATAATACTTTTCAGTTTTCAGGCTTAACGTCTCAGACCACCATATCTGCACAACTGGAAATCAATTTAATTCTACCTTTCTAACATATGACCTTAAACGTTTGAAACATACAATCAGATTTATCGTTCGAAAGCAATAATGTAGTAGCGATAAAAAGTTTCATTCCGTTTTACGTATGGCTATTCTAGCCACTTTTCTGAGATAGGTAACCGCTTTCCATCAGGCTGCCCTTATGCTAGCTTACCGTCTGAGTATTATGACATGCACATGATAAACCTTTTAAGGATGTGTTTTAAAGAACTTGTGTATTTGTTTTGGGGCCTCGGAAGCGACTGGGACTCAACACTGAGACTATGATGATGAATGGTGTTTTTGGGGCTCCACCTTGACATTGAAATATTTTTGTAATAAATATATTCTTGCTAAGAATATAGATATACAGATTAATGATAGTAGACGTAGAGTCTAAGTCGCCTGAGCTACAAACTTGAAACTTAAAATTACAATTATTAATTTTAGTACTTGATTTTATCTCTAAACATAAATTTTGATAAACTATTGTTAACATGGTACGTGTATGTATGTAATGGTGACCGTCTTTCCTGAGACTTTACCTTCAGCTTACCATCAGGCGAGGTGAAGTCAAATTGACATGTCCTATATATAAAAAAAAAGGATACTATTGAAAATAACTCCATGCAAAAAAAGTTTAAGTACTCTTTTTGCACGGTGTTTCTATTAAGTATATGAAGTGTCGTTTGGCTGGCGATACCTTTTTTTTTTTTTTTTCGTGCGGAAATCCCTTCGGATACCCCCCCCCCCCCCCGCCGGCCAGCACTGTTTCTTTAGATAAACAATACAATGACATTCGTACTCAAAAATTCGTGATTTCTACAATGTAGCCACAAATTCATGATCAATGTGTGCCTGTGAACCTGTGAAAAACACCAAACACATCGTGCTTAGTATATCCACATACATTGTTCCTAGTTCCCTTTCTAACCTAATACGAAATCCCTAGGATATTATTTTCTATTTATTGTAAGATATAGTTATACTAAAAATCGGTAATTTCAGAATATAATTTCATAGTTGAATACAAGTTGCGAAGCCTACCAATCTCTACTAGGCCAGTGAGGTGGACAAAGAACCCCTCTCGAACCCCTCTCAAATTTTCTACAGTGGGGTAATTTATAATATAATAATAATATTTGTGCCGCTTCTGTTATGTCAAAACTCTCTAAAATACTAAAATCGCAACAAAATAAATGATGCAAAGCATGAATGATGAAAAGTCCTGCCAGAACGATGTTAATCACAAAGTACCACAAAATCACATTTATAGACGCACTGTAGGTATTTTAAAGTCTAAATAGATGCCTTTGCCAAGTAGATTGATTGAAATTAAACGAATATTACTCCTATTAATATTTTACTGCTGGATAAAGACAGTTTAACTTCATAAAATACTTGAAAATCGATATAAACATATAGGTATCTAATAGGCAATCAAAAGGTAACTGGGACAAGGGCACTTTGAGTTCAGAGGGTGGTCGATGGTCTCATACTGAATATTTCATGTAGACTGATGAATCCTTGATCCGAAGGTAGTTCGTTACGAGTTCCAGTTGTTGCATTTATCGATAGGGTGATTGATATAATATGTACAGTCAACGAAAAAAGTGGCTTACCACATTCTAACTTATTGATTACTTAAACCTTTCATAAAATTATAAATAAAATATATATTAACTTTGTCCTCTGGGGATTATAAAACTACTTATATGTTCCTTACTAGGTACAAGCATTCCAATGTAAAACACGTTTGTAGAATACACTGCTTCCGGGCTGTTTGGCCGTGGTCGATAGGAAACATGTTGGTCCTATGGACCACGGCCAAACAGCCCGGAAGCAGTATATTCTACATGTAACGCCGGCCGTGAAAACCTTAAGATTTATAAAACATGTTTGTTAATATTTTAGTGTAAATCCACTTTTGTTGTTAACTGTACTAGTTTTTGCCATACTAGTTTTTGCCGAGATAAAAAGTAGCCATTTGTTAATCTAGGAAGTAAATTAAATCGATTCAGATTATTTCCTTCAAATCTCTTTAGCTATTACTGTGTAAAAAAGCAACAATCATTCTTATACTCTCGCATTTACAAAATAATAAACATGTGATTATACATACATAACTTTGAATGACCTGTCGTAGAATACCGATGAATGCGGCCTCTGTGGCGTAGCGGTAGTGCATTCGACTGCTACGTCAGGGGGCGCGGGTTCGATTCCCGCTCAGTGCAAATATTTGTATGCATGAATATGTCTATTTGCATTGGTCTGGGTGTTTCTATGTATAATATGTATGTATTTACAAAAAAAAATGTATATAAGTATGTTTATCCGCATTCTGGAACCCAAACACAAGCTAGTTAAACTATGCTTACTTTGGGTCTAGAAAGCGCTGTGTAGAATGTCGTAGAATATTTATATTTATTTTTATTATGCGACGCTACGGCATTAATGAACTTCAGTTTTCTGTTGAACTTCGATAGGAAAGTGCTAAAGGATTACAATAACCTCAAAAATATAAAAATCAACGCCACTGTGTGTGTAGACAAATCTCTGACACTGCGCAACCAATTTCAGCGACATTTTGTGAATGTGTATTGTTTTGGAACCAATATTTTGAGAAAGAACTTATAAAAACATATTATATGAAAACTACATCTTACTATAAATAATATAAAACTACTCTGTACCAAGACTGTACGATCAGCAACAAAATCAGCATTATCGTATAATAAAATAACATACTTACACGGATTAAATTATAGGACTATTAAATTATAGGTAAATGAAGAAAAAGGATGCCACAAAACAAACTGCTCACCATAAACTACAATATAAAAAAACTTATGTACAGCTCCCGACTTGCTTTGGTTTTGTAAAGCATTGTCTCTATCGTACCACGCATATCTAAAGCTTAATTTCTTTTCAGAATAATTAAAAACGAAGTTATAGTTTTATTATTATATAAAAACAAACGTTTTAACTACTCTGTAAAGATATCAAATTGTCAGTTCGATGTGCGATAGACAGAATGCTCTACAAAACCGAACCAAGCTAACTTTCCAAACGTGCCAAGTAAAAAACCGGATACTGTACTGTAGGAATACTTTATGTCAATTTGTTTAATAGTACGAATCTATTGTTCATCGCGCATGGCTGGCAACAAATCTACTAAACAATTTCAAGAATCGTTGCCAAACACGTCATTATTGCGTACAAAAAAAGACAGTGATGATTTTTAAACGAATTCTCACCAAAGATATTTTTATAGTCTATAGATTGGATAAAAAATTGTGTGTTGGCATGGTTACAAACATTAATGCAGTTTTAGTTACTTCAAGTTAGGCGCTAGTATTTAGATTAGATTATGATTTAATAATATTGAAATTCTAACTTCATGATTATACGTCACATTTAAGTTATCCACAATAATAGCACAGTTGACCTAATTTTTTCTTATAATACCTAGTATGCATTCCATAAACATAAGAAATACGCCCAAATTAGTCTTACTTACCATGGTTCACACTAATAGGCCCTTAATTGAAACACTGAATACTGAATTCAGTTCTTTGTAGAAGGTGTTGGTGGGGCCCTGTACACCCTGAACAAGCAAGAGGCATTATTATATTATCTAGTATAGAATGATAGCATATCTATGACGTGCACACACTTTTTAATGGATGGTCGACGTCGATGTATACTAAAAGCGTAAACAATTGTCGGCCATACATAATTAATGCAAGTGTATTCTCGGACGATATACAAAAATAAATTGGTAGTATGTTTTATGGTAAATTAAATCGTGAAATATGTGCTCGACCCAAGCTATTCAAGCTTGATTAGTATTCACTGTTGCCGCTTGAATGAAGACAAGAGAGTCGTGAGGACCATTAGTGAAATTAAGAAAAAGCTAGGATAGCCTATAGGTATCCACCCTACAAATTGGAGTAAATTCCCAAGGACAGCCAACTATATAGCAATATGTACGGTCTGAGTTCAGTGAGAACTAGATGAATGACAAGCTGGGCGTTCAGAACAATCCGTCATCTCCAACGGGGTCACTGATTCTGATAGGTACTTTGTCAATCATCATAAATGCGGTTCCGTTGTTAAGTATAAGAATAAGTTGTTAAGAATAATACTATATATAAAGACAAATGGAACTGTCTCTCACTATTACTTGTGTGCAATTGGCTATTAATTTACATTTAATTTCAGGCTTGTTCTCTGTTGAAATTTATAACCAATCACGTCATTGTTTTGTGTGACGTGACACGTGATGTATCTTAATCATGCAAAATTTTGGCGCCACTAGTTTCCATACTAGCCAGCTTTAAATGGGGCACGTTCTCCTCTAAAATAGTAGTTTATGCAACTGTCATATAAGAAGGGGTATTAAAACACGAGAGTCTGTTTATCGCATGAGGCGAAGCCGAATGCGATAATAGGTAGACTCGAGTGTTATTATCCCTCGACAGGTCGTAATTTATTGTATGGGCGAAGTAGGCTCATAAAAGACTCATAAAAATCAGTTGAAGCAATTCAAATAAAGAGATAATATTACAATAATACAATAATATTAATTCATAAATAATATAATTAATTTTTTTTTTTTTGAAATGTAAAATACAATGCATGTTTTCAAAATGTATTAGTTAATTTATTAGGGCGAAATAAAAGGCTTTTTATTTTTTATTTTATTTTATTTTTAAGCCAAGCAAAAACCCAGATATTCATATCATTAAAAAAAAAAAATTTGCACACCTATACAAAATAAATAACAGAACTATGGAAGGAAATGTTTCAAGAGCAAGGCGGACGTCCTTGTGCACCAGTTGGTGCCCTTGATCGAGTGACCCAAATACTGTAACCTCCACAAGTTCAAACGAGCCTACTTCGCCCATACAATAAATTACGACCTGTCCAGGAATAATAACGGAATGTCTGAATAAATCCAAGTTTTATTAAATGCGTGATAAAAAATACTATTCAAATAAGCAGTACAGCAGGTGTATTTTATATATATTTTATTAAGTTAAAAAGTCATTAATTTACTTTATCCTGTATTATTTGATGATTTGTAGCGGCTAGTCAGTAGATATGAAACGTTATTAAACCCTTGTATGGTAGAAGAGGCAGGTAGCCATCAAACTAGACAAAGGGGTGCTTAGGTGGTTCGGACACGTAGAGAGGATCAAGACCAGTTCAAGAATGCCAGCAACCGGCGAGCACCGGCACTAGTAAGGCGAAAAGTGTATGACAGGATCGTAGCAAGTGGAAAAATGTGGTATCTACTTACCCCCTTGGGAAAGAGGAGTGACTGTATGTGCCTGTATATGTAAACCGTTGTTAGTTTTCATTTCTGTAGTCTGGCTACGTCAGTATGTAAAAAATTATATCAATCTTCTGTTTTAACTTGACGTCATTCAAGATTTAGATTATGTATATATTTGCTTAAAGGTATTAGATATTAGGGGAGGCCCATGAGCGCAGGCCTGGGGGTGGCAGGTGAGGCCGCCTGTCACCCCAGCAGAAGCAGGCCGGGACGCTGGGGTAACTAGCGCCCCTCCCCCAAACCGGGGCAAGGCGGGGACACCGTGGTTTCCAAACCCGAGGGGGCCATCTCGAAACCGGAGATGGCCCAGGGTCAGTCGGGGTGCGAGGGATATGCTCTATGGGCAACCTTAAGACCTGAAGACCCGAGACGGCGTGCGGTTTTAGTCGGTTCAAGCCCGACATAACCACCCCCGCTGCCCGGCGGGGGGGTATCCGAAGGGATTTCCGCACGAAAAAAGAAAAAGGTATTAGATATTATTAAGAAGAAATATTTGTTTGTTTATAAGCGATAAACTCTGAAAATACTGAACCGATTTCAAAAATTCTTTCACTATTGGAATACTATATTATCCTTGAGTAACATAGGCTATTTTTATCCCGATATATCCACTGAATCATGCTAGTATATTACAATCGTGACAACAAAAAAAAATAGCATAGCATCATATGTTGTGTTACATCGCTTTTATGTATGGAGCCCCACCAAGACCTTCGGGACCTAGCTAACCTCACCTGCAAGCCAGTATGCACCTGCTGACTGACGGACGAGGCACTGGCGCGGGCTTTCCTCTCGGCGTTGGGAGGTCAGACAGTAGTTGCACCTATAAAAGATGTATAAGTCAAATCCAAAAGAGAAGAAGGAGTAATTGGATTCCCGGCTCCGAGGTGAAAGCCTCGTATGTAACCCTGGGTCATAAAGATGATGTGTGAAATCGCTCGGCTCATTGAGTGAAGAATTGAAGGAAGATGAGCAGATGCCAGTGAAATTAGGTTCCACGCTCAGACTCATTCTGGATAAACGGCCACTTCGGAAAACTAGACAGGAATTTCCTCTCGTCCGATCGCCAACACGATGACGCATCTAGAGATTTAGCTAATGTAATGTTGTGTATGTAATGTTCACTAAACTTCAAGGCTGGTCTCCCTGATAACTCTATACGATGGCGTGATACGTTGGTCGTCCTGCAAGGATAACTGATTTTTAATAAAGCCCACGAGTGTATGTACAATACTTATAACATTAACAATGTTCAAAATATTTGTCTGTCCGGCTGATAGCTAATGTTATAAGGCGTAACTTAAGCTATATTTTGAGCGTCTATATCTATTGGGCCAAAATTAAAACCTAGATCTAAATCCACACGGACGAAGTCGCGGTCACAGCTAGCACAACATAATTTGACACTAAACGATTCAAACATGTTATTATTGCAATGCTTCGGGTGTCATGTCCATTTTGGTGATATACCATATCATAATACATATCACATGGTCAGTTTAGTAGTAACATAATAATGTATAAAGGGCCGTTCCACTAACTCCAATCTTGCTCTATTTTGTAATTATGTATTGTGTGAGATGGAGTCTACTGGGCAAGTTGACACAATCTATACATATTTCGAAAAGGCGCTTGACCGTGTTCACGATGACATACTACTTGCTAAGTTTATAAATTAGGAATCCATGGGGATTTACTACGCTGGATACGGTCGTACTTAACAAACTGCTGTTACCCTAGGGGGATTCAAATCCAATTTCATTAATACCCCACCCCGCTGGGGTCTCACCTCGGGCCTCTCATCTATTGTGCTTATTTGTATGATATAGACAAATGTTTAAGTAATTCCAAACATCTAATGTATGCAGATGATAAAAATATTTATATGAATATTAATTCTAGACTTGAATGCGAATTGATCTTGATGCTTGATGAAGTGATCTTGATGCTTTATTTTCATATTATAAACGCAATAATATTGCTGTTAATATTCACAAATGTCAATGCATAGTTTTAGTCGCCGTAGAAGCCCTATCGAGTACACATACAAATTCGGTGATAATGTTATTGCAAGGGTAGATCATGTTAAAGACTTGGGAGTTGTGATGGATTCCAGATTTTTTTTTTCTCGCCATATAGACACCATTACAAGTAAGACGTTCAGAAATTTAGGCTTTGTTCTGCGCACTTGCTCTCAATTTAAAGAGAAAGAAAAAAAAAATTAATAAGTTACAATCATACTTGCCCAAATAAAGATTGTATAAGAACTGTTAGGATAAGGTGAAGTGCACAGCTTATCAAGATGATCCATCTAAAACGAACGGTACTTTTTTAAATCTTAGCAAAGAGTTTTTATGTCAGAAAAGTGGTCAACATTTTATGAATAAAATTAACTTTGGGAGATGAAATATAATAAATAAACATTTATTTATTTTATTTTATTAATTTTTACCGTAAATTACAACCATTTATCTCTAACAAAAACACAAAAATATTAATTTACTTTATTAGTCATAGTAGCTGATTTTTGTGCCTTTGCCTTAAAAAAAAGCGCTGAAGCGCTCGCATCGCTAATTTGTGAACAAGTAAAAAATATTTCTAAAATGAGTTTTGGCGCCAACACGGGAAAAGATCCATCGAGGCAGTGTTTTATTTTCAAAAATTTGTGTAATTTCGATATTTTATGCGTAAAAATAGTGGGTTTTTAGACATAACGTCTTCGACAACACGCACAAGTGAGGCACACTTACCGTGAATTGTGATTTTCCATGTTGTTTCCAAAACTCCAAAGAAACCTTTAGTAAAGCTCCCACTCCTTTACTAGGGCAAGACTAACTGTTTCCAAGTTTAGGATTAGGCTGAAGGCCTTGCGCCAAAGCCCTATTAATAATTAAAAAATCTTTTCAAGTTGTATTTATATTCGGTATAAATAGTGCATGTAGACATCAAGAGTTGGCAAACATCACAACTTAATGATATCGAGAACCATGGGCGTTCTCTTCTTGCCCTGATCAAAAACACAAAAAATAAAATTCCAAGATCGTTCCCAATACAGGAGCCTTTTTCTGACATAATGAAGAAATACGAAGCGCTTCGTTCAACAAAAGCGATGTCAAACAGATTTTGTCAAAATTACTAAAATGGAAAGTGCACAAGTCAAATTTATTAATGCCAATCATAAATAAATTTGAAGCAATGCTGAAAAAAATGCCACTTTCTTAAATTTGGTTGATCTACATGAATACACAGGGCACATTTTCAGAAGGTCCTCGGCTACATTGCTCGCCGATTCGAGTGCGGACTTATTGACACTAAACGCCACGGAGGGTGGCAGTCGAGCAGTGTAGCCGAGGGCTACATAGATGACTCGATGAGAAATAAAGAAGAAATTAGCTCCCGCATTACAAGGAATATAAATTTGGAACCAAGTGTTGACTCTCGACCATCTACGAGCACACACGCGTCGTCGCCGCCGCAGCCACCTCCACCGCTGCCACGAACTGCAGAACTCTGTGGTCACGTTTCTCCTACTTACACTCAAGAGAGTGAGAGAGAGACAACTTGATGAAATTATAAATGCCAACTGGCAACGTAATAATCAATTTTACAAATTGTTAAAAATTTTATAACTGCTTTAACAAGTGATTATAGATTTATTTATTTAAGAAAGTCCGAGTTTTATTTATTTCCTCGCAAATATGTATTAAAATGTCGTATGACATAGTAGCGAGGGCTAGCAATATCGAGGCGATATTGCTAGCCCTCGCCTACGGCTGTAATTTTCAACTTACCGCTCTTATATCATAATATACTCGTACTATAATGAACGTTCATTTTATGTGCATTTAAATTTTAGTTTGCTGAAAATAGAACTGTCTCGTTTAAGTTAAATAGGATATCATGTCGATCCTATGAGGTACCGTATGGTTGCAGACATACTGGACTGGACTTGGAATACGAAGGAAGACAATGAAACTCCCTAAAGAAAACATTATGAATGAAGGTCTCGTTTAAGTTATTGAAGAAACATTGTTATATCCTACTTGTACTTTATTAAAGAGTCAAGCAGTAAGCAGCATTTTCAACAATGTGTCGTTGTATGGTCTTCTAGTTTTCAGTGCTTAAAATATTTTATTGCAAGCTTCTATTTTTGAGTCGTTAACTTTGAAAATAGCCTTGGATGCATATACTTTAACATAGACGTTTCTCCCTTTCTTCGCTTGTCTCATTCAAATATGTCTGTCGTATACGAGCAGCGCAGGTTCGTCCGAATTCGCTTTCGATAAATCAGGTACATTCACTAAAAATGGAGAAATAGTAAATTGGTAGAGTCAAACAACAGTCATTTTGGCCGTTGCATGAATGGGCTGACTCGACCGGGGAAGCACCACCCTCTCACAGAATATCGACGCCAAGTAACAGTATTTGAACTGTTGCGTTCCGTTTGGTGAGTGAGAGTGCCGGAGCCCAAACTCCTTTCCCATCCCCTCCCAAACTCCTTTCCCATCCTCTCCCAAACTCCTTTCCCATCCCCTCACAAACTCCTTTCCCATCCCCTTTCCTTTACAGGGTCGGCAGCGCGAGTGTGACGCCACTGGTGTTGCACACGTCCATAGGCCGCGGTAACCGCTTCCCATCAGGTGGGCCGTGTGCTTGTCTGCCACCTTAGTGGTATAAAAAAAAAAAAAAATTGCACAAAAAGTAAATAAACTTAGAAAACAAGAAGACACTGAATAGTGAAAAATAAGTGAATTATATATTTACATCCAAAGATAAAAATACACGTAAAACTTCAGTTGAAGTTAGTGCCCAGTCAAACAGTAATAGAGGCAAAATTGCCATCACGCGTCTTTTCTCTCTGTAAAATATTTCTAGATGGTTCTAAAATGGAAGCTAATTATCTTACTAAGTCAATACTATATTATTCACAACTTAGGAATCCTCTGCATTACGTATATACATACTCTTATGGCATCTTGAATAAGGGGCTTGTCTATTCTTGGAGAGAACATTAAGCGTACCGTAGGCTATTTATTTTGCACGAGTTATGGTTTGTAGGTGTAATGACTCAGAGTGATACGAATGCATACAGAGACACACATTCGCACACACAATCATCATCTAAGACAGAGAGTCATTTCATCTCATAATACTCTCTTGAAGCAATATCTAACGGTTTACCCGCAGATGGCCAGATGGTTAATGAGTGGAGATTTTTATACAGTGTAGAGCGCTGTGTTCTGTGTTGTGCTACAATGCTGTGAAATACTCAACAAATTTCGCAACGCGATTGGCTACTAAGTGATATTTATTTACTTTTAGGCTAGCTCTCTGTTGACAATTAAAACCAATCACGTCACTGTTTTCTGTGACGTGATTGGTCTCAATATGTTAAAAGGGCTTGTAGCCAACTGGAAATCGAGTAGGTTAACACATGCAAAGTTGAGCATTACTAGCCAGGTCAGGCTTAGGATGGACGACCATTCTTAACACATTAAGTAGATCTATTATTTTTATATATGTAAAGCACGCTAACAGCTATTGAGCTGAAGCGTGTGTATTGTGAGCTGGAGATTTTATCAAACTTGCTTTTGAAACATTCACATTGGGTGCCAATACAACATCTTCCGTAAGTCTGTTCCACTCTCTAACCACACGATTATGTAGAGATTGTTTGGGGTTCGAGCCTGGATCGCATTGCGCAATGGGCATAGCTTTAGTTTAGTGGGTGTCCTCTCAGTTGTTGTTTTTTGTATTGAAGCTATACATGTCTTAGATGGTATTGAAATCAAAATAGTTGTTTAATAGTTTGGAAGTTTCAATAAGAAATTCTCTCTGTCTAAGGTTTTCAAGTGATGCCAGGCCAAGGTACTTCAGGCGTTCATCATAGGATTTGTTTTTCAATACTCTAACGGCCTCTGTTGCGTAGTGGTAGTGCATTCGACTGCTATGACAGGGGGCGCGGGTTCGATTCCCGTTCAGTGCAAATATTGGTATGCATGAATATGCCTATTTATATTGGTCTGGGTGTTGCTATGTTTAATATCTATGTATTTACAAAAAAAAATATATTACATTTATACCGATTCTTGAACCCATAACACTAGTTAGTTAAACTATGCTTACTTTGGGTCTAGAAAGTACTGTGTAGAATTTCGTACAATATTTATTTATTTATTGTAGTAGCTCTCCTCCGAACGCTTTCAACGAGCGACACATCTTTCTTGAAGTATCTATGGCAGTCATTACGGGTCGTTAAAGCCCTAAAAAGTCCGACGGTTTTACTGCAAAAAATTCGAAATCGCCAGTGGGTTTTACGTTTTCAGTCCGTCAGTCAGTTTTGCCCTCTCATTTTGACTACTATCACCTGGCCAAGGCCCATTGTCTCTTACTATGGAGAGAGTACTTTGATGAAAGATCCAGGGAAAAAGGCATATGGTACAAAACCATTCAACCACACCCTTTTAGTGTTCCGTGGATTGATAACAAAATTTGCGACTGCGATCTGGACATATCCCCACAAATAAATTCGCATTCCTAATGCGCAAAGTAGACTCGCCTAACTGTGTGCTTTGAGGGGTTCCTGAGGACGTTTACCACACTCCAATGGAGTGTGTCCGTACTGAGTTTATAAGACAGCGTCTGGGTTTTGGTGCTCACTCAGACATTGGACAATGTAATGTTTTGATGGCTTATCCCTTATCAGATCGATGCAGGAAGTTATACAGAATGCTAATGCCTCTATTGAAATGAATCATTGATTTACCTAAAAATATTACTGTACTGTATTAATTCATTTTTAGCATATAAACATTATTGTAATTTATTAAGTTGACATAATCGCCTAGTGTGATTAAACCTTTAAAAAAGATTTAAAAAAAAAACGTATTTTCAGCAGATATAATAATACGATATGAAGATTATGTAATTTGGAACCTAGTATCTAGATAGATAGATACGAGTATAAGATATACTAGGTAAACGAGCAATACCTGCTAGCTGTTTTCCGTGGCTTATCCCGAAACTCTGTTTCCGTTCCTATTCCAGGGATAAGTAGCCTTTGTGTTATTCCAGACTATAATCTATCCCTGTACTAATTTCAGCCAAATCCGTTCAGCCATTAGAGCATGACTGAGTAATAAACATACAAACATCTTCAAAGACTTTCACATATATGTATATGCAATACTCTAGCTGATGCCGGCGGCCCCTCCCGCGCAGAGGTCGATTATCGTTTTTTGGTCATATCTCCGGTTCTACTTAACCAATTAGAATCCAACATACGGCATAGGCCTAAGTCTGACCAAGACCTTTCTAATAGAAAACACAGTAGTAGTTCAGTAGTTTTTGTCTACCGTGAACAAACAAACAAGAATTCTAAAAAAATATTTTATTATTATAGTTTATTTAACATAACCCAAGTTTTTTTAAATATCTCCAATCTAATACAGACACAGCTAATTTTCAATTTTATAATAGTATAGATATATAATTTGAATATCGGAAACGGCTCCAACGATTTTCTAGAAATTTAGTATACACGGGGTTTCGAGGGCGATAAATCGAACTAGCCAGGTTTCATTTTTAGAAAACGTTGAACAATACACCAAGCTAAGCTCGGTCATCCAAATATTACTAAGTTTATGTGCGGAACGCTCACATACGTCAGTCAGTGTTTACAACTGACATATTAAAGCATCCCATTCTCGATTGCCAATCTGGCTCTTTTCATGGATCTTTTAAAGTTGTTCCCAGTTGCATCTGATGCTTTCATCTTGGAGCCCGGGGTCCTCCTTTTTCTCCCTTTGGTTTGGCTCATACGACTTTCATGGAAGCGACTGCCGTCTTCTTTTTTACCTGTGGAAACCCCGACATAATCTACATAGTTACAGCAGACATCTGATAGCTGCTTGCTATTCATAATACATTAATTCTATTATAGGTCAAACAAATAAATACCTTTGAATCGTTTGGTATCATATCGTATCGTTGAATAACTATGGTGATAATACTCATCCCTGTCCCAGTATAACCCTAGCTAAGCTATTTTTATTTTATCATGTTCCAATAGGTAAAATGTCATTTTATGAATAGAATAGAGATTAAATACAACTATTTTTAACGGATTCTTCGCGATTTATTTGATATTATTTTATTATTTACATTGACTCCGACGTTTCGGTTGCTTTTCAGCAGCCATGGTCAT
The DNA here is from genome assembly GCA_946251805.1 of Cybosia mesomella. Taxonomy (NCBI): domain Eukaryota; kingdom Metazoa; phylum Arthropoda; class Insecta; order Lepidoptera; family Erebidae; genus Cybosia; species Cybosia mesomella. The sequence goes on along the minus strand of OX276402.1, from coordinate 19,606,424 downwards.
GGTGAGACGGACATATCAGAATACAGATTATTTATGACCAGATAATAAATCCTACAGATAAAAGCCTATTTATATATACCTTAAAGCCTATTTAGATAACTCGAGACGAGGTCTCGAGTTCGATCTCCAGTCGCCCCGGGCACACACTTCGGAGTTTTCGTAGTTATGTGTGTATTAAAAATGTTGATTATCGCTCGCTTAGTAATGTGCCCGGTAGATGGCAATAGGCTCGCCCCCTATTACATTGGGACCTTAACATAACTGGCGAATCGTGGGTGTGTAATACACATCTCTGCCTACCCCTTCGGAGATACAGGCGTGAAGTTATGTTATGTTTATGTTATGTTATATATATAGCATTTCAAAGTTGTTGGACTGAGTTTTCTTGTTAATCTCCGACTCTAAAGAGGACAATACAACATACATTTGAGTCACTTTGAACTACTTTAAAGGATATTTTTAACATTGTAGTACCCTTTTAAAAAATTGTTTGGCCGTTTTGCTTCATTGACTTTGCAACATTGATCGTCATTAACCTAGCGAAGTGACATCCCACGGTATACTTTTCATTTCGCAATCTTTCTGCAAGAACCTTTCTTCCCCAGTGTTTTTATTTGTCCATATTATTGATTGCTACATTACATCTATCTACATTACATTATCATTTTATGTGCACGTTCACGAAAGTACACCTAATACAGGATTTCGCGCTTACGATAAAATGATTCATAATGATAAGGTTTTACTCACATCCTTTTTAATAACCTAAGAATATTGTAAACCAGGTGATAAGCGAATTATTCACAAAATATTTTGATCTAGTAGGTACCTAACAGGAGCTTGAGTGATTTAATAATGAGTCACAATGGCTATTTTCATTACCTGAAACTGATATATTACATTCAGGAATGACGAAAATAGACAACATCTGTCAATAAGCCAAAACTCAGAGACACGTTTTTAAGACTGAGCTTTAAAGAGTTTCATGACATTAGTTGTTGGCGGGCTCTGTAATTTTAACAGTAGAATATAAACTAACATTGCTTAAATCTAAAAGGCATAATGGCCGTCGGGACTGATCATAAATCAGTTCAGAAATTACTCAGTTTTACTATAGAGTAGATAAGCCCGAAACCCAGGCCTACCTCACCAGCAAGCCGGAACACGTACACCTGCTGATTGACGGACGAGGCTTATACGGTATTTATGGGAGCGACTGCCGTCCGACCTCCCAAGCCCGAAGGTGCAGCAGGTGTATCGACTTGCAGTTAAGGTTGGCTTGGTCCCGTTGGTCCCGATATTGAGGGGGGCATACACCCCATTATGACTATTATTAAAATGAATACCTACCTACATGAATGGTATTTTTCCTATAACATGTTCAAACTATCAAGTTGCCAATAAAGTGCACTCGCCTGATAACAAATGATTACCGGTGCCAATAAAATGTTAATTGGACTGTTCTCTCAGACTCTTCTCAAGAACGCGTTATACGATTATACAAGTTTGACTGTTTATAATATATTTACAAGGTAATCTTTAATAGAATGTATTATTCCACATGAACATTGAATTTACTTGTTAATTGTAATGTAAAAAATTAGAGTAGGCGTGTTTACTTTCAGTCTACATCAAAAAAAGAACTTGGCATCGTTTCAAGTCACGCACCACACCATGCTTAAATAATTCGTCGAGTAGGTACACATGAGCGGTTCATGGTGTAAATAACAAACTATAGTCATGGTCAAGGTGACACTCCGCACCCTTGGCCTTCTCATACATGGTAGTTACTGTGATTAAGACGCTCCGCAGATTATACTGTGATGTTTATGTATGCTATTGCAGTTAAATTTGATTAGATGTCATAGTATTCTTTATGGAAAATTATTTAACGAATGTTGGTAAACCTACTAGTAAGTAAGCAATTTACAGAAGTTAATCTTATACAGATTTAGTTCGGAAAAATTGATCATCCAGGACGGGACTTGAACTCGCGACCAGTCCCTTACTGGGGAAATACTTTGACCTGGATGGTTAAAAATTATTGTAACTTGATTCATCGTGTCCGTAGTTCGCAAGAATTACGGTAGATGACTCCAGCGTCGCCCCAAGATGTATAATTTGTAATACTTTTCCTAACTAAATCTAGCATACTAATTACTTCAAAAGTTCATTGAATTAATCATAACAGAAAAAAACTACATAAAGTAATGTTTACTAATCACGACAAAAGTAGTCAAAATAAATTACGGAAGCAGTTGTTTGTTCGAAACAGTTGATTGCTACCAAACTTTCAAAAGCTAAGAAAATCATTTCAATGTTGCGGTTGTTGTTTGTAAACAAATTAAATAAACAATTATTTCTATAAAAACTTTGATTAGATATCAGTGTGTATGCGTAAAAAACATAGATGCAGGCGAACATAGAACCTCTTCCTTTTTGAAGTCGGTTCAAAAAAAGAGGAACACTTTAAAACAAACTGCGTGTGTCATATTCTGCGCTTGTAATGAGTGAACTATCATAGGTGCGTGTTTGATATGATTTCGGCTGAGTGGGCACTCGGCGCTGGCCCGCTCCGTGATCCAACGTGGTGATTTACTGACATAAACGTACATCACTCTTGTGTCGAATCTTTGGGCGGAGGGGGAGCACAATCTACGGGCGAAGCCGCCAGGTTTTATTTTCGGGGAGCTTAACGCCCATAGAAAATCCCCTTTCATCCATACGCAGCCACACTCCGGGTGGAACGATATGTATGAATATACGGTTGGGGTCAACGAGAGTATCTGCATCTCATCCACACTGTCTGTCAGAGATGGTAGGGCTTCCTATACAATACTGGTAGATGGCGATCAACACGTCCTACTTGTGCCCTGGGTCCGGAGCCGAATCTAATATCTATCGATGTACTAACAATTCTATTTATAATTGACTTTCACAAAAATGGTAGGTATCATAAAATACTTGACGCAACTACCCAAATGTGTTTATTTTGGCACAAAATATGCCCACGTCATAACTCAAAATGCCGCGCCCGCCGCCGCTGCCGCCGCCGAGGGAATGTGTGTGCGAACAAACTAAAGAACGATGTTTTTGTACGCTATTTTTAATTTCATTATACTGTTGCCTTGCTAATAGAATTGACATAATAAGAAAACCTAGCGGTAATGATCTTATATTAAAAAGAAGTAGATACGACACTGGTGCTCAAAACGATCACTTAAAATTAGGATAATTCGCTTCGAGTGCATCAGAGGAGAACAAAGTGAAACTTCTGTCATACGCTTTTGACATCCCGATATTCCCAATAGTATTGAGACAACATATCCAGATACCTACCTCATTTTAATTAAGATATTTTTTAGGTAGATTTCGATGAAATCGATCTACCTATTGGTTTCTTGACTACTGTCGAATTTAAAAAAAAATTCTTCATAGGAGGTCTAGTTATGACCCCCTGAGTCCGAAATGACCACTGGTCAAAAAGTTTATATATATATATACATATGTATGTACCTATGGTTTGCACTTCCCAAAATTTGCGGCACTCTCACGGTCGCATTTCTGCCCCGATCGCTTTCAAACTGCGGACAAAAATTGCTTAGGTGTAAACTTAGTTTAAGTTCGTGAACGGGTGGAATCCGGCCTAAGGGGACGTAGGGCCTCACTTTTTGTGAAATCAGTTTTTCCTCAAAATTTCACGTTCCATGAAAGATATTCGAACCGTTCTAATTTTATCCCATAGTATACATGAATACCAACAACTTTTAATTATAAACCTATAAGATTAAAACTTTAACTAAAAGTGGAGGGGGGAGGGGGGAAATACCCTCCGTCGGCTTGCACCGACTAAAACCGCACGCCGTCTCGGGTCCTCAGACGCCGGGGTGTAAGGTTACCCATAGAGCATATCCCTCGCACCCCGGCTGACCCTGGGCCATCTCACCACTAACAGCATCGCTCATCCTGTCTCCTCTGAAAGCAGAGGAGTACGGAGAGCGATGTGTTCCCGCCACGTTGGGTATTGGCCGACGATCAATGCCAACCCTATGAAGGGGTGAAGGGGAAGCCATTGACCGCCGCCCAGGGTGTACCGGCCGCTCCGATTCCGTTCCCCCCGGACTGCAGCGGGATCGGAATCGGAGCGACACTCGAGGAGGTTACCCAACACACACCCCACTACATTCGCTACCTGCTATTGAAATTTCCATCAACTATTACAGTATAATTATGTAAAGATTTTAGCCCTACAATTTGATGTATAAATATAAAGGGCAGTTTAGTCTGAAATATTATATAAAGATAACAGTCTATGTTATAATATTTAGCAAATAGCAAATATTTCAAGCAACTTGTTGTCGACATGTTCATAGCATAGCGATCTCACAACGTACGCTATAAAGTATTGATTAGCTGTAAGTGATAAACTTGAGCGATTCACAGAGCTATATCTATGATTCTACGATCCCTGTCTGCCTCATTTTTTATCGCACCTAAACTTTTTTCCAAACCTAATATTATGAGATACCTGCATTTTTATTTCTTTAAATAAATTAGAATAAGTTGGAGTTTATTTCTATACCTTTCGTCAAGCAATGACGTCGTTTGATAATCCATTGTGTGCACTTTATGACGGACCACCGTCAAATAACTTGCTCCACATTGCCTTATGAAGTGGCGTATAGAGTGAATGTTATGCTATATACTCGTAGTTATAGCTTATGAGGCAATATGCTTTACTATTAGCGAAATAGCATAGCGTAGTCTGAACTGCCCTTAACAGTAACATGATGTGTATTATCGTATCAGGAAGACGCCGCGCTGCGGTACGTCGTGCGTCGTAAATAATAAATAGTATAGTCGTCGCGAATGTCGTAATGTCATGAAAATAACAGAGTTGGGTGCCAATATTATGGTTGAATACCGAAAGGTGTCGAATTTGTAAATTAATTCTTCCCTCTACCCTAAACCGCTCTGAACTTTGAGGTTTGAGTTTTTACAAAATAATTTCTCAGTACCATAAAGTTGTTTTAAAAAAGACAGTTTATAATATGATTTATACACGGTTACAAAAGTAATAACTGCAAAGTTCTATTACGTATAAATATTGTACCCGTCTATATCATGCGTATATTCCGACTACCCGAGTGTTCAGTTAGAGCGGTCATTATATTTGGCTAAAAATATAACTATAACACTTTCCTAAGGCAGTGTTGATTAACTTTGTTATATGTTAATAGTTCTTCCTTTTCTTTGTCTATACGCTGGCCGGCATGAGCATCGATGCCAAAAATTAACGAAAACTACTGACGACTGATACTCTACCTCCCGTCTCGCCGCGTACATAGCAAGGGCGCGCAGTAAGTCCACAGAATATACACTTCTCATCAGAAAAATCGAAACAAACTTGCAAGGATGTTTATGTTTTCTAAGAATTATCAGAAAAAGGTGTTTATTTAGGAATATATGTCCAATGTCGTTTAATAGTGAAAAATATGAGGTTTTCAAATTCTAATTTTATTTTTTCTAAATTCAGATTAAATTCTCATAGGTTTCGTATTTTGTTTAATGAGCCATTTTTACCCTGTATTTCATAGGTTTCGTATTTTGTTTAACGAGCCATTTTTACTCTGTATGGAGTGTGAAGAAAGTGGATAAAACAACACGTAAATGAAACAAGTGTTTATTTAATAACTTTTCTTGTATTCCTTCCTCGGGGAGGGAATATAAGTTAATAGTCAGTAATAAGAGCCCAGGCTCTTATTACTGCGTCCATGCGGGTTTTCATAGATCGGATGAGAGTCACGATCACATGTTGTGACATTCCATTCCATTCCTCTTGGATTGCATTTTGCAGCTGTTAGCCAGCTGTTCCTGGGGCGGGATCACTTACACGAATTCGTCTCTTTAACGCATCCCATAGATGTTCAATGGGATTCATGTCTGGGCTTTTTGCAGGCCATTTCTTAATGCAGATACCGACTTCGGTAAGATAGTCTCGTACGACGCCCGCGGTGTGAGCCCTAGCATTGTCGTTTTTTTTTTATACCACTCAGGTGGCAGACAAGCTCACGACCCACCTGATGGGAAGCGGTCACCGTGGCCTATGCACGTGTGCAACACCAGGGGAGTCACACTCGCGCTGTCGACCCTAAAAAAAAAAGAAATTGCAAGCAGGAATAGCCTTTAGTCTTCCGGGAAGACCAAAGGCTACAACCGCCTCTCCGTTCTTTTTTAGTTTTTGTGCTGACAGAAGGAAGACTCTTCCCTCTGACAGCACAAAAACTCTCAATGAGCTCTGGCTACCCTACTCACCGCCGGGAACACAACACGAGGTTATTATGGCCGCGGTATTCTGTAGGGCGGAGGTACTTCCCCAGTCGGACTGCTCAGTTGGACGGGAATACCGTCATGTCCTACCTCTCATGAGTATGAAGCCGTTGCCAATAAAATGTGCATAGGGCTCCACGTGAGGCTCAAGACACTGTTCAATGTACCGATGAGAGTTTAGTGCAGGTAGACGTGGCCAGACACGAAGACAAGCTCTGTCTTACCGTCAGCGCTGATACCTCCCCAAACCGTCCACGAACCGCTACCATAACCGATCGGTTATGGTGGCGGTTCGTTTTCTTCAATGAAGCATTGTGCAAAGCGTTCTCCATCTCTTCTGTATACCTTGTTCCTTCCGTCGTTACCATACAGCATAATTTTACACTCATCAGAAAAGAGAACTTTGTTCCTTTAGGTGCTCACGTGCAATGTTAAGGTGCCGCTCTTCGATGGTCTGCAGTTAATTTCGGCCCATTTGCTGGCTTGTGCGGTACCAGTTCACGTTCCTTCAACCTGCTTCTAATGGTTGAGTCACTTACAGTCACTCTACGTACAACATGAAGCTGCTACTGCAGTTGAAAAGCGTTAAGGTGTCGATTTCGTTAGGAAGTTGTTACAATAAATCTATCATCTCGCTCAGAAGTGACCCGATTTCTGCCAGATCCTGAAAGGCGGGTGAACAAACCTATCTATCGATAGCGTTTGTAGACTCTATGAACAGAGGACAGACTTAGATGCAATCTTTCAGCCGCAACACGCTGAGTTTAGAAAAAAAACATATTTTCAGACGTCCCAAAGTCACAGTAAACAAATAAAGAAGAAAAAGTTTCAAGATAAACGCTAATTTTTAGTTTTAAAGGTGAGATGTACTCCAACTCTTAAAACATATTTGACTCAAAACAATGATTCATTTCTTTTTTAGGATAATCAAACGAAATTCTAATTTTGAATTTTGATTTTTCGCTTACAACTGTAATGGTCAAACTGCCAGCTATATAATCATGTGATTTTTTTCATGGAATGAAAACTCTTTTGTGTTAAATTAGGACAGATATCATAAAAACTAAAGTGTTTAAATTTTTCTGATGAGAAGTGTATATGGTTTCTGTCTGTCTATACCTGCTTACCTTTCTTGATAGGTATTCCTATAAATAGTCACTACTTATTATTCTTACACTACAAATACTGTTGTTATATTCAACAGTATCTTTTTTTTTTTTTTTTTTCGTGCGGAAATCCCTTCGGATGCCCTCCCGCCGGCCAGCGGGGGCGGTTATGTCGGGCTTGAACCGACTAAAACCACACGCCGTCTCGGGTCTGCAGACGCCGAGGTGTAAGGTTGCCCATAGAGCATATCCCTCACACCCCGACTGACCCTGGGCCATCTCCGGTTTCGAGATGGCCCCCTCGGGTTTGGGAACCACGGTGTACCCGTCTTGCCCCGGTTTGGGGGAGAGGTGCTAGTCGCCCCACCGTCCCGGCCTGCTTCTGCTGGGGTGACAGGCGGCCTCACCTGCCACCCCCAGGCCCCAGGACCGCACGATCCCCGCGTAGAGTCTCCTGCAGGAGTCATCGGGCCCCTTCATGTTGGGCAGCAGCCGCGCCAGAGCGAGAGCTGTGCCCTTCAGTTTGGGGGCCAGACTTCGGATGTTTTCTACGAAGTCCCATCGGCCGTCGAGCACGAGCCCCAAATATACAACAGTATCTGTAGTTTAAGAAAATTACTCAGATTTTTGTCGTGTGAGTATATGACTATTTATTCTTAATAGTGCAGGCAGAGCAGAGCGTCTGTTTGACTGGACTATCTTATTAGGGATATCTAGGCTATGGAGGAGAAGATAGAGGTTAGGATATTAACAGATTTGTTACACACTTTACGAGTTCCTACATTAAAACTTTTATCGCAGAATAAATAAACATTCATGTTAACCCGGTTTGAAGTGTATCTATCTATTAAGAGAGTCCAAAATGCTAAATAGTTTACATGCAACATCTGGCAAACTATTATCTATTTATTTATTTATTTCCAGCACTATTTTTACAGGTTCAACCCATGTTCAACCTAATACAATAGTGTGGTCCTTAAATATTATAACATATCACATACATTGCTAATTTCGGCAACTCATTCAGAGAACAAGTACAAAGATTTATGCTATCTGCCACTTCATTGAGTATTTGTAAGGTGTGCGTTATTGGAGCTTTAGCTAACAAATTAGTTCGGCCACTGGGCACTGCTAGTAGACGAGGACGCCGCCTACGGCATACATAATTGTTGGGCACACATAGGTTGATCTCCTTTAAGACACCTGGATTCGAAGTCCCACCACGCAATAATTTTAAGAATTTATTTTTTAATAAATTTATTGTATCCAACCATACCTTTTTTTTTTATTGTGCGGAAATTCCTTCGGATACCCCCTCCCCCCCGCCGGCCAGCGGGGGCGGTTATGTCGGGCTTGAACCGACTAAAACCGCACGCCGTCTCGGGTCTACAGACGCCGGGGCGTAAGGTTACCCATAGAGCATATCCCTCGCACTCCGACTGACCCTGGGCCATTCGCAGTGTCCCCTCTGATAACAGCAGAGGGGTACCTGGAGCGACCACCTTTCCCCGCGGGCCTTGCAGCCCTGCCATATCCCGACCCCCTCGTGCAATGGGGTCAGCTGGCCCTGAAAAGGGCCGGTTGGTCAGACTCTTGGCCGTTGACGTTGACGCCATCTACTCCAGAGGAGCAATCAATGATGCGTCATCGCCCGCGTTGCCCAGGGTGCACTAAACTTGGAGGTGATCCAACCAGTCGCACCCCTATCCAACCATACCTATAACGAACAAACTCGGATACATCAATGGATAAAATGGGTATACCCCATAGACTCCATAGAGCCTTAGGTACAAGAGCCTAGTTAATTTATTGTAAATACGCTCCAACAGGAGACTATACTGAGCTTCATGTGGAGCCCAGATGATTGCGTTACATTCTAACTGACTTCTCACCAGTGCATTGTATAAAGTGGTTATCGCCGTAATGCTTGTCCCTCGCTAAGCACTCTTCTAGGCACGAAGCCTAGCCTAGCATTTTTACAAACATTTTCTATATGATTACGAAATGTAAACTCAACGTCAAGGTTCACCCCTAAATCGCTGACTGTTTCCGTTCTATTCAGTAAAGTATCGTTCAGGGTGTAGTTGAATTTAATAGGCTTTTTCATACGGCTGATAGTTATAACTGAGCACTTTGAGGTATAGAAAAAAATATTTTTTTCTTGGTCCACTCAATAACTCTATTCACATCTCCCTGTAATCACTCGCAATCACCGCGAACAACAGACATGTGGCATCCCTGACGATGCCAGGAAAGGCATTTATCATAATAATGAACAAAAGAGGTCCCAAATTACCTACTACCTTGTCTCACACCAGATCTCGTATAGTAGGGTTCCGATCTATAACCTGCATACTCGACATACTATATCCTGACTATCGTGTGATCCGAAAAAAAAAATTGCAATATAGAAGTACATCATCCGTTTTAAATACCTTCGCTGGTGCCGACAGAACCGCCATTGGTCTGTATCCATTCACTTCCAATCCTGCCCCAACCCTTAGGTTCTGGTATCACCCGGGTAAGTTTGCAGCGTTCAGGGAAGCAGGCCGACTCAAAGCATGTATTAAATAAATACAATAACGGGTACGTTAGAAAATCCCTACAGTCCCTAATGAGAAATGCCGGAATGCTATCTAGTCCCGCGGGCACGCTTTGGTTTAAGTTTAATTAGAGCACTTGATTCACATCAAAACTCGCAATAGAGTACATAGAGCGAGTTTAGATGTTTTGTTTTTCTTTGGGCACTGCTTACCTGACACTGCTTCAAAGATTTGGGCATATTAACTGTTCCCAGCTTGTATATTTTGGTATTGTTGACCAATTTTGCAAAGCACATACAAGAACATGAATCAGACGATGAGAGAAGAGCAAGAGAGAATACACGTAGAAAAGATTTTCATAGCAAATTTGTGCCTCGTCTTGACGTTGTCAAACATAGCACGGTGTATAACTCCATCAGAATATTTAACAAACTAACTATAGACTTAAAAATATTAATTTATAAACGAGAGTTCCAAGCCAAATTGAAGGCATTTCTATTGAAAGGGTGTTATTATTCCGTCGAAGATCTATGATATGATAAATAATATAATTTAAATAAAATGTATCAAAGTTCATAATCGCATTCACGTTGACTTTAAGCAATTTACTAATATTATAAATAAACTATTGACATCTTGACATTTTTATTCTATTTGACATTTTTTTTATCGAATTTATATTGACATCAAATTTCATATTATAGGTATTATTTTTCTTTGACATTCATTTATTGTAATTGTGTTAAATATTTTCCAATTGTAAATTATTCATAATGTTGTAAATGCTTTGGTTTATTTTTATTTTTAATTTTTCAAACAATGTAAAAGTTGTTAATAAATAAATACTGAATACTTAATACTGAATACTGAATACTCGCTGCAACGGCCGCCTCCCAATCTACCAGCGGACTGTAAACAGAATTTAAAAAATCGCGTTAAAATTTAAATATTACATTAATAGCATTGGATTTCCTTATAGAATAAATATAGTATAATTATCATTAGTCACTGTCAACAATGACTAACAATATTAATATAATAATTGTGCAACTTGCAGCGATTACAAGCAATCGTGAGTAATAATGATCGATTACATTAATTTCAACTTCTGATTAAAAAAACACCAACACTATTTAATTCCTCATACGAAAAGAAAACATATTTAAGTGGGTTTAGTTTTACGCCAGTTCTTTCTTCTATGTTATCATACTTCTATTCTCCATAAATGCGTTCGTATTGTCTCCTCCAGGAGTGATCCAAGCGACTGCCGTCTGAACTCCCAACCCTAAGAGGTTAGCCTGCGCTAGCCTTCGTCCGTCCGTCAATCAGCTGGTATAGGAATACACTTAGTGAAGAAAGCTCGTGATGTGTTTCAGAATGAAAAAAAAATGAGATGAAAATTCGAAATCTTTATTTAAAATATAGAACTAAAATGTAAAACAATAAAAACGTTCAATTACTTTTCCATATAAAAAGGCTTTCAGTCCATCAGGTTACGCTCATTCAGAAATCTGATTTAGTCAAATTTTAACGGATTTAAAATACTTTTTGGTGAAAAGTTGTGGTTGAAAAAATGCCAAGAGGATTATCGGAAGTTTTACGAACAAGAATAGTAACTTAGAGGGAAGAAGGATACACCACGAGAGAAATAGCACGCATAGTTGCTATATCCCAATCCAGTGTCGTGAGATGAGATGGGTAATTTAGCTGACCGACCCCGCAGTGGTTGCTGAACCATTTCAACTGCTGCCTAAAAGCGCTATATTAGATTGCTGGCAGTCCGTGACCCAACAATCAACACTACCAAAATAAAAGCAGTAGTTTGAGCCACCTCTGGGCTTGAAGTTAGCACTCCGAACATTCGAAATTGTTTGCACCAGGCTGGATTACGAGCACGGAGGTCTCGGCGAGCTCCTCTGAATTCCCGGCAACGTCAACGTCGGAGATTACAGTGGGTTAGGTTTCGGTAAAATGAAGAAGATGAAGAAGAAAACATTTGGCAAAACTGTCTCTTCGTTGACGAATCGTGAATCAACACTCATCCAGATAACTGACATATCCGTGTCTGGAGAAGACCAGGAGACCGTGAAACGCAAAGAACTTCCACTGGAACAGTTCAGCAAGGCGGGAAATCGGTGTCCTTTTGGGGTAGTATTATGATTGGAGCTGGAACGCCTTTGATCCCGTATCGAGGCTTTACGAGTAAACCATGGGCACCAATGTTTACTGCTCGATGATAACGAATCAATGCTGCTTTCCGAGAATACGACATCACAAGGTTAGACTGGCCTGTCAGCTCGCCTCTCTTAAACCCAATAGAGCACGCGTGGGGTGCTCTTAAGCGAGCTGTTTGGAACCGTTAGCCAGACGTTAGAACGTCCCCAGACAGTGCCAGAGCTCAGGGAAGCCGCTATTCAAGAATGGGACAGGTTACCCCAAGAAATACTGGATAACTTGATTCTCAGCATGCCCAGGAGGATATCTGCATGTGTTCGAGCCAGGGGAGAATGTATCTTATAGTGAATATAAATCTATTATGAATAAATTGTTGTTTAAGTTTGGTTAAACAGTATTTTTCTTTCTGTCACTTTTCTGTTACAAATTAATTAATTACTCCATTTTTTTCTTTAAAAATAAAAAAAAATAAAAAAAATAAATTTCAAACAGGGTATTTCCTTTTATAGAAAACACAAAACAAATATTTTTCTTCATAAAGTTCAATTTAATAAATTATTTTGGCTTATGCTAGTGATCACACTGATCCCAACCAACCAAGTGCAGGGCACGCCGTTGTAGAGGCGGTGAGACCCGTCATGGAGAATTGGCTCAAGAGGCGACACGGAAGCCTCTCGTACCGACTCACTCAGGTGATATCCGGCAAGGGGAGCTTCAGGGACCACCTGCTCCGGATCAGGAAGGAGCCAACGTCTGAGTGCCATCACTTCGACGCGAGCGAAGACTCGGGGCTGCACACGCTGGCAGAGTACCCGGCGTGGGAGGTACCGGGGCGAGACCTCGTAGCGGCAATCGGGGTGGCGGCCTACGAGCGAGAGGACTCTCGCTCGTAGGCCGCCACCGCCTCCTTCTGTGCAGAAGCAGGCCGGGGCAGCGGCGCAAAGCGCGCCCCCCCTGTCCGAGGCAAGTTGGGCAAACCGTGGTTCCCACACCCGAGGGGGCCATCTCAAAGCCGTAGATGGCCCAAGGTCAGCCGGGGTGCGATGGAATTGCCATATTCGGCCACCTTAAACCCGAGATGTCGTGCTGTTTTAGTCGGTTCAAGGCCAACATAACCACCCCCGCACTGCGGGAGGGAGGTATCCGAATGGACTTCCGCACGAAGAAAACAACACTTTAAGAAAACACATTACAATGAGTTTTTCTTCATAAAGTTTAATTAAAAAAATTATATAAGCTTACGCTAGTGATCACTAACTTTTTTTGATGTGTGTATATCTATTATCTAGATGGTGTTTCATAAATTACTCATCTGACTAATAGAAAAACATTCTACAATCATCGCTGTAATAACTCTCCACAGCACCCAAAGCAGATATAACTTTGTTATGGCAAATATCGACTCGAACTAATTAATACTGTTTTGAATTCGAATTTGGAGCAACTGTATTAAGAACCCGATAAACTTTTTCACGGAAACACCAACTAAACAATCGTAGTTGCTTCCTGCTGATGAGTAGAATCGATTTGCTGATGTCAAGTAGAGTCGATTTCCTGATGTCAAGTAGAGTCGATTTCTTGATGTCGAGTCTCTGGAGTAAAGCTTGAGGTTTCTTAAGCAGGGTAGGGTGGTAAAATACATTTTATGACATGACTGATGATGCATCATCTTTATCCAATAAGAAAGTAGATAGATACTCTTTATTGCACACCAAACATAGGATACAAACGAAGGATAATAAATGAAAGTTAGTTGTACAATGGGCGGTATATATCGTAAATCGGATAGAAAGCGTAAACTGAGACTTATCACAGTTTATTCCAGACATCCTTCATATGGACTATTTGCAAGTTATGACTACTTAACTATTCATATCTAACATCCTATTCTATAACAAGAAAAGGGAAATATAAGAAAAACAATGTATATTTCACAAAAAGTATCTATTCACTTTCTTATTCAACAGGCCTTACACTCCCTTCTTCCGTATAATAATATGATACACGCCAAACAGCATATCTAATACAACATAATTTAGTACATTGTTGTCCAGGGCACAGGTTATCAGTCGATACAATATCAAATCAAGTACGTTCTAACTGTTTTACATGCCATTAAGTCGGTCTCACACAATATAAGTTTCATGTTTCATTTTCGCAGCAATACCTATCTCGTGATGTGTTATGATAATAAAAGCAATACGTTCATTGTGTCATCTGTGACGGTAAGCAATTCTTTTGATTCACTGTCAAAAGACTCGCTAATCCAGTATTCAACAAAGCAACAACGTCATATTATATTATTCAGTATTACGACGTAGTTTTCAAGTGGCAACTTCGCAAAGGGTGGTTCTATACAAGCCTTACTACTCTACTCTACTCTAGCCTTTCTCCCTCCGGGGGCAGCGACAACAGCCCGCCATCTGCTTCTTTCCTGACGCGATCAAAGAGCTTACTTTACTTTCATTGAATCTTTTGACCACTGATTTCGATTGCTTTTAACCTGCAATTTTTCCAATAGATGATCAATTTAGTTAGAATTTAAAGAAGGGGGGCATACAACCCCCTTCTTCAAAGTCGTACATACTTGGTGTTCACTCAGTACTTATTCTTACTACGTACCGAAATCACCTTAGCATGCCCTTTTCAATTCTCGTTAGAACATTCTCTTTCAGATCTTTCCATTCTGTTTTTTTATTTTTAGGAGAAACAGTGTTTTATTACTACTTATGTGTTCAAATCTATATCGAAAAGCCAAACCCCAAAACAAAATAGTAAGTTGAAAGGATTTCGTCTTTTAGGCATGGTTAGAAGCTCGTTCAATGCCTATTATTCTACTTTATTCAGTCTACAATATTGGAACAGAATACGTTACCGCTTTGTTTATAGTGTTACAACGATCGTCGATATCTCGGAAACTACTGATCGAATCTTCTAGAAATTAAAACGCATTGTTAATGTCGAAGTACTCTATCGATCCGTTTAGAAAAATCCAGAAAAGTCCATACAAAATCACACGCCCTTTGTCTACCTATACCTACTTTACCAACAAATCGCGATAATAAGGGCATTCCCCTCTCTATCGTCGGCACGACTGTGTAGGTACTTGTTTTCTCGAACGCCCCAGTAAATACCTACTATTATCGAACGCTCTAGTGCCTTATCTCTAGATGATTCCGGAACATTCTACCCTCTTTATTAAGAGCTATAAAAGGGCGCCCGGCTATCGACACGAGTCAGTTTTTTTTCGAAAGTGAAAGCGAACACATCTTACCGAAGTGAATCAAGAGAGTTATACCTGCGACTTAAGGAACTACTGTGGACTACTGTGAACTGCTGAGCGACTGGAACTGTTGAAGAGTACTGTGTGTGCTAGTTATTTAGTTGTCTAGTTTGTGGTGAGCGAATAAACCTCTTTGTTGTGTAAACGGCATTTAATTTGTACCCCGCGCACATAACAACTGGTGTCAGAAGTGCGATGCCGTTATTACCACGTGAAGACGAAGGGCGTACTCCACGGACCAGACGTCAAGTGGAAATGGATGCTGCATGTCAACGGAGCCTTGAAGAGGAAGGGCGTCAGGCCGATCCTGCTATCTCAGCGGTAACTACGAGAGCACCAGATGGAACCTCGTCAGATACCAACATGATGACGCTGTTGGCTTCTATGCAGCAGATGATGCAGGCCTCTATGCAAGAAATGCAGGCCAATCAAAAGGCTAGTCAACAGACGATGCAGGCCTCCATACAAGAGATGCAGACCAAACAAGAGGCTAGTCAACAGATGATGCAGGCCAACCAGGAAGCTGTCATGGGAAAAATCGATGCAGGCATCCATGCACTGGGAGATAAAGTGAAGAACCTTGAAGACGGCCTGCAAATGCTGAGTAAGGAAGTAGCTTTGAAGACTGGGACCATGGACGACCGCTTACAAGAGGTTGAAAAAGAGATGGTCAGGCTAAAAAACTGCGGACCTGCTGACGATTGCTTGCAAGAGCTTGAAAAAGAGATTGTCAGGCTAAAAACCCGCGGACCTGTTGCCGTGACCTCATCATCATCAGCGAAGTTCGACCTACCACACTTGATGGAACTTCCTCGTGGACAGCCTTCAAGTACCAATTTGAGATATTGGTAAAAACTAAAGCC
Source organism: Cybosia mesomella (assembly GCA_946251805.1). Classification (NCBI taxonomy): domain Eukaryota; kingdom Metazoa; phylum Arthropoda; class Insecta; order Lepidoptera; family Erebidae; genus Cybosia; species Cybosia mesomella. The sequence goes on along the minus strand of OX276402.1, from coordinate 19,590,124 downwards.
TGGAGCAACGAGGAGTCTTTTATGGCCTTAACACTTGCATTACGAGGAGATGCCTTAGTAATACTGGAAAACCTGCCACCTGAAGGAAGGACACTAGAGACTCTGATAGAAGCATTAGACACACGCTACGGTGACAAGCACCTGGAGAATGTCTACCGAAGCATATATACCGAGCTTCGCGAGAGGAAACAAAAAGCTGGTGAAAGCCTCACGGAATGGGCTGTAGAGGTTGAAAGGCTCGTTCGTCGACACCCGTGATGATCGAGACCACCCTACTGGAGGCCTTCCTAAACGGTATACGGGACGCAGAAGTGAAAACTAGTATACAGTTGCATCACCACCAGACCTTAAAAGAAGCACTGGCTTATGCCCTTGAAGTGGAAACCGTACGGCAGAATGCCGGGATAGGTAAGATCAGGGAAATCAAGGAGGTAGTTGCAGAGGACAGGAAGCCGCGGTATGTCCCAACATGTTATTCTTGTAGAGGAAGGGGCCATATCCAATCAGAGTGTCCTTCGAGGAAACGGAGGAGGGTCACGGACTCCGGGACCCAAGTGGATCAAGATGTTCAGTTAAACTAAATGTCGCCAGGGCCGCGGGGCGGGCTCTGGCTGGTCGACATGAGGCCCCAACCGTCACAATAACTCAAGTTGGCAATGGAAATAGTCTTATCATCGAGGCCATCTTAGACAATCAACCTTGCAGTTTAACAGTGGATACTGGAGCTTCACGTACAGTTGTAAGGCCGGAATTGCTGAAACGGACCATAAGGTGGGAAAAACGATCTCCGAGGTGCCAGCTTCAGACAGCTACTGGCCAGCCAGTGACCGTTCTCGGTGAAACAGATGTGGAGGTAAGAATTGGCGACCAAATATATCACCAGTCAGTATTAATTGCTAATATTACTGATGATTGCATTTTGGGACTGGATTTCTTGAGGAACCACCGATGTGTCTTGGATATACCTAGAGGAGTGCTGAGATTTCCTGATCAGGAAGTTTGTTTACAAGGATCGCACCCGTGCACTCTTTATTGTTTAACGGATACGACGTTAGCGCCTAAATCGGAAACATTAGTCAGAGTGAGGTTTCCTGCGAAGACTGAACAAAGAAGATGTCTTATTGTGGAAGATACCAGCAGTCATCAAAACTTAATAACAGCGAGAACCTTACTGATGCCGAATGGAATCGCCAGGGTGAGAATTCTCAACCTCAGTGACGAAATAGTTCTCCTGAAGAAGAATAGTGTGGTAGGAAAATGTGAGGAAGTAAAGTACCTGAGACGGCTGAACAACACTACGACTAAACAAGGCTGTACACAAATCTCCGAAGATCACATCCAGCAACTTCTCGAGAATTCAAAGGAAAACTTATCGGCACCAGAATTGCGTCAAGCCAGAGACCTCTTGCTACAATTCAGAGACATCTTTGCAACCGGAAATGACTGTGGAAGGCCTGGGCTCGTGAAACACCGGATTGACACAGGTGACTCCAGGCCTATAAAACAAAGACCTCGACGTTTACCATGGGCAAGAGAAGAGGAGGTAGCAGTTATGATTAAAGACATGGCCGATAACAAGGTGATTGAACCTTCTACGAGTCCATGGTCATCACCCGTGGTACTAGTGAAAAAGAAGGATGGCAGTACAAGGTTTTGTGTGGATTACCGAGTGATGAATAATGTCACGAAGAAGGACAGTTATCCTTTGCCTACAATCGACGATACCCTGGACATGCTTAGCGGTATGAAATGGTTTTCAACCATCGATTTAAAAAGTGGCTACTGGCAGGTGGAGATCAGTCCAGACGATAAAGAGAAGACAGCCTTTAGTACAGGAATTGGAAACGGTTTATGGCATTTTAATGTCATGCCATTTGGTTTATGTAATGCACCAGCCACGTTTGAACGCCTCATGGAAAGAGTAATGGTGGGTCTACTCGGAGACGTCTGTCTGGTTTACATAATGATGATATAGTTATGGGACGCAGTTTCAAAGAAAACCTGAAGAACCTGGAAAAAGTTTTTACTCGGATTCGTGAGGCTAACCTTAAACTGAGTCCAAAGAAGTGCGCTTTATTTAAAAAGGAGGTCAGCTATCTCGGACATGTCATCTCAACGGAAGGAGTCAAAACCGACCCCGAGAAGATAAAAGCCGTTCAAGAATGGCCTGTTCCAAAGAACAAAACGGAGGTTCGCGCGTTTCTGGGACTATGCGCGTATTATAGACGCTTCATTAAGCATTTCTCGGATATCGCAAAACCACTATACCGACTGACGGAAGATAAACGAGACTTCGTTTGGGACCTGGATTGCAAGCAAGCTTTTAGTACGCTTAAACAACGATTGTGCGAAGCCCCTATATTGGGTTATCCTACTAGGGAAGGTAGATTCATTATGGACACGGATGCCAGTAACACCGGAATAGGTGGAGTGTTGTCACAAGTGCAGGGAGATCGTCATGTTGTAATAGCGTACTTCAGTAAATCGCTATCTAAACCGGAAAGGAATTACTGTGTTACTCGTCGTGAACTTCTCGCTGTGGTGAAGTCTTTACAGCATTTTAACAAGTATCTTATAGGTCGAGAGTTTACACTAAGGACAGATCATGCTGCGCTACAATGGTTGCTGCAATTCAAGAATCCGGAAGGCCAAGTAGCAAGATGGATCGAGCAACTACAGGAATTTCCCTTTGTGATAGAACACCGAAGTGGAAAAGGGCACGGCAATGCTGATGCTTTGTCACGAAGGCCGTGTGTCGAAGATTGCACGCATTGTCAGAGGAACGAAGCCCGAGAAGAGATTAAAGTCATAAAGGTGAATGGACTTGACGACGAATGGAGTGGAAGCAGTATGAAGAAGGCGCAAGAAGATGATGATGATCTACAACCTATACTGCACTGGAAAGAACTTGGCAGCAAACCCCGATGGAGTGATGTATCTGCTTACAGTTCAACTACCAAAAGCTATTGGGCCCAGTGGGACAGCTTAGCTCTGGTAGAAGATGTCCTGTATAGGAAATGGGAGTCTAACGATGGTAAGGAAGTAACCTTGCAAGTAGTGGTACCACGAAGCAAGGTGGCCCCACTCTTACGGCACATCCACGATGGTGTTTCTGGCGGGCATCTCGGAGTCAAGAAAACCCTGGTTAAAGTGCGACAGCGGTTTTACTGGCTTCGTTGTCGGGAAGATGTCGAGGATTGGTGCCGTAAATGCACTGCATGTGCTTCGGTTAAAGGACCGCCGACAAGAAGCAAAGGAAAATTGAAGCTGTACAACGTTGGAGCACCGTGGGAACGTATCGCCATTGATGTTGCTGGACCTTTTCCAACGACTGATGAGGGTAACAAATACATCGTAGTAGTGCAAGACTACTTCACTAAGTGGCCGGAAGTATTTGCGACACCCAACCAGGAAGCAGTCACTGTAGCCAAGAAACTGGTTCAGGAAGTGGTCAGTCGATACGGCGCACCTATGGAGATCCACTCCGACCAAGGACGGAACTTCGAGTCTGCTCTGTTTCAAGAAATGTGCAAACTCCTCGGTATAAACAAGACCCGTACGACTCCAGCGCACCCGCAGTCAGACGGAATGGTCGAGAGGTTTAACCAGACGTTGGAAAGTCACTTGGCTAAAGTTGTCGACGAACACCAAGGAGATTGGGACCAGTACATCCCACTGTTCCCGATGTCCTATCGATCTGCGGTGCATGACAGTACGGGACACACCCCAGCTAAAGTAAATTTTGGTCGAGAGCTAAGGCTACCAGTGGATGCAATTACCGGCACGCCACCCGAAAGTCCTAAGCCCGTAACGGACTACGTGAGTGAACTTCAAAACCGGCTGGACGAGGTGCACAGAATGGTACGGGAAAACAATTTGAAGACAGGTATAAGGATGAAAACCCGGTACGATAGAAATGCAAACACCAACGGTTTTGAAGAAGGAACACTGGTATGGTTTCACAATCCGCTACGCAGAAAAGGAAAATCTCCAAAACTTCAAGCTCGCTGGGAAGGACCCTATACGGTTGTTACAAGAATCAATGACATCGCCTACCGCATTAAGAAGGGGCTTAGGGGAAAACCAAAGGTAGTCCATGTGGATAGGTTGACGCGATATCATGGAACAAATGATGCTCGGGACGAGCATGATTAAGAGGGGGGTAATGTTACAACGAGCGTCGATATCTCGGAAACTACTGATCGAATCTTCTAGAAATTAAAACGCATTGTTAATGTCGAAGTACTCTATCGATCCGTTTAGAAAAATCCAGAAAAGTCCATACAAAATCACACGCCCTTTGTCTACCTATACCTACTTTACCTACAAATCGCGATAACAAGGGCATTCCCCTCTATCGTCGGCACGACTGTGTAGGTACTTGTTTTCTCGAACGCCCCAGTAAATACCTACTATTCTCGAACGCTCTAGTGCCTTATCTCTAGATGATTCCGGAACATTCTACCCTCTTTATTAAGAGCTATAAAAGGGCGCCCGGCTATCGACACGAGTCAGTTTTTTTTCGAAAGTGAAAGCGAACACATCTTACCGAAATGAATCAAGAGAGTTATACCTGCGACTTAAGGAACTACTGTGGACTACTGTGAACTGCTGAGCGACTGGAACTGTTGAAGAGTACTGTGTGTGCTAGTTATTTAGTTGTCTAGTTTGTGGTGAGCGAATAAACCTCTTTGTTGTGTAAACGACATTTAATTTGTACCCCGCGCACGTAACAATAGTTTTGATTTTGAAAAGACCCTAACATTATTCAGAAATGATACTGTTACGTATATAAGTATGGAACTATTTTTATTTTATTACGTAAATATATGTAATAAAGAGAATCGTTATATGCGTAATATAACATACACACATAACATAACTTCACGCCTGTATCCCCGAAGGGGTAGGCAGAGGTGTATTACACACCTACGATTTACCAGTTATGTTTAGGTCCCAATGTAATATGAAAAATATATTAGTATTTATTAGATTTTTCCGTAGTAGTAACATTAATTGCCAAATGTGTTACGATTTCGGTTTGAATTTTTAAAAATCTCTTCTGATACCTGCACGCGCTAAAAACTATGAATATCTATTCATCTTAGACTTGTTCCCGATTGCATTTGAGGCTTTCACCTAGAAGCCCGAGGCCCGTAAATCCTCCTTTTCGTTTGACTTATGGGAGTGACTGCCATCGGACCTTCTAATCTCGAGAGGAATAGAATCCTGAGAGGAAAGCCTGCGCCAAAGCCTCATCAGTCAATCAGCAGGTGTGCTAGCTGGCAGGTGAGATTGCCTTGGCTCCGAAGTTCTTGGTAGGGCTCCATACACCCACGAAGAATCAAAGTAGGCAATAGGCCTACATGAAGGATAATCAATAGTCAGGTTCTCATTGTTTTCATTGTATATTAAAGCTTTTATGTTGTTGTGTGATAATGCCGCTATACACGTCAGAATCGGTACCATAGAAGTCTTCACTCCCTAACACTTCAAATTTAATTTACTGCGGTCTGTAAACAAAATATAAAACGAACCATATTTATGATAGCTGTATACATAATGGAAGTTAGAATAAAGATAGTTATTTACATCGCAGTATAAAGTATTAAGATATGATAACTGTAAATAATTGATATGGTTATTAATTATTATTACTCAACTACTTACCTACGTAAGGAGTGGTGGTCGGCGACCTCATTAAAGGCGCTACATTTTTGCATCAAAGGACCTTTGTCTTATCTAGTCACGGTCACGGTATGACATTATGTCCTCTTATATTCTGGTACCATTCATACGATTGCGCTGAAAGAAAAATACTTCGGTATTTTGTAGCATCTTAAAATATCTTTTAAACTTACTGAAACTTTACAATATTTTTTTACGTATTCATTTATTTTTACCAAACCTACTTTACTTAAACTTAATCTTACTTTACGAGCTACTACTTTTTTACCTAGCTATTTCAAATCAAAACCTATCCTCATAAGTCAAAGAACCTATTTAAGAATTCTTATAAGTGCACTTAGACATTTGAATAACGTCTCTTTTAATTAGGTAGTAGTATTAAAAGAGAGCAAGTTAAACCGTCATTTGTAATATTTGTTACGAGTAGGTGGAGAGTTGGGAAAACTCTCGAAGTATAATGGACGACAGCACTACCGGAATCGTTAGTGGCAATAGTTCACTGAATTGTAAATATTTATTAGCAAATAGTTCGTTAGAATACAATTCAGCAAATAATCAACACAGCAACAGTTTTCCTCCAGTTTTCAAATTATACCTTATAAAAACCAAATATTTATAAATCAATAAATATATAAATATTCTAGAACTAACAGTATACCTTTTTTTTTTTGTATCGTGCGGAAATCCCTTCGGATACCCCCCCGCCGGCCAGCGGGGGCGGTTATGTCGGGCTTGCACCGACTAAAACCGCACTCCGTCTCGGGTCTTCAGACGCCGGGGTGTAAGGTTACCCATAGAGCATATCCCTCGCACCCCGGCTGACCCTGGGCCATCTCACCACTAACAGCATCGCTCATCCTGTCTCCTCTGAAAGCAGAGGAGTACGGAGAGCGATGTGTTCCCGCCACGTTGGGTATTGGCCGACGATCAATGCCAACCCTATGAAGGGGTGAAGGGGAAGCCATTGACCGCCGCCCAGGGTGTACCGGCCGCTCCGATTCCGTTCCCCCCGAACTGCAGCGGAATCGGAATCGGAGCGACACTCGAGGAGGTTACCCAACTCACACCCCACTAACAGTATACCTATGCCCAAACTGAAGCTAACTGTAACCAAAGTATAGCTTGTAATATAAGAATGATGCATTATTCTAGAATGCAAAATAAACACATTTTTTGACATATACATACATAAAAACACTCTATTATCTTATACCTACAAGTATTATTGAGCTGGGTGATATCATCACTTAAATGCGGATGCGCTGTGGGTTAGGACGGCCTGTCCAGCGAGCTGTTAAAACAACACAAAGATACACTTGTTCCTCCCTTGACCTATATCTTTAATTTATGTTTAGCAAACGGAGTCTTCCCCAAAGACCTCAAGCGGTCTCAAATCTTACCAGTTCATAAGGGTGGTGGCAGGGAGGATATCGAGAACTATAGACCTATTTCAATTTTGTCATTGCTCTCTAAAGTTTTAGAAAAAATTATCAACAACAGACTGATGGACTATTTGGAAGATAACAACATTTTATCCAGTAGCCTGTTTGGTTTTCGTAGAGGCAGATCCATGGATGATGCAGTTTCTGACGTTACTGACTACGTTACCACCAGCCTGGATAAAGGTAACCAGTGTATCTAAATTTTTTTGGATCTTTCAAGGGCTTTTGATACCGTCTCTGTCCCAATCCTGGTGAAAAAGCTAGAGAGGGTGGGGGTTCGAGCGACACAACTTCAACTTATTTCCAATTATCTAAAGGACAGAACTCAGTGTGTTAAGATTGGCCCATATATCAGCACTGATCTCCCAGTAGTCTATGGGGTACCATAGGGGAGTATTCTTGGCCCTACTCTATTTCTTATCTATGTGAATGATTTGCTATATCTGAAACCCTCTCAGGGAAAGCTAATAGCTTACGCAGATGATACGGCTCTCGTCTTCTCGGGGAAATCATGGAGTGATACCAACAACGCAGCCCAACAAGGGCTAAATGCCGTCTCACAATGGCTCAGGAGCAATATACTCACACTGAATCCCGACAAAACCAAATATGTAGCCTTCTCTATCCGTGGATCGGCGGATACAGATACAGTGCTGACTGCACATTGCTGTGCTGCTTCTTCATGTGTCGGAATTTGCGATTGTAAGCATTTGCAGCGTGTCGATAACATGAAATATCTGGGGGTAGTAATTGATGAGAGCTGCAGTTTTAAATTACATATTCAATTGTTGTGTAAAAGAATACGTAAACTTATCTATTTATTTAAAAATTTAAGAAGTATTGTCGCACCTGCAACTCTCAAACAGATTTAGTATGCTTTGTGCCAGTCGTTGATATCATATTGCATTACTGCCTGGGGTGGTGCCCCTAAAGGAGCGCTTTTACGGGTGGAGGTGGCGCAGAGCCATATTGAAGCTGTGCACTTTTAAACAATTTCGTTACCCAACCGACCTTCTGTACCAGTATTGTGAAGTTCTGACGGTGCGACAGTTGTTTCTGCTCCGAGTCATTTTGAGACAGCATTCTATCCTGGAATATAATAATACCGCACAAGTAAAACGTAGAGACTATGCAATATGTGAGCGCGGGCTAATGCCGAGGACATCATTTGTTCGTAGATTCTTCCCGTTTCTTGGTCCTTTTGTCTACAATAAATTAAACAAAATAAATAAAATATACCCTTTAAATAAAATCGAAGCGAAGAAAATAATTACTCAGTGGCTGGGGAAATGGACATATGACGAGACTGAAATCCTTTTGAGTATTCCAGAGTAAATCTTAATTGCTGCAACAAGCAGACAGTTATTAATATTTCCATTCCACAATCACACTGTCTAGTGCGACACACACACTCAGACACACACACACTCAAACATACGCACTCACCCACATACACTCACACTCACACACATACAAACACCTCTTGTTTTTAGTTGTTACAGAATTTTATATTCAATGTTCACTTGTTTCTACTTTGTGTTCATATATATAACTTCCATACCATAACTAAGTATATTATTGTGCCCAATAACTTAGTGATTGATGTTTATGCATGGCATGAATTATTGGGGAGAAAGGGCTCTGTATGCTGAAATACAGGTTACAATCCTAGCTCAGCTGCAGATGCGAAACTATTATTGCATTATCCATAAAAAAGGGCTAAAATAACTATATTATTGCTTCCTAACTTTCAGTAAATATATTCAACTTACAATATTAACTGATTATATGAATTAATAAAATTATTTATTTGTAATATCGTTTGAATAGGTAATCTTATATTATGTATTGTGTTTTTTATGTTGATTGTCTATTCTTAATGTTGATTGATGATGTAATTTAATATGTATTTCATAGTTAATAAAATTATTATTATTATTCTCTTTATTACACTTAAAATACATATAAATTATATTTTTAAATACATTCTATATATAAAAAAAACAAATATATTTAAAAATATAAAAAATAGTGGCCCACCGGTATCGGGTACAGGGACCAAGCTACCGGTAGTTAGGGCTCCAGTGAGAGGAACCTCCTCACAATACGTGCCGTGTCGAGGAGCACTGCCTTCTGCATCAAGCCCTTGACCCAACTGCCTAACGCGAGCCTCTGGAGATGTTGTTCGAGGCTCTTGGCAATCAGTCCGTGAACCGATACGACTATCGGAACAATAATTGCTGAATCCACATCCCACATGTCGACAATCTCGTGAGCCAAGTCCAAATATTTTATTTGTTTGTCTTTTTCGGCTTTCACGAGATTGTCATCATGGGGGATGGTGATGTCAATAATTATTGCGAGACGCTCTGATCGTTCAATCACTCCTATATCAGGCTTATTGGCTACAATAGTCCTATCAGTGATGATTGATCGATCCCAGTACAACGTGACACGACCATTTTCAAGAACTGGGTCGGGCGCATACCTGTAATACGGTACCTCCGAATCTACAAGATCATACTTTAGAGCAAGTTGTTGATGAACGATTCTGGCCACTTGGTTGTGTCTATGCAAATATTCTCCGTTGGCAAGACGAGACCAACCAGAGATAATATGTCTTAAGGATTCTCCGGGACGGTGACACGCCCGACATATGTCAATCGTGCTGTCCTTAAGGAGATACCTCCGATAATTATTCGTCATGACAACTTCATCTGTAATTGCACAGACAAACCTTCGGTTTCTCCAAAGAGATCACCGAAGCGTAGCCAGAACACTGATGATTTTATATCTACGTCGGGCCCATTCAAGGCCCGATAAAAACGTCCATGCAGCTCTTTGCTCTTCCATATTTCCTTGCGATCAGCGATGCTAAGTATTACCGGTTTGTGCCAGTTTTCTTTTGCCAGAGCGAGAGGTGTCAGTCCGTTTTCTATTGCCACTACATCTCGGTGCACACCCACGTCAACGTGTAGGAAATATTCCCTAAGGTTGCATATCTCACGGTTGTGGAGAGTCTTGGCGTTTAAAAAACCACGACCCCCACACTTCCGTGGGATATACAACCTCATTACTGACGAGCGTGGGTGGTGCATACGATTTGCAGTTAGCAACGTACGGACTTTCCTATCCAGGGCATCTAATTCGGTCTGAGTCCATCTTAGTATGCCAAACGAGTATACTAAGACTGGCATGACCCAGCCGTTGTAGGCTCGCACCTTGTTACCGCCCGATAAAAGACTTTGAAGTACTTTTTTCAGGCGCCCAAAGAAACGATCCCGCAACTTCTGTTTCATGGCAGCCTCAGTAATACCAAGCGCTTGTGACATACCAAGATATTTATAGGTTTCAGTTGCCGAGAGAGATTTCAGTTGTGTAGAATCTGAAAGTTCAATTCTTTCAGATTCCACAAATGTGCAGTCATGCATGTTAAGAAGGGTGGCCTTCTTAACATGCATGACTGCACATTTGTCTACACCAAACTCCATTCTGATAGAATTACTAAAGGTTTCAGTTACCTTAAGTAATTCTACCAACTGGGAGTCGGTGGGGGCAAATAATTTCAAGTCATCCATGTAAAGAAGATGGGATATAACTTGACCTCCTCTCCGCAACTGATAGCCTAGCCCTGAATTCTCCAGTATTGTACTGAGAGAATTCAGTGCTAGGCATAACGGACTCAGGCTATCACCCTGGAATATACCCCTCTCGATCTTTATCGGTACACCATCCCCCAGGACCTGACCACACCCTGGAGAAAGAAGAACCGTCCTCCATTGCCTCATACATTCCTTTAAGAAGGTGCATAGAGTTGTATCAACTTTATACAACTCCAGCACCCTCAACAGCCATGTATGTGGCACGGATTCGTAGGCTTTCTTGTAGTCAATCCAGCATGTCGTCAGATTCTTTCGGTTACGGCGGACCTGTTGGCTAATGGCCATGTCAAAAAGAAGGAGCTCCTTCGTACCACGTGCCCCACTTCTACATCCATTCTGAGAGATAGACATTATAGAGTTACTCTCTATGTGAGCTGACAATTTAGCTGTCAGAATGGATGTAAGAAGTTTATATATTGTTGGTAAACAGGTTATTGGTCTATAATTTTTGGGGTCCGTGGTACTACCTGATTTGTAGAGTAGGTGGGTTATGCCTGTAGTCATAAAAGCTGGGAGCGATCCTAATTCGAGTGATGACTGGAAATGTGATGCCAAACAGGCATGTGAGCTGTGGAGCCATTTTAGCCAGAAATTGTGCAGTCCGTCCGGTCCTGCTGATTTCCAGTTTGATAACGAACGGACTGCACTGGCGACATCATTTTCACTAGTAACTATTGGCTCCATTGCTTGTATTGACTCACATGACTGCCTGACATCCCGTATCCATTCACCCTCTGTATGACTAACAGGCACCGACCAAATGCTACGCCAGAATGAACCGGTGTCTTTAGCATTGGGTCGGCACATATTAGCCACATCTGAATTAGGTTGCTCCCATCTTCTATAAACCCACCTCTCATCTTTTTGGAACGAACGATTCAAGGTGTATCTATCCACTCTCTTCTTGTAACGTCGTATACGGTTTGCCCACGCATAAACTTTCTGCTTCAGGAAGTCAATGCGCTCTGTGACTCGTAGCAAATATTCACGAGGACTAACATTAGTCCCTGAAAATGCTCGAGTCACAAAGCGCATTACCCTCGGGCGTGTATTGCCAGACCTGAAGCAGCACAGCTTGCCAATGAGTGCCCTATTCTCGGCGATACGACGCTCAATTCTGCATTGCCAGCCAGGCACGGTGGATTTAGGTCCAGTAGCTGTCTCAGTTCCTGAGAATTTCGCGCCAGCTACTCGACATACCGTGACCGCCGCACAATACAGAATTGAGTGTGTATCAGTAAGGTCGACACTGGACTCGAAATATTTTGGTAACATCGAGTCTAGGGCACACACTAGCGCTATGTTTTTTCTATGCGTAGGCAAACGCGGTAGCCGCGGTCTGTTACTGCTACAAGTGGATCGAAACTCGTGAATCGCAAGCTCCAAAGCGCTCCTTAATTTATCATTGTACTGAGTACTTACGGTTATAGTCCCGTCATCCGTTACTTCATCATCAGGGGTAGCCTGTGGTGTTTCACTAGTATTAGTATGACCCACAGGTCGTGACGAAGAAGGGGTGACGAGGCTACACTGCACGTCTGAGCGAAGTCTCTCAAGTACGGCGTCATCCAACAAGCGACAGCGTTGTATGGCCCGCACCTGATCCGACAGGCGTTGCGCCGAAACGTTGATAGATGGTTCAAGTTCCTGAAACAGAGGCAGGACACGGTACGCAGTGAGGTTAATTCCTCCCTCTGTAGCCACAAAATATGCCCGCATGACATTTTCATTTATGGAGTTAGTCCAAAACCACCACCGGTAGCGGGGGCCCTATTCGAAGCCGGTGGGCGTCGGGGTCCAAAGCCATTCGGTGGCCGGCCTCTCCTCGGCCGACGATCCGGTGTTGGCGACGTCGGTGGAGAGAAGAACTCGTCGCTTGAACTAGAGCTCGACGCCTCTGCAATACCCCAATATAATAAATAAGTAAGTTTTTTACATTATGACACTTTTTTATGCCGGGGAGCGATATGTCTACATATATACCTACATCTGGACAGGGCATAAAAAGAATAAGCATAATAATTAAGAATAAAGAAGACGCATGGACATCTATGATTTCTGAGGTCGGCAAAGCGATCAACATCTATTTTTAGCACTTCATAAAAATGTAAGTCACGTCCATCAATAAAACATGCGTTTGTATAAATTTCCCCCGCTTACCTAGTAATTTTCCGTTGAATCTGTCAAATTGCGCAAGTCAGTTGAGGTCGTCGACCCTGCTCAGCTAGCTAAGTGACGTAACGTTGCCCTAGGACACGCGCATGTCTGATAGGTAACACAGCGCAGCGCAACGAGCGCAACAATACCGCGGTGGGCGATCACCCTGTAAAACAAAATATAGGTTATGATAACTTAACTTAAAAAATGATAACTTCAAACAATATATTTTTGATGGATAGTTAGTCACAAGTATAAGATCAATATTTAATATGATTGACCTTAAGTTGCCTTCCTAGGTATACGCACAATAATAAGTTTATGGCAAATGAATAAATCGTACAAGAAAATAAATCTAAATGAATCTAAATTACAATTTCTAAAAATAACATAAATAAGCCAAAATACAGGCAAGATATCCGGGGGTCAATTAGAAGTTATTGTGTAATTGAAATAGTGCCATTTCTCGGTGTAGATTCAAGAAAACTTTATTAATAGCCCTTTTCCGTTCCCTTAGCCGTCAAAATTACAAGGCAAACCTAATTATTACAGTAATTAAGGGGCTGATGTTCTTAATAAGTATGTATAGTAGCGTAGAAAATAATTATATAGAATACTAGCTAAGCCTCTCTGTTTTAATCGCGAATTATTGGTTCAACATAAAAAGTAGGTCAATTGTTTATAGTATATGTGGAACTCCTAGTACCTAGGAGTTCCACATCGTGAAACATGCTGTAAATATGTTGGCGGGAGTAGCCGTATCTTACACAACCCCTTATCTATTTTTGTATATTTTCCGTCCAAGAAGAAAGTTTAGGTATACATAACATCAATAATAGTTCGTTGGAGACACAGACTGAGACTAAGCTCAGTCTCCCTGTGACCATGGCCACTGAAAAGCAACCGAAACGTGGGGTTAAATATACATAATAAAATAATATCAAATATATCGCGATAGAATCCGATATAAATAGTCTTATTTCAATGTGTGACATTCGCGTAAACTTCCGACAATATAATTGTAAGTTAGTCATTTTTGGTACCATTCCCACGTAACAAGCCTACTAACGTCACTGAGCTGCAACTTAGAATTAGTTGACAGAAGAATCCAATAATCCCGGATAGCTCTTAAACTATGGCCTTTTTGGTAACTCGTAAATTCGTTTAGCTCTGTATATAGTGTGCGTGTGATGAAATGTAGAATCATAACTTGTTGCAAGGAATATATTTTTCGAGATTTTAATTGCATTTTGTTAGCGTTCCAAATTACTTTATGTAAAGTAAATTCGAAAGTTTAAACGTTAACAATGATGGGGTCCGAATAAACCTTGGGGCCCAAGCCAACCTCACCTGCAAGCCGATAAACCTGCTGATTGCCGAACGAGACTGGTGCAGGCTCTAAAAAAACGTAAATTAAAACGAATCGCCAAAATGAATGTGTAGGATTATCATCCAAGTTAATCACATCAAGGATAGACAGTAAATATGAGAAATACTATATCAGCGCTATCATCCAACCAGAAGCCAGGACAGGACACATATTAAAACCCACTAAGCAATATAACCTAAAGGAGGAGATATAACCTAATCGAGTTATTGTTTCTGTAGGCGACCATGACGAAAACCCCTTAAATGTTATGATAGATATCTGTTCCATAATTAATTGTATTCCGAAAGTAAGCGTCTTTGTATCAGGTATATTTAAAAACAAATTTCTAAACGAGCTACTACTGAATAATATGTTGAAAAAATATGCAACTACTTTCCTAATTGTATTTATATCGATGTGACATATAACTTATTTGACATGTGTGAACTTACTAATTTAAATATTGACAGCATCGATTATAATTGTATATATTTGCCTCAAAAGACTAAGCATATCACAAAACCAATAAAACATAACATAAACTCAAGCCTATATCCCCGAAGGGGTAGGCAGAGGTGCTAGCACCCACGTTTCGCCAGTTTATGTTTTAGGTCCCAATGTAATAGGTGGCGAGCCTATTGCCATTAACCGGGCACTTATAAACCTGCGATAAATACACACATAACTTCGAAAAGTATCGAAAAGTCATTGGTGTGTGCCATGGTAAAACCTGGGATCGAACCTGAGACCTCGTCTCAGCAGTCCATTACCCATACCACTAGGCTATAGAACCAATAATGCATCATAAATACAAACCCTCACTGCTCTCGAAATGGCGAGAGTCACAGATGTCTAGAGATCAATACATCTCTAAAAACTCTTACAACGAAGGCAAAAAAGGGACTATCCCTTACTATTTTGCTAGCAAAACAAAAGACATCTCGCAAGAAATTTCTGATGAAAGTCACAAAGGTCAAGAGACCAATACACAACTGGAAACTCTTATAACGAAGGCAAAAAAAGGAACTATCCCCCACTACTTTGCTAGGAAACCAAAAGACATCCCACACACTATTTCGCAGACTGCAATTTCGAGCAAGATGAGTCTTTTTCGTGAATAATAAAAATACTGAAAACTCTATCAGAATACTGCATCAAAATATCGCAGGATTAAAGAGTAAAATTGGATTGTTAGAGATACACTTACATGATCTGACATTACGATTTTTTATAAAAAAAATTGACATTCTATTACGAAAGACTGTATATAATTCTGACAAAAAAAATTTAATTACTGGAGACATAAATATAAATACATTAAAAGCAAGTCAAGAATCAGCTGAGTTATTTGACTTGGCCAAAAATTTCAACTTAACACTACATATAACTCAGCCAACGCGACAGTAAAAATTCTGTATTGATTATATTATTAGTAATATCAGTACAGCCAAGGGCGAAGTCCTTCACCTTGGAATGTACCGGACCATGAAACAGCCCAATTACTTACTGTTCCTATAATTTACGCTTACAAGCTATTCAGTATACAAAAGTTTTTTTTCTAGTGCAAATGTATTCAGATTTAAAGAGTGTATGGCAAGTCTTTCATTTAGTGAGGTATATGCAGAGTCAAACCTAGGTTAGGCATATTCCAAATTCCACGAACTAGTTTCATTATACTTCAATCTGTGTTTTCCTGCAATAAAACGAAAATTTTTACACAAGCCCAAAAAAAGTGCTTGAATTAGTAAAGGATTAAGAGTTAGCTGTAAAACACTACGACTAATACGCCTAAAATACTACAAACACAAATCTGAAACAAATTAAGAAAAATTCAAGTCATACATGTTACTACGCAAATGTATTTTTAACTCTATGAAAATCTACAAGCAGAGTAATAGACCACGATGGCTAACTTCATACAGACCCAACAGCACGCATTTAACGATCGTTTGGTGAACATGCATGCAAAACAAAATACAAACAACCAAAGCTAAAAAAAATATAGACGTACGTAGTATATGTAACAGTATCTATCTTAAGCCTTAGGACTGTTCTGAGGTTCTGAGAATCATCCTATCGCTGAATAATACAAATTCAGTGGGCTATGATGAGTTGAGCACGACACTTCTTAAGGATAGTGCCGTTGAACTTACACCCATTCTAACTCATCCAATTAACCTATCTTTCAGTGAAGTTCATTTCCCAAAACTCCTTAAGAGGTCTAGAGCGAGACGGCCATGCATAGGCGAATGTATGATTTCCTTACTAAACACGAAATATTGTGAAACGAGCAATATGGGTTTCAGAAAGGTAAGTCTACAACTCTGGCGTGGTTTAATCTCGTTACTAGGATCTCTGAAAGCGTGGATCTTAAGATGCAAACCACTGGTATTTATTTTGATATGAAAAGCGCCTTTGATCTTGTTCCGCTTGAATTTTTTGAAGAAAAATACACTTCTGCTTACCCCTTCGGGGATACAGGCGTGAAGTTATGTTATGTTATGTTATGATAAGAAGCTGCAAAATTTGGATATCAAATATTTGACTGAAACTTAATAAAAGTAGACAAAACACCCTTTTTAGGCGTAATTGTTGATAAGAACCTTAACTTGCAATAAAATAAATAAATTTGTCTATGTTCTGGCTAAACTAAGAAAGACACATCATTCAGATTCAGTCATCATGGCCTACAATGGCTACATTGCCTCAGTTCTAAATTATGGTCTAGTAATTTGGGGCAACTCTACGGACGTGCATAGAGCCTTTATTGCCCAAAAAAAATCTCTCTGAACTATGTGTGGTGCTGCACCATGGCACTCGTGTAGACCGATATTCATAAAGTTGAATCTGTTAACCCTCCCTAGCATATACATTTATGAAGTTGTGAAATTTGTTAGGCAATATCCTAGCTTCTTTTCGAAGGTACGTGAGGTTTATCCGAGGAACACTAGAAACCCGGATAGAATTGTATTACCACGAGTACCAAACACAACTCTCTACCAAAAAAACTGTTTTGCGATGTGTGGTCGTATTTATAATGCAGTCCCAAACAGCTTGAAGCAACTTTAAACCTCTGTATTTCTGAGAAAGTTGAAAGCATGGCTCACCTAGAAATGTTTTTATACTATAGACTAATTTGAAAAGTGTAAAGGTAAATTATAGTAACTATTATTAGGAATTTATTGAGTAATTTAATAATCATTTTAATAAGTATTATTGACTTATTTTATTATAATTTATTAAAAATTTGTACGCCAGTAATGGTAGAATATGCTGAACCTACCCTTTTAATATAAGACCTTTATTGTAGCACCATATTCAGACAAATAAAGATTATTATTATTTCCTTTATTAAACTTTAAATCCATATAAATTATATTTTTAAATACATTCTATAAAAAAAAACAAAAACAAATATATTTAAAATATAAAAAAAGAAGCCCACCGACATCGGATACAGGGACCAAGCTACCGGTGGTTAGGGCTCCAGAGAGAGGAATCTCCTCACAATACGTGCCGTGTCGAGGAGCACTGGCTTCTGCATGGTCGCATCCTTCTGCGAGGACGTCATCTCGCAGAAGGAAGGCGCGGAGCGGATCAGGGAGGGAGATCCCCTTTCTGATCCAAACCGACGCCGGCGAGCCGGGCGGCGGAGGCGCGAGTACTTGCGCCTCATGCCGCCCTGAGCGTGGCTGCGGGTGTGAGGGACGGGGTAAGCCCTCCACCCGCTAATCTAGCCACCCGCGAAGGGGATGACGTCCATGTGTGCCTGGACGTCAACCAATTGAGAGTATGGAAGGTGTGGTGCCCGCGTTAATGGGCATGCGCTAGGGGGGGTCGCCATAGAAGTATTCCTGTATAGTTTCAGGCCCCCCCGACAAAGGCGCAGAGTATGGCACACCGTGGGGTTTAGTGGGTATGCCCATCCGATCTCCGGCTACCACCCCGTAGCCGGCGGTGCCGTGCGTAACAACATTCCCCACGTAAAAAAAAAAAAAAAAGGCTCTTAGCAATCAGTCCGTGAACCGATACAACTATCGGAACAATAATTGCCGAATCCACACTCCACATGTCAACACCCTCGTAAGCCAGATCCAAATATTTCATTCGTTTTTCTTTTTTGACTTTCACAAGACTCTCATCATGTGGAATGGAGATATCGATAATTATTGCGCGGCGCTCTGATCGATCAATCAACACTATATCAGGTTTATTAGCTACAATAGTCCTGTCAGTGATGATAGATTGATTCCAGTACAACGTGATATGCCCATTTTCGAGAACTGCGTCGGTCAAATACCTATAGTACGGTACCTCTGATTCCACAAGGTTTTACTTTAGAGCAAGCTGTTGATGAACAATCCTGTCTACTTGTTATGTCTATTATCATTATTAAAAATGTATGTATGTCGCGTATAACTTCTGAACGACTGCACCAAAATTGGATTTTTTTTTTTTGGTTTTCGTTATTGTGAGCACAAGGTTTGTATGAAAAAATAGTATTTGGAAAGTCCACGGGTAAGGTGCTATAGTTGCACAGGGGCGTAGTCAGGGTGCGCAGAAACTAAGCCATAAAACTATGGCTGACTATTGGTGCTCGGATAAAGGAGCTATAACATAAATTATAACGAACTACTGTTGTACTGCAATATATCATAACTAGTTACTTATTAATGGTATTCATTGTAGCTGCTCATAGGCGCATTAATCCAATTGAAAGCTGAATAATTCAGTATTTGATTTTTTTATTAATAAGCATCGATATTTATTATTTAATGTATTAGCGAACTACAGATGCATGATTTAAC
This sequence comes from Cybosia mesomella, assembly GCA_946251805.1. Classification (NCBI taxonomy): domain Eukaryota; kingdom Metazoa; phylum Arthropoda; class Insecta; order Lepidoptera; family Erebidae; genus Cybosia; species Cybosia mesomella. The sequence continues at coordinate 19,570,998 of OX276402.1, read as the reverse complement.
TTTTATTCTTCATGAATCCAATTTTATCTAGCCTTATTCACTTGAAGCAGCTTAGTATTAACCTCTACCACACCACTGGCTTGACGCATGCAATAAGTTTCACCCACTAAATACGACCCCCGCCATTTACTAAGGTACATCAAGACCTTGAAGCAGGAATCAGATCAGATCCAATTACTGTCATCTCTTAGTGAGAAATGAGAGATACTAGTATGGATATGAATTCCAGATAATCTGGCTTATCTTTATGCAAATATACAGTCACACCTCTTTATTCTTCTATTTGCTAGAACACTGAAGTCAGCTGAACTTTTCTGCCTTTGTCTTAGTGAACCAACATCAACCGTTTTGTGTAAACCACGAATTGAAATAAAACTACATATTTTTAAAGGATTCTATCGTGCTTTATTTTGGGGTATTTTATTATTTATACTATTGGTCTTGTTCACAAAGAAGAAACAAATAAAGTTAAGTTTCATTGCTAATTGCCTAACACTGCGTCATTATCTTTCATAATAAATTGTTTATTATTGGAGTGATTCGATTGTACAATAGACTTAAACTATTGTAATCGCAGTTATAAGTACTGCTATTTGAATAATATATTTTTCCACAGATAGTACTTAGACTATTTTCGACGAAGCATCTGCGCAGCGCCTGGAAAATTATCGAACCCTGTGATGACAAAGTCGCAGAAACGTGTCCGCGTGACTGCGATCACGTAGGATGAAAATTTTATGGATGAGCCCAAAAGTCTGTCGGTTTTTTCCACTAGCTAGCTGTAAACAAGATACTTTTTTTGTCTTAAATGTTATGCGTATATGGTATTTTTTTTCAGGGATCGGCAATTATTTATTATCGTATTGTACCATGTTTTTTCTTATTTGAGTACCATACCTTTGACTGACTTGTAGTATTCCATTAATTGATAAGATTAGTATCAAATACCTTTATTAATCATTTTGATTACCGAGCTAATTTAGAACTCTATCTGACCTTGATACGATATAATTTAATCATTAAGTTTCGCGAATAATGATTAGCAAACATTGGCTTTGACTGTCAAGACAAGCGGAAATTATCCACATTTTGAATAATTCCATTTCTCCCGATAAAGGGACCTTTGTAATAGAAAGCACAATGAAACAATAAATATCAAGGGAGATTTAATCATTGAATTCTTTTAAAACAGTGGATATGGTCTTTTTACAAACCTCCGGTCTTTAAACTCGTCGTCTCCGTCTGCAAACTTGTTCAAAGACGGTAAGTTCGGTCTAATGCAAGAACTGGTGCAGGCCGAACAGTGGCATGTTTGTCATCCCTTCGAAGCTGTAAGGAAGAAATGCTCTATGAAGTCACCCTAAACATGAGTTTGATTTAACCCAGTAATCCTTCCTCACAGTAGAAGTGGTTACCCGCCGAATAACCTGTATTCCAATAACCCCTGCTACAAAAAGACGGGCTGGCAAGCTGCTAGACACTGCGCTTCACAATATCATACCACCTCTCTGGGCAAATAGAACTTGTATCGGAGATACCGTGTGCGTAGTATAGAAATATTATTATTTAAATTACAAAATAAATACAAAAGTTACAAAGCTTCGAATTACGCTACCAGTGGGAATTGTATCCAAGTTGCTAGGACCTCATTTCCACGTTGAATGCTAATACCACTAGCTTATGCAAAGGGGTAGCCAGTATTTTTGTCACGTGTTGTATCGGCCAGATGTGAAGATGAATCTTCATAAATAATACATGATAAAAAATACATAGTATATACATAAATAATACATAATAATAAATAATACTATACAATGGAGCTGACTCAAACACGTGCTTGTCACTGCTGCGACCACAGCAATCCTTCAAGGATCAAGTAACTAATGTAATCAATACACAGGTATTTTAAGATCTTGTGTTATTTGTATCCGATGTTGTACCTTACATATAAGTAAGAATAAAGAATCTATTTCTTTATTTTATACAGTAAAATATCTTTATTCTATTTACTGTGGAAAGGTCAAAGATCCTATTAATCATATCCTATATCCCAAGACAAGGGTCTAGTAAAAGCGTTCCTTTCATGGTTGAATTGGCTGGAATTCAGGCGCTTTCTTAAAAGTCAAAGAAGGAATAGAAGAGTGAACCCTATGCTCCAAAGTGCAAGCTTTGGATGCAACCGAATCGTTGACATTTCGGTAATATACAAATTAGTATTACAATCAATCGATTAACTTATCGTATTCCACTGCTGGACAAAAGCCTTCCTAGATATCCTTAACTCATAGAAAAACGTGAGCTGCTCAACCAGGCTCGTTATTCGCGTGTATATGAAACAATGACAAATTGCGAGGTGTGGTTGTCCAGTTTTTGTAGTGAATAATGAATTCTGAATAATTTGTTATATTTATCTGAATTGTTATGTAACTTATAGCTTACAGAACTTATTAGCATTGATTAGCGAAGTGGAAGGCAAATGTAATTTGCTCACAGCCATCAAAAGTATTATTCGCTATATTGATTATTGACGTATAGCATACGATGTTTAAAAAAAGTGTCAGCTCAATTATCATTTTTTTACAGTGGTACACCTCGTTATCTAATAGTCTATTATTTAAAAAATATGTTTCCCTGCCTATATATATCGGAATTTTATGTGAGAATCTAAATGCGGTTCACAGAATACATCTACTTACCAAGTTTCAACAGCATAGTTCTTATAGTTTCGAAAAAAAGTGGCTGTGACATACGGACGGACAGACAGACAGACAGACATGACGAATCTATAAGGGTTCCGTTTTTTGCAATTTGGCAACGGAACCCTAAAACCAACTTGAACAATGCACCTTTAACAAGTTTCAGAAGAAGTCAGTGGACCATACACCCCCTTTTAGACCATTCTAGCTAACTGAGCTAGCTTTGCAGTCGCTAAAAAGAAATAGTTGACGTACTCATAAGTATAACAACTGCTGTAATGATACCACTGCTGTTACCTTTTGTACCAGTTAAATAATTATAAATAATAATTATTATAATACGACATTTTTACACAGCGCTACCTAGACCCAAAGTAAACATAGTTAAACTAGCTTGTGTTGTGGGTTCTAGAATGCGGATAAACTTACTTATATACATTTTTTTTGTGAATACATACATATTACTAAATAGTAAATGTGTTCCTTTTCTTCCCGTATTGAAGCCCTCGAAGGACATCGCTCCTTCAAAAATATGAGAAGTGGTTTCGAATATCTGGGAGAGATGGTTTCTCCACAGTACGGCTGACCTAATAATCTCCAGTAGGTTTTTCTTCGCATCGTTCAGCATCGATTTACCAAAAAAAATCCGGTTTGGTTTATATGGTCGTAACTTACGAGGGTATATTTTACCGGTATTTTACGGTTTTATGCTTCTTTGGGATGCGACTGCAATCTGGCATCCCAACTTTGAGAGGAGAGGCAGCGACAAAGCCTCGTTCGTCAATCAGCAGGTATACAGTCGCCCTCAGAAATTGCTGAACACTGACAAATTTACAAACGATCTTTTTGTAATCTTCAAAGGACAAATTTAACATATTTCAATTTTTATTTACTGATTTATGTAAGGATTTGGAGCTAAGGTGGTCGGCAACTTGGAATGTGTAAGCAATCTATTACCGATGGCGACTGAACCAGATTGCATGTGAGTTTGGCCTGGCCTTAGATCTTAGTGTGGCCCCAAACACCCTTAGTTTCGACCATTTGTGTGAAGATAAAATTAATAAAAGTCTTTAATAAACATAATAATATTAGTTGGGCACCTGTCAAACCTGAAACGATAATGATCCCATGAAATATTTAAGTTTACTAGTAACTAGTAATCTATGCGATCTGGGCTTGACAGATAAATTGTTTTGAAGTTTGAATATTGGCTTTATCATAACAATAATGCAATTAAGACGTCTGTGTTTAGACGCAGTAAAGGTTAGGTTTATTACTGTTGATTAAGTGAAATATACTTCTCGAGGCTACTGGGAAGTACGACGCCGTCTCGACTACTGCTCGTGTGAGCTTTTAAGATAGAGACAGGTTTGAAACACTCTGGTATCTAAATTTCTGATTTCCAAAAGTCTAAAAATATGTATTAAATGAGTTCAATAATAATAAAAGTAACAATTTACTTCAAAACAAATATAAGAACGCTCTGCCTTTTTTAAAGTGCGAAGAAAGGTACCTTTTTTATTTTTACTCTTTTACCGGGGATACCGTCAACTTTTGATGTCTTTATACTGAACTTGACCATTTTCACGTTTATGTTATTCAAGTATTGAAGCTCACAACATCTGAGGTATACTTACCTTGGTTTCTCACCCTATAGAACGCTAAAAAGTACAGAAGTGCACAGGCAGTGTATGAAACTAAGAAATTTCTCACAACACAATTCACTCTCTTCTTACGGATAAAACATATTCAAAGGCTTACACACATTCTTGTAAATCAATTCAGTCATCTTAGAACTTAATCCAACTAACGTTTCATGACAAGGGTGGTTATATAGAACGTAGGTATATAATATGGAACAAGAAGAGTAATATTATCTGGCAAATTGCAACTACGCAATAAGGTAATTCGGCCACTTGCCTCGTTTATCTAATCAAAAGTAAAGGCCAATGTAGCCTTGATTCGATCATCGCACATGATTACATAAACGTTTCCCGAGGGAACACTGGTAATTTCCGTAATAACATTAGTTTTAAACATTTATTATTGATTGATTTATAAGATAAGGAAATTATATAATATCTTTATGTGACAATGCCTATCTTCGAAAGATTAAAAAAAGAGCTGCTCGTGTCAGTAATTATTAACATAAGGACTTGTTACTGGGCGATTCACCATTCATCCGGTCAGTGATGATCCTGTGTACCGATATCCTGTAAAATCAGAGATCGAGTCCCGTACGTTTTACCAAAACTCATTCTACCAATTAACGGATCCCAACATAATTTTTCACTTTCCGATGTACGACATCTTTTACTTAAATCAATCCTTAGGCAGTCCTGTATCATGTCTTTGTCCTTTTCAGTTTTTTTAAGTGAAACACTCTTTAAAGGCGTTGTGCACTGTTTTTGTAATGGGTATAAAACGTTAAACTCGCGTCAGAACACGTGCAGGTCTAGTGTTCTGCTCCGAAAATTCGTAAGACGTTTGCAGACAAATATAGAAGCACTAAGTTCACACTGTACTTAACAACCTTGGTGGCGCGTTCGTCTAATGAGTGGTCTCTGACTTCGTCAAGACTGAGATCCATTCTGACCGAGGCCCAAAAAACACTTTTTGTCATCATATAACTTTTTGTAATATTTATTCTGTTTTGTACCATAAATCTATTGATATAAAATGGAAATTAAACAAAGTGCATCTATTAATGAAAAAAGTGACTAAGAAATAGCGAAAGAAAATGAGAGTACTTTATAAATATATTGGTGATGATGGTTCTGGTAATAATGATGGTGAAAAAGTCGCTGAAATTATGAATGGTCATTGATTTTTCTGAGAGATAAACTATTTAATCTTCTTCTTCTTCTCTTATATATAAAAATTAATTGCTGTTCGTTAGTCTCGCTAAAACTCGAGAACGGCTGGACCGATTTGGCTAATTTTGGTCTTGAATTATTTGTGGAGGTCCAGAGAAGGTTTAAAAGGTTTGTCATCGATTGAGGCAGTACGAAGTCTGCCGGGTCAGCTAGTGTAAAATAATTGTAATAGTTCTGAAGTGTTAAATTTTTAATGTAATATAAATTGTCATGTTTGTGTACGATAGCGCAATAAATGAATAGTGTATGTTACCACATAAAGGATAGTACTTTTATACTGATAAATTAAAGCAATTCGTGCAAAATTATTCTCTAACCATTCCAAAATATAAAAAAAGCAGCCAAGTGCGAGTCGGACTCGCCCATGAAGGGTTTCGTAGCAGCAAGTAACATACAATACTTTTTTTTAAATTTTATATTTGAGTTGATTGAATGAAAGGTAAATTGCGTTTTACGATTTATGACGTATTATAAAAAAACTACTTACTAGATCTCGTTCAAACCAATTTTCGAAGGAAGTTTACATGGTAATTTACATCATATATTTTTTTTAGTTTTATCCTTCTCTTATTTTAGAAGTTACAGGGGGGGTTGGACACATTTTACCACTTTGGAAGTGTCTCTCTTCCAAACTATTCAGTTTAAAAAAAATGATATTAGAAACCTCAATATCATTTTTGAAGATCTATCCATAGATACCACACACCTATAGGTTTGATGAAAAAATTTTTTTTGAGTTTTAGTATAAGTATGGGGAACCTCCAAAATTTAATATTTTTTCTATTTTTGTGTGAAAATCTTAATGCGGTTCACAGAATACATCTATTTACCAAGTTTCAACAGCATAGTACTTATAGTTTCGGAGAAAAGTGGCTGTGATATACGGACGGACAGACAGACAGACATGACGAATCTATAAGGGTTCCGTTTTTTGCCATTTGGCAACGGAACCCTAAAAATGCACAACGTTAATATTCAAGTTTTCACTTCTGCCGGCACTCCCGGAATGCAACCAGTTTTTCTCCGAAACAGAGTTTAGATGTACTCGTACATTTGTGATTCTTTACGCCTATTAAAGTTATGACTGCGGCATATTTCAATACTGTATCTTGCCAAACAATTTCACGGGATTATAACGAGTGTAGTTTATTGCTTTTGAATATTAACTCATATCGTGACTGTTAAATTCTTCCACTTTCTTTTGGTAACTCGCTACCGTCCTGAATTGGCATTGACATGTTTAAGGGCCACTACCGTGTTTAACGATAGGATGTCTCGCAGCTGAACAGGGTCCGATTATGTATGATGAAAAATTGGTGCAAATATTAGACAGTTCATATTACAAGCATTTATTTATTCAGACAAACAGCTCCCTCTGCCTTGATGGGGGCAGGTGAAATGTTTAGCCAGATATTTCGGTCCTATCCATGTCCATGTCCTGATGTGGCTCATCTTGGCTTTCATTGCAGCGACTGCCATCTAAACCCTAGTCATCGAGAGAAAAGCCTGCACAGCGGCTCGTCCGTAAATCAGCAAATGTGATTTATGGACGAGTCAGCCAGAAGAGAGCTCGCAGATGAGGTTGCCTAGGGCTCCGAAGATCTTGGCGGGCCCTGTAGGTACACTTTGTGATTCATCATCCTTGAACTTATTCATAAGGGCAAGAAAATAAAAAAAGCGGCCAAGTGAGAGTGTCGGACTCGCCCATGAAGGGTTCCGTAGCAGCAAGTCACATAATAATGTATTTTTTAAATTTTTGTATTTCAGTTGATTGATTGAAAGCTAAATTGCGGTTTACGATTTATGACGTATTGGGCCACCAACCAGGTGGACACCGAAGTCTTAAAATCACGCAAAAAAAAAAACAAAATCTTACACCGACTTTTTATCACTTTTCTCGACGTTTCACATGATTCTAAGTCTAATTAAGCAAAAAAAAATTTTGTGTCGGTCTGTCTGTTGGTCTGGATGTCTGGATGTCTGTTTACGCAATAACTCAAGAACCACTTATCCGATTTAAAAAATTCTTTCGCCAATCATCTTGTTTGGTTAATGGGAAGAACTGATTAGATTTTGGGGTTTGTACGTTCAAGGTTTCGGGTACCTACCAAACAAATTGTCCCTAAAAAACTTTTACAAGTGAGTTTCTTTCGAGTTATCAGAGTAACGCGTATTTGACTTTGACATTTGAGTGACAATGACAATACGTATATTGTATATTTACATAAAACAACCAGACTCTGAAAGAAACTGAAATATAAAATATTTTTTTTGTGTTTTTGACGTCGAAGACGTTTGATTTGATTTCATTTTCTTCATATTTATAGCTCAATATGTGAAGACGCGTCGAATAATATGCATAAAGCAATTACAGACCTTAGTCTGTAATTTTGAATAAAAATACTGCAACAAAAATATTTAAGTTTGGCCCGAAGTTTGACAATCACTGTGTGATTTCCGCCCCACTAGTTTTAGTTTTATCGTTCTCTTATTTTAGAAGTTACAGGGGGGGGGGGGCACATTTTACCACTTTGGAAGTGTCTCTCGCGCAAACTATTCAGTTTAGAGAAAAATGATATTTGAAACCTCAATATCATTTTTGAAGACCTATCCTTAGATACCCCACATGTATGGGTTTGATGAAAAAAAAATTTTTGATTTTCAGTTCTAAGTATGGGGAGCCCCCAAAATTTACTGTGTTTTTTCTATTTTTGTGTGAAAATCTTAATGCGGTTCACAGAATACATCTACTTACCAAGTTCCAACAGCATAGTTCTTATAGTTTCGGAAAAAAGTTGCTGTGACATACGGACGGACAGACAGACAGACATGACGAATCTATAAGGGTTTCGTTTTTTGCCATTTGGCAACGGATCCGGAACGGAAAATTGTAATAGCACTTCATCAGTCACAAAAAATATTATTCTGAAAAAAAGATAGCCTATAAAATACTATAAGATGGTATATTTTTTATACATATATAAAAGCAGATATTCGTTGTCAAGCTGAGTCTTGTAACATCATCCTTATTGAGGCGGTTTTCCACGTTGCCTGATTCGGCGGATGGACGCGGATCAGCCCGCATCGACGCGACGACGGCGATGCATCGTGTAAAGAGTGTAGTTGTCTCCGTGGAAGCGCAGGCTAGTTTCTAGTGGTGCGTTACATCGGACAGACACTAACTGGGAAGCAATTGATGCGTAGTGCGTGGCTGTCCGCGGCCGTTTGTCGTGCGTTATAAAATCTGCAGAATCAAGTACCGTGGAAAGACATGACTAAGTCTGTAAACAGAACAAAAAAGAATAAATACTCATCACAACAGTTAAATAGATATCTTGAACTCCCATTCCTATACGAAAAAAAATGCTAAAATAACATCTATGAAGGTCACAATCTATTTTGCGCCTGGCTGTCGCCTAAAGACGTCAAACGTTGATGTGATAAAAATAGCCCTAATACACCATGTAATGAGTGTTTGTAAATCGATAAACACCCGTAAGTGACACAGGCTCACCGTAGATCTAGCTAGAACTTCGATAATCATGAGTCTGTCCTGTGAAATGTGAAAATTATACGAAATGAAAAGTAAAACCAAAATGTAGATTTTCATTAGGTCACATAGTTCGTTTAGCAACCCATGTGTTTTGTACGTTCTTTAAAGTGATAATGAGATTTTTAAGCAAGTTTTAAGTAATCAATTTTTTTTTATCACTATTCCAGTAAAAGAAAACTAGCAAATATGCCTAATTATTATGTATGTATGTATATTACTGTCAAAGTTCAACACTGTCGAAGTAAAACTTGGCAACTTTTCAGTCTAAACGGTTTTATTATGTTACAAATAACTGTTAAAAGTTATGGTATTGTTTATTCAACATATGCATTATGTATGTTGCGACATGCCTCTTTAAGTAGTGTTGCTTAGAACTATGATAGTAATAATATATAGCCAAATATTAGCTAAAATCAACAAAGATTAACTCACAAAGATACATATAATATGGACAGAAGATTTCCTAAGCCGGCCCATACAATAGAGCACCTCCTTGTAAAATTTCCATAACTTGGATAAGACTTTGATGACACGTTACTGTGTCACTTTAATAGCAACGAACTGTAATTTTCCATCTTATTATAACTAAATGACTCATGATATCAAGTAGGTACACGTTACCTTGGGGTGTGTATTGGGTAACCTCCTCGAGTGTCGTTCTGATTCCGATCCCGCTGCAGTCCGGGGGGAGCGGAATCGGAGCGGCCGGTACACCCTGGGCGGCGGTCAATGGCATCCCTTCATGGGGTTGTCATTGATCCTCGGCTAATACCCAACGTGGCGGGAACACATCGCTCTCCGTACTCCTCTGCTTACAGAGGAGACAGGATGAGCGATGGTGTTTGTGGCTGAGGCCACCATAGGGTCCTGGGGGATCCAGGTGCGGGTTGGCCCACTGCTAACGCAGGGGCCGACGGGCACTTGTGCCGCCGCCGGTGAGAGAGGACTAGCCATCCTCTCGCATTCCGTAATCGGCAGGTGATCAGCAACGACCTGACTGGTGGCTCCAGAAGGGTACGCCGTGAACTTGCTGACCGGAGGGCTTGCCTTTATTGGCCGGCCCACGACAAGGAAAAGTCTATAACACCCGACAGCGAAGTCGTAAAAACCTATGGATACCAGCCGACCTCCATAGTATATAGGCTTATCCAGGTGCAGGGGGCTCCGCCTGGATGGACCACCTTTCCCCCATACTCGTGGGATATGTTATGGACATTATCAAACTTATTAAAAATAATAAACCGGATGGAACAAAACTAAAAGACAATGGCATGAATAAGGATACCGAGAATGGCGGAGTCTGCGCGGAGGTCGCGCAGCACTCAGGCGTGGAGGTGACGCCAAACACCTCGGCGGTATCGGAGAGCTTCGACACCGCCAACGAGCGAAGCCGGGCGAGCAGCCCGTCGGGTCTGGGCGTACAGCGGACCCGTAAGCGCAGACGGCGCGCAAAGGCCCGGCTGAGGGGGACGTGTCGGATGAGGACTGCACCCTCACTGGGACGACCTCCTCCAGCAGTGACGAGGCGTCAAAGCCTGCTTCAAAGGTGGCAGCAGGCCGCCGAGGGGCGCGAGGTGGAACGAGGGTTGGGCAATCCACCCGAGTCTCCTCGGCCCCTGAGAGGGCCGCGGGCAAGTCACCGCCGAGGCCTTCCACCTCAGCGGTGTCGGAACCAGGTGGGAAGACGCGGTCTCTGATGGAGAAACTCCAGCAGGTGACCGCGTCTTTCCGGGAGTTCCCGAACCTCGATCAGGAGGCGATGCTGCACATTGTGCTCGGCATCGCCTCCGAAAATGAGGCCCTCGCGGCACAGCTGGCCGAGTCCCGTCGGGAGACGGCGCGACTAGCTGCAGCCGTCGAGGAACTGAGGAGCGGAATGGTACGCCCGACTGGCCACCAGCACCGCAGAGAGTACCACCGGCGGAGCCTTGGTTCGCGTACGTGGAGGCGCTAGAGGAGCGTATGATGAGTCGGATGGAGGCCCTAATGGACTCCATCCGCCGTCCGCCTCTGGCGCCAGCGGTGGCCGGCTACGCGACTGCAGCCCGGAAGGGTAATACCCGCCCGGCTGCAGTAGAGGCTCTGCCGGAGCCAGTTCGTCGCCCCGCTGCCGCTCAGGGCCCCGCTCCCACTCAGGGGAAGGGTAAGGGGAAGGGCAAGGGCAAGGGGAAGACGTCCCCAGCCCCAGCCCCAGCCCCAGCAACAGTCGCGGCTCCGGTTACCCCCACCAGAACCCCCTTGGAAGGGGGCTGGGAGGTGGCTGGAGCCAGCAAAAGCAGGCGGAAGGCCGCGAAGAAGGCAGCTAAAAAGGCCAGGAGGGCCGCGGCCGCCGCGAAAGCAGCGCCGGGGAAGCTCCGTGCCCCTCGCACTACGGCCGTTGTCGTCACCCTGACGGCGGAGGCAGCGGGGAGAGGCATGGGGTATGCCGAGGTGTTGGCCAAGGTGAAGGCCAACGTCGACCTCAAGGCCCTCGAGATCCCGGGCGTCCGGTACAAGAGCACACTGGTTAAATGCGCAGAAGTGCGCATCACGGGCCTGGACGACTCCGTCACGGCTGAGGAGCTTAGGCTCGCCGTGGCGGAGGCCGGGGACTGCTCCCCGGACACAGTGAAGGCCGGAGCTATACGCTTCGGCCGCGGTGGACAGGGGGCAGCAGATTTCGGCTGCCCTATCGCGGCAGCGGTACGAGGAGGCGTACCACAGCGAAGGCTCGACGCGCACCGGCACAGCATTCAGGCCTCGCAATTCGTTGCTCAGGTCCCCGCCCTCACAGTACGCCTCGCCGTACGGAACCCGAATCCGATGGTGGTTGGGAGGGCCCAACCACCATCGGATGCCCCCGTGGCCCCCACGGCCTCTACAGCCAAGCGCCCCCTTACTTCACCCGAAGACACCCAGGAGCACGCCCGCAGGAAAACTACCCGCAGACCCGCCCCACTCGCAGACCAGCCGACGCTGGCTATCCCTCCCCCCTCCACGGCACTATCTACATCGGCCCCTCCGTCTACACCAGTGACGCCAGGGATGGACCTCAAGTCGGCGGACTATGTCGAGCTGGCGGACTACGCGGGCATGGCTACGGTCGGCATCATGGATACGGTCCGGTCCAAAACATCGAAGCTGAACAAGGACGAGATAGCTGTGATCGGGCAGCACGTTGCCATGGCGGGTTCGCTAATAACCACCCTCATCGCACGGCTGGCAGCTGCGGAGCAGCGCGCTGTGGTGGCTGAGGAGCGCATGAAGTCTCAAGACCAACCAGGACCCCGTTATGGCACCAAGTCTGCGGCACCCGCCACGCACTCGTACGCCAGCATGCTGAAACTCGGCCGGCACGAAGAGCCGAAGGAAATCCCGACGCGCCCGGGTCCGGTCATTGCGGTCTACCCTGCTGAAGACCAACGGGATGTCTTTAAAACTGCAGCCGAGACCAAGGTCGCGCTTAAGCTGGCCGTAAAGCCAGCGGAGATTGGTGTCCGTATACACGGAATGCGGCCGTGCGGTAACAGTGGGGTTATAATCCAGACGGGGTCGACCTCTGCGGCAGAAGCACTAAAAAAAGCTATCCCTCCCACTCTACGCGTCGAGGAGCCGAAGGATCGGCAGCCCCTGATCTCCCTGACTGGGGCAGACGGCGAGCAGGATTTTGAGACGCTACGAAAGGAACTGTGGGAGCAGAACCTGCATGACAGCGCATGGACCGAAGAAGCACTTGGTAAGCAGCTACGAGGACTGTACCGCCGTAGCCGACGTAACGGCAGATGCATGTGGGTATGCCAGGCAAGCTCCGCCCTTCGCAAAGCCCTGGTCGACATGGGACGAGCCTACATAGGATGGGAGGTGGTTGAAATTAATGACTTCGTGGGTGTCACGTGCTGCCGCAAGTGTCAGCAGTACGGGCACCCAGAGAAGTACTGCCGCGCCAAGGTGACCACCTGCGGACTCTGCGGCGACGACGGCCACAAGAACGAAGAATGCCAGACGGAGAGGAGGTGCTGTGCCACCTGTAAGGAGTTCGGGCGGAAGGGTGCATCGGACCACTCCACCAACTCCCGAGACTGCCCAGCCAGGAGATACGCCGAAGAACGGGAACTAACAAGAATTAATTATGGCTAGAAAACCCGTAGGAACACTCAGGATTGGACAGCTGAACCTGCAGGGCGCAGCTGACGCCACCGCGGAGCTCCCGCTAATAGCCAGGGAATGGGACCTGGACCTGATCCTGGTGCAGGAGCCGTACGTGTCCGGGGATCCTGCCCGGTGTGTCGCCCAGACTCTTCTGCTGCCGGACGGCAAGGACAGCATGGCCGCCATTTTCTCACCGCGCCTAGATAATACGATCTGCATCCTTTCGCACCTGTCGAATAGCCACTGCATCGCGGCGAACATCGGGTTTGGCCACGGACACGGGATCACGGTCGTGAGTGCCTATTTTCAGCACTCGCAGCAGGCAGGCCCTCACCTGGAACAACTAGGACGGATCCTGGACCGAACGCGCGGGAACAACGTGATAATCTGTGCCGACCTCAACACTCACTCACCGCTGTGGCACTCCCAGCCACGGCACTACTCAGGGAGAGGGCATGAAGTCAACCGCCGACGGGAGGAGGTAGAGGCCTTCATTGCCAGCCCAACCTCACCATCCACAACAGAGAGGGACAACCCCCCACCTTCTCCACCGTCAACGGGGAATCTTACATTGACGTAACCCTGTCTACTCGTGGTGCTGAGATATCTGACTGGAGAGTCTGCCCGAATGCCAGCTCCTCAGACCACAGGCTGATAGTGGCCACCATCACCGCCGGACGCACACACCACCAGCCGCCACCACATGCGGCACTGTCGGGAGAACCAAAGAGGTTTCGGGAGCGCGGTGCAAACTGGGAACTCTTCCAAACTCGGGTCCACGAGCTGGTGGGTCGGCTTGACTGGACACGGGGGGCAGATAGGGTCTGCTCCGACTTCACTAGCCTAGTGGGGTGTGCGGCGGAGGCCGCACTGGGCTCAGTCAATAGCAGGAAACGAGCCAAGGGCCACGAATGGTGGACCCCGGCTCTCGACGTGGCGCGCAAGGCGCACAACAAAGCGCGCCGGGCCTGGCAAACAGCCAGGAAGCGCGACCTACCCGAGGCCCTTCTGGCCTCGGCTAAATCGAGTGTAAGCGAGCACCGGCGCCGCTATAGGCTACTAATGGAGAAAGCGCAAACCGACTTTTTTAGGGATCTGGCCGACTCTGGCAACTCGGACCCATGGGGGCTCGCTTATCGGGCGGCGACCGGCAGACACCGTCCTGCACCAAACATCATCAATGCGGTTAAGTACTTAGAGGAACTCCCGGGGGACGTGGGGGCCGCCATGACCAACCTTGTCTACTCCTTGTGCCCGGACGACAATGTCTCAATTGATACAACCTACCATCGACAGGTTAGGGTCCTGGCGGCCTGCACCCCCTCGGGCCGGGACGCGCTTCCTCTGTCACGTCAGGAGGTGTGGGAGCTAGTCAAGAATCTTCCTAACACTGCTCCGGGAATCGATGGAATTTCTGCCCGCATGGTCAAACATGTGTGGCACGCAGCTAGCTCCGAGCTAACGCGAATTTTCGGCCTTTGCGTTGAGGAGGGCACTTTTCCGGGTGCGTGGAAGGACGGCCGGCTTGCGGTACTTCCGAAAGGAAATGGTAAGCCGCTGTCCGATCCCAAAGCGTACCGCCCCATCACGCTACTTCCCGTTCTGGGCAAAATCCTGGAGCGGGTAATGCTCAAGTGTGCGCCGAGCATCCAGCGCAATCAATCTCCCTGCCAGCACGGATTCACAACAGGTCGTTCGACTCTTACGGCTCTCCAGTCCATTCAGGACACTGCCAAAAACAGCACTAGCAAATACGTTCAGGCTGTCTTCCTGGACATTTCGGGGGCGTTCGACAACGCATGGTGGCCAATGATCCTCCTAAAGGCAAAGAATGGGGGATGCCCACCTAATGTATACCGCATGCTCATTTCGTATTTCTCGCATCGGAGGGTTGGCCTTTTCGTGGGGGACAGGGCCGTGTGGAAGACATCCACAATGGGCTGCCCGCAGGGCTCGGTGTTGGGCCCAACTCTCTGGAACGTCTTAATGGACGACCTGTTTCGGCTCCCATACCCAGACGGAGTCAAACTGGTCGCCTACGCTGATGATGTAACGATCCTCATCGAGTCCAATTCACGCGCCGGCGTCGAGGCATCGGCCTCACGTGCCATGGTCCTGATATCGGAATGGGGTGAGCGCAATCGCCTTGGCTTCTCACCCTCCAAGTCATTCTCTATGACCATGAAGGGAAAGATGCCAGGCCGCCCCCCGACGATCAGGCTCGATGGGGTCTCAGTCAAAAGCGTACAGTCGACCAGGGTTCTGGGTGTGGTACTCGACTCAGGCCTCAGCTTCAGGGAGCATGCGGTATCCATTGGGGAGAGAGCCGCCGCGGCCCTTGGTAGGATGGCTCGCGTCTCCACCGCCTCCTGGGGCCTTCGTTACCGAGCCCTTAAGCTCCTGTACCAGGGCACCTACTCCGCGATTGTCACGTACGCGGCAGGTTGCTGGTGGAGGCGCGTGTCAGCCTATGTGGTTCGCGGCGCTCTACTTAGGACGCAACGCCCAGCATTAATATTGCTAACCAAATGTTACCGGTCGGTTAGCTCCGCAGCTCTGCCGGTGCTGGCGGGGGTCCTACCCGCTGACTTAGCGGTGATACGTGCTGGAAGGATAGATGATATCCGTCACCTCAACCGGGACGAGTTCACAACGGGAAGGAAACAAATTTCGGAGGAGACGGTTGCCTCATGGCAGCTGAGATGGGAAGAGGAGGATAAGGGTAGGGACCTCCATCGGTTCTTCCCGGACGTGTTGGCTCGCCTAAAAGCTACATGGGTCGAGCCTGACTATAAAGTCTCACAGCTTCTGACAGGACACGGAGCATTTAGGAAAAGGCTGCATGACATGGCGCTGGTGCGATCGCCGGCGTGCACCTGCGACGCGGAAGTCGAGGAGACCTTGGACCACGTCCTGTGGAACTGCCCCCTCTACAGTGATGACCGGGAACGCCTGCTCGATGCGATCACGAGGGAAGAGGAGGGACCGGTGTACTATCGCGACCTCGTCTCCTCGGAGGCAAACTTCCGGCAGTTTCGATCCTTTGCGTACAAGTGGCACGCGCGTCGTAGCCAAATTGACGACAACCTGGTGGCGTAATTACCAACATAGGACCCGAGCGGGCGGCGAAGCCGTACTGTGTTGTGGGCCGCAACTGCGGCATCTCGCTTGTAGCCGCCCCTGAATGGGGAGAGGGCCGGGACAAAAATTTGTGGGAGTCAAGATCGTGCGCGCCCGAAAGAGCCTTCGCCAGTAAGGCGCGCACCTCCCGTGATTCGGTCTTAATAGCCAAGAGGCTGGGAAGACCATGGGCAGGAGGAGGGTGCCCTATCGCGGCGGCTCAAAAGGTCGCTGACGGGCGGAGCCTCCTGGTAGGAGGCTTCCTGAGGGCGCAGGTACGGCTCCTGCAGGCCTGACCGGCTAGGTGCTTTAGGTGCCTATCGGTGGGCCATGTGGGGGTGCACTGCACGGCGGAAGTGACGGCGGGTGACCGTTGCTTCCGCTGTGGCCAACCCGGTCACAAGGCCGGCACGTGCGACGCCCCGCTGCACTGTTTTAGGTGTGCAGCGGGAGGCCAGCCGGCCGACCACAGGGTTGGAAGCAAGGCCTGCGCCGGAGAGGAGCCGAAGCCGGGAGGCCGGCCTTCCGCCTCCAGTTCACAGCGGGATGCGGAGATGGGGGTTCCATAATGGATCCTCAACTCCGCATCCTGCAGGTGAATGTTGGCCACGGTGCCCATGCTCAGGACCTTCTGCTCCAGAGCATGACACAGTGGGCCATAAATGTCGCCGCTGTCGCCGACCCATACACCTACCGGTTCCTCGGGCCTGCCTGGGAAACCGCACTGGATGGGTCGGCGGCACTGGTGCCCTCTTGCCGTCGTTGCAAGGGGACCCGGCTGCGTGGCGGCGGCGGTTGGCGACATAGCGGTCGTGGCTGCTTACTTCATGCCGAGCCGAGACATAGCTGATGACTCGTATGAGCAATGGCTCCGTCAGCTGGCAGTCGTTGTCAATGCCTGCCACCCCCGCCCGGTCCTTGTGCTCGGGGACTTCAACGCCTGGTCGTTGGCGTGGGGTTCCCGTCACGATAGGAGCCCGGCGGGGGATAGAGGCAGGGCACTGGAGGACTGAGCCGAAGGACTCCGCCTAGACCTCCTAAATCGGGGAGCCGTGGACACGTTCGTGACCTCGAGGGCCAGTTCAATCGTGGACATCTCGTTCGCGAGTCCCTCGTTGACGCGACGTGTTCAGGGCTGGCGTGTCGTTTTGGGGGAGGAGACAAGTTCGGATCACCGATATATTCGGTTTGACGTCTCCGCCCCCGCGAGCGATGCGCCGGCCACACCGGCTCCACCCGAGCCACGTTGGGCACTTAAGCGACTAGATCGGGAGCTCCTCCTGGAAGCCGCCATCGTACAGGCCTGGGCCTCTGCGCCGGACAGGCCTGTCGACGTAGACGATGAGGCGGAGTGGTTCCGGGAGGCCATGACCCGTGTCTGCGACGTGGCGATGCCTAGGGCTCCGCCCTATAATCCGAGGGGTCAGGTCTACTGGTGGTCGTCGGAGATCGCGAGGCTCAGACGGG
Source organism: Cybosia mesomella (assembly GCA_946251805.1). Lineage (NCBI taxonomy): Eukaryota > Metazoa > Arthropoda > Insecta > Lepidoptera > Erebidae > Cybosia > Cybosia mesomella. The sequence goes on along the minus strand of OX276402.1, from coordinate 19,553,158 downwards.
CCTGCGTGATCACGCACCGCCGGTGGGCCCGATTCCGTAGGAGGCGTCGCCGCCCCGCAGATGCGGAAGCGGAGTTGTACGAGGGATACAGGGAGGCCAGAGGTGCCCTCCGAGCACAGATAAGGCGGGCCAAAAAGGAGGTCCGCTGCGAACTGCTGGAGACGCTGGAGCGGGACCCTTGGGGGCGGCTCTACCTAATGGTAAGGGGAAAACTGCGCCCCAAGGCCCCGCCGTTGACCCAGTGTCTCCAGCCGGAGCTGCTCGGAGGAGTTGTTAGCTCCCTGTTCCCAGCGCGGGCGGTGGAACATGTTCCACCGCAGATGACTCCGCCTCGGTTGCCAATGGTGCCCGACGTGGATGACGACGACGTGCCCGAGGTCACTTGGGTAGAACTAGAGCTGGCGGTGAGAAGGCTGAGAGCCAAACGCACCGCCCCGGGACCCGACGGCATTCCAGCCCGAGCGTGGGTCCTAGCTCTAGTCGACGACGCTCTCGAGCCCCGACTGAGAGGGCTTCTCAGCGCATGTTTGGAGCGGGGCCAGTTTCCGAAATTGTGGAAGCCGGGGAAACTGGTCCTCATCCGAAAGGAGGGGCGCCCGGCGGACTCACCGTCCGCCTACCGGCCCATAGTGTTGCTCGACGAGGTGTGCAAGCTCTTTGAAAGAGTAATTGCGAAGCGCCTCGTCGAGCACCTCTCAAGAGTGGGGCCGGACCTGGCGGATGGCCAATATGGCTTCCGCCAGAGGCGCTCCACCGTGGATGCCATCATGCGCGTGAGGGCTCTGGCGGAGGATGCAGTAGCCCGGGGTGAGGTGATGTTGGCGGTGTCCCTGGACATCGCCAACGCGTTCAACACCTTGCCCTGGAGTTGCATTAGGGAGGCGCTCGTGTATCACGAAGTGCCTCTCTACCTCCGCCGCATAGTCGGGGCGTATTTGACGGAGAGAGCCGTCTTCCACCCAACCGTGACCGGTCTCGGCCGGCGTGAGATGTCGTGCGGTGTTCCGCAGCAATCGGTCCTGGGGCCGCTCCTGTGGAACATCGGATAGGACTGGGTGCTTCGCGGTGAGCTCGCAGACGGTGCCGCCGTCACGTGTTACGCGGACGACACGCTCGTGACGGCGTGCGGAGCGACGTACCGCGAAGCGACCCTGAAGGCCACGACCGCGGTTGCCCAAGTCGTGGAGCGGATCCGGCGGCTGGGTCTTGAGGTGGCTCTGCATAAAACCGAGGCCCTGTTCTTTCATGGGCCTCGGAGCAAGCCACCTGAGGGATCCAGTCTCATCGTGGGAAGTAATCGCATCGGCATCAAGCCCCAAATGAAATATTTGGGGCTCGTGCTCGACGGCCGATGGGACTTCGGAGAGCACATCCGAAGTCTGGCCCCCAAACTGAAGGGCACAGCTCTCGCTCTGGCGCGGCTGCTGCCCAACATGAAGGGGCCCGATGACTCCTGCAGGAGACTCTACGCGGGGATCGTGCGGTCCATGGCCCTGTATGGGTGCCCAATATGGGCGGAGGCCCTGAAGGCCGGAAGTGTGCGGATGCTGCGCGCTCCGCAGCGAGTGATGGCTATCAGGGTCATCCGCGGGTACCGCACGATCTCCTTCGAGGCGGCGAGTCTCCTTGCCGGAACTCCGCCATGGGACCTGGAGGCGAGAGCCCTTTCGCAACTGTACCAGTGGTGAAAGGAGGCGCGGGAGCAGGGACTGAACCCCGAGCATCGAGAAATCGAGGCCATGCAGTCCCAGCTCCGCCAGGCCATCGTGGTGGAGTGGAAGGAACGACTTGGGCGACCAAGCGCAGGGCACGCCGCAATAGCGGCGGTAAGGCCCATCATGGAGGATTGGCTAGAGAGGCGACACGGAAGCCTCTCGTACCGACTGACGCAGGTGATCTCCGGGAAGGGGTGCTTCGGGGACCACCTGCATCGGATCAGGAAGGAGCCAACGCCTGAGTGTCATCACTGTGACGCGAGCGAGGACTCAGGGCTGCACACGCTGGCGGACTGCCCGGCGTGGGAGGTGCCGAGGCGTGACCTCGTGGCAGCCATCGGGGTGGGAGTCCTCTCGCTCGGCAGCATGATTGCGGCAATGGTGAGGAGTGCGAGCGCGTGGGCCGCCGCCTACTCCTTCTGCGAGCATGTGATGCTCGCGAAGGAGATGGCGGAGCGCGCCCGGGAGAGGTTCAGAACTCTCCCGGCCCGCCGAGCCCGCAACATGCTCGCCGCGCGTCGCAGGCGACTCAGGCGCCGGAGGTCGCTTAACGACCTCCGTCCTCCATGAGCGCAGGCCTGGGGGTGGCAGGTGAGGCCGCCTGTCACCCCAGCTGAAGCAGGCCGGGACGGTGGGGCGACTAGCGCCCCTCCCCCAAACTGGGGCAAGACGGGGACACCGTGGTTCCCAAACCCGAGGGGGCCATCTCGAAACCGGAGATGGCCCAGGGTCAGTCGGGGTGCGAGGGATATGCTCTATGGGCAACCTTACACCCCGGCGTCTGCAGACTCGAGACGGCGTGCGGTTTTAGTCGGTTCAAGCCCGACATAACCGCCCCCGCTGGCCGGCGGGGGGGTATCCGAGGGGATTTCCGCACGAAAAAAAAAAAAAAAAAAGGTACACGTTACCTTTACCCGAGGGGGCCATCTCGTAACCGGAGATGGTACAGGGTCAATGAGGGTGCGAGGGATATGCTTTATGGGCAACATTACACCCTGGCGTCTGAAGACCCGAGACGGCGGACGGTTTTAGTCGGTTCAAGCCCGACATAACCGCTCCCGCTGGTCGGCGGGAAGTATCCGAGGGGATATCCGCACGAAAAAAAAGAGAAAAAGGTACATGTTACCTAATTTAGGAAATGTAATGTCATAGTTATAGTAATTAAACTGCCTTCGTACATATATTTGGTTTTTTCGTACTTTTAGCATGAATTTCTAGGGTCATAGGAGTAATGAACTACCGCTAAACAATATTACTTACTAACGGTGAGCTCTTCCTAGATATTTAGAGATATGGTTAACCAAATTTCCGTGGAGCGTTGAATAAGTATGACAACGTACGCGTGGAACCTCTGAAAAAATTAAAGAGCTCTTACAAAGAATGCTTTTGTCTGTAACTGGAACCCGATGCCTGTTGAAGAGCCTGCAAATATTATAATGATTAGTAGGTAAATCTATATCTATACTCTATATAAATAAATAAAATTAAAGTGTCTGTTTGTAATATTAATATAACAGTTTTTAATGATTGCAGGAATGTATACACGCTTACAACAAAAATACAATTTTTAAAAGTTTGGCTGTCTGTATGTCTGTCTGTCTGTCCTTCCGTCTGTTTGAAAGAGGTAATTACTGAAAAGGCTGGGCCTTTTTAGACTGGCAGATAGGTAATATTATAATTACGTATTAGGAAATTTTTACTTAAAAATAAAATTAGGGGCGGAACCCCCCCTTTTATAAAAAAGAAGAGCAATAGAACTAAAACCCTAAAAAACGAACTCCACGCGGACTATGTCGCGGGCACAGCTTAACAAAACTGCAAATAATGTAAATCAGAATTCCTTTTCATTAAATCTAACGGAGTAATATACTTAGTTAGTAGTTAACGGTATTCAAGAAGTCATTTCACCCTTGTAGTATTATTATACAAGTACAAAAAAAAATAGTTCCGATAAAGTTGTTGTGATTGCATTGTGAATAGAGTTTGCAGTGACAAACCTGAATTCGTGTAGGAAACACTCCTATGTCTCAATTACTAACATACTTGGATTCAAAACTTCAATTTCAGAGAGGAATATTTTTTGTTAGTATCATTGTGTTGTGCTAACTTTCACAAAAAAGAAAATGCTGTCGTCACCAAAGAGATCATCACAAATGATGATGATGATAACCAAATGACAATCAGGTTCTTGAACTGGTGTGTTCTTTTATTGTCTGGTTGGTATACAAATATGCAGATATAGGTACATGTGATTCTACCCGTTAGTAAATATTACTTAATGCAGTCGCGAATTCAAACGAAACGATATTTCTATGTCTATTCTGTCTATTACGTCATCGTCATACAGCCTAATACGGGCGGTATTATTTTTTGCTGTAATGGAAATTTCCATGCGAAACATTTTGCCAATTCGTGTGTTAGTGCACATTAAAGTTGCAATTTCATATATGATGTGGTATTAAAGTTATGTTCCTGCCACTTGTGATGTTGAATACGTTATGTTTCGTGTCAGAAATATATTATCGTTTACCATTTTGCTCTTTTTCTATTTTACCACTGTCTACCATTTTGCGCTTTGAACATAATGCACCGAAAAAATTTATTGTTGTGTATACAAATTATTTGTTTGATAAATATCCTCAATTTTACTTGCTCTTGCTGTGGACCCATCAGCGCTGTGTGTGACGTTTTACATATCAAATATGGGACAACATATAACTGGTAAACTAAAAATAGGATTAGTCAGATTGCAGTAGTGATTCTAGAGAGTTTAGATTACAAACAAAAAATTAAATCGACTTCTAAAACGAAAGAAAACACTAAAAACAGACACTGAAAAACGAAAAATAATTGAATTGCAGATTGAATTCTAAAGACTCGAATAATATGGAATGTTTACGTTGTGTTTCGGGCTTGCCACCCACTTCAACAGAAAAGTCTTTTAAAGGGTAACTTTTCAGGCTTACCTAGAGGTTGGGGAAACCCGCAAAAAACAATAATAAACACGATAACAGAACTTTTATGTTCATAACCATTTTTCATATATATCAATAAACGTAATAATACAATGATAGGTTTTTGCCTCCACCGCTCCACAAGTCGAGAAATATGAAATCAATCGTATTAAAAAAATTACAAGAACCAAAGTAGTAGTAAATTCAATTTCAAACGACTTTGTTTAAAACAGTTATTCATGCAAAATAGAAAATAAACAAGTTCTTAATCAAACAAAAATTCAACCCCTCTTTGGAAGTATAAATCGGAAAATATCAGTAATAGGAAAATATAAATCTTAAGGCTTTCACGCAAAACAAAATTTAGACTGCCAGTGACCCCTCCCCCAACAAATTCCCAAGGCAAATTGCTACTTCTAATTTTTTCCGGGTCAAATCCTAATTCGACTGGGCTATATATACTCTAACATGTTTGATATGGTAGAGACGCAGTACGGGAAACAAGCGAGCCACCTACCACGTACGCAGCTATTTACATATTTTGTATACCTACGGCGGAGTAACGTTCGCTGCTCTTTACGAATATTACATTACGTGGCTTAAGCTGGTCAATACACACCATACAGGTACTTTTAATCAACACTTACTATAGTGACTGCCCCATACCATTTATTACTTGTGGATTTATTAGGTATTTAATTTTAAAGAATTTGCCCTAATACAACAACTGCTCACACCTCCTACCTAATGGGGTAGGTAGAGACCACATATTTCCAGTTGCTTCGATCCTGGCGTACACTTCTTCTTTACACGTTACACTTTCTCGTCTTCTACTTTCGTTATAGTTTTCATACATGCTCACCGTTTGCGAATACTCTTGACCTGGCCTTTCTTTAAAAAATCCTTGTTCTGATTGACATACGTACACCTAGGTCACCCCTTACCGGGTTGCCCATTGCCAAAGTTAATGAATATACTCTAATATGTTACATATCATTACTACACTTATTTTAACTAATTTCAACATAACTACGGTCTAATCACATATGTTCATAACGCATATTGTTTGATTCCACTGTTTTATTCGTCAGCTTGATTGAACTAAAATCAATTGCACTAACGTACGATTCATTGGTTTTTTGAGCTATGTTGGAAATACCTATTGGACGACTCGCCTACGGTTTATTATTACTGCGCGCTGGATTTATTTCTAAGGTGGTAGGTAGTTACAACATTACAATGGTAGCAGGGTCAATGACATTTTATTTTATATTGACCACTGAAATCTCAGGTAGGTGAATCTAATGTTTAATGCGCGAAGGCGAGCGAGCGTAGCGAGCGTGCCGTGACTGCGGCCGCCGAGTGCCAGATATAATTCTTATTGAATCGAATAAAAATCGAGTGAAGCGAATCACACATGATTCACCAATAATAGAGGGGATTTATATTAATCTACCCGTGTCCTCATCTCTCCACTTCAATCCATTCCACTCTATTCTACTTTAAATTAAAATCACTTGGCCGTGCTGGGTGGGCGGGTTCATCAACTTGACGTTACAGGTTAGTATTTTTTGTATGTTTCTTAACCTACTTATTTAATCCATAAATGTCGACCACTGATATATCTACAGTAGGTGAATCGTAAATTATCTCAATCAACCATAGTTCAATAAACCGCAGGTGAATTGACAGTAGGTGAGTTAAACGTAGGTGAGTTGAACTTTAGATATTTCGTCCATTAGTTATAAGTGTTATAACAAACATCTGTGAGACGACCGTAGGTATTTTAAACAATAGGTCATATGGCCGTGGGGTGTGTGTTGGGTAACCTCCTCGAGTGTCGCTCCGATTCCGATCCCGCTGCAGTCCGGGGGGAACGGAATCGGAGCGGCCGGTACACCCTGGGCGGCGGTCAATGGCTTCCCCTTCACTCGTTCATAGGGTTGGCATTGATCGTCGGCCAATACCCAACGTGGCGGGAACACATCGCTCTCCGTACTCCTCTGCTTTCAGAGGAGACAGGATGAGCGATGCTGTTAGTGGTGAGATGGCCCAGGGTCAGCCGGGGTGCGAGGGATATGCTCTATGGGTAACCTTACACCCCGGCGTCTGAAGACCCGAGACGGCGTGCGGTTTTGGTCGGTGCAAGCCCGACATAATCGCCCCCGCTGGTCGGCGGGGGGGTATCCGAAGGGATTTCCGCACGATAAAAAAATAAAAAAAAAAGGTCATATGGCCGTAGTTATTTTGAAAATAGTTATAACAAATTTAATTGTAATAATACGTAACCCTCTAATATAGGTTAATAACTTTTACATTATACGCTGAATACATAACATTATGAAGAGACACTTATGACGTAGGCACAGCTTCTATTATAAAATTGAAATCAAGGCAACTGTACCAGCGCTATGATAACCATAAGTATTGATAAGCATCCAACCATAGTACCTGTCTGTTATGTAATACTGTAATAAAAACCACATAAAATACTTGTTATATGGATGAGGTAGTCTTTTCGTTTTATTTTATTATGTCTATAACGTGAGTTGCCCTGGAGTTTATCGTATGATATTTATATAGCTTATCTTCACACTATAAGAAAATTTGTTGTGTCCGATTAGAAATGTCTGATCAGATATTTCTTATAATGTGAATGCATCTAGGAAAATTCTTGTCTTCCGCAAGTCGTCGAAAGTCAGTTGATTGCCACAAGTTTTGGTTTCAATTTCATACAAACCAATGTAGGTATAGCGCTATGTTTCATATAGTTAAAATAATTAACTTCTATTTAAGAGAAAACCATCTGTACTACCATATGGGATTTGATGTAAGGTTTTTGAAAATAGAAATATTGCACTTGTTTTTTCTTTATAATCGCCATAAAATTGTAAAATTCTAACAAAATTACGATTTAATACGATATTCACAATTTTTTTCTATGGAGGCAAATCACTCTAATCGTGTTTCGAATTGTATAACAATACAAAGCATTTCTTTACCTTTACGACGGTAGGAATATCATTTCATGCATTTTAGCGTTTGATACCCAAAAACTGTTTCTAAGACACCTCCTTTACGCTTCTGGACTTACCACTTCGTCTTAAATTCTTTATGTAATATAAATTGTCATGTTTGTATACGATAGCGCAATAAATGAATATTGTATGTTACCACATAAATGGTAGTACTTTTATACTGATAATTAAAGCAAAAAAATTTTGGAATGGTTAGGGAATAATTTTGCACGAATGCAAAATTATTCCCTAACCATTCCATAAATTTTTAACTCTACGGGATGCCGTAAAATACACAAGCTCAAAAATTATTGTCAACTGTCACATGTATCCAAATTAGCTGTCAATGGACGGAGCCGCGGGCATCAGCTACATATAACCAAGAAACGATAACCGACATCAGCAATGGCTGATGTCGGTTATCGTTTCTTGGTTATATTTCTGGTCAATTACAATTAAACATGCAGTAAATTTTAAGACTGACCGAGGCCCCTTTTAATAGAAAAAGCAGCATCGAAATCCGTTCAGTAGTTTTTGCGTCCATCGCGAACTAACAGCTAATTCTCATGTTCAGAATTCATTTAACATAAGATGGGGTGGGTGTGTCGGAATCGGACCGACTAAAAACACACGGTGCCCTCCCCAAGTGTCCATTGTCGGGCACCCCGGGTATGCCCTCGAAAGGATAACCCCAGGGTTACCTCTCCGACGTCTCTTTCGCGCGCATTACCTGCTCGCAGAAAGAGGCGGCGAGTTACCACTTGCTCCCGTCGGGGACCACGGCCCTCATCATGGTCTCCAGCGAGAGAACGTCCACTCCCAGGACCGCAACGAGATCCCGGCGTTGAGTCGCCCACGCAGGGCACTCCACCAACGTGTGGAGCGCCGTGTCTTCGCCAGGATCCTCGCAGTGCTGGCACTGCGGCGTTGTCTCCTGGTGGATGCGCCATAGATACTTACCGAAGTACCCAGTAAATATCTGGCACATTCGGTAGGAGAGGTTACCGTGGTGCCTCTCCAACCACTCCTTCATGATTGGCCTCACCACCGAAATGGTGGATTCCCCCCAACTTGGTTGCTCAACTCGCACCCTCCATGTCTCCATGAGTCCCCGCGGGAGCTGGGACCGCTAAGCCCTGATTTCTCGGCGCTCCGGCCTATGGTTCCGCTCCAGCGCCTGGAAGCGAGAGCCCTTGCGTCATTGTACCAATGGCGCAAGGGCTCTCGCTTCCAGGTCCCATTGAGGGGTCCCGGCTTCGTAGCCATGCCACCTCGACGAAGATCGTGCGACACCCCCTGATGACTCTGACGGCCATCGCTTTTAACGGGCTGTTTAGAACAGCCACGTTGCGGGCCGCCAGAGTCTCCGCCCATACGGGGGCCCCGTACAGGGCGGTGTTTAACAGATTAAATACTTTTTTCTTTCTTTTTTCTTCACACGATCCCCAGGTACAGTCTCCTAGTGGGGGCGTTGGGTCCCTTAACGTTGGTCATCAGCCGCCATAGCGCGGCCGCAGCCCCCCTCAGTTTCGGGACCAGACTTCGGAGATGAGGTCTTAAGTCCCATCGGCTATCGAGTGCGAGTAAGTGTAAGTACCTTGTACTTCATAGTGGGCTCGATGCCGATGCTTACGCCCCATGGTTATGCTGGTTCCCGCAGGTGGCCCCCTCCGAGGCCCGTGAAAATACACATAGCCTCGGATTTGTGGAGAGCCACCTCGAGTCCCAGCCGCCGTATTCGACCCACGACTTGAGCAACCCTTGCCGTGGCCTTTAGTGACGCGCTTCGGTACGTTGCTCCCCGCGCCATAACGAGGGTGTCGTCAGCATAACAAATTATGCTGACACCCTCGACAACGTACCGCGCAGCACACAGTTATATCTGATGTTCTACAGGAGTGGCCCTAGGACGAACCCCTGTGGAATACCGCACGACACTTCTCACCGCCCTGGCCCTAGCCAGCTCGGATAAACTATGGCCCTCTAGGATAGGTATGCCTCGACAATGCGGCGGAGGTAAGGAGGCACTCCGTGATACGCGAGAGCCTTTCTAACGCAGCTCCAGGGTAGGGTGTTGAAGGCGTTGACGATGTCGAGAGACACCGCCACCACCACCCGTCTCCATGTGCCTGATATAGATTTACCAGTATTTGTGTCTTGACTACGCTTCGGTGACCTATTTGGGGAAACCGAAGGTTTTGTTTTTGAAATTATGAACGAAGTTGTGATGACGAATAACTATCGGAGGTATATTCTAAAGGATGGTACGGTTGACATATGTCGGGCCTGCCACCGTCCCGGAGAATCCCTAAGACATATAATTTCTGGTTGTTCTCGTCTTGCCAACGGAGAGTATTTGCATAGACATAACCAAGTAGCCAGGATTGTTCATTAACAGCTTGCTCTACAGTACCACATTGTGGAATCAGAGGTATCGTACTACAGGTATGTGCCCGACGCAGTTCTCGAAAATGGGCACATCACGTTGTACTGGGATCGATCTATCATCACTGACAGGACTGTAGCTAATAAACCTGATATAATGTTGATAGATCGATCAGAGCGCCGCGCAATAATTATCGATATCACCATTCCAAATGACGAGAATCTTGTGAAAGCCGAAAAAGAAAACAAATGAAATATTTGGATTTGACTCACGAGGTTGTCGACATGTGGAGTGTAGATTCGGCAATTATTGCTCCGATAGTCGTATCGGTTCACGGACTGATTGCCAAGAGCCTCCATCAACATCTTAAGAGGCTCACGTTAGGCAGTTGGGTCAAGGGCTTGATTTAAGAAGGCAGTGCTCCTCGACACATCACGTATTGTGAGGAGATTCCTCTGTGTGGAGCCCTAACCACCGGTAGCTTGGTCCCTGTACCCGATGCATATATTTTTTTTTAAATATATATTTTTTGATATATATAGAATGTATTTAAAAATATAATTTATATGTATTTACAGTTTAATAAAGGAAATAATAATAATAATTCTGGCTACGTTTCGGTGATCTCTTTGGAGAAACTGAAGGTTTTGTCTGTGCAATTACAGATGAAGTTGTCATGAGGAATAATTTTCGGAGGTATATCCTTAAGGACGGCACGATTGACATATGTCGGGCGTGTCACCATCCCGGAGAATCCCTAAGACATATTATCTCTGGTTGTTCTGGTCTTGCCAACGGAGAGTATTTGCATATACACAACCAAGTGGCCAGAATCGTTCATCAACAACTTGCTCTGAAATACGATCTTGTAGATTCGGAGGTACCGTATTACAGGTATGTGCCCGAACCAGTTCTTGATTATGGTCGTGTCACGTTGTACTGGGATCGATCAATCATCACTAACAGGACTATTGTAGCCAATAAGCCTGATATAGTAGTGATTGATCGATCAGAGCGTCTCGCAATAATTGTTGACATCACCATCCCCCATGATGACAATCTCGTGAAAGCCAAAAAAGGCAAACAAATAAAATATTTGGACTTGGCTCACGAGATTGTCGACATGTGGGATGTGGATTCAGCAATTATTGTTCCGATAGTCGTATCGGTTCACGGACTGATTGCCAAGAGCCTCGACCAACATCTAAAGAGGCTCGCGTAAGGCAGTAGGATCATGGGCTTGATGCAGAACTCGGTACTCCTCCACACGGCACGTATTGTGAGGAGGTTCCTCTCTCTGGAGCCCTAACCACCGGTAGCTTGGTCCCTGTACCCGATGCCGGTGGGCTACTATTTTTTATATTTTTAAATATATTTGTTTTTTTATATAGAATATAGAATGTATTTAAAATATAATTTATATGTATTTACAGTTGAATAAAGGGAATAATAATAATAAATTTACTTAGATGTCTGTGTGTTCTTCCATTATTAGTTCAAGATCTAATAGGCGAGTATGGATCATAAGTAGTTCTCAATAACTCAAGAACCTAATAGGACTATTTAAAAATTAAATATAAAAAGAAAATAAGTGAAGGTCATACACTTCAACGTCAAGGTCGTCTGGGTAGGAACCTACTTCAAGGTTTATTGGTCGTGCTACAGTTAATGTTTGAATGCGTGTGAATCCGATTTATGAGAGTGATATTGTTTTCTCATTACACTGTAGAGTTTCAGATCCTGATAGTGTAGTAACAGTTTAGTGCTTACCTACTTCTAGTAAAACAGTCAGAGTTGCTTAGTAAGATCTAAGTTATTGATGAATGATGAAAATAATAAACAATACTTGAAATGTATGAACTGTGTTCTCTTGGTATTATCAAACTATATATATGTACTTACATCAAATTATTTGATGCATGTATTCCAATAAAATAAAGATTTATAAATATTTCAGTGTTGATCAGCTTTTGTCGTTGACTCTACATTATTCGGGCAGTTATACATATATACATATAACTGCCCGAATAATGTAGAGATATATATATCATATATACTCTAAAAGAGCACAAACCAAAAAAAAAACTTGAGAGGTGTCAAGGGACACCCGGATGGAACGAAATTCCTTAGATACATACACACACACATATATATATATATATATATATATATATATATATATATATATATATATATATATATATCCACTCTGTCTATTCTTTCGTGCTACGCGCTTTTGAAAACTGAAACTCCTCGTCGTACTCGTCAACTTCTATTCATTAGCGAATTCACAAATGATATAAATCACATCGGAGTCACCACTTTTACGCCTCAAGGAAACACATTAAAAATATGAAATCAAATCGTAGTTTATTTTTACATAAGACAAAATATTGACAATGACACCATATATAACTTCATTCCAATAAAGATAGGAAGGAGAGTTTCATGTTTTGTCTCTTCATACCCTCGTATTAACGACCTGGCTCTTATTATCGATGTTAACTATTTTATTTTGTTCACAACTTGTTATGGTCTTCCTATAAACTTATTCAATTAGAACTCAATTAGCTCCTATTGCGAAACGAGTAGACAAGCAGATTGGTACGCATTACTTTAGTAATGAATCACTTTAGGAACTACGTTGTGCGTCTATATTTTCAGTGTATCACAATTTGTTAGGAACTGGATTTTACCAGCTGTGTCACCAGATAGTACCAGGCAGTCATGTTTTTTTGCTATGTTGTTGTCTGTTTTGATGCTCATTTATTTCGCCGGATTGTACAAGTTACCATGGTAGTATATTCGTGGAGGAATACTAGTATCATCATAAAATATTGAAATTACGTATTGAAAGATAGAACAACATTTTGTGAGAAAATATTTTATTTAGCTTCATGAGAACCATCCCTTGCCTCCTCTCATGTAGACAGAAAAGTATATACTTGAAGCGAAAATCGGTGTTTATATACCTTTTTCTACCCTTTTAGGTGCGAGTGTAGGTATAGTGTATCATGGTTTAATAAAAATAATTCTGTAGAAATTTTTATTACTTCGGGCCACCAACCAGGGGGACAACGAAGTCTTAAAATCACGCAAAAAAAAAAAATCAAAATCTTACACCCACTTTTTATCACTTTTCTCGACGTTTCACATGATTCTAAGTCTAACTAGGACGGTTGCCAGCTTGGCAATCAACCCAAACTTAAGTGTAGCGAGATTTGCCTATCCAACAATAGGTCAACGTGACCGGTCGACTTTTTCCATTGATTTGGTTTTTCGGTGATTATTCCTCGATGGTAAGACCGATCTGGACATTCGACATTTCCAGATCGGTCATTCCCCTTACGACACTCAGTAATGTCTATTTGATCACCGTGGCAAATTTGGTCGAGATCGGTAAAACGGTCTCGGAGGAGTAACATTTGTTTGAAATGCAACTTTGAAACCAAAGACGCTTCGCTCGCCTTCGGCTCGCTACGCTTAATTAAGCAAAAAAATTTTTTGTGTCGGTCTGTCTGTTGGTCTAGATGTCTGGATGTCTGTTTACGCAATAACTCAAGAACCACTTATCCGATTTAAAAAATTCTTTCACCAATCATCTTGCTTGGTTAATGGGAAGAACTGATTAGATTTTGGGGTTTGTACGTTCAAGGTTTCGGGTCTTTTTGTGTTTTTGACGTCGATTTTGAATAAAAATACTGCAACAAAAATATCTAAGTTTGGCCCGAAGTTTGACAATCACTGTGTGATTTCCGCCCCACTAGTTTCTATTAAGTAATGTAATTGGAAATGTAAAGTCGCTATAGAAACAAATAAAATTGAAACATCTGTTTGTAATCATAAAATAACAGGTTTCAAATAAATGTGTATATCTGTTTGTCTGTCTGTCTTTCTGTCTGTTTGAATTAGGTAATCTCTGGAACGGCTGGACCGATTTTGATGGGACAAATAGGTAATATTATAGGGCGTAACGTAGAGTAATTTTATTTTATAAAGAAGAAAAGAGAAATAATAAATAGATCCGCGCAAAAAAATTAAAATCTTAAACATCTAAATCCACTCGGACGAAAGCGCAGGTACAGCTAATAAGGGGTGCTTGGTTGGGGACCTCCACGCGGTGCACCCTGGGCAACGGAGACGGCAGCGCCTCTCTCCTAGCGTGGGAGAGACGCTGCCGCCTACGGCCAATCCGACCGAGGCGAGGACGGCCCTGTTGACGGCTGTTCGGAAGCTTTCCACGTGTCCCTCTGATTAGCAGATGGCAAAGTGGAGAGCGAGTAAGGGGGCCATCTCGAAACCGGAGATGGCCCAGGGTCAGTCGGGGTGCGAGGGATATGCTCTATGGGTAACCTTACACCGGCGTCTTAAGACCCGAGACGGCGTGCGGTTTTAGTCGGTGCAAGCCCGACATAACCGCCCCCGCTGGCCGGCAGTGGGGTATACGAAGGAATTTCCGCACGAAAAAAAAAAAAAAAGGTACAGCTAATAAGATCATACTAGGGACACAATGCATTCTGCTGTTGCAATGTTGAGCTTAGAGTGTACTACATGATTACCTACAAAACCTGCCTAACAACTACCTACAGATTACCGAAAATTCTATTTTCACGCGCATTATTTTTTTGAATTGAGTATTGAATTGTTTTTTCTGTGATAATTTCTCCGTTGCTAGACCGATTTTGAATTTTCTTTTTCTGTCTTAAGCCAATAGTTAAGTTGCACATTTTGACGCCAAAATCGTGGTCTCAACATTGATCATTTTCGAGAAATCAGATTTTGACATTTTTGAAGGGTTATTATTCCTCCATGGTATGTTCGATTTTTAATTTTATTTTTTCTAAACCTTGTCTTAAACCTAAAAATTGGTCTATCAGTTTAGGAGCAGTAGCGTTACAACCGAAATACACCGAGTGGAGTATAGAGAGCTTTTCGCTCGACTTCGTCTCACTCTCAGCTCAAATATATTTTCACCTCACCAAGGATTATATTATATATATTATTATAATACATTTATCTGTTTACTATCTAAGTCGTAACGCGGAAGGCGACGAAATGGTTACCTACTTATTGGACACGGACTATACGAGTATTCTTATATAACGTAAAGCTGTACATATAAATAACGTAAAGCGGGGGGAATAGAAGTCAAAGGGTAAATTAAATATTATTATTCCAAGCTATTCGTGCCAATTGTTCACCTTGCCTTTATTTAAAAGCAATCTTTTTTTGATCGCTTTTTAAAGTCGCATTTTTTGACCTTTTGTTATAATTTAAGTGAACTTATCAGTCAGAGTTAGCAGTACGAGTACCTGCCGTATCCCGACTCTGACTAATATTCTGCTAAGGTAGGCGAAGCAGAAATTCTGGGAGACGGTTTTACCAGTCGGTTAAACCAGTGTTGCCGATATTAAAACATTATTCTCTAGGGTCAAGCAACGTACAATAACACTGTAAATAAATACTGCACCAATAAGTGCATGTTATTATAATGATTAGATTAGACATCTAGATTACAGAATGTTTAAAAGTTTTTTGTAACAATTCGTAAGAGTTTTCATTTATTTTTGTTTAATAACATACATCCAGATTGTTTTCTTTGGGAGTAGATTACTTTTCCTTACCTTTTTCTCATATTATGCAATATAATACCTTGTAAGGCACATGTAAGTGGGCACACAAGCCGGGGTCGACCTCGCAGAACATACATCGATCAAATTAATGACGTATTAAAAAGGGTAGGTCAAAAGCACTCGTAACCGGCATGCTTGCATGTAAGGTTTAATGACAGCAGGACAAGCTCGTGAAGCATGTAAGGACAGAAGCAGAGTCTGTTGTCTCTGCCTACCCTGAAGGGAAGGGCGTGAGTATATGTATGTATGTGATACCTTGTAAGAAATAGGCACACATACAAAAAGTATAAAAAACCAGACTAGATAATAAAACAATTAGCGAATCCGCCACATACATTTAAATTTTTTATGAATAATGGGTGAGAAAGGCTTAGAGCTAAGGTAATCGTGGTAATGAAAATAAAGTGCGACATGTCTGAAAGCATAATACAGACGTTTTATAGTGACTGATCAATGCATCAGTGCATTATTACAACCGCAACAAGTGTAAACAATAACAATGGCTTTGCGTACCATGATTGTGGATGTAATTTTATGAACTAAATCTACCCATTCGCGACGTTGTTTTCTTGAAATCAATTGTGATTATTACTGTACATAACAACCAAGTCTTCAAACATAATTTATTTTTGTCTTTTCTATCATTAATAGGCTCAAGTGTGACCACTATCTTACTTGCTGATAAGTGATTATAAGATTTATGCTTGCCTAGAAGGAAATTATTCACTCGAGACTTGAAGATTCCTTGGTTATACCTTTCCGGAAACACTACACATACCATGTCTAGCTCGTTATTTAAGTAAACTTGTTATTTCAACTACAGGATAGTGACTGTTTGGTCCAGGTAGTACCACATACTCAGATATTAAAATATTCGCGATATCCACCACATAATTTGATTTTCTCTTCGAAGCTCGAGGATACTTTTACCCATTCAAGACAATTTATAACTAGGGATGTGATGCAGTTAGCCGATCGCAAGAAAATTGAGCTGAGCGAGCATTTATTTTTTTATTTCAAAATCTGAAAAATTCAATTTTTGCGCGCGCGAACTTTTTCATTTAGTTTCAATGGTAAATTTGTTTTTCGGTGATAATTCCTCAATGGCATGTCCGATTTTTTATTTTATGGTCTCAAAACATGCCCCTAGATTGTTGTTATGACCATGCCAAATTTGGTTGAAATCAGATTTGTGGTTGCAAAGGAGTACCCGAGTTTGTAAGCGGCTATCCCGCATATATGCGGGTTATGGACGGAATAAGGAGAGTTAGGAGCCCAGCAAGATTCCAATAACCCTCTCACCTGCTAGCTGGTGTACAATGCTGATCGACGACGCGACGGACGAGGCTCTGATCCTTCATCAGACCCTGGACTTATCCGGGAATATCGAATCGACAGATTGAATATGAAATCGCATCGCGTGAATGCACTTTAAGTACCTTATTATGACAATTTAAACTGTAAACGTATGGCCTTGTCTGATTCTATTCCCCATTATCTTTGAAACTTTGATACTTCACATGGTTAAAAAATATTAAACTGTTCTACACAATAAGTAAGTGTGGCTACTTCACGATCTGATAGGATAAAACCGCCGGTAACAGTGAAGAGCGATCAACAAACCGCCTCTAACCGGTCAGGCACTGAATAAGAATGTTCCGAAGAATCGCTAAATACGATACGCGTGATTTATGGACGACTAGTATAACCGTAATTATTTTTAAACTTGCAGTCTGAAGTATTATAATGGACCTACAGGCTTACTGGGATCGAAAACCGGAAATTTAGATGCAACGACAGAAAGTAAAAAAAGACATCCGCTGTTGGAACGTGTACAGGGGCCTTATCACGACGCGCTTATAGAAATTCAAAAGCAATATAGCTCAGCTGAGATAGAGATGAATGCTGTTCATCGTGTATAGCTCTATCTCTCTCCCTCAGCTGAACTGTATTGCTTTTGAATTACTTAAAGAGCGTCGTGGTAAGTCCCCAGGCAATAATTGATCTAAAATGGAATCCAGCAGTTATGGTCAGACCAAACCTTTTTGCATAGGCTATGAAAAGCATACCTATACCATACATATCTATAATCACATCTATTATACCCTTAGATATCACCTGTAGGTGGGAACTCAGATGGCAGTTGCTTCACGGAAAATATCGAAGTTCAGCCGTTCCGTAGTAAGACTGAAAGCCAACCCCCAAGTTTAGTTGGAAAAGGCAAAAGGGTCAGAGGGTAAATAAATACCCACATTTTTCGCAGCTCTTTTATTCGCTCCCATGTAATAGGGAAGGTGAGCCTATTGCCGTTTATTGGACTCTTTTTCATGACCTTCACCACTGAGTCTGCGTCTGGGCTCTATTTATACTGTCGTGTGTAGAATATCTTATCCCTCAATCACCTTGTATGACGACACCCACGAGTAGAGCATAGAAGAACATCATAGACACAAAGTAGTAAAATTAAAACAGAGGAATACCTTTTTTTTTTCGTGCGGAAATTCTGTCGGGCTTGAAACGACTAAAACCGCACGCCGTCCTTGGTCTTAAGACGCCGGGGTGTAAGGTTGCTCATAGAGCATATCCCTCGCACCCCGACTACCCTGGGTCATCTCCGGTTTCGAGATGGCCCCCTCGGGTTTGGGAACCACACGCTGTCCCCGTCTTGTTGTTGTTGTTGGGTTTGGGGGAGGGGCGCTAGTCGCCCCGACGTCCCGGCCTGCTTAGATGGGGTGACAGGCGGCCTCACCTGCCACCCCCAGGCCTGCGCTCATGGAGGACGGAGGTCGTTAAGCGACCTCCGGCGCCTGAGTCGCCAGCGACGCGCGGCGAGCATGTTGCGAACTTGACGGTACGTATATGGAGGAATAGAAAACTAAATATAGATAATGTTTGTTCTTCACTTTCGTTGAACTCTTTGAAGAAAAGAGTTGTTTTTTTAGTCCTTTTATTTATTGCTCAATATTTAATCGATTTACTTTTTAGTGCTCATTTTCGATTGACCATCTCGATGTTAAATTGAATCTAAAAAATAAATTCGCATAAGTGGGTATCAAGGTCGTAATTTCAGATGTTAATTCAACGCCCGTGGATATGAATGTGTACATTAATTTTAGTAGATTGTCTGACAGAGACCATTTACATACCCAAATTTAAAAAGTGTTCCAAATCGGCTGAATTCATCCATTTCATCTCCATCTATCCAAACTCGCATTTATAAAAGTGGTAAAATAAAGAATATAGCTAAATCGGTCCAGGTTTCCATCTGTATCTCTATAGCGAGTGCCTAATTCTAGCTTACCTTTCATTACTATATAAGGAGCAGTGGAAGAGCCGACCCCGGGTATTACTTTGGATGCAATAAGGATTAGCGCTCGGAAGAAGAACAGACATTTCCTTCATTATACCGCATTATTTTAAAAAGACTTCGACAACTGGGTCCATATCTTTAGGTGTTCTGCCAACAGTTTTAACCAAGGCTGTCTATCTTGTTTTGGATTTTCATTTACGCATAAACCCTTTGAAATTCACACAAATGATGTATTGCAACAGAATAATGATGCAATTACGTATTTGAGACTTTTCCGAAGTGCTAGAATTGAGTCGGATTGTAAACATAGATGCTTTTATTTTAATCAAAAATATAAGTTTGTGCTGTTACTCAAATTTTCACTTCAATTTGGGAACTACCTGGTTCTCTGACCTATTTGACACTCTTATTACAGTATAGGTATTGATGAAAGTCGCCGGGACCTTACACCCCGTCTGTAGACCCGAGACGGCGTGCGGTTTTAGTCGGTTCAAACCCGACATAACCGCCCCCGCTGCCCGGCGGGGGGGTATCTGAGGGGATTTCCGCACGAAAAAAAAAAAAAAGGTATTGATGAAAGTCTACAAAGAAAACTTATAACCTTAAAAAGTAACATTATACTTTACTAGCTGTTGTCCGCGGACCCTATTCCACCACCACAACCTATATTAGATACGCAATTCCAACATACTTATTTTGTTATACCTTTTTTTTTTTTTTTTTTATCGTGCGGAAATCCCTTCGGATACCCCCCCGCCGGCCAGCGGGGGCGGTTATGTCGGGCTTGCACCGACTAAAACCGCACGCCGTCTCGGGTCTTCAGACGCCGGGGTGTAAGGTTACCCATAAAGCATATCCCTCGCACCCCGGCTGACCCTGGGCCATCTCACCACTAACAGCATCGCTCATCCTGTCTCCTCTGAAAGCAGAGGAGTACGGAGAGCGATGTGTTCCCGCCACGTTGGGTATTGGCCAACGATCAATGCCAACCCTATGAAGGGGTGAAGGGGAAGCCATTGACCGCCGCCCAGGCTGTACCGGCCGCTCCGATTCCGTTCCCCCCGGACTGCAGCGGGATCGGAATCGGAGCGACACTCGAAGAGGTGACCCAACACACACCCCTATTTTGTTATACCTCAAAGGGTTTAGGTAGCGTTGTCGTTGAAAGCTCCCAGAGGGCTTATTTTTACCGAGACCTTCAACAAATATCCTTTTTGTTTTAGCTAATGGATACAAAAACTTGATCAATTATATATTAAAACCTTCCTCGAAAACCACTCTATGCATTGGTGAAAAGAGCATGAAAATCAGTGGTCGTTTTTGAGTTTAGAGCGAACAGACAGACAGACGCGGCGACGGACTTTGTTTTACAATGGTAGTGGTTGCACTACATCATTGGATACATCATATTAGTTTTAGGAAGACTTAGTATTCCAACAGGACTACCAAGTATCTGGGCCTCAAATAATATAATTCCGAACTGAACAAAATGACGACAACAGAACTGTCAAGGAAAATTTACTCGCCTCCTTAGGAGTTCAAGAAATAAAGTGTTCTTAGAGTAAAGAAGATGGTCTTGTACCTTAGGCCCTAAACTAGTAGCTGGTACATTTAAAAATCTTAAAAAGTAAATCTAAAAAAGCTTCTACGTCTACTACTACAAACTACACTATAAAAACTAACACTATAAAACTACTACTATAAAAATCCGAAGAAACTAATACGCACAAATCCTCTGAAAGCTTACAAAAACCATTACATAGCCTATAACTTTTGCTCCTGTTATAAATCTAGCTCTAGGCTTGTATTAATAGGAACTACTTGATACAATTTGCGTTTAACGTCATCATATACATACGTTGACCTAACACCGTACGCCAATTACTTAGATATCAATTGAAATGTTTGCTAGTCGGAAACACGTCAATTTGTGTCAGTAGGCACCGTATATTTATGGACACGTAACTAAACAACTCCACGTGCATACAATGACTCGAGTTTTTTTATTCTATAACTCGATAATATAAAATAGTCATCATCACAGCGTTAGTCCCGGTTGCATCCAAAGCTCTCACTTGGAGTCCGGAGAGCCAATCTTAATAAAAAGATCTTCAAAATTCAGTCTGAATCTAGTCTCCATCTGCCACATGTCAAAAAAGTGTTCTCGTAACAAAATTTTGTTGAAAATGTAGATAATTGGTTTTGAGAACACGTTTTTAGGGTTCCGTAGCCAAATGACTAATAACGGAACCCTTATAGATTCGTCATGTCTGTCTGTCTATCCGGCCGTATGTCACAGCCACTTTTTTCCGAAACTATAAGAACTATGCTGTTGAAACTTGCTAAGTAGATGTATTCTGTGAACCGCATTAAGATTTTCACACAAAAATAGAAAAATAACAATAAATTTTGGGGGTTCCCCATACTTAGAAGTGAAACTCAAAATTTTTTTTTCATCAAACCCATACGTGTGGGATTATCTATGGATAGGTCTTCAAAAATGATATTGAGGTTTCTAATATCATTTTTAATATCATTATTTTTGTGAAAATGCTGTGTAACTGCTTGTGGACTTAATAAAAATATTTTTAAATTTTGATTAAAATATAATTAATAATTTTCAAACAGTTTTTAATTACTACTTTTGAAGCTTACGTACGTCACCCGTATCCTTCTATTCCTGTTTAGCCGCGAACCTCGCGGCAAGTACCTAAACGAAACTATTATTTATCATCAAGTAGGTACATAATAGAAGTACGTCAACAGGGTTCAAGGTCAGATACAGTTGACATTTATAGTTTTCGTGGTCAATGCCAAGCTATGCAACAAATGCATGTTGCGTAGGACATTTCGACTTTGGCAACAGCTCAAGATCTCAAATTATATCAAAATATGTGTAAGAATCCCCGAAAGTTTAAACATATTAACTCGAAGGTTTACGAAGTCTTCTTATTTGCACTAGGTCAGCGAGATGGCCTATGGCCTAACCACTCTCACAAGAAGGAGATTTTAGCCTTCTAGAATCAATGTATGCCTTGCCAACTTAAAGCTAATGCAAATTATACAAGTAGACGTTAAATCGATATACTCACCTACACGAGCATTTTATATAATTAGTGACTTTTATCTCATGTTGCGCAAAATATCAACTGATTAATAGACACGTCAGGTAACGTCAGGTATCACGCCAACCCTCCGTGTGAATCTGATAAATCGTATCTACTTCGATGACTAACACATTTCCTACGCAACAAGCATTTGTTGCATAGCTTGGCATAGACCACGAAAACTATAAATGTCAACTGTATCTGGCCTTGAACCCTGTTGACGTACTTCTATTATGTACCTACTTGATGGTAAATAATAGTTTCGTTTAGGTACTTGCCCCGAGGCTCCCGGCTAAACAGGAATAGAAGAATACGAGTGACGTAAGTAAGCTTCAAAAATAGTAATTAAAACTGTATGAAAATTATGAATTATATTTTTATCAAAATTTAAAAATATTTTATTAAGTCCACAAGAAGTTTCATAGCATTTTTGCGAAAAATATAAACTTTAATTACTTTAAGTACACAAAAACTAATATTCAAAAACCAGCCAAGTGCGAGTTGGACTCGCCCATGAAGGGTTCCGTAGAGCAGCAAGTAACGTAATAATGTTTTTTTTAATTTTTTAATTTGAGTTGATTGAATGAAAGGTAAATTGCGGATTGCAATTTATGACGTATTAAAAAAACTACTTACTAGATCACGTTCAAACCAATTTTAAGTGGAAGTTTACATGGTAATATACATCATATTTTTTTTTTGTTTTATCATTCTCTTATTTTAGAAGTTACAGGATTTTACCACTTATGGAAATGTCTCACGCGCAAATTATTCAGTTTAGAAAGAAATGATATTAGAAACCTCAATATCATTTCTGAAGACCTATCCATAGATAATTGACACGTATGGGTTTAATGAAAAAACAAAATTGAGTTTCAATTCTAAGTATGGGGAAACCCCCAAAATTTGTTTTTTTTTGTGTGAAAATCTTAATGTATTAAACAGAATACCTCTACTTACCAAGTTTCAACAGCATAGTTCTTATAGTTTCGGAAAAAAGTGGCAGTGACATACGGAGGGACAGACAGACAGACAGATATGATGAATCTATAAGGATTCCGTTTTTTGCCATTTGGCAACGGAACCCTAAAATGAGTTGTGTGGAACCCTGGATGATATCCAACATTCAGAGGAAGGCGTTAAACTTATGATAGCGATGTTCAAATCACGACTTATGAATGTCATTTACCATGAACTGTTATGTATTCGAACTAGGAGCCTGCATTCCCCTTAAGAGTATCGCTATTGAACAGTAAGGCTTTGCTTTGAAAAGTGTTGTTAGAGGAGCAGAGCAGTTTCTTGAGATTAGGGGGACGTTTAACAATAACAGTAATACTTACACATATAATATTGTGACCGTTCATAAGCACTGGTAAGTACTTACAATCTTGTCTGTCACTTTAATACAGCAAAACAGACATGCTGTATAGGATACTGTATTAAAATTTTAAATCAACTAAAAACATCACCCAAAACATATTTGTTTATCAATAAGCATAAACCCAGAGCTATGTTATTTTTTAATATCAATATTTAGAATCTTGAGTAGCCTGTTGACAATGCAAAATAAATTTCAAGCACTTCTATAAAAGATCCAAGAACATTGATTAACTAATAAACCAACAAACGCAGTCACGCGGGCCACGGCCATTACATTTCCAAAGGAATCACGGAAATTACATTGACATACTCGTAAATTCTCATGGAGCTTGTGCGCAAAAGAGGAATGTAGACGTCTAAAATTATCGAGACGACCGTCAACATACACCATTTTGCGGTATTCCTCTTTTGAAGTTCAGCACCTGCAACTGTCTAACACTATAGTTATTAAATAGGTTACATATTATATGGTGTATATTCAATATCCTTTTGAAAACTATAAATCTTTATATCTACAAATTCGGAATGAAAAAAATCTAATTTAAATGAAAAGCATCAATTTACGGCGATATCCTACCTGAGCAGTAGTATGAGGTACTTATAGAGAAATAGGAAAAAGAAATTCTAAAGATTTTAGATCGGAAAAAGAGAACATCTAGGACGGGAAATGTTCAATGTCTTGTACTGTTCACACATAGTTGTTAAATAATATCCAGTACAATCTGCTTCAGTTTCCGATCCAGTAACCAGTTGTAGTAATAATACATACCAGTTACTCACTGTGGAATTTTCCTTTTGTTTATAAATTACCAGCGTATGCTGTTACGTTTATTATACCTTTGGATTGCTTGAAGTTGCGAACAACGATGCACAAGATGTAACCACCATTTATCAGATGGTTATTATTATTACTGTTTTATTTCAGGATCCGTACCTTTTTTCCCACAAAAATTCCCCCGGAAATCCTCTCGGATACCCACCCAGCGGCCAGCGGGGGCGGTTATGTGGGGCTTGAGCCGACTAAAACCGCACGCCGTCTCGAGTATTCAGACGCCGGGGTGTAAGGTTGCCCATAAAGCATTTCCCTCGCACCCCGACTGACCCTGGGCCAGCTCCGGTTTCTAACAAAAGGAAAAAAAACCGGCCAAGTGCGAGTCGAACTCGCCCATGAAGGGTTCCGTAGCAGCAAGTAACATAATAATGTTTTTTTTTTTTAATTTTTATATTTGAATTGATTGAATGAAAGGTAAATTGCGATTTACGATTTATGACGTATAAAAAAAAACTACTTACCTACTAGATCTCGTTCAAACCAATTTTCGGTGGAAGTTTACATGGTAATATACATCATACATTTTTTTAGTTTTATCAATCACTTATTTTAGAAGTTCCAGGGGGGGGGGGCACATTTTACCACTTATGGAAGTGTCTCTCGCACAAACTATTCAGTTAAGAGAAAAAATATTTTAGAAACCTCAATATTAATTTTGAAGACCTATCCATAGTTACAGCACACGTATAAGTTTGATGAAAAAAAAACATTTTTCAGTTTCAGTTCTAAGTATTTACCCCAAAATTTATTGTTGTTTTTTTCAATTTTGGGTGAAAATCTTAATGCGATTCACAGAATACCTATATCTACTTACCAAGTTTCAACAGCATCATTCTTATAGTTTCGGAAAAAAGTGGCTGTGACATACGGACGGACAGACAGTCAGACATGACGAATCTATAAGGGTTCCGTTTTAAGCCATTTGGCTACGGAACCCTAAAAATATAAAAATCAGTACTTGCCGCTCAACTGTGCAGATCTCATATAGGATGTTTGAGCATGCGGATCAGTTTAAGTACCTTTTTTTCTTCGTGAGGAAATCCCCTCGGATACCCAATATTCTGCTCTTCTATGTTAATTAAAAATGAAATTCGGTTTGTAGGTTTCTGAAGGAAAGTTGACTGGCGGTGAACACTAGCGCTACCACTAAAAATGTCGAGGACACTCTTTGAGTCATCGAACATTGAATACAAAACAATGGCCTGTAATGTTTCCTCTAATGCTAGGACTTACAGCGTCTTCTTAACCTCGTGAAAATATTCTCTAAGTATTTATTTTTTAATGATATTTTGTTTACTCCATCATTATCTCAGAGAATATTTAACACAAAAAAAAAATGTCGCGGTTGCTGCCAAAGCTAAAAGTTCGGTGCGCTATCTTACCTTGTCGTCTCAACTATTGATACTCGTCTACTATTTCAGTATATTGTGTAGGGACATAAGCAATTTCAGCATTTCATTTGCAAACAACGATTACGTATGTCACACTCGCCACAGGAATACCGGGCTGTGAGAGGATCCCAATTTATGTAACTAATCGTTGGCATCGTAGCACAACATGACCTAAAAGAACACAAATCTATAATTTACATCGCCCAATCCTGTTACCCTTGTTTATATACTTCAAAACCCGTGACTCAACATTGGTGAACTGACACCGTGATCCCGTGACTTTAATAAATTTCAATCAAGAAAAACATAATTAAAGACTCATTACTTATCATACCAATCAACTGTTATTCTTATAAGCTTCCAAATACGACGAGCATTATAGTCGCAAAGAGCAAAAAGGTGGGTTTAATTGAGCTTGGAAATTGTCTGCTTACTCTAATATGTGATACCTAATTAATACTAATATGAACATAAATACATTAACACAATACAATAGGTGGATTAACATAACACGTACTCTCAGAAATGTAAACATTTATAATTAGCCATTTATTAGGTCCTTACATATGAAATTGGTGTTTTTAAAGGGAGGAAAATCATAAAGTCGTTTTTTTTTTAATTTTTACACTTTACACTACACTTTTGCCATCTCATAGGTACTTCATTGATCCCTTTACTAAAAAAACATTCGGACGGGAATCAATAAAATCTTTGAAGGCGCTTTGGACTTCCCCATCGGAGTTAAATTTTTTCCTTTGCAAGAAGTTATCCAAATTTCAAAAAAAAATGGTAATCTGTTGGAGCAAGGTCCGGGGAGTTCGGTGGATGTCATAGTGTGTGGTCTAGCGTTGTCCTGAAGTAGCCGTGGCCTAGAGTGATTGACCAGCCTCAGTTGTTCAGCAACTAGCTTTTCCATCATGGTTTGCAGTTGCTGACAATAGTCATTCGCCGTAATCGTCTGGATAGATTTAAGAAAGCTGTGGTGAACGACACCAGCTAGTCCACCAAACGCTCACAAGTAATTTTTTTGAGTCAATTTTCGCATGGGGCGGTATTTGGCTGGTTCAACAGGGCTCAGCCATTGCGATTAGCATTTCCGATTATCGTACAGGATCCACTGTTCATGTAGAGATTCGATTTAAAATCCCTTCATTATTGTGCCGGTTGAGTAATGTAACGCAGCAGTCGACGCGCGTTTGTCGGTTTGCTGCACTCAATTCATGAGGTACCCACCTTTCAAGCTTTTTAACCTTCCCCATTTGGTTCAAGTGGATTAAAATATTTATTTATTAGTTTTATCACTAACACCGCAGCCTGCAGCTAACTTGGACGTGTTTTGCGATGGATCCACTTCCACAATATCCTTCAATTCTGCATTAACAACTTTGGCCTCCGGCCGTCCACGGGACTTGTTCTGCAGCTTGAAATTTTCAGAACGAAAACGTTGAAACCAAAAACGTAGTGTTTTCTTTTGTTCAACACCGCCGCCATACACATTGTTAATTCTTCGAGCTGTTTCTGCAGCACTGGTGCCACGATGGAACTCGTACTCGTAAATAACGCGATATTTCAAGTTTTCCATTTGTAAACTGAGGAACGCAAAGAAAAAAACAAATGAATCACGGTTTTCAAAACACAAAAGCATGAGTAAATAGCTGTATAAATGTGAAATTGGAATTCCTAACGAAAGAGGAGATGAGATATTTGAGATCAAAGTGGCCAGGACGACAAAACGCCAATTTCATATGTAAGGAACTAATATTTTATTTCCACTTTTACTACTAAAGTCAGACTGCCCACAACTTTAATGACGACTAAAATCAAACACTTTTTGAAATTAGATTAAGAATGAAATAAAATAAATGATTGAAAATAATAAAAAACCCGATTGCCACCGAAAATACCCAATTGCAAATCATAAACCGAAAGAAAATTAATGAGGCCCGCCTTATTTTTTTTTTTTTTCGTGCGGAAATCCCTTCGGATACCCCCCCGCGTGCCAGCGGGGGCGGTTATGTCGGGCTTGAACCGACTAAAACCGCACGCCGTCTCGGGTCTACAGACGCCGGGGTGTAAGGTTGGCCATAGAGCATATCCCTCGCACCCCGACTGACCCTGGGCCATCTCTGGTTTCGAGATGGCCCCCTCGGGTTTGGGAACCACGGTGTCACCGTCTTGCCCCGGTTTGGGGGAGGGGCGCTAGTCACCCCACCGTCCCGGCCTGCTTCCGCTGGGGTGACAGGTGGCCTCACCCGCCACCCCCAGGCCTGCGCTCATGGAGGACGGAGGTCGTTAAGCGACCTCCGGCGCCTGAGTCGCCTGCGACGCACGGCGAGCAAGTTGCGGGCTCGGCGGACCGGGATAGTTCTAAGTCTCTCCTGGGCGCGCTCCGCCACCTCCTTCGCGAGCATTACATGCTCGCAGAAGGAGGCGGCGGCAGCCCACGCGCCCGCGCTCCGCACCATTGCCGCAATCATGCTGCCGAGCGAGAGGACTCCCACCCCGATGGCTGCCACGAGGTCACGCCTCGGCGCCTCCCACGCCGGGCAGTCCGCCAGCGTGTGCAGCTCTGAGTCCTCGCTCGCGTCGCAGTGATGACACTCAGGCGTTGGCTCCTTCCTGATCCGATGCAGGTGGTCCCCGAAGCACCCCTTCCCGGAGATCACCTGCGTCAGTCGGTACGAGAGGCTTCCGTGTCGCCTCTCCAGCCAATCCTCCATGATGGGCCTTACCGCCGCTATTACGGCGTGCCCTGCGCTTGGTCGCCCAAGTCGTTCCTTCCACTCCACCACGATGGCCTGGCGGAGCTGGGACTGCACGGCCTCGATTTCTCGAGGCTCGGGGTTCCATCCCTGCTCCCGCGCCTCCTTTCGCCACTGGTACAGTTGCGAAAGGGCTCTCGCTTCCAGGTCCCATGGCGTAGTTCCGGCAAGGAGACTCGCCGCCTCGAAGGAGATCGTGCGGTACCCTCGAATGACCCTGATGGCCAGAACTTGCTGCGGAGCGCGCAGCATCTGCACACTTCTGGTCCTCAGGGCCTCCGCCCATATTGGGCACCCATACAGGGCCATGGACCGCAAGATCCCCGCGTAGAGTCTCCTGCAGGAGTCACCGGGCCCCCTCATGTTGGGCAACAGCCGAGCCAGAGCAAGAGCTGTACCCTTCAATTTGGGGGCCAGACTTCGGATGTGCTCTCCGAAGTCCCATCGGCCGTCGAGCACGAGCCCCAAATATTTCATTTGGGGCTTGATGCCGATGCGATTTCCTCCCACGATGAGACTGGATCCCTCGGGTGGCTTGCTCCGAGGCCCATGGAAGAATAGGGCCTCGGTTTTATGCAGGGCCACCTCGAGACCCAGCCGCCGGATCCGCTTAACGACTTGGGCAACCGCGGTCGTGGCCTTTCGGGTCGCTTCGCGGTACGTCGCCCCGCACGCCGTCACGAGCGTGACGTCCGCGTAGCACGTGACGGCGGCACCGCCTACGAGCTCACCGCGAAGCACCCAGTCGTATCCGATGTTCCACAGGAGCGGCCCCAGGACCGATCCCTGTGGAACACCGCACGACATTTCACGCCGACCGAGACCGGTCACGGTTGGGTAGATGACGGCTCTCTCCGTCAAATACGCCCCGACTATGCGGCGGAGGTAGAGAGGCACTTCGTGATACACGAGCGCTTCCCTAATGCAACTCCAGGGCAAGGTGTTGAACGCATTGGCGATGTCCAGGGACACCGCCAACATCACCTCACCCCGGGCTACTGCATCCTCCGCCAGAGCCCTCACGCGCATGATGGCATCCACGGTGGAGCGCCTCTGGCGGAAGCCATATTGGCCATCCGCCAGGTCCGGCCCCACTCTTGAGAGGTGCTCGACGAGGCGCTTCGCAATTACTCTTTCAAAGAGCTTGCACACCTCGTCGAGCAACACTATGGGCCGGTAGGCGGACGGCGAGTCCGCCGGGCGCCCCTCCTTTCGGATGAGGACCAGTTTCCCCGTCTTCCAACATTTCGGAAACTGGCCCCGCTCCAAACATGCGCTGAGAAGCCCTCTCAGTCGGGGCTCGAGAGCGTCGTCGACTAGAGCTAGGACCCACGCTCGGCCTGGAATGCCGTCGGGTCCCGGGGCGGTGTGCATGGCTCTTAGCCTTCTCACCGCCAGCTCTAGTTCTACCCAAGTGACCTCGGGCACGTCGTCGTCTTCCACGTCGGGCGCCATGGGCAACCGAGGCGGAGTCATCTGCGGTGGAACATGTTCCACCGCCCGCGCTGGGAACAGGGAGCCAACAACTCCTCCGAGCAGATCCGGCTGGAGACACCGGGTTAACGGCGGGGCCTTGGGGCGCAGCTTGCCCCTCACCATCCGGTAGGGCCGCCCCCAAGGGTCCCGCTCCAGCGTCTCCAGCAGCTCGCGGAAGGCGTCCCGTTTGGAACGCCTTATCTCCGCTCGGAGGGCTCGTCTGGCCTCCCTGTATCCCTCGTACAACTCCGCCTCTCGGGCCTCCGCATCTGCGGGGCGGCGACGCCTCCTACGGAATCGGGCCCACCAGCGGTGCGTGATCCCGCAGGCTCGTCTGAGCTGCGCGATCTCCGACGACCACCAGTAGACCTGACCCCTCGGATTATAGGGCGGAGCCCTAGGCATCGCCGCGTCACAGACACGGGTCATGGCCTCCCGGAACCACTCCTCCTCATCGTCTATGCTGACAGGCCTGTCCGGCGCAGGGGCCCATGCCTGTACGATGGCGGCTTCCAGGAGGAGCTCCCGATCAAGTCGCTTAAGCGCCCAACGTGGCTCGGGTGGAGCCGGTATAGCCGGCGCGTCGCTCGCAGGGGGAGACACGTCAAACCGAATGTATCGGTGATCCGAACTAGTGTCCTCCCCCAAAACGACGCGCCAGCCCTGAACACGTCGCGCCAACGAGGGGCTCGCGAACGATAGGTCCACGATAGAGCTACCCCTCGAGGTCACGAACGAGTCCACGGCTCCCCGATTTAGGAGGACTAGGCCGAGTCGTGCGGCCCAGTCCACCAGTGCCCTGCCTCTATGCCCCGTCGCGCTCCTTTCGTGTCGGGAACCCCAGGCATACGACCAGGCGTTGAAGTCCCCGAGCACAAGGACCGGACGGGGCTGGCAGGCATTGACGACGACGGCCAGCTGACGGAGCCATTGCTCATATGCAGCTTGGTCTCGGTTCGGCGTGATATAAGCGGCCACGACCGCTATGTCGCCAACCGCCGCCGCCACGCAGCCGGGTCCCCTTGCAACGACGGCAAGAGGGGGGCTGCCGGCGGCAGGGTTGTGCACCAGTGCCGCCGACCCATCCAGCGCGGTTTCTCAGGCAGGCCCGAGGAACCAGTGGGTGTATGGGTCGGCGACAGCGGCGACATTTATGGCCCACTGTGCCATGCTTTGGCGCAGAAGTGCCTGAGCATCAGCAACGTGGCCAACGTTCACCTGCAGGATGCGGAGTTGAGGATCCATTATGGAACCCCCATCTCCGCATCCCGCTGCGAACTAGGGGCGGAAGGCCGGCTTCCCGGCTTCGGCTCCCCTCCGGCGCAGGCCTTGCTGCCAACCCTATGGTCAGCCGGCTTGCCCCCCGCTGCACATCTGAAACAGTGCAACGGGGCGCTACACGTGCCGGCCTTATGACCAGGCTGGCCACAGCGGAAGCAACGGTCACCCGCCGTTACCTCCGCCGTGCAGTGCACCCCCACATGGCCCACCGACAGGCACCTGAAGCACCTGGCCGGTCGGGCCTGCAGGAGCCGTGCCTGCGCCCTCAGGAAGCCTCCCACCAGGAGGCTCCGCCCGTCTGCGACCTTTTGGGCCGCCGCGATAGGGCAGCCGACAACTGCTGCCCCCTGTCCACCGCGGCCGAAGCGTATAGCTCCGGCCTTAATTGTGTCCGGGGAGCAGTCCCCGACCTCCGCCACGGCGAGCCTGAGCTCTTCTGCCGTGACGGAGTCGTCCAGGCCCGTAATGCGCACTTCTGCGCATTTAATGGGCCTGGACACCCGGACGTCGGCTGCGTCCAGCGACTCCCTCAGCCGAGCCGCTAGGGCGTCGGCCTTGGGGCCACTGGCGGCACCAGGGACCTCGGGCTCCTGTCCGTGTGCTCTTGCACCGGACGCCCGGGATCTCGAGGGCCTTGAGGTCGACGTTGGCCTTCACCTTGGCCAACACCTCGGCATACCCCATGCCTCTCCCCGCTGCCTCCGCCGTCAGGGTGACGACGACGGCCGTAGTGCGGGGGGCACGGAGCTTCCCCAGCGCTGCTTTCGCGGCGGCCGCAGCCCTCCTGGCCTTTTTGGCGGCCTTCTTGGCGGCCTTCCGCCTCTTCTTGTTGGCTCCAGCCACCTCCCAGCCCCCTTCCAATGGGGTGGAGGTAGCCGGAACCACGGCTGGGGCTGGGGGTGGGGCCAGGGCTGGGGGCGTCTTCCCCTTGCCCTTCCCCTTGCCTTTGCCCTTCCCCTTACCCTGAGCGGGAGGGGGCTGAGTTGCCGGGACCGGCAGAGTCGCACCCGCACCCGCGGCCGGGCGGGTAGGGCCCCTTTGGGCTACAGCCGCGTAGCCGGCCGCTGGTGGCGCCAGAGGCGGACGGCGGATGGAGTCCATTAGGGCATGAGTCCCGCCTGCTATCAAACTCGTTTCAGTATTTTCAGCGGAATGCGGCTTTTTTATTAATCATTTATTTTATTTTATACTTTTTATTTATGGCATATTTATATTTATTTTCTCCTTCTAATTTCCTTCAGTTTGATACCCTACTCAATAGGTTTGAGTGAAAATATTTTTTACAACATATATTTTAGTGCCAAAAATCCAAACTATAGTTTTTCTTTCAATTCACACTCAGGAGACGAATACCCTTCATTTGAGACCTCATTTATCGAAATCCGGCTAGCCGCTAGGCCTATAGAGGGGAACAAAGAAAACTACATGCATACATACATACGCGCGAAAACCATTAACCTCACTGACGCAGTCGGGTAACAATAGATACAATTGAATTTGAACGGTGGTAACCATGCAATTTCTAATACATGTAAGCAGTTGTTACGTGTATGTTTCCTAAAGAGTCGCCATTCTCGTACAAATGACCTGGAATTTTGTGTAATCATCTCTCGGTCTATCATTATTACATTAAATTACTATTTAATAATAAATTATACTGAACTATGACAAAAAATTATACTATCTACATTTATATTTAAACTTGGTTGATGGTTATAGCGAAAAGCGTCCCTGACCGTTTCAAATGTATTTAAATGTATGTACAATTTTGGACAGTTGTTCAGTATAATAGCGAATAATATCTATAACATTCTATGAAAATCCAAACAGATTGGTATTTATGTACGTATTCTAACCTTGTAACTGAATAATCGAAGGAATTACATAGACATTCAGGTTAAAAAGAAATTTAATTGAAAACGTAGTCATGCCGTTCAATTAAATTTCTTTTTAACCTGAACGTTTATGTTCGCACGGGATAACATTAGTAAAAAAAAATATCTGTAAACCGATCACAGCCGCCTATCGGGTCCAATTGTGAATGTAAACCAAAATAAGTTTTTATATTGTATGTTTCAAGCTTCTTACTTCATATGTAAAGAACTTTCGATATTTTTCTAGGGTAAAGGTAAAAACCTTTTAGGGGTATTTTTATAAAACACCGATAAGTACATGAACACAGTTTATTTTTAACCAGGTAGGTACATGACATTCCGTACTTCGACGTACTTCCATCGCTACACGTGTTGATTGTACAAGACTTCTTAAATACGGAATATTTATTGGTTCCACTGTGACACGTCACTCGTATTACTATCGCGTATTACAACCTTAACAATATTGGATGAAGTTAATTAAATTAGCTGCCGTAGAAACCTTAGTGGACGTGACATGCTCACATTGTTCACGTCGCTCGTAAAATAGATTACGCAGTGCACACGAGTTTACACTTAAATTAAACTTTGTAAATATTAAATATATTTACAAAGTTTAATTTAAGTGTAAACTCGTGTGCACTGCGTAATCTATTTTACCGTACTGGCTAATGCCCGCGGCTCCGTTTTTACAGACACATCTATTACAATTTTATAATAGTATAGATTTCACTGATGGATGTGTAGGGCCCCACCAAAACCTTTGGGGTCAAGCCGTACGCTCACGTAAAAGTCAAACAAACCAAATTATGGCAAGGAAGAGCAGTAGAGCGGACCAGGGGCTCCAAAGTGCGAGCTTTGGAGCTTTGGTAAGGTGTGGAATCACCTTAAAATGCTTCAAGATCCTTGGAGATTAGATTTATTACATATTTTTAACTGTATAATATAAAAGGTTTGTATGAAAGAAAAATTTAGAAAAGTCCATGGGTAAGGTTATTGCAGCGGGGCAAAACCAGAGCGGGCAGCTAGTAAATAATAATTTGTAAATGTGCAGTCTACGCTGTAAAAATGAACACGTGGGGATTATCTCGCAGTAGAGTCGATATGAGAATTGCGCCAGAATTCTCATATCGACTCTACTGCATGAATACGTATATTTGCACTCTTGGTGTTTTCAAGTATAATGTGTATATATTTACAAAAAAAATGTATTTCAGTATGTTTATCCGCAGTTTTGAATCCATAACACAAACTAGCTAAGCTATTCTTACTTTGGGTCTAGATAGCGTTGTGTATAATGTCCAAGAATTATATTTATTTATTTGTATACAATATGTTACAAAACTAGTGTTCGATAAGTGAAGGTTATCTCAGCGTGGAGTCTGAGTGGTCCGCTTTTGCACCGCTTTTACAAAACGCTAATTCTTAGTAAGTCCCAGCATGCACCTACACTGACGACATCACAAACAAAACAAATAGTCCCAGAGAAAAATGTACGACCATGTTCTACCCGTTGCGGGCTCAACTTAAACCATTGTTAACTCATTATTAGTAGGTAATAACACTTATCAGTGATTCAAATATGACGGTATAACAAAAGTTACCATTAGTACCATTGTCTGGTCTGTAACCTTTAGTCCCTGAGAACGTGACGTTAGTTCGTGACACTTTGATTAGGTAAAAGCCTAAGCAATTTTTTTCGCAAGATATTTGGTTAGTTTTGTCTCTACAAAGATAGACATGTATGTAGAGCTATAGACTTGGCTCTACCTATGATACTGAACTGATGAATTTTCTTCAAATGCATGCAAATATTTATCATAATAATACATTTCTGACAATTTTTTGTTATCTTTTTTTGTAAAATATTTCAATTAGTAATTATCCACCTACTAAATTATTTTGACGATCTACGAAAGACTGCGGGCAGATGCTGGATGAGGCAAGCTGAAGACAGGGCGCTATGGCGTTTTATAGGGGAGACCTATGTCCAGCAGTGGACTAGCATAGGTTGATGATGATGATGATGAAATTATCTATAGAGTAACAATTTATTTTTTATTAAATTGATACATTTTTATTTAACATTGATACATTTTCATTTAACATGAATTTGGCATCTTGATCTCATCACATCCTATCCTACTTCCTACCAATATTATAAATGTGAAAGTTTGTGAAGATGTTTGGATGTTTGGTACTCAATCACGCTCTAACGGCTGAACGAATCTGTCTCAATTGGTACAGTGCTAGATTATAGTCTGGGATAACACATAGGCGTAAATATGTCCCCATGAGTAACGGAAACTGGAGCAGAATTCCACAGGGGCGTAGCCGCGACCATCTGCTAGCAAAATATAAGTAGTAACTTATTTTAGGCACAAGAATGTTTTTAAAAATAAACCTACATTATTTTAATAGTGCATTGAGGGCAGGTATTTCGGTACAAGATTTTTGCGCCCACCTCATCTTGAAGCAGAAGCAGCATGCACGTGGTTGTTTTTAAATTTGCTTCCATGGTGGGAGACAATCCAGAAAGCATGATTAACAAAATCGGAAGACACAGTTCCGTGTTGCAGCTACGTATCTATCAACTGCATTCAAAATCTTATTATAGCACTCGATAGCTAAAGGATCAAAGAATTTGTTACGTTTCTTGAGGACTTTGAAGCATCGCGCATGGCGGAGAAGGAAGTGCTCTACTTTTGAGATCGTTTTTAAGATAAATATTACCCGTTACGTACGTACGTCACTTTTTTTAAATCCTATTTATTATCACATAGTAAACCCTATACAATGTAATATGTATCAAAGTCATTTCAACAGTACCATAAACACTACGTTTCGTCATCATCCTTTCAGCAAAACGTTTACACTTTGAAACTTTGTCTGCTTATTGTTTTTAATTGGTATGTGTTTACCGAGAACGACGGCTGTCTGACCTCCCAACTTTCAAAGCAAAGTTACACCAGAGCCTCGTCCGTTATTTAGCAGATGCGGTCCTGTACACCCAAACGTTTCCTTTATTGACTTTTATTTATTTCTTTTAAATGTCATTAATTATGAGTAAAAGGCCACTGTAAAACCGTTCTAAACATTAGAAATGAAAATTAACTAACAAAATAGACTGTGAAACAATATCATATTCAAAACTTCAGTTTTAATTCAAGAATATTCGCAAATACAATGTTACATTGTTCACGGTTAAAGCCACCTTGTTTCAAACCATTATCGAAGTCTCGTAGAAAGTGAGTCATTTATTGGCCACACGATCCTTCAGCGCTGCTTATCGTGTGGAAATTTCCTGTGTGAATTTTATCGGTTTGGTTAATGAATACTGATTGCATTTCGATCAGAGTGCGAAGGTAGATACTTAAATAATATGAGCTAAACGTTATCGATTATTAGGATACCTATTACTAATATTGAACTATACTGTACTAACTGTACCTACCTACAGTGATAATGTTTTAGATAGGTGTGTATATTGTTATTATTGTGTGTTTTAATGGTAAATTACCAACCATAAATATTATTTCGTAGAAGTTTTATTTACATCAGCAGCGTATTGCCTTAACAAGACAAATATTAGAAAATCGCCAATTTCTATTGAATTTCAATGCCAACATCACTCTAAGAATCAAAAGGCAATCTCGAATTTCAAAAAGATTTTGTATTAATACATAAATACCTTTCTACCTATATTGAATTAATGCAGATTAATTAGCTGAACACTGTAAACTGCTGAAGTACTTTAAACGCACATTAAGAGTTTATAGTGTTCCTTTAAAAATACATCGACACACGTGAATCATAAACACGAACAAACGCATCTTCAAAAAGCTTTCTACGCACGTTGATAATCAACTGAACGTATAGATGTATATTACAAAACAGCAATTGAGAACAATTAATAACGGAGAACTTTGTATTTATCTTTACTAATATTATAAAGACGTAAAGTTTGTGAGTTTGTATAGGTGGTAATCTCTGGATCTAATGAATCCATTTTGAAACAGAGCATCATAGGCTATAACCTATAATACTGACGACTTCTATGCCATTATGAGAAAGCGTTCGGCCTCTGCCTTGGCACGACTTCGCTGCAGCACCAACAGTCTCCTGAATGTGTTCAAGGAAAGGTGGGACTTCCCCTTGTTGCAGCACTGGATGACACTCCACACATGTCACAGGTAGTGGAATGTTGTATACATATATAAGGGAATAAATACATTACTAACATTAGTTCTTAAGTTGAATTAACTAACTAACTTAACTATGGATCAATGGTCTGAAATAAACGAATTTTAATTTAATTTTATAACATCACGCTGCTACCGGGTACGAAGCAGTAATCATAAATATCAACAAATCCGGCAGATTCCCAGACACTATATATGAAAACTAATAAGTTACGGGTATATATCGTAAAGGGGTGCACAGGTTCGTAATGCGCCACGAGTGAAACTAGGGAGGACAGCTATAATAATTTTGTTTCTTTGTAATTGATAAACTCTGAAACTACTAAACTGATTTAAAATAATCTTCCAATCCAATCCAATCCAATGCTAAATTCCTGAGTATTATCGGCAACTTTTTCTTCCGATATTCCCATGGGATCAGAACTCTACGCGGGTGAAGCCGCGGGCATAGGCATTGATGCCTGACGACTGATATAACGTATAAAATAAAACATACTATTATTTTATTAAACAGATATATACTTCAACCAACATCTGCTTTCATGATGAGAACGAAACTAGAAGCATATTATGTGTGGTATCACCGCAGCTCAACAATTCTCCGTGCTACATAAGCGTGAATGCGATAGTAACAAGGCGAAGGTTCGAGAAGGTTTGAGAACCGGCGGTAAGCCATCGATACGTACAATACAAATATTCTGGGCTATCGATCGCGGCGGAACCTCCAAATGCTCATTGCATTCTGCCCATAGTCTCCAAATGGATAAATGTATATCTTTATTGATTAGAAATGTATAAGGAAGGTTTAATTAAACAAGTGAATAAGTTTTTTAACTACTGATTTGGTACCTTTTTTTTTTTTTTTTATCGTGCGGAAATCCCTTCGGATACCCCCCCGCGTACCAGCGGGGGCGGTTATGTCGGGCTTGAACCGAATAAAACCGCACGCCGTCTCGGGTCTACAGACGCCGGGGTGTAAGGACAGATTTGGTACCTATTGTTTGTTCCTGGTTTTGCCAATACAAGGAAGAGTCCTTTTGTTCTATTGCGTAGAATATTAAATTTATAACTACTAGTAGGTAGTTATTATCATCCGGGCGCTAGTCCTGTTTGCATCAAAGATGGATAATATTTAATTTAATTGCGGTAAAGTGCATTAGTTTATCTATACAAATAAATAAAATTGTAGTGTCCGTTTGTAATGTTAAAATAACAGCTTTTTAATAAATGCATGAGTGTATGTACCTACGATAGGTACTTAAAACCTCCGGAGGTCGCTTAACGACCTCCGTCCTCCATGAGCGCAGGCCTGGGGGTGGCAGGTGAGGCCGACTGTCACCCCAGCAGAAGCAGGCCGAGCAGCTGTCGGGGTGCGAGGGATATGCTTTATGGGTAACCTTACACCCCGGCCTCAGAAGACCCGAGACGGCGTGCGGTTTTAGTCGGTTCAAGCCCGACATAACCGCCCCCGCTGGCCGGCGGGGGGGGGTATCCGAGGGGAATTCCGCAAGAAAAAAAAAAGGTACTTAAAACGAAATAACATTGTTTTTAAATTATTGTCTGTCGTCTATTTGTTCCAGCTTAGTAATCTCTGGCGTGTCTGGACCGATTTTCACGAGATTTTCACTGGCAGATAGCTGTGTGCCGTGCTGCCATGATCATAACTTATATGAATATCTTGTTCTCACTCAAAATTAAAGCCCTTGACATAGACTTATAAGTTATAACGCATCTATGCTCCTTGATGTATTAGGTTAAAATGTGTAGATATAGGTACAGGCAAACAAGTGATGAAGGTGTGATGGCGGAGGAGGTAAACAATGAGAGAAAATGAAAGATAGAGATATTTTGAAATAAGCTGGTATATTTAAATGTTGAATATTTTAAAACTCATCAGACATCGTAGACAACAACATGCATTTAGAAAATATTGCAAACAACAACACTCAATCAATATGGTAGGTGTAAAATTCTGAATTTAATAATATAGATACAAAGTTACTGTGTATATCTAGAGTTTATATATAGGCCTACCTAGCTACCTACTGGCAGTTCAGTAGACATAAGGAACTTTATTAAGCTAACAAATTAAAGACAAACCTTCCTGTTTGCCACATCAAAAACTCGTCGAGAAATATTTTAAATTTTAGAATTTATTTTACACTTAACACTATTATCGATTTCAGTTTCACTGATAGATAAATATAACAAGGCTGGTCCAATTACAGTCCTCAATTAACACCATATAAAATTAAGACAAAATCATAACAAACTTCTTGTTGGATCACAAACTCCTTATGTATGTGAACAAAACTATTATCATATTATTACATCGACGACTACTAACACATACAACACTGCTTACAATTATCAATATCGACAGTTTGCACTACGTGTACATTTTCTTTAATACAAGGTTCAATTCTAGACAGGTATTAATAATTTACATACGTCCAAGTCTCTATAGCATTCACTTCAAATATTAGCAATTTAATTACCAATCTTCAAAAGGAACTATAGGTGTTCAAATACAATATCCTGAACAAATTAAAAAAGTCATTACAAAATTTTGTCTATACGAAAAGTGAATGGTGATTTTAAGCAATAAACTAGAATATGTATCTTCCTCTTTCAGCTGAAATAAATTAAACCACTTAAAAATAACAAATCACAGATACCCTTTGCGAACTGACAAACTAACCTCTATTGACCTCCGGGGTGACTTTTAAATAATACTCATCGAACCCCAAGGCGTGCTTAAATTATACGCAGTCTTAAAATCCATACAACGTACTCTTTTATTACAACCTAATCTGACAACCTGATCATTATTTATTATTAACGGTACGGTGAACGACTAACAGACATGCAACAGTTAAGGTAAGCGAATATAGAGCATGTAAGTAATGACAACTAAAACTATTGCATTGTGTCGATATGTGACGTTCAAACGTTAGGTTATCTTATCAGCTTCCGAAATGCCATAGGCGGTTAGTTAACACATTAATTAATTGTCTACTCATCTCTTCGCGTTCACTATCGGGAACATATCACAGATAGTGTGGCGGCGCCGCTGACGGCTCGTGTCACAGGTAGGGCACGCAGGCCCCGCATCGCGTGTGCCGCTCGGGGGACTCGGCGCGCGCCCTGCACACAAGCACTCGTTAACTCACGAGCTCCTCTCTTCACGACGTGAATCCGAGCGTCCGAGCGCCCGTTTCAGCTTCTCGACCAACCTGCTGTGGAACTTGTCCTCGCGTCCCTTGGGACTAGCCGAGCCCTTGCTGGGGCTGTCGACGCTGGTGCGGAGCGAGGCGCGCGACGGTGGTGCGCGGCAGTACGACAGCGAGCGCATGGCGGGCGCGCTGCGATGCGGACTCAGCGTGTGCGAGCGCGGCGACATCGCCGGCCCCTCGGAGCGGGACTCCGACACTTTGCGAACGCGCCCGCCACCGAGGCCTGCCTTCTCCGCAGACTCTGAGGTTCTTCGCGACCGCTGCGAGTTGTAAATATCCCAATCGTTCTTCACTACGGGCATCATGAACGCCATCTCGGCGGTGGTGACGGTGACTCTTGCGTGTTAACGTTTTTGGTAAAATATCGACTTCGTCGACGTGAAAAACTGTGTCCGTGGGAACAGCTCTCAAATCGATAATTTTACTGTAAATAGCTCTTCGGTTTCACTTTAATTTCCACGAAATTGCAGTATTTTCTATCAATCATATAATCAATGCAGAAGATTTCCAGGAAAAACAATGGCAGACTACAGGAAACACCGGTTTTCACTTCAATGTCACCCACTGAACTGATTAGAATAGGATGTTAACCCTCGGACGAATTGCTGTAGAATGAAGTATTCGTGAAAACACACCCTGAATATAAGGAAAATATTGGCGCTACTATCGCAGCGGACACTATTGAAAGCTTATATCTCCTGTTCATTACAACTTGTCTATTAAAAGCTACTAGTTAAAAGCTTGGAAAAAAAGGAACGAAGTATGGTACTAATATTAAATGTTATTACATATCTACTAAAAAGCGGAAAACAAATATAA
Source organism: Cybosia mesomella (assembly GCA_946251805.1). Classification (NCBI taxonomy): domain Eukaryota; kingdom Metazoa; phylum Arthropoda; class Insecta; order Lepidoptera; family Erebidae; genus Cybosia; species Cybosia mesomella. Next base: position 19,511,783 of record OX276402.1, on the reverse strand, counting down.
AACCAAATATACACATAAAAGCCTAGTAAGTTCTATTAGATGGAAGATGGCGCTAATTTGTTTAGCCTCTCAACAACAGATGGCGACATGATGACAACATTTCCAAGTGTATTTCCTAACCTCTATACTTCTCGGAAATTCTAAGAGATGTCACAGTTAGTTAAAAATGTACGACCGGCATGAGCAACTCACTTTTAGGTTTGCATAATAAAACCGCAAAGAAACTCCAGTAATTACATTAAGTACAATTTTAAACATCAGAACTAGTAAAATGTAAATCAATATGGTCAACACGGTTGGTGTCCGACCTCTCGGTCAGGCTTTCCTATCGAGTTTCGAGAGTCCGACAGCAGTCGCTCCTGTAAAATAATGTAGTTCCAGTAATGGAATGATTCTAAACAGCGCTCTCTAGACCCAAAGTAAGCATAGTATAGCTAGCTTGTAATATAGATTCTAGAATACAATACTGGTGGTAGGAATTTGATGACACAAATTTGTCACAAAATCGCCTGGGTGGGTACCACCGTGTACGATTGCGAAAAACCCTCCATATTAATCCAATTTCGGTTTGATTGCGTTCAGGGGTCAGCAAGTGCATAGCCGGGCAGAGGGATTGTGGTCGCAGCACTAGTGGGACCGGTGGGTGTCACGCGGTGCTGCGACGACAATCCTCTTCTGATGAGGCCGTCAAGCTGAGTGCCACCATTGTTAACATGGTACGTGTATGTAATGGTGACCCTCTTTCCTGAGACTTTACCTTCAGCTTACCATCAGGCGAGGTGAACTAAAATTGACCTGACCTAATTATAAAAAGAAAAAACAAATAAACATACTTATGTATTTTTTTTGTAAATACATGAATATATACTTTACAGAAGGTACATACTGAATTGCTTATAGCTATTCTAAATATTTATATATATATATATATTATAAAGTCGTGTTAGTGATATGGTTTATAACTCGAGACCGGGTGGACCGATTTTCATAATTACGAAAATCTTCACGGATTTTTACTAACGGCCCGGGTCCCGGTTTCGCACGGGAATAAATTCGTAAGAAAAGAAATAATATAACGCGATAGTAGCGACGAGGAGCCGCCGCCGCCGCGCCGGCGCGAAGCTTTAATTTTTATTGCCCAAAAGTTAATATTACGATATTTCTGAAGATATTCAATGAAATTGTGTGGAGTAAAAGGCAATAATTATGTGTTACAGGTTTAATTTGATAAAATTGATAGTGTATTCGTCTTAATAGTTTGCCTATTACTACATAAAGTGTGACTATTTTTTGGAAATTAAAATAGCTTTAGTAAGCTATCCTTAAGAGATAGATATATGCCGTCGTGAACTTTTTGTAGTCCTTTAAAAGAGGAATAATCTCACGATACATTGTTTAGTTATGTCTCAAAGGGATTTGGCAGCGTATTCGATTGAAATTCTCAGTGGGCTTGGTTTCTTTCATTTCGAACAATAATCGTCATATTTGAACAATCGTCGTCATATTTCAACAAATTATCACAAAATAGTATCAAAATATTAATATTAACCTTCCACTTGAATCATTCTATCTGTTGCTGAAAACCGCATCGAAATCCGTTTGGTAGAGCAACCACGGAGGTTGAACCACTTTGGATGGCAATGCCCACCAGATCGTCACGCAAAGAACACAATCAGAAACCTAAGTAACTTAAGCAATTCCTGCACTTAGTTCTAGGTGAAGTACCAAGCATAAAATATCATTTTATTTTTAACTTCATATTAACTTGTTCATATGTCCAGCAGTGAACTATAACAGATTTTTTGTTATATAATAAAAATGGTAAAATGAAAGGTATTGTGGTAAAATAAATGTTTATTAAATATAACATAAGTTGATGTATTCGAAACCAATATTACACAGATAACAATTATTGTTAGGTAATCATGGATAAATATTATATTTAAATTAACAATACTCATAACCTACTCTTTAACATAAACTATTATCACATGATTATTAGGTGGGAACAAACGTAAATAGACTTTACAATAAATAACATTAATGTCATGGTTTAAATTTCTAACCTGGATTTACTGTGGACAGATTTTTTTTTTTTTTTTTTTTTTTTTTTTAATTTTAGTCCGAACGCCATGAAATTAATTCACTAGTTTCACGGATTTACCTACCCACACAATTTTATTTTTAAAAATTTAATTCGGAAGGATTTTTATATTTTCGATAGTATTTCTCGAAATTCAAACCATGACTCCCGGAGATATACACTGTACTATCCAGTATTAAGAAACTATTTACTAAATTGATATTATGTTGTCTAAATGTTTATACAGAGGATCTCACTAGCCACAAGACTGAATCCGTTCGTGGCTTCTATTTAAAACTATGTAAAATTGAAACATTACATTATTATGAGAAACATTATATGAAACCAACCAGCAATACAATTAAATCATTGTTTCATTTGTTGGTTTGTAAATTGTTAACAAGGAAAATACTTAGTATTATAACTAATGCCTACCTACTTCAAACAGCTAAATAAATATATACTTAGCTTTTGAGTTACTAAAGCAAACAGAATATTTGTTGAACACGTAAAAGTTACAGCGTATTTACAGTTTTTTATTATGTAAAAATATTCCTGGGTCTCCTAACCTGGGGTGTGTGTTGGGTAACCTCCTCGAGTGTCGCTCCGATTCCGATCCCGCTGCAGTCCGGGGGGAACGGAATCGGAGCGGCCGGTACACCCTGGGCGGCGGTCAATGGCTTCCCCTTCACCCCTTCATAGGGTTGGCATTGATCGTCGGCCAATACCCAACGTGGCGGGAACACATCGCTCTCCGTACTCCTCTGCTTTCAGAGGAGACAGGATGAGCGATGCTGTTAGTGGTGAGATGGCCCAGGGTCAGCCGGGGTGCGAGGGATATGCTCTATGGGTAACCTTACACCCCGGCATCTGAAGACCCGAGACGGCGTGCGGTTTTAGTCGGTGCAAGCCCGACATAACCGCCCCCGCTGGCCGGCGGGGGGGTATCCGAAGGGATTTCCGCACGATAAAAAAAAAAAAAAAAAAAAAAAGGGTCTCCTAACCTACGGTTTGGCTTCTCGTGACCGGTCACTTACGAATATTCTTACCAAACGTTTTCCCGTTTGTAACAGTATCGAAGCTCTACAAGCCTTTCCATTTCCTTTTCAAAGGCGCTTTATCGAGATGTTTTCGAGAAAGCGACATTTTGTGACCTATATACATTTTGCGAAATTGACGATTTGCTACTGAGCCATCTAAAGTCGGGTCCAGACGAGTGTAATGAAACACAAAATTAATCCCGCGTGCCAACGGTACCAAGAGCAATATATGTAACGCTAGCGCCATAATATTGAATCTAAGCCTATTTTAGTGGTATGGGTAAAGGACTGCTGAGACGAGGTCTCGGTTTCGATCCCAGGTATTACCATGGCAAAAAAAAAAAAAAAAAAAAAAAAAAAAAAAGGTATTACCATGGCACACACCAATGACTTTTCGATGCTTTTCGAAGTTATGTGTGTATTTATCGCAGGTTTATAAGTGCCCGGTTAATGGCAATCGGCTCGCCACCTATTACATTGGGACCGAAAACATAAACTGGCGAAACGTGGGTGCTAGCACCTTTGCCTACCCCTTCGGGGATATAGGCGTGAGTTTATGTTATGTTATGTTATGTAAATTATACGTAATCTTACATTACGCGTTTAATCTGTCTGGACCCAGCTTTAGACAAATAATAATATAATAGGAAGACCATTTCAACAGGAATGACCTCCCTATTATGTTTTTCTAAGCTGTAGCCTATTTCTGTATACAACTGTTCTTTTATTTATTAATTTCGTGTACAAAAAATACCTTAATTCGTTTTCATAACATTATTAAGGCCAGTAAAAACTAATTTATTTGATTATTAAAAAGTTACTAGTATAACATCATTATACAAAATACGATATAGGTAGATGTCGAGATTCGTTAGGAATTGCTAGATTCGATTACAAAAATATAAACTAATATTTTATTTCAACCTTGAAACATTTTAAAGAATAATTCAGATAAAATTATATACATAGTTTTCAAATTACTGATAACTTCAACATTTATTGCAATATTTTGAAAAACAGCTCAGGAAAGATTTTAATTGCAGGCATGATGTCTGTCAATGATATCATTTACCATAAAATTAATGTAATTTTAACGTACCCTCGCTGTGCGTTCAATGCATATAAAGAGTGTATATGTCATCCAGAATAAGCGATCGAAACTCAAGACAATCATAAAAATAATTATCATAGACGTCTATGATGAATTCGATCGTTTATGAATTTGATTGACATACCACAAATGCGTATTTTCTGTAGGGCTCGAGAACCTAGTACGATACAGGCAGAGCCGCAGGCAATTTTATTTTTGTGAAAACATATAGAACAGAACCACGATTGAAAAATACTAACGGAACGGATTGAAAAAAGCGATGGACATCAGATCTATCTTCTGAATGATTATATGATTCAGCAACAACAATAGAGGGATTTAAGATATCGAAAGCTAAATCAAGATCATGTATAACACTATCTTAGTTGGAAAGTATTCAACTTAAATGGTAGCAACGCATTCGATACCACCGATATGCTATTTATAGAACACTAAAATTGCAATCGATATTATCGACATATCGTTAAACAATCGACAACGAGACTACCGATTGTTCAACAGCGCAAAAATACCATATATCCTAGATGGTTCCCAAATCAATATACCATAGAAAAATACTTAAAATTCACATTGTCGACTGAATAGTAGAGTTTTGATCATCTTTGGTTTTCTCGGGATTGTAATATCCGTTTAAATTGACCATAGTCAATAGCTCCACCAAATGTCTCTGATAGCCACACTCCATAAGCTTAGTGACGACTTTATGTAGATATTTCGCAAGTTTTTCAAACAAGTGAAACAGTTCTTGCAGCTGTATAAAGCTTGTATGTGTAAACCATCCGTTCTGTTCCTTTTGCTGCCATTCTCTGGAAGAAAGTGTTGTATATAAATACATAAGTAGCTACGATGTGGCGCAAATACGCAGTATTATCTCGCATTTTAGATATTGCTGTTATACAATTATCAACTCCAAAGAGCATTTAAAATGGACCAGTAAGACAGTAGTATTTTGCATATTGCTTATAAGCTAAGCTGGAACTAGGAATGGAATCAGTTACCTACTGTTAAAAAATAAATAACTTACCCCGCTTTCAAAACTCGACTGAACTTCAATATGACAGTAAATATATCATTCAGCAACTTCATCACGGGTGTCGATCTATTGTTCAATAGACATCTGAACAACACCTTCTTTATATACACTACGTGACATTCGTATAGATCATCCAAAGTACGAGCTTTCTTCAAATCGTTTTCAAACTCCGTCCAGGAAATGAGAATGCACGTTGTTACAATGTAGTTGTCAAGAGCTCGGATCATGGAAGCCATTATGTGACGGTATATTTGTACAGAAATGTACTGCGGTGATTTAACTAGTTTGCGAGAATGCTGTTTGGATAATTTTACTGATAACTTCAGCGCCTGAAAAAGTTAATGTTATTAACATCAAAATGTCGTCGCGTCTTTCCAATTAATACGCAACAACGCAGCCATAGAGAACTGCTCATGTATATAGTATAATAAAATATAGTATAATAAAATCACAATGTATATGTTACTGTAAAAGCCCGAACTACGGTAAATCCTAGCATTTTCCGGTAAATCTTAGGATCAACAACACGAGTTGGTAAATGTTATATTGTTATTATACAAATCAATTCCGGCGCTTCGCCGGCTGCTACCGCGGTACGCTCGCCGGGCTCGTGCTCTGTTGGGGTCACAGTTCTAACCTAACCTAACCCACTTTACTTGTTATTACACTAAGCAAATGCTATGGGTTTCCATACGCTAAAACAGACAAAGCAAATGCTTTATATTGTAAAAAAATATATTCGAAAAATAAGTAAGGTTAGGTTAGAACTGTGACCCCAAGCACTAACTCCTGCTGCTGCTGTAACTGCAACCGAATTGATTTATAAGACCGTATAAGCTCATCCGTCCCTCCACCGGAAATAAATAAGATAGGACCTTACTTCAAAATCTTCACCGAGAACCCAAAATATTCTTCTCATCTTAACTAGGAACTGGAATACTTTAGCATATCGTAACAAAGCTTCTTGAGACAATATAATATTAAGCGGCCAAGTAACAGAATAAGTGAGGGAGAGACATTGTAGTACGTCTGGTGAGCTATGTTGGAAACTCAAAGGTGATTCTGTTATAGTAAATGACAAGTTCTCCGAAAATTTGTGAACATCTGCAATATAAAAAGAACCATTAGCTTTATTGTTTTTTTAAATTATAGATTGTATTAATATTTAGGTATGGCTGATCTGGGGTGTGTGTTGGGTAACCTCCTCGAGTGTCGCTCCGATTCCGATCCCGCTGCAGTCCGGGGGGAACGGAATCGGAGCGGCCGGTACACCCTGGGCGGCGGTCAATGGCTTCCCCTTCACCCCTTCATAGGGTTGGCATTGATCGTCGGCCAATACCCAACGTGGCGGGAACACATCGCTCTCCGTACTCCTCTGCTTTTCAGAGGAGACAGGATGAGCGATGCTGTTAGTGGTGAGATGGCCCAGGGTCAGCCGGGGTGCGAGGGATATGCTCTATGAGTAACCTTACACCCCGGCGTCTGAAGACCCGAGACGGCGTGCGGTTTTAGTCGGTGCAAGCCCGACATAACCGCCCCCGCTGGCCGGCGGGGGGGTATCCGAAGGGATTTCCGCACGATGAAAAAAAAAAAAAAAAAGGTATGGCTGATCTAGATTCAGAACTCTCCCGGCCCGCCGAGCCCGCAACATGCTCGCCGCGCGTCGCAGGCGACTCAGGCGCCGGAGGTCGCTCAACGACCTTCGTCCTCCATGAGCGCAGGCCTGGGGGTGGCAGGTGAGGCCGCCTGTCACCCCAGCAGAAGCAGGCCGGGACGGTGGGGCGACTAGCGCCCCTCTCCCAAACCGGGGCAAGACGGGGACACCGTGGTTCCCAAACCCGTGGGGGCCATCTCGAAACCGGAGATGGCCCAGGGTCAGTCGGGGTGCGAGGGATATGCTCTATGGGCAACCTTACACCCCGGCGTCTGTAGACCCGAGACGGCGTGCGGTTTTAGTCGGTTACCGTTTTAGTCGGTCACCGCTTATACTGTGCCTTTTGGTGGTTTTTTTTTGCGGATATGGCAGCGGTTTCTCGCCCGCCGGCCAGCGAGGGTGGTTTATGTCGAACTCGAACCGACCAAAACCTCACGTGCATGTAGACATTCACGGAAAAAATTCTTGCTGTTAAGGTAACCTACATAATTTGATCTCTGCAGGACGAAGTTTGCCGGGTCAGCTAGTAACATTTCATACTTAATTTTCAAACTTACGTGATATGGAAGATCCTAAAGCTTTATCCAAAATATTATGCAATGTAGCAAAGTTTAACAGCTCCTGAGGATTCAATGTTTTCACCAGTTTAGTGAACAAATTATGACAAATGCTGCGTGAAAATTCTCCATCCATTAAAAAGAAATAATCCTTTAGACTTCTCAAATGTTCGTACATGTCAAGATTCACAAGGAAATATGTCAGAATTGAGTTATTGACTACTTCTAGCTGATATGTCAAGGGTAACATGACAGACCTCTGCAGACAAGCTGTAAGAGTTGCTATGTTATCACAAGTTATTTTCTTTTCACTATCCTCATCAGGCACAAAATGTGAAGCAAAAATGTTCTCGTAAGGTCGTTTCTTCACTTCCTCCATAATGACCGATGGGTGTGTGTAACAAGACGTAGCCATATCTGCATTCATTTTATCTGTGAAGTGATTTTTGGAGAAGTTCTTTAAGTCTTTTATGCCGAATGGATCGAAATCTTCAAGAGTGTATGAACCATCTAATACATTGAAAATTGTATATTTTGTATTCTTCTCCATCTGCTTCCCTAAAGTTTTTGATGGCGAACTCTCTGGTGTATCATCAGTTTGAGTAGTATTCGTCAATTCTGATTCACCGTTTTCGTCGTCAACGATTATAGGGAAATTAAAACCGTCGGTGGTTAGGAACTCTTTTTTTTTGACAGATTCCAAATCTTTACTTGCTTCGCTTCTTGGTGTGTAAATATCTGATGTCATAGCTTCTTCAAGAGGTATGTCCGCCGTTGTTGGCGTTTCAAGGTCGAGCTAAAAAGACACATAATGATTTAAAAACAATACGTAATAGATTCACGTTTCCCGAATGGTGCGTCGCGACCGGGTACCGGGGCATGAAAATAAAATACCAAATCGCAATCATTGCTTACGAAAAAGCATAATATAGAAACCGATTGGAAGCTGAACCAGATCTAAAAATAGTGTTCATAGTTCGCATCCTTTCCGACACACTTATAAAATTCGTAGTTAAAACAAACAACTTCATACATCACACTTTAACACTTTAATAAACTTACTATGTGTATGTGTTACTATGTGGGTATTAAGTGGACATTGAAATGTTTTTATTTTCCCTTCATTGAGTGGGTTAAAAACATTGTAGCGCTAACTAAAGCTTGGCAAATGCTGTATTTGGATTACAAGAAATGAAATGTTCTTACCCTTGGAAAAATATCGCCAGGAGTGATAGAACCCGCGTTTGGCGTCATTCCAGGGCTACTATCACGTGCAGATTCTTCACCGTAAGGCTTCAAATTCAACGTCAACCCCAACCGCTTTGCACTAGAACTGCTTTGAGGTGAATGTGTCTCACGGGCGGAACCCAAAATCTTTTTCTTATTACGCACTGCTTCTTCTTGCGCATTATTTAATGGTTCGCGAAAAATAATCCGTTCTGGTGGAAGATTGTATTCTACTCCTAAAACTTTAAGCTTGTTTAACACAGCCTCCTTTTGAGCATCTGTCCTTGGTTCTTGCATTACAAGTTTTAACTCTGAATCGCGAACATCAAAGTCCGTTCCTAGCACCTTGAGTTTATTCTTTTTAGCTTGCATATATGGCGGCCAATCTCCTTGAAAATTGTTCTCTTCATCAACTACTGTAAAGCGTACTAACGGTGGGTTCTTCACTGGGTTATTTTCTACATCAGTTTGGTTGAACTCGTGGGCCATTACTTTCTGTTTATTTAGCAGAGCATCTTGTTTATTTTTTTGGAACTGAAGATTGTCGTTAGCGTCGTTTAATTTGCTGCCTATATCACTTGACGACTGTGTATGTTGTATAAACCCTTCACTTTTCGATGTAACAATATTTCCTTGTTCATCAACTTCTCTATGATTATCACAATGATCATGTTGAGATTTAGAAACACCGAAAAAACTTTTAGCAACATTACATATAGCACTAATAACTGTAGAGCTTTGTCCTATGGAACTACTTTTTTCACTTTGGGTATGACTGTTAATTTCTTCTCCATCCTCCTTTACAATAGATTGTACCGATTCAGATATATCCTTAACAATAACATTAGAATATATCTCGTCTTTATCATCAGTTTCTTCATCTGATTTATTGTAATCGACGCTTTGAATAGACATTGCCATAACTTCTTCATTTTTCAGGTGTTCGAGTTCCAACTTTTCCCTTTTTAGATTTCGTTCTTCAGTCGATAGAAGTTGCATCCTGCTTTGATCCAGCTGTAAACGTTTAATTTTCCACTCGGTGTGCATTTTACTCTTTTCTACTTCCATATTTAGCTTTGAGTAGTACTCCATTATTTTGTTTCTAAAACATACAGATATCAGTTTTGAACATTATTTAGACAATTCATACAAAAAATACGAAAGATACGTCGTAGTGAGGTGACAGAAATAACAAAGCAAGTGGGTCCAAAGTAGGACTCCCAACGAAACACCCCTAGAAAGTCTTTAAAGAGAAATAAATGCATAGACTAATAACAGAAAAGGGTGTCTGGGGCCCCAAGACCTTCGGGGTCCAGCCAACCTGGTCCGCCTGATTGAGGGACGAGGCTCGCCACCTTTACTCTCGAGTTTAGGGGTTAGATGGCAGTTGCTCCCATAAAAGTCAAGATGAACACAATATGTAAAGGAGGAGAAAATGTAGGAGAGTGGTACCTGGACAACACACTGCAATATTTTGATGCAACCGGTATTATTGCTAGAATGATTATGACTGATTACAGAAAATACAACAGAAAAAAACAGAAAATACAATTATTCATGTCTGTGCTGTGTTTCTATTATGTTATGTACCTTTTTTTTCCGTGCGGAAATCCCTTCGGATACCCCCCCGCCGGCCAGACTAAAACCGCACGCCGTCTCGGGTCTACAGACGCCGGGGTGTAAGGTTGCCCATAGAGCATATCCCTTGCACCCCGACTGACCCTGGGCCATCTCCGGTTTCGAGATGTCTCCCTATATATTATGTACCTAATGGTAGGTATTGTTTCACTGTAAATTATATGTGTAGTAAGTATAATATGTATTCATAATTTTATATATATGAAAAATGAGTATAAACGAAAAATATAAACTAATTTAATATGTACACTGCTAAGTGCCCTAGTTCTATTCTCTGATTCTCTCCATCCAATGGTTGTAGTAAGAGATTGCCCTGTGCGATAAGGCCGCCAATTGTATATGCCGCATGACTATACCAATTTTATGTTTCTGTAATCTTGTTCTTGTGTACATACAATAAAAAGATATATTATTATTATTCCCTTTATTACATTTAAAATTCATATAAATCATATTTTTAAATACATTCTACCTATATAAAAAAAAAATATATTTCAAAATATAAAAAATAGTGGCCCACCGGCATCGGGTACAGGGACCAAGATACCGGTGGTTAGGGCTCCAGAGAGAGGAACCTCCTCACAATACGTGCCGTGTCGAGGAGTACCGCTTTCTGCATCAAGCCCTTGATCCAACTACCTAACGCGAGCCTCTTCAGATGTTGGTCGAGGCTCTTGGCAATCAGTCCGTGAACCGATACGACTATCGGAACAATAATTGCTGAATCCACATCCCACATGTCGACAATCTCGTGAGCCAAGTCCAAATATTTTAATTGTTTGTCTTTTTCGGCTTTCACGAGATTGTCATCATCGGGGATGGTGATGTCAACAATTATTGCGAGACGCTCTGATCGATTAATCACCACTATATCAGGCTTAATGGCTACAATAGTCCTGTCAGTGATGATTGATCGATCCCAGTACAACATGACACGACCATTATCAAGAACTGGGTCGGGCACATACCTGTAATACGACATAACAACAACAACATAAACTCACGCCTATATCCCCGAAGGGGTAGGCAGAGGTGCTAGCACCCACATTTCACCAGTTTATGTTTAGGTCCCAATGTAATAGGTGGCGAGCCTATTGCCATTAACCAGGCACTTATAAACCTACGATAAATACACACATAACTTCGAAAAGCATCGAAAAGTCATTGGTGTGTGCCATGGTAAAACCTGGGATCGAACCCGAGACCTCGTCTCAGCAGTCCTTTACCCATACCACTAGGCTACTGTACCTGTAATACGGTACCTCCGAATCTACAAGATCATACTTCAGAGCAAGTTGTTGATGAACGATTCTGGCCACTTGGTTGTGTCTATGCAAATATTCTCCGTTGGCAAGACGAGAACAACCAGAGATAATTTGTCTTAGGGATTCTCCGGGACGGTGACACGCCCGACATATGTCAATCGTGCCGTTCCTAATGATATACCTCCGATAATTATTCGTCATGACAACTTCATCTGTAATTGCACAGACAAAGCCTTCGGTTTCTCCAAAGAGATCACCAAAGCGTAGCCAGAGCACTGATGCTTTTATATCTACGTCGGGCCGATTTAAGGCCCGATAAAAACGTCCATGCAGCTCTTTGCTCTTCCATATTTCCTTGCGATCAGCGATGCTAAGTATTACCGGTTTGTGCCAGTTCTCTTTAGCCAGAGCGAGAGGGGTTAGTCCGTTGTCTATTGCCAATACATCTCGGTGCACACCCACGTCAACGTGTAAGAAATATTCCCTAAGGTTGCAATCTCACGGTTGTGGAGAGTCTTGGCGTTTAAAAAAACGCGACCCCCACACTTCCGTGGGATATACAACCTCATTACTGACGAGCGTGGGTGGTGCATACGATTTGCAGGTAGCAACGTACGGACTTTCCTATCCAGGGCATCTAATTCGGTCTGAGTCCATCTTAGTATGCCAAAGGAGTATACTAAGACTGGCATGACCCAACCGTTGTAGGCTCGTACCTTATTACCGCCCGATAAAAGACTCTTCAGTACTTTTTTCAGGCGTCCAAAGAAACGATCCCGCAACGTCTGTTTCATAGCAGCCTCAGTAATACCTAACGCTTGTGACATACCAAGATATTTATAGGTTTCAGTTGCCGATAGAGATTTCAGTTGTGTAGAATCTAAAAGTTCAATTCTTTCAGATTACACAACCCCACCCTTCTTAACATGCATGACTGCACATTTGTCTACACCAAACTCCATTCTGATAGAATTACTAAAGGTTTCAGTTACCTTAAGTAATTCTACCAGGCGGGAGTCGGTGGTGGCAAACAATTTCAAGTCATCCATGTAAAGAAGATGGGATATAACTTGACCTCCTCCCCGCAACTGATACCCTAGCCCTGAATTCTCCAGTATTGTACTAAGAGAATTCAGTGCTAGGCACAACCATAACGGACTCAGGCTATCACCCTGGAATATACCCCACTCGATCTTTATCGGTACACCATCCCCAAGGACCTGACGACAGCCTGGAGAAAGAAGAACCGTCCTCCATTGCCCCATACATGCCTTTAAGAAGGTGTATAGAGTTGTATCAATTTTATACAACTCCAGCACCCTCAACAGCCTTATTATTATTATTATTATACAAACTGTCCGACATCATTAACTTACCTTTCATCATTCCTAAGTTTTGTGTCGACCTCTTCAGTCGCTTTTTCCGCAGCATGTTCCAATGCATATCGCATACGTTCACGTTGTTTCGCTTTGCATTTAGCAGCTTTTGCTTCGGCCATGGCAGCTTCCAGCACGCGTAGGGAGTGTTGCTTCTCAGCTATTATTAACTGTGCTAACCTCTTACGTTCGGCTAGAAAGATATTTGGATTATTTGTAACTAATACTTTTATTTGTCAACCCTTGTTAGCTTTCAAACGAATGAGGGTTTTTATAATGTAACTAATAGTAAAAGGTCACTATTATTTTACATAGAAGACCAAATTTTCTCCACTTTTTAGAAACTAAGAAATCCATTTCGTATGAAACGCCATCTTATGGAATAAAGTAAAGATAAGGGTATGCAACATCCATAAGATTAATTTTTCATGATTATAGTAGTGCATTTTAGTTCTCCTCTATCACTGTGCAGGCCAGGTTGGCTGGAAGAGTTTGTACCTAGCTATCCTTTTATATTATTACACCATTAAACCATCGTGGTTTAAGCGGGCGGTTTAATTGTAATAATGTAAATGAATTAACCAATTTAAAAAAAAATGTGTTACATAAATATGTATATGATGTGTACAATAAAGAATATTAATATAAATAGAGACCGATATTCTTAGCAATCCATGGATTCTCCGTGCGGGTGCCGGGTCCATCGCGTTGCTGAGTTGGGAACTCGGGACAGTGCTTGGGACTTGCGACCCAAGTGTAGGTTTAGAAGGGGCCCCTTTTGTTGATGTACATCAAGACTCACCTTCACTACCCAAGTTTCACTCCCTGCCTAACCAAATTTGATACGAACCTACTAGTGCCGCTTTAGAAATTCGTCCAAGTAATGAGCTTATTGTAGCACTCGATAGGCCTAGATCTTTAAGTAGGTTATAGAGAGATTTTGCTGGTATGCTCTCGCTCCCACTTCCACTGCATACGAATTAACCACGTAACCGTTTTTGATTAGTTCGTTTGTGAGATCATAGTATTTATTTTTCTTTATTGTGTAATCCTTCGGTATATTTGTTTCCCACGGTACAGTAAGTTCCACAAGGACCACATGTTTTAACGTTTTCGAATAAAGAAATATGTCAGGTCTAGAAACCCCAACATCCTCCGTAATTTTATACCTAGTGCTTTTCATACGTGTCGATTAAGAGAGTCCAATCTGAGGCAGTATCTAAGATTGAATAAGGTTTGTTCCTGGATTTTATGGATGAACCTTCAGACACAAAGTTGATATGACGTCTGTTAGTAGTCAATCTTTTTTGGGCTAGCTACTGCCAGACTCATTGCTTCACGCATGATGATAAGCACCTTATCGTGGCGGCGTGAGTATTGGCCTCTATCGATAAGCACCCTACATCCTACTAATATGTGCCTAGCCGTCTCTATTGCCTCGCCACAAGTATAACATTGTTTTTCTGTGGCCTTCCCACACCTTACTAGGTTACTCTGGTCTGGGAGGGTCATCTGAAAGGCGTTAAGATAGAATTTTAACAGGGTCGGCGACCACTCATAAATTAAGGTGCGCCACTTTAAGGCCATCAGTATGCAGAACTCTCCCATTGTCAACCATTCATTTTGGATTTCCAAATTCATCGCGTGCACTCGATATTTATCATTTTCGTCTTGTTTTAGAAAGGACCTAAGTATATCCTGGTCCCTTTTTGGCTCTCGTACTCCCAACCGAACTCTGTTCGACTGGGCCCCTATCATAAATCGTTTATGGAAATTGAGTCTAGATTCAAGCTCGGACGCGTTATTATCTTTCGGGAGTGCCCTGACTGTGTCATCTTGGGATTTACCTAAGATGTGGGCTTTGGTAACTCTAAGGCGTTTATAGAGCTCCGATAGTTTCTTTAATTTCATCCCAAACTTATTTTGATCTCTAAATAGAGCAGAGGGATCAGCAGAATGCGCTAGTCCAAGCCATGATTTTAGTGATTTTATGACAGTTGCGTCTACTTTCCCCAGTAAGGTTTTGCCGAATTCATACACCAGAAAAGGCCAAGTCAGACGTGATGTTAAGTAGTTATCATATATCCAAGCATGTAATGATACGTTATAAACATATCGACAACTTCATCTAAGGATGGTGTGCGTCCTTTATAGTCTATCTTTCTCCCAAGAAATTTAAATGGCACCGATTCAGCGATTATGGAAACTGGTTTACCCCCTATGAAGAGTCCCGGGTCGTAGGAGGTAAATTTGGTGTCCCATCTACGCAGACACAGACAGTGACACTTACTGGGCTTCGTCCTCAGTCCATTTGTCCACGAACAGAACTCATCGATTTCCTTTAATTGTTCCTGACATTGCTTTGGATTAGAAAAGAAGAAAGAAAAAAAAAAGATTACGCGTTAGTATTGCAAGATCGTCAGCAAAAGCTAAGATGGACTCAGAGTATTTGTTATTTACCTAAAACCGATAACCCCATTTCTTTTCGTGACGTATTAACTTGGTGATTAAAATGTTAATTACTATGTTAAATGCTATTGGTGACAAGCAGCATCCCTGAAAGAGTCCCACATTATACCGTAATGGTTCTGTGTGGACTTTTTGGAAGCTTATAGCAAATTTTAGATGTGAGTAATACGACGCGATTATCTCTATGACCACGGGTGGAAAGTTATACCATTGCAACGCGAATATCATAAGGTAATGTGGAATTGAGCCAAATGCGTTTTCTAGGTCTATCCAACATACCGTTATCTGTCTTTCGTATTTTCTGGCATCTTTTAAGCTTTCCGCTAACAGACTATTGTGTTCCAGACATCCAGAAATGCCGGGTTAAAACCCTTTCTGGTGGTTAGGTCCGAAATACCTATTGTTAATCATAAAATGACACATTTTTGTTTGTAGTATTGAGAAAAATATTTTTGAAATTGTGTTAGTTAGTGCTATCGGTCTAGTATCTTTAGGATGGGAAATAAAATGGGAAATACATACCTAAAAACAACGGAGAGGGACCGGTAGAAAACTCTGACCCCCGAGTTCCGCAGATTTGCCTACGCCCAACACTACCGACCTCCATGATTGGGGCCTGAGGACGGCAGTCGACCGACTCGCCGTCCTTACAAAAGCAGGCCAAGGCGGAGGCGTGTCGTGTGTGTCCTACACACGCCTGCCAACTCACCGACGCGGGATCAGACCCGCCCCTAACGAGAGGTCGCGAAAGCGGCCGAAGTCTGCCGTAACCTGGGGTTATCATTACGAGGGCGCACCCGGGGTGCCCGGCAATGGACGCTTGGGAAAAATACCGTATAGTTTTAGTCGGTTCGATTCCGACACACCCATCTGATCGTTGGCACCGATGCGGGGTGGAGCCCAAAAAAATAACTTACCAACAATCTTTTCCATAGTCTCGGCTTGCTTCAGTGATGCCATTTCGGTGAATGCTTTCCTCTCGGCTTCCCGCTTCAGAAGTATTTGATCGAAGGTTACCAGTTCACCACTAACGAACAGACATCGCGTTCGGTATACGTCCAGCACTTGTTGTTGACGTTCAAGGTCTTCGAAACTCACACAACAGTTTACTGATGGATGGTCCGAGGATATTAGAAGGACTAGCGGATCCTGAAAGCATTTCAATGAATAAAAAATTAATGTTGGATTTAGTGCGGTACGATTAATAAAAAAAAACGATAAGGTCATTTTTAAACATTGTTTTTTTGTTTTTGTCAAAAATGACTGTAAAGTTATTCATTGTTTCCGTAGTTCGCAAGAAGTACGGTAGATGGCTCCAACGTCGCCTTAAGACGTATATGATATATCGGAGAATTTCGAATATCTGGGACGTGTCTAGGAGGCTCAGTTGATCAGAGCATTCCCCCTGTAAGGGACTGGTCGCGGGTTCAAGTCCCGTCCTAGATGTTCTCTTTTTCCGATCTAAATCTTTAGAAAAAAGTAAGCATACAAAATGCTTAAGAATTTAATTGAATTAATTAGGCGGAGTCATCAAAAAACAATGTTTAAAAATGACTGTAAAGTTATTCATTGTTTCCGTAGTTCGCAAGAAGTACGGTAGATGGCTCCAACGTCGCCTTAAGACGTATATGATATATCGGAGAATTTCGAATATCTGGGACGTGTCTAGGAGGCTCAGTTGATCAGAGCATTCCCCCTGTAAGGGACTGGTCGCGGGTTCAAGTCCCGTCCTAGATGTTCTCTTTTTCCGATCTAAATCTTTAGAGATAAGGACTTTGTTGTCAGTTCATCTACTGTATTCATTTTTTGACAATACTCAACATTTCATTTGACGAACACTTTCAATTAGTTCACATTTAAGGTAATATAAATACTTTTTTTTTTTTACGTGCGGAAATCCCTTCGGATACCCCCCCGCCGGCCAGCGGGGGTGAATATGTCGTGTCTCGACTAAAACCGCACGGTGTCCTCCCCAAGTGTCCGTTGCCGGGCACCCCGGGTAAGTAATACTGTGTAAAGTATTCACATCGCAATATATTCGTAAAACCATTTACAATGTTACTGAACCATCATAAATCGACACCTACGTATAGTATCGCGCCCGTGAAACTCAAGAAAATCCAATACATAAAGCAATAAGACGTAGAAGAGCGTATCCACGGCTTCTAAGTGCAAGTTTTGAATGCAAATGGGATCGGTCCTTGGATGATGATGACATTATTGCTGAAAATTTCATACTTACATTGGGATTACAGAGTTTCAACAACCTTAACGATTTCCCACACAGCAATATAAACTTAGCAACTGACTTCAAAAATTCCGGTATTGCCACAACTTGAGTTATGTGGAACCCTTTATCCCAGTACCTCTTAGATCGACAGTTCACGTACTGGTTGTCTTTGCGAATAAAAAATTCGTTATACTTGTCGTCCAGTTCACCTTCGAATATATATCTTTCGATAAATCTGAAAAAAGCACTTTTGTAATTAATTTGTGAAAACCTACGCGCTAACTTTTTCTTTTAGCCTAAGTCTAACAGTAAAAAGGTAATGAGAAGAGTGTTGAAGTCTTTACTTTTTGTACTTACTTGCCCTGTACAGATTCAGTCTCTAAAATATAAATTTAATACTTAATAATCAACTTCCATTGGGTAGTTTGAGGGCCCCAATAAGACCTTCAGGATCCCTCCTACAATCACTCCCGCAAAAGCCAAATCAAGATTAAAGCCGCGTTTCCACTAGGCAACAATTGACGCGCAACATGTTGCACAACAAGTTGCCCAGCATGTTGAAAGTCAGCGCGGAACTTTTGTTGAAAAACGTTGTCTGTCTACGCATCTACTACTTTACGTCAGTCGTCGACAACATGTCGCCAGAGGAACTTGTGTTGATTTCAGCGGCAGTGGTTATAATTTTATAGAAAAATGCATCAAAAAGAAAAGAACCACGTTGGTGGGTTAGAAAATACCTACAAAATAAAGAATGTATTCAGTGATCTCCGTTTGGTTGATGGATCTTTTACGAATTTTACCCGAATGAACAAAACAGACTTCGTCGAATTTATTTTTATAGTCTCTGTAAGCAGTATCCCATAAACATTCATAGTTTTGGTACAGTTCGATTAATTTGAGCACTCGTTCGTTACACCATACTACGGACATTGTTGCGCGTCACATCTCCACTCGACAACATCTGATGCGCAACTATAACGATGCTCTTTAAACAAACAACAAGCCGCGCGTCCCGTGTCGCGCGCCAAATGTTGCCTAGTGGAAACACGGCTTAAGAGTAGGAAAGTGGACTCCAGGCTCCTAAGTACACGCTTTGGATGCAACCAGGACCAATGCTGTGATGATGATGACTTCCTAAGTAACTTCCATATAAATAAAAACAAACCTATTTTCAGATTCTTACTTGAAATAAACTTTACAGACGGTATACAATGAGTTGTAAATGGTGAATGTTGTTTGTTTGTGGGTGATTGCTGAGGTTTCATTGAATAAATAGGACATCAGTTCGGCTCCCTGAGGAATTGTAGTTTTGGCACCTGAAAATATATGTTATGTGATTTAAAAAGAGATGAAATATATAAGTTTTAAATCTGAATAATCGAAATTTAAAAAATCCAATTTCAATGATTATTAATATTAAACAATGTTGAATTCTTTTTTAATCATCGACAAGGCTCTTTTTAATCAAGACAGCATATGTTATCAGTGTCCGATATTAAAATATAGCCGATTCAAATACCATACCTGTATCAATAACTTTATAGATAGACGCAATTGTTTCCATTTCATATTTATGCGGCTCCATATGGTAAAGTATTTGCAGTAAAGTCGGCATGCAGTTTACATCTTCATTGGCTGATTTAAAACAATTCTCGTATATCTCTGTAGCTTTCAGACGAAAGTCTAATAAATATCTTCGTACTACTTCTCTTACTGCCTACAATAAAAATAATCATTATAGTATATAATCTACACACTAGTTAACCTATGTTAAGTAGTGTGTAAATTAAAAAAACCTTTGAAAAATATATAACTACCTAGTCAGGTCATAAGTATTGTTCACACAGTAAAAACTTTTCTTTTAGAATGCTGGCCACAAAAAAGTTTATTGAATTCGAATTTCGAATTGTTCATGAAAATAAAAATGTATACTTTTTAGAATTTTACTCATTTTTAATTATGGAGTGGGCGCATAAAGAAGACCGTGTTGCAGTTATTGCGTTGCATCGTTGCGGTTACGCGCCAATTCAAATTTTTGACATACTGAAAAATTTGAATATAACCAAAAGATTCGTTTATCGTACCATCAAACGATACAATGAAGACTCTAGTGTAGATGACAGGTCAAGAAGTGGTCGCCCTCGGTCTGTTAGGACTCCAGCAGTGATAAAAGCTGTGAAGGCGCGAATTCAAAGAAATCCCAAACGTAAGCAGAAACTGTTGGCCCTTCAGATGGGGTTAAGCAGAACCACGGTGAAAAGGGTGTTAAATGAAGACTTAGGGCTTCGGGCATATCGAAGAAAAACAGGACATCATTTAAATGCTCGTCTAATGAACCTGAGACCGAAGAGATGTCGCGCTTTGTTGAAGCGGTACGCGGGAAAAAAATATCGGGAAATTCTTTTTTCGGATGAAAAAATTTTTACCGTAGAAGAGAGCTACAACAAACAAAATGATAAGGTGTACGAACACAGTAGTGAAGAAGCGAGCAACCGTATTCCGCATGTCCAACGAGGTCATTTTCCATCCTCGCTCATGGTATGGTTGGGAGCTTCTTATTGGGGCTTAACAGAGGTACATTTTTGTGAGAAAGGTGGAAAAACGAATGCAGTTGTGTATCAAAATACAGTCCTGACGAACCTTGTGGAACCTGTTTCTCATACCATGTTCAATAACAGGCACTGGGTATTCCAACAAGATTCGGCGCCAGCTCATAGAGCGAAGAGCACACAAGACTGACTGGCGGCGCGTGAAATCGACACTTCATCCGGCACGAAGACTGGCCTTCCGCCAGTCCAGATTTGAGTCCGTTAGATTACAAGATATGGCAACACTTGGAGGAAAAGGCGTGCTCAAAGCCTCATCCCAATTTGGAGTCCCTCAAGACATCCTTGATTAAGGCAGCCGCCGATATTGACATGGACCTCGTTCGTGCTGCGATAGACGACTGGCCGCGCAGATTGAAGGCCTGTATTCAAAATCACGGAGGTCATTTTGAATAAACTTTATTGTCATAAGAATCTGTTTTGTTAAGTTCATTTTGGTATATAAATGGTTCCAAAATGAATAAACTTGTTTCAATTATTTTATATTAAACATGTGACAGAATTTATGACCTGACTGTGAATATTATAGAATATAGCTATGTATTTTAAAAAGTTATCTGTTGTTAGGATACATAAAAAAATAAGAGCTACTATCTGTTGACCTGCGAGAAATACTGATTACTTGTGAAACTGACTGAACATTAACCTTCATATATATAGCTTACGCTTACCTCATACACCAATCCATTGCTATGAAAGTGTTCCTCCAAAGTTTCACTAAAGGCGAACTTGTAAAGACGTTTGTAATATGTACCAACAAGCAATAAATCAGATATGTATCCCCTGATATGATCTTGAGATATGCCCTCCAACACCAAATTCTCTTTCATACAAAAACAGTTTGATTCCTGGTTGAACGGAAATGAACTTGTTTCTACACCAACTGAAATAAAAGTACATAATATATTCGGTTCATGGTCACCATACTAAACAACCAAATCATCTTGCACAAAATATTACATAAGGTCAAAAATAGTTCAAGTTAAATGAGTTAGGTGAGGTATTCAAAACTTCACCATTTTAAGACATTCAAAATTAATCCCCTCAAATATCAACTCACCAGGGCTAGCAGTGAAGTGTCTATATAGGAATCGAACCACTAAAACCACACGGCTTTCCATCATGGGAGCGTAATGCAGAGGATTCACGGTATACTCTAGGAAGGTAATTCCCAGGAACCTCAGCAACCATTGGCTGCCAATCATGCAAGCAGCCTCACCATGGAGTACATATAATTGTGTGAATAAGTATATTCCAACAGAAAAACGCATCCACAATAATCTCATGTTTCTATAATAAACATTTTAGCATGTTTAAAAAACACTATGTAATGGTTACTCAAGAATAGCATTTAGATTGGTTGTATATTTGTTGTATCACAATTATTTTTGCTTGTTATTTTTTATTGGTCTTGGTTTTTTATGTCGACTTCTCCGAGAGACTGCCGACTGACCTCCCAACCCCCCAATCCCGAAAGGAAAGCTTGCGCCAGGGCCTCGTCCGTTATATAGCAGGTGCACCGATTAGGAAGTGAGGTTCTTATAAGTACATCTTAGTGGAGTCCCCATTAATCCACCATAATGTTAGTGGGGACCCCATATGTACATATATGTTCTCACGCCATGAATAATAACGTTCTTTTTTGCATTTTAAATTAATAACGTTTTCCTGAGAATAACAATACACTTAGCAACCTACTTGTTAAATACATGATATGTCTAATAAGCTGCTTTTCAGATATAACATCCAATTCATTAAGCCTGTCACCGTATGTTGCTCGCCACAGGCACAGTTCCCTTGAGGAAGAGGATATCAATTGCCTCTCTTCAATGGGGGGTAGTTTACCTGAAACATCATGTAGTTGTTAAATACGAACAAGAAAATGAAGGACTAACTCAGTATAATTATTACCTAGTAGTAATTACTTATGTATTAAGTTGGTATGACATAAAAATCAAGGCTAACATATTTGTTTAATAAATTAAGTAAGAGGCTTAATAATTTTATTTTAAATTCAAATTCATTGTAAATTCAAATTCTTAAGTGTTAAAGCATAATATGAAAAATACAGAAATCAAGGGATATTAGGAGTGTACTAACTGGACGTAACTTCGTACTTACAAACGATATCCCATATGTCATCTGGAATATCTTTATCAATTTGAGTAGCCAGTTCCCATATGTCCACTGATTCATCATCAGATTTAGTTGAGAACACCTCCTTTATAACAGACTTTACATTCGTGCTTGGCAGTGATATCTGCAATACGTTTTTATGATGATATGAGTATATTTCAAAATAATAAATTTACTTACATGGTACTATGTTATTCATTGGGAAACAGACATTACGAATGATAAATTATACAATATCAATGGTAAAAATGACAAATAACCCAAAGGAGAGTGGTATAATTTTATGCAAGGGAGGCAATAGGGAGGGAGGGAAGGCAGGGAGCGAGGGAGGCAGTGAGTGAGGGAGATAGGTAGGGCGAGAGGGTATTGGAGGGAGGGAGGTAGGTACGGATGAATGGTCACGATTAACAAAATACACATAATTGTTAAAAATACACTGTTTTCAATGTGTGAGATTTTCTCTCATCACAACAATAATGATTGTGGTACGAAAGACGATTAGTTTGAAGTTCTATCTTTTACCTTTACATTAACTTCAGCAGACAACGAACTAGGTATCTGTAAGTCTCTTGGCGCTGTTAATCTTGGATAATTGCACATGCTACTTGGTGAATATGGCGACACATGCGTTGATGTCATAGAGGGCAATGACATTGGACTCAAAAAGCTCCTCAGTTTCGTTGCATCTTGCTTTTGTGAAATTGTTGAAAGATCTGCAAGGAGTAAAAATGTATAATAGACTAAAACTGCCTAGACCTGAGGCATCTTGTATTGTACAAGGATTCTTTAACATACAATGTGTTGACTCCACTACCATCAGTTTAGGTAAGAAAATCGGGAGTGCTTGTGATTGTATTCAATATATATTTTTTTTTAACTCTGTGAAGTTGCTGCTCATTTAACACCGACGAACACACTACACATTGTTCACCAACTTGACTGCCAACTCCGCATATATGCACTGGTTGTGTGCAGGGGGCCAGCCCTGCATATCTGCGGACCAAGCCGGTTGAGTAAATTTCTATTAGTAGGTGTGCAGCTGGCACTGAGGGAACATTTCCTGTGAGTTTTGTGGACAAACGCGCAAGGTTCGTGAAATCATTGTACAAGTGTTGGTTTTGGATTAAGGCAATAGTTTGTTTTTATTAGAGGCTTAAAAGGCAGATAATTTCGCGCTATTTGGCGTTTGAGGAGATGGCGGTTGATGAGAGTGAGTTTATGACATTAGGGGAGACCTATGTCCAGCAGTGGACTAGCATAGATTGATGATGATGATGATGATGATGATTGTATTATCAATATGAATAGGCATAATTTTATGATATTAAATAATAATTAATAAAGCAGTCATCATTGGTTTTATTTTTCAGGTGTTGACAAACACGATCAAGTACTGGCCTACTACCCACATTTATATTTTTTGTTTTTTTTTAATTTTTGATAATCAATATTATGTTAACTATCCCTATTATTTGGATTTATAATTTGATTTCTAATTTCTTATGTAATGTTTGTAAAATTTTAATCAAAATTGTGGTTTTTGTGTTTGATTTATTATTTCGTATTTAAAAGTTAGTTGGAAAGAGAAATAACGAGTTCCTATAAAATTGTGATTATTAGAATAACAAAAAAGTGATTTTTATATGAATAAACATTAATATAAATTAAATAAGCATAGATATTGAATTTTTTTATCCCTGTGCCAGGCTATATATCAGTATTGTTTTATTTAATGTTTAACTTATCATATCTGGCAATAAAGCAGCTAAAACGGGTTAAAAAAATCTTTTGGCGACATGAAACATTTCAGTTTGGCAGTTAAATTGTTAACTATGCATTTCTACAAATGCGGTGTTCCGCAGGGGTCGTTCCTAGGGCCACTCCTGTGGAACATCGGATACGACTGGATGCTGCGAGGTACGTTGCTCGAGGGTGTCAGCATAGTGTGCTATGCTGACGACACCCTCGTTATGGCGCGGGGAGCAACGCACCGAAGCGCAGCACTGAAGGCCACGGCAGGGGTTGCTCAAGTCGTGGGTCGAATACGGCGGCTGGGACTCGAGGTGGCTCTCCACAAATCCGAGGCTATGTGTTTTCACGGGCCTCGGAGGGGGCCACCTGCGGGAACCAGCATAACCGTAGGGGGCGTAAGCATCGGCATCAAGCCCACGATTGGGCTCGTACTCGATAGCCGATGGGACTTCGGACCTCATCTCCGAAGTCTGGTCCCGAAACTGAGGGGGGCTGCGGCCGCGCTATCGCGTCTGATGCCCAACGTCAAGGGACCCAACGCCCCCACTAGGAGACTGTACCTGGGGATCGTGCGAAGCATGGCCCTGTAAGGGGCCCCAGTATGGGCAGAGACTCTGGCGGCCCGCAACGTGGCCCTTGTGGTCGAGGCGGCATGTCTCCTAGCCGGGACCCCTCCATGGGACCTGGAAGCGAGAGCCCTTGCGCTGGAGCGGGGCCATAGGCCGGAGCCCCGAGAAATCAGGGCTCAGCGGTCCCTGCTCCGCCAGGAACTCATGGAGACATGGAGGGTGCGACTTGAGCACCCAAGGTGGGGGGAATCCACCATTGCGGCGGTGAGACCGATCATGAAGGAGTGGTTGGAGAGGGACCATGGGGACCTCTCCTACCGGATGTGCCAGATGGTTACCGGACACGGGTGTTTCGGTAAGTATCTGTGGCGCATCCACCGGGAGACAACGCCGCAGTGCCAGCACTGCGAGGATCCTGGCGAAGACACGGCGCTCCACACGTTGGTGGAGTGCCCTGCGTGGGCGAGTCAACGCCGGGATCTCGTTGCGGTCCTAGACGTTCTCTCGTTGGAGACCATGGTGAGGGCCGTGGTCTCCGACGGGAGCAAGTGGCACGCCGCCGCCTCTTTCTGCGAGCAGGTAATGCGCGCGAAAGAGACGGCGGAGAGGGAGCGGGAGAGAACCCTGCCCCCCGAGTTTCGCAGTCTGCGGCGAGGACGCCGCAGACTCATCTACACCCGGGACTACCGACCTCCATGATCGGGGCCTGAGGACGGCAGTTGGCCGACTCGCCGTCTTTACAGAAGCAGGCCGTGGCGGAGGCGTGTCGTGTGTGCCCTACACACGCCTGCCAACTCACCGAAGCGGGATAAAACCCGACCCCACCAGGCGAGGCCGCGGTGGCGGCCAAAGTCCGCCGGAAACCCTGGGGTATTCCTTTCGAGGGCTTACCCGGGGTGCCCGGCAACGGACACTTGGGGAGGTCACCGTGCGGGTTTTAGTCGAGACACGACATAACCACCCCCGCTAGCCAGCGGGGGGGTATCCGAAGGGATTTCCGCAAGTAAAAAAAAAAAAAAAAAAATGCATTTCTACAAATTAAGACTATCACAGTATATTCATTTTCCTTTTTAGGGTTCCATTGCCAAATGGCAAAAAACGGAACCCTTATAGATTCGTCATGTCTGTCTGTCTGTCCGTCCGTATGTCACAGCCACTTTTTTTTTAAACTATAAGAACTATGCTGTTGAAACTTGGTAAGTAGATGTATTCTGTGAACCGCATTATGATTTTCACACAAAAATAGTAAAAAACAAAAAATTTGGGGATCCCCATACTTAGAACTGAAACTCAATTTTTTTTTCATCTAACCCATATGTGTGACGTATCTATGGATAGGTCTTCAAAAATGATATTGAGGTTTCTAATATAATTTTTTCCTAAACTGAATAGTTTGCGTGACAGATACTTCTAAAGTGGTAAAATGTGAGTAACCCCTGTAACTCCTAAAATAAGAGAATGATAAAACTAAAAAAAATATATGATGTACCATGTAAACTTCCACCGAAAATTGGTTTGAGCAAGATCTAGTAAGTAGTTTTTTTTTAATACGTCATAAATCGTAAAAGGCAATTTACCTTTCATTCAATCAACTCAAATATAAAATGTAAAAAAAGCATTATTATGTTACTGCTACGGAACCCTTCACGGGCAAATCCGACTCGCACTTGTTCACATTATTTTTGGTGGAAAAGACGTCTTTGTCTAAGACAATTTGAAATATCATGTTGGGAACATAATTTTCAGTATAAGGAAACAAAATAATAATACTCACATGATCTAGAATCAAAACTGTCTACAGTGTACTCAAAATAAGACTGTGACTTCTGATTTTCCAATGCTGTGTCCTGATGCTTCAAGGAGAAGGGTAACTCAAATACATGAGAAGGATAATATGAGTATGGCTGTGGAGAGCCAAAGGCTTCTCTTTTTGGTTTTGGTAACATCTCATCTAAAAGGCCAAATGTAAAAGGATTCTGAAAACAATAATGTATTTCAATTACAAAATGGAATATTTCAATAAATATTTATAATAAAATTATATTTTAAGTAACTTGCAATGCAATGGTTTTAGCTATGTAAGTAAAATTAGCAAAGTTATATATTTGATCAATATTATTCACTAGCAACCATAGTCTTACCTGAAACATTTCTGGTGATAGATCCTCTTTGACTGTATTGCTAAGTCCAATCAGAAAGCGTATGATTTTAAACATATTTTCTTTGTTATCACCGAAATCTGTTTGTCGAAGCGTACTGATGAGTTTTTTCAACTCTACAGATCTTCGATATTCAGCGATATTTCTAACATTTTGCTGATATACAAGATAATACGATAATAAGTCAATAATGGGCTCCCCTTTACATAAGTCATATTCTTTAGAGGATTTCTTCAGTATTATTTCGTAGGCATTAGAGCGCATTTTGGTCATGAGCCGCTTTTGTGATATTCGGTTCTGATTGCTGTATTTACTTGCAGTTTTGGTACACAACTCACTAAGTAACATAAAAACACCAACGTCTTCAGGATTAGTGTTAGTAAATATGTGTGACATTGTAGTACGGGTATTTCACTTAATATAAAACAAGGAAACTTATCAGGATACGAACTGAAAACTTGAAAACATCAGAATATATTATTTACAGGCCTAGGATTGAAAACAACACAACAGACAACAGTTGCGACAGTTAGACTTTTTTTTTTTGGATTTTTACGACCTGGTCACTGGACCTTTAAGTCAGATCTTATTTTCCAAAACACTGCACTTTGCGTTTGATGTTTCGTTTTTTTTTTCTGGCTTCTTGCATCGCATTTGGCCACATACAAGTAATTTGCATATATTATGAATTGAATATTATGCAGCGTTTTATGTATAAAACTTGTTATATGTATATGAAAGTCCTTCATATTATAAGTCAAGTCAAAGTCCTGCCCTAGTAAAGTAGTGGAGACTTTACTAGAGGCTTCTCTGGAGTTTTGGAAACAACACGGAAAATCACAATTCACGGTAACTATGCCACTTTCCTACACTTGTGCACGTTGTCGAAGACTTTATATCTAAAATTCCACCATTTTTACACATAAATACTCGAAATTACACAAATTTTAGAAAATGAAACGCTGCCTCGATGTGTCTTTTCCCGCGTTGGCGCCAAAACTCCCTTCGTTTTATTTGATACAAGATAACGATATTTTTAAAAGGGTAATATTAGTCCCAGATAATTATCGGACACGGATGCTTCGGCAAGTTTCTGTGGCGCATCCACCGGGAGACAACGCCGCAGTGCCAGCACTGCGAGGAACCTATCCCACCCCAGCCTGTAAAATAATAATATTTGTCATAAAAAAAAATACTAATCGATAGATTTTCAATAGCTCAACTCAACTACGTTGCGCTTTAAAATTGCTCACCTTAAATTATTTATTAAAAATCAATAAAGACGTTGAAAAAAAAATTCATTTATCCGTACTTTCAACCTCCTATTTATATTTATTACACAATATTTTAAATTGCTCAAAGTGTTAAAAAACTGCTCAAGTTGCATTTATAATTGCTCAAGTACAGTTTGTAACAGCTCCAGTTTCCTTAATTATTAAATAAATATAAATAGTTTGAACAAATTTAACGTATATAGATAATAAAGTATTTACGGTTATTTTTATGGCCTGGGAGTTTATACCGCAGTTTTAACCGTACCTAAACCAATAACTATAAGACCGATTCAGTTCTGGCATCCAGTTCTCGGCTCGTGCGTTGTGGTCATAGTTCTAACCTAACCTAAACCAATGACTATATTAGTAGCGTGGTATATATAGAGCTGTTACAAACTGTACTTGAGCAATTATAAATGCAACTTGAGTAGTTTTTAACACTTTGAGCAATTTAAAATATTGTATATATCAAGAGATATAGGAGTTTGAAAGTACGGATAAATGATTTTTTTTTCAACGACTTTATTGATTTTTATTTAAATAATTTAAGGTGAGCAATTTTAAAGGACAACGTAGTTGAGTTGAGCTATTGAAAATCTATAGATTAGTATTTTTTTTATTACAAATATTATTATTTTGCAGGCTGGTGTGGGGTAGGTTTCATTATACCACTTGACATCAAGAGAGTCGTGTGAAAAGAATTTTCATACAAGTATGGCTCTTGAGGAAAACATAAACTGAGAAATCAAACAAAGAAGTGGGCTTATTGTTGCAAAACAGATTGCCATGAAGCAGAAATAATAAAAATAAATAAAAAAATTGCAGGCTGGGGTGGGGTAGGTGTTTCTAATATCATTTTTTCTAAACTGAATAGTTTGCAAGAGAGACACTTCCAAAGAGGTAAAATGTGTGTCCCCCTCTGTAACTAGGTACTAACATAAAGAATGATAAAACTAAAAAAAAAATATGATGTACATTACCATGTAAACTTCCACCGAAAATTGATATACTCTTTCGGAAATTGGTTTGAACGAGATCTAGTAAGCAATTATTTTAATACGTCATGAATCGTAAACCTCAATTTACTTTTCATTCAATCAACTCAAATATAAAAATTTTACTTGCTGCTATGGAACCCTTCACGGGCTAGTCCGACTCGCACTTGGCCGGTTTTTATATGGATTATTGTGTTCATGTTTACGTAGGATAAGATGATGATAATTATATATCTTCATTTTCTTACACACCACACACAAACCGCCTTATGTCGTTATACTAATTTCGATTATTTATTATATGCCTCCTACAGTCCAAACACTTGTCCGAATCGATTATTTGATCATATGGGGGGCGGCACTGGTAAGTATCCCATTTCTTCTCGTGGGTGTCGATAAAGGCGACTAAGGGATAGGGTTGTTCTTCACCTAATATTATAAATTAAAAGAAAAACCGTCGAGAAGTGCATGCAGATCCAAAGGAAAAACTAGCCCAGGGAGGTACCGTAGCCGTAGTAACCGAAGATTCCGCCACTCTTCCTCACAGGAAGAGGTAGTCCCACGTATCTGGGGAGGACAAATCTGCAAGGAGAGGTGGCGACGGTACTGGCCAGACGTCACGCAGCCATTTTTCTGAAAGGGACTATGAATGAAAAACTGGACGATATGTATACTAGATGATGAATGAAAGAAATATACCTAGATGCACTATGTGTGAATGAGTCGTAGCAAAAGGGGAATGAAATACTAACACGCGGGCCGTTCACCGAAAAATGGTTCGGTGTATCCGACAGTGAACATGGCAGTGAAGGTGGTGGTATTATATCTTCGAGTGGCTGATAGAATTTATAAGAGAGTATGAATGTGTTAGTTATAGTGATCCCGTCTTCTCTCATCTCTGGATCCGGCTGAAGGTGGGGCTAACACCTATATTTCTTGTAGGTGTCTATGCCCCGATGTGAGCCACAATAAAGCAGACAAGGATGAATTTTGAGAGCAACTGAGAGAGATTTTGTTAGTGCGTAAGCCGAATGAACGGATTGACAAGCTATGAGAACGTGCTGGGAGCGTTTGGGAATAAAATTGTGAATGACAATAGTGTGTGTCTGTTAGAGATATATGTAGAGATGGGGATGGCTGTGACGAACACATGGTTTCAGCATAAGCCGATCCATTTGTACACTTTTAGAAGAAAAGATGGAAATATATTGAAAAAAAAATATGATGAACTTTGTGATCGTGGATGAAAGAATAATGATGAAAGTGGTGGAAACTAGAGTACACCCACGGTAAGCAGTATGAAAAGTGTTAAAAACGAATGTAGTAGAGAGTGCCATGAAATATAGTAAGTGCAGGTATGAAGACAGATAATATAAAAGTAAAGAAGAAAAAAATATCGAAGTGTGAAAGAGTGCGTAGAAAGAAAAAAAAAAGGAGAGCGCAAGTTTCCGGGATAGCATAAAAAGTTCTTGAAACTAGTTAAAGAAAGTTCGATGAATATTATAAAGGATGAAAATTGAGAAATTATGAATTAAGAAAGATTTGTGTTAGATCATTGGAAGAGATAGTTTGAAAGTCTGTATGAGCGTAGCGTGGTTGAAATAGAGTATGACTAAGGAGTGATAGGTTCGCTGGCTGGCAGGATGAAATTATTAAAGCATTAAAACATATGAGGTTGGGAAAATCTGCTGGGTATGATAGAGTGACGATTGAAATGTTGAGGGCTGGTGAAGGATTAGTAGCAGGAATATTGCACCACCTATTTAACCTTTGTTGGAGACAAGGCCATTTCCCAGAAGACTGCGCAAAGGCGGTAATTTTCATAATTTATAAAGGTAAGAGGCTCGCAGCAGGAGTGCCATAATCATCGCGGCACCAGTCTTCTAAGTGTGGTTTGGTTGTATGCCAAAATTTTGATTGATAGGGTAGTAAGCATGACTGATGGTAAGATGGATGTGCAAGCGGATTTCGAAAGGGAATGGGATGTATGGATCAAGTCATTACCTTGCGCTGCGTTGTGATGAAGTATCTGCGCATTCGTAGACTTCGAAAAGGCGTATGACAAGGTGAACAAGAATAAGTCGTGAAAGGTACTATCCATGTGGGGTGCTTGGTTGGGGACCTCCACGCGGTGCACCCTGGGCAACGGAGACGGCAGCGCCTCTATCCTAGGGTGGGAGAGACGCTGCCGCCTACGGCCAACTCCGACCGAGGCGAGGACGACCCTGTTGAGGGCTGTTCGGAAGCTTTCCACGTGTCCCTCTGACTAGCAGATGGCACAGTGGAGAGCAAGTAAGAGGGCCATCTCGAAACCGGAGATGGCCCAGGGTCAGTCGGGGTGCGAGGGATATGCTCTATGGGTAACCTTACACCCCGGCGTCTTAAGACCCGAGACGGCGTGCGGTTTTAGTCGGTTCAAGCCCGACATAACCGCCCCCGCTGGAGACCCCCGCTCTCCAGCGGGGGCGGTACCCGAAGGGATTTCCGCACGAAAAAAAAAAAAAAAAAAAAATAGGTACTATCCAATATCCATGTATAGGGCGGACGGTAACTTAATACGGGCAGTGAAGTCATTGTACAAGGGCTCCACTCCATAGCCTGTGTTAGGATTAATGATGCCTACACAGACTGCATGAACAGCATGAGTGAGGCCTAAAAAGCGAAAGGTATGAAAGTGAATGCAAGAAAGACGAAAGTTATAGTTTTTAAGTGGAAGCAAGAAATGACTGAGTACAATATTATGATTGAAGGTGTCGAACAAGTGTTGTAACCGGGAAACCTCCCTTGGTTACTTCACCGGCTGACCCAGTCGGTATGGTAGCAAATACTTACTAATCCCAGGGCGCCTTTGGCAAAATAATAAATACATAAAATTATAAATAATTAATTAAATTAGTGCATTTCAAGGGCATACCTTTAACGACTGAATGTGCTGCAATGCAATATGTACACTTGTCTGAGTAATATGTATGTACACATAAAAGAAAAGGATAGCGCATATTACCAAGTGACTAGAAAGAAAGAGATCGGGCATCATATATAAAATTAAAATTAGGTATTCAGTCTGTACCTCTTAAATCTATGAAATAAGGACATGGCCTGGGCCATTACTTTTATTGTTTATTCCAAAAGTAAATTGCGGGAATTTTGGGGGATTAATAAAAAAAGCGAAGAGTTTCGGGGAATTGGCATCACTGACGCAGGGGAATCGATAATTTTTTATTGGCAGCACTGGTAGTGTGGTATGTCAATTGTCCATATTTTCCATGTATGGTCCATTTCAAGAGAGTAACCTATGAAATAAAAATAAATAGTAAGATTGCTGAAATTAAGTAGCGTTTTTTGAATAAACGTCATATTGTTATCTATTATACATTTTTTTTAAATAACTATTTTATTCAATAAATTATGAACCAAGCCGAAGTGTCGAAGTTGGTGTCAAAGCTTCGTATACAGGTTCCACCAAGACATCGCAATCTTAGAAATCCAAAAGGTCCCGAAGGTAGACTTGATAAGTTACGTAAAACTGTAACCGGTTTAATAAAATATGAAAGGCTAGAGCTAAATGCTACCACAGCTGATGAGACACGCCAGTATGCGGAACGTGTAAGTAATTACTTTCTTTTTTTTGTAAGTTACATCTGCTAATATTTATAAATATTGTTATGAAGCTTATGTATTATTCTAAATGATAATAATACACTATTTCAGCTAATATCAGAAGCAATACGAAATGGAGATTGTCACAAACCAACTATGGATGCAGCAGACTTCTGGCTTCTTGAAAAGCAACTTGTACACAAACTTTTCAAGGTTTTAGTGCCCAGATATGAAAATTCTAATTTATGTTTTACGAAAATGTACAGAGCACCAAAGCCACAGTATGCTCGAATTCTAGACAAAGCTGTATTAGAACTAAAAGGAAATCCATATCCAGACCTTGTCAATAAGCAAACCAATAACAAGCTTCTAATTCAGAATGTATTACTTGAGGCGGCAAAGAATGATTATAGGCAATCTAAATGTGAAGATATTGCTATAGCAATTGGTAAGAATTTAAAACCCTATGAAGACAAGAATAATAAAGATCAAGAAATCGCAGGACAGCCTGTCAATAACTGAATGTCAACATTCATATTTTTATTATTTGAATATCCCTAGATTTAAATTTATTAGAAAATGTAAGAAATGCATAAATATTATATGGAAGTATACCAATTTCTTACTCTCAATTTATTTGTATTCACTATCTTTAAGATTCTATGATATAGTGCCTTCACCATTTGGCTATGTACTTAAGCTGCAGTCGATGGGGTTACTGTAGGCCACAAGAACAAATGTTAATAAACATTCAAATCATGGCAATGTCTACCACTTGAGGACATGCAAAAATTACATCCCCCCAGTGAGTCCAGCCTACAATATCAACTTTCCTTAGATGCCTAATTTTAATTATTTCCTACCTATCCCAGACATGCAAATTTTTTCTTAATACTAAACCTGTGTTCCTTTATGCCTACTCTTTTTTATCTTTTACAAAACGTAAGGTAATGCTAACTTTAAAATAGTAGGATAAAAGAATTCCATTTTCGCCATTATGAGTACAGAAAACATAAGAGTTCATGCAGATCAACATGTAAAATTTTTGAATTTATACTTCTTTCCATGCCTTAGGGAAAAATGATGAGAGTACATTTTTACGATCAACACGCACACCGTCACGAAAAACTGACACCCTTAAACGTAACCTACTACCAGATGACCTAAAAACTTGATATTTGGCATCAAGCTGAAAACATAATTGTTGATAACTAGCTGTAACCCGCGGCTCCGCCCGCGTGAAAATTTGATTCCGTTCCCGTATGTAACCCATATATATGTTTTATTCCAGGCTCTAATCTATCCCTATACTAAATTTCAGCCAGATCCATTTCGCTGTTTGAGTGTGATTGAGTAACAAACATCTACACAAACTCTCACGTTTATACGAGGGGAGGTACAAAAATTCGCGGAACGGAATAGTTCTAACTGAATACTCGAGTTCAATACATTTTTTGGACCTACTAATTAATTTGCCATCGACTATGTACTACTACTAATTAATGAAACTATCAAAAAAACTTTTTCTTTGTCCTCTAAATGAGCCGAAATTGCCTCCTTCACTTGTTCGTCGGTATGAATTTTTTTTTCAAATTTGGGAACAAACAGTAGTCGCTAGGGGCCAGATTCGGGCCGTAGGGGGGGGGGGACCAGCGATTCGAAGCCACACTTGGCGAGAGGAGCAGTCGCAACATGGCTCTTGTGAACTGGTGCATTGTCATGCAAGGGCAACACGCCCTTCCGCCCTTCGACAACTTTCATCTTATTTTTTCTTTAATAGCTCCTCTTAGTCTTTCCAGCAGCATTGCGTAGTATGCCCCAGTTATGGTGACCCCCTTGTCTTTGTAAGTCTATCATGAGAATTCCCAAAAGATCGTCGCCATCAAGTTCCCGGCTGATTCTGATACTTTAAACTTCTTCGGAGGAGGTGCACCCTTCTTATGCCACTGCATCGACTCCTGTTTCGACTCAGGTTCAAAGTGATGAACCCAAGTTTCATCTACAGTAATAATTCGATCTAATATAACTTCAGGGTTATCGCCACACAGGTCTAAAAAATGTTTCGATGCATCAATTCACTGTTGCATCTATAGTGGTTTTAGCAGTCTGGGTACCCTTGGTCCCTGCGGGACCTTGCGTCATACCAAGATGATCGTGCAGGATCCTCTAAACAGTCGTATCTGATCCGCTAAGGCAGATAAATGTTTCTTTTTAAGACGAGCATCTTCCAGTACGAGTTTTTCGACTTTTCGCACAATATTTGAAGACGTAGCTTCGACCGGCCTTCCAGGGCGAGGGTCATCTTCGATGGACTCTCTGCCATGCTTGAAAAGATTCTGCCCCTTGTAAATCATGGTTCTACTAGGACATTGACTTCCGTAAACAGCTGACATCTCATCCATTATCATTTGCGGAGATTTTCCTTGCCTAGACAGGAACTTTATCACGGCACGATATTCAATTTGCTCCATACTACCCGTGCGCGATAAGTTGAGCTGAGCGCTGTGACTTCACCGGCGCGTGTTTGTACAGAGCACAAAAACATAATCGTAACAAGATTCCGCCCGAGTCTTTACCTCCCATATTTTATTGTTGTTGCTTTTGTTCAATTCAATTCTTGTTTTGGCTTTCTACTGTAAAAGCTGCTTTGAAACTTCTTTTTTATTTTATGGTTAAAAGTGATTCTCATAATGTATATCAATGATTGAAAATATTGACTAAAAATGGTACTTATATAATATATATAATAATTAAAACACTGTTAGGTATAAATACATTGGGGTGCTTGGTTGGGGACCTCCACGCGGTGCACCCTGGGCAACGGAGACGGCAGCGCCTCTCTCCTAGGGCGGGGGAGACGAAACGCCTACGGCCAACTCCGACCGAGGCGAGGACGGCCTTGTTGAGGGCTGTTCGGAAGCTTTCCACGTGTCCCTCTGATTAGCAGATGGCACAGTGGAGAGCAAGTAAGGGGGCCATCTCGA
This sequence comes from Cybosia mesomella, assembly GCA_946251805.1. Lineage (NCBI taxonomy): Eukaryota > Metazoa > Arthropoda > Insecta > Lepidoptera > Erebidae > Cybosia > Cybosia mesomella. Next base: position 19,476,025 of record OX276402.1, on the reverse strand, counting down.
AACCGGAGATGGCCCAGGGTCGGTCGGGGTGCGAGGGATATGCTCTATGGGTAACCTTACACCCCGGCGTCTTAAGACCCGAGACGGCGTGCGGTTGTAGTCGGTTCAAGCCCGACATAACCGCCCCCGCTGGAGACCCGGTATCCGAAGGGATTTCCGCACGAAAAAAAAAAAAAAAAAAGGTATAAATACATTATATATTTCTTATTATTACAAAATCTGTTAATCAGAGTCACTCATGAGTGGTGCTATACCTTCAAATTCATCATCACTAGAGTCCTCGCTTGATGGGATATCGGACTGCAAACTTAATATAAGTTCAGTCTCATTAGTTTCCTGTAAGAGATCATCGTCCTAATATTTTTGCCGGAGCCTGTCCACAGGATTAATCTCTTTTCGCCAATCGCTTTCGGTGATGCTGTTAATTGCGTCCTTAGTCAACTGTTCGATTTCTCTTTCCGATTGGTTTACGTTTTCGTCTGCTACCCTTTGTTTAATTAAATTCCATATATACCTACTCAATAGGATTTAGATCTCACATCTATGGAGGTAACCGAAGAATTTCGTGACCATGGTCTTTAAAAATTTCATCGATGATATATTTTTTTGGTGGTTTGTTTCTGTAAAGTAAATGGTACAATGAAGAATGTTAATAGGTATGCCAAATCGTTTAAAAGTTTGTTACAGTAAAGCTTGTATGTATACAAAATAATACACTAGTTTTGGTTGTAGTCAAAAATACTTTTTTTTTTTTTCGTGCTAAAATCCCTTCGGATACCCCCCCCCCCCCAGCTAGCTAGCGGGGGCGGTTATGTCGGGCTTGAACCGACTAAAACCGCACGCCGTCTTGGGTCTACAGACGCCGGGGTGTAAGGTTGCCCATAGAGCATATCCCTCGCACCCTGACTGACCCTGGGCCATCTCTGGTTTCGAGAGGGCCCCTTCGGGTTTGGAAACCACGGTGTCCCCGTCTTGCCCCGGTTTGGGGGAGGGGCGCTAGCCGCCCCACCATCCCGGCCTGCTTCTGCTTGGGTGACGGGCGGCCTCACCTGCCACCCCCAGGCCTGCGCTCATGGAGGACGGAGGTCGTTAAGCGACCGCCGGCGCCTGAGTCGCCTGCGACGCGCGGCGAGCATGTTGCGGGCTCGGCGGGCCGGGAGAGTTCTGAACCTCTCCCGGGCGCGCTCCGCCATCTCCTTCGCGAGCATTACATGCTCGAAAATCAAAACTAATAGTCAAAAATACCAATTAGTTTGGATTTTACAGGCATTTAAACTTACGATAAATATCGAGTCCCGCTAACAGTCACGTGACCGCATGTGACGTCAATTTACAACACTCCGCTTAGTAGCAAGTCACCAAAGGAGCTTGCGCAGTATTTTCAAAATTCAAATTCAAATTCATTTATTTCAAGTAACAGAGACTCAGTCAATACTATTACAATATATCAAGTTTCATACATAGATTCATACATATTATTATTATATACATTATTATTATTACACATACACACGAATACAAGAACACACATGTCTATAAATCAGATTCAATTTCAATTATACATTATTCATTAGATAAATTAAATTATTAGATTAAATTAAACATGAATTAGATTAAAATTAAATTAAACTTAATTGATTTGAATGTCATCGAGTACTAATTATGTCAACTGAGAATTAAACATATTGAGAAATTGAATCATCAGTAAAATTGGACTATGTGCCTTGATCAACATTCACACATGCTCATTTGTTTATTTGTCAGTACTTTCACTTTAGGTACTCCACTATTGGGGTGTGTGTTGGGTAACCTCCTCGAGTGTCGCTCCGATTCCGATCCCGCTGCAGTCCGGGGGGAACGGAATCGGAGCGGCCGGTACACCCTGGGCGGCGGTCAATGGCTTCCCCTTCACCCCTTCATAGGGTTGGCATTGATCGTCGGCCAATACCCAACGTGGCGGGAACGCATCGCTCTCCGTACTCCTCTGCTTTCAGAGGAGACAGGATGAGCGATGCTGTTAGTGGTGAGATGGCCCAGGGTCAGTCGAGGTGCGAGGGATATGCTCTATGGGTAACCTTACACCCCGGCGTCTGAAGACCCGAGACGGCGTGCGGTTTTAGTCGGTGCAAGCCCGACATAACCGCCCCCGCTGGCCGGCGGGGGGGTATCCGAAGGGATTTCCGCACGATAAAAAAAAAAAAAAGGTACTCCACTATTGGGGTGCTTGGTTGGGGACCTCCACGCGGTACACCCTGGGCAACGGAGACAGCAGCGCCTCTCTCCTAGGGCGGGAGAGACGCTGCCGCCTACGGCCATCTCCAACCGAGGCGAGGACGGCCCTTTTGAGGGCTGTTCGGAAGCTTTCCACGTGTCCCTCTGATTAGCAGATGGCACAGTGGAGAGCAAGTAAGGGGGCCATCTCGAAACCGGAGATGGCCCAGGGTCAGTTGGGGTGCGAGGGATATACTCTATGGGTAACCTTACACCCCGGCGTCTTAAGAACCGAGATAAAAAAAAAAAAGGTACTCCACTATTCGCTCATACTCTATGACAAAGGACCGTCAGAAATACTTTATTATGATATGATTTAACGATGAATTACTTTATGGTCTATGTAGTGATAATAAAATAAAAACAACATCAAAAATAATTATAGCTGTTTACAAAATAATCAACTTACATAGGTACCTTCTTAGATTACCCTTCTCTGAACAAAGTAACTGCTCGAAATGGAGCGAGTCCTCCACGTTCGATTCACAACGGGCACTTTTTATGGTTTTATGCTATTGTATTTTAGCGTATTTAATGTGTGTCTGTCTCTAACACTTTTCATGAATTCGAAGACGTAGACCATCACTGCATAACTCATCACGAGTTTTGTATTCACGAGGATAAACAAGTCGTTTTATCACAAATAAAAGTCTAGAGCCAAGTCATGGGGCTACCGCGGTGTACCTAACCTTCGTGCACTAAATTCATTATTTAGATATTCACGCACTGCGTTTGCATAATAAGCCGGATAGACGGCGTCGTAGGCACCTACTAATAGAGGCATATCCTCTAATAATTCTGATATTACTGTACCTACATAGCATTACTAGATACGATCTACCAGTGAGATGACCTCAACAGACGGCCCCTAATAATTCATCGTTAATGATACCGGCACAAACCGCACAGACAATCGAGCGAGAACCGCGCTCAACTGAAGAGGGCGCCGGGCCGGAGGAATGGCGTGTACGTCGCTGTACGAGTCCTGATATGTTTCCACTGGCGCTGACAATCGGCTACTGATTGGACGGATACCGAATGTGGAAATGTTGAATGAAAATAATAGTAGTGAAACGTAGTAAGCGCATTACGTGAAATTGAAAGAAGTTACCACGAGCTCTCATTTGATTTGTGCTAACGACATAAATTTTCAAATAAATACTTCCAGGCTTGCATGTTATCGAAACTGTGGCCAAAATATTTCGTTCCAAAGCGACTATAGACTCAGCGTGTATATTAATCAATGAAAACTTCTTTATTAGCAGATTTAAAAAAAAACAGGAACATGCTGTATGTACACGGGCCACTTCTCGGAATCTGCTGTGCGAAACTAGCCGGGTTGCCACGAACAACATGTATGGTGAGCGAACAACTGACTACCTGGTTCCCAGATACATAAATAGATTACCCTTAAAAGTGCGAGATACTATTACACCTACTTTTTTTTTTTTACGTGTGGCAACCCCCACGGGCTTCACCCGGGCACATGATGGCACCGATGATGGGGTGGGCGTGTCGGAATCGGACCGACTAAAACCACACGGTGTCCTCCCCAAGTGTCGGTTGCATTGCCGGGCAACCCGGGTAAGCCCTCGAAAGGATAAGCCCAGAGTTACCGGCGGACTTTGGCCGCCACCGCGGCCTCGCCTGGTGGGATCGGGTATTATCCCGCATCGGTGAGTTGGCAGGCACGTATAGGACACACACGATACGCCTCCGCCACGGCCTGCTTCTGTAAGGACGGCGAGTCGGCCAACTGCCGTCCTCAGGCCCCGATCATGGAGGTCGGTAGTCCCGGGCGTAGACGACTGCGGAACTCAGGGGGCAGGGTTCTCTCCCGCTCCCTCTCCACCGTCTCTTTCGCGCGCATGACCTGCTCGCAGAAAGAGGCAGCGGCGTGCCACTTGCTCCCGTCGGAGACCACGGCCCTCACCATGGTCTCCAGCGAGAGAACGTCCACGCCCAGGACCGCAACGAGATCCCGGCGTTGACTCGCCCACGCAGGGCACTCCACCAACGTGTGGAGCGCCGTGCCTTCGCCAAGATCCTCTCAGTACTGGCACTGCGGCGTTGTCTCCTGGTAGATGCGCCATAGATACTTACCGAAGCACCCGTGTCCGGTAAATATCTGGCACATCCGGTAGGAGAGGTTGCCGTGGTGCCTCTCCAAGCACCACCACCTTGGATACTCAAGTCGCACCCTCCATGGCTCCATGAGTTCCCGGCGGAGCTGGGACCGCTGAGCCCTGATTTCTCGGGGCTCCGGCCTATGGCCCCGCTCCAGCACCTCCTTGCGCCATTGGTACAGCGACGCAAGACTATTACACCTACTAATACTAGCACGGTTGCAAGCTTGGCAATCAACCCAAACTTAAGCGTAGCGAGATTTGCCTATCCAACAATAGGTCAACGTGACCGGTCGACTTTTTCCATTGATTTGGTTTTTCGGTGATTATTCCTCGATGGTAAGACCGATCTGGACATTCGACCCCTTACGACACTCAGTAATGTCTACTTGATCACCGTGGCAAATTTGGTCGAGATCGGTCAAACGGTCTCGGAGGAGTATCATTTGTTTGAAATGCAACTTTGAAACTTCGCTCGCCTTCGGCTCGCTACGCTTAATAAAATATAAGTTAAGATCATTTTATATAAATAATGAAATCGTATCAATCTTACATATAAGTATCTTTTTTTTTCGTGCGGAAATCCGAGTGCCATCGTAAATAAATTTCAATGAAATAAATTGTCAAAATGAGTACAAGTAGTGAAAACCAAATGAAAAGTGTCTAACAGTGTAAATTACAGTGTGATTCACCTGTGAAAGTGTTATCTCGCCAAAACAAAACCTAATAATTAGTGAAAAAGCAAATTAAAATCTCAGCAAGCAAAGTGACTTAAAACTACCCTCAAATAAAATAAAAAAAGTGAACTTTAACGAAAATTTGTAAAATCTCTGTGGATTTCTCGATAAAACTACAAAAATGCCCCCCATAACACCTACCCCTGACAAATGCTCAAAGTGCAATAAAAAATGCAGTGATAAAAAAACATCTGCAACTTGTGATTGTTGCAAAATTCTGTTGTGTGGGGATTGTCATGGATTGTCACCTACAGAAATTCGTGTACTTGAACTAAAGACCGTTGCACGCGCCATGACCTTTCTCTGTGGCGATTGTAGGCGCATGATGACGCAGCTTCCTACTATCATGAAGAAGCTCGATGACTTGACTGAAGAAGTCAAACAATTACGTGTGCGTCAAAATATGCTTTCCACGGAGACAGCTATACAGGAAATGGTGGACCGAACTAACCGCAGCACCAACATCATTATATATGGTGTACCGGAGTCAACATCTGATGAACCAGTCCAGCGCAAGGAACATGATAAACAGGAAAGTACCAAGATTATAGGAAAGATAACCAACAATGTAGACTGCAGAAACATTAAGACCTTCCGTCTGGGCTTGGTCAAGGCTAAAAACACTGTGCCCCGCCCACTAAAAGTTATTCTCAAAAGCAAGGCTGATGCAATTGAAGTTCTTAAACACAAGATTGAGTTGTCCGATCCTAGGAAAATTAAGTCTGATCTGACCCCCCTACAAAGAGAATATCTAAAGTACTTGCGTGAAGAACTTGATAATCGCACAAAAGCTGGTGAAAAAGGCCTTACCATTAAGTATGTGCAGGGTCAGCCGAAAATTGTATCGGCTTCCACACCTAAAAAAAACTAAGTTCCCAACTCGGTGGTCCACAAAATAGCCCAGCTGTGGACCGCTATGGGTCATCTCTTGGGATACACAAACTTTCACCCGTATTATATACACTTACTGTACTTTGCACAAACATCCAATCACTAACTCCAAAAATGGACTTATTTATAGCCAGAGTGAATAGTGTCAAGCCCACAGTAATAGTAGTGACAGAAACATGGCTAAAACCGGATATACCTGACAGCTTAATAACAATACCTGGATATGATATTTACAGAAACGATCGCTTCAGTAGACGTAGTGGAGGAGTAGCTATTTATGCAGCAAAAAATGCAGGTATGACAACAAAATTGAATACCAACTTAAATATGAAACATGATGCAACCGAATCGCTTTGGATAGACATACAGATTGCAGATACCAGGTTCTCGCTATGTGGTTTATACAGAGGGCAAGAATCTACCCAAGACCAAGATAACTCACTGCTACAACAAATTACAACTGCATCAGAGTCTACTAATACAATTATAATGGGAGATTTTAATTTTCGAGGTGTGAAATGGCCTTTAGAAAATTGTGGCTACCTTAACCCGAGAGAAACCAATTTTGTACAATGGTATTCGGATAGCAACCTCCAGCAGCTAGTGACAAAGCATACTAGGTTTCGACAGGGAAATGAGCCCTCCTTTCTGGATCTTGTCCTAACAAATGATGAAACACTTGTAGCAAAAGTTGAATACCACGCTGGAATAGGAAAAAGCGACCACACCTGTATAATCCTAACAATGCAGCTGGAGGTAAATAACCATACCCCAAAAAATACAAACCTAAAATGGAACTATAACAAAGCAGACTTTGAAAAAATCTTTGAAAAACTATCAACAACGACAGCCCAGAGTACTACAACTCAAAATGTAGAGAAGAAGTACGACATCTTAATAGACACATTTCAAGAAGCTAGAAAATTGTATGTTCCTCAAATAAAGCTAAGTCCTTTCACCTCAAAAAAGCCATGGGTAGAGAAAGAAATCAAGATAATGATCAGAGACAAACAAGCTTTATGGGACAGGTACATACTTACTGGACTGGACAGCATATATAAGGAGTATAGAAAGCTGAACAACAGATTGATAAACATCTGTCGAAACCGGCGAGTTAAATATGAAACAAACTTACTCGAATGTGGACCAAAAAAGTTTCACTCATATATCAGGAAACAGATAACATCGAAAGTGAGCATCCCAACTGTACTTCGCAACAAACTAGGACAAATTGTTGCAAGTAGCGAGAGTGTCGCAGAAACCTTTGCGGACCAGTTTGAAAGTGTTTTTCAAAAGGAACCCGACGGACCCCTGCCTTGCTTAGACCCCAACCTGCAGGTAAAGGATTCAATAACAGAGATCGAATTCACCAAACAGAAGGTACAAAAGGCAATTAAGGAAATAAAAACTGATTCCTCACCTGGTCCTGATGAAATCCCGGCTATACTGTTACAAAAATGTGATATTGCTGACACCATTGCAGAGTTGATGCAGGCTTCATATGACACAGGAATACTACCTGAACCATGGAAAACAGCGACTGTAACACCAATCTTTAAAAAAGGAGATAAGCTAGAACCTGCGAACTACAGACCTATTAGCCTGACGAGCGTAATATGTAAGGTGATGGAAAAAGTCATTGTTAAGCATATCCGGGATTTTCTATCTCAGAACAAGGTGATAAGCGACCATCAGCACGGTTTTTGCCCACGTCGCTCTACGGTATCCAACCTGTTATCTTGTCTGGACTCCTGGACAGAGAGCTATAATGACAGCAACCCCGTTGACGTCATTTATCTTGATTACGAGAAAGCATTCGACAAAGTTCCAACTACCCGTCTTTTGCAGAAGTTGGATTGTGTCGGAATTCGCGGCAAACTTCTAAAATGGATTGAAGCATTCCTGCGCCGAAGAACTTTTTGTGTTAGAGTTGGAGATACGTTATCCAAGCAAAGACTAATCAACAGCGGTGTCCCCCAGGGATCTGTGCTGGGTCCTGTGCTCTACATTATATTCTCTTTTGACTTACCACGCTGTCTCGAATCACACGTAAGCATATTTGCAGACGACACGAAGATCTTTGCAAACCCTCTAGTTGATTTTGATCGCCTGCAATCAGATCTAAATAAGGTAGCAAACTGGTCTAAGGAATGGCTTATAAATCTAAATGCTGAAAAGTGCACCGTCCTCCACATAGGCCAAAAAAACCCTAAGAAGCAATACTATCTACACAATGTTGAGCTAAAAGAGGTCAAAACACAAACAGACTTAGGAATCAAAATCACAGAGGATCTCAAATGGGCGGATCACATTGAGAACATTGTGAAGAGAGCCAACAGCTTTGTATACCTCTTAAGGAAAGCGTTTGGTATGTTGACTCCACATATGGTTTTAAAAATCCATAAAACCTATGTCAGGCCCTTGTTGGAGTATGCGTTCCAGGTGTGGTGCCCGTATTTTGTGAAGGATATAGACCTACTGGAAAAAGTGCAACGCAAATTTACTAAGCTGCCCAGACAACTGAAAGGCTTGTCTTATGAGGAGAGATTAACTAAACTGAAACTTACTACCCTTAAAGAACGCAGAGAGCGTGGAGACTTAATAGAAACATTTAAAATCCTGAACGGCCACTATGACATACAGACGTTTGACAAAATATTTCAACCCACACAAAACCCACGTTTAAGGGGCCACAATTTCAAACTTTCCAAGACGAGAGCGAATAACAATCCAAGAAAGCACTTTTTGAGCAACAGGGTGGTGGAGGCTTGGAACAAATTGCCAGAAGATGTTGTAAATGCTAAATCCACAAACCAATTTAAAAACAAACTTGATAAACTTATAACTGATAAAAAAACCAACAATGGATAACTGGATACAGGCAACTAACAGTTGTCTCAACTGCCTGCCTGCTAATAAATAATAATAATAATAATAAAATCCCCTCGGATACCCCCCCCCCCCCCCCGCCTGCCACCTGTGTGTATAGAGCATATCCCTTGCACCCCGACTGACCCTGGGCCGTCTCCGGTTTCGAGATGGCCCCGTCGGGTTTGGGAACCACGGCGTCCCCGTCTTGTCCCGGCCTGCTTCTGCTGGAGTGAGAGGCGGCCTCACCTGCCACCCCCAGGTCCCTGCTCCCGCGCCTCCTTTCGCCACTTGTACAGTTGCGAAAGGGCTCTCGCGGCTCCCATGGCGGAATTCCGTCACGGAAACTCGCCGAGATATAAGTACCTACCTACAGCTACAATACAAATCTTCGTGGTTTAAAGAATGCTGCGATGCCATAAAACGTGTAATGTTATTTAAATGTGAAATAAATGAATAAATAAATAAAAAATATTATTTTAATTAATTAATTATTAATTATATACACTCTTTGTATGGACACTCTTTAATTTTCAACATTATTATTTCTTTTAATTTTTCTTTATTTGTATTTTAAGACCTTGCTTTTTGCCAAATTTCGTGATTCTAGGTCGGGTCTAGGTATAGGTTTTCGACCCAAAACCTATAAGTTACTTCCGGTTGACCAAGAATGGTCAATTTTGGTTAAAAGCAAGATCTTACAGTACAAGTAATGGGAAAATTCTGAAAAATAAGAAAAGTTGAAAATTAAGGTAAATTTTAGTACCTTCAAGTTTTCGCAAAATTTTTAATTTACCCATATCTTTTTATCCTGTTGATTAAGGACTTTGATTTTCATTTTTATACACCTAATAGGGACTATAGACCTAAGTATCTGGTATAAATTTCACCTTGCTAGGTCCACCCATACCGGATATAATCGGTGGTGTGGTTCGGTACTCGATAATCGGTGGATAAACACAGACAGACGGACTATGCGAATCTTTCAGAAAACTTTATTATTTCGGATCTTCAAGCATTCATATATTATCTTTGGTCACACGCCCATTTCAAAATTCATTGTTGATGTGATGGATGATATAGCAGAGTACTATTGCAAATTTATCTCTGAGAAAAAATTCTCTTGTATTTATCGAAGCGTTATCTTGTATATACCTAGACTGTAGGTGAGTACAAGTACACTTCACACGTTTTTTATCCTTTTACTTTTGAGTTATTTTCAAAGTTATTTTGTAGTGCAGATCAAAGAAAGATAAATTATGTCCAAAATTGTTGTTATTGGATCTTGCAGTGTAGATTTTACTACGTACGTACACTTTTCGTATTACTTTATTGTACCTACTTGATTAAATTAGAATGCAGTTATGTAACGGGTTTATTTAACTTGCTTCCAAAACAGCTTGTTTAACTTCAACATGTACCTATACCTTTTATCCTATGAGTAATTATTTAAATGTTACTAACTGTCTAATTTGAAATATTTTAATCACCCCCCAACTCCCAATTATTTTAGATATGCGCCAAGGTTACCTTTACCTGGAGAGACGCTCCAAGGAACTAAATTTACAACCAGCTTCGGTGGAAAAGGTGCTAACCAGTGTGTAGCGGCTGCCAAATTGGGAGGAAGTACCTCCATGATTTGCAGAGTAAATACCATAAGTTCAGCTACATAGACTACAAAATTTTGTACAACTTTGAAGTATATTTCTTAAACCATTTAAAGATACTCTTAATTTTTACAGGTAGGTGATGACCAATGGGGTGAAAAATATAAAGAAAGCTTAGCAAATTATGGTGTAGATGTAACATATGCTATTGTTACAAAAAATGTTACAACGGGCATTGCTCAAATATCTGTTGCTGAAAGTGGTGAAAATCAGATTGTAATAGTCCCAGGGGCTAATAATTATCTCAGCAAGGAAGATATTAAGAATTCTAAAGAAGTGATAAAGAATGCAGAGGTCATTATAAGTCAGTTAGAAACACCATTTGAGACAACATTGGAAGCCTTTAAAGCTGGAAATGGTGTAAGTTTTAATGTAGTTTTTAGAGGTTTTTTATATCTAGGTACTTAACATGGTTCTTTCTATACTGAATAATGATGCCCATGGGTAGTTTATATAGTCTGAGAAACCAACCACTAACGAAGTCTCTTAGTGGCTACCATCAGAAGAAAAAATCATTGTAGGATCCCACTTTAATTATACTGATAAACTGGTCAAAATAGTAGAACTGTTAGAGACAGGTGCAGTGACTTCTCAATGTTTTAAGTATTTAAAGCAAAGTTTTCAGCTATAGTTATCCTATGACTGAGGTGACGTTCAATCATTATTTCTCATTCAATTATTTGGCACACAGATAAAATTGCTTAATGCTGCACCAGCCCAAGTTGGTATTGATGAAATACTACCATTCTGTACAATACTTTGTGTGAACGAACCTGAAGCTACTCTTCTCACTAATATTGATGTTAACATTATGTAAGTAGCATATGCTATAAATTGTCTTTGTGGTACAGACTTAAATTAATCAGCTTGTTTTTTAGAAATGCTGGTGATGCTCTAAAGAAATTGCTTGCAACTGGATGTGAAACTGTTATTATCACCTTGGGATCAGAAGGAGCTGTATATTTGTGTAAACAAGATCAGCGCCCAATACATGTTTTATGTGAAAAAGTTGTTCCTGTAGACACAACTGTAAGTGTACATTTATAGTTAGGTACAGACCCGAGACGGCGTGCGGTTTTAGTCGGTTCAAGCCCGACATAACCGCCCCCGCTGGCCGGCGGGGGGGTATCCGAGGGGATTTCCGCACGAAAAAAAAAAAAAAAAAAAGGTACATGTAGATATGGCTTGGAGATGACAGGTGAGGATGCCTGTCACTCCAGTAGAACGAGGCCGGGGCAGTAAGCGCCCCCCCATTCAGGGGCAAAATGGGAACACTGTGGTTCCCAAACCCAAGGGGTCCATCTCGAAACCGGTGATGGCCCGGGCTCAGCCGGGAAATGCCTTATGGGTCACCTTACACCCTGGTGTCTCACGGTTGTTCTCTACTGTTTTAGTTGGTTTGAATCAAACATAACCACACCTGAAATAAATAAAGATCCTTATACTACTCCTGTAAATATTATTAGTAAATTATATTTTTACAGGGAGCAGGTGATGCCTTTGTTGGAGCACTGGCCACATTCTTAGTTACACACAAAGATCAACCTTTGCACCAAATTATTGGTGCTGCTTGTTATGTTGCTACACTTTCTGTAACGAAAGAAGGAACACAAACAAGTTATCCAGATAATAATAATGTATTTACTAGAAAATATGAATATTTATATATTTGAATAATTAGAAATAAATACAGTTCCATTTTATGTATTTAAACTAAGATTTTTACCTTATTGAATAGACAAATCAAATACTAAAACATTTTTTTTTCTATCTAAATCTAATCTATATACAAACAAATATAATTCAAATGACTGTTATAAACAAGGTTTAAATAAATGCATATGCAGGGCCGAATTTCCGGCCAGAGCCCTGGAGCAAGAAGGAGCGGAGGCCCCCAATTATTTGCTGAATAAAAATTCAAGACCAAATTCAAATGGGTTATAAAGTTGTTTTTTTTTAACTATTATTATTGATAGGCTCACATTTGACCTCTATCTCACCTGGTGGTAGGTGACAATGTGGTGTACGGTAAATCACGGTTGCCTAGAAGGAACCTATTTACTCGAGACTTGAAAGTTTCCCAGGTTATAGCTTTCTGGGAACATATATGAGATAATTAATGTACCGCCGTTGCACGTTACGTGTGTATGGGTGGAATATCCACAATATAGCGGTATCGTATCGTTGTTCGTCTCGTCATTCGTTGGTGGTATCAAGTTGTGCAATTTCAGTGCACACTCTCCGAACTGCATCTAATGAAGTACCGATAGGACTGCAACTTTACGTCGATGTTCAAGGTGCTGAAGCCTTTTCTCAACAAGTGCAATCGCTGTTAATGAGCCTCTTACTCCTTCTCTCTATTGTTTCCAACGCTTCTAGGTGGTATTTAGCTGAACCGTCTAATAGATACATTAAGCAGTAGGATCGAACCTGCACTTGGTACAAGCTGAGCAGCTGTTTCGGTGTGAAGTACTGTCGCACCTAGACAGGATGCCAAGGTTTTTAGTTGCCACTTAAGCTTTAGCCTCTATGTAAGACCCAAAGTTGAGGGTGGATGTCAGAGTTACGCCAAGAAGATCGAGGTGGTCGGTTCGGCCGTGCACGATTGCGAAAATCCCTCCATAGTAATCCAATTTCGGCTTGATTGCGTTCGGGGGTCAGCAAGTGCATGGCCGGACAGGGGGATTGTGGTCGCAGCACTGGTGGGACCGGTGAGTGTCACGCGGTGCTGCGACTACAATCCTCTTCTGATGAGGCCGTCAAGCTGAGTGCCACCATTGTTAACATGGTTCGTGTATGTAATGGTGACCCTCTTTCCTGAGACTTTACCTTCAGCTTACCATCAGGCGAGGTGAAGTCAAATTGACGTGTCTTAAATACAAAAATAAAAAAAAGGCAGTAGGATTATGCTAAAATTGATTTTGCTTGGAAGAGAAAAGATACACCTGGGTTTTATTAGCATCGAATTTGACCAAGTTCACATCACTCCAATTGGGGACCACCTTCAAGGACAAATTCAAACTCAGCCATAGCCTCCCGGCGGGACTCAATCTGTCCCACGCTGTCTGGGAGGTTAGACTACCGTGCTTTCATCTGCGTACCCAAAAGAACCGGGCAGGTTGTTTATGTGCAGCAGGCATAGTGTAGACGAGAGTACAGACCCCTAAGGGACCCCAGTATTGATCGCTAATTAGTCGAATGTGCAGCCGTCAACGACCACTCTGATAGACCGATTCCTCAGGCAGTCGGTGATCCAGACACAAGCCAGCGGGCAGGCCGTAGGACGAAAGCTTGTCAATTAGGCTATCGTGCTAGACCCTGTCAAACGCCTTCGAGATGTCGAGAGAAACAGCAAGTGCCTCTCCGTACCTATCGATAGCCTCACTCGAAATGTTTGTGGCATACCTACACAAGAAGCACCTCAGTAGAACGGTTTTAGCGAAAGCTATATTGCCGATCACTGAGGAGCTCGTGCGCTTACAGGTAGGTATGCCAGAAGCTTTTTGTTCAGTATACGTTAGCTAACACATTCCAAGTTACCGACCACCGTAGCTCTAAAACTAAATATAATAATAAAAAAAAATTGAAAAAATCCTCTGATGATTAGAGAAATAAATATACCTACATCAATTCGGATTGATGCAACGTGTGGAGACGTGGAAGACTTGAGAACGGCGGTCTAAAGCTTAATTTGGTGAAGACTGAGTACCTACCTACTTGGCGTTGAACTCAACAGATCCCGATGGCTTGGTCGAGCGCACGAACCAAGTGAAGTACTAGGGGTTTGTACTTCACGTGACTAGTGACATCCATTGCGACGTCAAGGTACGCATTACTGCTGCATGGGCCAAGTTGTGTAAGATGACTAGTGTCATCTGTGACCCCAAAATGCCGGTTAGGTTCAAGGGATAGGCCTATAAAACCGTCATTAGGCCTGTACTTTTATACGGCTATGAAGCGTAGCCATTGCTAGAGCGACATAAGCAGGAGGTGCGTGTCATGGAGATGAATATTATGCTGCGATGGATATGCGGAGTGTAACGTATACGTGTAAAGATCGCGTGTGTAACTGCCAAACCCGCGACAGCCTCCATGTCCGTGACATTGCAGATAAAATGCAGGAGTATCGCCTTCACTGGTGCGGTGACGTTTGTCCTCCAACTAACGTGGGTAACAAATGTCTAGCCATGGCAATTCCGCCGGGCCCCGCTCCGGTAGGAGGGGGAAACCCATGGTTTGACGTCGTAAGGGACGACATGCATACCAATGATTTCACTACCATGGATGCCCATGATCGTGCGAAGTGGAGAATGAAAAGTAGGAAAGCGGACACCGGGATCCGAGGTACACCTTGGTGTCCGTGTCCTACAGGCCTCGGATGCAATCGGGGGTGGTAATAAATACAATATTTTAAATTGGTCAAAGTGTTAAAAAACTGCTCAAGTTGCATTTATAATTGCTCAAGTACAGTTTGTAACAGCTCCATATACCACAACGCACGAGCCGAGCGAGCGAAGCGAGCGTGCCGCGGTAGCGGCCGGCGAAGTGCCAGAACCGAATCGGTCTTATAGTTATTGGTTTAGGTCGGTTAAAACTGCGGTATAAACTCCCAGGCCATAAAAATAACCGTAGATACGTTATTATCTATATACGTTAAATTTATTCAAACTATTTATAATTATTTAGTAATTAAGGAAAGTGGAGCTGCTACAAACTGTACTTGAGCAATTATAAATGCAACTTGAGCAGTTTTTTAACACTTTGAGCAATTTAAAATATTGTATACATCAAAAGATATAGTAGTAGTAGTATCTATTTATTGTACACCAAGAATAAGATAAAGAGAAATACAAATATTACATTATGGTATATACAATTGGCATCCTTATCGCACTGTGGCAATCTCTTACAGGCAACCATTGGATGGAGAAAAAAGTCGGAATTCGTATATGGGTAGTGTGGTGAACTTAATCAATATAGGTACACTTCAGATCATTGCCAAACTAAACATTACTTTAAAACTATACAAATACTTACTTATAAATATGTACACACCTACAATTACACAATATACATATATATTCGCAATATACTACATACATACCCATACATGGAGTTTGAAAGTACGGATAAATGAATTATTTTTCACCGACTTTATTGATATTTAATTAAATAATTTAAGGTGAGCAATTTTAAAGGGCAACGTAGTTGAATTGAGCTATTGAAAATCTAGCGATTAGTTTTTTTTTATTACAAATGTTATTATTTTGCAATCTGGGGTGGGGTAGCTGTAAAACTTGCAAATTTCTTTCACGTTGTAACAGGTTTTGTGTTTTGTTACCAGTTGTGCGAGTAAATATGCTCTATGGGCAACCTTACCTGCACTGCAGACCCGAGACGGCGTGCGGTTTTAGTCGGTTCAAGCCCGACATAACCGCCCCCGCTGGCCGGCGGGGGGGTATCCGAGGGGATTTCCGCACGAAAAAAAAAAAAAAAAAAAGGTACTTAAGATTTTATTAAGGTGAGTGTCACCCTGTTTTAGCTGTTTTCGTGTTAATTTATGAAGGCTACACATACTAATTAATGTTTTTTTGGATTTTGAATAGTTTACGCACGTATTTTTGTCCTAGTATTTGCAATGAATAAAAAATGTTTTGAATTTACCGCCATGGCAATAACCTGTATGCGATTCAAACAAAATTCTAATTTATTGGCACTCTGATAATAAATGGGGTTGTATGACAAATATTTTTTTGCAATTGGAACCTTATTTTAATCAAGCTTTTATAAGTTTTTCCCATCCATACAAAGAAATCATCGTATTTTCTACAAGATTTCCAAATGTTGGCCCCATGTAAATAGTTGAAATCTAATTACTGGCAGTAATGCCAATAATTTTTTTTTTTTTTTTTTTTTTTTTTTTAATTGGTAAAAGCATGTCAATAATTGATTGTAGGTGTCGAAGATGAAGGGAAAAAAACCTAATAAGAAGCCAGATAAAAAAAAGAAGTGAAATAGGAGTACAAAAACGGAAAAAATACACAGAAGAAAGTGTGCAAGAAGCTCTTCAAGCTATTCGAAATGGAATGAGTAAAAAGCTTGCTTCTAAAACGTATCAGGTCCCGAGAACAACCTTACAGTTTAAGTCAAAATTTCCCAATAAAAAATCTCGTCCAGTCCATCAACAGCTTTAACGACGAGCAAAAAAGGCTTTCGGAAAGATGATCTGGTAGCCGGCGTAGCAGATTTTTTTAAGAAAAACGATAGGCAAAATCCTGTTAAAGGCGGGATACCGGGAGACAAATGGTATAAACTTTTTTTAGGTCGTCATCCCGATATTGCAATTAGAACGCCAGAAGCAGTAACTGCTTCAAGTGCGAAGTTAGCAGAAGGTGATATAAGATATTGGTTTGATGATATAGAGCAATATATTATAGAAAATAATTTGACTGACATCTTGAAAGATACGAAAAGAATTTATAACGGCGATGAAACGAATTTTCTTATATGTCCAAAGAGTGAGGTAGTATTGGCTGCAAAAGGAGAGAAATATGTCTATGAGATTCATAATGCTCCCGCCAAAACATCACTCACGGTGCTGTTTACTTTCGGTGCTGATGGCAGTGTTACTCTACCTCTTGTCATTTTCCCACTAAAACGTTTGCCAAGTGAGTTGCGATCTAAAATTCCTTCTGATTGGGGAATTGGGCTTTCTGATAATGGATGGATGAAGACTGACATCTTTAAGTCATATATTGATAATGTACTTCATCCACATTTGAGTAAAAAGGGAATACAGTTTCCGATCATACTTTATGTCGATGGACACAAAACACACTTGACTTACAAAGTAAGTGAACTTTGCTCGAAATCAAATATCATTCTTATAGCTCTATACCCGAATTGTACGAGGATTTTGCAACCAGCGGATGTTTTGGCATTCAAACCACTAAAATTGGGATGGCAAAAAACGGTTCTTGCATGGCGTCGAAATCATCCGTCACAAGCTCTTACAAAACAAGAATTCGTCCCACTATTAAAAAATCCGTTCCCGCAGGGGGAACGCACAGGTAGATTTCGTGAAGCAATTAATATTATTTTATATAGAGAACTACGGACTTTAAACAGTTTAATTTTTTTTTCTCGAAAACGGTAACTTTTAGCGAAAAACTTTTCAGACATTTATTTTAGACTTAAAAATGGCCTATCGATTAAAAATGTTTCCGACGGCAAAAATGTTCACCGGTTAGAAGTTATGATTTTTTTCCCGAAAAAATTTGGTTTTTCCCCCTCCACTTTTAGTTAAAGTTTTAATCTTATAGGTTTATAATTAAAAGTTGTTGGTATTCATGTATACTATGGGATAAAATTAGAACGGTTCGAATATCTTTCATGGAACGTGAAATTTTGAGGAAAAACTGATTTCACAAAAAGTGAGGCCCTACCGTCCCCTTAGGCCGGATTCCACCCGTTCACGAACTTAAACTAAGTTTACACCCAAGCAATTTTTGACCGCAGTTTGAAAGCAATCGGGGCAAAAATGCGACCGTGAGAGTGCCGCAAATTTTGGGAAGTGGAACCATACATACATATATATATATATATAAACTTTTTGACCAGTGGTCATTTCGGACTCAGGGGGTCATAACTAGACCTACTATGAAGATTTTTTTTTAAATTCGACAGTAGTCAAGAAACCAATAGGTAGATCGATTTCATCGAAATCTACATAAAAACACTATTGACGAAAGCATTAACCCATCTATTATAATAAATGAATTTAGAGTAACTGGACTCTATCCTTTTAATAAAAATGCCGTGGATTATACTAAATGCTTAAGTAAAAGAAAAAATTATGCTCAAGAAGAAAATGAAGACATAAAGCAGATTGATATACACGAGCATCAAATGACATTTAATGATTTTAAAAGAATTATAAATGAAAGCAAATTACGAATGCTAGGGAATGGAAAAGATGTCGACGAAGATTTAAAAAAAGTGTATCAATTTCTAACGAGAAAATGAAAACAAGAACCACAAAATATTACTGATAACATTGAAGAGCTAGTGTAAAATCTATCAGTTACAAATTTTGGACGTTTTGATATAAACAATATGAATATAACTATTGCAGATAATGTAGACAACGAAATCGTGATTGAAGAGTTACATACAAAGCAAATAGATAGATACAAAGCATATTTCGCTTTAGAAGATACTGATATTCAAGATGTTGAGCCCCATGTCTTGAAAATTACTCACAAAGCGCAGATTCATACTGATTCTAATAAAGAAATACATATTCTACGTACATATTCTACGACATTCTACACAGCGCTTTCTAGACCCAAAGTAAGCATAGTTTAACTTCTAACATGTGTAAATTTGAACTCAATAAAGAAAATCTACCTAAACCAAACAACTATAAATTATGACATGATCTAAGTAGTTTCTGTTATAGACAATCCTCCATTTTCGTGTCCTAATATTGATACTTTAAAACCAATAAAACTTGACGATATACTTGTTTTACCAAAAACACCAGAACGAAAAGGAGTCAGGAACCACACGAAAACTCCGTTTGTACTTACATCAGCAGTTTGGCAAGAGCTGGAAACTAAAAAAAGGAGAGAGAAGGAAGAAAAACAGGAAGGGATAAGAAAAAGAAAAGAAGAGAGAGAGCGAAAAAAATTGGAAAAGTCTAAACCAAAAACCAAATTAAAATATAATCTTCTTTATATTGTTACGTGCGCGGGGTACAAATTAAATGCCGTTTACACAACAAAGAGGTTTATTCGCTCACCACAAACTAGACAACTAAATAACTAGCACACACAGTACTCTTCAACAGTTCCAGTCGCTCAGCAGTTCACAGTAGTCCACAGTAGTTCCTTAAGTCGCAGGTATAACTCTCTTGATTCACTTCGGTAAGATGTGTTCGCTTTCACTTTCGAAAATTAACTGCCTCGTGTCGATAGCCGGGCGTCCTTTTATAGCTCTTAATAAGCGGGGTAGAATATTCCGGAAGGTACTAGGGCGTTCGAGAATAGTAGGTATTTACTGGGGCGTTCGAGAAAATAAGTACCTACACAGTCGTGCCGACGATAGAGGTGAATGCCCTTTTTATCGCGATTTGTAGGTAAAGTTGGTATAGGTAGACAAAAGGGCGTGTGATTTTGTATTGACTTTTCTGGATTTTTCTAAACGGATCGATAGAGTACTTCGACATTAATAATGCGTTTTAATTTCTAGAAGATTCGATCAGTAGTTTCCGAGATATCGACGATCGTTGTAACATTACCCCCCTCTTAATCATGCTCGTCCCGAGCATCATTTGTTCCATGATATCGCGTCAACCTATCCACATGGACTACCTTTGGTTTTCCCCTAAGACCCTTCTTAATGCGGTAGGTGATGTCATTGATTCTTGTGACAACCGTATAGGGTCCTTCCCAGCGAGCTTGAAGTTTTGGAGATTTCCCTTTTCTGCGTAGCGGGTTGTGAAACCATACCAGTGTTCCTTCTTCAAAACCGTTGGTGTTTGCATTTCTATCGTACCGGGTTTTCATCCTTATACCTGTCTTCAAATTGTTTTCCCGTACCATTCTGTGCACCTCGTCCAGCCGGTTTTGAAGTTCACTCACGTAGTCCGTTACGGGCTTAGGACTTTCGGGTGGCGTGCCGGTTATTGCATCCACTGGTAGCCTTATCTCTCGACCAAAATTTACTTTAGCTGGAGTGTGTCCCGTACTGTCATGCACCGCAGATCGATAGGACATCAGGAACAGTGGGATGTACTGGTCCCAATCTTTTTGGTGTTCGTCGACAACTTTAGCCAAGTGATTTTCCAACGTCTGGTTAAACCTCTCGACCATTCCGTCTGACTGTGGGTGCGCTGGAGTCGTACGGGTCTTGTTTATACCGAGGAGTTTGCACATTTCTTGAAACAGAGCAGACTCGAAGTTCCGTCCTTGGTCGGAGTGGATCTCCATAGGTGCGCCATATCGACTGACCACTTCCTGAACTAGTTTCTTGGCTACAGTGACTGCTTCCTGGTTGGGTGTCGCAAATACTTCCGGCCACTTAGTGAAGTAGTCTTGCACTACTATGATGTATTTGTTACCCTCATCAGTCGTTGGAAAAGGTCCAGCAACATCAATGGCGATACGTTCCCACGGTGCCCCAACGTTGTACAGCTTCAATTTTCCTTTGCTTCTTGTCTGCGGTCCTTTAACCGAAGCACATGCAGTGCATTTACGGCACCAATCCTCGACATCTTCCCGACAACGAAGCCAGTAAAACCGCTGTCGCACTTTAACCAGGGTTTTCTTGACTCCGAGATGCCCGCCAGAAACACCATCGTGGATGTGCCGTAAGAGTGGGGCCACCTTGCTTCTTGGTACCACTACTTGCATGGTTACTTCCTTACCATCGTTAGACTCCCATTTCCTATACAGGACATCGTCTACCAGTGCTAAGCTGTCCCACTGGGCCCAATAGCTTTTGGTCGTCGAACTGTAAGCAGATACGTCACTCCATTGGGGTTTGCTGCCAAGCTGTTTCCAGTGCAGTATAGGTTTCAGATCATCATCATCCTCTTGCGCCTTCTTCATACTGCTTCCAGTCCATTCGTCGTCAAGTCCATTCACCCTTATGACTTTAATCTCTTCTCGGGCTTCGTTTCTTTGACAATGCTTGCAATCTTCGACACACGGCCTTCGTGACAAAGCATCAGCATTGCAGACTTGAGTTGTAGTGATGGTTGGGGCCTCATATCGACCAGCCAACGGCCGCCCCGTGGCCCTGGCGACATTTAGTTTTAACGGAACATCTTGATCCACTTGGGTCCAGGAGTCCGTGACCATTCTCCGTTTTCTCGAAGGACACTCTAACTGGATATGGCCCCTTCCTCTACAGGAATAACACGTTGGGACATACCACCGTTTCCTCTCCTCTGCAACTACTTCCTTGACCTCCCTGACTCCATGTTCCACTTGGGTCCAGGAGTCCGTGACCCTAGTCCGTTTCCTCCAAGGGCACTCTAACTGGATATGGCCCCTCCTTCTACAGGAATAGCACGTTGGGACATACCGCGGCTTCCTCGCCTCTGCAACTACCTCCTTGACTTCCCTGACCTTACTTATCCCGGCGTTCTGCCGTACGGTTTCCACCTCGAGGGCATAAGCCAGTGCTTCTTTTAAGGTCTGGCAGTGACGCAACTGTACACTAGTTTTCACTTCTGCGTCCCGTATACCGTTTAGGAAGGCCTCCAGTAGAGTGGTCTCGATCATCACGGGTGTAGATGAGTAGGCTCGACGGACGAGCCTTTCAACCTCTACAGCCCATTCCTGGAGGCTTTCACCAGCTTTTTGTTTTCTCTCGCGTAGCTGCGCTCGGTAGACATTTTCCAGGTGCTTGTCACCGTAGCGTGTGTCTAACGCTTCCATCAGAGAGTCCAGTGTCCTTCCTTCAGGTGGCAGGTTTTCCAGTATTACTAAGGCATCTCCTCGTAATGCAAGTGTCAAGGCCATAAAAGACTCCTCGTTGCTCCAGGCTTTAGTTTTTACCAATATCTCAAATTGGTACTTGAAGGCTGTCCACGAGGAGGTTCCATCGAAGTGTGGTAGGTCGAACTTCGCTGATGATGGTGAGGTCGCGGCAACAGGTCCGCAGGTTTTTAGCCTGACAATCTCTTTTTCAAGCTTTTGCAAGCGGTCGTCAACAGGTCCGATCCCTTTTTCGAGCTCTTGTAAGCGGTCGTCCATGCTCCCAGTCTTCAAGGCCACTTCCTTACTAAGCGTTTGCAAGCCGTCTTCGAGGTTCTTCACTTTATCTCCCAGTGCATGGATGCCTGCATCGATTTTACCCATGACAGCTTCCTGGTTGGCCTGCATCGTCTGTCGACTAGCCTCTTGGTTGGCCTGTATTTCTTGCAAGGAGGCTTGCATCGTCTGTCGACTAGCCTCTTGGTTGGCCTGCATCATCTGCTGTATAGAAGCCAATAGCGTCATCATGTTGATATCGGACGACGTTCCATCTGGTGCTGCCGTAGTTACCGCTGAGATAGCAGGATCGGCCTGACGCCCTTCCTCTTCAAGGCTCCGTTGACGTGCAGCATCCATTTCCACTTGACGTCTGGTCCGTGGAGTACGTACTTCGTCTTCACGTGGTAATAACGGCATCGCACTTCTGACACCAGTTGTTACGTGCGCGGGGTACAAATTAAATGCCGTTTACACAACAAAGAGGTTTATTCGCTCACCACAAACTAGACAACTAAATAACTAGCACACACAGTACTCTTCAACAGTTCCAGTCGCTCAGCAGTTCACAGTAGTCCACAGTAGTTCCTTAAGTCGCAGGTATAACTCTCTTGATTCACTTCGGTAAGATGTGTTCGCTTTCACTTTCGAAAATTAACTGCCTCGTGTCGATAGCCGGGCGTCCTTTTATAGCTCTTAATAAGCGGGGTAGAATATTCCGGAAGGTACTAGGGCGTTCGAGAATAGTAGGTATTTACTGGGGCGTTCGAGAAAATAAGTACCTACACAGTCGTGCCGACGATAGAGGTGAATGCCCTTTTTATCGCGATTTGTAGGTAAAGTTGGTATAGGTAGACAAAAGGGCGTGTGATTTTGTATTGACTTTTCTGGATTTTTCTAAACGGATCGATAGAGTACTTCGACATTAATAATGCGTTTTAATTTCTAGAAGATTCGATCAGTAGTTTCCGAGATATCGACGATCGTTGTAACAATATATAAAAATGAATTGCTTTTCGTTAGTCTCGCTAAAACTCGAGAACGGCTGGACCGATTTGGCTAATTTTGGTCTTGAATTATTTGTGGAGGTCCAGAGAAGGTTTAAAAGGTGAATAAATATGGAAGTTGCTATCGATTGAGGCAGTACGAAGTCTGCCGGGTCAGCTAGTAAAATTTTTTTTTTTTTATAGTTAAATCAGTATTATTAGAAAAAAGTCAGCTATTTGGTTATTCATATCTAAGTATACAATTAGACATAAAATCATAAATAAATATATTATTATATATATATATATTATATAATATATATTATATATATAATATATATTATATATTATTATATATAAATATATAGTTTTATTTCGCTTACACAATATGTAGATATCCAGGGTTTCATAACACCTAGACGTTTTTATTTCGGTAACACAATATGTAGATATCCAGGGTTTCACAACACCTAGATTTTTAAGTATTAAATGCCAATAATAGAGTAATTAGTGCATATTATTGGCACTGGGAGTGCCAATAGTTGGTCCAACACATGCCAATATGTCAAAAGATACCAGTACCTACGTAAATGGTATTAGGGTTTATTTGAAGAAAACATGTGTAATGCTTTATTTCTCATTTAAATATTGAAAAAAAGTCAAATATGATCGCCACATTATAGTGAATTATTTCAACGGATAGTATAAACCTCTATACCCAGATATTAAAAATTTGAGTCAGGTTAAGGTACAGTATTGCTTAAAGTGCCAATAATTGGGTAGTTTACCCTACATATTGTGTAAGCGAAATAAAACTAGTGCTCTCTAAATTATATTCTATTTAGGTACCTACCTACAAAAATTGCAATTTGGTACATTTCTTAGGCATTGATCGTCGGCCAATACCCAACGTGGCGGGAACACATCGCTCTCCGTACTCCTCTGCTTTCAGAGGAGACAGGATGAGCGATGCTGTTAGTGGCGAGATGGCCCAGGGTCAGCCGGGGTGCGAGGGATATGCTCTATGGGTAACCTTACACCCCGGCGTCTGAAGACCCGAGACGGCGTGCGGTTTTAGTCGGTGCAAGTCCGACATAACCGCCCCCGCTGGCCGGTGGGGGGTATCCGAAGGGATTTCCGCACGATAAAAAAAAAAAAAAAAAAAAAAAGAGACAAGGGTAATCTAGGAACATTTTGGTAACATAATATTATTTCGGTCTTAAATTAATCAACTTTAAGCATCAATCAGCTATACACTGCACAAGCTCCCAGTCCTCGACGAGACGACCATGACTCCAGAGCCAACCTGACACGCCACTATACCGACGAACTGCCTGATATTAGTCAAGACGAGATCGTGTTAGCTCTTAGGCAGCTTAAAAATGGAAAAGCCCCCGGTGAGGACGGAATTACTTCAGAGCTTCTGAAGGCAGGAGGAGCTACAGAAACTCTTCAATGCCGTTCTTCACAGTGGGAGACTCCTAAGGCGTGGAGCAGGCGTTTGGTTGTTCTCTTTTTTAAGAATGGTGATAAGACCCTCCTTAAAAACTACAGACCCATCACACTCCTGAGCCACGTCTATAGGCTGTTTTCACGAGTGTTCACGAATCATCTCGCCAGGAGTCTCAACGAGTTCCAGCCACCGGAACAGGCTGGGTTCCGCGGAGGATATGGCACCATAGACGACATTCACACAGTGAGGCAGATTATACAGAAGTCTGAAGAGTATAATCAGCCCCTGTGTTTCGCTTTTGTGGACTATGAAAAGGCCTTTGACTCCGTCGAAACTTGGGCTGTTCTGGAATCCTTACAGCGATGCCAAGTAGACTATCGTTATGTCGAGGTGCTGAGATGCCTTTACGAAGCCGCCACTATGAATGTCCAACTACAGGGTCAGCAGTCTAAACCCATCTCATTGCGCAGAGGAGTGAGACAGGGGGATGTCATATCCCCGAAACTGTTCACGAGCGCATTGGAAGATATGTTTAAGACGCTGGACTGGAAAGGTAAGGGCATAAATATAAACGGCGACTACATCTCACACCTGCGATTCGCTGATGACATAGTCTTAATGGCTGAGTAGCTAGAGGAGCTAACCTGGATGTTGAACGGCCTAGCTTCAGCCTCGCGACGCATCGGTCTTGGCATGAATTTGATCAATGGCCACATTGATCCGGGACCGGTCGTCGGGGATGGCCACCTTCTTGAAATTGTTTCTGAGTACACTTACCTCGGGCAGATTGTGCAGTTAGGTAAAAACAATTATGAGAGAGGAGTGAAAGAGGAGTTTTTCTTCCTTCTCTCTCGTTTTTTTAACATTTCGAATAGCTTGAAGAGCTTTTTGCACACTTTCTTCTGCATATTTTTTCCGTTTTTGTACTCCTAGAAGTGAACTTCTTTTTTTATCTAGCGTCTTATTAGGTTTTTTCCCTTCATCTTCGACACCTAAAACCAATTATTGACATGCTTTTACCAATTATTGGCATTACTGCCAGTAATTAGATTTCAACTATTGGCATGGGGCTAACATTTGGAAATTTGTAGAAAATACGATGATTTCTTTGTATTGATGTTAAAAACTTATAAAAGCTGATTATAATAAGGTTCCAATTGCAAAAAAATATTTGTCATACAACCCCATTTATTGTCAGAGTGCCAATAAATTAGAATTATGTTCGAATCGCATACCGCGGTTATTGCCAGGGCGGTAAATTCAAAACATTTTTTATTCATTGCGAATACTAGGACAAAAATACGTGTGTAACCTATTCAAAACCCAAAAAACATTAATAATCATGTGTAGCCTTCATAAATTAACACGAAAACAGCTAAAACAGGGTGGCAGTCATCTTAATAAAATCTTTAGTAACTGGTAACAAAATACACCTGTAACACCTGTTTTTTTTTTTCTGGCTTCTTGCATCGCATTTGGCCACAAACAAGTAATTTGCATATATTATGAATTGAATATTATGCAGCGTTTTCGTAATTTAGTCACAATCAAGTCAAGTAAAGTCCTTCATAGTTATAAGTCAAGTCAAAGTCCTGCCCTAGTAAAGTAGTGGAGACTTTACTAGAGGCTTCTGTAGAGTTTTGGAAACAACACGGAAAATCACAATTCACGGCAACTATGCCACTTTCCTACACTTGTGCACGTTGTCGAAGACTTTATATCTAAAAATCCACCATTTTTACACATAAATACTCGAAATTAAACAAATTTTAGAAAATGAAATGCTGCCTCGATGTGTCTTTTCCCGCGTTGGCGCCAAAACTCCGTACCACCTGATGACGTGAAAGAAATTTGAAAGTTTGACAGCTGAGTAATTTTTTTTTTTTTTTTGAAGATTTTTGGCTTGGTTACAAGACCTTTAAGCCATGTCTTTATTACTGACGGTTGAGTGTTGCCAATTTTTAAAATTAGTTACCCACAGAATCGTTTTATTTTTGTAGAAACACCGTTTGTTGAACTAGATCCTTATTTTATACTGATAACATTGGAGTGCCAATAAGTTGGAGGGGTGCCAACATTGGGTCATGTTACCTTACTTACAGAACAATTTCAATGTAAAGATCGTATAATAAAATTAATTACATTTGTCATGCAGTATGTTCATGAATTGATTCCAGTTAATAAAAAAAAAAAAAAAAAACAATATACATAAATCCACAGACTTAGAGATACAGACTGACTGACAAACACGTAATTTTAATTTTGTCTATGATGCATGTACTCTATATTTCTAGTCACTTGGTAATATGTTCTATCCTTTTCTTTTCCCTGCACATACACATTCTCACACAAGCATACATATGGCGTTGAAGCAAAGCAAATTTTCAACCCAGTCGTCACTCGTCGCCATAGTAACGAGCAAGAAATATAACAATTTCGACGTATTAGTTGGCAGTTGTTATGCGGCCTCCAGACTCACTACTCGCCGAGACTTCTCGCTATGATTTTGCGCGAGAAGCGAGAAGGTGTCTACACTCACAGACCTCAATTCGTTCTCAACCGTATTCCGGAATGGAAGACAGTGCAGAGGCTTTATTAATGTGTGCATTAGCGCATTTTAATCTTATAAATATTAAAATAAAAAATAGAATTTCCAAAAAAGGACTAAAACTACAAAGAACTAAAGTTACCGACATAGCTCACAGAATAATCAAGCTGAAGTGGCAGTGGGCTGGGCGCATCTGTTGAAGGACCGATGGCCATAGGAGCAAACGAGTCCGCGAGAAGGCAATGGAAGGTTGGCCGCCCCCTAGCCGATCTAAAAAAGGTGGCAGGGACTGGATAAGGATGGCAGAGGATCGGCAGAAATGGTAAACATTGGGAGAGGCCTATGTCCAGTAGTGGACTGCAATAAACCAATTGATTGATTGAATTGATTTACATGGCAACATATTTCTATTCATTCTCGCCATTTGACGTTTGCAATGCATAAATGCCAACGTTCAAGCGAACTATGTATCAAGTAGGTACCAAACTTTAACTTAACAAGTTTACTACCCTATCAAACTCTACTTCAATATCGACGCAAAAAAAAATGCAACATACCATATGACACGACACGACCCGACCGACTCACGTTGTACTGTGAGACCGAGCGAGAATGTGATATCCTTCTCTTTTCTCGCCCGAGACACCCTTTGAACAGGCGAGCGCGAGAGCGAGATGGCTGAGCAACGGATTACATTCTCGCTGCCCGGGTGTTTACGGGGGCTCTCAATGTCGGATTAGTATTAGGTAATTTACTTAGTTACTTGAAAAGCATAATAAATAAATAAATATTGTAGGACAAAGTACACAACACCATCTAGACCCAAACTAAGCACAGCTTGTCATATGGGTTCTAGAATGCGGATAAACATACTTGAATACTTTTTTTTGTAAATAAATACATATTATACATACAAACACCCAGAGCAATGCAAATGTACATATTTGCACTGAGCGGGAATCGAACCCGCGACCTTTGGCTTAGCAGACGAACGCACTACCGCTACGCCACAAAGGTCGTCTAAACATAAATAGCTAAATAACTACACAAGTCTACTCGTTTCCACTCTAATTCTAGTGACCTGCCTAATATTTCGGATTCAATTTTATGAACGTACGAATACAGTTACATAAGCAGTTTTTCGTAGAGGTTATGATATACTCTTTGGTAGAGGTTTTCAGCCTTAGTTCGGCGCCGTCGGAGCTACATTGCATTATATGTGGGTAATTTGCCGTCACAAAAAATCGGGCATGTGCCGTTTATGTCTCAATCTCAATCATGTGTCTGTGGCAATATAGTAACTACTAGCTGATACCCGCGGCTCCATCCGAGAGGAGTTCGGTAATTCGTTTTTGGTCATATCTCTGGTTCTTCTTAAGCAATTGCAATTAAACATACGGCAGATTTTAAGTCTGACCAAGATCTTTCTAATAGAAGAATAAAACCACATCAAAATCCGTTCAGTAGTTTTGCGTTCATCGCGAACAGACAAATATTCTAATAAAATATTTTTGTGTCCAGAATCGTTCTTTTAACATAGCCCGAGTTCAATGTACAGACACAACTGATTTACAATTTTATAATGGATGCAATTTAGTCTCAGACGCTCTTCAACCTCTTTTGTTGTATGCTCCGTAACTGCAAATTTACCCCATCCCGCACTTCCCATCGCAACCTAAAACGTCTTACCTATAATATTTACAGTAAACAACGTGTTTACCTTATTTATACCAGGCAAGTCTAAATAAACATAGTATGTAGTATTCCTAAATATAATTTGCAATAGGTAAACTTACTGTTACGTCTACATATATAAATAGATATTTTAATTCACTGTCATGCTTGAAATATAGTAAGTTCCACTCACTGTAAATATGTTCCGGAATTGTATGCTAATGTTTTATTTTCATCACATAATGTAATACTTGTCAAAAATATTCATCACTCAAAATAATAATAGCAAGATGAATTAAGTACCTACTGTAGCAATACTTAGGAAATAGCTTCAATTTTACGTAAAAATTAACCGTATAGATACTATAGGTCTTACTGTAATTATGCTTAAGCTTATTTCATTCTTATATGCCACATTTGAAAATTTTAAATATACACATGAGGAAAAGTAGATCTCCATCTCTACTTTCTATATATATGTATGTAATGCAATATCGATAAAAATGCTACTTACGGTGATTTGATTATCACAAGTGCGGCAATAGAATAAGTAGTTCGCAAGTAACGCGGCGCGTGCCCCCCCTTTTCCAAGTTCGCAGCAAAATGTGATTTTACTACGAGTTTTTACACAGCAAATGTGCGCTTTTCGTGTTGGAGAGGTGAAAACAATATTGTCTAATTATTCAATCATAGATTTTGTATATATAAGGCTATGATCTAAATTGATGATAGGGGAAGCTGTTGAACTTAGGCCAGATTTTAAATTAGTATTTTTTTTAAATAAATGATGAGAATAAGACCTGTCAAATAGGCATACATTAAAAGCTCAGTTATTACTTCATACATAATTCATTAATCAAATCTGGGCCCAAAAAAGCCGATAGAAAAAACTGGCCAGGGTACAACAGACCATTGTCCTTGAACCGTACCAGTTTTGTTGAACATGTTAGAGTTAAATGAAGATAGACAACTGCAGGCTGTAGAAAGTATATTTTTTATTTTACAAATGTCTCCAAAAAACGTTTTCAGTTCAATTAGCCCAGTGCGATGTACCTTGGCCAATGTTCAATGTGCGTAGTTAATTAAGGGAGTCAAGGTACAACATAGGAAACCATTTCTTTTAACTGTTTTAATAAACACACTTAACGCGCATTTCCTACGCCTGTTTTACTCTAGACACTACACAAACATGGTTTTGCTCATTACTCTATGGTTTTCGCGGCCGATGGAAATCATCATAGATTATTATTATATACTAGGAAAACATCTGCGCATTACCCCCCGCGCGGTTGAAGAGGGGTCGAGTATTGTCACAGAATATACATTATATAGATGTCATTTGATTTCACGGCAACTGAGAGCATCGGCTCCGAGATTAAATTCACGAGTCCATAATACAATAGAATAGATTAGTTTCGGTCGGACGGTTTATTTACACATTTTTTAAATTAAATTTTGACGACCTCTGTGGCATAGCGGTTGTGCGTTCGACTGCTAAGTCAGAGGTCACGGGTTCGATTTCCGCTCAGGGCAAGTATGTATACTTGCATTGCTCTGGGTGTTTCTATGTCTAAAATGTACGTATTTACAAAAAAGTGTATTAAACTATGTTTATCCGCATTCTAGAACCCATATGACAAGCTCTGCTTAGTTTGGGTCTGGATGGCGTTGTGTAATTTGTCCTAGAATATTTATTATTATTATTTATTATTAAAACAGAATTTGACTTTTTGATAGCAAAGTCAAAGTAATTTGGTTTTTTGACAGTAAACGTTTTCGAAACATTTCTTTATATCAAACTGCAGGAGACCGAATGTGTATATAGACAAAATATGATTAGTGTAGACCTTTTTGTGTAGTGAGCAGATTAAAGCACGCGCAGGAGACGCGCCTTACTCTATACACTACACACACTTACTTACTCTACACACTATACACACATTTTACCACTTTGGAAGTGTCTCTCGCGCAAACTATTCAGTTTAGAAAAAAAAGCGGTTAAGTGCGAGTCGGACTCGCCCATGAAGGGTTCCGTAGCAGCAAGTAACATAATAATGCTTTTTTAAAAATTTTATATTTGAGTTGATTGAATGAAAGGTAAATTGCGGTTTACGATTTATGACGTATTCAAAAAAAACGACTAACTAGATCTCATTCAAACCAATTTTCGGTGGAAGTTTACAGGGTAACGTATATCAAATATTTTTTAGTTTTATCATTCTCTTACTTTAGAAGGTACGGGGGGGGGGAGGACGACACAATTTACCACTTTGGAAGTGTCTCTCGCGCAAACTATTCAGTTTAGAGAAAAATGATATTAGAAACCTCAATATCATTTTTGAAGACCTATCCATAGATACCCTACAAGTATGGGTTAGATGAAAACATTTTTTTTTAGTTTCAGTTCTAAGTATGGGGAGCCCCCAAAATTTATTGTTTTTTTCTATTTTTCTACGAAAATCTTAATGCGGTTCACAGAATACACCTACTTACCAAGTTTCAACAGCATAGTTCTTATAGTTTCGGAAAAAAGTGGCTGTGACATACGGACGGACAGACAGAGAGACATGACGAATCTATAAGGGTTCCGTTTTTTGCCATTTGGCAACGGAACCCTAAAAATGATATTTGATATTCAATATCATTTATGAAGACGTACCCACGTATGGGTTATATAAAAAAAAAATCAGTTTCAGTTCTAAATATGAGGAAAAATTTATTGTTTTTTTTTTCTATTTTTACATACTGTCAAAAATGTACCGGAAATTGATCATTTAGAAACCCTGCTTGAAGTGGTCGTAGAAGATCTCTTTTTCGCCAAGCGAGCACAACTGTCCACTATGACCACGCGGTAGTTGAGCGTCACTAGTTATTTAGTTTGTTTAATGTGCGCCATTTAGTAAGTTCAACTCAAGTGTGTTTTGCGATACACACAAAAGACGAAATTTTCGTACATTCTTAAATTTTTCATTGCAAATGGAATTTTTTGTTTCAAAGTGCTGAAAATGATAAATATGGCTTATGGCAAACCGATTTTTTTTTCGATTATGATGTCCTCGTAATTAAACGGTTACTCATAACAATTACAATCTAGACCTTGAGGCTAATAAGTAATTTAAATTTAACTTAATTCGCTTAATTCTTACAATGTTAAGAATGTGTCCATTGGCACTTTTCTTATTATTATTGAAAGACACTTTGTTCATGTGTTCTTTATGAGTAGCACTCACTGCATTACGTAACACTAATTTCACTAAAGTAACTCCAAGGGCTTAGTTCTTTTAAGTCATCTTACTATGTCCGTGGTGTCAAGGAGCTGGATAGCCTCGACATTCACATGTTGAAGCAGCCTTTGTTCATGTGCGTCGGCGTGTTTTTTTATAACTTCACTAACAAGATTCACTCCTAGGTCTCGGTGGATATCATCATTTCTAACGTATCAGGGAGCATTTACTATACTACGAAGTACCTTATTTTGGAATCTTTGAATGATTTCAACGTTAGTTCGTTTTGTACAGCGCCAAAGTTGAATACTGTATGAAGCATGAGTACTTGCTTGTATAAAAGTACTTTTTTGTACACTGACAAAGTAGAATGTCTGCCAAGTAGCCAGTACATATTTTTGTAGCGTAGGTTTAACGCTAAGAGTTTCTTTTTGACGTGAGCCTTCCAGCGAAGTTTTGCATCTAGCGTCATACAGTATTTTGCCGTATTTTCATATGGTATTACACGACTGTTAATGTATACCGGTGTATGATCAGGTCTTTGGTTTGTGAAATCTCTATGAGTTGATTTTGACTCATTTAATTTGATTCGCCATTTTTTTGTCCAATCCAAAAACCAAAAATAGTTAGAATGTTTACTTTTTGAAACATTTCTCGGACGGAGAATCTTGGATCCAAATTATGAATTGCCCGCACAGCCCGTTTTTGCGAAAAAAATATGTTATTTAAATCTGCGGCGTTACCCCAACGTATAATTGCATAGCTCAAAATACTATGGAAATAACTATTCTAGCCGTATCTACGTCTGTTAAAGTCCTAATTTTATTTACAGCGTAGGAAGCAGAACTTGACCTACTAGCTTTTTTCAATATGTAATCCCCACTGTAATTAAGCATCAATACTTAAACCTAAAAACAGTCGATTCCACAAGGCTCAAAAAACTTAGTTCCATTGAGTTGTACCTTGATTTCCACCTGTCTAACACTGAAAGCATTAGCTAAGGTGAACTTAATAATTTTTTTTTTAATAAGGCAAAGATTATTTAAAATAAACCAATGAACCACTCGAACAACTTGTACTCGTCATACTTATCTAATTGTCTTTTAATTTTAAATATTAAGGAGGCGTCATCGGCAAACAAACCAATACTATTGTTAACCCTTATTTAGTAAGGGAAGTCATTTATATAAATGACAAAATAAATGAAAAATTAAAATGGTCCAAGTATCGAACCCTGTAGAATGCCCATCGAGACTAAAATTCCTACTGAACGTGTACCGTTCACATGGTCGTTGTGTATTCTATTGTTTAAATATTAAGTTAGAAGGTCGAAAGCATTGATACCTTCTTCCGTAACGATCTAATTTCCTGACTAATGTGTCATGGTGAACGCAAGCGAAAGCTCTGAATAGATCGCAGAAAACACCTAATGCATCCTGCTTATCGTCCCAGACCTCGTAAATACATTTCTATAACTCCATACCGGCATCGAGCGTTTTTAGTAAACCCAAACTGTGGGTGATGAAATATTTTATATTTATTAAAATGGGTCAGCACCTGGTCTAGAATTAATTTCACAAATACTTTACTCAAGGTCCGCTGCTAGCCTTGAATAAAGGTATGACTTTACTATGTTTAATTAAATCAGGAAATATACCGCTAGTGATACACTCATTAAACACAGTTGCTAGATGGGGAGCAATGACATCAATTATACTTGATACAGTTTTGACTTATAATCCCCATAGGTCCGCTGTCTTTTTAATATCAATATATTTGATCGCTTTTGTGTGTCCTTCCAATTAGCAGCTAAGAATCTGAAAGCGTCCTCACATTTTTATTGATTCCATAAGCAATGACTGGAGAGTCCTGGTAGTTGCTGAAAGGCATATTTGAGAAAAACAGATGCTCTGTGACATGTCGCCGTCTATTTTTAAATCTAATAATCTTTTACAACTGCTGAAGATTTACCATTCGGAATTTATAATGCTGTACGACACTGTCCAATGTAACACAGCCTATATATGGCTGCCCCGCTGATTTATCGAATAGGGCCTATACGATAAATCAGCGGGGCAGCCACGTAACATACTTATGTGAAACGATCAGAAGCTACAACACTAGCACACTGTCACTATCATCATCATCTTAGCGTTGTATGCCGATTGTATCCGAGGCCTTCAGCTCGGAGTCCGGGGTCCCCTGCTTTTCCTTCTACACTTCGCACGATCATGGGCAACCATGGTACGGAGTCCAGTGGCACGCCGCACGCATGTCATCCCTTACGATGTCAAATCAACACTTCTTTGGTCTCCTCCCTCTCCGGCGGAAGTGGAATGGCCTGCCATTTGTTACCCTACGTAGGTAGGCCAGGCGGTTGCTGCAAAACGTGGCCACACCAGCGAAGGCAAAACTCCTGCATTTTATCTGAGATGTTGTGGACATGAAGGCTGCCGCGGATGCAGGAGTTCCTCACGCGATTATTACGTGTTATTTGGCACATCCACCGCTGCATAATTCATCTCCGTGATACACAACTCCTGCTTGTGCCGCTCATCCGTGTAAGCCGCCTAATGATGGTCACAAATATATACAAAATGGCACTCACACCACTTGGCTCACACAGCTGCGTCGAGGCACATCGACATTGCAAGCATAATATTCTCTGTTATCATCATCCTCATAGCGATTTCTCAGTTGCGTCCAAAGTTTGCACTTTGGAGCCTTAGCTCCACTTATTGTTTTTGATTGGTATGTCGGCTTTTCCAGGAGTGACTGCCGTCTGACCTCCTAAAACCGAGAGGAAATTCTGCGCCAGGGCCTCCTCCGTAGGGGTGTGTGTTGGGTAACCTCCTCGAGTGTCGCTCCGATTCCGATCCCGCTGCAGTCCGGGGGGAACGGAATCGGAGCGGCCGGTACACCCTGGGCGGCGGTCAATGGCTTCCCCTTCACCCCTTCATAGGGTTGGCATTGATCGTCGGCCAATACCCAACGTGGCGGGAACACATCGCTCTCCGTACTCCTCTGCTTTCAGAGGAGACAGGATGAGCGATGCTGTTAGTGGTGAGATGGCCCAGGGTCAGCCGGGGTGCGAGGGACATGCTCTATGGGTAACCTTACACCCCGGCGTCTGAAGACCCGAGACGGCGTGCGGTTTTAGTCGGCGCAAGCCCGACATAACCGCCCCCGCTGGCCGGCGGGGGGGTATCCGAAGGGATTTCCGCACGATAAAAAAAAAAAAAAAAAAGGGCCTCCTCCGTAGTTTAGCAGGTAATATTGGCTTGGGCCTAAAGGATGTTGGTAGGGCCCTGTACACATATTCTCTGTATGGACCTGAATTAACATAAATTATGTATAACATTTTAATGTAGAATTCTTTTGGAAATTATAAAAATGTACCTTAAGTACATGTTTCGTTGGTACATTTTTGCCTAAGTAGGTTCTTTTGTTGTTTTAAAGTTATTTTAAAATAAATGATTAAATTAAATAGTTAAACTAGAGTAAAATAATACATAATAAAAGGAAATAAAATACAAATATTTACATACATGCGTTGTAAAATTCGTTGGCATCACCGATCATGTTCCCAGAAGGCTTGCCACATTGGATGGCAATGCTAATTCTTTGAGCAAAATAATATCCAGCCTTCTGGTCACGTGTAGCGTCGATCAGCCACTTTGCCAAGTCTTTGTAAGCAAAACGGGTACTTGAACCCCCTTTTTTTTAACGTGTGTAAATCCCCCACGGGCTTCACAGCATCGATGCCAACAATGAGGTGGGCGTGTCGGTATCGGACGAACTAATACCACACGGTGTCCTCCCCAAGTGTCCATTGCCGGGCACCCGGGGTGAGCCCTCGAAAGGATAACCCCAGGGTTACCGGCGGACTTTGGCTGCCACTGCGGCCTAGCCTGGTGGGGTCGAGTTTTATCCCACGTCGGTGAGTTGGCAGGCGTGTGTAGGACACACACGATACGCCTCCGTCTTGGCTTGCTTCTGTAAGGACGGCGAGTCGGCCAACTGCCGTCCTCAAACCTCGCCGCGTCCTCGCCGCAGACTGCGGAACTCGGGGGGCAGGATTCTCTCTCGCTCCCTCTCCGTCGTCTCTTTCGCGCGCATGCATCACAGAAAGATGCGGCGGCTTGCCACGTGCTCCCGTCGGAGACCTCGGCTCTCACCATGGTCTCCAGCGAGAGAACGTCCAAGCCCAGGACTGCAACGAGATCCCGGCGTTGACTCGCTCACGCTGGGCACTCCAACAGCATGTGGAGCGCCGCGTCTTCGCCAGGATACTCGCAGTGCTGGCACTGCGGCGTTGTCTCCCGATGGATGTGTCACAGTTACTTAGCAGAAGCACCCGTGTTCGGTAATTATCTGGCACCTCCAACCACTCCTAAATGATCAGCCTCACCACCGAGATGGTGGATTCCCCCCACCTTGGATGCTCAAGTCGCACTCTCAATGTATCCATTAGTTCCTGGCGGAGCTGGGACCGATGGGCCCTGATTCCTCGGGGCTCCACGGCCGCGCTCCAGCGCCTCCTTGCGCCATTGGTACAACGACGCAAGGGCTCTCGCTTCCAGGTCCCATGAAGGGGTCCCGGCTAGGAGACATGCCACCTCGACGGAGGTCGTACGAGACTCCCTGATGACTCTGACGGCCATCGCTTTTAATGGGCTGTTTAGAACAGTCACGTTGTGGGCCACCAGAGTCTCTGCCCATGCGGGGTCCCGTACAGGGCCACGCTCTGCACGATCCCCAGGCAAAGTCTCCTAGTGGGTCCACAAACCCTCAGTTTTGGGACCAGACTTCGGAGATGTGGTCCGAAGTGCCATAATCGGCTATCGAGTACGAGCCCCAGGTACTTCATCGTGGGCTCGATGCTGATGCTTACGCCCCCTACGGTTATGCTGGTTCCCGCAGGTGGCCTGCTCGCAGCTATTCGATCTCATATGACCACCAGTACACCTGTTTCTTTGCTGGGCCGGGCTTAACCATAGGCATCGTCGCATAGCAGATTTGCGACATGGCTCTCCTGAACCATTCCGTCTCTGCGTCGACATCGGGAGGCCTGTCCGGTGACGGAATACAGGCCTGCACTGCGGATGCCTCCAGGAGAGCCTCCCGATTCACGATAGTCGGCGGCAGGTTAGGTGGAGGGGAGACATTGAACCGAATTTACCTATGGTCGGACGACGTCTCCTCTTCCTCCACCACGCGCCAACCCTAGACGCGGCGGGCGAAAGCAGGGGTCGCGAATGCTACATCCAAGACCGAACTGAGCCCCCACCGCTCTCAGGTGGCAACACTCCCCCGGTTGAGGACCTCTAGGCCACGGGTGTTGGCCCAGTCTTCCAGAACTTGCCCCTTGTTATTGGTTTCCCGGGAGCCCCAAGCCAGAGACCAGGCTTTAAAGTCTCCCAGGACCAAGACAGGGCGAGGACGGCACGCAGCGGGAACGATTTCCAGTTCAGCGAGCCATAGCTCAACTTCATACTGGTCAATGCTTGGCGAGAAGTAGACGGCCACGACAGCCATTGCCTCGTAGTCCGCCGCAACACAGCCCCGGCCGCTTGCAACGACTGCAAGGCGCGACGTGTCCGCGGCGGAACACCCGAAAACAGTCTCTATGCCATCTAGGTCCAGCGGACTGTACTTTTGACCCTGAGTACTATAATATAAACATCAATGGATGCGATATCGGTCTGCATACCCTGCTTAAAGGTCTCGAAGTTAACATGCAATGTTTGAACAAAATGGTGTATTTATCATTCCTATACTTAATTGAAAAACAGAATAGTTGTGGATTTCCACGATGAAAATGATAACGCAGTTCAGTTTTAATTGATCATGGTTACTATAATTGGTGAAATTTGAACTAAATACTTATATTAGTAACCAAGTGAGCAATAACAGATGCAGATTCAGTTGATTGATAATAATTAGGTTTATATTTTAAATACACATCTGCCTACCCCTTCGGGGATACAGGCGTGAAGTTATGTTATGTTTTTAAATAAATATATTCACAACAACGTAATATGTAGGTACCCCACATGTTTTTATCATTAGGTCAGGTACGCAGGGTACGTTAATAAAGGACTCCCCTATGCCGTAATATTCGTCCCCAATGAGCACGGGCCTGCGGAAGACGGTTAGCGATAGCCGTCGCCCTGGTAGAAGCGGCCCAGCCGGCCCAGTATGAAGGCAAATCGTCTCACTAACTATTTATTAATCTGTGCTGTAGGACAGAGGGATTTTGATCCTCAGAACGTCGGGGCCGCCAATATTGATGATCACGATCTGTTGGAGTCTCAGGCCTCTCCTTTGTTCCCCAGCCACACAGGCCAGTGTGACGAAACACCATGTGGTTTTATTCGGTTTGAGTCCTACATACGCACCTCATCAATAGCTCCTATGAGGTGACGCCCGGGAGGGCTTCAGCTTGTTAAACAAAAAAGGATAAAGAAATAACACATTGTTTTGTTGGAATTTATTTAAATTAAGTCGACAAATCAAAATATTTCACAGAAATGCAACATTAATCATTTAGATTTTTATATTACTGCATGTTCCTTAAAGGATCCAAGTACCTACATCTTCACGATTGTGTTACCAGTAAAAAAATCTAAATATTAATTTACTAAGTATAACTGCTCGTGAATCTTGTGATTTTGTGATCTGCTTGATTACAAAATAAGTAGATATTGTATTATGCACTCTTAGGAACATCAATCATCTATCATCGTGAACATGTAAAATAAGCGTGTATGATTTCAACAGGTCTTTCGGTCTTGATATTGAGAAAGGTATTTATAATCTGGTTATTTAAAAGTTTAGGTAGGTATATATACTATAGTTATACCACATCAGAGTTTAGTGATAAATAAACTAGTGTTTTTTATATTTCTGGAAAACTGTTATACAAAGCAGATAAATAATATTATCATAAACGCTGTGAACTATATATCTAGTTTCATTTCTATACCTAACTTATTAATTAAAATTAATATATTCTTACCAACGTTTTTCTTCGACGTGACTGCAACCTTCGTTTTTCGAAAATAAACCTTAGACTGAATTTTTAGAAAATTATTGCCCTACAAAAAAAATATGAGGTGACTAACATTGTCAGTACATATTAGTAAATTCAGATTTGAAATAAACTTACTTGCTGTAGCAACATATTCTGCTCAATATTTTATTTATATTATCGTTACTATATGTACTATGATGGATTAAATGTTTATGGGGCTTCCATACAATGCATTTTGATTGCCCAATCAGATTTGCAAATTTCCATTGAAACATTCATTGTAGATCAAATCTATCCACACAAAACGATTTGATTGTCAATCTTGTCAGATTGGTCATAAAATTGTATCATGTGGAAGCCCCTTTACTCATATTTTAGATGTGATATCAGATCACCCGCAGCATCGAAATTTTTCTAATTTTCTCAGGCTTACATTACCTATATATTACGAAACTAGAAGCTAGCTGGGGTATTATTGATTTCTATGAATTTTGTACATTATTTGCTATAGAAAGTTACACTGATAAACAAATTTAAATATATAGTAGAATAAGCTCAACTGGTTGCAAGTTTTTTTTTTTGTAAATATACTTTTTGTGATAGCAGATGTACAAGTCTTTATTAGACAGGAATTACTTAATACATAAACCAAAATAAAAGTTATCAATTTAGTTTATTTCTACACTTAGTAAAAATAGTTTATTACTAAATTGCAATATCTTTATATTTCCAAAATAATACACAACGATACATATATATTAATATGTAACTAATGTTCATTTTACATAATATCTCAGTCATTAACATAATGTTAACTTCACATTTGATTAGACATTTAAACAATGATGTCATAAAACCTGAACAAATGGCCAACCCTTTTCCTTTTTGCCAATTGTCGTGTATAAAATTCAACAAGAATATTGAAGGCATTCCATACCTCAATTTAATAAGTCCAGGCACTACATTTAACAATGTTGGAGACTTAGCTATTTCATATTTTATGTACTATTAAAATATTCTCATCTTTTCATTTAAAATGTCAATGTAACACATGCAAATTACTCAGTTCACTTTCATTAACAATTTCCAATAGCACCTGTAAATCAGTAGAATTAGATATGAGCTTAGGTGCTCCAATAAATTCAACAGATTTGCCATCTATTTCAATATCGTACTTTAAATTCTTTGGACATGTTACACTTTTGAAACAAGCACCGTCTTTATTTTTTTTGAATACTAGATGTGTGATGCCATCTATGGAAGCCAAAGAGAATGCTTCTTTAGGTTTGGATGCAGTGATTTTCTCATCAACAACTGTCTCGATTACCTTCATTTCAATTACTTGTTTCTTCTCTATATTGTCACTTATCTTTTCTTCAATTATGCCTTTGTTTGTTTCTGATACTTCAGCTTGCTTGTCTGAATTACAAGGCAAGTGTTCTTCAATACCTTTTTGTAATGCTTCATCAAGTATCGATGGGCTTTGAGGATTTTCAATTTCTTCAGTATTTTCCGAATGAGATATCTTAGTAGCTTGCTCAATATTGTCCTGAATTACAGCAAATTGATTAACATCTTCAATTAGATTGCCCATATCTGTGTTATCAACATCCATTGGTGTAGGAGGAATAGGGTTGCTTATGGTATTTGTCTTACCAAGGAGCATAGCTTCAACATCACTAGATTCTAAATTAGATTTAAATTCTAGGGAACTACTTTGGTCATTTGTTTTATTCTCACTACTATTATCATTAAGAATATCCATAATGGATGGAAAATCATCCACTTTGGTTTCAGCAATGTCTGTTTTTTCAGTAGATTTAGCAGGTTTCTCGCTGTACATTAAGTCTTCCAATTCTGCTGCTATCCGGTCATATACCTTATCATCCTTTGGTTCACCTTTCTTGGGGAAAAAATCTATACACCAGTCTTCTGATGGGAGTATACTATCATTTATGTGAGACAATAAGTCTGGTAATGAAACTTTGCCATTCAAATCAATATTGTTATCATGAGGAACAGGATCCTCAAACATAATAACATATCGTTTTTGATTGGTGTTAGTTACTTTTTTAAGATCATTAGAATTTTTGTCTTTTGCTGCTGGCTTTCTTGACTTATTATTTTCCTTCAAAATGTTGGATGTAAAACGAGGAGAATCACTTTTTATCTTTTTAGAAGTTAGCTCCTTAACAGGATGTTGATTATAGACGTTTCTACGAATAAGTACCATACCATTTTCGTTGCTTTTTAATCTGGCATTTGAATTAGGTGAAGTTGCTTCTGGGTTCTGTTTCGATTTAGGAGTTGTACTGCTCTCGTACTGAATCTTTACTTTGGTAAATTTACCCAATATCTTGGCAAAGTCCATCCTGGTTATCACCACGGCACAATCGCGACATTTTCCTTCTTTATATAAGCGTTCTAGATTTTTTGGTAATTTCAATGCTTTCACTCTTCGACTCTCACGTATTTTATTGGGAATCATTGTGATAAAATCCTTTATTTCTTGCAGCTATGTCATGTAGGCTAAGATGATATTGGACGTAGTCACATTTCCCGCGCAGACAATATTATGTTATCAATTTATCTGATATAGTCACAATTGCGTTTTCTGAACCTCATAACTGTAGGACATTCTAAATCAGTACTATATAAAGTAACAAACAACTGTATTTGTTTATAAAATTCTAATATCTTGAACAATCCGACACAGTAAAATCACAGTACCAACGCGAAAATGGCGTCGTTGTAGTGTAGTGCCATGACGAGCTAGTTTAATCGATTAGTGTATATTTTATAATTGTATTAACTAATCGATTATTTTCTGTACGTTTTATATAAGCATTTTTCAATGTTACTTAATCGTCGAAGTGAAATAAGATACAAAAAATATAAACAAATATTATATTATAAAAGCAATATAATTACTTTAAATTTTTTCTCACTTCATATATATTTAGAATATAATACATTAATAGTTTAGTCCAAAGTTTATCAATAAATAATTCGTACGATGAGAGAAAAATGCATTAAAAACAAAAATATTTTTCATATTCATCACATTTTTTCTTGAAAATTCAGATCTTTAGGTCCTCCAAAAAGATCTTCGGAGCTGAAGCTAACCTCACCTGCAAACCGGTACAACTGCTGTTTGACAGACTTTGAGTATTTAACACGAGGGATGCCTTGCGCGCGCGTTCCTTTCTCGCTAAGTTAAAGAACAATTCAATCGAGTCAGTAATAGTCGGTAAACACGGTAGAATAATTTACTTATGCCACGGGCAGTAAAGGCGTCTCTCGTTTTAAATACTCAAAGTTGATAGACGAGTCTCTGCCGAAGGCTGTACTCTTGGGGTCAGGTGGTCAGGTGGTAGTCGCCCCTAAAGTGTCATTTAAGTAAAACCAAAATAAAAAGAGAAAGGATAAAACGTACATCGGGCTCCAAGGTGAAAGCCTCGGATGCAACAATAGAATGATGATGATTTTTATTCACAACTCAGTTTTTTTCTGCGGACTTTTGGAACCTTACCTGCCTGTCAATATAATATCGATGTACAAACGCTTTAGTAATTTTATTGATATGAAATGTGATATTTTTGTAATTCATGAATATTATTGATAGGTATTTTGAGAATTAATACCCTATCTAGACCTCAAGCAAGCCGGTACACCTGTCGATTGACGTGTGAGGTTCTAACACAGGTTTTGCTTTCAAGGTTGGGTGGTCCGTTAAACCAAATTATGGAAATAAAAGTAGGAGAGCGGGCCATGTCTACAGGGGTGTAGAGGGTCCACTCGCGTCGACTCGCGTGCACTCACCTGCGCTCGGCGAACTTTGGGACCACAGAGTAGTACTGTAATTCATAGTTGCGAAGTTCAATATCGCGATGTACGTTACAGCGAAAGTTTTACTATTGCGACGGACGTTGCTGCGAAAGTTCATTATCGCGATGTACGTTACAGCGAAAGTTTACTATTGCGATGTACGTTATCGGGAAAATAGTGCAATCGGCAGGGTTAGGTTAGGTTAGAACTGTGACCACAACAAGCACGAGGCGAGCAAGCAAAGCGAGCGTGCCGCAGCAGCGGCCGTCGAGTGCCAGACAAAAAACAAAATATAAAAAAAAAACAATAAAACCACCGTCTTTTGATCCAATAAAAATTCGCGGTTGCCTCCATGTTCAGCATGAAGGATGCAGAATTTCTTAAAGTTTGATGTATAAATAATTACTTACTAATTGCTACATTCACGAATACAAGTTTGAGTTCTGTACATACATTAGGTAAAACATGTAGCTTATTTTATAAAGAAGTGCCTAGTGATTTGCAAAGGTGTTGGACATGGAACTGCACTACTGGGGTCTATACCATCCCTTGCCTTATGGTTGCTATGGCTACATGAAAAACTGTTATGTCCTTCGTTGAATAAATATAACGTGTGACATTGTATTTTATTGTTTATAGTATTAATATATTAAACTTTGGCCGTATTTACACGGGCTCCTCTTTTTAATTTCAACAAAAGGCAATGTTTTTTACAACATTTATGGGTCACCCACCCGCAGATCTGAAGACGAGGAATCAATTTAGATTTTGGACATTATAAATGACTGACAAAAAGACAATAAAATTATTATTCAAGCTTACTACTTACAAAAACGTTAGTATGTATGAAACACGGAAAATGACTTTGAGTATTGAGTGAGATTCACTTTTCTTAATACTCAAAGGGAAATTAAGAAAGAATAAAGTGATTTATTAAATTTTAAATATAAATCAAACCATAATCAACATAAGATTTCATTGCACTTATGAAGTTATTATAAATTATATTCATTATCAAATTATCTATATTGATAAAACAAATTAACAAGTTTTTAGTTTCAAGTCGACGAAAAGAAATTTACCCTCTGTCATCATCATTATCATAATATTGTCAATTAAATTATTTCTTTCTTCTGTACCATACCACTAACTTGCCACTAACCATCGAATTATTATAAATAAATCGCGTGACATCCCTAGTCTCTGATTACAAGTCATAACCGTCATGTCAACGTCAAGTCAAGTCTATCTACATAGCGCTACGCTACGGATGTTGAAACAAAATGGCTGCCATGTTTAAGAATATTATCGACCGCTTAGCGTGGTTGGTTGTTGAATAATACGCAGTTCTTATACCACATTTACTATTTCATTAGTATTTATGCGAAATAAACATAATATAAACTCGTAAATATGTCTTGGCCAATGCAAAATCCAAGTCAGTGGAACCCCGGTATGGCTATGGCCCCTGATATGAATTTGGGATCTTATACGCCAGAACAATGGGCTGCAATGCAGCAGCAAAATTGGCAGCAGTGGACCCAATGGCAGCAGCAATACGCACAGTGGCAAAATCAGTATGGAGAGAAGGT
Organism: Cybosia mesomella; assembly: GCA_946251805.1. Lineage (NCBI taxonomy): Eukaryota > Metazoa > Arthropoda > Insecta > Lepidoptera > Erebidae > Cybosia > Cybosia mesomella. The sequence continues at coordinate 19,431,362 of OX276402.1, read as the reverse complement.
TAGTATCTTGTAAATTTGAAGTGTTCACTGTTTAATGAGTTGTATTTAAGTGAACTTATTATAAACCGTTATTTGCAGTATGCGGAGCAAATGCAGGCTTTTCAAGCTATGGGTGGCTTGCCACCGCTCCCGCCGCCTAACACGGCACCGCCGCCAGCCCCGCCACCACCAGATAAGCCACCTCCTCCTCCTCATGAGAACAACCAGCCTCTCTATGCTCCCACCTCTAGTCAACCTGCCCCTGTTCCAGCTCCTAGTACTAGCCAAAATCGGAATGCGAAACCCGGCAATAATATTAATCCAAACCAAGAAAGTAATAATGCCAATTGGCCACATGGTCAAGACCCCGCTTTGTCGTCAGTTAATGCGGAGGCTCTTAAGAAATTAGCTGAGGAAGAGCGACTATTTGATATACAGTTTTTGAAATGGGAAGAAGAAATTGATAAATGGAAAAAAGATAATGTAAATCACCCTGATAAGCAAGCATACAAGGAGTATGAAGAAAAGTTTGAGTCATGTCGTGCCCAGTTGTTGGAGCGACGACAACAGATGAATAAAAAGAAGGCTCGTCTATTAGGTACAACTCCACCTCCACCCCCACCCCAGCCAGCTACACCTGCTTCAGTCAATGATAATTCTATTGCACCTCTACCTATAAATAATACTTCTAATAATGCATATCCAAATCAACAGCAAAACTATGGAATTAATAGTACTCAAAACATAAATGCTCATCAACAAAATTATGGAACTAATTCTAATCAAAAAATGAATATGCAACAGCAAGGCTACGGTATTAAATCCAGTAACTATAAACAAAATTATGATAATAGCTTGACTCAAAATACAAGCAAACAACAGCAAAATTATGGTAACAACAGTAGTAATCAAAATACAAATAACCAAAAACAAAATTATGGAATGAACACACCTCAAAACAGTTTTGATCAGAACAGTTCTCAATATCAGTATCAGCAATACAATATGACGCAAGATCAAAACGCTTTTAATAGAAACAATTATGTTACAGACACAAAAAACACATTTGATTCATATTCTCACAATGAGAACTATTCCTCTAAGGATAGTTTTACAGCTCTTCCTTCTAACCCAAGTTTTTTGCTAGCTAGTGAGTCCAATAAAAAAGATATACCAGGCCTTGATTTAGTTCCTGATATTGACAGAAACTTTGGAACAAATATGAATCAGGAGGTTATTGATATCACTGATGATAAACCACAAGGTCCACTACTAGGTACGGGCCCAGATTATTCAACTATATCAAAGGGTATAAATAACATTCTTGGTGATGAAAAAATTATGAATATACTTTCTATGGTAAGAGGACAAGTTGGTTCTGATTCTTTGAATAATCAATTACAAGTATCAAGTAATGAAAGTGGACAGATACAGATTGGTAGTAACAATCAGAATAATCCTTCATATGAGGGATATAGAAATAAAAATCAATATAACAACCAACAGTATGATAACAGACAAAACATGCCACACAATAGACAAGGTGGAAATTACCCAAGGCAGCAAAATCAGGATGGACCCAGACATCCACCTAAGAGACTTATGGATGAAAGGCAAGATGAGATACAACACGACCAGTATAATAATTACGATAGAAATTCACAGTATGGGAATGATATGGGGCTGTCTTATGATAATGGCCCTCCAAGAGGCCCACCCCCTGGCAGACCCAACATACCTGGATTACCTGGATTAAAGCCACCTTTGCGGCCACTTTTACAAAATCCTCCTGGTCATCAAAATGAGAATAACTACTCTAGAGCTCCACCACCACAACCTGAACACCAGGTTGTTAATGATTATTCAAGACCTCCACCTGGCCCTCCAGCTCCCTCAAATCTTATAGAGAGGAGACCATTACATGATAATAATATAGTTCCTGTTGCACCCCAACCGTCTCTACCTAAATGGATAGATGAACCAATGTTTTCTCCATCTTTAATAGTTGAATATGAACACAAGCCTTTACGCTTGAAAGGTAATTTTTGCTTTCTTAAAATTATATATAATTTAATCAAACTGGTACTTTTTATTTATGTTTTTATTTTATATTAGCTTAAAAATAATTTTATCATACATACTCTATTATTGTACTGTTAACATATTTTCTTACGATGGTCCACAGCACGTGACTTCATTGAACCAGTACACATGTTTGATTATAATCACAAGTCAAAGGATGGAGACATAAAAAAGAAAAATTTTGAAAGAGAAGCTGATGAGTTACTTTTAAGAAAGCCTAGAAGGTCTGAAAAGGATAATGATTATGCTGGCGAGAGGTATAGTCGTGACCACTATTATAGAGATTTTGACAGACGAGTACCCAGAGAAGATTTTCGTGATGACATTCGGTCACGAGCTCCACCTAGAGACGATTATGATGACAGAAGGAGATTGGATGAGGATAGGAGAAGACTAGATGAGGAGAGAAGAAAGCTAGAAGAGGATAGACGGCGACTTGACATCCGATATGACGACAGAAGAAAGGATGATCGCGATAAATACAGTCGACGTGAAGACTTTCATAGGGAAAGAGATAGAGATCTCCACAGGGACAGAGATCGAGGCAGAGAATCTCGAAGAGAAGATTTAGGACGTCGTAGTAGGAGTCGTGAGAGAGATTCACGCAAAAGAGGATTAAGTAGAGATAGTGAGTTAAGTGATTCATTGTCAAAAAAGTCTAGAGATAATATACCTGCAGCTCTGTTTGATCAACCTACACACATAGTTATGATTGATGATTTATTAGAGCCACCTGGACGTGAAATGAGACCTGATAAAATTGTTATCATTCTAAGAGGTGAGTTAGTCACAGTTATTATTTAATGTACAGCCATAATGTCAACAGTAATGTTACTATCTTCATTTGAAAAACCCTTATGGTAAAATATTTATCTATGGTATTATATACAAAACAGATATCAAACTAGCTACTAGCTATCTTTTTCTATAGATTTTTTTTCTATTTTATCTGCAATCAACTAGAACAAGTAGTAATACAGTCTGATTGCATTAGGGAATCTAATAGCGTTGCTTAAGCGACATCAATATATTTAAAGTGGTTATTGTCTCTTGTTGATGTCCAGAATGTATTGGTTTGCCCATATATTATTACTAGATCATTATTATAAATCTTAGGGCTTTCACGGCCGGCGTTGCATGTAGAATATACTGCTTCCGGGCTATTTGGCCGTGGTCCATCGGAAACTTGAATTCCAGACGTTTCGTCGATCACTGCGGTCGATATCTTCAGTGGTACAGCTCGGGACGCCGTCGAGTGCGGAGAACCTTCCTCGGCGGCGAACTCGTTGCGACTGATGTAGTGGCAAGTAGTCATCACAGAACCCCGCAAGGGGCGCGTGAAGTCTACATCTGGGAGGTTTCCCTTTCTCGAGGCCTCATCTCAGCGCCTAGAAATTCGCCGGTCCTGTGGGCGGGGGTGATCCCCTATGGTTTGTGACGCCGGCAGGCCGCTAGACTTCATGCCGCCCGGCGGTCGACCAGAGCCGGGTGAGATCACTGGTTGCCCAGTGAAGGCCCAGCTCTGAGTGACCAGCGACGGGGCGGCGGCTTTCCTGCGACCTCCGGCGTTCGTGCGTCTTCTTCTTCACCTTCAATTGCGATCCATGAAGCGGTTCGCCACAAGGCTGATGGACGCGACGATGGATTGCATCATCGCCTTGGATGGCGTGCATTGCCTCTCCAACGAGTGCCTTCGCTTCCGCCATCCTAGCGGTGGGGCTGGTTGTTGGGGCGTTTGGTGCCGCGGCCGTCTGTGTCTTCTTTTCCTTCTTAGGAGTGGGATCCGTCTGACACGCGGCCTCCACCAGCTCCAATGCGGGCTCCGGTGGGATAGACGGTGTGTTTCGTGACGAGGGTGCCGGCGTGGCGGCCTCCTCCTCCGTCGTGCGCTGCTTCCTTCGGGACCTTCTCCCCCCTCTCCTGCGGCGTTTTCCTCCTGAAGAGGCTGCGGTGTTTGCCCCTTTGGTGGAGGGCGCGTTCGCTTCCGCCATAAGCGACGCGCCTTTTTGGCTCTCCCCGAGAGGCTGTGAGTTCACCGGTGAGGGCAGCTGTGCCCGCCTTCATGTTCCGGGCCTCGCGGAACCGGAAGTGGTTGGCGGGGTGCTCGCCACTGCAGTTGGCGCAGGTGGCGGGTTGTACCCGCGGCCGAGGGCAGTCCCGCGCAGCGTGTTCACCGCCGCACCGCACGCAGGCCTGCCTGCGGTGGCAGTGATGGCTGCTGTGGCGGAACTGCTGACATAGGTGGCATTGGGCGGGCTTCCGCTTCCCGCGCCAGGCTTCTATTTTAATCTCGGGCATGCCGAGGAGCTCCTTGACGTCAAAGATGTCCGGGATGACACCTCGATACTTTTTTAGGACCACCAGGAAGATGCATACGGGTCGTCCGCCGCGACCCCGAATAGCTCGTGTGTACTCGGGGTCGAATCCCAGCTCGCGAAGATCTTCTGCAATCTCCTCTGGCGTGGCATTCACGGGGAGCCCTCGAATGGCCATCTTAACTCCTCTGTCTGAGGGAGGAGAGTATGTGTGCCAGGCAACTCCTTCCTGGCTCTCCAGTATGGAGTAGTAGGCCTATAGCAGCCCGAGTCACTGGCGTATTTATAGGCGCAGTTGGAAGGGGGAAACAACGTGATCGGTCGTGATTGGTTGAGAGCTGCGCAATCGATGCGCTCGATCTTGATTGATCGAGGCTAAGCAAGGTGGTGTGGCCTCCCGATACCGAGGACGGTGGTGGCTTCGTCATGTTGGAATTGTGATGACGCGCGGCTCTCAGTTCTGGGTACCAATCTTTTTTGGAGATGAAAACCTTCGTTTTTTCTATTAAAATTGTTGGGATGCTTGAATATTTCGATGGCTTCTCGACATAGCCGTGGGAAGAAATGTGAAGTGGTAGCTTGAACCTTCGTGTTCTGAAATTTGATGATATGACTACCATCCTCCTGGGTGTGTTCTGCAACCGCTGACTTGTCGAAGTGGCTGAGGCGGCAATTTCGTTCATGTTCCGTCTTGACGCTTCTTTGAGTAGTGCCCACGTATACCACCAGCGAGTTCGCCGCCTCGAGTCACTTCGAAAAAGAAAAGCCCACCTTTTGTCTTTCTTGGCGTTTCTACTCGGCTGTCGAGATAGCAATGTAGATAGCAACGTAGAAAGCGGGGCACGGCCGCTTGATAATCTCAAGCTACACCCGAATGATCGTCTGGTCAGCTTCGATGTCGTCTCTCTCTCTGTTTACGTAAGTTCCAGTCAGGGAAGCTATGTCACGTATCCGACCGCTGTTCTCTAAGGACATCGCAGAATTGTTCGAGTTCGTGTTGACGACTTCATACTTCCAGTGGAACAACACGTTCTATGAACAAGTGGAGGGTTTAGCCATGGGAAACCCGATCAGTTGCGAACTTCTACATGGAATTCTTCGAAGAAACCGCTCTTGAACGAGCACCCAAGAAGCCTAAGGTCTGGTTCCGCTACGTAGACGATACCTTTGTGGTTTGGAGTCATGGAGACACAGAGCTGACTAAGTTCCTACATCACCTGAACAGCATCCATCCTAACATCCAGTTCACCATGGAAGTAGAGAAGAACGGAGAACTGCCATTCCTCGATGTCCTGGTATCCAAAAAAGAGGATGGCAGCCTTGGGCACCGGGTCTATCGAAAGCCTACACACACAGACCGTTACTTACACAAGGACTCCAACCACCATCCCAGACAGAAAATGTCAGTCATCAAGACCCTGGTCCACCGAGCTAAGAGCATCTGTGAGCCTCAACACCTCCAAAACGAGTTACGCCACCTGGTCTCGGCCTTCCAAGCCAATGGATTCTCTGCCCAGGAGATACGGAGAGCTCTTCATCCGAGGAAATGTTCTCCAACGAACCAGGATGAGAACCTGCCCCTCTAGGGAAGGCCTTTTTGCCATACATTCATGGTACAACGGATCGTATCGGCAGTCTAGAAGCTTACAACATTAAGCCTATTTATAAGCTCACGACGCGCGACGCAGTTACGTAATCTTCACCGTTCAGTCAAGGACCCTCTTCAGCTGGAGTTTACCGAATCCCCTGCTCGTGTGGCTCGGTATACGTGGGCACTACTCAAAGAAGCGTCAAGACGGAACATGAACGAAATTGCCGCCTCAGCCACTTCGACAAGTCAGCGGTTGTAGAACACACCCAGGAGGATGGTAGTCATATCATCAAATTTCAGAACACGAAGGTTCTAGCTACCACTTCACATTTCTTCCCGAGGCTATGTCGAGAAGCAATCGAAATATTCAAGCATCCCAACAATTTTAATAGAAAAAACGAAGGTTTTCATCTCCAAAAAGATTGGTACCCAGCACTGAGAGCCGCGCGTCATCACAATTCAAACATGACGAAGCCACCACCGTCCCCGGTATCGGGAGGCCACACCACCTTGCTTAGCCTCGATCAATGAGGATCGAGCGCATCGGTTGCGCAGCTCTCAACCAATCACGACCGATCACGTTGTTTCCCCCCTCCAACTGCGCCTATAAATACGCCAGTGACACGGGCCGCTACATCAGTCGCAGCGAGTTCGCCGCCGAGGAAGGTTCTCCGCACTCGACGGCGTCCCGAGCTGTACCACTGAAGATGTCGACCGCAGTGATCGACGTAACGTCTGGAATTCAAGTTTCCGATGGACCACGGCCAAACAGCCCGGAAGCAGTATATTCTACATAGATCATTATTATGAACTAGCTCATCTTTGTGCCTACGCTGTTTATTTTTCGAGCAGCACTTTTTTCTTCCTATTAAAAACCCTGCATTTGAGATCATTCTAAGGGAATTGCTTTGGAATCATTGCAAATTTTCAAATTAGTTGCTCGCAGGCCTCTGCCACTCTATGCCATATGACCAAATAGGTTTATTATTTCCAACGTGGACGCCGTTAGCCGGATTGGCGATCTACCCGCGACGCGAAGTGGCCCCACTTCGTCCATTTCCCCAGCTCACCCCTTGGCCCTCCTCAAGTTGTGGTTGATCCAGTTCTCTCACGGCACACCGCCAAACCTTGTATTGATAAATCTGATCATCTGTTCCACCTTTATATTACTTATGTCTTCCTCGTTCAGTCTGTCTGATACCAGTAGTTTCCATCTGATTAATGGATTTCGTCAGCGCCTTCTCTGGCTAGTTCATCCGCTAGCTCGTTGCCCGTGTTTCCCTCGTGTAAGGGAACCGAGGCAATCGTCAGGTCGGTTTTCAAACCAACTTGTCCAATGACTTTTTACTTTCCTTGCCTTTTGCTGATGTTGTCTTCACTTTATCAGGTGCTTATCACGGCGCGACCAGGATATCGCTGTAGATGGTGACCTTTCACGTAGTGGTCAGGTGAAAGACACTCGCAAATCTTCGTAGAGCTATAATAATATAATAATCGTTTATGTACCAAGAAAGAAAATTACAATTTACATACTCTTAGTTCTAATACAGGTACATTACTAAGACTTATTATAGAAAAACAGAGAAGTTAAACTATCAACCCCACACTAGGTCTAGCCTGTCTCGTGGAGTTTTTATGTAGTATTTCCAAATGACTTTTACCCATTAGCGTACGGCTGATTATTGTGCTACACTTACTAAGTATTTTAGCCTATTCCATACAAAGCGTAAAAGCAACAAAAAATATACATAATAGATTAATGGGTGAAAGTCTACGCAGACATCACAAACATAGGTTACGGGCACAAAATTAGATTATCAATATAAATACTATGATCTCACAAACGAATTAACCAAAAACGGTTACGTGGTTAATTTGTATGCAGTGGAAATGGGAGCGAGAGGCATACTAGCAAAATCACTCTATAACCTACTTAAAGATCTAGGCCTATCGAGAGCTACAATAAGCTCATTACTAGGACGAATGTCTAAAGCGGCACTAGTAGGTTCACATCAAATTTGGTTAGGCAGGGAGGGGAACTTGGGTAGTGAAGGTGAGTCTTGATGTACATCAACAAAAGGGGGCCCCTTTGCCTACACTTGGGTCGCAAGTCCCAAGCACTGTTCCGAGTTCCCAACTCAGCAACGCGATGGACCCGGCACGGAGAATCCATGGATTGCTAAGAATATCGGTCTCTACACACAGAATACATAATAGAACTGGTGTATGTATGTCTGAAAGAGTGTGTTTGTATATGTGTGAGGGTGTATATGTGTGTTTATGTATGTGTTTGTTTTATGAGACTACTGTTACTACAGATTCCGATTCAGAATATGATAATGATAAAAGATTTTTACGAACAATAATTTTGACCTTGACTGGTTCTGCAGTCCTTAAATTTGCATACTTTTGCGATTCTATTATATATAACAGAGCATAAATTCCTGCATATGCTGTGCAAAACTAGTATGATTATAGACTTGTTTATTTCTGTCTCATCTACGCATTTTATATGCACTCCGGATATTCCTTTCTTGAGCCGTCTGTATAGCAGATAGTACCACTGAAGTCTATCCGCCATTCATCTCGTGTGCCTATATGTATTCTGTATTTCTTGTTAAAGATTATCTCCTTTCTAATAAGATAGTTGTTAGATAGGATCATTGGCAATTTTTGCTTCTACTTGCGTAACCATCGTCCATGAAGTTGCCGGTCCATATTATGTCAGTGCTTCTGAGCTTCAACCATTGTTTGGTTGTTTTTCTTTTAATTTCTAAATCCATGTGGTTCTGCCCTAATATGATCTCGAGCGCGGCTGTTGGTGTAGTCCTCATCGCGTCCGTGGTCTTGAGAATTCTTCCGTATGCCTCCTGCGTTAACGTGCCCAGAAGACTCGCAGCATTGCCACATTGTATAGCAATACTTAGTCTCTGTGCTAAAAAGAAACCAGCCAGGTCACGAGAGGATTTTATCATGTGTTTGAACTGGTCGGTTACGGGCTTTGAGATATACCAATTGAGTGAAAAATTCAATTGTCTGGTGACACAGTAATCGTACCTACCCATGTTTCCATGACAACGTATCTTTGAAACCAGTACAAAAATATATTAGACTGAGCGATACAGGTTTTTGAGTATGCAAATTCCGAGGACCGGCAACTATAACTGAATTCTTTTTAGACCTCAAATATCTACAAAAAGAAATTTGCCGCCAGACGTGATGGTCCCTTCCCGCCTATTTTTTATTTCAACTTTTGCAATACTTACGATTAGTCTACGACAGCGACAATTTACCAAGTATGATACCTACAAGGTTTCTAAATGTACTAAAATGATTTTTCAAACTGTTCCATGTTTGTGAAGAGATTATCTACAACTAACAAATGTACTGAACAGTGGTGAAAAACCCTTCTACTCATACATACATAGGTGTGTCATTTCCAAAGTTGCAACTCCACCGGCAGTAAGGGACTGTCGAGGGAACTTGGTTATAGCAAACGCATTTGCTGAAGAATTCAACAAAGCCTACTCTATTGAGCTGGACCTTACCAACATGCCTACTGTTCATAAAGTTGCCCGGGTCGACTCATCTCTCTGCAATGTTATTTTTATGGAGGGGGAAGTTGCAAAGATTCTGCAACAACTCAACGTGAACTCCTCCCCAGGACCTGACAACATACCCAACACCATACTCAAGAACAGTGCCGAGCACTTAACTACAGTTTTAACCAAACTGATGCAATCCTCATTTGACAGTGGACACCTTCCCCAAGACTGGAAGCATGCTATTGTGAAACCTGTATACAAAAGTGCTTTCGATAAAGTTCCGCATCATAGACTTTTATTGAAACTGGAACACTGGTATAAGAGGCAACCTCCTAAAATGGTTGGAAAATTATCTTCTAAACAGAACATACTAAGTTAGGGTTGGAAATACATTGTCATACTCAAAGCAAGTCTTGAGCGGAGTTCCCAAGGGTCAGTTCTCTCACCCATTTTATTCAACATTTTTACCACACCTAATTGCACTGATTGAGTCTAGACTCAAGCTTTTTCGCAGATGATGGAAATTTTTTTGGCAATCCACTAATAAAACCAGGACATCTACAGACAGACCTTAACAAATTACAAGAATAGACCACAGACTGGGGGGCAAAACTCAAAGCCAATAAGTGCTCTTTGCTGCGGCTAGGAAAAAATAACCCTGAAATACCAAATAAAATAGGTGACTTGACAATTCATACAGTAAAATTTCAAAAAGACCTGGGTGTTACCATGACTGGTGATCTAAAATGGGCAGAACATATAAATAACATTGTCAAAAGAGCTTACTCCTTCATTTATGTTATACGAAGATCCTTTCAATTTATGGAACCTTCCATGTTCATCAAGATATACAAAACAACTAGAATATGGATATCAATTCTGGAACCCCTACTTGGTAAAGGACATCGACATACTAGAGAGTACTCAAAGAAGAGCTACAAAAATGCCATACGGCTTCCGACGTAAGCCATATGAAGAACGCCTGAAACTTTTAAAATTAACAACACTTCAGGAACGAAGAAGAAGAGGGGATCTCATCGAGACGTACAAAATATTAACACAGACGTATAACTTGCCATTGGGCAAGTTATATTGATACAGGATATGTTTGTGTTTCTGGAAAAAGCGTACTCGTCACGGGGACACAGCCTCACTCTCAGTCGGACACACTCACACTCCCTTACTGCCTATCACTCTGTTAACAACCGCGTAGTGCATATGTGGAACAAACTACCTGAAAGTCTTGTGGCTGCCCCATCTTTGAACAGTTTTAAATCTCGCCTAGACAAATGGCTAAAAACTAACAATGAAACCTTACGAACACTGTGATATGGACATACCAGCAAGTTGCTGCTCGTCCATTATAGTATAATAATAATAATAACTCGAATCTCCTCCTCGATGCCGGTGGGCCACTATTTTTTATATTTTTAAATATATTTGTTTTTGTTTTTTTTTATAGAATGTATTTAAAAATATAATTTATATGGATTTAAAGTTTAATAAAGGAAATAATAATAATAATAACTTAGTATATTACCTTTGTATAAGAATCCGGTCATAGTAGCCGGTCCGCAGATTTTTAAGAGTTATTTCGCTGTCCCCCAGTGGTGGCCAAACCAGTGGTGCACATCGGGAATAATCACAAAGATTTGCCCGATCCGTTGGCCAATATGTTGGTTTACCTGTCGAAAATGTCTTTGATTTTAGTGTATCTATGGTGTGCGTTCGCGCAGCGGAATGTTGTTGAATTTAAAGATTTTAATCATGCAAATATTTAATGTATGACGTCGTGTAATTGTGTATGGTAAAAAAAAATTTGTGCATGCAGCCATTGTTGAAAATTTGCTAAAATCTGGGCGAACGTTGTCCTGGCGGAACTTTTTTAATCCATGGACTTAGAAGAAAAAAAATGTGTCCAAAAATTAGTGTGTATTTGTGTGTAATTGTGTATGTATGAATAAAACTAGTTCATGCATAAACTTTGGAGAAATTCAAGTTTCCGCTACGCGAACGTTTGGCCATTAGCTAGTTTTCATATAAAGCGATTATATAGAGAGCTATAGATTTTTACATACCTACGTTGTTTTGAATTTGTTTATATTTGTTTAAAAAACAGATTTAGAAAAAATCGTAGGGTTTAAAAAATAAAAATATAAACGTAAAATACGCTTATTAGGTCGTAGTTCGTAAAGTATGCACTTTGGGGTCTAGATTTTCACGTTTATATGAACCTTGTAAGAGTGTCTGCAACATGTTGCCAAGTATCAATGATGTTCCGTTAGTAATTAAAGAGTTATAGGACAATTTACCATGAATAGACCACTGTTTACAAAGCAGTCAAATATCACGACGTTCTAAAGGAATTGCATAGTAAAATGTATTCCAATAATTAGTGTATTAATTCATCTACTCACATGCAAAATTTCATCTCATTAAATTCAGTAATTAAAGAGAAACCATTAAAATACTGACAAAGCATCGAAACCCTACATAACCCGACCAAGTTCGGATTGCTATAAAAAAGCGGCCGTGCCATATATCTAAGTAACGTTCTTAACCTTCCAGTATAGTATTTATTAATATGGTACAGTTGCGTACACAGGCGTTAGGAAAAAATAAAACAATTTCATTTCTTGAATCAATTTTCTTTTTAAATAATAACGCCACTATCTACGATAACAATAAATCTTCAATTAACAAGTACTTTTCTAATTAAACATACGTGTATTAAAATATTTTTAATTACATAACATAACATGTTATGTAATAATATAATAATGATGTATTTATTAATTTCTGGCCACCTGTTACGTAGAAACCCAAAAATTGGCGAAATGTGGGTGTCACAGAAACCCTACCCCTTCTGGGACAACAGCCGTGAGCATATGAATGAATGAATGAAAATACAGAAAATAACCTCAAAATTTCTAACCCTCTTAGGGACTAGTTATGACAATCCCTGGGGCGCGCGCCCCAGTAACGGCAGAATTTGACATACAATTCAGGCGCGTGTATTTTGTGCGTATCGGGAGCTCAGCTGCAGCGCAACGCTTGCTAAACATACTCTGTCAATGGTTAGAGACAGCAATAGACTTAAAATGTTTGTCAAATACATTTAAAAAAGCAGGTGTAGTAAAATAAATGAACTATAAATTATATCGAAAAAACAATTGTGTTATCACCTGTACCAATTCAATACCGGTATTGAACTGTATATTTTAGAATGTTACATAAATATATTTTTTCGCTTTTTTATAGCTATCCGAACTTGGTCGGGTTATGTTGGTTTTCGATGCTTTGTCAGTATTTTAATTGTTTCTCTTTAATTACTGAATTTAATGAGATGAGATTTTGCATGTGAGTAGTTGAATTAATACACTAATTATTGGAATACATTTTACTATGCAATTCCTTTAGAACGTCGTGATATTTGACTGCTTTGTAAACAGTGGTTTATTCATGTTAAATTGTCCTACAACTCTTTAATTACTAACGAAACATTGATACTTGGCAACATGTTGCAGACACTCTTACAAGGTTTGTATAAACGTGAAAATCTAGACCCCTCAGTGCATACTTTACGAACTAAGAACTATTATGCGTAATTTACGTTTAAATTTTTTATCTTTTAAACCCTACGATTTTTTCTAAATCTGTTTTTTAAACAAATATAAACAAATTCAAAACAACGTATGTAAAAATCTACAGCTCTCTATATAAGCGCTTTATATGAAAACTAGCTAATGGCCAAACGTTCGCGTAGCGGAAACTTGAATTTCTCCAAAGTTTATGCATGCACTAGTTTTATTCTTACATACACAATTACACACAAATACACACTAATTTTTGGACACATTTTTTTTCTTCCAAGTCCATGGATTAAAAAAAGTTCCGCCAGGACAACGTTCGCCCAGCGGAATCAGATTTTAGCAAATTTCTCAACAATGGCTGCATGCACAATTTTTTTTTACCATACACAATTAGACGACGACGTCATACACTAAATATCTGCATTATTAGAATATTTAAATTCAACAACATTCCGCTGCGCGAACGCAACGTATCTATGCACTTTTTTAGTTCAGGTCCTTTCATTGTTAGAAGTTTTGATCCTCATTACCGATATTTACTGTTCCAGTCACCTCCACTGATGAATCTTTGGTCATGTGTGCCTAAATAGTTGTAAACATTTTTTGTTTTATTTTGTGGCGTTGTGGGCATACAGCACTTATGTTTATATGCATGTATGTAAAATAAATAAATCAAGTCCGCTGATTATCTTCCACTGTAATAGTGGCGGCTTGAAAATAATCCTGTTGGAACTTACTAATAAAAGTGATGTTTATCTTTGTTTCTTATTATTACAGCTGCTCCTGCATGGGACTTAACATTAGGATGGTTTGTGCAGTAGATACTGTAATCCTTGAGTGTCAAGTTTTTCTCATCAGTTATATGTGTTTCTGATAGCAAAATTATGTCAATTTTATTTTCTTTTAAAAATGTAACCAGGGCCTGTTCATTTGAGAGCAGACCATGGATATTCCAGATGACAATTCTCAGATCCTGGAATTTTATTGACAAGCACTGGGATGATATTCATAAGGGTGCTCATGTGTTCTAACAATTTGTTATTTTTTTCGGTTTGTTCAATTATAACACTTTCTAAGTTGTCTTTGTGCTATGTAGACTTGGGCTCTCCAAACAGAATTTATACTGTGATGTGTTCACTGTTACACGATGGTATCAACTTTATCATTATTCCTAAGGTCCTGTTTAACATTATTCTTTACAGTTTCACTATATAGCTGAGTTATGAGCATTAAAACTAGTGGTGCGGAAATCACACAGTGATTGTCAAACTTCGGGCCAAACTTAGATATTTTTTAGGGACAATTTGTATGGTAGGTACCCGAAACCTTGAACGTACAAAACCCAAAATCTAATCAGTTCTTCCCATTAACCAAACAAGATGATTGGCGAAAGAATTTTTTAAATCGGATAAGTGGTTCTTGAGTTATTGCGTAAACAGACATCCAGACATCCAGACCAACAGACAGACCGACACAAAAATTTTTTTTGCTTAATTAGACTTAGAATCATGTGAAACGTCGAGAAAAGTGATAAAAAGTGGGTGTAAGATTTGGATTTTTTTTGCGTGATTTTAAGACTTCGGTGTCCACCTGGTTGGTGGCCCGAAGTAAAACAATTTCGCATGTTGTTTTTTGTGTGGTTATGTCAGTTCTATCTAAAGCTGGTGTATTGTTAACTGTTTCTAGGATAATGCGTTGTTTGTGGTATTTTCCAATACAGATATGTGTATTTGGTATGAATTTGAACTTGATGCTTCTACGCGTTCCTGAGAAAAAGGTCTTGACAGACAGGCAGACGGACAACGAAGTGATCCTATAAGGGTTCCGTTTCCCGTTCTTTTGAGGTACAGAACCCTTTTTTGTTTTCGTGCGGAAAGCCCCCCGGCTACAGAACCCTAAAAAAATTATAACAGCTATGTTACTGTCTTTCGCGTGCACTGCAGCTTTAAGAGAACCAGGGCAATGTAATTTTGTTCTTTTGCTATGTCAGCATTACCCTTTATATCTTTGTAGATTTTTACAGAGTCGGCGAGGCGCGACTATGGCGCGATTAATGGGTGATAAAGCAAATGTAAAGCACGCATCAGTTTATTATGACAACCACCAACTAGTGTAGGGTAGAGTATGCTCTCTGGATTGCCAGTGTTTTAGATCCCATATTAGATGTTGACTATTTTCAATTTAATTTTTCAAATGAAACTCAGCATAACTAAATACTTTAAAAAAACATTTTCATAACATGGACAGGATTATAAAATCACCGTGTCGAAAATGATTACAATATCATTTATTGTTTTGTTATTCTTAAGATTTCCAGCAGATGATTCCTACATCGCCCTGAGATAGCTGAGACTTACATGCACAAGCATTTCAAGCGTAGGTACTATCTAGGAAGCGTGTAGATTGTACAGTTGGTAGAGTATTTCGCCTTGGATGTAGACTTTTCCAGTTTATGTTTAAAAGCAGTTTTGGTCAGAACCTCCAGCATTAGAAAAAAACAATAGGAACACAAGGTTGAATTACTCACCAATTTATTACTTGACTAGCTGTGCCAGCGACTTCGGCGTTGATTTAGATTTTTAAGGTTTCAATTCTTTTGCGCGGAACCCTAATTCTCTTTCTAATATAAAAGTAGTCTATGTTACGCCCTATAATATCTGACAATGAAAATCCTTTCAAAATTGGCCCAGCCGTTCAAACAGATGACAAAAATGAAAAAATAAAGTACTTTTTTTGTTATTATATATGTATCGTACATACATGTGCATTAACTTAAACCTTTTGTTTTAATATTACAAACATACACTTCAATTTTATTTACTTGTGACTTGTGACAAACACTACTCCAGTTTTTCATTACCATTTAATGTATTATACCCGCGGCTCCGCTAGTTATATCTCCGGTTCTACTTAACCACTTGCAATCAAACATACGGCAGATTTTAAGTCTGACCAAGACCTTTCTAAACGCATCAAAATCCGTTCAGTAGTTTTTGCGTCCATCGCGAACAAAAAGACAAACAGACAAGAATTCCAACAAAGAATATTTTGTTATCAGTATCGTTCATTTAACATAACCAAATTTTTTTTTAAAGTTCTCCAATGTTCAAACACAACTAATTTACGATTTTAAAATAGTATAGATGTGTACATATTTTGCAATATTATTTAGTGCACAATAGAATAATAAATAATATAGTTTATTCATCTCAGTCAGTCATTCTTACAAACGTTATTGTGTTTAATACACAATGCAAAGAACAAATCTCTGACTTCTGGATGTTCTAATGATTGTTATATCTATATTTTCAGGACCTCCAGGCAGTGGTAAGTCTTATCTAGCTAAATTAATAAGAGACAGAGAAGCAGAGCATGGTGGAACAGTGAGAATCATGTCGATTGATGACTATTTTATGCAAGAAGGTGAAATTGAGGAAAAGGATCCCACTACTGGGAAGATGGTAACTATAAAAGTTTTGTTTCTGTATTAATAGGGCTAGTAGCATCTAGTACTGACAGTGATTCATAATATCTATATCAATCAATACACTAATCGAGCGGACCCCAGTCTTCGAGGTGAAAGCCTCTGGTGTAACCAGGACTCAGTGGTAAGATGATGATGATACATACAATCAAACAGTCTATTGCCGTATTCTAGGCATTATTTTTGACTGGAGTCTGGGCTGTATATGTCTGCCAGATATTAAACAGCTCTATCCCTCAGTCGCCTTGAGCGACACCGCATAGGAAGAGAAGGGCCTACTCCGCCGGGAACCACTCGTACCTTCAAAACTAGTAATTTCCATTAACTTATTTTCAGATTAAGAAACCAACACTTAAATATGAATATGATGCAAGCAGTGAAGAAGCATATGTAAATTCTCTAAAGAGAGCTTTCAAGCGAAGTTTGATGGATGGGTATTTTTCATTTATAATATATGATGCTGTCAATGATACTTTGAAGAGCTATGCAGATGTATGGAATATATGCAGACAGTATGATTTCCAGGTTTGTATCTAGTATATTTCAAAATGTATCACATACCTTACTATTACTGCATGAATTTGATTTTGAAATGAATTATATTGTAGGTTTACATCTGTACTATGGAACTAGATCCTCAAGTATGTTATAAGAGAAACATTCATAACCGAGCCTTAGGGGACATTGAGGCAATAAGTGCTCGTTTCTACACTACTCCACCCCATCACATACAATTGGATGCCACAACATTGCTACAAAGTGGAGCTATAACTGAAGTACAAATGGAAGATGCTGATGATGAAGTTATTATGGAGGATACACAAGAACCTGAGGTGAGGCCTCATTACCGAGCTCCAAACAATTACGGTTTTTATGCCAAACAACCAACATGCAATGTTCAATGCATTTGTCTTCTGCACATTGTCTTCTTTTCGTAACTAGTACAAAATCCCAATGTGAGTGAAATATTGAGAAGTGGGTGTGACAGGAGTCATACCAGCTGAATCACCCATTGTTATAATATGTTTATGTGTGAGTGTTATCCAAGGAATTCACTAATTAGCATACTTTATTGACTGTATTAAGGTGAACACAGAACACTTATGCCTGCTGCTATTAATTGGGTTATTCATTCATGAATTTCAGTATATTGACCGGCAAACAACTTGACAGTGTATTCTAGGTGCGCAGAAAGCGTTTTTAGGTCTCTGGTGGTTATGCGGGGCGGGATGTCCGAGGCGAGTTAATTAACCAATCATAGATTATATTTAGCCGATCACGGACTCAAATGGCTTGCGTTTCTAGTTGATCAGTCCTTTTGTCGTTTGGTTCGTATAGTGCAAATGCGCGAACTTTCCGACTTTTGTTCAAGATGTTTGCCGGCACTTGTATCTATATATATATCATTATCATTATCTAGCTAGGGTAGGATTAACAAATATTTATTACAGCATTGTAACTAAAGTTGTAAGATGCTGCCCATGACAGGTTGAAAGCGTTTTTACATCCAAGTGGGAGAAAATGGACGACGCTGCTCAACTAGGTAGGTTGTTGGTTACACTTATTTGTATAATAAAAACTTAGTATAAGATTTAGTTAAATCGGTGTTTATCTTCGATCTACTGCATAATGTCGTCCCTCCCATTGGGTACCTCCCAAAAACATGTTATACCATATTAAATGTACTTGTATGTTGTTACAGCACGACTCGACGGCACGAGCAAGCCTCTCCGGTCCTCACAACTCTCAATGGAAGACTACCTACAACTAGACGACTGGACACCGACTACAGCCAAGCCAGGGAAGAAAACTGTGAGTATAAGTACATTATTAAAACAATTATATTTCCTTATACAATGTGTAATTTATATATTTGCTCGTGACTTGTTTCTTAGGAATATGGTTGAAAAAGTAGTAAAGGGCTTTTAATGTCCAATTCACGAAAAAACGAAATATTCTTTTATAGATGAATCTTTTAGTGCACGTGTATATCACGCCGATTTATTGCGCTACACAGCGTGCCTTGTTTTTGACTTGGTTTAATCACGGTGTAGCATTTGTAAAACTGCTCTATCATGGTGTCTATTTTATTAGAACCACCACCGTTTTCTTGATGATTTTGTGATATTTAAATATACTTCAGTGTTCATGGGATCGTGGAACTTAGGATGAGGAATAATATATCTATGCATATTTACATATGCATAAAAATCCTGACTGTTGAAAACCCTTCAGAGTCTCATTCGGCCGCAAGAGATCCTTTCCACAAGGAAATTTCTTGGATTCTTTTTGACAACTTTAAACTACGCACACATGGTTATAAAAGAGATAAGCCTGCTTCAAGCTGTAGCTTGATACTACGTATTCATTGTAACGTGAGCATGTTTTAATCAATATTAATTATCACGAAACGCATCAAGAAATAAATAACAGCCATTTGAATTTGACACTCCAGTACTTTAATTTGTGAATACATTTCACAGAGAAATATCTTTTTTGTTCCCTATCTATATGAAATGATTTTCTTTTAAAATATAAACTAAGGAGACATCGTCATCGGCGTTCTGTTTTGGTGTTCATTTTGATATTTATATATATGGTAATATTTGTTACCACAACGATTAATTGTGGATAATTCAACAATTTAATCGTCCTTTTCTTGACTGAATTTTCCAACCATACTTCAGGTTAAAACTTGCGCGTTTTTTCTTTTGACGTTTATTACATTGTCAACGGTTTCTTTACCGTTACGTCTCATTTGAAGACGTACTTCAAATGTATGAATAATTGGTTGTAAATCACATTTACTTGCAAAGCAAGATTATTTTTACTAGTCAATAAAATTGAGCCTAAAAATTATTAAGGTGAGTTTCGTTTTAAGTATTTTTTCATCGTGTGTAAGTGGATTTCATCATGTAATATTAAAACAGGTACGCTGGGCGGACATAGAAGAAAGCAGACAACAAGAAAAGATGCGAGCCATCGGATTTGTAGTAGGCCAAACTGACTGGAACCGAATGACAGACCCAACAATGGGTTCCAGCGCGCTCACTCAAACCAAATACATAGAACGAGTGAGACGTCATTAGGCTATTTAATACCTGCTTGAAAGGGTTTTTGAAGTTAATTGGCTTAGGGATATTCAAAATGCCAGTGATGCAACTGAAAAAGAACAAAAAAAAATATACAGTTCATTTTTGGCAGTTGCATTGAGATAATTTCCAATAACTGATTTGAAAATAAATAGGTATGTGTATTTGTCTTAAAAAGAGTAGTGTTCAAATAAATTGACTTAATGAGTTAATTTTTACGTGGAGTATGAGACCTCAAATGTAAGGTACTAAGGATACTATAATATAAGATACCTAATAGTTTAGTATTATTATTCAAAATTTTCCAACACTACCGGAAATCAAGTTTTATAGTGCGTACATCTAGTCCAGTAAAAATACGCAAATAGAATCGTTTAAAAAATGATAAAGGTTGAACTTTTTACTGACATACATGTAAAGATTTTTGAGTGTGAGTAGTCTACTAAAGTCGCTTCGTTACATTGATGTATGTAGGAGTACTATCTCCTGAAGGGCCCTATTTTAATGTTACAAATGGTTGTAACATTAAAATACAAAATTGTTTGTAAAAAATATTTTCTGTATCATTTTTTTTTCAGTTTTATGTAATTTTTTCTGGACGATGAATAATGTAACGCAGAAAAGATTCATGCTTATTGCTTAATAAAATGAATATTTTGGTTGGGGCAAGTTGAGGTTGTGCATATTTTTACAAAAAGAAACTCAATACAACAACCTGTGGAACAGTATGTATTTCTTTTAATATTAATAAATGTGAATATAAATAAGTTTGTTTAATTTCCTCCTCAAGCTTTCAATTTCGTTATAGCTTAGTATTCATCATCCATTGCACTTACAAATCCAGGAAAATATGAACTGCGATTTGCGTTAAGTAATGCGTACTTGTATTTCGAAACATTCGGCTTTGTTTCGTAACTAGTGGTTTGTACTTTCATTAGTTCTTTTTTATTAACCAAATCATCGTAGTCATAAGAATTCTTTACATCGGGCATTTTAATTTGTTTATTTGAATTTACTTGCTCATTTTCCGAATTTAATTTATCATTGGTTTTCGTGATACCAGTTTTATCCATCTTGTTAGCAGCTGACTTAGAGACAATTTCGTCGCCTTCTTTTCCGGCTGTCATAACCACTACGGGTTGTGTCGCACTCATATCCATCATATGATCTTTGATGCATTGTTGTAGAATATGTAGGAAGAACAAAAATGCTAACAGTGTCAGGGCCGACATAGACGCGCCGCTTTTATGATGTCCACCTCCATAATTGCTGGAACAAAATCAAATACTTAGCTTTGAATGCTGAATATATGATACCTAGCGGTTTCTTTTGTTGAGCCAGTGTTCAGTAGTAGGTATATATACCTATTTGCTGCAATACCCGTTATTCATTAATACACGTTAAAAATCATGTTAAAACAACTATATTGAAACCCCAAATAAGCATAACTTGTATTATGGGTTCTAAAATACGAAGTAAATGGTTATTTTTTTTTATCTCATATTGAAACAATGAAATATATAGGAACAGCTAGAAGAAATGGCAGGCTGTTGTCACTGTCTAATCCGGAGGAAAAATGGCGTCAGTATTATTCAAGTATATATGTAACAATAGGTTTTTGCACCAAACGGGAATCGAATCCGCTACCCCCGGCGTAGCAGTCGAATACTCTACCAATACAACGCAGGTCGTCCATTTCCGAGGTCATTTCACAAATTTTTTCTTCTATAAACTGCAAAGAATATGTTGTATTTACTAGGTAAAATAAATGATACCTCTGGCATCTGTAAATCAGAATAAACACAGAAAAGAAGAAAAATTGTGAAATTGAGATATTTCACATCTAAATTTCTTCTTTTTATATAATGGTTTTTTAAACATGATGGCATTAATGCAAAAATATGCAAATGAGTAGGTCTTTTCCGCAAAACGCGCGCCAATGGAAATATTTTCTAAAATAAGCAAGACATATTTCTTAATATATACATAGTATCTATAAATTTTTGTTTCCATTTATTACTTTATATGTATGTTTATTTTTGATTTATCTATATTGTGAGATGGGCTAATTGGCATCTGTGGGTTGCAAAGGGCTTGGTTGAAATCCAGCGCTAGGCAACCGCCTAGCACACACTGAACCAGGTCCTATTTCTGCGAGTTACTTGCTTGTCTATTCCCCTTGATGGTCCGAGTTATTAAGAAAGTTTTATTTTGTAAGTGTTTTTCTTTTCTTGTATGTGTATCTCATAGGTCTTTGTATGAATAAATCCTTTCTTTTCTTTGATATGGACCAAAACATATTACAGGGTATCAGGTTACTAGGGCACGCCGCAATAGCGGCGGTAAGGCCCATCATGGAGGATTGGCTAGAGAGGCGACACGGAAGCCTCTCGTACCGACTGACGCAGGTGATCTCCGGTAAGGGGAGCTTCGGGGACCACCTGCATCGGATCAGGAAGGAGCCAACGCCTGAGTGCCATCACTGCGACGCGAGCAAGGACTCAGGGCTGCACACGCTGGCGGACTGCCCGGCGTGGGAGGCGCCGAGGCGTGACCTCGTGGTAGCCATCGGGGTGGGAGTCCTCTCGCTCGGCAGCATGATTGCGGCAATGGTGCGGAGCGCGAGCGCGTGGGCCGCCGCCACCTCCTTCTGCGAGCATGTAATGCTCGCGAAGGAGATGGCGGAGCGCGCCCGGAAGTGGTTTAGAACTCTAACGCCCGCAACATGCTCGCCGCGCGTCGCAGGCGACTCAGGCGCCGGAGGTCGCTTAACGACCTCCGTCCTCCATGAGCGCAGGCCTGGGGGTGGCGGGTGAGGCCACCTGTCACCCCAGCAGAAGCAGGCCGGGACGGTGGGGCGACTAGCGCCCCTCCCCCAAACCGGGGCAAGACGGGGACACCGTGGTTCCCAAACCCGAGGGGGCCATCTCGAAACCGGAGATGGCCCAGGGTCAGTCGGGGTGCGAGGGATATACTCTATGGGCAACCTTACACCCCGGCGTCTGTAGACCCGAGACGGCGTGCGGTTTTAGTCGGTTCAAGCCCGACATAACCGCCCCCGCTGGCACGCGGGGGGTATCCGAAGGGATTTCCGCACGAAAAAAAAAAAAAAAAAAAAAAAAAGGTAGCCGTCTCGAAACCGGAGATGGCCCAGGGTCAGTCGGGGTGCGGGGGATATGGTAACCTTACACCCCGGCGTCTGTAGACCCGAGACGGCGTGCGGTTTTAGTCGGTTCAAGCCCGACATGTCGGGGGTATCCGAAGGGATTTCCGCACGAAAAAAAAGGGCATCAGGTTACTAAAATGTGAAAATGCCTTATTGGGAAATGGGCAGAACCACAGAGGAAATACCAGAAAGGGAGTGTTGTAATTAGATTTCCCTGTGAAAGAACGCGTGACACTTTGTATAAATGAGAGTGTGGTGAAGAGAAGTTACATCCTTCCCATTTATTTATTTTCCATCTACCGATCAATAGTAAAACTACTCGCTTCATTTTATGTCGATGTTACGACAAAATAGGTATAACTAACTATTTTACACTAAATGTCATTAAATGTTAAAGGGATGCTCTCAGACACAAAGTGAGGCTAAAGGCTGAGACTCTTCGCGTTGGCCAACATTGTGGCCAATTCCTAGGGCCGTCATGTAGAGTGGGTGTTAGTGCTTATATTGGCGCGAAATCTGTGTCGGTTTTTAACAAAATATGAATATGGCAGAGTTATGGCCGCTGTTTCCACACGTTGTTCGTGCGTTTAGTTTGCTACGAACTCCCAGAGTGACGCACGCACCTGTTTTAAATTTTATATTCACGCGCCTGGTCTCTAAGGTTCAGGTGAGGAGATGACGGCCTCTGTGGCGTAGCGGTAGTGCATTCGACTGCTACGACAGGGGGCGCGGGTTCGATTCCCGCTCAGTGCAAATATTTGTATGCATGAATATGTCTATTTGCATTGGTCTGGGTGTTTCTATGTATAATATGTATGTATTTACAACAAAAAAAAGTATATAAGTATGTTTATCCGCATTCTGGAACCCATAACACAAACTAGTTAAACTATGCTTACTTTGGGTCTAGAAAGCGCTGTGTAGAATGTCGTAGACTATTTATTTATTTAAAAAAACTATTTGTTATTTATTTAGGTGTCTACTTAGTCAGTAACAATGATCAATGAAGAAACTTTTAATTTTATGGAGCTCTACCAAGCCGAAAATTGTTAATGGAACCCAAAAAATAATCAAAATTAGTTTACGCCCCAATATTCATTTTAATGAATTCGTCGCACATTGACCTGAACTGAAGCAAACTGAACGACCTTCCAACCTGGCCCCCTCGGGTTTGGGAACCACGGTGTCCCCGTCTTGCCCCGGTTTGGGGGAGGGGTGCTAGTCGCCCCGCCATCCCGGCCTGCTTCTGCTGGGGTGACAGGCGGCCTCACCTGCCACCCCCAGGCCTGCGCTCATGGAGGACGGAGGTCGTTAAGCGACCTCCGGCGCCTGAGTCGCCTGCGACGCGCGGCGAGCATTTTGCGGGCCAACATAAGGACGTCAGTACCTAGTTGAGAATCATAGTGCACAGTTACTTAGGCCGCTTAGTCTCTGTACTAGCTCTGTGGGTAGAATCTTCTGCAACACATTACAAATAGGTACTGACTGGACTAGAGATGACATGAGTGAAACAGTCATATACAAATATACTAAACATATTATCGACGACTCAAGCACATAATAAAAATTGATTTACCAACACCAACACCACATTGACTTACCAACCACATGTCTAATAATAATTTTGATAAAAAGCACTGGCGTGTTTACGTGGTTACGTTTTGCGGATGCTAAAGATATCGCACGGTTTAGAGAATGTGTCCGAAGACGTAGATATTTCTATACGATTTATAACAATAACTAATAAATAAACGTTTTAGATTACGTCGTTTTTTACCAATGCAAACAAAAGAAGGTAACAGCTTAGCCTTTCGCAGCATCTAGCAAATAGACTTGCTCAACAGCGCTCCCCACTGACTCTCGATAACATCATACAGATTGAGGAACAGGTAAACCACCTAACCAAATCTATAATAGACAGCTACCACATAGCATGCCCAGAAACCCTACCTCCCAAAACCCCAGGCAAACACCCATGGTGGGCCCAGCGCTAGAGCGCAAGAGAAGGAAGGTTAGAAGGGCTTTCAACAGGGCTATGAATACTTGTGCAGATGAAGACTGGGACGCCTATCGTTCAGCCAAATCCAGCTACAAAAAGTGTAGGTATTAGATACCGAAGCCAACAAGGATGGCGAAAATTCTGTGGGAACATAGAATCATGCCAACAAGCAAACAGGGTAAGGAAAGTCCTAGCACAGACAAAACCGATGGCACTGACCGCCCTTAAAAAACAGAACAACACACTCACAACATCGCCAGAAGAATCTAGACGCTTACTCATCGACACCCACTTCCCCAGATGCGTCTTCACGACACCAATCAACTGGCACGATGAAACCATAACACCTACAGCCCGAGACTGGCAGTATGCAAACAAAGTGGTCACACTGGAAAAAGTCCAGTGGGCCATCAGTAGTTTTGGACTTATAAGTAAGGCAGCTGGCCCCGACGGGATCATCCCCGCCATGCTACAGTGGGGCGACAAACCAGTCGCGAGCAGACTGGAGCGTATCTTTAAAGCCTGTCTGTACCACAGATACGTTCCGAAAGTATGGCGGGAAGTAGGAGTCATTTTCATCCCGAAGCCAGGAAAGGGTGATTACACGAATCCCAAAGCACTTCGACCAATCAGTCTGACCTCCTTCATGCTAAATACCATGGAACGCCTTTGCGAGAGGGAGCTGAGAGATGGTGCACTAAAACAGCTACCCCTACATGCAAACCAGCACGCATACGGCTCCGGTAAGTCTACGGTACCAGCACGAACCACTCTCGTGATCGTTTGAATTATTTTGTATGAAAACTCGAACAGCGCCACTACTGTCGTTTAAGGAACTAAAATTTAATAGCACGAACCAAGTAGTCTCGTAATCGTAATGGTATAGCGTATAAAAACTATAGCGTAAGTATGAGAATCGGCAGCACGAACCCACTTTTGATTGATAGTATCGTTTTCTTATCGTTTCACTTGCCTGCTAGCTATCGTATTTCTACTCACTGAGATTTTTGCGGTGAGAGAACCGTTAGCGTTGTTGTGGAGTATAAAATTATTATTAATTGAATTATTGCCTGAAAATTATGTCTACATTATCACGAAACCGTCCTTTACGCAGTTATTACTTCCTATGGCTTTAGTAACGTAAATAATTATAGAGAGGAAGAAGACGCCAATAGGGTAAGGTTAGGCTTAGGTAAGTTATTAAAAGTATTTTTTAACAGGAATGCACGAAAATAATCGCATATACTCTTTTATTTTGAATATTTACAGAGAAATTCAAAAGAAACGTTGTTGAGAAAAATGTTGGACCCCTCAAATATTAAAGAGAGTAAGTTTATCAATAGATACTGCTTGAATAAAGCCGCTTTCTATTACTTGTACCAATTGCTCCGTGATAAAACCTTTTTAAGATCTAGCAAAAGGGTTAGTTTGGAACATATGGTAGTTCATCCGCATCATAAACAAAAATAATTATAATATACTACTTCTATACCTTTGTAGTCGTGATACTTCATATACTTGCAGTTGAAAATAGCCAAATACACCTCCATACATGGCAGGATAAGGGTGGTTATTAAGAACACCTATGGACGAATAAAAAACCGCTGGAGATGCCTTAGTAAAGACCGCACATTTGTATTATAGGCCAGAAAAATGCGCCCGCATTATAACTGCTTGTGGGGTGTTGCACAACCTGGCTATACAGTTTAATGTTCCGGACCCTTACTACCAGCAAGAGGTCATCAATGAAGAAGGTATACGGCCCGTAAGAGCAGTGAGAGATTTTTTTATTAGTGGCATTGCAATGCGAAGTCTGTTGGTGGAAAGACTTAATAGGTTACATTAATTGATATGATTACTAATATTTACTTAGAATAATGAATTAAATTAATTGTATTCATATTGAATTTGTTTTATTGTACACGCAATGCCGCTTCGCGCCGTAGCCCGTCGCTGCCTTAGGGATAGTAGCAAAATAATCGATAAGTATTTAAAACTGCATTTGGTATTTTATTCGCAAAATTTATTCACTCTTGTACAAGATATTAAAACTAAAATATACCTATAGCAGTCTTAGCTTAAAACTATAATCCCTTGCATACATCCCTCACTCACATGTACCTACATAAAATAAATCATTCGTCTTTATTTTTCTCTTCCATAAATTTCCATACACTAAAAGCCTTATTCATGAATGTGTGCACGACACAAATAAATCATAGACACATGTGCCAGTGACACGTAGATTAAGTAAGCGTGAATATAATGAATAAATTATGAAAAAGTTAGGTTTACGTAAATTAAAACGTAATTATTACACATATAATATATAACTTTGATATTAAGCTAAGATAAATAGCTTACTACTGTTAGGAGTTAGTTTTCTGAGTAATTAAGTATGTTAGAGCCAAATTTAATAAAGAAAGTACATTCCCCGAAAAGCATAATTGCAAATATAATTACGTAAATGCATTACTCAGAATCTAACATAACTTCGTATAAATAGGAAATACGGCTTTGTATATTAGTATGTAAGTTTAATTACACCCCGCGACTGCCTCCCACGCCGTAAGAAGCGAATATGCGCTCCCCCGGCTGGTGCCATTTTATTATATAGTAGCTCGCGGGAGGCAAGGCCCATATATAAGCCTGAGGGGTCAATCCGCCCGTCATTCAGTAACCCGACGTCGCACGGTACAGATGTAAGTACCTATCGTCGTGCAAGTCTTATTGCTACCAATGTACATATATGCTATGTGATTGATATGTAAGACATAAGTTCTATAAATAAATGGAAATGCGGAGGTGAGGTAATTTGGATCGCGGGCCAGCACTACAAAAGACTATAAAAGCAGGGACCATTTGGTAGGAAATTAATGGACATTGGGCAACAAGTAGACAACAAGAGTCTCTCAAGGAACAAGGAAGCTCAACAGGAAGTAGTAGATCAAGAGTAGTGCTGGGCCAAGTACATCCGATGCCTCACTGACGTCAATGAAGTCCACCCATCCAAGTGTTTCATTCTTCGACTCAACATCCATCAAATACAGTCCACTGAAGGCGACCGCGAAGTAGTGGCAGTCTATTTGGAACCTTATCAGGTCATAGTCTGTTACGAACCACGGTCCTTAACAGAATGCAATCCATTTGTGTTGCGGGTCAAGCTTTACATCTCTCCGCCTTATTCTCTCTTTTTCCAATTCATAATATCTATCATCACGATCCCTTACAGCCTTCAAAAGCTCGTCCGCATAATCAATTTTAGTCTTCTTGGGTAGTGGGGTCCACTTCTTAATTGTTATCGGGGTTGACGCTGGAGGTGGTTCTGGAGATGGCTGCTCCTGACTGGTGCTAGGGCGGTTCCAATCGTCATCCCCTGTAATGTTGAAATAAGATGATGATGAGTGTCTAGGATTGACAATTAGTTTCAAATAAAAAATGACTTGTACTTCGTCTGCGCATATGTAAATCTACGTATAGGAAGCGTAGACAATGAGTATTATTGGTTATGTGTAACAATATACATTTATATGAAAAACTTCTATAGTAGCATATACAGTGCCATGTAAATACAACAACTAGATATTAAATGGGATGTAACAATCATTTCATTAAACGGGATGTAACAATCATTTCATTAAACTTATTATTTTCCAACAATTTTCTTTAAATATTGTTAAACAGAATAATTCATTTCCGCCCTTCCATTGGGGTTCTGGGGGGTGAATAACACAAGTATAAATGTAACCATAGTTGAACGCGAAGTATTTAGGGGGTTAAAAATGCCAAGAACTTACCTCCATTGCAAATTGCGTTGGACTAGTCCTCATCTTGAAATTTTACAAACAAATGTGGAAGAGAGAGACATCGCTTAGGTACTAGAGTCGATAACTTGTTCTTTTTTATCCACGACTAGACGTTTGAATTGCTTGCATATGCACTTAAAACAGTCATAAATTTAAGTCCAATTGCACTTGACTTCATCAGTTTTGTTTTTAACTTTTGTTTAGAGTGTCGACAATCGACATTGACATTGACATATTAGGTGCGCTCCGAAACAGCGAATCTCGTATTTCGTGCGTCGGTACACAACAAAAACAAACATATTATTATGCCGTAAAAAAAATTTTGAAAGAATGATTTTGATGGTATTAGTATAAAAATGAACAAATTTCATTAATTTTTTACAAATATCGTAACAATTACGTGATTTTCTTAATTATTTATATTCTATATTGATGTAACAGGGACTTTGAACGCGCTTTGTATGTACAATTGTACTTTGTAGACAGTCTAAGTTTACATAAGATCCGTATTACCTGTCGAGTTCACGATAGTAGTCTATTATTGTTTCAAACTGCCAGTTTAATATCGTGATCGTTATAGAGTAGTAAGGCAATACAATTACAATAACGATTACGAGAGTGGTTCGTGCTTAGGGTACTGAATCAGCCCTCCATCTGGTAGTCAGCCGGATAGAGGAAGCGATCGAACAAAAAGGCTTTTGCCTAGGAACGTTCATTGACATCGAAGGAGCTTTCGACAAAACCAGCTTCACCAGTATTAAGGCCGCCCTGTCAAAACATGGAGCGGAACCGGTACTATCAGACTGGATAACAAACATGCTCAGCAAAAGAGTAGTTCGCCTTGGGGAAGAAGATCAGACAGCTCTGATAGCCAAAGGCTGCCCGCAGGGTGGAGTTATCTCTCCCCTCCTGTGGAATTTAGTGATAGACGACTTAATCACAAGGCTGAACAAAAACCGAGACTACACAATAGGCTACGCCGGCGACCTAACAATCCTTATCTCAGGTAAGGTAGCGGGAACGGTCTGTAACCTTACCCAACAAGCCTTACGCATCGTAGAAAAATGGTGCGAGGAATTCGAACTATCAGTGAATCCGAACCAAACCGAGTTAGTCATGTTCACGAACAAAAGGGTATTAGGCGAATACCGATTACCCAAACTCTTTGACACGGAACTCCAACTGTCAAAAGAGGGCAAATACCTTGGCGTTATTCTTGACAGCAAGTTAAAATGGAGTAGCCACCTAGACAATAAATTAGAAAAGGCCGGGATTACCTTCTGGCAGTGCAGAAGAATGATTGGTAAAAAATGGGAGTTTTCTCGGAGGACCTTAATATATCCATTTCAACACCGCTGGGGACCCATAACACAGTATTTCAAGCTGAATGCATGGGGATTACCCTGGCAGCTTCAGCGATAATGGCCAGGAGAGTGGAAGGCCACTCAATACGCATACTCTCCGACAGCATGGCCGTGCTGCAAGCTTTAAACAGCCACACTATAAACTCGGGACTAATATTGGAGTGCCAGTAGTCCCATCTTAAATTAAATCAAATAGGCCACTTCAACAACATAACCTTGCAATGGATTAAGGGCCACAGCAGCTCGCGCGGCAATGATGCAGCAGATGAGATTGCCAGGAGAGGATCTGACATGGTGGTAATGGGACCTGAGCCCATAATACCGATCCCCTTTGCATACCTACGAACCATAGTAAACAAACGAACGAGAGATCAACACAACAGCTATTGGATAAATCTGGAAGTTTGCAGACAGGCGAGGGAAGCACTCCCTGTGCTTGAAAATAGACTGACCAGGCGTCTTCGACAACTGACCAAACGGCAACTGCGCACTGCCACAGCTGCCATCACGGAGCATGGCTCCTACAATAAACACCTTTTCATTTTAGGAATCACCGACAGCCCTCTCTCAGAGAGGAAGAAACAGCGGCACACGTGATCCTACACTGCCCTGCAACCGCCACATACAGGGTTAAGTACTTCGGAAACACAGGTACGCTCCGGGAGATCGCCAGCAGCGTGAATAGCTTGCTGGCGTTCTTCAATGATTTGGGGTGGATCGAATGAAATGCCCACCCTCACGCAAAAACGGCGCCTTGTCGTGGAGTTGCGGATACCAGCCCGTGATACCATACCATACCCTTTCGCATTTCTTAGATTTTATAGTAAAAAGCTACAGAAATCACGCAAATCATGAGACTGGACGGACGGTGAGTACAATCCCGCAGTGTGTCCCCAAGTAGGTACCTGTCTGCTATCGTCATACACGAGAAAGCGGCCCGCCAGACGGATATTGGTTATGAATGTTTGCAACACCAGGGTTAACTTCTGTGTCTAAATAGGGTCAGATTGGATTGCGTTTAGTCTTCTTCAGTTGAACACTCTTGGGAAAGAAGTCTGGATTTTATACACTAGTAACTCGCGCGCGTTACGCATGACATGACCCGTAAAGTACCAATCACCGCGGCCCGGTACTGCTGTCCCCCTACAGCCGTACCTAGGCTGTAGACTCCGTACTGTCATCAGCAGTAGATACGGAGCCTTGCTAGATGGCCGCCGTTAGCTACTCTGCCATCCTAATACACACCTCAAAACTGTCTAGCTATATTTTATATTTTTAAAGAAAACTAATTTTTATTTTCTATGCATTTACCTTTGCATAATTTAATTGGTGTACAATAAAGTTTATTTCTATTCTGCTCTAAAAATCTACGAAGTATTGTTTAAGACATCATCATCATCCACCTATTCTAGTCCACTGCTGGACATAGGTCTCCCCCAATGAGCGCCATAGCGCCCTGTCTTCAGCTTGCCGCATCCAGCATCTGCCCGCAGTCTTTCGCAGACATACTTATATCAAAATACGCGTTATTTTATATTCTGCCAAGAAATGAAATGAAAAAACCGATCAAGTGCTAGTCGGACTCGCACACTGATAGTTCCGTCAAAAACTGGATTAAGGGGTGAGCTCAACGTTGCTGTAGAATTTCTAGTGAAGACAGGCAGACACAGTTTTTTTTTGTGATCTGTGTAGGTAACTACATATTTACGGTTTTCGTCCGGTCCCCTTTACTTGTGCTATAAGACTTTACCTTCTCAAAATATCATGATTCTACCTAAAAGGGATGTACCCTATAGGCTATGATTCCCTTGCGGTTGTCAGAATATGCTACATAAAAGGCAACACCGTTTGATCGCGTTAACGTAGGTATTGCAAAGCTTCAAGACGTTACAGACCTGAGTATTTACTATTAATTTGACTCCCGTTCCTGAGAAAAAGGTCTTGACAGACAGACGGACTACGAAATCGAAGTGATCCTATAAGGACTCCGTTTTTTCCTTTTGAGGTACCTACGTAACTCTGGTAATGCATGGTCGAGCATGTAATGCTCGCGAAGGAGATGGCGGAGCGCGCCCGGGAGAGATTTAGAACTCTCCCGGACCGCCGAGTCCGCAACTTGGTCGCCGCGCGTCACAGGCGACTCAGGCGCCGGAGGTCGCTTAACGACCTCCGTCCTCCATGAGCGCAGGCCTGGGGGTGGCAGGTGAGGCCACCTGTCACCCCAGCAGAAGCAGGCCGGGACGGTGGCGCGACTAGCGCCCCTCCCCCAAACCGGGGCAAGACGGGGACACCGTGGTTCCCAAACCCGAGGGGGCCATCTCGACACCGGAGATGGCCCAGGGTCAGTCGGGGTGCGAGGGATATGCTCTATGGGCAACCTTACACCCCGGCGTCTGTAGACCCGAGACGGCGTGCGGTTTTAGTCGGTTCAAGCCCGACATAACCGCTCCCGCTGGCACGCGGGATCCTAAGGGATTTCCGCACGATAAAAAAAAAAAACAAAAAGGTACCTACGTAACTCTAAAACCAAGTATTTACTTATTTTAACTTTTTCTTAAAAAATATTATGCCATGCATAATATTTGTTTATCGATGCTCAAAATAAAAATGTAAGGTACTTAAATTACGATTTCATCGAAATTAAAAATCTGCAAAAGTACCTCGGACATAAATCATCCATTGACAGCGGTATTTCATGCTCAGAATACATCAATAAGTGTTAAATATCCCTTGACAGTTTTGAGGTGTGTATTTTTGTTTTTCATTGTAATCATCTGAAGTGCGTTATTTCGTACGAGCCGGACTCATCAATCCTTAAATAATTGTACAGACTTCAAAAAATATATCAGGAATTTGCAAGATCCCATTGGGTTCACTCACCTGGTTATAATTGCACTGAATAAAAGCCGTTGAATCAACTTGTTCCCATTATTTATCTATCGTTACTACAATGCCTCAAATTTAAAATGATGTTAAATAATTTCGATTTATCTTGACGATTTGCTTTCTGAACAGCTTTAATACAGGTAAAATTTGAAGGTTTTTGAGGCGTGTGAGTTTTAATTAACTTTTTTTTATATATTAGGAAGTCGATTTAATTATGTACTACGAGGGTCAAACTGAAAGTTCTTAGAACTGGCCACTTATAAACGATATAATAAAAAAATAATTCTAAAATTTGAAAATAGAACTCTTTGCCAATATTACTGAGTATATATTTCATTCATTTATCATTTGTTTTACGATTTGGCGGCAAATTGAAAATTGTCTGTGTCACGTTAACATGAATTTAACACGAGAAAATTTTCGTGCAATGATTTTTTATGACTTTCGATGTCATTTAAGTCAACAAGAAAGTTATGATAGACTACGATTGGCCTTTCACGATGAAGCCCTATCTCGTGCGACTGTTTACAACTGGTTTAATGAGTTTAAACGTGGTCGCACTAATCTCACTGATGATTTACGTGAGGGACGGCCTTCTACGGCGACGACTGAAAATAACATCTGTGTTGTGCGGCGTATGATAGAGACTGACAAAAGAGTGACCTATCAGCAGATTCGGACAAGCTTAGGCATCGGTATGAGTCAAGTGCACAAAATCCTCCACGAACATTTAGCGGTCAGGAAGCTTTGCGCCCGGTGGATACCTCATAATTTGACTGAGGCTCAAAAACTCCATCGTGTGGATTGGTGCCGTAAAATGATTGAAAGATTTAACGGAGGTGACTCTAATGCTGTGTTCGACATACTAACAGGTGACGAAAGCTGGATTTACTGTTATGATCCTGAAACCAAAAGACAATCTGCTCAGTGGGTGTTTCCTTTCGAGGAGTTGCCAACTAAAGTGAAGAGAGATCGAAGTGCGGGAAAAAAAATGGTGGCCTCGTTCTTTGGAAGGATAGGTCATTTCGTAACAATTGTGTTAGAGGATCAAAAAACAGTTTCTGCAGAATGGTAGGGTAAGAATGGGTAATGCCGGTCAGTTGACAATTCCGGTCATGAAACTATTTAAAAAAATACTTCGTTGGCGCGCACTCACACATTCAAAGTCGTTCGAGACCTTGTCCCCCGCCCCAACGCACCGATCGCCGCTCAGTTCCGGCCGCGCGTCACCGAGAAGGAGAAGTGTCATTGTTTCGAGCGATTTTGTTCTAGTATTACGTCAACAAAACATAAGAGGTGAGCATCATAATATTTATATTTCTTAAATCGTGTGTAGTTAATTCAAACTAATATATATTTAACTTTCTATTTTATTGTAGATTTAAAGCAATTTGCAACAAGTATTTTCTAAAACTATTGTTAACTTCAAAATTGTACGGATGGCTAATGCCGGTCAGCGTGACCGGTATTACCTGCCAGTTACGTATACAAATACATAAATATTCATATGTAAAAATCGTAGTATTTTCAATTACAGTATGTCGTCATCGCGGAATAAAAGCCAAAAGATGAAAGTGAAATGGAGGCAAGAGGATTTATCCCGCGCATTTACACTTGTCGATGAAGGGACACCTATAAGAGAAGCAGCGCGCTCTACTGGTATCCCATTTTCAACCCTCCAAGAAAGACTGAAGCACAAGAATCAGGATTCACCGTCTCTGGGTAGAAATCCGGTCTTCACAAAAGCGCAAGAAGCCGAAATGGCGGATCAAGTAAAATTCCTGGGTAAGATCTTTTATGGCTGTACTGCAATCCAAATAAGAAAAATGGCGTATGAGTACGCTGAAAAAAATTATATACCACACAATTTTAACAAAACTCTAGAAATGGCTGGAAGGGACTGGCTGAAAGGGTTCTTGAAAAGAAATAAATTATCTCCACGGAAGGCTGAAGGTACAAGCATAAATAGGGCCACCGCTTTTAACAAGCATGAAGTATCGCTATTTTTTGAATTGCTCGAAAAAGTAATGGACAAATATAAGTTTTTACCTAGAAATATATATAACGTCGATGAGACAGGAGTCTCTTCGGTGCAAGAACCAGGGAAAATCATCGCTGAAAAGGGACAAAAGCGTGTTGGGTCTATAACCAGTGGTGAAAGAGGTAAAAATATTACAGCGGTATTTGCCATGAGTGCCACTGGGGTGTATATCCCTCCGATGCTAATATATCCACGTCAAAGGCATTCAATAACCTTAGAAGTTGATGGTCCTCGTGGAGCCATATATAAATGTTCCAAAAACGGATGGATTAATGAGGATCTATTTGTGGACTGGTTAAAACACTTTGCCAATCACGCAAAACCTTCAGAAAATGAGCCCGTCCTTCTTGTATTAGATAACCACTCCAGCCACATCTCTTTAAGAGCCTATGAGTTCTGCAAGACCAACAATATTGTGATGTTGTCATTACCGCCACATAGCTCACACAGAATTCAGCCAATGGATGTGTCCGTATATGGACCATTGAAAAACGCTTACAAACAGGAATGTAATATATTCATGAAAACTAATATCGGACGTCAAATCACACACCCCGACATTGCTTCACTCTTCAGGAAAGCTTATCAAAAAGTCGCTACAATCTCAAAAGCTGAATCTGGTTTTGCCGCTACTGGTATATATCCATTTAATCCGGAGGTTTTCTCAGAAGATGATTTTCTAGCTGCCGAGTTATTCAATACTAACGAGCCGATAGTATTAGAGGAAGAGGTACTTCGAAAAGATAACCAAACACCAGACATCCAAATTGTAACAGGACCTGTAAATCTCAGCCCGTCCTCCAGTTCAACTGCTTCAGAATCATTCCTCAGTCAAGATCAAATAATAAAGATAATTGATATTCATCAAGCTACACAGCCATGCACTGATAACAATAATCCGATTTCTTTGAACTCCGATGACGTCCCAGTTTCTCAACCTGTACAAGCCAATGACAGCAATAAAGTGACTTACTTAGTATCCAGTATGCCCTCTGAAAATTTACCGCTTGCTAATCAATCTATAGACCTAAATAAATCATCACTCGTTGATTACCTTAACCCGATGCCTTCAACTTCTAAACAAATAATCACTGCTAAAGATTTAATTCCCGTTCCAAAGCAGGCCACTGAAGCTAAAAAACGGTTAAGATCACGAAAACAGCATTCATTGATTATAACAAGCACACCTCTCAAAGAAGCTTTATTGGAGAAGGAAAATAGAAAACTAGCAAAAATAAATAAGAATGTAAGACAGGCAAAAACAAAAAAGACTATAAGACAGACTGAAACAAAAAATGTTGTCACTAAGACTAAAACAGCAAAAAATAAAATGAATACGATTTCTAAGAAAAGGAAATATAATAACGAAATAAGAAGAATTAAAAAAAAGATCCTTCAAGACAGTGACAGTAATACTTCGAACTCGGTAATCGAAATGGAAAACTTAAGAGAAGACGATGACACAGATATCGATGAGGACGTCCACAATAAATGTCTTATCTGCGCGGATTACGGCCGGGACAATGAAATGTGGTACAGGTGTGTACTCTGTGGTCGATGGGCTCATCAAGAATGCTCAGGATATGATTCCCCTGAGGACTATAAATGTGACTTATGCATCAGTCATGCTTGACTGGCATTAGACACACACCGACCGGTAATATCATCCTAGGCGTTCAATACCGGTCAATGCCATTATTTTTTTAAATGTTGATTGTACCAAATATTTAATAAATACGGATCTCAATTATTAACATATTGTTAGACGACTGATTTAAGTTTAATTTGTTAAAAACTGAATAAAGATATATTTGATAAAATCTGAGATATGATTGATTTCCCTTAAGTGACCGGCAATACCCATTCCTACCCTACACTACCAATTGTTTGCCACTTGTCTTGGAAATAGTTCGAGAGAAACGACCTCGCAGTAGGATCCTCCTTCACCACGACAACGCCTCGTCGCACACCGCCAAGCGAACGATCGACTATTTGGCGACATCAAACGTTGAATTACTGGGTCACCCGCCGTATAGCCCCGACCTCGCGCCTTGTGATTTTTATTTATTTCCAAAAATTAAAGAAAAACTTAAAGGAAAGCGGTTTATGAATGCTGAAGAAGCGGTGGCTGCGTATCGCGATGCCTTTGAAGAGACCCCTAAGGACGAGTGGGCAAAGTGCTTTTCCCAGTGGTTCCATCGCATGCAGCGGTGTATTGACGTGAATGGACAATATTTTGAAAAGATATAATAAAACTAATAACTGGCTAATGTAATCAGTTTTTGATTTTCTAAGAACTTTCAGTTTGACCCTCGTAGTACTCTCCCCAAATCTTAAAAAAAGACTATTTTTTTTTCAAAATTATGACCTTATACAGGGCGTTCCACTGCCGGTTTTTAGGTAGATTTCAATGAAATCGATCTACCTATTGGTTTTTGACTAGTGTCGAATTTAAAAAAAAAATCTTCATAGGAGGTCTAGTTATGACCCCCTGAGTCCGAAATGACCACTGGTCAAAAAGTTTATATATATATATATATATATATATATATATATATATATATATATATATATATATGTATGGTTCCACTTCCCAAAATTTGCAGCACTCTCACGGTCGCATTTTTGCCCCGATCGCTTTCAAACTGCGGTCAAAAATTGCTTGGGTGTAAACTTAGTTTAAGTTCGTGAACGGGTGGAATCCGGCCTAAGGAGACGGTAGGGCCTCACTTTTTGTGAAATCAGTATTTCCTCAAAATTTCACGTTCCATGAAAGATATTCGAACCGTTCTAATTTTATCCCATAGTATACATGAATACCAACAACTTTTAATTATAAACCTATAAGATTAAAACTATAACTAAGAGTGGAGGGGGGAAAAACCAAAATTTTTAGGGAAAAAAA
The DNA here is from genome assembly GCA_946251805.1 of Cybosia mesomella. NCBI lineage: Eukaryota > Metazoa > Arthropoda > Insecta > Lepidoptera > Erebidae > Cybosia > Cybosia mesomella. Next base: position 19,393,514 of record OX276402.1, on the reverse strand, counting down.
ATCATAACTTCTAACCGGTGAACATTCTTGCTGTCGGAAACATTTTTAATCGATAGGCCATTTTTAAGTCTAAAATAAATGTCTGAAAAGTTTTTCGCTAAAAAGTCCGTAGTTCTCTATATAAAATAATATTAATTGCTTCACGAAACCTACCTGTGCGTTCCCCCTGCGGGAACGGATTTTTTCGATTTAGCCGGTTCGATTACCGAGTGTGGCAATCGCGTTTTCGAAAATCTTTGTATGCAATTCAATTACGCACGAAAAAACGCTGAGCGGATGGATACCTACTTATAATGAATGATTTGAAAAACGTTTCTTGGTATATAGCACATTTAGAAATAATTTTGAAAGAAAGATTTATAGCTGTTAAGTACAACACAACCCAATGTTTTTGAATTTCAGTCGAGTAGATGTTGACAATGACCAATTAATGAAATTACTAGATTATAGCAACACTTATTCCTTGACTCCTTTCTTATTAACTTATTTACGATAATTCAATGGTGGGTAATTGGTATGTAATCCTTTTATTGTTTTAATTACACAAATTCTACAAAATAACCTACTTAGTTTGTAAAAACTGTACGGAAAAATAACCGGTAAAAATACGATCTTTACTTTTTCATGCGGCAATATTTATAACAAATGTGAATCTGAGTAACTTGTAGTTCTGCTCAGAGTGACCACATTTGACGAATATTAGAGGAATTGATTGGGATATGCTGGAACTTTTTGAAGTTTTTAGCGGAATCGCCCAATGTGGCCTTTTTAGACCCGCAGGATCTGGTTTTGATTATTTTCAATGGCCTGCCAGTAGATATGGAAAAGAGAATGTTTCTGAAATATCCTTCAAATCGCACTTGGTGAACTTCCTTTTGGATAACTATACGGGTATATGGTGAGTGTGAATAGATACACTGCAATGTTTTAGTTGTATTATATAAGAATAATTATTGTATATTTTTTTTATTGTATTGTTTAAGTACGTGTGAGATGACACCCGGGAGGTACATCTGCCAACAAAATGCCCTGCAGTTTGGCAAAAGTAAAGAAATTCATCTTAAAATGTGTATTTTCTGTTGATTAAAACATTTCATTTTTCATTTTTTTAAATTGGCATTAATATGCAAAAACTTTGAGGCTACCTTTGCAAAATACTCGAAGAGAGATTCATACGGGAAGCTAGAAGTCCAGTTAAGAGGCAGATCGAAGGCAGCAACCTAAGACGCAACCTCGGCCAGTCCAAGCTTAGGCGGTGCCGATATCAAGATCTGCTAGTGCCTGGTACTAGCGCTCTACATAGGTGAGTGACGTATAATAGATGATCACCCGTAGGCGGTTGCGGTCATTAATCTGCGCTCATTAATCGCTCCGTCGGCGTAGAATGTGCACTCCTCTAAGTGATCCTCTAGGTAGCGTATAGCCTTCGTGTTGATTGTATTCTCTAACACCTTGTATAGAACTGAGGTAATGTCTATGGATCGATTTATGCCCGGGTGATAACAAATCCCTTTCTCGTGGATCGGATGTATGTTGCCTACTTTCGAAACCTGCGAAACTGTTCCTGAGGAGTGTCGTGTAAGCGTTAGAGCTACAGCTTTTATATCTTTTTAGAGTCGTTAATTCTGTAGGTTCAGCGTTAATTTGGTATAAACGCAGACGGTTTTAACTACTCTTAGAAAGTATCAAACTGTCAGTCCTTTTTATGTTAGAGAGAACGCTCTACCAAACCAAAGCAAGTCGATATTAAAAGGACTATCACTCATCTTCCCGACGACAATACCAAACGTGCCAAAACAGAAGGTATCGTATGAGAGACAGACTACAATTTTGAAATGGTATTAAACTTACTGTTTGGATGTGGCAACGTGTCCGGTTGGTGGGGCAGACGGGTCATATGAGTAAAAGACATGGTGATCGTGGTCGTGGATGGGTCCCGCGTATTCCGAGTACCTGTATTTCAGCAAATAAAACTGACGTTATAATCATATTTCAATATAATTACGCAACAAATTGTGTGACGGGTTCTCTAATTTTATTTGCGTTCAGTAAGCACCGCCACGCGGGTGCCCATAGTAGGCGCCCGCTCAAAGCAGCGGACAACCTAGCTAATAAAACAAAAACAACAATATTGGACTTAAGTAAAAAAGTAAAATTGTTTTTTTTTCCTCTTTACAAGTTTGTTCTGAAGTGTATCAACAATTTTTGTTTAGTCTTACGAGACTAGGTATACAACATGACACCGTTGATTTAAATTTGTATGTTGAATGTAACCCTTTGTTTAAAAAATAAAGCTGGCCCTCCCCGGCTATACGGCATATAAGTATACCCGTAATTTATTAATTTTCATATAATGTATGGGAATCTGCCGGATTTGTTGGCATTTATGATTACTGCTCCGCCTTGGGTAGTAGCGTGGTGATATATAGCCTATGATGCTTACAAATAATGTGACTTCCTATTGCTAAAAGAATTTTCAAAATCGGTTCAGTAGATCCTGAGATTACCCCCCACAACCTCACAAACTACCTCTTTCAAATATTTCGGTTTAACTACCTACTCTAAAAAGATTTAAGCTGTGGAGAATGCGTTAGAGAGAACGCTTTATTTTTCGAAGTATGTTGATCTTGGCCGGACTCTCACTCTTCTTCCCAACGTGCCAACTCAAATCATAGGTTTACTTGTAGTGAATGGCTAAGATTAATTGAGTCATGTTGGTCTCGTGGCAGAAGTTTACCCATATGTTTACGTGCATTTCTGAGGTTCTACTCTCGATGATTGGGAAAGACATGTTATAAGGGTCTTCTGTTCCGAAGTTCAGTAGCAGCATGGAGTTTCGTGAATCTATTGGACACCACATTAGTGGAAATACAGGTGTAAGTATAATAATACGTACGTACATGTGGGTACACACACAAAAATGTGCATCGATTTTCGTTTATTATAAAAGCCCAAGTAAGGGTAAACAGTGACAAGCAGTCACTGTTTACCCTACAGGGAGAAGGGAGTTGAGTATATGTATGTAATTATTTATTTTTTAACCGACTTCAAAAAGGAGGAGGTTCTATGGTCGTCTGTAGCCATTCTTTTTTCTTGTATGTTCTGCGATATTTTCGTTGTTTATAAACCGATTTAAAAAATCATTATGCGTTAGGTTTGGTTTTTTAACTTCAAGTTGGTCTCATATAAATTTTATTAGCATAGGACCTAGAACTCCGAAGATGCATCAGGAAACTCCTCAAAATCAAACAAAAATGTGAAATTATCGAGTCGAACATGACGGCAAATGACTTTGTTTGGAATTTTTGAATACATAATTTTGAATTGCCATATATATTGTTACAAAACTCTCTAAACTAGTCTACCTTTTGATAAAGTTTAGTATACGAGTAGATTTAAGACGGCACATAGAACAATATTTCGAAATTCAAATGAAATTGTTTTAGAGATAGTTTAATTTAGCAACAGAATTAACGCCATTTTGTGAATTTAATAGCAAAGCAAAGATTTGTTCTAAGAGGACTTACATCAGAGCGGATGCACAGCGTTTAGCACGGCTTGGTCAAGAGCTTGTGGAGCACCCCGCGGATAGCCGTGGCCGTACTGGTGACTGGACATAGCCCAAATTCCCAAGAAAGGGGATCGCTCAAACCCGGGCAACTATAGACCCATAGCCATCACCTCAGTGCTGTGCAATGTTACAACGCTATTCTACGCACAGCTCAAGCGGTACCTAGAGGATCACTCCTTAATGATCGGCAATATGCGTTCAGGCCGAAACGCTCAACGGGTGATCTGGCTTTTTTTTTTTTTTTTTACGTGCGGAAATCCCTTCGGATACCCCCCCGCCGGCCAGCGGGGGTGGTTATGTCGTGTCTCGACTAAAACCGCACGGTGTCCTCCCCAAGTGTCCGTTGCCGAGCACCCCGGGTAAGCCCTCGAAAGGATAACCCCAGGGTTGCCGGCGGACTTTGGCCGCCACCGCGGCCTCGCCTGGTGGGGTCGGGTTTTATCCCGCTTCAGTGAGTTGGCAGACGTGTGTAGGGCACACACGACACGCCTCCGCCACGGCCTGCTTCTGTAAGGATGGCGAGTCGGCCAACTGCCGTCCTCAGGCCCCGATCATGGAGGTCGGTAGTCCCGGGCGTAGATGAGTCTGCGGCGTCCTCGCCGCAAACTACGAAACTCGAGGGGCAGGGTTCTCTCCCGCTCCCTCTCCGCCGTCTCTTTCGCGCGCATTACCTGCTCGCAGAAAGAGGTGGCGGCGTGCCACTTGCTCCCGTCGGAGACCACGGCCCTCACCATGGTCTCCAACGAGAGAACGTCCACGCCCAGGGCCGCAACGAGATCCCGGCGTTGACTCGCCCACGCAGGGCACTCCACCAACGTGTGGAGCGCCGTGTCTTCGTCAGGATCCTCGCAGTGCTGGCACTGCGGCGTTGTCTCCCGGTGGATGCGCCATAGATACTTACCGAAACACCCGTGTCCGGTAAATATCTGGCTCATCCGGTAGGAGAGGTCCCCATGGTCCCTCTCCAACCACTCCTTCATGATCGGTCTCACCGCCGCAATGGTGGATTCCCCCCACCTTGGGTGCTCAAGTCGCACCCTCCATGTCTCCATGAGTTCCTGGCGGAGCAGGGACCGCTGAGCCCTGATTTCTCGGGGCTCCGGCCTATGGCCCCGCTCCAGCGCCTCCTTGCGCCACTGGTACAGCAGCGCAAGGGCTCTCGCTTCCAGGTCCCATGGAGGGGTCCCGGCTAGGAGACATGCCGCCTCGACGGAGATCGTGCGATACCCCCTGCTGACTCTGACGGCCATCGCTTTTAACGGGCTGTTTAATACAGCCACGTTGCAGGCCGCCAGAGTCTCCGCCCATACTGGGGCCCCGTACAGGGCCATGCTTCGCACGATCCCCAGGTACAGTCTCCTAGTGGGGTGTGTGTTGGGTAACCTCCTCGAGTGTCGCTCCGATTCCGATCCCGCTGCAGTCCGGGGGGAACGGAATCGGAGCGGCCGGTACACCCTGGGCGGCGGTCAATGGCTTCCCCTTCACCCCTTCATAGGGTTGGCATTGATCGTCGGCCAATACCCAACGTGGCGGGAACACATCGCTCTCCGTACTCCTCTGCTTTCAGAGGAGACAGGATGAGCGATGCTGTTAGTGGTGAGATGGCCCAGGGTCAGCCGGTGTGCGAGGGATATGCTCTATGAGTAACCTTACACCCCGGCGTCTGAAGACCCGAGACGGCGTGCGGTTTTAGTCGGTGCAAGCCCGACATAACCGCCCCCGCTGGCCGGCGGGGGGAGTATCCGAAGGGATTTCCGCGCGATAAAAACAAAAAAAAAAAAAGGTACAGTCTCCTAGTGGGGGCGTTGGGTCCCTTAACGTTGGGCATCAGCCGCGATAGCGCGGCCGCAGCCCCCCTCAGTTTCGGGACCAGACTTCGGAGATGAGGTCCGAAGTCCCATCGGCTATCGAGTACGAGCCCAAGGTACTTCATCGTGGGCTCGATGCCGATGCTTACGCCCCCTACGGTTATGCTGGTTCCCGCAGGTGGCCCTTTCCGAGGCCCGTGGAAACACATAGCCTCGGATTTGTGGAGAGCCACCTCGAGTCCCAGCCGCCGTATTCGACCCACGACTTGAGCAACCCCTGCCGTGGCCTTTAGTGCCGCGCTTCGGTGCGTTGCTCCCCGCGCCATAACGAGGGTGTCGTCAGCATAGCACACTATGCTGACACCCTCGAGCAACGTACCGCGCAGCACCCAGTCGTATCCGATGTTCCACAGGAGTGGCCCTAGGACCGACCCCTGCGGAACACCGCACGACACTTCTCGCCGCCCTGGCCCTAGCCAGCTCGGGTAAACGATGGCCCTCTCGGATAGGTATGCCTCGACAATGCGGCGGAGGTAAGGAGGCACTCCGTGATACGCGAGCGCCTCCCTAACGCAGCTCCAGGGTAGGGTGTTGAAGGCGTTGGCGATGTCGAGAGACACCGCCACCACCACCCCACCCCGCGAGACTACTTCCTCCGCCAGGCGCCTAACGCGCATGATCGCTTCCACAGTGGAGCGCCCCCGGCGGAAACCGAACTGGTTGTCCGCCAGATCTGGCCCCACGTTCGTGAGATGCTCGACGAGGCGCTCCGCAATAATCCGCTCAAAGAGCTTGCACACCTCGTCGAGCAACACGATCGGCCGGTAACCGGATAGCTGGTCCGCCGGCCGCCCCGCCTTCCGGAACGGGTGATCTGGCTTACGTTACCCACTGAGCTTGACCGGATCCTGAAAACCAGGTCGAGTTCAATGCCTAGAAGACTCAAACATGTGCGTTTACAGCAAAGGTATCTCCTTGCAGTTGCGTACAGATATTGCCTCTTTGGCAGTAGTCTACCGCCTCTAACATTGCGAGTGTTCCGATGAGTTCCTTATATATAGTTCTTTATAGGATAACACGTGCAAGGCTGAGGTATCACCGTCACACGGTGCAAACAATTCCATCAAGTACCAAGCGGTTCGGCACCACTTTCCTTTGCCGCACCATTAAGATTTGGAATTCTTTACCGGCCCACGTTTTCCCTTCTTCTTACAGTCCCGGAGTGGGGCGTGAAAAAGCATCGGATGAGGCCGTCAAGCTGAGGGCCACCATTGTCGGTATCTGTAATGGCGACCCTCGTTCCTGAGACTTTTGTTCATGCGTCACTGCGACGGTAGCTTAGTGGTTAAAGAGTCGACCTTACGATCGAGAGGTCCCGGGATTCGAATCCTGGCCATTACACTACCAACGTGACCCCACTCCTAACACAAGCAATTTAGCTTAGCTGGAGGGGTCAGGGCGAATATTAGTAATTTCGGTGACTAATATTTTTTTTTTTTTTAAATAGATAACAGCTATCCCTTAATACCGGGTTTATTCGGGTGACTAAAGCCGCTCGATTTATGCTGCGTGGCGAAAATCGACCGTCTAAATGGCTATTCGGCTAGGATTTTTGTAGCTTGGTTGTTTGGGTAGAATGCGACGTTGCGGCGACCGGTGACTAAAATCGACCGTGTAAACGATCAGTTTCCGGCGATCGCCCGCCTATTCTGCTCATAAATTGAACTGGAAAAATGACTGAGGCGCATTCTATTTTATTCACCAAAATCGATCCCACCCATAGAGGGGTCCCGGCTAGGAGACATGCCGCCTTGACGGAGATCGTGCGATACCCCCTGATGACTCTGACGGCCATCGCCTTTATATTTATATTTTATTTTTACTTTATATTTATAACTGCGCCCTTGTTTTTAGGGTTCCGTTGCCAAATGGCAAAAACGGAACCCTTATAGATTCGTCATGTCTGTCTGTCTGTCCGTCCGTATGTCACAGCCACTTTCTTCCGAAACCATAAGAACTATGCTGTTGAAACTTGGTAGTTAGATGTATTCTGTGAATTGCATTAAGATTTTCATACAAAAATAGAAAAAAAACAATAAATTTTGGGGGTCCCCATACTTAGAACTGAAACTCAAAATCTACTATCGCAATTTACCTTTTTCTTTTTTTTACGTGCGGAAATCCCTTCGGATACCCCCCGCCAGGCAGCGGGGGTGGTTATGTCGAGCATGAACCGACTAAAACCGCACGTTGTCCTCCACAAGTGTCCCTTGCCGGGCACCCCGGGTAAACCCTCGAAAGGATAACCCCAGGGTTATCGGCGGACTTTGGCCGCCACCGCGGCGTCGCCTGGTGGGGTCGGGTTTTATCCCGCGTCGGTAAGTTGGCAGGCGTAGGGCACACACCACACGTACATTCAATCGACTCAAATACCTAGTCCAGCCAAAAGTTTTGGTACAAATGAAAATGCATTTTTTTTTAAATGAAGTGATGTAATATTATTAAAAATTTATACCTACATATTTATTTAAGTCTTAGCAAAAAATAAAAATATTTTTTATTCGAAATGGCCACCTTTGGCTTTTATAAAAACCTTTAATCTGTTTGGCCACGAATCTATTGATTTACGCACTGTTTCCAAGGAAAATTTTGCCACTGCTTGCCCCAAAGATTTCTTAATCTCTATATTAATACTCAATGTCGCCGTGTCCTTTAGAGTAGGCCATGACCTCTAAAACTGACCATAATTTGTAGTCTAAAGGGTTGAGGTCTGGACTAGATGAAGTCCAGTCTTCAGCTCTTATAAAGTCCGGAACGTTGGTTTCTAGCCAGGCTTGGGTAGTTCGTGCCTTGTGACCAGGAGCAGAGTCCTGCTGGAAAGTCCATGGTATATTTAATAAAAATGTATTGCTGAGAGGTTTCACAACATGATCCAAGACAGTACCTATCTTGATACACTTTGGCTGAAGTTTTCACTCCCTTATCACAAAAATGTAGCTTTGTGACTCCCTGATAAGACGCCCCACCAAACCATCGCTGACGCAGGATGATGATCATGTTTTACTTTTCCGACCACTTGAGCAGCTTCCTTAGAACTGTGAGCGTACACTTTATCATTTTGCTTATTGTAGTGTTTTTCAATCGTGAAATTTTTTTCATCGGTAAAGAGGATATTTCTGTGCCTTTCACCTGCGTATCGCGACAGAAGGCGCTTTGATCGATCCACGCTCTTTAATCGTAAATATTGATTTAGGACATTTCCTGATAAGCACCGAGCTTCAGGTCTTGTTTTATATTACGTGACAGAGTCCTAGCGGGAATCTTCATTTCTCGCGATAAGATTTTTTGCTTCCTTATGGGGTTTCGACGAATTCCGGCTTTAACAGCATTAATAGCCTTTGTAGTTCTAACAGAACGCGGCCGCCCCGATCTTTTCTGGTCGCTCTTCGCTCGCTACGCTCGCTCGGCTCGCGCTCTGTTGGGGTCACAGTTCTAACCCAACCTAACCCAGAAGCGTTCAGTAAACGTTTTCGAGCAAGTGTTATTCGATCTCGCGTCATTCGCGTCTTGGGTCAGGTGATTTATTTCCGAGGTGATCAAAGTAGACTAATCAATTCTACTTCGTTAACCTGGGTGATATCACCCAGGTGATTATTTCCGAGGTGTTCAAAGTAGACTAATCAATTCCACTTTGTTCACCTAGATGATATCACCCAGGTGAACAAATTGGAATATGCCGAAAAAATATGTGAAATGGCGCGAAATCGAAAGAAGTTTTTAAAATAATATACGTGTTCCAAATTCAAAATAATTAAAACGCTGAAAAAGAAAGAAAAGTTTCGATGTAACAGTATTTATGGCCAGACTAGTTTATTGAAATTTTACTTTCTGCCACGGAACCCTACAGGGGTGAGTCCGACTCGCACTTAGCCGCTTTTTTTTTTTTAGATATAGAGCAATGCTTTGTAAAGGGCTACTTTATTTCATTCAAAGTGATAAAATACAGCACAAGGATCTTGATGTTGGTGGACCAATTATCTAATATTTTGATGAAAATCAATTTTTTCAAGAACTGATGTGGGCAAACAAACAGACGAGCCATCTGATGTTAAGTGGATCCTTCACCTATTATTCCACCCACTGTGTTTCACTCACTAAAACTCAAACGCAAGTTCACTAGTGCAAATGCGTTGCCCAGCCTGATGCTTAAGATTTAATTTTTCTAAAATAAAATAACACCCTGCAAGTTTTAGTAAACTGTAAATAATTAAAATTTTAAGTATTTGGTATGGTAGAGTTTTGAATAAGGTAGGTAGCAATAATTGCTTTCTTGATTGTGGTGGTATATTAAGATTAACACCCATATTAAATGTGAGTGTTAATATATTTCTGTCTATTCCTTCAAGAATTCTAAGGACACAAATACGCTCATGCGCTGCCAAAAAATGAGCGCGATATCTTGTCTAATTTATTAGACTATTTTGATGATACTGGCATGTAGGTACGTATGTGTTGGAATCGAGCACTAGGGGCGCAGCGGGAACTTATCAGGAGCAAACCAAAAAATAATAGCCCTGCCTTGGGTCTGGCCATTTAATTCTTGCGCCCCACAGAGTCTACGCCCTGTGTCTGGGCACCGGTGGCACCGCCCTATTTACGGCACTGTACAGAAGTATTCTTTATAGACGTAAAATAGATAGAAACCATGTTGGTAAGAGAATTAAGCACCTCAAAAATGTCATGTGGTTCATACCAAATTACTTAAAAATTACTGACCTTTCCGTGAGATGTTTCGTTCCTGTTCCTATTTGAGAAAGTAGATTTTCTAAAGTCATCTTGACTGTCAACTAACGTACACTGTCAACGAATGTCAACTGACAGAGATGCGCTGGCGCTCATGAGTGCATAGTACGCTCTACTTAGTTTTGCGTGATCTATTATGTGTGGTTATTATAGCGGTATTTTTTAGGAGACATGCATTTCTATGTCTTCCAGATAAGTGTTCTCTACAATATTTAGCTGCCGTAACAGTGAATGAAAACAACAATTTATTTTTTTATGTTTTATTACTTTACATCACAAACACACAAGGACGTCCTCAATCACTCTGTCGCACAAAATATACATAAATACTAACTATTAAGTGATATAAATATTTATTTATATCACATATAACTTTTTACATCAGTCGTCAATTATCCTGAAATTGGCGGTATTTTTAATCGTTTATACGATAAACAAAGTGCCAATCACACAATACTCATACCTAAGGGTTCTTGAAGGGACTGGATAACTCTGTAAGATACTTTAAAATCTTTACTTTTAAAACGTTTACTCTTTTACATCTAAAATAAGTTAAATAAATAAATAATTTAAGTTAATTATTTAAACACTAGTTTACGCTGTTTCATCAATGCGATGGGATTCGTTTTGAGCACAAGGTATATTCATGGCGTCAATATTAATACTCATTATGTAGATACCCACCTAATATCAACATTACTTTTTGTGACTACTTAAGCACATTTTTACGAATATTTTTAATATTTCGGTCATATTATAAAAATTATGTATTATTATCACTGGAAACGGAAACGGAAGTATTTATCTGAAAAATCTAAGAAGCAAAGCTTTGGAAAGCGATTCATAAGATTTGTTATCACTAATTTTGAAGTCGCACTAAAAGCCATTTAGGCGAATTTTTCTGTTGGCATTAAACTTCATTGCACTGCAAATACATCTGGCGACAGTCGACACCTGACCGTCCTCGACGACCCGCTTCGTAGAAATCTTCAAATGTGCCACCAGATTGTCGTTCCAAAACGAAACTTGCAGCATAGCTGTGTAAAAAGATATTAAATTTAGCATATTTTATATACGTTGTAAAGTCAAAAAGCTTCTTATTTCGGATACTCACGTTCCAAACTGACAGAACACACTCTTGGGACCGATATCATCGGAACACTCGTTGTTGGCGTCGCATACATATTTCTGTAGACATTTGTCATCATTGGTGCCAAAAGATCTTACGTATGTTTTAAGCATAGCGATACCAGCGAGGGCAGCATCACTGACTGAGTCTTTACGACCCATGGATCGGGCGCTTAGCGATCTATGAGAGAACGAGGTCTTCAAAGCGTCCAGTAGATTTACAACGATGTTGATGAACTGTGGAGAAAGAAATCTTATTAGAAGTTACTTTAAGATACCGAATAGAAGACATTATCATGCAGCTTTCAAGACAGTGTTTTTTTTATATTGGCTGTTGCTATAAGAAAATTGATGATACCGGTGATCAGTGAATGAGGATAAGGGAGGGTGAGTAGCGTACCTCTCCAGCCTGCTTTGCCATGGAGGCGACCTGGTCGGGATCTTTTGCACCGAGCACCGTCGACAGAACCGCAGCCAATATACCCTGAAGCAAGCGAGAAGCAACACCGTCTCCGTAACCAAATTTTACTATTTACATTACAGTTTTAGGAATAACCTCAAGGAAAAAGTAATGAAAATGCTCTTTGCAATACAAGTAGGTAGGTACTGTGTGGTAACTTTCTCTGAGGTGATCCCGGATGTGAAGGTACTAGTTATTTGTAGTGAATTAAGGCTTTCTAATTACTACGGAATGAATGATGCCTAGCTGGCTGCTACAGGTGAGGGTCAACTTACGTGGTGCTTTTTACACTTATGGAAGTGATTCTAGAATTTCTAAATATCAATGAGTATCTACAAAAAGATGTTAGTGGATCAGTATGGATAAATATATATGTTTATTGCTTTTGTACATCTTACAATAATTTCAAGCTCATATGCAGTGTATACGGATCTTCACGTATTTTTCATTTTAGATAAGTATTCGAAAGTAATACGCATTATTAATGAAATATTGCAAAGCAAGTACCTGCATTGGAGATGAACCATTGTCAACTTTGTCAATACCATCGCTAGCTCCTCCTCCTCCTAGAATGGCAGTTAAAATTTTGAGACCCATAGAGAATAGGTTAGCCCAGGGAGATGTTGATACTGAGTCTGTATCAAGGTTGTCACTCTTATTAGGTCCAGTCGTGGCGGGGTTAAAAATCATTTGCATCAGCATACCTGAAATTAATATAAAACATGCATTATTATAAATTTTATTGCTGCTGTTGTGAATTATAAAGGAATTGAACTGATATCACTCACCTAACATATTTGACCAAGAGAATCCCCCATCAGAAATAGAATTGGTTTGTATGTCATCCAAGTCGTCTAGAGCAACCTTTTTCAATGCGTTGGGTTTTTCGGCGAATTTTCGTTCCTGAGCTACTTGTTCGTGTTGAGGCACCGGTATTGAGTTGCTGTAATACTGCGGACCGTGTGTTCGTACGCTACTTGTCGCCTGAAAATGTATAAACAATGTTCCGCTTATATTTTGTCGAACTTTCTCTTTCTTTATCTTAAACTAGCTGACCCGGCGAACTTCGTACCGCCTTAGCGTAAATTTGATGCACTACTTTATTTTGTATAGATGACCTATCTTATGTATGCGCACCTATTCAATTTGAACTGGAATCTATGACGTTGATCTGAATGACGTTGACTTTCGTAACGCGCTTTTTTTTTAAATATGCAAAATTAAATGTATATTTTTCAATCTTTCTGAGAGATTTTCTTAATATTTTTTTCCGTAAGAACCTTGTACAGAGTATTAGAAAACTACAAAAAAAGAAATCAGCCAAATTGGTCAAGCCGTTTTCATGCTATGTCGTGACAACGGAAAACGGGTTTCATTTTTATATATATAGATATTATATATTCGCACTACGAGGCCAGCAACGGTAGTAACAGGCCATAATATTTTGTACCAATTTGGTGAAATCGGTTGCGTTCTATAATTATTAGGTAGGTCTTATCTGGTCCAACTTACTTAGCTATTCTCATTCAGTGCACTCCACTAATAATGACGTAATTTGTTTTAATTTACCTTTCACACTTTGTATAGTTTATTGTATGATGAACATGAAAAAAAAACTAATATAATAAATACCTGAGATATGAGCGGTACATGCTGCGGGTACGCCAGTGTGTGGAGAACCGTTGAAGAACTGATTAACGTCAGGAGCGCCCACCCTGCCAGCTTTTGATGCATCTGTCAATGAAAGAGTTATATAAATATAGCATAAAATCTAACCACACGTCCTGATCGACCATAGGATCTAGTGGGGGAGGGGCGCAAATTTATATAATAGGCCTGGCTAACGTGGCTCTGGTAGAATTGGAAAACTTGACATTGGTGCCTCCGTTATTAAAAAAATATTATATCTTATCTTCTCCAAAAGCCATACATTAAAAAAAATAAGAATCTAGCGTAAATTACACTTGGACAAATGCACTACAAAACATTCACACAGTTTACTAGAATTCAATTTCTTGTAAGATCCCTACTGAAGAATATTTCTTAAACTAAACTGGTTTTTGAATTTATACACGTCCTGATTGGAAGTTAGCGTAGTAAGCGTTAATAACGCATTACTGACTCTACAGCCTTCCCCTCCACAGAGTTGGTCTGATGATCTTGCTTACAGTAGATCAACTCTTACCACAGTACGGTCAAACTTATGTTTTCAGTCAGGCGGCTCCAAAATCGATTAAAGTTAGGCCGAAGTGTAATCTAATACTATAATATAATATTACAAAGCTGAAGAGTTTGTTTATTTGTTTGAACGCGCTAATCTCAAGAACTACGGATACGAATTGAAAAAATATTTTTGTGTTAGATTAGAAAGCCAATTTATCGAGGAAGGTTATAGGCTATTTATCATTAAGCTACTACTCAGGAGAGCGGAGCAGTAATCATAAATGTCAACAACTGGGGCCAATATTTCCATATATTATTGTAGAACTTACGATATATAAGAAAAATAACCGGCATTTTTGGGATAAATGGGTGCCACGGGGGCGAAGTATGCCACGTGCCGCAGCGCAGTGCAGCCGCGGGGGGCAACTAGTTAGCAATATTTTGCTTGTCTACTCTACTTTAGTGATATCTACTCCAATTTTATTTGGAAATACTACAGTAGTAATATTACTCAAGTAAGGTACTCTCTATAATAATTTGGATTAAGTATTTACGTGTAGAGATGTAAGTACATACATTCACATCACAGTTTGTGGTTATATATACTACATGATTGCAATATAAGTACTTACCAAATAAAAATAATTTAATTGTACCCGCGCGCAATGGTCGTCGATTAGAAAGTGTTCTGATGAGTGATTCCCGCGAAATTATTGCCTGCTTTTAGAGTTGCTTAGAAAGTGGCCCCTTGCGTTGCCGTCGCCTTCTCTGTATTTTTACGAGGATACCAGTCTTTTAATTAGAGGATGTTTGTGTAGTGACATTTCTTAGTTTTACTGGTGTAAATAATAGTTTCAAGCTTTCATTAGTAGCTGTTACCCGGAATGATTTGTATGATCTACGTATTTAAAATTGTTGTTTTTTTTTACAGGATTTTAATATTAGGTTCTAAAAAGTAAATGAAAAGTATCGTACGTCCTTGCCTAGGTCATGGTCTACCTGTGTGGTACATGTCAAACCTGTCGAGCCGTTTTTGAGTAATTGTGCACCTAACAAAATAATAAGATTACGTAGGTACTGGTACTTTGCATTATACGTACCAGTATCTACTTCTTTAAATGTATTTTTTATGTAGGTACGTAAATGTGTCAGTCGGGGTGCGAGGGATATGCTCTATGGGCAACGTTACACCCCGGCGTCTTAAGACCCGAGACGGCGTGCGGCTTTAGTCGGTTCAAGCCCGACATAACCGCGCCCACTGGCCGGCGGGGGGTATCCGAAGGGATTTCCGCACGAAAAAAAAAGGTACCGTAAACTGAGGGTACTTCGACCCAAAATTTTGACATTTTTGACGTTTCTTCCCATTTATCGATATTTGATCGATAACTTACCTTTATTTCTGGCTTAAATAGGTTATAGGGTTCTCTTCTACAAGAATTATTATGAAAAATAAAGAAAAGTTATGTGTAGGATTTTTTTTAAAATTTTTTTTTTTGGGCCAATGTTGTACTTGGGGTATGGTTACAATAACCCGTGACATTAATCTGCTAAAAAACGTTAAGATTTAATGTCATGGATCATTGTAGCCTACGTTTATCAATTCATAAAAGTTAAAGAATCATAGAAAATAATGCTTTATTTTCTCCACACAAAGTTTTAAAAAATCAACAAAGATATCTTTTACTCTAAAAATAACAAATTATCAGTCTTCAGAATCAGAATCTGAAATCAACATTATTTTATTCAGTGGAAAAGGAAAATTTTTCATTCCTGAAATTGACGCTTATGTATAAGCATCAATTTCAGGAATGGCAAATTTTCCTTTTTCGACAAATTTGCTGCCGGTTTCAGAACGTAACTGTGAACTGAGCTGCTGCAACTGCAGGTTACCATCTAAATGTTCATTTTTTCCTTTACATCGCTCCATCCATCCCGATTTTGTTCTGTTGTATCGAGCTCCCTCTGGTCCGTTCTCCATCCATGTGAACCACAAATGATCCGCCTTATAAATGATGTATGGAGGAATGACTTCACCAGCAGCGCTGCCACAAAACATCACTGAGTAGCTCACTTTAGTAGAATTTACGATACGTTCGGGGTATTTCGATCCACGTCTGCACATCACGCTTTTCTTCCCAGGATCGTCAGTCAAATTACTCTCATCAAAATTAAAGATATTTTCAGGTGGAACTGATTCCAGAACAGGGGTCCAGTTTTCAATAAACTCTTCAATAATTTTGGGACTGACTTCGGCTCGGACTCTTTTTATATTATTGGCAAATCTCATGGACAATTCTTTGTGTCTTTTTAAAAAACTCTTAACCCATTCTCGTCCGGGAGTATTGTTTTTAAACTCTTTTACGTGTCTACCTTGGCATGCAAGGTAATCTCTTATAACAAATACGAAATCGGTAGCTGTTAAGATAAACCCAAATTCTGCGAGAGCTGTTATATGGGCAACTAAGCTCATTTCTTCCTGTTCAGTAAAAACGGTTGGATGTCCATGTTTTCTACATGATACCTTTTTCAATTTATTCTTGATCGTGCTTCGAGTTATGTTGTATTTAGCGGCAGCAGCTCTCTGAGTTTTAGTTTTGCTTCTAATCTCCCTCAAAGATTCATCTAGTTCCTGTTGGGTATAATCGATGTAATGTCGTGGCTTTCGCTTATGAATTCTCGGCATCTTGTTTCATTAACTTAAGCTCTGAAAGAAATAATTAACAAATAAATCCATTAATGATGAAATAATTTAAATAATAAGTTGACTACTTAGGCCCGTGGGCTATAGTTACCTACAAGACCGGGTCATAGAAGCCTGCAGTTTAGATTTCAATTTTTTTTTACATAAATCTATACAAAACAATTAATTTAATAGCTACATTAATTCCCAATGACACACTTGTCACGACTGAATGCATAGAAAATCAAAAGCTTACCTAGGAACTGCCTTGTAGTTGAAAGTTTGCACAGTAGTTTTGTCGGTAGTTCACTGTCCCGCCATTAAAGTTTGCACTGACAAGTTTACGCATGCTCAATAAACACAAAACTGCTTTACCGACAAGACACTAGACCCATCTATCCATTTGAATGCGAACTACGTCAATACCTGCCGCTTAAACATGACGGCGGTAAGTTCAATTTTTTTTTCGATTTGGGCCATTCTTGCCCTGTAGGGCTATAGTAACCTCAGTTTACGGTACGTAAATGTGAAGGGTTGCTATTTCAAATATTTATGTTATTGCGGTTATCTAACTACGCGTAACCATGTGCCTACCTATTGAATTAGAAAAGAGATCTACCTTTAAACCATTTACTTTGAAAGTAAAATAGAGATACCTACTAGAAGTATTAGGTAAGGAAGGTGTGAAAAATTGTGAATGCTGATTCGTAGTATCTATCTACCCAATAATATTTTTTAGCTATCGTATAATTATTGCAGAAGTGCGTAGAGATAACAGGGTTCTGCTATGCCGCTATCCGGTATATAAGTATGTTACAAGCATGTCCGACAGCCCTCGAATGCAGGTGACCCGGTCTTTGGTAACTGTCGTTTGGATGTCACCTCAAACCAGACTTAATAAGGTGCTAGTTATATAAATTGATGTAAAATTTAACTATCTGTTTGTCATGAAACGTTCACGAGTGGTCTACTTTCTTCGGCCGATAATACGAGTTATTTACACTTGCATTGGTCTTACTAAGAAGGAACTTTTGTAATGTACCTACGGCTGACATGCTTGTGTGTAAATTGTCGGTTGTGGCAACATAGTTCTATTACGTTGTTCGATCAATCGCACGAGGAGGATTTTTAAATACACACTTCGATTGATTAGTCAAAACCACGAGAACTTATTATTTTTCAGTGCTTCTTGTTCGATCAATTACTCGAACCACGAGAACTTACTATTTTTCAATGCTTATTGTTCGATTCAATGTGGTTACAAGGCAGAAATAACTTAATATTTATAATGAATAAGTTAACATCGGTAAAAACAAACCAATATCAGTAAAAAAAGCGGCCAAGTCCGATTCGGACTCGCGCATGAAGGGCTCCTTAGCAGCAAGTAACATAATAATAGTTTCTTTAATTTTTTTATATTTGAGTTGATTGAATGAAAGGTAAATTACTGTTTACGATTTAGGACGTAAAAAAAACTAATTTTCAGTGGAAGTTTACATGGTAATGTACATCATATATTTTTTTAGTTTTATCATTCTCTTATTTTAGAAGTTACAGGGGGAGGGGGGGACACACATTTTACCACTTTGGAAGTGTCTCGCGCAGACTATTCAGTTTAGAAAAAAATGATATTAGTAACCTCAATATCAGTTTTGGAGACCTATCCATAGCACACGTATGGGTTTACCTAAATTAAAGAATATTTTTGAGTTTCAGTTCTAAGTATGGGGAACCCCAAAATTTATTGTTTTTTTTTCTATTTTTTTTTGTGAAATTCTTAATGCGTTTCACAGAATACATCTACTTACCAAGTTTCAACAGTATACTTCTTATAGTTTCGGAAAAAAGTGACTGTGACATACGGACGGACAGACAGACAGACATGACGAATCTATAAGAGTTCCGTTTTTTGCCATTTGGCAACGGAACCCTAAAAATTTATGTCCGTATGGCTTACTTTACACTTATTTTACTTTACTTTTCGTATTTTAACGAATTTCTATATTTATTCAGGAGTAGTAGTAGTTTAATATTTAGAATTTAATTTAGCCTTTGAGACCCCAGCTGGCCTTGGCCACTAACATTGGCTACCCCGAAGTATCCCAAATACAGAGGCGAACGCGGAAACACGACGCGCGGCCACCCTTTTTTTTTTTCTTTTTCGTGCGGAAATCCCTTCGGATACCCCCCCGCCGGCCAGCGGGGGCGGTTATGTGGGGCTTGAACCGACTAAAACCGCACGCCGTCTCGGGTCTTCAGACGCCGGGGTGTAAGGTTACCCATAGAGCATATCCCTCGCACCCCGAATGACCCTGGGCCATCTCACCACTAACAGCATCGCTCATCCTGTCTCCTCTGAAAGCAGAGGAGTACGGAGAGCGATGTCTTCCCGCCACGTTGGGTATTGGCCGACGATCAATGCCCTATGAAGGGGAAGCCATTGACCGCCGCCCAGGGTGTACCGGCCGCTCCGATTCCGTTCCCCCCGGACTGCAGCGGGATCGGAATCGGAGTGACACTCGAGGAGGTTACCCAACACACACCCCACGCGCCGCCACCCTGGGCCTGATTCTACTAAGGGGACATTCCTTATTCTCCCGTTTTCCAGTTCTCTCCTTTTCGTTTTACTATCTGTTCAAGGTCCCTATGATCCTTAATACACTCAGGTATCTTTGAAACATGCCCCTTCTCGTATATCGTATATTTAATTCAACATACCTATACCTACATATAAACTATTAAATTTGATTCCATAGATTTTTTTTTTGGATTTTCATGCATTTTTGAACAAATAATTTCAAAATCAAGAGCACAAAAAAATGGGTAAGCTTTGCAATTTAGAGCATAAAGAACAAGATCACATGTCAATCATATGAATTCATTCACCGTTACAGAAGTCCGAGGTCGAAACCCCCAGGGACTCCACTAAAAGTGTAAACCACTTTTAGTAACTTATTGTTCTAAGTATTGTGTTTATAAGTTTAGATTTCATGGATATCCTTTTTGGACCAAATAGTCAGGTTTATCACTTACGATTTGTCAATATTAATTTATTGGTTGTCAAGTACCTAGGTACATAATATGGCTATTTATGTGGCAGTCATAACAAGATTTGTGTATATATAGTGACAGGCGACTCGGAGACGTACCGGTCGTTGGTGACAGCAAGTCCGTCGAGATTCTCTCTGGAGAAATTTGTCGCCGCAAGACTTGCGCCGTCATTCATGTTTTATGGATGCTTTGTTGGCGACATTTACTGGTAAAACGCTATGTACTAAGCTGTTTATGTAATGACAACTAATTAACTTAAAATATTTTCTAAATAAACAGCAGTATTTTTTCTAAATAAACAGCGGTTTGCTTTACTTTCATTGTAAAAGAGCAGCACCTAACTAAAAAGTAAAGCTAGAATAATTACTTTGTCATTTTAGTCTTTATGTAACTAGAAATAGTGTATATTTATGCTAGTTATAATTATATATTTAAACTTCAAATTATAATTTAGACTAAATAGGTAAGTAAATGTCACAACACAAACATCTTCAAATTAAACGACTCGGCACCCTCTTAAAAATACAGAGTGGGCGACACCGACGCAAGAGGTTAGATACTTTCTAACCGACTTTGAAAGAAGACTGCCTCTGTAGCGAGTGCGACTGCTGTGCATGAGCAGTAGTCAGAAAAAATTGCACGCTTTAACTGGCAATAGACTCACCCTCGGTAGGTACGTAGATAATAAACAAAGTTGGCTGAATGTCGGTGTTAATGCACGTCGGGTTAATATAGAAGTCAAGTTGATTTTAAGGTGGCAGCGCCCTCATGACCCAGTAACCCTGCGCCGGCGCAGGTGACTGAACTTACGCTGCATCGAGAAGTTAACCTCACTTTCGGTTGTTGCGGATCTTCACGTTCGTGATGACCTACATTTACGAGTATATGAGTAATATGAAATATTTGTTTAACTACTGACAGTATATTTTTCCATAGCTTTACCATGTTAGATGGTAGGTAGTAGTATGCTTCTAAGAAGTAGTAAGCTGTTTGATTTTTACCATTTCATGTCATGGTATTTTTACCACTTTTTTATACTAATATTTAACACATAAGAATCCCCTGTCTGAATAATATTATTGTGGCGCGTTGAAGGATAGTTTTATTTCCGGTCATCGTCGTAGGTATGTTATATTTAAGTAACGTCGATATCAATCTTATAATTTTATTCACGGATATTTCAATACATAAGCATGATTATATTGTGTAGTAACGCAAAACGACGCGACGCCTTAGCTGGCAAACATGGCATTGGGTGAAAGCCACACGGTCCGGTCGCGTGTGTGCCACTGCCGTGCAAGGTTAACGTTTTTCTAATTTCGGAGTGTGGACTCAGGCCAGCTATTACGTTGTGATCAGCTCCCAACTTTCATAGGAAATTCACCGTGGAAAAATGAGAAGTAGGTTTCACTATCCATTTGAAATTTTTCTTGTCGCGTGCGTCGTTTCATTCATATGATTATACTTCGGTGTAATACGTCTCGGCGTGGATACATACGAACAAGTTGACTTGATTTAAAATTATTATGCAGATCGTGTATATGATAAACAAGGGTCAAGTAGTTGATTACGATTTCCCTATAAAAATCTTACTACGATTTCTCTTTAAAAAATATATTTTTCATCTTCCGCTCTTTTTTACATATTAGTTTACTCGGTGACCGGTCCAGCGTGCAATGCGCTTTCTAAAACCATCCGTAAGTCCACAAGCGTGCGTGTTCAATACACGGATATGAGCATGGATTGAAAATAATTTACTCGTAATACCTACACTTAAATTGTTATAAACTAAGTGACAATATACTTAGGTATTATATACCTACATACAATATAATAAGCATATTATATAAATAATATTACCTAGTTGATACCTACTTACTCTACCGAGTATTTTAAACGAACTAATTATGGAAAGTTGTGTATGAATAACTTGGTAAATACCTTATTTGGTACAAATCTGTAAAACTTCGTGATTCACCTCGGCAGATTTAACTAAAGTTTTATTATCTATGCTTCGTGTAACGTAAGAACTTAAGAAGAAGATAATGACCACCAGGCATCATCCGTTCAAGCTATCAGAGCTGTAGCGAACTAATAATGAGTTACTATAGTGATGGTGCAAACAGTGATTCCACGCGGGCGCCGTTAACGTGTTCTCGATGTGGATCAATCGTACGGTACACCTGATTCAAGATGTATATGTTCGATTTGGGTCGTCACCTACTTCCAAGTGCCAATCATGTTTAACATCTCCACAACGCTCGAATAAACAATGAAAGTTTAAAATCATTCAATTGTGGGGCACTTGGTGGTTAAATATGTGTCGAATGTAATTTGGCATTGGGTCTAAGTGTCTCTTTAAGTCTTGAGCGGTTTCTTATTTCTTGCTTCTTAAGAGTGAGCTCTGATAAACTCTGATAAGTATCTTCTACAGGAATGGATTTGTTGTTCAAGGTTGATAACTGTAAGTTATCATGACCTGCGCGTTGTTGACCAAGGAGAACCATTTTAATATGGTATCCATGTTATATCCCATATCCATGTTTTGAATGCGGCTCGATTTATTAATGACCCGTCATTCTATAATCAGGCTCAAACGAGAGTGTTTCACACTCCCGCTTGTGTCTGCCTTGTACCTACGAGTTCCAGCAGAATCAAGTGTAAGATTGAAACCCTGGCGATTTTAAGTACTGAAACTACTTTCTTACGTGAATGCGTTGAAATTGATGCAATGCTTTGATTGTAACACTTGTAACAATAAAATTGCTTCAATCTTCAAAGAAAAAGACTATTTTTCTCCTACATCCTATCCAAAAGAGTCGACCGTAGCCCGCGGTGATGTGCCGTATGTAATTTTCGTTTAAAAAAACTGATTTCGATTACCCAACGACGACGCCGGTGAATGACGAGATTGCCTCTCACGTCTACCGACAACTTTCACTTTAAGTTTTTTGGGCATGAATGTATCAAGCATTTCGTTGCAAGATGACGACTGAAGATAAATCATCACTACGAAGTCATTACTGACTTTTATTTTCATTCTAAGATTTTGTATTGAATCACAGACAGTGATCTAAGCTTGTTATTTGGGCAGCTCACCCGAATTCGTAGTTAGTTTATAAAATAAATCAAGATTTTCCATTTAATTAGAAATGTGGCGTTTATTTCTTTTTCTCATAAAACTTATTTTGTAAAAAAGTGCAACATTTTTCATAGAAGCAGACGTTTATTTCTGTGTTTTTTAAACATTTGTGGACTACTTAAATTGAATGGATTTCTAGAGAGAGATTGTGTGTAAGATTTGATACAACTCTTTATGTTACATAGATACTCTATAATTATTATATATTTTTATATTGATCCATGATTAAAAACGGAATATGATATGTTATTAATTTCATTATGGTAGGTATAACATTATAATTTTCTGGACATATGTTCTACCACATTCTACACATTGGAGTTTGCGAGAAACTCAGCGACGGGACCGGGCGGCCGGCAGTCGGCACGCAAGATTATTGGCCATTCCGATCGCAGCAGCTTTCCTCGCCACTTTCAACACAGCGCCGGCGCACGTTTCAAGACTTTTAATTACTTAGGAACCTGTCACTAAATACATAACACTATAAGATTTCATATTTTATTTACTATCTTTGCGCTAACATCATTTATCAGTAGTCAGTTGAAATTTATGTAAGTATATTTTAAGCATACCATAATTATCGACTTGGTTTGAATTGGTATTGGTAGTGAATTCTTCAACTACTCATGTAGACATTTCCGTTGAATCTATCAAGGCAATAATCTACTTTTTACCAAAGTATTGAATTTGCCGAGGGTTTTATATGACGCTGAGGTGTCAGTTATCACGTGAAAATTATCAGCTTGAGACTAGTTTGTTTATATCGAAGATAATATTATTTATATTATCGCAACATTATATTATGATGGCACAAATTACCTCGATATAGGTTTTATTCAAATAGTCAATAAGTAATAAAAATAACCCGAATTTGCCGCGAAAGATAGGTACGAAATCTTTCGCATTGTTAACTTTCTATTTACGGATGAAGTGAACTTGAATATTGTTCCACTATAAATAAATTGACTCGCTCTATTTGAAGAATCGACCAATTAAACAAACGACTATAAGATTTAATGGGATGCCTTGCTCACATAGATTACAATTTGTAACGCGATAATAATGTATGTTCAGTGTGCGACAAAAATATGATTAAGTAGATACAACGGTAAAATTTCGGAATATTGTTTCTATGCTAAGCTTGTGATTATTACATCAATTTAGAAAACATGGTCTTTTTGTATTCTTTGTTTTACCCGCAACAAATTCAAATGTCAGATGTATTATGCGGACATTTTCACATTTTAGAAAGCGAGGGTTCATATTTACATGAGTAATGCCGACAAATAATGTGTGATGGTAAAGACACATAGTAGGTGTGAAATTTGCGTGACTGATTTATGTATTTGACCATCTATTGTTATTATTAATCAATTTGAAAAATTCTGGTCGTTTACGTAGCATTACGCGAAGTTTTTAACTTAGAAATTCTCCCTTATATTTTATTTGGTTGGTTTCACATCTGGTTTATATGTAAATAATTTATGCTTATTAGTACATAAATAAATAATATATATTATTCTAGCGGTATTTATTGTGAAAGTCTTCATGTTCAACACTGGACATCCTGAAGCTGAGATGATGCTGATGATGAAATAGAGATAGATTGACAATCAGTACTATGATTTTTAGATATGTATGATTCTTGTCTGAAAGTTGATTTACAAAAAAAAAAGTATATAAGTATGTTTATCCGCGTTCTAGAACCATAACACAAGCTAGTTAAACTATGCTTACTTTGGGTCTAGAAAGCGCTGTGTAGAATGTCGTAGAATATTTATGTATTTATTTTTATTCATTTAACATGGTTTAAAGATATTAAAAATTAACACAAATTTGTGAATAACATATCTTATAGGTAAGTTATTTTTATTGTACTATAAAACTGTAAATGGCAGTTGCCTGAAGTAAAATTTATTTTCATTTTCAGTCAATAATATATTATTCAATTGTAAACCTTTGTGTTAATTGAATAGGTAACTAAGCAAATGTAACGCATCAAAAAGGAAATATTTTCATTTCACAGTAATTTAGATACAATTTTTGTTTATTACCTATACCTACAATTGAAAAATAAACAAGTAAATCTAATATTTGGTTAATATAAACAAACATTTTGTATCACCAAATCACTCGTGAAACACCTTTTCTAGAATTTATCACGTGGTCACTTGCAAAAATTAGCGTCTTGTCCACCTTTCACACGATTTCCACGAACACTTAGAAATATTCCACTGCTTATGGGATAAACCTTCAAAAAACCTCTTACCTTTTCTGGATTATGGAGGTATATCACTGTAACACTGATTCACGTTATCTTCCGAGGTAGCTTTTTCGTAACTGGTGAAAGTGCGTGTTGCTTGTGCGAGAGTTTAACTTGCAATGAGTGTTGCGCCTTGAACTTCACTATATATATATGATGACCCAGTTATAGCAGCAACGGGCTAACTGTGCTGGTCGGTCCGTCTATCTGTGTGTCCAACCTGTTTCCATCCCGTTGCACGGATTGTTCCCGACTGAGCCTTGTCAAGGACATTCGGTTACCGAACCTAATAACGCGTCTTCTGTTTGCGTAGTCACCGTATCGTTAAAATCGACTACTTTATAAATATCATTTGAATGTTGTGTAGTAGAATCTACGTTAAATAATAGATGTATCTGTTTGTTACAGGTACTTCAGGCAATATCAACATCGTAAGGTTATTTAGGACTGATTTTGCAATGGTCATATTTTAATGGTTTTTATCAGTTTGAAATTTTCAATCAGTTTTTATAAATCCATGCCTTATGTTCACGAGACATCTCGTACTCCTTGGCTTTTCTCAATTTCAACAAAGGTCGGTTTTCAGTCTAACCAGGAAACGACCGAACTTCGATATCTATTGTAAGTAAAAATTCAGTTAACAATTGTATGGCTATGACAAGATCAGTCTTTAATCAGGTAACGTATCTTCATGGGTGAGTTAACAATAATTTCTTGTTATTATACTTTTGATTTGGTTTGATGGTAAATGGTTACGGTTTTTCATCTTAGACCATATCATCATTTATCAGCAGGTGAGACAGTGGTCAAACGCGAAACTATTATTACTAAGTAAAATATTAAAGGTGTTATATTTATTTAAATATAACACCTTTTATGGATAAGATTGGTTGTTATTGACTTGATTGTTAACTTACATCTTTATTTATCATCACATGGGCACAGGTGGTTCATTTGGACATTTCGACCATAACAAGAAGTAATTACTACGTGTGTCTAAGAATTTTACTTTTTTCTAACATACAAAATATGTGTAAAATCCCAGAGAAGGCAAGCAGGGCATGTAACACTCACATATTACTATATTTTTCAGTCTCTATGCGATGCGAGTCTATTGCTTTTACCAAAAGACAAATAGAAAAGACTAAGTATTAGTAACCGAAATTACAAGTTTTGCCGTTAACCCAACTAAACTAAATTACTTGAATTAGGAGTGGGTTCACGTGAGTAGTGTATTGGATTCGAACCCGGAATATCTCGATTGTAAGGATGACTTCTTAACCACAAAGCTACCGACGCTTAACTATGTGTTTACAGTAGGATGAACAACATCCCTATCCCTTAGTGCCCTTGTGTAACACCCATGCGCAGAGATGGGAGGGATTCTATTTCACTAGACCACGTGGCAAATTGCCATTTAACCTAGTACTAGTCCTATGAAATTAATGCTAGCTCCTTAACAAATGAAAAGCCTGCAATGCCCACTTTTGAGGAGATACGTACATTCATACAATCACGCGTCTTTCCCATTGGGGTGGACCTCTTTCCACTTGCTATGATATTGGTATATGCCTTTCGCTTCTTCTACTTTCATAATTATTTTCATACTCACTCGCTCGTTGCGGCTACTTTTAACCTGGACTTAAATATCCTCGATCTGATTAACATAATACGTAGGCTTTGGTCGACATTTACCGGTTTCACCCTCACCTCATAAATCTCTTCAATCATTAATTAATTCTTCAATCTCCTTTCGTTCATCCTTTCTCCTTGTTGCGATCCATCTAATCTCAGCGTTGATCCAATCTGTCTTCATCTTAGCATTGATCCCGGTTGCGTCCGAGGCTTGCACTTCACCAACCCGGGATCCAGTTTTGCATTTAACGGAAAGCCTTTAAAGGAAAGCCTACACCAGAGCCTCGTCCGTTGCGAACAACCGAAACAGGTCCGTTGCGAACTGCCGAAGCAGGTGTATTATCTGGCAGGTGAGGTTCGCTCGGGGCTCTAAGATCTTGGTACAGATTCGTAGTCCCGGTAGGACCTTGAAAATCGTAATCTATGTTGAGGAAATATCTGGCATTGTCCTTTGTTTACTTCTCTAGACAGCAGGGTCCTGTCAATAGTTTATATATTTCTTATCTTTATTTGCTTACGCCTGCGGTTCGCTTTTGTATATTGTTTACAGTGCAATTAGCCATATACGTACTAAGTTTAAGCAAATCAATCATGATTCTATATAACGCTGGGTTTCGCTCAAGGTAAATCTCGTTCTTAAAATACATCACGCAAATTTTACCATTTTACCTTCGTCACACTGTCACAATTTCTGCGCCCTATTATTATTTATTATTTGGAATGGTAAAACTAATATTATAATTATTATAAAGTAACAAATTACATCATTATTCTATGGTAAGGTCTAATTTATTAACCCGCCCCTCACCGTGCCTGGTGCAAAGGTAACACATATGCATATGCTTTATGTGCATACGCTGGCTGCATTGCCCCGTTGTATAGCGATGGCTAACCTTAGCACCAGATTCGAGCCAGAGCGGAGTCACTCGTTTTGTCCCTCAGCCTAGGCCCCAATTAGCTCACTAAATTTTTAGCATCGGCACCCCAACTGCCATTCCTCTCGAACGCAAACGGAGCAAATGAATATTGCTCCGTTAAGGCCGCATACTTTGCCGGTTTTCTATCAGCGGCGTCTTCGGTAGCAGCTGCTGGAGACAGGACTTAACGACTATGTGTAAAACTTATTAATCAATAAACATCTGTAATAACAAACAAGTAAATGTTTCTGTGAAACAAAATAAAATTAAAAAAAACGACGGGTTGCACTCCGGGAGTGCCGGCAGAAGTGAAAACTTGAAAATTAACGTTGTGCATTTTTACCACGTTTTTCTTAGTTTCACTTCGTGGTTTCTGTGTTTCTGTTTCTTTCCCTCTTTTTTTTTAAATTTTTTTTTTAAGAATATTAGTAACCGAAATTACTAATATTCCCCTTAACCCCTCCAGCTAAGCTAAATTGCTTGTGTTAGGAGTGGGTTCACGTCGGTAGTGTAATGGCCAGGATTCGAACCCGGGACCTCTCGATCGTAAGGTCGACTCCTTAACCACTAAGCTACCGACGCTTAATTTTCGAACACTTCTGATCACCCTAAAGCTCTGAAATGTTTTATGTAGGCTAATGCCACCTTACATTTTCATATTTAATCATCAGAAAAAAAAAAAAAAAAAAACAAACTTATAAAACCACGTTTTCCTTCCGACCAACACTAAAAAACGTGGGGCGGCGCTTTAATCCTTTAATGTATCGTTTTCCTTAGATATTCAATAATTTAAAAATTTCAAAGCGCCCGCCCCACGTTTTTTAGTGTTGGTCGGAAGGAAAACGTGGTTTTTAAAAAGTTTTTGATATTTTGGAATGGTTAGGGAATAATTTTGCACGAATTGCTTTAACAGTATAAAAGTACTATCATTTATGTGGTAACATACAATATTCACTTATTGCGCTATCGTACACAAACATGACGATAGTTCTGAAGTGTTAAATTAAAAATTTAACACTTCAGAACTTACAATTATTTTACATTAAAAAGTTTATCTCTCAGAAAAATCAACTTCCATCCTTAATTTCAACGACTTTTTCACCATCATTATTACCAGAACCATCATCGCTAATATATTTATAAAGTACTCACTCATTTTCTTTCGCTATTTCTTCATCACTTTTTCATTAATAGATGCACTTTGTTTAATTTCCATTTTATATCAATAGATTTATGGCACAAAATAGAATAAATATTACAAAAAGTGTTTTTGGGCCTCCATGGTTGTTAAGTACAGTGTGAAATTAGCGCTTCTATATTTGTATGCAAACGTTTTACGAATTGTCGAATCAGGACACGTGACCTGCACGTGTCCTGACGCGAGTTTCACGTTTTTTACCCATTACGAAAAAGTACACAACGCCGCTATAGGAGTTTTCACTTCAAAAAAATCCGTTCCCGCAGGGGGAACGCACAGGTAGATTTCGTGAAGCAATTAATATTATTTTATATAGAGAACTACGGACTTTAAACAGTTTAATTTTTTTTTCTCGAAAACAGTAACTCTTAGCGAAAAACTTTTCAGACATTTATTTTAGACTTAAAAATGGCCTATCGATTAAAAACAAGAATGTTCACCGGTTAGAAGTTATGATTTTTTTCCCGAAAAATTTTGGTTTTTCCCCCCTCCACTTTTAGTTAGTTTTAATCTTATAGGTTTATAATTAAAAGTTGTTCGTATTCATGTATACTATGGGATAAAATTAGAACGGTTCGAATATCTTTCATGGAACGTGAAATTTTGAGGAAAAACTGATTTCACTAAAAGTGAGGCCCTACCGTCCCCTTAGGCCGGATTCCACCCTTTCACGAACTTAAACTAAGTTTACACCCAAGTAATTTTTGACCGCAGTTTGAAAGCGATCGGGGCAAAAATGCGACCGTGAGAGTGCCGCAAATTTTGGGAAGTGGAACCATACATACATATATATATATATAAACTTTTTGACCAGTGGTCATTTCGGATTCAGGGGGTCATAACTAGACCTCCTATGAAGATTTTTTTTTTAAATTCGACAGTAGTCAAGAAACCAATAGGTAGATCGATTTCATCGAAATCTACCTAAAAACCAAGAGGAAAACGTGCAAAATTGTTATAAGTGCTTGGGGGTATCCGAAGGGATTTCCGCACGATAAAAAAAAAAAAAAAAAGGTAGTGCCGTCAGTCGACCACTTTTCATGAGCTGTATACTGTAAAACAACTTTATCCCTTCGTTGCCTTGCATGTGACACCCATAGGAATAGATGGAGTTTCACAGGAAGAGCCTCATCTTAGGAATAAATAACTGATAAGTTAATGTTCTAATGTATAGTGACTCTAAATAACGATATTGCTGTACTGCTATCGGATACAGTAGTAGATCGGCGTAGTTAGACCTCTGAGGCAAAAAATGCCCCCTGTTGTCCCTTGAGCTACCAAGGTACGAACGAGAAGATTTTCGTCGTCTCATGTATGGGAGAGGACGAAGATATTGTGGTAAGGTTAGCTAACTTTGCAAAGACAAGACCTAAATTTAGATCCTATAAATTTATGAATAACTAGACTATACGAGGGTCAAACTGAAAGTTCTTAGAACTGGCCACTTATAAACAATATAATAAAAAAATAATTCTAAAATTTGAAAATAGAACTCTTTGCCAATATTACTGAGTATATATTTCATTCATTTATCATTTGTTTTACGATTTGGCGGCAAATTGAAAATTGTCTGTGTCACGTTAACATGAATTTAACACGAGAAAATTTTCGTGCAATGATTTTTTATGACTTTCGATGTCATTTAAGTCAACAAGAAAGTTATGATAGACTACGATTGGCCTTTCACGATGAAGCCCCATCTCGTGCGACTGTTTACAACTAGTTTAATGAGTTTAAACGTGGTCGCACTAATCTCACTGATGATTTACGTGAGGGACGGCCTTCTACGGCGACGACTGAAAATAACATCTGTGTTGTGCGGCGTATGATAGAGACTGACAAAAGAGTGACCTATCAGCAGATTCGGACAAGCTTAGGCATCGGTATGAGTCAAGTGCACAAAATCCTCCACGAACATTTAGCGGTCAGGAAGCTTTGCGCCCGGTGGATACCTCATAATTTGACTGAGGCTCAAAAACTCCATCGTGTGGATTGGTGCCGTAAAATGATTGAAAGATTTAACGGAGGTGGCTCTAATGCTGTGTTCGACATACTAACAGGTGACGAAAGCTGGATTTACTGTTATGATCCTGAAACCAAAAGACAATCTGCTCAGTGGGTGTTTCCTTTCGAGGAGTTGCCAACTAAAGTGAAGAGAGATCGAAGTGCGGGAAAAAAATGGTGGCCTCGTTCTTTGGAAGGATAGGTCATTTCGTAACAATTGTGTTAGAGGATCAAAAAACAGTTTCTGCAGAATGGTACACTACCAATTGTTTGCCACTTGTTTTGGAAAAAGTTCGAGAGAAACGACCTCGCAGTAGGATCCTCCTTCACCACGACAACGCCTCGTCGCACACCGCCAAGCGAACGATCGACTATTTGGCGACATCAAACGTTGAATTACTGGGTCACCCGCCGTATAGCCCTGACCTCGCGCCTTGTGATTTTTATTTATTTCCAAAAATTAAAGAAAAACTTAAAGGAAAGCGGTTTATGAATGCTGAAGAAGCGGTGGCTGCGTATCGCGATGCCATTGAAGAGACCCCTAAGGACGAGTGGGCAAAGTGCTTTTCCCAGTGGTTCCATCGCATGCAGCGGTGTATTGACGTGAATGGACAATATTTTGAAAAGATATAATAAAACTAATAACTGGCTAATGTAATCAGTTTTTGATTTTCTAAGAACTTTCAGTTTGACCCTCGTACCACCAATTACAACATCCTAGTAGAGTTAACAACCATTACCTCATACGAATCTATTCTGTGAACATGACCTCCATCGGTTACGCAGTAATAAACAGACGCGTCATAATGTATGAAGAAATTAAGTTACCAACTGTGGCCATAAGTCCACGGCTCACTACCCAAGTAACGATGCCTTAATGTCTTTATAAACAGTTATATATCGTCACATAATTCCCAGCATGCTTTGGATCAAATTGGTATTTATGAATAAGGTTTCTAAGTAAAGCTAATGTGTCTCGTGGAAACTGAAGCGACTGACGCCTCAACTCTATGAGCTAGATTCAGGTATGGCTTCTCACGCTGTCTCTAGTCGGCATTTAATCACTGCAATCACTAATCACTTAATTATACGCGCACGTTACACTGTATCCAAGCTCCTTTTGCTTTTACTATTAATGCAGTTTTTTAACGACGAGAATACAGTTTTGAAGAATATTTTATTGTTCCAACTAATTTATGTTCTTCTATGTACATGTTAGTGCAATATAAAATATTATATTTCACAAATGTTAGATAGGTGGTAAACCATGCGTTTTTCATAACGAATATACCAGCATGACCGGGGAAGTACCACCGTCTTCTTAACTGTAAGTAGCAGTATGGTGTATTCGTTCGGTTTGTCGGTGAGCCAACCGGAGATCTCTCTTTCACACTCAACTGATCTCAGTCCTTATGCGTAATTATCATTTACCTATATTATAGATTGCGGAAAAACGTACGTATTAGACCACCATACTTGAGATTCTACATATCTAATGTTTTCGAAGGTATATGAAGTCTGCCAATACTCTCTAGACCAGCGAGGTGGATCTACGATCTAACCCCTTATTAGAAGAGGAGACCCCTGCCCACCATTGGGACCACGGAGCAGATAAGGAAGATCGGGACAGTCAATAAAAGAGGGCTGACATGCAATGAAATGCCTGTCGTAGAGCTTCGCCATAGTTTTCTTTGAAGGTGCTATAAAATTCGTCTCTTTTATGCTTCCATGTCGAATGGTTGCTTTTGCATTTTGGTTTCATCATATTATAGTTAGAAAAAATATTACAAAGTACAAGTAACACTTTCACCCTCAATGTTTTTTACTTTTAATAAATGTTATTCAAATCTAAGCTATAGGTACCTCGGTACTAGGTACCTTATTTTTTTTTTTTTATCGTGCGTAAATCCCTTCGGATACCCCCCCGCGTGCCAGCGGGGGCGGTGCCAGCGGGGGGGTATCCGAAGGGATTAGGTACCTTGTCTTAAATAATCTTTTGAGTGTTAGTGTAATAGTTGTACCAGCTTTTCTGTGGAATGGTGAAAATTGGAACTACGGTTGTCATTTTCAAAAGGAATTGCTCACTTTGTATGGGGGCTTAGGCTAAACGTGAACAGTAATTAAATAAAAAAAAACCGTCCCCGCAGGGGGAACGCACAGGTAGATTTCGTGAAGCAATTAATATTATTTTATATAGAGAACTACGGACTTTAAACAGTTTAATTTTTTTTTCTCGAAAACGGTAACTTTTAGCGAAAAACTTTTCAGACATTTATTTTAGACTTAAAAATGGCCTATCGATTCAAAATGTTTCCGACGGCAAGAATGTTCACCGGTTAGAAGTTATGATTTTTTTCCCGAAAAATTTTGGTTTTTCCCCCGTCCACTTTTAGTTAAAGTTTTAATCTTATAGGTTTATTACTAAAAGTTGTTGGTATTCATGTATACTATGGGATAAAATTAGAACGGTTCGAATATCTTTCATGGAACGTGAAATTTTGAGGAGAAACTTTTTTCACAAAAAGTGAGGCCCTACCGTCCCCTTAGGCCGGATTGCACCCGTTCACGAACTTAAACTAAGTTTACACCCAAGCAATTTTTGACCGCAGTTTGAAAGCGATCGGGGCATAAATGCGACCTTGAGTGCCGCAAATTTTGGGAAGTGGAACCATACATACATATATATATATATATAAACTTTTTGACCAGTGGTCATTTCGGACTCAGGGGGTCATAACTAGACCTCCTATGAAGATTTTTTTTTTAAATTCGACAGTAGTCAAGAAACCAATAGGTAGATCGATTTCATCGAAATCTACCTAAAATGACTTGTGTGTTTAATGTTTCAGACCTAACAGAGTCTAGATATTGTACTAATGTTGTAGCAAGATTCCAAAATGTACCATATCCAGCATGTGTAATATTGACCGATTTGAAGTAATATTCTTAGTAAAAAGTTACAATATTAGTATTTACTTTACTGTATAATGGCCAAGCATGTGTTATAATGGCACTATCTCACATAAAAAGCCGTGGCGTAAAATAAAACAAGCATTTGTTTTATAAAAAAGATTTATTCAGACTCATAGGCTATTAAAATATGGTCTAAAAACTGTGTTGGAGGTTTTACATTATTTTCATAATTCATAATTTTCGATGATGCCCGCACAATCATATGGCCATCATCGACAACTATGGTGCATTTTCTCAAAACGAGGAACTATGCATGCATGGGCTGTGTAAAGCATGAATGGCAGACTATGTAAATAAGAAAGACATTACTCTTTATGTATCGACAGTACCCTGCTGATACCATTGATGCCATTTAAAACTAGATATAAATAAATACACTTACAACTTGAGGAGCAATCCATTGTCCAAAAATGAATTGTATTTCAACGAGCTCCAAATTGTGTCGTGTGCGATGTGTTACATCAATGCCGCAATTGATCCAGCGCATAGCCATAACTACGTTGCTTTCATTCGAGGAAACAAAACGGGTGCGGGAAATCGCATGTTCATGCCAAACAAAGTCATCACATAAAGCTAGTGCGATATCCGAAATTGCGCCAGAGTCAACCGTAAAAACATGTTTTGTGTCCAAGCGGGTAGCCGGGTTGTTATGGGAGCAGTATCGGAGTCCATAATAACTAGCAAAATCCGTTGATAACCAGAAAATACAAAACGACATACATGCACAGAACCACGAAGGTAGAGCGATTTGACATTCAGTCAGTGTTGTCAGGTAAAAATAAAAAACGATTTATTCGATTGATTGAATTGGTTTATATACTAAAGTAGATACTCAATATGGTAGACAAAAATCTAGACAAAACTTCAAAAAGTTCACGTATGTGCACTATATGGCCGATAAAAAAAAATAAAAGGACTGATCAACTAATGACGCTAGTCCTTTGAGCCTGAGAGTAGTTTTATATATTTTTGAATGGTTGATTGACGTGTCTCAGGCGGTGCCCCCTTTTTTTTTTTTTTTTTATTGTGCGGAAATCCCTTCGGATACCCCCCCGCCGGCCAGCGGGGGCGGTTATGTCGGGCTTGCACCGACTAAAACCGCACGCCGTCTCGGGTCTTCAGACGCCGGAGTGTAAGGTTACCCATAGAGCATATCCCTCGCACCCCGGCTGACCCTGGGCCATCTCACCACTAACAGCATCGCTCATCCTGTCTCCTCTGAAAGCAGAGGAGTACGGAGAGCGATGTGTTCCCGCCACGTTGGGTATTGGCCGACGATCAATGCCAACCCTATGAAGGGGTGAAGGGGAAGCCATTGACCGCCGCCCAGGGTGTACCGGCCGCTCCGATTCCGTTCCCCCCGGACTGCAGCGGGATCGGAATCGGAGCGACACTCGAGGAGGTTACCCAACACACACCCCAGCCGGTGCCCCCTACACTTGCCGCCAATAAACTCGTCATCTAGAGTACATTTCCCCTACATAAAGACTGGATGCGGAAGGCGGAGGACCAGGTCTTATGACGCACATTGGAAGAGGCCTACGTTCAGAAGTGAACTGCAATAGGCTAATTGATTGATTGTAATTAAATTAAAATAAAGTGAATTATAAGATATGGATATTTTTTCAGTTGTCATGAATTTTTTTTTCATCAATGATTATGAAAAAGCTTGTTATCGATTCTTTTAATCGATGTTTTATTAAAATTACATTATTACGTGGCAGCACAGATGCGTAATGGCGATGCTTTGTAGATTTAAATATGTTTAAATACGTATTAAAGTGTCTTTTTTTGTATAAACTTGTCTACAAAAAGACTTGCTGAAATATTTACTTTAGAATTAATCTTTTTTCTCTATAAAAATACTTTTTACTGAACATCATGTCCACACATAGCCGAAAATGAGCAATTCCCTTTCATAAAATTACACTACAGATTGACAGGTGGACAGACGACCTAGCAAAGAGCGCAGGGACTCGGTGGATGCAGGCCGTTACAGACCGGTCGAAATGGAAGTCGATGGGGGACTATAATCCGTACTGTCATCATCATCACCATCATATCAGCCGTAGGAAGTCCACTGCTGAACGGCCTATGTTCAGCAGTGGACTTCCTACGGCTGATATGATGGTGATGATGATGACAGTACGGATTATAGTCGAAATAATCTAAAAAGTGCATTTTGACGCATGGGTTTGACAGAAGAAAAAGACCCAGAACATAAACCTTGCACGATTCGAACGGAAGTAAAACAATTCTAAAATAAGAAGTTAAACAATTTTTAAATGAACAATAATGTAGGTATATTGCGTTGAAGGAATGTAATGCGACATAT
This sequence comes from Cybosia mesomella, assembly GCA_946251805.1. Taxonomy (NCBI): domain Eukaryota; kingdom Metazoa; phylum Arthropoda; class Insecta; order Lepidoptera; family Erebidae; genus Cybosia; species Cybosia mesomella. Next base: position 19,357,383 of record OX276402.1, on the reverse strand, counting down.
TTCAGTTAACATTTATACAATTAATTTAAAATGACGAGATTCTTTATTTCTGCGAGACGTCTTAAAAAGGTTACGTTCTACTATTTTAAGGTTAGGTAAGGTAAGGTGGTAAAGATTAATCGGTTTATATGACAAATCGTGCATGCACCATGGTATGTTACTAATGAAAGACTTCACCGAGAGCTTGGCATCAAAACCGTAAAAGAAGAAATAAGGGAGAGAGTCACAATATATAGAGACAGACTGCAGCTACATCCTAACATATTGGCCCACCACCTTATGGATGAAATATTCCCAAGAGCGCGGAGACTAAAGAAAAGAGTACCGCAAGACTTACTCTAAAGTATTATTTTAGAGGGCATGTCACTGGGCATGTACCTCACATACCATTCATAATCTCGAAATCAAATATTGTTGAATGTCCCCCAGACAGATGGCAATAACAAGAGAAAAAAAAAGTCAAATCGTAAGTTAGCAAGGGAGTTGCTAAATCAAGCTTATGGCTTAAAGTACAGTTAATGTTATGACAATAAGGTTAGAAGCGGCGCGCACCCGCCAGCTCCTTAAGTTGCTGGCGGGGTTTGACGGAGGCAAATCTGCTGCAATCGGTTTTTCTCACAATCGATTTGTAAACACCTGACAATAAACGCCAGCTGTCAAAATGCACTTCTTAGATTATTTCAAATTTTGCGTTCTCAGCTGTTCTCAGACAGACGGTGGCGTCAACCTTCAGTTCACAGAATGGTTGCTACGAATAAAACTGTTGTAAAAACGCATACGATACTATGGCTGTAATTATACCGACATTATAAATATTTGCTATAACTATATACTTTTTAGAGCATAACCGCAACTCATAGGTACATATTGTTGAAATGATGATCTCTATGATTTTTAATTTATAAAAAGCGGAAGCTAATAAAAATGTATAGTATTAAGTTTCAAGTTATCTAACCATCAATTCATAATCATTACTGCGTCGTAGGAAGACATTTTATTTATTTGAAGAGATATATTATAATATAACAGAGATAATTGATTTAATTTTGAATTTTGATTTTAGGTTACTATGGCATTATTCACGAGTTACCAAATGGCAGGATTTTAACGGTCCGCCCGTAATTTTATAGTTCATTTTATACTAATTTCCCAACGAGTTAGACACTAGAAACTACTGAATAACTTAGAACTAGGTGACAATAAAAATACTAACTAAGAATGAATTCGTAAATGAAAGTCACACAAAACTGAAAGTACTTTTTTAATAACTTCACTACAGCTTTATTTTTTAGTGTGTTGAAAGATTTCCATCTGCAAAATCTTGAAATACCTTACTTATAGATCTTTATGTGTTTGATAATGATAACACACAAAAATCTAAGTTACATAACATCTTATTCAACATGAGTAACATTTATTTATATCTGTTTAATATTAAAATGTTTCCAGGTAAATGTTGGTGGCTTTCATCTCACTACTTGGAAGTCGGTACATGGTCGTGGGTGAGTGTGACATAGTTTTATTTTCGTTACAAATATATATACAAGTTCTTTACAAAATACAAGTATGAATAAGTATGTACAACGTGATCATTAATAATTTTAGGCATCGTTTCTATATAAGTAATGTTATTATAATATAGAAAAAAGAGTTATAAAGTTATATACTCGTATATATATATGACCCATGATAGAGTTCAAATGATATGAAATGAGTAAACCTATATGTGCTCAAGAGTCGCCACAGATACCATAATGTTATAGATACAAAACAAATGTAAGTATTGGTAAATGTAATGGATTCTATAGCACTTCTTGTTACATCCGTTAATGTGCGTTGATCTGAAATTATAATACGTTGCCATGTCCCGATTGTGGAATAGTGGAACACATTTTTATACTTTGGGAAATGCTATAATAAATATTTTTTTAATAAGTACATTGCTTTTAAATTACACCTTATCCTGAATGACTAACGAAACTAAAAATTAAAGAATTCAAATGTTTACTTAAATTAACGCATTAGATGTAGATTCTTCAGTTTAATTTAAAAGCGTTAATTTTACGAATGTGATATATGTCTACATAATATTATATCTACTTCTTACTCTAGATACAGTTAGAGTACGGTGAACAAATATTTTTTATAATGAGTAAAGCAAATTAAAAATGAAAGTTGGAATACGAGGAAACAACAATTCACTTTCGCTAGCTCCTTACAAGTTGATAAAGAGGTCGTCAGTTCGAGATTGCACTTATTGAGGCTACTAAAAAGGTGTTATTATTGTAGTGTGATCCTACTTAAATTATAAATGTGAAAGTTTGTGAAGATGTTTGGATGACTGTTACTCAATCACGCTCTAACGGCTGAACTGATCTGGCTGAAATTTTGTACAAGGACAGATTATAGTCTGGAATAACACAGGCTATTTTATCCCTGAAAAAGGTTTCTATGGGTTGCGAAAATGGGATCTGAATTCCACGATGAGAAAGTAAGTACCTTTTTTTTTTTTTTTTTTTATCGTGCGGAAATCCCTTCGGATACCCCCCCGCCGGCCAGCGGGGGCGGTTATGTCGGGCTTGCACCGACCAAAACCGCACGCCGTCTCGGGTCTTCAGACGCCGGGGTGTAAGGTTACCCATAGAGCATATCCCTCGCACCCCGGCTGACCCTGGGCCATCTCACCACTAACAGCATCGCTCATGCTGTCTCCTCTGAAAGCAGAGGAGTACGGAGAGCGATGTGTTCCCGCCACGTTGGGTATTGGCCGACGATCAATGCCAACCCTATGAAGGGGTGAAGGGGAAGCCATTGACCGCCGCCCAGGGTGTACCGGCCGCTCCGATTCCGTTCCCCCCGGACTGCAGCGGGATCGGAATCGGAGCGACACTCGAGGAGGTTACCCAACACACACCCCAGAAAGTAAGTACCTATATAGCGACAGGAGTGTTCACTTTCATTGGATTCCTTGAAGAATTTCTCAGGGGTGTAAACGGAGGAATCCAACGATAGGTCATTGGCCTGTGCAGTGACTCATTTGATGGCATTTCACTTTCTTATTCGGAAAACCCACTTATCAAGAACCGCATTCTATTCTAGTAAATCCTTCTCGATGAAACATCGTTGTGTACGTTTAAAACTAAATATACGGCTATTTTTTCAATAATGTAGGTAATATCCCACGAGGTAATAGTAGATAACTTTCTCGAAGCATAGAAAGTGACCTCGGAGTTAGTAGAGGGTTAAATATGAAATGCAAACTTGCTACAATTCGTATAAATATGAAAAGTAACCAGCATGTTGTATTTATTTAAACTAAGACAGCATTAAACAGGTACTATATTTCTAGTCTAGTTTCTCCCAAAAAGTGAGAATGAAGATATTAATAAGGCTCCAACGATATGTCCAAGTAAAAATGAGAAAGTACCAATATATTGTTTATATTGTTTGGGCCCATAAGGTTAGAAGGCATTTATATAAGTCAATCAGTCAGCCAAATCTATTTAAATAAAATTTAATCGATAAAGTTGCTAACTGCAAATCTTGAGAATGGCTTGACCGATTTGAATGATTTAGTTTTTGTTGTGTTCCTTATTTGTCACGACAAGGATTATATGAATGAAAAATTCTCGAAACTCTACAGAGATAATCGGCGCCTGGCGCCGCGGTGCACAACCAGTAGGTAATAAAATGTAGTTTTTGCGTCTATCGCGAAGAAACAGACACACAGATAAACAGTGAAACAGACAAGAATTCCAAAAAAATAACACAATTTTTTTTTTCAATATCTCCAATGTACAGACACAACTAATTTACAAGGTAATAAAAATCGTGTCAAAATAAAACAAAGCGAATGACAAGTGTGCTGTGTTGCTATATGTTTCCAAAAATAATAGCAGTAGTCGGTATCGACAAAGGACCATCGCATTCTAGAAATGGAAATTTTGCAAGTTATCAATAATTAATATTTACACTGAATCTGACACTGCCTCGTTTATAAGTTAATGTACATTCATAGTTGTGCACTGCATTAACACTATATAATTTCTTAGATGTATGTTTTTAAAAGGATATGCGGGAACTTTGGTTTTTACATGATCGAACTGGGAAATCTAGCTCTATGATTATGAGTATAATTTAAGACGACCCATCAATAACGGCCTTCACCTACTATACCCTACCTACTAAGGCGAGTCTAACTCTATATTGAATTTCGATTACTTTCAGCAAACCTATAGAGGAGATAAAAATGAAACATCTCAATAATTAGTCAAATATCAAAAACTATTACAATACTAAAGTGTAATGCAAAAAGTATTATTTATAAGAGATGGGAAGCTACAGAAAATTGTTTATCAACAATCTAAGTGCAGGCCAAGCCACAAAAGTCCGGCAATATTTATTAATTTACATGTAGCTTCGGGCAATCGACGTTAACTGTAAAGTTGGAATGCGAGCTCGACTCGTCTGCCTACTTCTCTTCTCTACTGAACCAAATTGAGGACCTGCTTCGATATTCATCGCGCAATAACTTTATCAAGGTTTGTATGAATCAGGTTAATTCTACATTATCGATGGAACAGTTATGTTGGTAAGTAGCTAATAGCAACGTATATGTTTGACTTATTATCGGTAATCGTGTGTAATTGTGTTAATTTACTAGATAAACAACTACCACTCGTAAGCCATCAGTGTACTACAATTTAATTGCTTACAATTTAATTGTAGTACATTGATGGCTTATATCTTAGATAGATATCTTAGATAAACCTCATTTATTAAAAGTTTTTTTTGAACACGGGCTACGAATAGTAAAGTGAAGCAACATAATACGAACTTATATTTGTTGAATAGGTGATTTTTTTCTTAATTTTACTATATAGTTTAGATATGTCTACAAACAACGAAAAAAAATCTACGAGGTTGTCGAGTATCAGGGACGCCAGTGATTTCGTGAATTAAAAGTAACATTGTCTTTCTAGTACCAGCAGGTACCTCTCAAGTTATCTAGTTATGATTGAATCAGAGGTTTAGTCGTGAAGAGTACTTCAAGTACAGACAGCCAGTTATTTTCGCATTTATAATTACCTGATTTTATTTTTCGTGCGGAAATCCCTCCGGATACCCCCCCGCCGGTCAGCGGGGGCGGTTATGTCGGGCTTGAACCGACTAAAACCGCACGCCGTCTCGGGTCTTAATACGCCGAGGTGTAAGGTTGCCTATAGAGCATATCCCTCGCACCCCGACTGACCCTGGGCCATCTCCGGTTTCGAGGTGCGCCCCTCGGGTTTGGGAACCACGGTGTCCCCGTCTTGCCCCGGTTTGGGGGAGGGGCGCTAGTCGCCCCACCGTCCCGGCCTGCTTCTGCTGGGGTGACAGGCGGCCTTACCTGCCACCCCCAGGCCTGCGCTCATGGAGGACGGAGGTCATTAAGCGACCTCCGGCGCCTGAGTTGCCTGCGACGCGCGGGGAGCAAGGTGCGGGCTCGGCGGGCCGGGAGAGTTCTAAATCTCTCCTGGGCGCGCTCCGCCATCTCCTTCGCGAGCATTACATGCTCGCAGAAGGAGGTGGCGGCGGCCCACGCGCTGGCGCTCCGCTCCATTACCGCAATCATGCTGCCGAGCGAGAGGACTCCCACCCCGATGGCTGCCACGAGGTCACGCCTCGGCGCCTCCCACGCCGGGCAGTCCGCCAGCGTGTGCAGCCCTGAGTCCTCGCTCGCGTCGCAGTGATGACACTCAGGCGTTGGCTCCTTCCTGATCCGATGCAGGTGGTCCCCGAAGCACCCCTTCCCGGAGATCACCTGCGTCTGTTGGTACGAGAGGCTTCCGTGTCGCCTTTCTAGCCAATCCTCCATGATGGGCTTTACCGCCGCTATTGTGGCGTGCCCTGCGCTTGGTCGCCCAAGTCGTTCCTTCCACTCCACCACGATGGCCTGGCGGAGCTGGGACTGCACGGCGTCGATTTCTCGTGGCTCGGAGTTCCGTCTCTGCTCCCGCGCCTGTACCAGTGGCGAAAGGGCTCTCGCCTCCAGGTCCCATGGCGAGTTCCGGCAAGGAGACTCGCCGCCTCGAAGGAGATCGTGCGGCACCCGCGGATGACCCTGATGGCCATCACTCGCTGCGGAGCGCGCAGCATCCGCACACTTCTGGCCTTCAGGGCCTCCGCCCATATTGGGCACCCATACAGGGCCATAGACCGCACGATCCCCGCGTAGAGTCTCCTGCAGGAGTCATCGGGCCCCCTTATGTTGGGCAACAGCCGCGCCAGAGCGAGAGCTGTGCCCTTCAATTTGGGGGCCAGACTTCGGATGTGCTCTCCGAAGTCCCATCGGCCGTCGAGCACGAGCCCCATATATTTCATTTGGGGCTTGATGCCGATGCGATTTCCTCCCACGATGAGACTGGATCCCTCGGGTGGCTTGCTCCGAGGCCCATGAAAGAACAGGGCCTCGGTTTTATGCAGAGCCACCTCGACACCCAGCCGCCGGATCCGCTCAACAACTTGGGCAACCGTGGGTGGCCTTTAGGGTCGCTTCACGGTACGTCGCCCCGCACGCCGTCCCGAGCGTGTCGTCCGCGTAGCACGTGACGGCTCCGCGTAGCACGTGACGGCTGAAAAGGTATACCTATAGTGTGAATTCTAACTTCGAAACCAAAACTTAAGTATTTCTGGCTGACACATTTTGAGTTATAACTGATCAGTGCTAACTTTTAGGACCTATATACTGTAAACGGAACTTTGGAACTGGGACACCATTATTGATGTCCCCGTAGTGGTTTCCATATCAACCGCAGAGGGCGGACCCGGTACTAGAACCGAGTTGATTCTACTCATCGCTGAGGTGAGGTCAACAACATAAAAGTAAAGTTTAATAATTGGATAAGTACCTTATAAACTAACTGACGATAGTGGTATTATTATTTCAATAGAAGCTGGGTGAATAATATTATATTATGGCAGTTTAGATGCGGAACTATTTGTTACGAAATGGAAGTTAAACGTGGCGTGAATAGAAACAATTCGGTTTCGCATATTATCGTGCTTAAGTGGAAATACAAATTGACTACTTTATTCGCCAATACACTGTGCAGAATGGAAAGTAGGTGTATATTTAGTATCTATCGGTAAAGTAAAAAGAGGTGAATAGAATTTAAGGCGTGAATAAAAGTGAATAGAAATCAAATGCTCAGATAAACTTTGCAGTTAAATAATTCCTGGTAGGTCACAAAGTAACACTTATGAACGTCAAGATTATTGCTTCCATATTTACAGACACATTCACAAAGTTAGGGCTTATAGGTTATAAAATTATTTTTTACTAGCTGATGCCCGCATCTCTACTTACCCAATTGTTATCAAACATACGGCAGGTTTCAAGTCTGAGCAAGACCTTTCTAATAGGAAAAGCCGCATCAAAATCGGTCTAGCAGCTTGTGCGTCAATCGCAACAAACAGACAAGAATTCCAAACAAAAAATGTGTTCCGAATCATTCATTTAACATAACTCAAGTTTTTTTTTTATATCTCCAATGTACAGACACGACTGATTAACATTTTGATTATAGTATACAAGGTAACTGTTGGTCATTTTAATGCAATAATGTGCTGAATGATCATATAATTTCAAATAAGTAAGTACAATTTTGTAAAAGAAATACTGAAAACTTTTAGCCCACCTTTAAATTTTTTATAATTCTAAAGTTACGTAAGTATTTGCAATATTAGACATCTCACTCGTGCGCAACCACCTCAATAGAGAGGAATGGAGAGAGCAAATATAAATATCACCTGGGGACTTTTTTCAGGATCCGAGCTGCTACTGATTTTTCCTATTGGATGAATCAAAATCCAAGCGAAATCCTAATGCACAGCAGTCACTTCGCCAACGAATCAGTTTCTCATCTCATCATTATCCATATCTTTTTAAATATGTAGCAGTCATTAATATTAGCTTAATATTAATGACTGCTACATATACAATGCATGTTAATCTTGGTATTATACAAAAAGAAAATAGGCCCGCATTTTTACAAATAGTGCATGAAGTTTAAATAAATAAATCTTATGGTGTGAAGAATATGCGACGTCTTCGTAAGCTGTACGTCTAATTTAGAGAGAATCATACTGCATAAATAAAATGTAAAGATTTTATCTCGTTTTAATACATAAAATACCCGACTTCGTTGATGTCTTTTCTATTGTAAAATAAACCGGTTCGTTTTTTATTTTAAACTTGAGATGAGAAAGGTCCTACACTATATTTTTATATTAGTAGGGTAATAAATAATACATGTACCGGTTTGCCACCTGTTGGTAAGCGGTTACCGTAGGCTATGGAAGCTTGCTACTCTAAAGCCAAAGAAAACTATTTAGGGGTTTTACTCACTCGTGAATGCTATAAAAATTATCGGATGCATTTAATTATTAAGATAACATAACATAACTTCACGCCTGTATCCCCGAAGGGGTAGGCAGAGGTGTATTACACCCACGTTTGTAATATTGAGATATAAATAACAAATATTTTAAGAGACTAGGACGGATTTCGGCTCTGTTTTGCTTCTACGGTATTGGAACTGGCATGATGGTTTATTCCCAACGGCCACCGCTAAAACACGTATCAATGGTTTCAGAAAATAATACGAATAATGCGGTTCTTCCAGGTGGACTAACTATTTTGTCAAACTGATTTGACCACGAGGAAAAAAATTTCTGTTGGTCAAACTTCTTGGATTGAGTCCTCGTGATCAAACTATTTTGTCTAACTGATTTGACCGAAATCGGAAGCATATTATCATTATTAGATATAACAATTTAATAAATATTTTACAAACTAAAAAATTAAAAAAAAAACACTTTATATAAAAAGGTAAGTACTCTGGCAGAAAAACCAATGGTTTCTAATTCTATTTACTAATATTATAATCTACTCAAAACGAGATTCAAAATACGAATTAAATTTGCCATGCCCTTTCCTTATTTAAAAAAAAGTGAATAATTGTTATTTTCGAAATGAACTTAAATGTACTTTTCTTAAACTTTAACAAGTTTTACCACGAGGAAGAACTATTCCTCGTTGTCAAATCAGTTAGACAAAATATTTTGATCACGAGGACTCAATCCAAGAAGTTTCACCAACAGGATTTTTTTTCCTCGTGGTCAAATCAGTTTGACAAAATAGTTAGTCCACCTGGAAGAACCGGAATAATGGGTATGTCATAGTAACGATTATAATAAATGCGGTATAAATGACAATATTCTGCGATTTACAACTGGAAACTCAAACTATAATTCCGAGTACTTTTGTTGTACCGGTAATCAAATCGGTTGTTCTGCTCACCACCGTCAGTCCTCAGGCTGGTCACTCTTCCATTAGGATGAAACGTCGAGTCCACAATTCCCGCTATGCGAAGTTCGGTTACACCCCCAATATAAGTGGAGGGAACAGCTCTCTTCTATTTTCTGCGGCTTGTAGGCTAAATATTTAGGCATCATCTGAGGCCGTGGTCAAAATACGCGACGCGTTTTTTTTATGAACGATAGTCTCACGTTTGACCACTATCTCACCTGGTCGTAAGTGACGATGTGGTCTAACGATGGATCACGTTTGCCTAGAAGGATTCTATTTATTTTAAATGTGAGCTTGGTAACTCCCCAGTTTTCTCCAGCAACAATCCGAGCCGAGGTTTGGCCTCACACCCCCAAAAGGGAACCCCCACCCTTTTACGATTGGGAAGCCTCCCTAATAGTCCGGATAAGGTTGTAGAGGCCATCTGAGGCTAACCACTGTTATCACATAAAAAAGCTAAATAAATATGTTGATATATCGCAACTTATCAAGTTGTTTTCAAGAATACACTCTGCGCGCTGTTCGGAACAATTGTAAAATTTTGTCCCAACGATCACCAGGGGTGACAGATTAGCGGTGGCCGTTGGGAATAAGCCATCATGCCCTCGAATTAATATACATCCTGGCTAGCAAGCTAAATTCTATATTAATATGACACCTTAATATGACTTCCCTCTGCTGTTATGAAACTGTAAGTGAAGTGTTAAGAATGAATGAATGAACAACAATGATCAATGCTAAAAAGGTGGTTAACATTTTGAGAGCCTCCAGGCCCCGGTTAAAGGACCCGGGAAAGTAGGAAGACGAAAGCGTGTGTGGTGTGAATTGTGTCAATGCATATAGAGCGAAAGGAGCTGTCGCTTTAGGCGCTTGGAACAAAAAAGCTAAATGCTAACCGCTATTTTAAAATTTCGATGGCGTTTTTTGAGAGGCGCTGGGCGTTAAGTGTCAACCAAGGCCGCTAGAAAATAATATTTGATACTGATCAAGGGCTAGGGCCAACGCTGTCTGGGAAAAGTAACTAATGCAGTCTATTTATTACATAGCATCCTTAAGATTTGCAATATTTGAATGTAAAGATTTTTTTTTTTTAATTATTTATTATTACTCTTACAATGTATACACATGTGTAGATATTGGTCCTACAAAACTGTTTACACAATTTGTCTGCAGGATCTGGTGAGTCTCATCTCATCTCATAGTAGGTGAATTTGTTCAAACAGCTAAATAAACAGGTACCTACCTTCAACCATCACTTTGTGGTAGTTGAAAGCAAGTAACTTTATTTTTAAAATTAATCATGTCTGGTTCTCGCCTTATGTCTTCAAGCAAACTATTTAGTCGGAGATGGCCCAGGGTCAGTCGGGGTGCGAGGGATATGCTCTATGGGCAACCTTACAACCCGTCTGAAGACCCCAGACGGCGTGCGGTTTTAGTCGGTTCAAACCCGACATAACCGCCCCCGCTGACCGGCGGGGGGGGGGGGGTAACCGAAGGAAGTACCCGCACGAAAAAAAAAAATAAGGTACGGTATACGTTTTTTTAAAGTTCTATCTCGAAAATAATTATTTACTCTCGGTACTTCAAATTTGCTTGAAGACACAGAACGAGTGCCAATACTGTGATTGACTAGGCTATAGTCTTGGGTATTCGTATTTTTTATGGCTAACAAGTACTTTTGTTTTACACTAACGGGAAGTATTTTACATATGTTGAATAATTTAGAATAATCGCGTTTACATTTAGCCTTAGTTTTTTTGGATACTAACAGTTTTAAAAATCGAATCTGTAACTCCTCTAATTTATTAATATAAGTTTAAAAAAAAAAAGCCGCGGTAGCCTAGTGGTATGGGTAATGGACTGCTGAGACGAGGTCTCCGGTTCGATCCCAGGTTTTACCATGGCACACACCAATGACTTTTCGATGCTTTTCGAAGTTATGTGTGTATTTATCGCAGGTTTATAAGTGCCCGGTTAATGGCAATAGGCTCGCCACCTATTACATTGGGACCTAAACATAAACTGGCGAAATGTGGGTGCTAGTACCTCTGCCTACCCCTTCGGGGATATAGGCGTGAGTTTATATGTTATGTTATGGTTAAACGTTAAACCATAACTATCAAGAGCGTAATTCAAAATAGAATTTAGTAATGCAAAATACAATAATTATAATGTTTCACTAGGCACTTTAAAACTTAAGTGATAGAATTGACCCAGAATCACTCTTAACTTACCACATAAGAATTCAATATGACACGACCAGGAGAAGCTTGCATCAATTTTGACACCAAGGTTGGTTACACAATATACTCTTTCTATAGGGTTACACTGACAACCAATTAGGTTGTTATGAAGACATGTGAAGCTATGAGCATATAAGTATGAATGCGAGTCGGCAGGACGCAAGTAAGGCGAATGAATAACCAGAAGTTTGGTTTTGGCCGAATTCAGTATGATTCCATTATCATGGGACCATTTTACTACCGCATCTATATCACACTACGAGATGATACGTCTCACTAAGATCAGTACCGGCACGCAGGGTACATAAATCATCTGCAAACATGTAGGCCGAGCAGTATTTGAGTACACCACATAAACTGTTTACATGTAGCAGATAACAGGTTGGCCCGCACCCCGACCCCTGAGCCACCCCCCATTTAACCTCAGTCGCCTCACTGAACAATCCGCCAATACTCACGCGAGAAGTGCGTGACGTGGGGTAATCGTGAAACCACTGATTTAGCGGCTGCCCCACGCCACACTCGTCCATTCCATTCAAAAGGAAGGAATAGAAAAAGGAAAAGGGTATATAAACGCGAGTATCATCTGCCTGCACTTGTCCCAATTTGAGGTCGGCGTAAGTGTCATTTTCTACCATAGGCACATTCCTGACAGACGTCATCTCCATATTAATGATTATATTGAGGACTGAGTAGGTAAATATATAAAAAAATTACCAACCGAGCAGTGAGATTTTTCGCTTTGCTTCTTTAATTAGGAACGCAAAGAGAATGCATCAAGTAATAGGCAAGTATATTGCTAAGTTTATTAAGTGTATCTAGGACTCCAGTCAATCAAAACGTACTCATTTCCTGGTTCGGACACCGTATAATTTCATATTAATTGAACATGTAGAACAAAAAGAGCAATATTCACTTAATATTTCATTCGTGGTGATGTTTTTGAAATGCGAAAGTGAAAATTTAGTTAGAAAAAATGTAATAAAAAGTAATGTTATAGGTTAACTAAATAATGAGATATATAAACACGGCGGCCAGTGTGGGCCAGTGGGTCGTCAGCGAAATGTTAGCTTTCATTCTTACTGTCAATGACAACCCATTATCAAGTCAGCGCGACCTAGAAGGATACGCCGCATTCCGATCGTTGCGCAGGTAAACACGTCGTATCACCACGATTTTGCGATAATCTTTTGTTGTTTTTTTTGGGCTGCGGCTGAAATCAGTAGATAAGAATACAGAATAAATATTAGTACTAAGTAACAAATATCTAACCTATTTTTTGAAGTGAAAACTTCTTTAAGCGCGTTGAGCACTTTCCATATATGAGCACTTTTTGGTTGAACAAAAATCATGAAACTCGAGTTTTTTAAATCTTGCCATTCGTCATCGAGACGCCTACGGCACTGGGACGTTTTCCATATTTTTTTTTATAACAACGTCATCTTTGTTGTTGCTAGATGGATGAATGGATGGATAGATGGAGGGAGGGCAGCATTGGCAGGAACGGAGGAAGGGATGGAGGATGGATGATGATGATTAAAAAATTACAAGTAATCGTTCAAGTTTTCACTTCTGTCGGCACTCCAGGAGTGTCACTGCTCTTTTTTTGTTCAAGGTTAATATAATAAATAAATAAATATTCTACACAGCGCTTTCTAGACCCAAAGTAAGCATAGTTTAACTAGCTTGTGTTATATATACTTTTTTTTTGTAAATACATACATATTATACATAGAAACAGCCAGACCAATGCAAAAATACATATTCATGTATACAAATATTTGCACTGAGCGTGGATCGAACCCGCGCCCCCTGTCGTAGCAGTCGAATGCACTACCGCTACGCCACAGAAGCCGTCTTAATCTTAATCATATTGTATGCCCACGGATTTAAATCCAAATCGCATATAGCGATGGCATAGTTAAAAGTTCCTACTGTCTTTGTTTAATTCTTTTGATGTTTGTTATGACTTTTTTAAATATTTTTCTCCTAAACCTTGGTTGGTCAAATTAAATATAAAGGCATCTCACCTAGTCATTATTATTGTCTATTCTGTGACTTAGTCTTTCAATAACACGTCAGAAGCTATGAACTAGTTTAGTCCCAACCCAGAAAAATATCTATGAGGAACGGAAAAATTGTACATGTATTCGAAATGAGCTCTGAATATGAATATATAAGTTCAAAGTAGAAAAACAACGGGTCGTCGCCCGTGATCACCTATAGGCCGACGGCTTAACTCGCGTATCGCTTGCGCGGTAAGAAGGGAGCGGAGGAAGATGTTACCGGGTGGGTGAAAGGGGTGCGCGGAGCAGAGGTCACGTGAAACGCGGTAGTGCGCTAGCGGTGCTCCCAACGCGTGGTTTCCATTTTTGTTACGGACGCTTGGACATTAACGCACAAGGTAAACGGCTTGCTAAGATTAATCCCAAGATGAATCGCTCTTCCTGTTTTGCAAAAAAAATTAACAAGCAAGGTAAACATATAGCATACAATGTATATTCCTTTTTTAAAGCCAGAAAACAAGATCGTAGTTCTACGGAATATCTTCAAGACGTACACCTAAACTAACTTGTTACTGAAGCTACAGGACTCTCAGACTCAGGCTACAGGCTCAGGTGACTACCATAAGTAAGATAATAAAAGAAGGAAATTAACTGAAAGGTGAACAAAGTCATGTACATTTTAAATCACCAACAAAAAATAAACAAATCTAAAAGATAAAAATTGAAGTAGACAGTTTTACAGAAGGCGTAATTAGAAGACAAATAACTCAATTTTATACGGTTAACAAGCATGTTCCTACATCAAAAACTTTGAATGCGAAACTCAGAGAAGAAGGAATTTTAAATTGTGGCCGAGCATATTTAAGAACATTGATTCATAAGCTTGGCTTTCGATTTAAGAAATGTCAGTCAAAAAGAAAATTGCTGATTGAACAACGGAACATCGTATCGTGGCGGTGGCATTATCTTATTGCTATAAAGAAGTACAGGAGAGATCAAAGAAACATCGTTTACCTTGATGAAACATATGTCAATTCGTCTTTAAATGTACAGGCGTGTTAGCAATCTAATGAAGAACGAGGGGTGCTGCCACATATTGGCAAAGGGCCACGTTTAATTATTGTACATGCTGGAGGACAAGGCGGATTCATTGATGGAGCTCTTTTAATTTTTAATTCTAAAAGCACAACTGGAGATTATCACAGTGATATGAATTTTGCAAACTTTAGCAAATGGACTAGAGAAAAGTTACTGTCAAATTTACCGCCAAACTCCGTTATCGTAATGGATAATGCGTCATACCACTCGGTACAGGAGGCCAAAAAGCCTACGATGACATCCATAAAAGCCATCATGCAGGCATGGCTGCAAAGACACAATGTTGAATTTGATGTCTTTAAGAAAATGTGATTTGTTGAACTTAATCTGCAAAACAGTTCAGAAAATGTGTACAAAATAGATGAAATTTTAAAGGTGGCAGGTCATGAAGTCTTAAGACCGCCTCCATATCACCCAGATTTGAACCCCATCGAGCTGGGGGGATATCAAAGGACAGCTCGCAATAATTGAAATAGATTCTAATTTAGACAAAAAGAAAAATACACTGGAAAAATTCTATGTAGAAAAATGGGTTAACTGCGATAAACATGTACAAACTATTAAAAATGAATACTGTCAGCACGATCGCGTCATTGATGAAGAGATGACCGATTTATTATTAATTTGCAAGATTCTGACTCCTCAAGCTGCACAGACAGTGAAGACGATTCAAGCAATATGGATAATATTGATGAATAATCCTACTTACATAACTTTTATCTGTGGTTAAATATTTCGTAAAAGGAGTTAATAGTTGTTTTATTACTTCGTACCTAAGGAGCTATTAATAAAGTAATTGTAAAAATTAAAAAGTTTATCTTTTACTTAACCATACAGATACTACAATTATATTTTATACTTTGCCAACAATGTCTATTTCGAGATAAGTCTTTGGATTATTGACTCCCGCCCCCGCTCCCTTCTTACGGCGCAGGCGATACGCGAGTTAAGATGAAGTGGGAACTCGCGCATCGCGTTTGTGAGGGGTGAGGTATGAAGTGCGGCGGGAGCATGCGCGGGGCAACCATCTTCCCCCCGCGTTTTATGTTCGCGGACCATATGGGTCACCGTACACTTGACCGGCTATCGGTATTGTCTTTTACGAATACCAATTTTTTTTTCATCAGTATGATGGGTTGACGTGAAATTGAGGGTCAACGTACATTTGACCGGGGATCGGTAATATCGGTATTGTTATGTAAAGATACCAATTTATTTTTCACCAGTATGAGTAGAAGTGAAATGATCACCGTATATTTGTACGAACGTAACAGCCTCTGTAGCGTGGTCGGGCGAGCGCCAGCTTACGATGCAGGAGGTTACGGGTACGATTCCCGCTGGGACCAAATATTTGTGTGGACCACAGATATTTGTTTCTGGTCTTTAATACACGTTTCTATATGTATTATAAGTATGTAATTTACACAATAAAAGTAATTCTGACTTTTTTTTTGAAATGAAATCAATTAGACCATCTTCACACTATAAGAAAATTTGTTGTGTCCGATTAGAAATGTCTGATCAGATATTTCTTATAATGTGAATGCATCCAGGAAAATTCTTGTCTTCCGCAAGTCGTCGAAAGTCAGTTGATTGCCACAAGTTTTGGGTTCAATTTCATACAAGCCAATGTAGGTATAGCGGACTAAAAAATCTAAGTTATCTATTTATTTTAATGCTTTTATTTCAATTTTTTCTAAAACGTAAAAAGGGAGTTCCAAAATAAAGTGACACTTATTAGATCTATTGAAAAAGTTCAATATATATAAAATAATCCCGTAGTAAATTTTAATGACTGTAGTTGCATTTATATACAAATTCATGCTCCATTTCTTTTAATTATTTCAAAAAATAGCCGATGTCCACTATTCTCCTGCCAGTAATTTTCTCAAAGTTCGATGTATCTTCAGGAAGATGACAAGTTCACAGTCAATATTATCTATGGACCTGAAAGGTAAAAATGCATATTACAAATCTCTCAATGATTATTTAATTACTATGTTGTATGTACTAATAACGATGTATGTACTAATAACTATACTAGGAATTCAGTACAGGGTGCGACTGAAATAAATTGAGCTGAGCGAGCTCCTGCTCCTGCTCCTGCTGCCTTATTGAAAAAAAGACGTCTTACTACGGTCGCGCGCTTAGCTAAGGCCGCGCGCTCGTGAAACTGTTTTTCGTTGATTATTCCTCAATGGTACATCGGCCATGAACCATCTTCAAAACACTCCTCAGTGTCCACACTAGCACCGCAGTAAATTTGGTCAAGATCACGCGAGTGGTTACGGAGGAGTTCAGCCACCAACGAGTGAATATAAATAATGAATATATAAGTTGTAAAGCTTTGACACTCACTGTAATGGAGTTTCTGAACGTAAGGCATTAGAAGTGGCTGTTAATAGGTCAGCATACACAGAAGTCAGTTCCGTTGGTGCACTTTGGTCTAGTAATGATTGAGTTCTGCAATATAAGTAGGTACTTATTATCATTTCTTAAAAAAAATTACTTCATAATGTTTATTCCCACTCGACAACTGCAATTTATGATTTGATAAATGGTTATGCCTTACGCTGTTAAATGTACGATAGACGTAGATGACACCTGAACAGGAGTCTCTGAACTCAATTTTTTCGAATTTGTTTGCTCAGCCAATGCTCGTAATCTGCAAAACAGTAAGTCTTCTAATTTTCATTATCAAACATAAGTAATTTCCAAATACCTATTCTAATCACCATAACAAAAGATAGTATTTACCCTTAAACCATTTTCACACTATAAGAATTTTTTCTTGTCAGACACAAGAAATTCAGTTAAATTGGTGGTTGTATGAGACCGTGCACATTACAAGAAATTCTTTCTGATGTCCGATAAGACACAAGAATTATAATCTAGAAACGTCATCTTCTCAACTATCCTTCGTGAAGGATTGGTCTTGACTCCCACTGTTCCTGGTTCCCACCGTTCCTGGCGGGTCCAGGAGCCAGGAATATTTGGTGCAATAATTTACTATCACTAACTATTATTTTATATATATTAAACTTTTTCAATAGATCTAATACGTGTCACTTTAAATTTCTTATAATGTGAAGATGGTCTTGTCATTCCCACTCATACTGAGAAAATAAAATGGTATCGACACAAAACAATGCCGATATCCGGTCAAGTGTACGGTGACCTTTATTAACATTTCCACTCGCACTAAGAAAATAACAAATATAATGATGTGATACGTTGATACTCACTGAGATAGATTGTTTTGCCTGCTTTTCCTCTAACGGGATATTTTCATTCCTCTAGGGCTTTTATTGCCCATTTTACATAAAAATGCAATCACTAGCGAGCGAGCGAGCGCGACGAAGCAGTACGTGTCTACTCGCGGCGAGGCCCCGCGGCCGACTGAGCTCGCACGCGAGCGCTATATTTTATATAGTTAAAATAATTAACTTCTATTTAAGAGAAAACCATCTGTACTACCATATGGGATTTGATGTAAGGTTTATGAAAATATAAATTTTGCACTTGTTTTTTCTTTACAATCGCCATAAAATTGTAAAATTCTAACAAAATTACGATTTTTTACGATATTCACGATTTTTTTCTATCGAGGCAAATCACTCTAATCGTGTTTCGAATTGTATAACAATACAAAGCATTTCTTTACCTTTACGACGGTAGGAATATCATTTCATGCATTTTAGCGTTTGATACCCAAAAACTGTTTCTAAGACACCTCCTTTACGCTTCTGGACTTACCACTTCGTCTTAAACGGTCGGCCTATACGTGTACTATCAGAAATAAAATAACCCTTGGTGTATTGTATTAAAACTAAACCCAATGAAGGAAACTTGTTTCTGGGGCTGTGCCGCGACATCACCCGCGTGACTTAGACTTAGATCTGGGTTTTAATTTATTTTACGCGGAATCCTAATTCTTTCTTTAAAGAACTAGGGCTCCACGTTCTCTTTTCTAAAATTAAAGCTACGCCTTGTAATGTTAGCTACTTACCAGTGACAGTCCCATCAAAATCGGCCCAGCCGTTCCAGAGATTACCCAATTCGAACAGAGAATGACAGACAAAAGTGTTATAATAAAGGTGAAAAAGGTTTTTAGACGTAAGTACCGTGTATACATTCATTGAAAAACTGTTATTTGAACGTTACAAACAGACACGCCAATTTTATTTATTAAGGGCAATTTTATAATATATTGATTCTGAATCAAGTTAAATTTTCTATGTATTTCAGTTATCATACTTATCATTATATCATCAATATTGATTAAAAGAAATGTATTATAAGAAAACAAGGTTATTTACGTTTCTTGTACATAATGAGAGTGGTTATACTCGTATCTGCTGATTCCAGGGTTTTTATTATATTTTGATATATAGTTATCATGCTTGGCGCTAATGAAATAATAGAAGGCTAATAATAATAAACTAAAATTTACCAATGAATCCTTGCAGATTGCATTATTTTAGATTCTACTAAGTTAGTAAGCTTACTCCCCACCTAATGATAAGCGGTTACCATGGCCTATGAACACAAGTGAAACATGAGAACAAAAAAGAGGAAAACGAAGAAAGGAGGTTAGGCCTTCAGCACTCTCGATAATCATGCGAAATGCAGCATATTTATCATTACTCTTAAGTGATAGAGTGGTATTGCTCCGGATCCATCTTCCAGAGTTCATGCTAATAAGCAAACGTTTTCTAGCATAAACTCAAGTAAGGCAAAGAAGATCAGTTATGTAGGGTAGATAGATCTCTGCCATACATAATTAACGGGCTTTTTTTTGTCACTACTTTTTTGGGGGCACGCTTATTCTCGAAAGTTGTAGATTGACAGATTATGGTCTGCCAATATCACCTGTAAGCCAGTGGACTTGCTGATTAACGGAAGGGGCTCTACCGCGGGTTTTCGTCTCGAGGTTGGGAGGCCAGACGGCAGTCGCTCCCACAAATCGTCACGTCCCCGAATCATCGGCATGCTTATAACGGATGTTTTTCGGCACGGATTCTTATAGTGGATGCAAGTGTAATAAAGAAACTTGGTGGTGGAACGATACAGTCCAAAGGGAGACGAGGAATGAATAATAAATAGGAGGAGTGAATAAGTCCTCTTTAAAAAGTGACAAGGTGATTTGCTCCTGAAGATCGCGACGCGTACAGAGCAGCAAAGGGCGCCACTAAGAGAGCTGTAGTCCGAGCCAGACGATACTACTTACAACCTCTTTCTGATAATTTGGAATCATTGGAGTGGCGGCAGCTCATTAACAAATTAGCGCATGCCAGGTTGAAAGCGGCACAGGATATTTGCAAGTGCCGCTGCGTTAAAGACCCTGGAGGCAATCTGTTATACGAGGAAATCGCGGTGAAGGAGAGATGAGGCTTATACTTCCACGAGCTGCTGAGACAGCAGCATAAAGACTTGCATCCAGCGAATCTCCCTCCGAATCAAGGCCTAGGTTCACCGATAACGCCTGTAGAAGTCCAAACTGCTCTTCGTCGCAAGAGACCTGGAAGGCGATGTGACCCGTGGTGTGGGCATTCTAACAAACCTTTGTAACCGTGTACTCCTCACCGGTAAGATCCAAAGCCAATGAAGGCTGAGTATCATTGATCCAGTCTTCAATGGTAGGGGTCAGTGCAGGAGTGCGGGGGCTACTGCAGTATAAAGGTAATGTCCCACACTATGAAGCTCTTCGAGAAGATAATTGACTCTCAGATCCAAAAGGAGTGTAAACTCTCGGAGGGCAAAATATGGGCTTAGCCCCGAAATGGAGCCATGGATCCTGTCTTTGCAATAAGGATTATCGTATTTAGACAAAAATAAATTGTAAAGGTTACCTCAATTGATTTTCTTTTTAAATCTTTTTTCAAATTCTTTGATTTTTTTCAGTTTTAGCGGATTTTGGAACTAACGAACTCCTTAGTTCCAAAGTTTTCAAATAAGACGGTTGAAATGCCGTAGAGAAGATGTTGCACTACTGATACAGAGATCACTGCTGCGTAATAGGTTTTACTATAGGCACACATTACAAGCTGCATGTGGACTATTATAGGTAGCATAACCCATTCACGTATATACAATACAAACTTAATTTGGGTGGCTCCAGTTATTCAAAGCGTGTCAAATGAAAGGCGCGGGCGATTACGTGCTAGAGTCACAGATTACGGTGTTTATACGAAGTAAAATAACAATCCTAATGATAAGCCACTTGGGTGGGTAGAACAACAGTCCTGTATAGCCACCGGCATGAGACCTCAATTTCTAGGCCTCTCGGCTTTGAATGCAGTCTTGTTTTAATATTAATTCTTTTTAATTATGATGGATGTAGCAACGGCCCCACTACTTACAAACTCCAACTAAATAGTTATTTGTACAACAAGTGAGCAAAGTTATTTGTTTGCGAGCGAGTGCCGGCTTTAAATCACGAACTAGCGAAATAGTCTAACGTTGAATCACGAGCGTAGCGAGTGTTTCTAACATAGACTATTAAGCACAGTAAGTGATTTAAAGGCATGAGAATTTACTCTCGTGTTGCACATACGACTTTTCACCTCAACCAGTAAGAAAATTGTTTCAGGTAATAGGTCTAATTCAAAAATTAAGTATTGTACGTATTGTTGTTTTCACTTATAACGTTATCAACACCAAGCACAGGCTTGGTATAGACAACAAGGCGCAATGTCACAGTCATAGAAAGTGAAGACTGCTCCCGATGTGAAGCAGAACGGATCATTCGTACGAAACAACAATAGGTTAATATTACGATTGTGGACCGACCCTAATTATAAAGTGGCATCGTGGCAAGGCATCTTACATGACAGTCTTTGTTAATTAGCTTAAGTGACTCCATTTATTCTTAGACATTACGTTTTAAAAGGAGACTAGATTTATGTTAACTGCAGTGGAGTAAAGTTTGGAGAAGAAAATTGACGAAGGAAATCATTCGTTTATTTTACACAATGAATTAAAACATCGTTTTATAATTATCTTCTTTTTGTATATATACCTATACACCTGAATGTAAACAATATAGGTAGGTAGAAGTGTCTGGCACTCATATTTTGTCAGCTATATGATTTTAGACTAATCGCGTAGGCTACCCTATTGGCGTCTGCGGTTTCCAGGGCACGTTCTTGAACTTCGTACTACCGAGAATAATCCAATATTTACTGAATAATCCAATCTTTACTGAATATTGGATTATTCAGTAAAGATTGAATTAATCAGTAAACATTGGATTATTCAGTAAATTATCTATTAATAGATAATTTATTAATATCTTTACTGAATAATCCAATAATACTTAGGCCGACCCAAAAATTGATCCCAGGAGTTTCAATTGAACCGAGGTCCTTACGATTGTACACAAATATAAGGGCGGCTTGCGCATCGTCGTTAAATACAGTTTAAGAGCGACGTAAACGCATTTAGTCTGCTAATTATAATTAGCGTCTTGCACAACAAAAATTTAGGCACTAATCACGTTTAACGAACTGTCAAAGTTAAATACCCAAAGATGGCTATTTAGCGTCGCTAAATACGTTTAGTAGCAATCGCGCGTCATCATTTTGAGGTTAGCAACAAGTAAGGAAATGTATTCATTATTAATGAATATTCAATAAATAGATAGGTAGCTAATTAGCTATTTTTGTTTGTTTTGCAGGATCAAATCAGTCACTCCTATGAACCAACTTTTATGTACGCTGAGACTTTATACGACAGGAAGTCAGCTAATAACTTGTGGTGACATGATTGGTGTACATGAAAGCACAGCTTGTAGAATAGTGCATCGTGTTACTCATGCCATTGCATTATTGTATAAGATGTATATAAAATTTCCAAGCACAACAGAAGAGCAAAATAAAACAGCGTATGACAGTTGAAAGCTCGCGTCGGTCCAACAAATTAAAATTCTTTTGTTGTTGGAAATACCAATAGGCAATGTGTTGGGGATTTCTCAGTGCTTTTATGCTCACCACCTATCACAGAACGTTTCACTGTCACCTTCAAGACGTTGATGAATTTTTTTAGTGGGACAACAACCTGTGTTAGGTTTACCTCAATGCGTTTATAAATGTGATTGGCCATGACCTTCGCTCCACCATAGCTTATTCAATAAGATTGTTCAAGGCTAACAAAAATCCTTAGTCTCTAAAATTAAGTTAACACGAGCCATACAACGAATGGACCCCACCATTTCCCATTTTGCAATTTGTAAAAGATGTGTTAATAGTGTGAGGTAAAGGACAGCGGGTCAAATATTACCTCGAAGGTCTACTTACTTGGTTTAAGCCGTATCTACTGCGAGTCTTTTTACCTAAGCGGCCTATGGCTAAGTTACACTCGCCTGGCAGCCAATGTCTCCAAGTTCAGTACAATAGTCAAAGACAAAGTCAAAAACCATTTATTCTGTATAGACCATTATATATACGGCACTTACAAAACGTCAAAAAAATAAAATAATCTAATGTTTGGCAAATTGACCACCGGTTCGAAACGCGGCCCTGTCCTGCGAAGATTTCGGCAGGAAACTCAGCAGGCTGTTTTTTTTTGGTCTATTTACAAACATATTTACTTAACTTAAATGCAATATTTCGCTAGGGGACAGGGAGATCGAGCGGATGGCACCCGTTTTGGCAGCCCCGCATCCCGCGGAGTGCATCCGCCTGGAGTTCAATAGCGTGGTAGACGAGGAACAATTTAATAACGTGCAACCACGCGATTTCAGGTTATACACTGACGGGAGCAAAATTGAGGGCCGCGTCGGGGCTGCTGTTTCTATTTGGAACAGCCAGTCCGGGACAAAAGCCCGCAAGTTTGCTCTCGCAGCGCACTGCACCGTCTACCAGGCTGAGCTCTTGGCGTTGCGTGAAGCGGTATGCGAGGTAGAGCGGCGTGACGCTGCCGCGTTCGGGGTGTTCTGTGACAGCAGGGCGGCGCTCCTCAGTGTAGTCAATCCTCACTCTCTTCATCCCCTCTCTGTGGCAACTAGAGACGCCCTTGGTCGCTGTAAGCAGCAGGGCAAGAGCGTCTCTCTTTACTGGATCAAGGCACATGTTGGTCTAGAGGGGAACGAAAGGGCGGATTGCCTCGCCAAGGAGGCCGCCCTGAGGCTCAAGAAAAGGCCGGACTATGACCAGTGTCCTGTCTCATTCGCCAAGAGAATTCTACGCCAGGGCTCTCTTGGCGAGTGGAACAAGCGCTATCAGGAAGGCGAGACGGCCTCGACAACCAAGATTTTCTTCCCCTGCGCGGTAGAAGCGTATAGGACTGTCAGGAGGATAGCCATCGATGTGTGGGACACAACCCAATTCCTCACAGGGCACGGTGGGTTCTCCGAATACTTGACGAGATTCAAGTGTAAGGCGGACCCATCGTGCGCCTGTGAGCCAGGGGTCTCGGAGTCGGTGGCTCACCTCCTGATGGTCTGCCCAATCTACGCCAGAGATCGGCTCGAGTTTTAAATCGCCACCGGTGTAAAAATGGACAAAGACGGCATTAAAACACTTATTAGCAAACACATCGAGCCAACGATCAAATTTGCCATCAAAATTGTTATGACAGTAAACGCGAGGAACAAGGTGTAATAATTTATGCTAGCTCATCATGCTGGGCATAATGCTGCCTAGCATAAAAATTGTAGTTAAAAAAAAACATTGTTGCTCATTATTATGTGTAATTTGTGAATAATAAAATGTAATAAAGATATATATGTAAGTGCCAATAAAAAACTGTATTAGAATATAAGATAATATAAGATATAAATTAAAATGAAATTGTATACGTTTTCTGAAATAAATAAAAAAGCAAAAAAAAAAATATATATAGCACTAAAAGTAGGTACACTTAATCCCCGATGCCCTCACTCCCGACAGAGAGTGAAAGGTTGTATGAAAGTGCGAGAGGAATAAATGCGAGAACTAGTATGACAAAGAGGCCAGAATGAGAGAGGAAAGACTAGGAATTAGAATAGAAAGTTTTCATTATATGAGTTAAAACAGGCCCCGCATTGAAAGCGGGGGTAGGTATAAAAAAAAAAATTCGTTTGAGTAGCATAGAGAGAGAGCAAACAGTTCATATACAAGCTTGTTTGTCGTCTAAATAGTCTTGAATTTTATAATAGCCTTTTTGGCAGTTTACTTTAATTTGGCTTTTAAATTTATGAAGAGGTAGATTCTTCATTTCACTAGGAAGCTTGTTGTAGAAGCGTATACAGTTACCCTGAAAGGAATTACTAATCTTGTGGAGTCGACTATTACAAACCAGAAGATTGTTTTTATCTCTAGTATTTACGTTATGTATATCACAAAGCCTTAAAAAATTGGAAATGTTTCTTCTAACATACAAAAGATTTTCAAAAATATATTGGGAAACTACAGTTAGAATGTTTATTTCTTTGAACTTTTCTCGGAGGGAGACTCTTGGGCGCAACTTATAAATTGCCCGCACTGCCCGCTTTTGCAGTACAAAGATTTTATTTCAATCTGCAGCATTACCCCAAAGGTGAATGCTGTAGCTCATAATACTATGGAAATAACTGAAATAAACTATTCTAGCTGTATCTATGTCTGTTAAAGTCCTAATCTTTTTCACAGCGTAGGAAGCAGAACTTAACCTACTAGCTATTTTTTCAATATGTGATCCCCACTGTAATTTAGCATCGATACTTTTAAACCTAAGAACACGCTTGATTCCACAAGGCTCAACAACTGTCCATTAACTTGTACATTGGTTTCCCCCTGTGTAACATTAGGTAAGGTGAATTTGGTTTGTGTGTTGGGTAACCTCCTCGAATGTCGCTCCGATTCCGATCCCGCTGCAGTCCGGGGGGAACGGAATCGGAGCGGCCGGTACACCCTGGGCGGCGGTCAATGGCTTCCCCTTCACCCCTTCATAGGGTTGGCATTGATCGTCGGCCAATACCCAACGTGGCGAGAACACATCGCTCTCCGTACTCCTCTGCTTTCAGAGGAGACAGGATGAGCGATGCTGTTAGTGGTGAGATGGCCCAGGGTCAGCCGGGGTGCGAGGGATATGCTCTATGGGTAACCTTACACCCCGGCGTCTGAAGACCCGAGACGGCGTGCGGTTTTAGTCGGTGCAAGCCCGACATAACCGCCCCCGCTGGCCGGCGGGGGGTATCAGAAGGGATTTCCGCACGATAAAAAAAAAAAAAAAGTAAATGAAGTTGAATTAACCAACTTCAACTTCATTTACCTAACATTAGATCCTATTTTGACAGTTACACGAAGGCGGCAAGTTTTGAAAATTATTTCAATGCAGTTACGGGTACCATTTAGAGGGGTGGGGGGTTTGATTACCTAGATCTAGATCTTAGATTATCTACATTATTTGATTTTATTAGATTAGATTTACCTATGTAATCAAAGGTAAATTAAGGTCTGGGGTGGGAGTCCTCTCGCTCGGCAGCATGATTGCGGCAATGGTGCGGAGCGCGAGCGCGTGGGCCGTCGCCACCTCCTTCTGCGAGCATGTGATGCTCGCGAAGGAGATGGCGGAGCGCGCCCGGGAGAGGTTCAGAACTCTCCCGGCCCGCCGAGCCCGCAACATGCTCGCCGCGCGTCGCAGGCGACTCAGGCGCCGGAGGTCGCTCAACGACCTCCGTCCTCCATGAGCGCAGGCCTGGGGGTGGCAGATGAGGCCGCCTATCACCCCAGCAGAAGCAGGCCGGGAGGGTGGGGCGACTAGCGCCCCTCCCCCAAACCGGGGCAAGACGGGGACACCGTGGTTCCCAAACCCGAGGTGGCCATCTCGAAACTGGAGATGGCCCAGGGTCAGTCGGGGTGCGAGGGATATGCTCTATGGGCAACCTTACACCCCGGCGTCTGTAGACCCGAGACGGCTGGCCGGCGGGGGGTATCCGAAGGGATTTCCGCACGAAAAAAAAAAAAAGGTAAATTAAGGTCTAACATCTAATTTAGATATGCGACATCATTTTATTTGTGGTATGCTGTATGCACGTAGTTGAACTTGGAAACCTGTAAGTGATTAATAGATATTATAGAAATGCGAGACGCAATTGACATTTTTCGGGACTATTTTATAAAATTATGGAAAAGCGGGACGGTTGTCCCCATAAAACTCTTAATAATAAGACTGTATTATTAAGAGTTCTATGGTTCTCCCCAATATGGGCCGATTGGCCGCCTTCATCTCGAAGTACCTACCTGCCAGTCCAGTGGAGTCAGTGGATAGGTATGAAGCTAAAGCAGTCTTTTCGTTTATAAACTTTCTGATATTTTTTAAGGTATCAAAAATATCCGATAAGTTAATCTAGTCTTACTGGGCATGTTATTGCAATTAATAATATAATCTGTGGCATATTTGTATTAGTAAAGTTCATTGACATCAATTGCGGTTTAATTCAATAAGTAGTGAGGTAGATTATGAAAAGCCTGTATTTCTGTTGCCTAATTAAAGGAAAGAAACCTAAATAGGTTTCAAACTTAAACAAATGAGGTGTTCTTTCAGTATAACATAACTTCACGCCTGTATCCCCGAAGGGGTAGGCAGAGGTGTATTACACACCAACGATTCGCCAGTTATGTTTTAGGTCCCAATGTAGTTTTATTAATATCACATTCAGGTGTGTATTAAGGAAAAGTAGGTATTCTATTTAGGCTATCAATATGGAACAAAAGGAAGTACTTAGTAAGTCCTACTTTACCGTAATTGTCTTCTATACATATAATAAAATCCTAACGAGGTGAAAACCTTGGTACCTTTTTTTTTTTTTCGTGCGGGAATCCCTTCGGATACCCCCCCACCGGCCAGCGGGGGCGGATATGTCGGGCTTGAACCGACTAAAACCGCACGCCGTCTCGGGTCTACAGACGCCGGGGTGTAAGGTTGCCCATAGAGCATATCCCTCGCACCTCCACTGACCCTGGGCCATCTCCGTTTTCGAGATGGCCCCCTCGGGTTTGGGAACCACGGTGTCCCCGTCTTGCCCCGGTTTGGGGGAGGGGCGCTAGTCGCCCCACCCTCCCGGCCTGCTTTTGCTGGGGTGACAGGTGGCCTTACCTGCCACCCCCAGGCCTGCGCTCATGGAGGACGGAGGTCGTTAAGCGACCTCCGGCGCCTGAGTCGCCTGCGACGCGAGTCGCCTGCGACGCGCGGCGAGCAAGTTGCGGGCTCGGCGGGCCGGGAGAGTTCTAAATCTTTCCCGGGTATTACATGCTCGCAGAAGTAGGTGGCGGCGGCCCACGCGCTCGCGCTCCGCACCATTGCCACAATCATGCTGCCCAGCGAGAGGACTCCCACCCCGATGGCTGCCACGAGGTCACGCCTCGGCGCCTCCCACGCCGGGCAGTCCGCCAGCGTGTGCAGCCCTGAGGCCTCGCTCGCGTCGCAGTGATGACACTCAGGCGTTGGCTCCTTCCAGATCCGATGCAGGTGGTCCCCGAAGCAAGCCTAATAAAGTCATATTTGACTGATCGAAAGCAATATGTAGAGCTCAAACATATTGATACCTTTAATAAACGTGAAGAAACACTTGTTTCACATATACGCTCAGTTAAATATGGCGTGGGTCAGGGTAGCGTCTTGGGTCCTTTATTGTTCATTTTATATATAAATGATTTGCCTAAAGTGACTAATCATCCGGTTACATTATTTGCAGATGATAGTACAATTGCTATAGAGTGTCAAAATAGAGAGAATTATGAAAATGAAATTAATACTGTACTATTGAATATTATAAATTGGCTAAATAATAATAATTTAAAGGTCAATCTATCTAAAACGAAATTAATGCAATTCACACAAAGACTGCCCACTGTACCAAATCTGAATATTAATTATGAAAATATAGAAATTGACGAAGTTGATTCAACAAAATTCCTAGGACTTACTATAGACAATAAGATGAATTGGCAATCACACACGGAAGCATTATGTAAAAAAGTAAGCAGCTCGTCATATGCCTTGTATAAACTTGCGCGAATATTTAATACTGATGCTCTACTTATAGCGTACCATGGAATGACTGCGTCACATCTAAGGTACGGTATAATGTTTTGGGGTAATTCGACACATAAGGATACCGTCTTCAGAGCCCAGAAACGATGTATCCGTGCAATGTTTAGCTTAAATAGGAGGGATAGCTGTAAACCATATTTTTTGAAACATGGCATACTGACACTACCGTCATTGTTTATTTTTGAAACGGCTACTTTTGTAAAGTCGAATACTGAACTCTTCGAGACTTTGGCAGATACAGTCACCCGAAACCGAAGAGCAAATACACGTGATAGGCTACGCATACACAGAGCAAATACGGCTCTATTGCATAAAAGTGTCTACTGTATGGCGCCAGTAATCTTGAATACCTCCAGCAGTGCTATTCTCTAAGGACCACAGCCTTGCGCGCAGCGCTGCGCTCGTCGACGAGCTCGCAAAATGCTGCTTTGGATTTATATTTTATTTTATTTTAATTTTGATTTTGATTTTAATTTATGATTTAGATTTAGATTTAGATTTAGATTTAGATTTAGATTTAGATTTAGATTAGATTTTTGATTGATGATTAAATCTAAATCTAAATCTAAATCTAAATCTAAATCTAAATCTAAATCTAAATCATAAATTAAAATCAAAATTAAAATAAAATAAAATATAAATCCAAAGCAGCTGTGGTCCTTAGAGAATAGCACTGCTGAAATTAAAACATTAAATTTTAATCTATTTAAGAACCGTCTACATGAGTTTCTATCAAAGAAATGCTACTATACAGTAAGTGACTTTCTCGCAGGCAATTAACATGATGTACCTGGATCTTATTATTTGATACCTATAGAAATATTATGCAGTACATAAATGAATTTGTAATAACTTGACATTTATATTGAATAATTATTTATTGTGTTGAATTGGTTATTGTGCTAATGGACAGTACCTACAATTAATAATTTTTCTTGACATCAATTTATTATTATTGACATGTATCTCCTGACTTTTCTTTGAGAATAAATATTGTCTCTTTCATTTATCGAGATCTTTCTTGACACTTATAATTGACATAATGTTTGTTATTGTATTGAATTGGTTGTTTTAGATTTTTATTAGCATTGGATAATGTAATGTAAATGTAAATGTATTGAAAAAAAAAACCCACAATGTATTCTTGCATGCCAACAAGGTAGGCCGAAGAGGACTTCTAAATGTACTAAATACTATCGTAATACCTTTGGTCAGCAATAAATGATTTTGATTTTGATTTTGATTTTGAAGCAACCCTTCCCGGAGATCACCTGCGTCAGTCGGTACGAGAGGCTTCCGTGTCGCCTCTCTAGCCAATCCTCCATGATGGGCCTTACCGCCACTATTGCGGCGTGCCCTGCGCTTGGTCGCCCAAGTCGTTCCTTCCACTCCACCACGATGGCCTGGCGGAGCTGGGACTGCACGGCCTCGATTTCACGAGGCTCGGGGTTCCGTCGCTGCTCCCGCGCAACTGTACCAGTGGCGAAAGGGCTCTCGCCTCCAGGTCCCATGGCGGAGTTCCGGCAAGGAGACTCGCCGCCTCGAAGGAGATCGTGCGGTACCCGCGGATGACCCTAATGGCCATCACTCGCTGCGGAGCGCGCAGCATCCGCACAGTTCTGGTCTTCAGGCCTCCGCCCATATTGGGCACCCATACAGGGCCATGGACCGCACGATCCCCGCGTAGAGTCTCCTGCAGGAGTCATCGGGCCCCCTCATGTTGGGCAACAGCCGAGCCAGAGCGAGAGCTGTGCCCTTCAGTTTGGGGCCAGACTTCGGATGTGCTCTCCGAAGTCCCATCGGCCGTCGAGCACGACCCCCAAATATTTTATTTGGGGCTTTATTTCATTTGGGGCTTGTGAAAACGGTACCTACATTGAATATTTCCCAAAAAAATAATTGATGTGTGTTCTAGGAGCGATACCGATGCCGAAAATGTGATTTTTAGAATTTTAGTCTGTCGGTTTGTCTGTTATTTTATTATCGATGACCGAGCATCACTTGAAAACCGCTGAACAGATTTGGCTGAAATTTTGCATGAACATTCTTCTAGGGCATGGTCATAAACTGCGCTATATATTCATCACGCTATTGAAGATATGATAGGAGCAGTAGAACAAAATCGGTCTAAACTATTATTGATGACAACTTTATTATTACTCGGTAGATTTTTACGAATTTTTGTAGTTCAGCAGAACTGACAGAACAGATATGATCTAAACCCAGACTATAACTCTAAACATTACATTATGAATATCATCACGCTATTATAGTTATTTATGCAACTGTGGTATAATGAGGGGTATTAAAACATGAATGTGGGTTTATCACACGAAGCGAAGCTGAGTGTGATAATAGTATCACATGAGTGTTTTAATACCTAATTATACAGTTGCATACAAGACTTTATCTACACCCATGATAAACTAATAATACATCTTCAGAAAATGATGTACTGCCCTTTGATATTTTCCAATTCATGAAATCTTGGTACGCCTTTTCATACTGTTTTCTAGATTTTTCCGGTAGTAATTTGTTAGAAATGTCCTTTGCTGCATTCGAAATATCTGGAGGTGTGTTATCAAAACTTGAATCGCTCATTTTCGTAAGTAAAATTTGTAAAGTAAAGTAAAATTTGCAAAAATAATAGCGAAGAAAAATAGCGGGAATTCGAATTCGAACGAATAAGCTTTATTTATTTTTTTACGGCGCGCCGCCCGCCGCTGTGGTAGTGCAATGCAACGCGCGTGAATGACAGTTCTTTTTTTGAAACTCATACAGATTCCACGCATCGAGCGGTAAGAATTTGGCTGTCTGATGAGTAACCCTTTGCGCGGAAGAGATTGAAAAAGCGAAAGGAGTGTTATTATGAAATTTCATACAACATTATAACACCCGTTCGGATGATATTATGGTTATTATGACATTGGATGTATTAATGTTGGCAATAAGCTAACTGTTTCAGAATCTTTTATAGAGGATTTAAAGCATGGGTGTAGATAAATATATTAATTAAGGAATCGGACAGAATTGATTTCGCTGTTACATATTTCTTTATCTATTTAGAACGAATTGTCAATGTAAAACGAGTGCACCACATCACCTCATTCGGCCCGATAAATAGAATAACTTTATACTTACGTGTTAGTTTCGAGACTCCAGAAATAAAACATACTTTGATCTATTCCCAACTTAACGCGTACGAAGTAGAACAGATAGTCTTTAAATACAGAGGGTCATTTACAACAACAATAACTATCGCGGAGATACCAAATCAATATGCGTGTTCAGTTATTATCGAATGCTACATACATTTACAAACTTGGTTTTACGATTAAATTACATACCGTATTGAATACCTAACTTGCATGTCAGTCGATCATTTAGAGTACAAATAATTGGGTATTTTTGTCGGTCACAGTGGATATGAAAGAAAAGGCAAATCACAGCATCAATCTCTTGCAAATTTCAATAAGACAAGGGAGTGTCGGCGAAGTATGAAGTATAAGTATTCACGAAACGAAATCTTTTATATTACGAGAACATGATTAATTTATTAGCCGGTTTCTCTTCATCAATCAAAAGCATATAGTGGATCTGCCAAGCATCACGGACAATGTCAGAGTATGATTTGAAATTGCTCGTTCATTCAAGCAAATTAAATTGCAATAAGCTAACAAAGTTTATGTGAGAAAGTGGGATCTGACACGATGACCCGAGGAAGTGAAATGAAGATCAAGTATACCTTTTACATAAAGTGTCACTGAATCTCCAGCTTTGTACCTACTGTTAAAAACAGATAGAGTGGAACTTTATTTTTTAAACCTTGGTGACTAAAACATGGAATTTCAAAAGACGTTGACAAAGACATAGTAAAAAGCATATAAAGAAAAAACCCAGTTTTGGGCCTCATGAATTTGGTAATCCAAACTTATTGCACCAATAATCAAAAAGTAATTTATTTAACCTACGAGGTTTTACCTACGTAGGCCTACGAAGCTGAAATTTATATGGTGTAGTCATTACGAACTCCTTAAAACACTATCCTTACTACAAAAATACAGGAAGATTACTGATTTGGTTATTACTGATGATTGGTAAAATTGGACTTCAAAAATCTCTCTAATGCTATAAATTACCTAATTCCTCATTTAATTTACAATATACATTTACATTTCAATTACCTCAGTTCTGAATCATCATTAAATCCATGTTTGTATGGGAATCAGGTTTCTCCTTTGATTAAATCGAGCAGGAACTGTTTGAGAAGTTTAGGTCGAGTTGTTGTTATTATTTAGTAATGAGCATGGTTTAGTTTTTTATACTATAACTAGCTGTTGCCCGCGACTTCGTACGCGTTAAGTTTGGAATAGATACAGGTATGTTTATTTCTGCAGTCTCGATACTAAAGTATTAAGTTATTTTATTTAACGGGCCGGATGAGGTGATGTGGTGCTCTCGTTTTACATTGACAATTCGTTCTAAATAGATAGAGAAATATGTAACATCGAAAACAATTCTGTATGATAGCGTGAGAATATTCATAATGTAATGTTTAGAGTTCTAGTCTGGGTTTAGATCATGTCTGTTCTGTCAGTTCTGCTGAACTTCAAAAATTCGTAAAGATCTACCGAGTAATAATAAAGTTGTCATCAATAATAGTTTAGACCGATTTTGTTCTACTGCTCCTATCATACCTACAATAGCGTGATGAATATATAGCGCAGTTTATGACCATGCCCTAGAAGAATGTTCATACAAAATTTCAGCCAAATCTGTTCAGCGGTTTTCAAATGATGCTCGGACATCGACAATAAAAAGCAGACAAACGGACAAAAATACAAAAAAATCACATTTTCGGCTTCGGTATCGCTCCTAGAACACACAGCAATAATTTTTTTGTATAAATATTCAATGTGCAGTTTACACCTCGTTACGCTTTTATAATATGTATAGAAGATAATTACTTTATTCCTCACTAGACAAAAAGCATGAAGACTTTTCATACTAATATGCGTTATGCGGGAAGATAAATCTGAACGCACCATCTAAGAGCTTTTATTTTATAACATATTGAAATATATGTATCACTTGTACTTTTCCACTTTTTTTACATTTATTTCAATATGTGTAGCAAGTTCCACCAAGTACCATCAATCAACAGTATTAATAGTTTATTTTATAACTTATAACTATCGAATAATTTGGGTGTTTTTTACTACAAACGTCTTTATTGAGCAAACCTCTCAAACATTTTTTTTCGTGCGGAAATCCCTTCGGATACCCCCCCGCCGGCCAGCGGGGGCGGTTATGTCGGGCTTGCACCGACTAAAACCGCACGCCGTCTCGGGTCTTCAGACACCGGGGTGTAAGGTTACCCATAGAGCATATCCCTCGCACCCCGACTGACCCTGGGCCATCTCACCACTAACAGCATCGCTCATCCTGTCTCCTCTGAAAGCAGAGGAGTACGGAGAGCGATGTGTTCCCGCCATGATGGGTATTGGCCGACGATCAGTGCCAACCCTATGAAGGGGAAGCCATTGACCGCCGCCCAGGGTGTACCGGCCGCTCCGATTCCGTTCCCCCCGGACTGCAGCGGGATCGGAATCGGAGCGACACTCGAGGAGGTTACCCAACACACACCCCGAGCAAACCAACTACCTAATGGTAAGCGATTATCGTGATCTATGAACGTTTACAATACCAAGATATCGTTCACGCATGGCATCAGTAAAGCCTAAAAATCCTCCAAAATATAGTATCTCAATACGTAGGTCTTAAGTGGTAAAAGGTGTCCATTTTTGTACAAGATGTAATGTTTTGCAGCTTGCAGTAGCAATCAGCAGATAATGTAGATTTTATATAATTTTAAGTTGAATTTGGCGTCAAGCTCTCGAAAACTAGAAGAACATTTTGTGACCATTGTGGTGTGTAAAATTGAAAAAATAAAATACATGTAACAATTTACTTAATAGCTACGTACGTGGTAATTACAGGTAGTTGACGGGCAAGAAGAATAAACCAATTTCGGCGTTTAAGTAAAATTTAAAACAATTACTTGAGGAGTTTCATTCGTGGAAGGTGAACGTCCGTGTAGATTGGTACTATTTTTTTTAAACATTATTTGGGCGCTTTTTACTGACGACGGCCCCCACCGGCCTCTGGGTCTCACTTTCTCTGGCAACTCGCTTTGACAAACTACTTATAAAATATATTTGAACAGTTTACTGCCTGCGAGAACAAATTGACCCCAATGCTGCATCGTAACATGTTTTGGTACAATTAATGCATCAGAAATGATACAAATTTATTTATGTTATTTGGCTGAGCTGAGAGATACGTGTTTCGATAAACAGGTGTTATTATAATACTATACTTAAATTGAATAATTAATTTGCTTGTTATGCAAATTATTTATTTTTCTCAAATCATGTAACTTTTATATAGATATTATATACTGACAGCTGTGTTTTCGAATGATGTATTGACACCTAAATTTTACGTATTACTTTAATTAGACTCCATGCTGAGAATTAAAACGAAAAACTCAAAACCCAATGTGTAAATGGCGATCTTAAACTAAACTTTAAAGCAAACTGCTGCTCTTGCCAAAATATTTTGTTACAATTTGCTACATTCTATATTTATAATATATATATTAAATATATTCTTAAAAATAACAGTGCCGAGGCATGTAAACTTCATTTTTTAATCCATTAATCAGCCTGCAGCTTTTTATGCATACAGACAGAAATAACAGCTTTGAATTAATACACGGTATACAGATACACGGAGTATACACGGTACTTACAACAAAACACCAATTTTTCTACTTTAGTCTGTCTGCCTTTCTGTCTGTTTGAGTTAGGTAATCTCTTTACGGCTACGCGGCTAGGCCGATCTTGACGGGACTTTCCCTGGCAGGTAGGTTAGGTTAGGTTAGGCAATTTTTATTTTAGAAAAAGAATTAAGGTTCCGCACAAAATAATTAAAACCGTAAAAATTTAAATCCACGCGGACGATATCGCGGGCACAGCTAGTTCAGTTAAAACGGTTCATAATAACCTACAGTTTTATACGAAAATATTTCAATGTTTCAAGTTATTAATTAAATACCTACAATTGCCAGTGACAATGATTCAGAGAAGTTATAAATATAAATCGTGATTCACCATCGAAGGTGCACTCTAAAGAGTTTATTATGTAGTATATACATTTATTGTCAACACTTTCTACACTATAATCCGAAAACAGAAAACCTGTACAGCTATACACGAAGTGAATCTCTATGGAACAATAATAGGAAGAGACAGTGAGATAGGTTTACGTTAGTCTACCATCTAGAGATCTAATACAGATGTTTCGAATGCACTGCTTTTTATGTTTGTCGAATGAGTCGATGAAATTCATTTAACTACCAACGTTACAAGAATAGGTAGAATCAACAATAGGCCCTGCCCAGACTAAGGTGTTATCAATCAGTGTAATATAAGTATACAGACATGTGGCGACATATATGAAGGCAATATATTCAATGCCATCTATCAAAAAATGAGAACTACGTCACACTTCAACACTCTAAATCACGCTATGAAAGTTCAATAACAACGTTAAGGACACGGCCTATCAAACGATCACTAAGCTTATTTTTTAACTAAAAGAACAATAGGGGTTCTATTCTTGGTATACCAAAACTTAAATAATCGACAATGATTGATCAAGGGGTATAATTGATATTGGTATTGTATTATAAATTACTGAAAGTGATCACCTGGTATGAACATTTTATGTGTGTGTAAATATTGGTTATCTATAGACCGGCTCGTGGCAAAGTTGTTACATGAACATCGATTTCGCTGTATGAAAAGATAATAGTAACAATGTACCGTTTCTTAGAGCCGATAGTTTTACATGCTCTTAGTTTTTACGCGAGAGTTACGCCTCGATGTACACGATGCGCACAATATGTTTACATTTTTCTAGCGCAGCGAAACTAGTACAATAGCGATACACACGTCAATAGACTGGAACACAAAGAGTTAGGTCTTTTTACACCGAACTTTCTTCATGTAAGTAGTGAACTGCCTAAATAGCGGTTGCGCAATGCCGCTCACTGCGGCCGGTCATCGATCTCCTTGATAT
Organism: Cybosia mesomella; assembly: GCA_946251805.1. Lineage (NCBI taxonomy): Eukaryota > Metazoa > Arthropoda > Insecta > Lepidoptera > Erebidae > Cybosia > Cybosia mesomella. The sequence continues at coordinate 19,320,523 of OX276402.1, read as the reverse complement.
TATCTAATTGTGACGTAATCATTTTATTATGAAACGACTAATTTAAATATTGACATTCGCAGTCCCGTAGTGTACACATAATTTGTGTATTTGACGTCCTGTGTAAATATTAAGAGCATTTAATACTGTTTGGTAGTGTTTGGTAGTGTCTTGCGAACAGAATCGTTAATATCAAAGATTGTTTGGGACTCTAGAATGGAGACCGAGAATCGGCAAACGAAGGTGGGGTGAGCCGGATGGGATTGACTTCCTGAGAAAGGTACCTGGTATAGGCTAGATGCAGAAGGCGGAGGATCGGGTGCTATGGCGCACATCGGGATAGGTGTATGCTGAACAGTGTACAGCGTCGTTTGGATTGATGATGGTTGATAGGACTCAACTGATGGTAAGATTTAATGCCTCTTGAATACTTGGTCCAACAGAAGTGTCTATATATATATATATCGAATAAACTTTTAGATAGGGAAGGACTTTAAAAGGGACGAGAATAGGACAAAGTAAGACGATTTAAATTGAATACTAAGTAAGAGAGTTGCGTCTCTGGTCAGCCTATTCGTGCTGTGAAAATATGGCTTTAAGGCGTGCCTAGGTAGATACTTACACTAAACATTTTTTTCTACATGACACTTCACCAATGTCTCATATACCTACTTACTCACTACAATCAGAGAAATAGTATTATCAATACCATGTCATGTGCTAATGTCGCCAGCCTTCTGGGTACGCTGCCAGTTAAAAGTTATAATTTTACATACGTAACTAACGGTTTCCGTAAAATATTTAGATTTAATTAAATATTTGTATTTTACTAAGTAGATATTTTTATGTAACTAGTTTTATTTTCTCTTTAGCAAAACGAGGTCGTTTGAATGTATAAATAGTTGCTTTTATTGTTTGTATAAAGGTAAGTCTTTTATTATTGCTGACTTTATAATCACCCATATTTCGCCAACTATATTTTCAGTCCTATTGTAGATCCTATTGTCGTCAACTAAGTAAGGGTTACTGGATATCTTACGAAAATATTTATTTTTTCTCTTAATAACGACGTATCGCGTTAAAGTCTTTTAAATGAAAACTAAATTTTTTAATAAACTCATAAAGCAGTATTTTGTAAGAACCTCACACGATGTACATACGTTTGTGTATATCTGAACGTACATACATGCTATATTTTGCATAGAACACCACATGATTGGCGCTGATTCAGTGGATGTCATTCTGAGACCACTAGACACCGCTAGTCGATTTATATTACATTCAGTTTATTAACCTGCTTTCTGGGGTGACATCTGAAACTTTGGGCTGGCACAAATTACGAACGAAAGATGAGAGCATTAAGCTACCATGAAGTTACTTCTAATTTCTTTAGTCAAGGCTTCGGCCGAGCCTTTGCCTCAGTCAATATGTTGAATCAAAATGAAAGCAGAACCCGGGCTCCGAAGTAGAAGCAGGGGAACTATTTTACTCATGTCTTTACACAATTTGTTACTATTTGTCTTATTTGTGTTCAAAGCTATGCTGCTTTCAAAAACTACGTAAGGCTCAAAAGGTTTTTAGCGTTCTAGACAAAAGCTACCATTCGGTGCTAATTAGGTTGGCTAAATACTTTTTCTAAATAATAACAACTCATTTTTAATTTGTTGACGAGTAAAGAGTGACAATATATCTTGGGAGAAATTTAAGTTTGTAATAAGACTATTTTAATCCGTTAAAAATATTTTATCACATTTTATTTTATTAGTTCTCAATAGTTATAGCCACTGTAAGTCTCTCTCCTCATCGACAATAGTGACATGATTATAATTAAAACACAAAATACACTGGATAAAATCAGTTAAAAATGATTTTATATCAATGTATAATATTGATTTATTTGATGATTGATATGATTGATTTAATATAAAACCGTTTTTAACACTTCCGATAAGATCAAGGAAGATTGAAGTTTTATTTCATAAAATGTTTATAATAGCCACCGAATCTAAAGGAAGGGATAGAAATTGAGACTTCAGAGATTCCAGATTCAAATGGATATTCGAAAGCTAGGGAAGGGCATAGTTACGACATTTTACTATCGACATACCACGCTAGAGAAGCGACGCAAGCGGAAACGTAATCTCAAATACGCTTAGGTACTATTCAAAGCCTAGTATATAACCAAAACTATGTACGCAATAAAACTTTCCTAGCTATGTTTGACTTCACGATAACAACCGAACCTTTCTAAAAACAATAACAATATAGTAAATACCACTATGAAACACTACCGTGAAATGCAGTAAACGTCTAATTAACAAAAATGTGAGTATCGATATACAATAGGTAGATTACCGATAGCGTGAAACACGTGTTTTGAATCGTCATGCAGGTGTACAAGGAGTAAATTTCTACCGATATTGTAGCTAGAGTTGTCAACAGCACCATAATGAATTTAGTAGGTACTTTTATAGCAAAGTCGGATGATTCGAGCCCAACCATATCTTTAGGACCCAAGTCTACTAGCCGGCACACCTACTGATTACCGGATGGGGCTCTCGCTTAGGCTTTAGAAGGTCCGGCTCCCATAAAATCCAACATAAGCCTAATCGAAAAGAGGAAAAAGAGTAAGTGGACCCTGGGTTTTTGAGGTGAAAGGCTCGAATGGAACCATTAAAAACCAATAAAATTATATATAAATATAGTGACCGGTTTTATGCAGAAAGTTTTCGTAGGCTTGATTTTTTTGTTCCACAAAGAATCTTTACGAAACGCGAAAATGAATATTTTGAAAATCATGCCTAAAATTTTCAATTTTTTACGCATTTTACAGATTTGGTAGATTTAAAATAGTCTCCATCCTTCTCTTTTGAAGAGGAAGGTAACTTTATAAACTTGACAACTTATAAATAGGCAGCAAGATTTTTGATTGAGTTATTGTTGTTGCGTGATATCATACAATTTTGGGACATTACAGAATCGATATTCAGTGACATATTTCTTATAAAGTAAATCCGTGTTAGGTTCACTGAGGATGGAATTGAACGACGAGGTCAATGTCCGGCGTTCACTTTCTCCCGATGACCGGTGTCCGCTGTGACGCCTAAGATGTCACGTTACTTATTCACAAATCAAATTGAGATATTCGTCAATGTATGTAAGACTTCAGTAGAAGGTAATTGTAGTATCGTATCCACAAAATGACAAAATCTTCAGAATTAATTAATGAAGATTTTTTTCGTTTTATGCACATATTATATATTATGATAATGAATGACTATTCTTTCTATTACTGTTTTATTACAGAGATGTTTGATTAAAATTTAAATTAATCATTTTCAGATAGCAGAAATCTATATATTATATTAAATTAAATCAATCATATCAATCATCAAATAAATCAATATTATACATTGATATAAAATCATTTTTAACTGATTTTATCCAGTGTATTTTGTGTTTTAATTATAATCATGTCACTATTGTCGATGAGGAGAGAGACTTCCAGTGGCTATAACTATTGAATTTTTTTTTCGTTTTATGCACATATTATATATTATGATAATGAATGACTATTCTTTCTATTACTGTTTTATTACAGAGATGTTTGATTAAAATTTAAATTAATCATTTTCAGATAGCAGAAATCTATAGTGTTATTAGTTAAAAAAAAAATTCGTGACATTTATCATTATAAAGTTTGATTCTAAAAATGTTGTAAATATAGAGAATAGAAGATACTTAGAGAAGTGCTGAAGGAGTATTGAACAAATGGCAACAATGACAGGTAAAAAAACTCTGAACCAGTTGCATAAAAAAATCGAAGCAGAGTAAGAAGTAGAATGAAGGGTGCAAGTAGAACACGTAAGAAAGAACAGGAATAGCAGGGTCGTTATAGATTAAATCATGCATACAAATAATTTGCAATTAGCACGTATCGAACGAAGGCATTAGTTGATTGATACAGATGCTCTATTTGGTGATGACAATCGAATGATAAGTAATGAAATATTAAAAGAAAACCGTTTTAGCCAGAGTATCTTTAAACATATACTGGAGACCGATTGAGAATATCGCGTGGCAAACCTCTGGCCTCTCATAATCGGGTGCTATGGCGCACATTGGGCAAGACCCATGATTAGTAGTTGACTAAAATAGGGTAATTAATTTTGACAGACCTTTGTGGTGTAGCGGTATAGAGTTAGACTGCTAAGTCAAAGGTTGCGGATTCGATCACCGCTCAGTGCAAGTATTTGCATGCATGTATATGAATAGTATGACCTAGAATTTTAACAAAAAAGAATAGAATAGACCTTCTTATTTTGCCCGAAAACTGAATTAAATTTCACCATCAAAATGTAAAAAAGTTAATTTGTTGACATTGACCTTTTTTTTTCTTACGTGCGGAAATACCTTCGGATACCCCCCCGCTGGCCAGCGGGGGTGGTTATGTCGTGTCTCGACTAAAACCGCACGGTGTCCTCCCCAAGTGTCCGTTGCCGGGCACCCCGGGTAAGCCCTCGAAAGGATAACCCCAGGGTTGCCGGCGGACCTTGGCCGCCACCGCGGCCTCGCCTGGTGGGGTCGGGTTTTATCCCGCTTCGGTGAGTTGGCAGGCGTGTGTAGGGCATATACGACACGCCTCCGCCACGGCCTGCTTCTGTAAGGACGGCGAGTCGGCCAACTGCCGTCCTCAGGCCCCGATCATGGAGGTCGGTAGTCCTCGCCGCAGACTGCGAAACTCGGGGGCAGGGTTCTCTCCCGCTCCCTCTCCGCCGTCTCTTTCGCGCGCATTACCTGCTCGCAGAAAGAGGCGGTGGCGTGCCACTTGCTCCCGTCGGAGACCGTGGTCTCCGACGGGAGCAAGTGGTCCTCACCATGGTCTCCAACGAGAGAACGTCCACGCCCAGGACCGCAACGAGATCCCGGCGTTGACTCGCCCACGCAGGGCACTCCACCAACGTATGGAGCGCCGTGTCTTCACCAGGATCCTCGCAGTGCTGGCACTGCGGCGTTGTCTCCCGGTGGATGCGCCACAGATACTTACCGAAACACCCGTGTCCGGTAACCATGTGGCACATCCGGTAGTAGAGGTCCCCATGGTCCCTCTCCAACCACTCCTTCATGATCGGTCTCACCGCCGCAATGGTGGATTCAGTCACCAGTCAGGTCGTTGCTGATCACCTACCGATTACGGAACGCGAGAGGATGGCTAGTCCTCTCTCACCGGCGGCGGCACAAGTGCCCGTCGGCCCCTGCGTTAGCAGTGGGCCAACCCGCCCCTGGGTCCCCCAGGACCCTATGGTGGCCTCCGCCACGAACACCATCCCTCATCCTGTCTCCTCTGAAGGCAGAGGAGTACGGAGAGCGATGTGTTCCCGCCACGTCGGGTATTGGCCGACGATCAGTGCCAACCCCATAAAGGGGGAAACCATTGACCGCCGCCCAGGGTGTACCGGCCGCTCCGATTCCGTTCCCCCTGGACTGCAGCGGGATCGGAATCGGAATGACACTCGAGGAGGTTACCCGACACACACCCCGTTGACATTGACCTATAATAAATCTAAAAGTTAGCCTGCATTCTTCAGCCGGTTCCCACGGTTTTTATTTTGCTATAATGAAGACACCGAGACTAAAAACGAATTAATTTCAAGAAGCATATTATGTTTTGTGCATACAAATTATACAGTCACGCCTGCACATCCTCGAAGGGGTAGAAATAAGTACGGTTATAGCAACATTTCACTACCCATATTTCTGTAACCCTGTAATATGCAGCTCGTGAAGTGTGTAAGGACAGAAGCAGATGGCGGACTAATATCTCTGCCTTTCCCAGAGGGACAAAGGCGTGAGTAGGGTGGTTAACCCTGTAGTTGACCAAGTACCGGTTGTAGATCACTTGCGACTTTGAGTATCAATACATATTAAGATTTCCCGCCACTATGTGTTTCATTTTATGTTAACTACATGTTGTCAGTACTAAATACTAATACATATCAACCAATCATATAACGTCTAGAAATAGATAACCAGTGAACCCTACAATTCCATTTTATTTTCACTTGTCGGTGACAGTTGTCATTCGGCCGCCATTGCAATAAAGAACATGTTTTGATCGGTAAGAATATTTTATATTTATTTTGTATGGCTTTTTATTGAATCTTGCTCTGGTGTCTTCACTAACTTCCACACATAAATTTGCAGGTATACCTAAATTTATCGAACATATTATTCTTGAGTTGTATATAGGGTGATATGGTCTACTATCATATAAAATAATAATTTCTCTAACCTCTCATGAGTATCAGTTTGTTTAGCATTTCGTTTCGTAATGAATCTGAGCGTTAGGACTGCAAACACTTCATTATTATGGAGTGTAATGTGTTGTACTTGCTCTGGTATTGTTGAATGCGATAATAGTAAGGCGTAACTGGAATAATTAATGATAGTAACACTAATTAGTGTTAACGGTCATTCATTGTGATTCGTGTTCCCATCAATGGCGTTTATTCCATTGTTTTAAATCGGTATGCTAAGATATGTTTATAGTAGAAAAGTTCAGTACATTTTTAACCGACGAAAAAACGGAGGAGGTTCTCAAGTCGACGCGTATATTTTTTTATGTATGACCACGCATAACTTTTTACAGAGTAGTCCGATTTTGATAATTCTTTTTTTATTGGAAAAACCGTGAAACCGAAGTTGGTCTCATATAAATTTGAAAATAAAAACCCAACCCTAAGGGTAGGAAAACAGGGGATGATTGAATGTTCACTCACTGATTGTAAGGTATGACCACGCATAACTTTTTACAGAGTAGTCCGATTTTGATAATACTTTTTTCATTGGAAAGAATATACCCCGAAGTTTGTCTCATATAAATTTGAAAATAAAAACCCAACCCTAAGAGTAGCAAAACAGGGAATGATTGATTGTTCACTCACTGATTGTAAGGTATGACCACGCATAACTTAACATTGAACCGCCGAAAAAACTGAAAAGCATAAAATAATAAACCTTTTTTTATTTAAGCTTAATAACTAACTTCTTAAAGTAATGAAACTATATCTAAGTATCATCATCATCAACCTATGCTAGTCCACTGCTATATCGTAAGTATATATTTTTGTAAATAGTAAAGTTTTTAATTAACCCTTATTACTAAGTTCTTAAACTAATGTAAGTATAGCTAAGTAATTTTGAGTTGGCGCCAAACAATCAATGTACAAAGATCACTAAATTACCTTAAATTTAACGATATAATCAAATCTAATTAACAATGCAACATGAAATCTCCAGCGATAAACATTAACATTCCAAAAATACGCTCTCCGCACGACCACTCGCAACAACACGTGTGTGCCCGTTCGGGTTGTTGTTTCGCTGACATTAACTTAGTGAACGCTCGGCATTTTCCGGCGGAGGAGCGTGTCGTACCGCGCCGCCGCCGCGTATTACGCTTTACGGAATTAATCAATTACATAGCTTGTTTGGCGCCGACTCAAAATTACCTACTTAGCTAGTTATACTTACATTCGTTTATGAACTTAGTTATTAAGGTTAATTAAAAACTCAACTATTTACAAAAATATATTCTTAGATATAGTTTCATTACTATAAGAATTATTTATTATTTTTTGCTTTTCAGTTTTTTCGGCGGTTTAATTTTTTGTTAAAAAGTTTTTATGTCTTTGTTTGTCATGCTATTTCCTCTACTTTCTGTTTTGATATTAGTCAGTTTGTGTCACGTCTATAACACGGGGGCAGGCAGAAATCACATTTTATCATTTGCTACGATCCTGGCATCTTTCGCTTCTTCTACCGTCGTCTGACGTATTAATCTGATGTACAGACGTCTCGTAGGTAAACTATCACTGGATTGCCTGATCGGTAAAACTAAAATCATACTAAGTTTATCAAAAATTTAATTTTCTCAGATAGGAATAATATTTTTATCAAATTAACTCAAAAATATAACCACGAATTATTAATATAATCGATTCGAAACCTATATACCTAGATTTCATATTAAAATCTAGAAGGGTATCTGTGTGAAAGTATGTGTTGTGTGTGGGTTAAGGTTTTGTATTTCACGTAATCGTGGTGTGCAGTATACGTCATAGAGGCTAGGCTCAAAATGTTGCTCAACAGAGGCATCTACGCCGCGCAGTCTGTATCAGCAGACATATTATATAATTAATATTAAAATAGCACATGTGTACCTGAGTATGTAGTTTTCAAAGGCTGTTGATCTTAGCTTATGTAATTTTTACTCGAAAGTGCTGTCCGGTGGGATTCATGTCACGGCAGTTAGCAAATAAAATTAACGGAAGCTGACATAAGCATATCTACATACTGGTCACTGTTATAAAAATATGAAAGTTTCGTTAGTTTTGTCGTTTGCGAATACAATAAAGAAAGACTGCGGCGAAATGCTGGATGCGGCAAGCTGAAGACAGGGCGCTATGGCGCTCATTCGGGGAGATCTATGTCCAGCAGTGGACTAGAATAGGTTGATGATTAATACAATAAACGCACATACAAATAATTGAAAACAATTACATCGTGGTCTCGCTCACACAATTAGTTATGATTTAGAGCAGGCAACATTACTTAACTTATAGCCTAGTGTAATTTTATAAATACACAAGCGGACCTGACGGACGTTGTCCTGTCTAATAAAAAAATGTCCCGGAACCTAATTCCGATCAGGGACCTATTTAAATACTCACAAAATTGCAATAAAATCGGTTCAGTCATTCATGAGGAGTTCTGTGACAGTGGTTTGTATTTAAAGTTGTATCGTACCTATATCCCTGAAGGAGTAGGCTAGATGTGTGTGTAAACCTGCTTTACCAACTATGTTTTTCGTTCTTAAGTATAGTAGTAGGAGATAAACCTAGCGTCGTCAGCTGAACACTTTTTTCTATGCTGGCTTCATGGCTTTAAGGAAATTCCGCTAGTAAGGTGCTATTACAACGGGGCGAAGCCAGGGTGCGCAGCTAGTTATTAAATATTTACAACAAGATTACATTCGATACTTTATTTAGAAACACGTTAAAATACTGTTTACGTTTTTAATACTGAATTTAACACATTAGAACATAACATTTAGGCTCGTAATGTGTTATTAAAGTCTCACATTTACAACGTTATTCATTAAGATTGCAATCTTTATGTTGTTGCTCACATATGTCATTCCTAATGTTGATTTCTTCGGCTGTCGGTAGATGGCGGTACATTACTGCTGAGCCACGATGTTCTTGACTAAATTTTTCATCTTCCACTTCATCTTTATCGCCAAATACAGTTTTCTGCATTCTATAAATTAAAGGAGTAACTTTACAAACTAAAAGACGAATACAACTCGTTTCTTCTTCAGTTCCTTGTTCTTGAATTAATTCGTCTATAGCATCTGGCAAAGACGTGTTTTTAGCAGCACTTAGGATGTCTTGAAGTCTTCTTGAATTTTTGTTCAGAATCCACGTTGTAGGGTCATCTGATCGATACGGATTAGGTGCTCGTTTTGGCCCTGCTAAGAATGTAGATATCTGAAAAATATAGCCTCGAATAAATTTTTTTTTTACTTTAGTGACCTAAAGTAAAAAAAAAATTTATTCGATTTTCGATTATGTGTAATCCATTATTTAAATTAAAATTTGTCACACAATTTATCAATATTTATTATTCATACACTTTATACGCACTCTATTATTCAAACTAATACCTTTACGGATAGCTTATCGCATTTGTTACAGTCGTAGGTAAGTAGACACGTGACGAATTAAGACAGTTGTAATAGTATGCGTAGGGTATCGGCTATAAGTGGGACTTCACTATAATAATTTAAGCCCTTAGTGCAGTGTAGTGCAGGCTGCTTCAGTGGTGATAAGCTGGCTATAATCAAGGCTCAGACTGATTAAGTTAATAAAACCTATTAAATTTATGGATGGAACAGATACAATGAAAACATCTTGTTTTCATTGCATCTGTTCCATCCATATTTGTATCAAAACTGATACAAATATAAATAATATCATTTATTTATACCTGTTGATTCCCAAAGGGATAGGCAAGGTATCATTTGGAGCTACGTGAAAACCAAGCCACTTGCCATCAACCAGGCAGCTTAAGGATTTTTTTAATGAAAGAATTGGGTGTATTTTGAAAAGGAAAGTTTAAAATGAGATATCGCTTTAACGGATTTAGGTGGGAGTGTAAAAGCAGCTCATTTTACTGGTTAAGTCTGAGCAGGTTCAAGCTTTAACTTAATATCCACATCTTCGTGAGCTTAAGGAAGACGTAGACAAGGGGTTTACCTATTTTTTGCCTACCGGTATGCATGACTACTTCTGTGGCGTGGCATTCGACTGCTACGTCGCAGATCACTAGTTCGATTCCTGCTCAATGCAAATAGTTTGTATACGTGAATATGTCTATTTGTTTTTATTTACTAAAAAAAATATCTGCTTTTTGGACCCCATATAACCAACTATGTTTACTTTGGGTCTGAATTGTGCTGTGTTAAATGTCCTAAAATATTTATTATTTATAAAATCTTACCAATTGAGCAACAAAAACAATAGCGTTTACAGCAACAGCGCTGATTTGATTTGACTGCAATCCAAACAGTCGAACTAAATGCCGTACAGGCGTCAAAGGGCTCTGAGTTTCATTGAGATCGTAGTCGGGCACTTTGTCATGCGTGTAAGATTCACTTTCACCGGATGAAGACTGTGCAGTCTCCTCGCTATGAAGATCGGACTGGGGCCATTTTCTGTTGAATGTTTGCGGTTTATTCTTTGGTTGAAAGGCCCTCACTACGAATTCTGCCACTTTTAGGGCTACTGATTCGGAACCTGAAATAAAAAATATAATTGTGTCATAGCTTATGAACTTCATTTGATATAGTTACTGCCTCTTTGCGTCAGTGGGATAAGTTTGCGCTTACGTTTGCATGCAATCGTGAGATCCTGGGTTTGATTACCGGGTCAAAAAAGTGCTGTTTATCGATATTGGGCACATTTTCAGAGTCTTGCTGCTGCACGGACCAGTAGATAGGAATAGTATCGCCTCCTAATACGTAGGATCAACAACAAAGTTGGTGATAAAACAAAGTGGATGTTGAATAGGTACTACTCCCTCTTTCCCTTCGGGGATATACAGGTTTATAAACCTATATAAAAATATATTGTGATGTACAAGGTAAAGTCTTAGGAATCTTAGTTTTATCAAACTGTATTTCTGATACAAGTTTTAGTTTCTTGCTTGCAGTTTACTCGTCTAAGAACGGACACAGACCATCACAGACTAAATTAGGAGTTTTTTTTTGTAATGAACCCAGCTTTTGAAAGCTATGATAATGTCTTACTATGAGAATGGTTCTTAATGAAAGGATAATTTTATCCTAGCTCTATTTGTCAATAGATTTTCTTTATTTTTACCTTGTAGCAATTCGTGCGCCTTACATCTTAGCGATGATCCCGGCTGCATCCTAGGCTTTCACCTCGAAGTCCGAGTCCACGTGCAAACACATGTAGTATAAGAAAATTAAAACAGCTATACTTATTAATTTGAAGAAAATCCGTCCGAAAATAACCGTACGCACCCAAGCACAGCACAGACATTTTTTCATATGCTCGGGCATCCATGATACATTTTCTAACATTTTTCTAGGTCTGTATATAAAAACATACACAACTAATACTCACCAAGAAAATCTTTTGCAAATTTCATCCCACTACTTAATCGATCCATGATTCCTTCATTCCTATATTGTTCATTGCCGTACACCACTTGTGATGAAATTATTAATAATACACAGACTACATGTGTCGCCATCTTGAAGCCACTAAGTGAACTACAAAGAGATTGTGTGTTGAGAGGGCCGATCCATGGTTCGGTTCTTGCCATAATGGATGCGGAGGCGCAATTGTCGTACTAGAGCATAACATTTTCATCTAATTGCACTGTTACAATATGTACAGGATGAAGACAGTGGTGACATGGTTTATTATTTTAATATCAATATTCAATACAATATTCAGTTTTAATAACAAAAATTTAAATCTTCTTACATATTCTAACAGATGGCGTTACTATTTATTTTGTAGCACGAAGGAAGATTCACGTTTTGGGTACATTTTATTATAATGAATACAATACATGTACTACCCGTGCGCGATAAGTTAAGACCGAGCGCTGTAACGTCACCGGCGCGTATTTGTACAGAGCACAAAAACATAATCGGAAAAAGCTTCCGCCCGAGACTTTACCTACCCTATTTTTTGGTTGTTGCTTTGTTCAATTCAATTCTTGTTTTGGCTTTCTATTGTAAAAGCTGCTTTGAAACTTCTTTTTTATTTTATGGTTAAAAGTGATTCTCATATAATGTATATTAATGATTGAAAATATTGAAGGAAAATGGTACTTATTATAATAATTAAAATACTGTTAGGTATACATACATTATATATTACTTATTATAACAAAATCTGTTAATCAGAGGCACTCCTGAGTGGTGCTATGACTTCAACTTCATCATCACTAGAGTCCTCGCTTGATGAGGTATCGGACTGCAAATTTATTATAAGTTCAGTCTCATTAGTTTCCTGTAAGAGATCATCGTCCCAATATTTTTGTTTTGTTTCGTCCTTAGTCAACAGTTCGATTTCTCTTTCCAATTGGTTTATGTTCTTGTCTGCTACCCTTTGTTTAATTAAATTCCATATATACTCAATTGGATTTAGATCACACACATTAGGAGGTAAACGAAGAACTTCGTGACCATGGTCCTCAAAAATTTCATCGATGACATATTTTGTTGGTGGTTTGTTTCTGAAAAGTAAATGGTACAATTCCGATTTCTTCAAATTTTCATTAAATGTTATGTTGTGGTCTATTAACCATTGCCTAATGGTGTCTTTATTAGCAACACTTGTGGGTGGTTTATTTAACTGTGTCGAGTGGTAAGGTGCGTTATCTAGCACGACTATGCTATTTGGCGGAAAATTAGGGATAAACTATTCAGTCAACCACATTAAAAAAAAAAAATCGTGGTGGTAGTCTCCAGTCTTGCTTTTGCATTTATATATTAATGCCGCCCCATTCACAAATCCATTCTCTCCTCCTCCGTGAACTATCACCAATCTTTGACCGGGATTATGGTTTTTCTTCGCGGAGGCATCAGTACTGTTTTGCCAGCACTTGCTCACTGTGTAGTGAGAGTGGATCCACGTCTCATCGACATAAAAAACAGGTTTTTTGGTGGCACCTAAATCTTCGTTCTCTTTTAGCCGTCGAAGGTACCTTGCTCTCCAAGCTCGAATATCTGGTTTCTGAACCAGGAAATGTCTAGCGTTCTTACATTTTTTAAATTTGTAGCCCAATTTTTCTACCAGGAGCTTCCTTAGGTAAGTTTTTTGTCCTTGGAAATTAAGGTCTCGTACAGCCAATATTTTATTTAATGTGGGGATTTCTTTACGAGCCGTGTAAAAACTGTCCACAATATTTCGCAAGGCGCACATGTCAAAATCGTCCAATTGGATTCGGTTACACCTCGGTTTCCGTTTTTTGCCCGGAGTGAACAAATTAATTTCACCCGCTGCCGTAGATGGGCCGGGTGTTGGTGAAGAGCTTTCTAAGCGCATCAGCGTGGCTTTAGAAACTCCCGTTACCATGCAGATTCTTTTTAGAACGTGGTCAACGGGTAAACGAAACTGTTTATTACGCTTTTCGCTCTCAAAAAACTTTAGCACGCTAAGCACTAGGTTCCTTTCTCCACTATGCAGAGTTTTACCCTTCATTTTAACAATAAAGGATAAAAAAATAAAACTCAACAGAAACTAACAAAAACAACCAAAACTTAACAAAAACTATAACTAAAAAAAGCGGCCAAGTGCGAGTCGGACTCGCCCATGAAGGGTTCCGTAGCAGCAAGCAACATAATATATATTTTTTTAATTTTTATATTTGAGTTGATTGAATGAAAGGTAAATTGCGGTTTACGATTTATGACGTATTAAAAAAAACTACTTACTAAATCTCGTTCAAACCAATTATCTGTAGCAGTTTACATGGTGATGTATATCATATACTTTTTTTTAGTTTTATCATTCTCTTATTTTAGAAGTTACAGGGGGGGGGGCACACTTTTTACTACTTTGGAAGTGTCTCTCTTGCAAACTATTCAGTTTAGAAAAAACAAATATATTAGAAACCTCAATATCATTTTTCAAGACCTATCTATAGATAGGCACCACACCACACTACTGACGGAGTACGAGACTAAACTAGTGTTCAAAAATGGCGTTGCGGACAGTACGTCACGGGCGACCGAGGGGCAGTGAAGGGGGCAGTGGGCGGAGAGCGCAGGTCTCAACTTATAGCACACGGGTAGTACGTACCTATATATTATAACATCATACTATACCTTCGGAAATACTTTAGGTAAGTACTTTGGAGGAGACAATGAACATGGAAATGTTGACTGTGTTGACAGCTTTCATCGCATTAAAAAAGAACTCTTGTCGACGACATAAGGAAAAGTAGGTAAATGTACATTTTAGATTGCAATTGCAATTTATACTTATGTCGTTACACTTCTATTTTTTTCAACCCCCGCCCCTGATACACTTCTATTGGCATCAACCTATCTTAGCCTATTTTAGCTACCTACTGAAATTCTGAAATTGTATAAAGGAAACAATGAACGAGCTTAAAAATATATAATTTTCTTCCTCATCTGAGCGCTAATACCAGTTGTTTCCAAAGCTCACACTTTGGAACCCGCGGTCGACTAATTATAACTCCAGTATTTGGTTTATTAACCGGCTTCAAATAGATGGAGGTTCTCGAACCGACTGAATGTTCTTTTTGCTTATCTACTGGAGCGACTGTCGTTTCGAAAAACCTGCGCCAAAGCCGCTTTCCTCAATCAGCAGGCGTACCTGCTTGCAGGGTAAGGTTGGCTTGGACTTCGGGATCTTGATGGGGCCCCATACACCCATGATACATATTTATAATCTATAAGATGTGTATTTCTCGGTTTGTGAAAATGGCGAAGATTTTACTTTACCCTGCCCTCTGTAACACAACCTGACAACGAGTGTGCGATACCCCTGTCATTACAAGCGTTTATAGGTAGGTCGTATGCTTGGTTGCTATAAAGATAGTTTAAAATAATATGTGGGTTTTTTCCAGATATATATGTAGTATGAAACAAAAACTTGTTTTTTTATTTAAGAACTTTTAGACGCTCGCTTCATACCAAAAGGTCCTTTCTTTCATCCAGTTTTTTGTGTCGTCTTTTATCTATATTCTCACCGCTGTAGTTCTGTACAGTACAACAAGCTCACCATTAGTTATCCAGAAAAACACTGAACACCATACCACAGATTACTAAATAGTACCATACTCGGTTAGTCTCAGGGACAAATTAATTTAGTCCTAACATAAGTCTGCTGCAGGGTACATACCAAGTAAATAAGCGCGAATCAACCATAGAATTACAAGTGAATGAACAAGTCATCATCATCATCACAGCACGTTCAACCAAATGTTTTCTCAAAACTGTTTTGAGTTGGATACCGGTACTTATCAACTAACTGGCTAGGGTCTACAGACGCCGGGGTGTAAGGTTGCCCATAGAGCATATCCCTCGCACCCCGACTGACCCTGGGCTATCTAAGTGTACCTAAACTATAGTATATTTGTGTGAAGGCTTTAGATAAAAAATGTTGTCCTATTTATTTTGACCGCTATACGATTGTCGCGCTTAACAGACCATAATGATCAAGATCGTGAATGTCAGTTCAAACTTATTTCAACACCTAACGTCTCATGAGACACATCGCGGCAAAATGTTTGCATTTATTCTTGTACTTGGAGTTACAATGGCTGACATCATTTCTAATGACGTAAAATTTCTTAACGATTTACCACTGGATAAGCTTCTGAGGATGAAAAATTCGTTACAAGAGTTCACGACGACTGAATATGAAAATGTGACAACATCTTCACCGTCACATTTGGAGAGATTTGGAGCTCAAGCTATGGCTATCCAGGCACAGCCTCCCATTAAACGTGGAGATTACGAAGAAGCATTATATAAGAAAGGTGAGAGTAAGATCAGTAATATATTCTCCATGTCGGTGACAACACTTGCGTTTCTAGCCTTTGGTGGTTATCTTTTGTGTTTAATAGTACAAGTAGTGAAATCTAAACATAACTATAACGCAGTATCGACTCCTACGCAGCCCACGTTCTTCGTTAGCGCGGGCATTAAAAAGAAACCACAAACGCATTTTGCGTCGTATGGAAGAAGAAGAAGAGAGTATAGATTGAAAAGAAGTTTGAAGAGGCTGGATGTGCCTCCAGAGCAATTGTTTTCGGCTTTATTACAAGTATGTGAAGGTTTTGCGAAATGGAGTGACCAGCGAAATGATTTAGAAACTTATTAACGGTGTCAATTAAGTGACTTTTAGCATACAGATTTAGATCGGAAAAAGAGAACATCTAGGACGGGACTGGAACCCGCGACCAGTCCCTTACAGGAATGCTCTGACCAACTGAGTTACCTAGACAAATCCCAGATATTCGAAATTCTGCGATATATTATCGTCCTAGATGTTCTCTTTTTCCGATCTAAATCTACTAATTGCTTAAAAATTTCATTGGATTTTTATCATTTTCAGAAAATTATATAAAGACTATATTTTTAATAGGTTGTCCAAGTCATTAACTGATATTGTGTTGTGAAATTGTGCATTATTGCACACTACAATACATTGCATTTCGAGACTAAAATTATAAGAATAATGACATTAAAGACATACATATCTAATTATAATAATTCTAAGTTGTAGGTACGAAATAAAGTTCATTTGGAAATAATCAACTGAGGTTTTTCAAATCATAAACAATTCGGTACAGATTATTTGAATACTTTTTCAACATCGTACTGTTTGTTATGTTATGTATGAGTACCTACTTACCTAAATCCTTTAATAAAATTGTTAACAGTAATCGATTAAACGCGAAAACAAACTTTGTGAATGTAAGTATTTATGTATACCTGTGTGAGGGCTTTGTACGTAAAATATAGTCTTATATTAGTAGTTTTATTTAAACATCTATCCCATCTTAATAAGAATCAGCACATAAAATCCATGAAGCTATTATTATTTTTAGTTAAAAACCGAAGAACCACAAAACGCTGTTTACATTAAAGGCAGGAAGCCAGATTGCCCACCAATATACCTACAATCTGTAAACGTTTTCAAACTGTCAAATAATCACGCTAACACCTAATAATAGCTACATCTTTGCTTTAAGGATTCTATTGTACACATTCCTTTCAAGTGAAGATTCGCTTCTTCCACCCGTTATTTTAAAACAAACTCAAAATTAGCTGACTAAGGTTTAAAATTGAGCGGATTCTATAAGATTTTTATGATATTTAAGCATGTTGCAAGTATTGGGTTTTGTTTGTAAGAGCTGGTAATGAGCGTGCTGCGTTCGGTCTGTCATCGCGCGTGCTCTACTGTTTACAGGCGAGTGCCCACGTACGCGATTAGCACGATGCGAAATAGTTACTGCCGCTTATAAAAATAAAAATTGTTATTTATCTACCGTTATAAAACTGTTGAATATCCAGAACTGTTGCAAACATATAAATATTATTTTGGGGCGCTGAGCTATTTAAGTTATATTGTCTATAGATACGGATGTGACGGTTGCTAATAAAATCATTTAATTTATTTATTTATTTAATCTTCATGCACATGAGTTCCTTTAACAGATTATTTCTACTTTTTCTGTCATTAGTAGCCAGGAGCATTCTTCTAGTACTTATAAGTTTGTAACCTACGCCTAGCTAAGTTCATCCAAAAACTCGGGTCATAAAATAAATTAAAATAGGTAATTTACATTGATTGAAAGGTTTTATGTTTAGTTTTAGTGGGAAGGCGAAGAATCGGGTGCCAAGGCGCACATTAGGAGGGGCTATGTCCAGCAGTGCATCGTTCACGATTATAAGCATATTATAAAAATATAATTCTATACTATTATAAAATTGTAAATTAGTTGTATTAGTTGTAATGAACAGATATTGGAGATATTAAAAAAAAGTTATTTATGTTAAATTAACTATTCTTTTTCTTTTCTTTTCTGTTTTTTTGTTCGCGATGGACGCAAAAACTACTGAATGGAATTTATGAAAATTATGTTATTATGTATAACTGGTATACAATAAAGTACATTCTTTTCTAATTATTTTATATTGTATATAATAAATCAGTTCACGGGAACGACTGTTATGATTTGGGTGAGATTTTGTATTTAAATACTGATTTATGAATAATTTTAATATCTAAGGGCCATTTTTCGTAAAAATAGATGTTCAAAATTCAATCTCAATCTAGTCTCGATCCCATATTTCAAAAAAGGTGTTCTCATAACAAAATTTTGCTGAAAATATTAAAAATGTTCTTACGAGAACACCTTTTCCTTAAAAATAAATAATAGTAAAAAAAAACTAAAAAACACTCTTTTTATACATGCTTTTTTAAAATAAAATACATTTTTTTTATTTACACTATTATTAATTTATATTTATTGAAATTTTTAACACTATTCTTAATTTAAATTTATTAAAACTTATTTTCAATTTTTTTAGTTTGGTTGTCTATAAAAAGCGTGTTGTTTTTTAGTTTTTTTAAACTATTATTTATTTGCTACTTTTAAGTTTTGTTTATTTATAAATAAGTTAACACGCTGCTGTTGCCTGCCACCTATTTCAGAGTTTATAATGTGACATTATTCGCTACTACGTGATACAAAGTTGACGGGATAGATGGCGCTGTTATCAAATATTTACGGAGCTGTCAGTAAATATTTCGCGAATTCATTAGTTTAAATTATTTTGCAAATTGAAAAATGGAATATTTTTATCAAATTAGTGTATTGTCATCGGTCCTCGATAAATCTACAAATTTGAACGAAATCTGGCCGTTTAAAGTGAGTCGAAATCGCGCCCAAAGGAGTCGGTTACAAACAAACATACCAACAAACATACAGGTGAAGCTAATAAAAAGCGTATAAAAACGAGTTCGCGTAACAAAATTTAATTTGAAAATTGTAAATTTTGTTACGAGAACACCTTCTTTGACATTTAGGAGATCGAGACTGAATT
This sequence comes from Cybosia mesomella, assembly GCA_946251805.1. Taxonomy (NCBI): domain Eukaryota; kingdom Metazoa; phylum Arthropoda; class Insecta; order Lepidoptera; family Erebidae; genus Cybosia; species Cybosia mesomella. The sequence continues at coordinate 19,301,352 of OX276402.1, read as the reverse complement.
TTGAGTATCTTTTTATTAAGACACTTGGCCCTCGCGGCTCTTAACATTTTTGTAACCAAAACAAGATGAATTTATTGACAGACCAAATACTTAACATAATAACCATCGTACAAAATATATCCAAAAGATGCAACTCCTGACGTTAACGTGAATCGTTAACGTTAAAGTGTGTTTAAACATATGTGGTGCAACCGACCCTCATCGATGGATTCAAGATAAGGGCCTATACACACCTCTTTTCATTGATGACGTGTAAACACAGGCTCCTCTTGTATCGCTGATAATTATCCCAAGCCGCGGCCACTGTACTAACTCAATATTTTTTATTGCTGTGTAGTAAAAAACCATCCATAAATTATGTTTACGTTAGAGAATTTAGACTCTTCTTGAATTACTTTGATTTTATGTTACCGTAATGAATACATTAAACGAGTTAATAAGCAATGACTCCTGCAGGAGACTCTACGGGGGGATCGAGCGGTTCATGCCCTATATGGGTGCCCTATAAAATGAAAACCTGTTTCACGTGTGACTGTGCCCATTGTTTACGTTCTGTCCGGCCTTGACAGTGGGTGACATAACAGAATGATGACAGTTGCAGTTGGATATAGCGCCGCTTATGCGGCGCGGGAGTGCGCCATAGATATAAGAAAAATATTACTAGTTTTCTTATATCTATGGAGTATGTTTAATTTTAATTCGTAATTATGTTTGATGTTTTTACCGCGTATTGATAGGACCAACACCAATCATATTTTTTCTTTGCGTACCCGCGCATTATTGTACGTGAACTGTGACGCCGGTACATGGCGAGTTGAGCGCGGAGTACAGCGGGTCGTGCGCCGTGAAAAATTTGTTTGGACATTTTGATATTCGAATTTTTGGATTTTGATGCGCCAGGGGCTCGCTCGTTGGTATACGACCTCGCGCAGTGTTGTTTTTGAAGAATTTTGGTTTGGAACTTTAAACGGTTTCATCGTCTGAAGATTGAACCGCCGTTACCGATTTAAAGGGAAGTGAAATCTTTTATAATTTTTGTAATCTATTGTATAATACATTCTCAACATACATTAGACTAGGATTAGATTAGGTACATAGTCGGGGCCCTTTGTTCCATAATACGGGGCCGTCAGTAATAAGGTTAGTAACAACCTACTTATATATTTCATTTTCTGGATATTTTATTTAATTGTTTGCTTACACACACACTTACACATTGTGTTATTTTGTTTGAAACCGATTGATCTTTTGTCGATTTAAATACCACGCGGATTTCGGTTGTAATAATTGTATACTTTGGGAAGTATCGAGTCGTCCATTTTTTTGATACCCGCTTTGTAAAATTAGTTAGTATTTCATATTAAATACTTGATTAATCTTGCCTAAAAGTCGAATGTTTTCGAATCTCTCGTGATCGGAATTTATTCTTTGAATGTGCATTATTGTTTTCATTTGAGTGCCTATTTTAATTATTTATTTTTGGTACTTTGTGGGATTTGATTACGATAATATTTACGTCCAAATTTTGCATTCGTGTTTAGGATTTGAGTCCGGTCGGCTCCCGGAACTTATTTGAACTGATATTTATAATTTTTCCTATTTATTCTCTAAGTGACATTCGGAATTTCAATAAGTTGGCCGGATCCCTTTAACTAATCTAGTAATAATTGTTTATGCCTATTTTGCGGACCTAGTTTCGCATCGGATTTTACTAGACACGGTTGATAAATTAATGATTAAGTTTTACGCACGTTTCCACTACGCGATTTTTTAGACTTAAGTTAATATCGTTGACTTACGACGATATCGGTGCCTCGTAACGCGGGTTCCGAGCGCGAAAGCGACTAGTGGGGCTACGGTTTGAAAACTACCTACTCGTAGTCGCATTTTTCGCCTTTGCTTCCTCCTGAGTGAGGGAGCTGGTAGCAGAGCTGCTTCGGAATCATTGCTCCGGCTACGTTCGCGTACAGAGTACGCATAGAAAGCAATTGTCAATTTTAGGTGTGTTTTGTTTGTTAATTATTTTTAAAATATATATATGCTGCTGTATGTTACATGTGCTAAATTATTTGATTTCGTTTTCCTTTTTCTTTTTTTCTTAGTATCATGTGTTTAATAAATAATAGTAATTGTATGTTATAATAATAACTAATAATGTGAATCCTTGTGTACCTGTGCACACGTGCGTAGCATCGCGTCGCGTCGTTACGAGGCGCCATCGGAATATCGGCGCTGCTCATCATATGTTTTCATGTGATGGGCAGCATTTATGCTGAGATGGCGACCTGTTGAGGCTCGCACACCTTTCATCTATATGGTGTATATATATATATATTTTTGTTGTAACTTATTTGTGCGTGTCCTTAATAAACTTATTTTCTTTCTTTCTCCTTTCTTTCTATATGGGTGGAGGCCCTGAAGGGCAGATGTGTGCGGATGCTGCGCGTTCCGTACCGGGTGATGGCCAATAGGGTCATCAGGGGGTTCCGCTCGTTCTACTTCGAGGTGGCGAGGACACGGGGTTCACCCCATCGCCGGCACCGATGGGGTGAACCCCGTGGGTGCTTACACACGCTAAAAAAAAAGGCCCATCATTGAAGACTAGCTATAGAGGCGACACGGGACCCTCTCGTTCCGGCTGACGTAGGTGATCTTTGAAAGGGGGTGCTTCGGGGACCACCTGTGGCAGATCAGGAAGGAGCCAACACCTGAGTGCCATCACTGTGATGCAAGTGAGAACTCGGGGTTGCTCACGCTGGCGGAATCCCCGGCGTGGGATGTGTCAAGGAGGACCCTCGTGATAGCCCTCGGTGTGGGAGTCTTCTTGCTCATTGTCTTGCTCACAGCGATGGTACGGAGTGAGAACGCGTGCGCCGCCCGGGCCGCCTTTGGCAAGCAAATAACGCTCGAGAAGGAGGGGGTCCGGGAAAGACTCAGGGACTCGTTATTAGGCGCCTCAGGCGTCGGAGGTTGCTGAACGACTTCCGTCCTCTATGAGCGCAGGCCTGGTGGTGACAGGTAGAGCCGTGCGAATAACCATAGCAAGTAGGAATCGAACCCGCGACCTCTTAGCAATCGTTAATTCTGAAGAGGTCGTCATGAATTTAAAAATTAAAATAACATAATATTCTGATCTTCTTTCTTGATTGATTCTGATCTGAATTTCTTGTATAAGGTCTGTCCAAAAAGTATCGTGAATTTTGAATTTCCGCGGGCTACGTATATTTGATTGTTGATTTTTTTGTAGCCTTATGTTAGTACTCATGTCCCTTACTTATGCTGACAAGGTCGGCCATTTTGAATGTTTAGTTAATTTTTGACAGCTGTTTTGCCTGGATGTGTTTTGGCTCGTCTTCGATTTTTGACTATTCCAAAAAATGGATCAAGGAATCTGTATTAAATTTTGTGTGAAAAACAAAATAAAGTGCGCGGACGCATACCGAATGTTGACTGTGGCATATGGTGAGGCTACCTTGGACCAAAGCAACGTTTATCGGCGGTACAAAATGTTCTCAGAGGGCCGAGAAGATGTGAACGACGAACAGCGTTCCGGACGCCCGAGCACGTCAACAACAGACGATAACGTTGATAAAGTGAAGAAAATATTATTGGCCAATCGTCGAATCACCGTTAGAGAAGTTGCTGAGGACCTAAACATATCGATTAGCTCGTGCCATTCTATTGTAAGTAATGATTTGTGCATGAGTCGGGTCGCCGAATTCGTGGCAAAATTGCTCAATTTCGACCAAAGACAGCATTGCGTTAACATTGCTCAGGAGATGTTGGACTCGGTCCGTGACGACTCAAATGTGCTCCAGAAGGTCATAACTGGTAACGAATCATGGGTTTATGGTTATCACGTGGAAACCAAAGCTCAATCGTCCCAATGGAAGCTGCCGCATGAGCCAAGACCGAAAAAAGCGCGCCAAGTTCGGTTGAATTTTTGTACGCGTGAAGGTTTTGTTCACAGTTTTCTTCGATTGCAGGGGCGTGGTGCATCATGAGTTCTTGCACCAGGGTAGTATGGTCAATAAGGAATATTACCTGCAAGTTATGCGCAATTTGCACGAAGCAATCCGCCAGAAACGCCCGGATTTGTTGAAGAACAAAATCTGGCTTTTGCGCCATGCTAACGCCCCTGCTCACACATGGTTGCTAGTGCGCGAATATTTATCCGAAAGCAACACAGTAATGGTCCCACAGTCACCGTATTCCCCGGACCTGGCCCACTGTGACTTTTTCCTGTTCCCAAAATGGAAGAGGCCTAAGAAAGGACGACGCTACGCCACGTTTGAGGAGATAAAGACGGCATCGAAGACGGAGCTGAAGAAGATGTTTTATGTATTTTTTAAGTGCTTCGAGGATTGGAAAAAACATTGGCACAAGTGCATTATATTTGAGGGGGATTACTTTGAAGGAGACAAATTAGATATTCATAAATAAATAAATGCTTTTTGAAGAAATACAAAATTCGCGATACTTTTTGAACAGACTGCGTATTTTAAAGATGGAATTTTTATCTTAAACGTTGATGAAAAGTTTATTTGATAGGAACCAAATTGTTCGGGGCGCAAGCCAACTTGCAAACCGGTTAATTTGATGAAGATGCTCTGGCGGTCTATCCCGTAAAAGTCAACATAAAACAAAATTGACAGGAGGAGGAGAAGAGCGGACCTCGGACTTCCAAGTTGCAGTCTTTGAATGCAACCATAAGGTACCTTGGATATTGGATAAGTATTATGGAATTGGATAAAAATTCGCGCTCGGACGCATAAGAAGAATTTACTTATCTATGAATAAATTCATAATGTTATTCGGGGTTAAACTAGTAATGAAGTCCATATTATTTGATTTATATAAAATATACACATTATAAAATCAATATAGAAAAGAAATGTATACTTACAATATGATGTTTTTTTTACTAAAACGATATGTAATCTATTGAATAATTTTGCATTTTATTTTAATGTTCATTTTATTCGTGCTAATATGACTCGAATGGCAGACACATAATGGAGTGTGTTTAGGTCAAAGGTTTACGATTGAGGACCCTCTAAACTAAATTGAATTCGACTGGAAATCACATCGTAAAATAACTCATTGCAAGACTTTACAATCGATCACAAATGTTATGGGAGACATTCGGCAAAGAGTTGTAAAATAAAATATAGGAATGCAACTGCGCCTCAGGTTGAGTGATACAAGTATTGCCATTTGCCCATATTGATAACATGGTAATAGTTGAACTCATAAAATGAAGTGTTGCCATTCCTCTTTGAGGAGTTTTCGTCATATTCGCTAACTGCGCTAATTAGGCAGTGACCATTTGTTTCCAAATTCAAATGCACCTTTTTTAAGGTTAAGTACTTATCCTCGGTTTCTTGTACGTTTGATAACTCAAGTCAATTTAACAGTGGAGCAATATAACCAATAATGTAATGGCGGCTAAACACACTCGACGAGACATCCCTAGACATACCGAGTATGTACATGGTGCTCCCGTCTTGTCTCGCTCTCTCGCTCACGCCTCGGTCAGTCTAGATCGCTTGTCGGTTTTATGTCAAGACGAACTTCCCTATGTGGTGGAATGAGCGTGAGTAACAGTTTTTGGAGTACTTCTGGGTTAAGAATTTTGTTTTTATGATAAACATGAAAAAATTGTAATAGCCCGCAGCACTAAGACAAACACTAGCAGCGATTTCTACATCCATTACGGTGGGAGTCTTCAGTACAACTGACAGAACAAGTGGGTACATGTATGCTCTCATCGAGGGCCTCGTTTGCCAAGATCCTCGTCTAAAGCCTCTCGAAGATTGTGTACAGCCGCCATAACACATTGTATACTGCACACTCATTGGTCTATAATTGAACAGGCAACCAATGAGCGTTGAGTATGTCATATGTCGATGTCACACCAATTTTGATAAACATACGATACACAGCCTAATGCTTATGAAGATCAAGATGAATGCTATTCACAAGGCAATAAATAAAGCCTGGGAGAAATTAATCTGGCAATAAAAACTCACGGCCCTGCTTTTTCAATCGCCAGGATTTAGGTAACTACGTAAAGGGGTGTGTGTTGGGTAACCTCCTCGAGTGTCGCTCCGATTCCGATCCCGCTGCAGTCCGGGGGGAACGGAATCGGAGCGGCCGGTACACCCTGGGCGGCGGTCAATGGCTTCCCCTTCACCCCTTCATAGGGTTGGCATTGATCGTCGGGCAATACCCAACGTGGCGGGAACACATCGCTCTCCGTACTCCTCTGCTTTCAGAGGAGACAGGATGAGCGATGCTGTTAGTGGTGAGATGGCCCAGGGTCAGCCGGGGTGCGAGGGATATGCTCTATGGGTAACCTTACACCCCGGCGTCTGAAGACCCGAGACGGCGTGCGGTTTTAGTCGGTGCAAGCCCGACATAACCGCCCCCGCTGGCTGGCGGGGGGGGGTATCCGAAGGGATTTCCGCACGATGGTAACTACGTAAAAAAAATTAAATTCTATCACCAAGTAAGATACTGCAACTAATACCTACACCATTCTGATAACATCAAGTAGCTTCTGTTTATGGTGTTAGTTAATGTTAGATTAAATTACCATTATTATGTCGCCAGTGTTAGATTGTAATAAGAGCATCCACTTTATGGAGAATAAGATAACATACGTGATCAAATTGTGAATCGAATGAAGATGATGCTGACATTATCTTTTATACTTTAGGTGAAAGCCGAGGTAAACCTCTAGCTAACCCATGGCGTTACCTTTTCCTTAGAAAGAAAATGGTGAAACAAGCAACTAAATAAATATTCTAGGTATATTACTATTACGCAGCGCCATCTTGACTCAAACTAAGCATAACTCAGTTCCGATTGATGGACTCATCTTGCAAAGTGATGGGACAGTTTATAAGACATTAAGACAACGTATTCTTAGCATTTTACGTATACCTAACCTGCGTTAAATTAGAAAGCTGTTCATATATAATTATTCTAGATCCTGCATCCAAAGCTTGCACTGTGGAGCCCGGAATCTGCTCTATGATTCCTCTTTTACTGATGGATTGGTTTACTTCGACTTTTACGGGAGCGGCTGCCTTCCGACCCCCCCCCCCCCGAATCCCAATAGGAAAGCCAGCGCCAGAGCCTCGTCCGGCAATCGGCCGGTGTACCGGCTTGTAAGGTTCTGAAGATCTTGGTGAAGCCCCATATCGTTGCGTGATATTATATATTATTTTTTAACAGCAAACAGGCTTTCAAACAAAACGTAAATTTGAAATCGGACTCTAAATTCAGCATGAGCTTCAGCTTTATAATTATTAATGTATAATTCGTATCATTAACAGAGTGCTAAGGTAAGAACATTATTTAGACGGTATCTACTGCATTATGGTCTATCTGATATCGCTAATGTATTTTTAATCAGATAAATTAAACTTTTATCGGGATAGATACAAGTGCTTAATTTTCCTTTTACCATGAAGGAGACAATCTAATTTATTACGTTACAATACTGATTACATCTCTCTTTTAGAAACTATATATTATGGTGAATTGAAGGTTCTCTGCTTCTGGGTTTTCGTGTTCTTTTGGGGCAATATTCAGATCAGGCTCGCTATCTATACTTAGACTAGTTAGTCACTTAATATAAAAGTAATAACCGCCATATTCACTATCATAGGTATTTGTCATAGCTGAGATTGAACAACTGGTGGTGACGACGCCTACGGTGATCAGTAGACGACCCTAGGGCCGCAACCACACTTCCCAGAGAATCTAATTACTAATTAGTACCTATATTCATAAATAAAAATGTAGAATGCTCATCAATGACAATTTATTATGATTTGACAGGACACCCAGTGGGATATTAATAATGATGAGTATTTACATATTATTTTTCTAGCTATGCTCATTTATATAATAAAACTGTTATGATATTAAATATTACATTATTAATGAGTTTTTAATTTTGGAATTAATGTTGTCCGATTTATTTGATTATAGTTAGTTAGATACGTCTGAAGTTGATGCAAAGCATACTAATAAAATTTAGCAAGTCGTGATTCAATAATTACAACAAATCTGTTGATGAATTTATCATATCGTGCATATACGAACATATTGCTTACTAGCTGATGCCCGCGGCTCCGCCTGCATGGAGTCGCTTATCGTTTTTTGGTCATATCTCCGGTTCTACTGAACCAATTGCCATCAAACATACGGCAGATTTTAAGTCTGACAAGGCCTTTTTTTAGAAAAAACTACATCAAAATTCGTTCAGTAGGTTTTGCATCTATCACGAATAAACAGATAAACAGACAAAAAAAAAATGAAAAAACCGGCCAAGTGCGAGTCAGACTCGCCCATGAAGGGTTCCGTAGCAGCAAGTAAATTTTTTATATGTGAGTTGATTGAATGAAAGGTGAATTTGCGGTTTACGATTTATGACGTATTAAAAAAACTACTTACTAGATCTTGTTCAAACCAATTTTACATGGTAATGTACATCATATATTTTTTTTAGGTTTATCATTCTCTTATTTTAGAAACTACAGGGACACACATTTACTACTTTCTTCCAAAGTGGTAAAATGTGTGTCCCCCAATATAATAAAATGTCTTTCGCGCAAACTATTCAGTTTAGAATAAAATTATATTAGTAACCTCAATATCATTTTTGAAGACCCTGAAAGGAAATAGACAGACGAGAGACAATTTAAAAAAAATGTGTTCCGAATCGTTCATTTAACATAATCCAAGTATTTTTAGGGTACCGTTGCCGAATGGCAAAAAACGGAACCCATATAGATTCGTCATGTCTGTCTGTCTGTCCGTCCGTATGTCACAACCACTTTTTTACGAAACTATAAGAACTATGCTGTTGAAACTTGGTAAATAGATGTATTCTGTGAACCGCATTAAGATTTTCACACAAAAATCGAAAAAAAACAATAAATTTTGGGGGTCCCCATACTTAAAACTGAAACTCAAAATTTTTTTTTCATCGAACCCATACGTGTATGGTATCTATGGATAGGTCTACAAAAATGATACTGAGGTTTCTAAAATTATTTTTTTCTAAACTGAATAGATTGCGCGAGAGACACTTCCAAAGTAGTAAAATGTGTCCCCCCCCCCTGTAACTTCTTAAATAAGAGAATGTTAAAGCTAAAAAATATATATGATGTACATTACCATGTAAACTTCCAACGAAAATTGGTTTGAACGAGATCTAGTAAGTAGTTTTTTTTAATACGTCATAAATTGTAAACCGCAATTTACCTTTCATTCAATCAACTCAAATATATAAATTAAAAAAAAACATTATTATGTTACTTGCTGCTACGGAACCCTTAATGGGCGAGTCTGACTCGCACTTGGCAGTTTTTTTTTTAAGTATCTCCATTACACAGACACAACTAATTTACAATTTTATAATAGTATAGATAGATAGACATTGAACTCCAATGTGTGAGCGCCTTTTCATTTCACTACAGTTTAGAAATAAAATAAATTTAATTCGCTAAGGTTACAAGCCAGATTTACTATTTTGATTATGTTCTTTCTACATTAATATTTTGCAATTGGCGAGCACGTAAATAATTATAAAAGTAGAAAACGTGAAAGGCGTGTCCCAGGCTCATATTGTCTCTGCCTGACCGAATGCGAAAGAGAATGATGTATTATGTAAATATAATTGGATTGTTTTTTTTTAACAATCTTCATATCCGATCCATATCATGATCTCAAAAAAAAACTGAGAGTGGCTGTACCCTTTTTTTTTTTTTTTTTTTTTTTTTTTTTATCGTGCGGAAATCCCTTCGGATACCCCCCCGCGTGCCAGCGGGGGCGGTTATGTCGGGCTTGAACCGACTAAAACCGCACGCCGTCTCGGGTCTACAGACGCCGGGGTGTAAGGTTGCCCATAGAGCATATCCCTCGCACCCCGACTGACCCTGGGCCATCTCCGGTTTCGAGATGGCCCCCTCGGGTTTGGGAACCACGGTGTCCCCGTCTTGCCCCGGTTTGGGGGAGGGGCGCTAGTCGCCCCACCGTCCCGGCCTGCTTCTGCTGGGGTGACAGGTGGCCTCACCCGCCACCCCCAGGCCTGCGCTCATGGAGGACGGTGGTCGTTAAGCGACCTCCGGCGCCTGAGTTGCCTGCGACGCGCGGCGAGCAAGTTGCGGGCTCGTCGGACCGGGAGAGTTCTAAGTCTCTCCCGGGCGCGCTCCGCCACCTCCTTCGCGAGCATTACATGCTCGCAGAAGGAGGCGGCGGCGGCCCACGCGCTCGCGCTCCGCACCATTGCCGCAATCATGCTGCCGAGCGAGAGGACTCCCACCCCGATGGCTGCCACGAGGTCACGCCTCGGCGCCTCCCACGCCGGGCAGTCCGCCAGCGTGTGCAGCCCTGAGTCCTCGCTCGCGTCGCAGTGATGACACTCCGGCGTTGGCTCCTTCCTGAGAGTGGCTGTACCCTAAGACCCATTTTGCTGATAGATATATGATTATCTACTTAGGTACTTTAACGACACCATTCTTGCCATTTACCGCCCACCATCCATCCCTAAGGAATTTGTCACCAATCAAAGATGGTAAACCTTAATTTGATTGCCGGCGGTACCTTTTATTTGGATTTAATACTCATTGTCTGATTAGTTTTATGAGGTTGTATAAAGCTAGGCAACATTTGCAATTTGAATTTTGATGAGCTATCGCAAAGTTTATACTTAGGTGAACTCTTTGATGCCGCTCTCGTCCCAATGGTTTTGCAGTAAGTTTTAATTAAATGATGAGATTAAGGAACTTCAAGCGTTGTACTTGTACTGCATTTTTTAATCCATTTAAATTCTCTTCCACATCTCTCCTTCCTTCCAATCTTAGTTTCAATTGGTTATACAATTTTAAAGCATATTACTTAATATAATTTAAAATTGCGATATTTTAGTTCATTTCAGGGCAGAGAATGGCAACCCCCGATTATTTTTCTTTGACCACTAAGCTCTTTGTAGTCGGGGCGTTTTAAAATTAGGTAATAACGGTTAAGTATTGCAATGTTAATATTTTATATTTATTTTAATCCAGGACATTACTAACAAAAATTATACAGTCCATCATAGCATAGCGATGAATGAATTAGATCTATTGAGTCACGTTACATTACGGGGGCCCAAAATGAGAAAACCTTAAAAATGTCAAAAAGCTTTTTTGCGATTGGTCTGTTCATAACCTAATTATGTTCACTCTAAGCTCCCAATATGTACATCTGTCAATCGTTTCTATTATCAATCGAATGAAGCCCTAAAGAAATGAAAAGAAAATAGTTTAGAAAACCTAAAAAAACACGCTTTAATAGAAGACCAAACTAAAACGTTTAAAAATATTGTTAAAAAAAGCGTGGGGTGCTTAGGTTTGTGTGTACATTCAACGACGAAAAAATTGATATACACTAAAATATTTACAAACCTTTTTTCCATTGTAACACATGTACCAATAATTACTTATAAGTAGTTAGTTTTTATATTCCCCAGAAGACAAAGTTAATATAATTAATGTTCTGTAGATTTGTTTTTGAAAGGTTTAAGAGCCAAGGTGATCAATAAATTAGAATTTGTTAAGCTACTTTTGTCGTTGACTGTACCTACTTTCAAACTGTACTAACTGTACTGTACCTAATCATCATCTTAGCATTGTCCCCGGTTGATTCCGATGCTTACACATCGGAGCCACATCATTAATTGTTAAAACACTAAATTCTTTGTTTCTTCCTACTGTGATTATCTCAAAATGAGGGTTTTAAGTCGTTGATGAAAATGAATGTTGATATCATGAACTGATGTAGTAAGTTGTTGACGAAACGATCTGTTGATGTAATGAATCATTGAACTCGTAACTTATTGATGTAGTAAGTTTACCACATCAATCTACTACATCAGTTGCTGGTGTTTTAAACTGTGGGCCTAGTGGTGTTGATACAGTGATTGTTAGCCTAATGAACTGTTAATCTCACGTATGTATCCCACTTGTAAGTACCTTTGTAGGCTCGTGTTAGAGAATCGTAACAAATTTATAACGAGATTGAATAGCCGTCGTATAACCGCCATAAACCCTGGAACGATGTGTCTGATAACCTTTATAAATGGGACCTGACTTAGGTACTCGAGAAATACATGGGAATAAAAATTATTGGAAGGGTGACCAGGACCGGCATTTTACTGAAATATTTTGTTATTTTATTCAGCTGAAGGAAGGCGCTAAGCCGATAGAAGGGTACTGAGGTCCGTCAAAGATAGTGCTGGTGAATCTTTGTTTTTATCGTTTGTTTATAACTCTAAAATGGGTGGACCGATTTTCACGATCTTTGATTTGTTAGATTTGTCCCGCCTATACTGTGCCATTCATGCCACTGCCAGCCAGTGGGAGTAGTTATGTCGGCCTCGAACCGACCAAATCCGCACGCCGTCTCTGGTCTCAAATACCAGGATATAAGGTAGCCTAATAAGGCAATTCCCTTGCACTCCGGCTGAACCTGGACCATCTACGGCTTTGAAATGGCCCCCTAGGCCTAGGGTTACTGTACCTATACCGGCAATTTGGATACTTAAAAATATGAAACATTCACGAAATAAATTCAGCTGATAAGGTAACTTGATTGACCAACATAACTTGATTCTATGATGGAACGCAGTTTGCCGGGTCAGCTAGTATAATAATAATAAATTATTTATTCACTTTAGTTTCCCTACAATGATTATGATAACTTTTTGTAATAACACCAACTCATTATAAATTGTTTAATCATGTTTTCTATTGTTCGTGTATATTTAACCTTTCTACGTTAAAGTCATTTCACCCTAAAAGTTATTGATTATAACTAATTTGGGAGAATTCCCTTGACTACTGAAATATTTATGTGAAAACTGTTGATATCACTAAAATATTACAATCCGATACTGACGGTACGACTGATACATACTCGTAGGATCCTTTATATGAGTACAAGTTGACTGTTAAGTTCCACCTGAATAACATATCACGCCTGTATCCCCGAAGGCAGAGGTGCATTACACACCCACGATTTGCCAGTTATGTTAAGGCCCCAATGTTATAGGGGGCGAGCCATCTACCGGGCACATTATTAAGGGAGCGATAATTAACATTTATGAATGCACACATAACTACGAAAAGTCAGAGGTGTGTGCACGGGGCGACTGGGGGTCGAACTCAGGACCTCGTCTCAGCAGTCCGTTACGTACGCCGCTGGGCTATCGCCGCCTGAATAAATATGCCATTATACATAGCAAATATATTATTGACCAGGACATATCTTCACTAGGGTGAACTTCTATCTACCTCTGACTGGTGAAGATATAGACACATGATTAGGCAAAATTAATCACAAGTATAATTTATAATACAATGAAAATAAATATCCCACTAATATTATATATTACAATACCAAGATAGGTCAAAAATCTACTTATTAATTCATAGTATCTATAAGCCTTACATTAATCTTATATAATCAATTCTCAATCAACACTCCACACATTTACTAATTAAATAATTTATACAAAAATAAGGATCGGAAATGTTGTATATTGATAGATAATACTAGGTGAACGTCATGTAAATACGCCAATCGCACAGTGAATTATTATAATAAACACAGACCCAACAAATTATCATTCAAAATGGCACGATGTTCTTATGACAGGCACAGAAACTCACTAGTTGCAACACTCATGTATGGCCGTATGCCAACTTGGGCATTACATTAAGTAACTAACAATAAATATCTCAAACAACAAAATACATCGCGCACTCTGTTGACAAATCCTGCAATAAAATATAAGCATTTACAATAAAATTAATTATTATTTACACGGTGCGGTGGGCGCGAGAGTTTATGTTGGGATGAAGTGGATACACCCGAGAAACTTTGGAATAATTTCGGGTGTTCGATATGGTATTGCATATTCGGCTCCTACTCATGAAATAGTACAAATATGAGTATCACTTATTATAGTAAAATATACAACCTGTGTATTTTGAACATATAATTATTTATTTGTAGAAGAACCATTCTCTAAATATGAAAAATAAATTGTTTCCTATTCACGTACCTACATACATTACATATTTTGTGTTTTAGTAGCTACGTTAGATAGGGATATAAAAGAAATATATCAAGCTGTATCCAGTACTAGTATCTACTTATAATGAGAACACTTATTTAGATATAAGTGCCTAAAATTTTTGTAATGTCAATAATGTGGTCGGTAAAAGGTTATTTTATTACTTGATTCATTCGCGTATTTCGGCTCGCGACTATTAAGGCAGATTCTCCATAAAATGTCATATAATACTCAAAATCATTTCCATTTAAAAAACAATTTAGAGAATATTCGAAAATTGAAGCAATAGTACTTACGCATATGTATTTATTAAATATGTTAATTACATAATTGTCGAATTTAGTAAGGTCCACGTTATTCATACACCAATTCTGCCATGCTGGAGGTCCGGGGACCCCGCGGCGCCTTGCTTTATCGCACGCTGCGCCCGCGCCGGACACCTCACGTCCCCCTCTTTACCGTGTAGGGTCACCATCAAATTCACGCAGTAACAAAGCCAAATGTTGTACAACTCGTGTAAACGCCTACGACTATAAATTGAGGAAGTGCTCATCGTTTACGTGCCGTTTTTGGTGATGTTCTATTTGTTAAAGTGGTCGTTTAAATTATACGGCTTTCTGAGATCTACAATAAAATTTGTAAACATATGCATTAAACTAACTTTGGTTGGGTTTGTGTTGACATTAAAAGTAATCTATGAACCATGTTACTAAGCGGTATTCTTTTTGGTAAAGTATTCATTTTTATATTACTTTCAACAATTTTGTTATCTAAACGACAATTATACTGATATTAGTCAATGAAGTGCAATACCAGATTAAAACAAGAAGTCACGCAGGCGGAAAAAAAAACCATAAATAAATCAAAACCTATAAGAAATTAAATTTATTTGAAAAACGAAATAAAATGTACATTAAAAAGTTGTATTTGGTGAGGCATATGTTCAGCAGTGTATGTCCTAAGCCTAAGAGGAAATCCTTATACTGTATGATAATCCAAAACTAGTGACAAACTCAATCACCACCTGTACCACCTTTACCATACTAGATTTTTTTTGTCCTCTTCCTCAAAAGTTCGTTGAGGATGCAGAAACACGCACACCGGTCTCCACGGGCCATTATCGGCTATGCGAATTATGGTACTGTCACAGCAAGCTGCAACACACATCTAGGCTCTAATTGACAATTTAAGTTTATATATATGGGATGCTTCTAAAGTATTCCTAGTAGTAGGAAGAAAACAGAGTACGGACTACAGAAATATGTTTAGAATAAGAAAACATTGTCTGATTTGAAACAAGAATATATCTACCATTTGTTTCGTAAGCTCATGTTAGTTAACATAACATATGAAATTGTATCCGACTGTCAGAGATGAAAACTTTAAAAACTGTTGCACTAGAAATATTTTTTTGGAAAATATGCATCTATTGTAAGTAATCCTATTGTGGATTTATATTATACATATTGAATCATCTTATTATGATCACTCTATCACCAGGATTCACTTATTCTTACTTTCTTTTATCTACGATCACAATTTCAAAAGAACAACATCTGTTGTTCAAGACCAGATATTAAAGTGTATCAGTATTGGAGGGACCAGCACCATGCCAATGTCGTCTTCATATTTCTGTCATCCACTAATATGGAAGCGTTTAAGGACTAATTAATTAAATACACAGTACTAAAATGAGTGCACCGTACAAGACCGCTACCTCAGTGCTTTACGAGCGTCCCGGGGCAATCATAATTCGTCGTCCGCGGCCTCCGCTGGCCTCCCAGGCGTCTCGACTGACTTTTATTGTGATTTACACCAGCACAGCCTTTGATGGTCTCCGTGCTCGTTTTTTGCACCGTGCACGATCTGAATTTACGCGGGTAAATGCCGATCCCTGGATTGTGATGCGATCGAATAGTATTAGGATAGTAGCCTAGGATTTAAGCGGGAAAGTAATAGACATTTTTATGCCTCGTACTTAGTAATCTTATTTATAGGATGGCCGCTAGCTATGGTTGCGTTTACGCACTGTAATTTTTAATGTTCCTACTTGTTGTAAAAAAAAGTCTAATGCAAAACTTTCTTTATTCCATCTCTGCCTATTGATGAATAAAGTATATAATTTTGTAAATTCACATTCGTTAAACAATGTTACCTACCTACAAACTTCGCCTACGTGTTCTTTTATGATTTGAAAGACTTTAAAAATGTTGTCTTTATAATTTAGGTTAGGCTATTTAGTAATAAAAGCAATCTACGCTATTAATTATATTATGACTAACTAGCGTCCTGGATCCTGACTTCGCGCGCCGGTGTGGTGCGTTTAGGTCGGCTAACGTACCGTCGAGCGTTAAGATACATATTTGCACGCAGCGGTCGATCACGTGGACAAGTAGGCACCTAACTCGTACAAGTACGTTGATTTTCCAGGCAGTGATTTATCTGTACCAACTATTAGGTAATATATGGTAATACTACGAAAATAATAATATAATAGAAAATAATATAATAATAAATAACTCCCTACTCTAGACACTTCGAACGTGCGGTGAAACAATAAAATTATTCGGCCGTTGAATCGTACTGCTACAATTGAGAAAATAGGTGGTCCGATTTATTATTATTACTTGATCAATAAAAATATATTTGCCACATATACCTAATAACTCCAATTCTAATTACTCCGTTTATTTACAGATTAAATGCAGAAAAAGTGAGAGAAGGGATTTGTCAACTAAGTAGGTACATTTTGTAAGTGTTACAATTTTTTTGTATATTTGTTTGTAATCGAATCTTTGAACTCGATTTTGCAGCACTGCATTTTGATGTCCTTAGGTTAGTACAGTACACCCCAGACGAAACTTGAACCCGCGAGTGTCCTTTTCTAGCGGGAATTAAAAAAAAAAATGGTACGCTGCCTATCCGGAATAACTGAAATTCTTATGTATGATTTCAGGCGCTTACCACGACATGTTAAAACGTGAGTCGTTCGAGCGAGAACGAGGGATGGAGCTATACAGGGTTTATAGCTCCATCCCTTTTTCTCGCTCGAATGACTAAGATTTAACACGCCACGGAGATGGCCCTCTGATTTATAAAGATTTTAAATATAAATCCAAATAAAATTAATACTTCAAATAATGTCAGCTTCTTGTACGCGCCATCGTGTGGGCTTCGTCGCAGCCAAAAGCCAGTAGGCACCTATGACTATGACAACTATTTGTAAGTTTATGCAATAATCAGATACATTAATTTGCAAGATAGTGTATCTATCGACACTGTGTCAAAGGTTGAGATTAAATTGGTTTGATTATCAATATTTTATGAGATCGTTTGATAGATAAAATCTTGTGAAGATTTGTGAGGGAAAATTCAAAAGTGGCTTAAGTAGACACCTTGCACTTTTAATGGAGCGTCATAGATAGGGTGCGTCGGTGAATTAAAAATATATTTGTATGAGTCGCATCATAATCTTGAAGCATGCCGCATCTCATAGGATATGTGTCACTAACAAGCTAATTATTTTTTAATCCCTACTATATACAACAAAGGAAATAGATTGCTTCACATGACTTGGGGTTGACGTATCAGGAGGCAGAGAACATGATTGTTTTTGGTATTTAACAAAATGACTGCCTCTCTACCTCCGCCGCTTAGTCGGGGCGTATTTGACGGAGAGAGCCGTCATATACCCAACCGTGACCGGTCTCGGTCGGCGTGAAATATCGTGCGGTGTTCCACAGGGATCGGTCCTGGGGCCGCTCCTGTGGAACATCGGATACGACTGGGTGCTTCGCGGTGAGCTCGTAGGCGGTGCCGCCGTCACGTGCTACGCGGACGACACGCTCGTGACGGCGTGCGGGGCGACGTACCGCGAAGCGACCCTGAAGGCCACGACCGCGGTTGTCCAAGTCGTTGAGCGGATCCAGCGGCTGGGTCTCGAAGTGGCTCTGCATAAAACCGAGGCGCTGTTCTTTCATGGGCCTCGGAGCAAGCCACCCGAGGGATCCAGTCCGAAGGAAGACCCAAATTGAAGGGCACAGCTCTCGCTCTGGCTCGGCTGTTGCCCAACATGAGGGGGCCCGATGACTCCTGCAGGAGACTCTACGCGGGGATCGTGCGGTCCATGGCCTTGTATGGGTGCCCAATATGGGCGGAGGCCCTGAGGGCCAGAACTGTGCGGATGCTGCGCGCTCCGCAGCGAGTTATGGCCATCAGGGTCATCCGCGGGTACCGCACGATCTCCTTCGAGGCGGCGAGTCTCCTTGCCGGAACTCCGCCATGGGACCTGGAGGCGAGAGCCCTTTCGCAACTGTACCAGTGGCGAAAGGACGCGCGAGAGCAGGGATGGAACCCCGAGCCTCGAGAAATCGAGGCCGTGCAGTCCCAGCTCCACCAGGCCATAGTGGTGGAGTGGAAGGAACGGCTTGGGCGACCAAGCGCAGGGCACGCCGCAATAGCGGCGGTAAGGCCCATCATGGAGGATTGGCTAGAGAAGCGATACGGAAGCCTCTCGTACCGACTGACGCAGGTGATCTCCGGGAAGGGGTGCTTCGGGGACCACCTGCATCGGATCAGGAAGGAGCCAACGCCTGAGTGACATCACTGCGATGCGAGCGAGGACTCAGGGCTGCACACGCTGTCGGACTGCCCGGCGTGGGAGGCGCCGAGGCGTCACCTCGTGGCAGCCATCGGGGTGGGAGTCCTCTCGCTCGGCAGCTTGATTGCGGCAATGGCGCGGAGCGCGAGCGCGTGGGCCGCCGCCACCTCCTTCTGCGAGCATGTAATGCTCGCGAAGGAGATGGCGGAGCGCGCCCGGGAGAGATTTAGAACTCTCCCGGCCCGCCGAGCCCGCAATTTGCTCGCCGCGCGTCGCTGGCGACTCAGGCGCCGGAGGTCGCTTAACGACCTCCGTCCTCCATGAGCGCAGGCCTTTTGGGTGACAGGTGAGGCCGCCTGCCACCCCAGCAGAAGCAGGCCGGGACGGTGGGGCGACTAGCGCCCCTCCCCCAAACCGGGGCAAGACGGGGACACCGTGGTTCTCAAACCCGAGGGGGCCATCTCGAAACCGGAGATGATCCAGTGTCAGTCGAGGCGAGGGATATGCTCTATGGGCAACCTTACACCCCGGCGTCTGTAGACCCGAGACGGCGTGCGGTTTTAGTCGGTTCAAGCCCGACATAACCGTCCCCGCTGGCACGCGGGGGGGTATCCGAAGGGATTTCCGCACGAAAAAAAAAAAAAAAACAAATATACACACACACACACACATGCACACACACACATGCGCACATACACATGCACACACACATACACACAGATACAATGTACTCAAGTCAAACAAAACACGACATCTCACACTTGAACTGTACCAAAAAATTTTGAATACTGTTTTTATTTCTTTACTTTTATTTTTTATTTAATTAGTATTAAATTGTAATCTTGAGTTGTATCCAAATAGTAATTACTGGTTAAATGCCGTCTTGCTTATGGTTGCTAGTGTAGTATAAGTTTAAGCTGAAAATTGGTATATTTAATACAGGCTATTACGTATCCTAGCTAAGGTACCCATTATGCAAGAAAAACCAATAGGTACCTGTACTGTAACACTATCTTTTTGTTTACTTGAGTAAAAATTTTATTATTAAAAAAGAAAAAGGTGCTATTCCAAAACCGACCGCCGAGACCTCGACCGCAGCGGATCGTATAGAAATACCTGCAGTCAAGCGAAGCGACACACCTGATTTCTATGTCTGTCGCCTGCAGTTGCGGTTGCGGTCTGCGGTCGGTCTCGGAATGGTACCTTTAACGTATCTGCTAGTGCTAATCAAATTCATATTAGAACTGTGTAACAGCAGAACTATAGTAGTTACGCACGAGGAGAATTATAACATTGTTTCCTCTATCATAGAATGATACAGCGAATCACAATAACTAATAAAAATAACATACCTATCTATTCTATTTTGATAATGAAATAAGTACCTTATTTGTTTGATCAATAGTCAGTTGTTAGAGTTCCGTAGCCAAATAGCTAAAAACGAAACCCTTATAAATTCGTCACGTCTGTCTGTATGTCCGACATGTCCGTCCGTATGTCACACCCTCTTTTTCGAAACTATAAGAACTATGCTGTTAAGTAGTAAGTAGATGTATTCTGTGAACCGCATTAAGATTTTCACACAAAAATAGAAAAAAAAGAATACATTTTGGGGGTTCCCCATACTTAGAACTGAAACTCAAATTCTTTTTTGAATCGGTCTTCAAAATGATATTGATGTTTCTATGTAATTTTTTTCTCAACTGAATAGTTTGCGCGACACTTCCAAAGTGGTAAAATGGGTGCCGCCCCCCCTGTAACTTCTAAAATAAGACAATGATAAAACTAAAAAAATATATGATGTACATTACCATGTAAACTTCCACCGAAAATTGGTTTGAACGAGATCTTATAAGTAGTTTACGTTTAGTTTAATACGTCATAAATCATGAACCGCAATTTACCTTTCATTCAACCAACTCACATATAAAAAATCCTCATGGGCGAGTCCAACTCGCACTTGGCCGGTTTTTTAAAAGGGGTTCGTCGTTGTCATTAAAGTCTAATAGGGGTACATGGACAGCTAAAAGCTTTAGAAACCCTGATGTAGGAATCGAAATCCGTACATGTAACAAAAGTCAAAGTATCGCTATCTATATATTTATCGAACAATGTAGGGTCTGTTTTTACCTACCTACAGTTCATCATCATCTTAGCGATCCAAACCGAGGCTTCCTCCTTTTCGTCATTTAATTTAATTATTTGGTCATAACGGGAGACACTGCCGTCTTACCTCCCAACCCCGAGAAGAAAGCCTGCGCCACAGCCTGGTCCGTTAATCAGCAGGTATACTTGCTAGCACCGAGGGGGCCATCTCGAAACCGGAGATGGCCCAGGGTCAGTCGGGGTGCGAGGGATATGCTCTATGGGCAACCTTACACCCCGGCGTCTGTAGACCCGAGACGGCGTGCGGTTTTAGTCGGTTCAAGCCCGACATAACCGCCCCCGCTGGCACGCGGGGGGGTATCCGAAGGGATTTCCGCACGATAAAAAAAAAAAAAAAAAAAAGGTATACTTGCTAGCAGGTGAGATTGTCTTGGGCCTTTAAGATCTTGGTGGGGGCCCCGTTCAACCACCACTTATTTAAGAATATAGTTATGTTTCATTGAACAATAGTACCACTTAAAGGTAAAATGTCCACGCAAAAGCAGAGAGGTTAGAGCTATAGTTTCTGATCTTGCAGGAAAGAACTATAGATATCCGTATGTGTATACCCGGTAGGCGGGGCTGCGACTAAAAAAACCGGCAGCACCGTTGAACAAATTTACCTCACCTTATGAAGACCCACCTCTTTTTTCTGCATCGATATAGTAAGTACCTAATAAGTAGGTAATTATTAATACCACCATAACTAAAATATAGAAATCCGTGGGATCGAATTTGAACCTCTGGAGAGAAAGGACGTTATTGCACATCTCAAAAATGTCGCTCGTAAGTGTCGTTGATCTTAGTGACTAATTTTCATATAATACTATCATCAAAATCAGTTAATAGAAATTGGAAACCACAACAAAATTAATAACTATACAATTTATCGCAAAGTATAAAATTTAAAAAATAACAAAAAAAGCTCAAGATATATGTTAAAATTTGAAATCTCTATCCTATACTCAGAATAGCAATAAAAATACAATTTCCTTTTCCTACTCATTTAATATGATAGCTATTCTGAACTGTTATTCAAAGCATTTTATTGATTAGAGTTAATGATTTTGTGCATTCATTATTATAAAAAATCATTTTAAACATGTATATTGAGCTAATTCTGATTATTAATGGCCTATTAATATTGAATTTCATATAGAATATTGTATTAAAATGCGATTATGCAAATATTATTAGTTCTTAATAAACAGTTTATAGATGTGATGGGCGCGCCATAACAGTGGAACGGTGCGGCAGCGCGAGGCGGAGGCCTGGCCGCCGCCCGGTGCCCAGTCCTAATTACAATAAATACAACAACACATTAGAATCGATCACATCGGAAAGTTATTCGAGTTATTTATCGGTACTAATAAAAGTGATGAACGGTTATCGGGTTATATATATTTTTAGGGTTCGACCGTTAACTTATTCAAACTTGGAACACAAAAATGCCAATTTGAATAAAAGTCCAGTTCTAAACGCATTTTTCTGTGATCATTCGTCTGTTGCCTGCTTAAGATTTAGATTTCAATCAAATTCATGTTGTGATGACAATAAAATCGATCTTGATCTTAAATTAGAACTTTTGTAATGTTTGAATCACTAGACACTGTTACAAAACCACCACACACTGCTGCTTTGGCATCAACCATTGACAAGTTAGTTGTTCGTAACTTAGCATTTATGAGCAAGCAATAAAGTATTAAACGTTAGTTTTAAAAGCAATAAACATTTTCACTACGTATATTTAATGCGTTCCTAGAAACATAAATAACAATTCTATAAAATGAATTCCTCTTAACACATACAAAATAAACATTAATAAAACAAAACACCTCATACTGAACCAAATACAATTAAAATGCATAATGTTTTGTCAGGTTGTTTTATTGCATGTAGAAACAGCTATTTAAGGCAGCTGTTATAGGATCCGTGGCGAGTCTCACACGATCCGGTATTATTTATTGCGTTTATTGGGCGCGAGCCCGTGCCTCGATATAAAGCATTTCCCTTGGGCGACATGCGCGTCGACCTGCAGGGTCGTATTCTCAACTCTGCTTGTACAATATGTACCTACTTGTGACTTTATAAGGACTTTTATTTCGTGCTAGTGTAACTTACAACTCTGATATAGAGATTAAAATTCAATTCAATTAAAAATAACCAACCAACCAAAACAATTACTTAAAAAGTCGTTTACTGACGATAGTTGAACGTGACAACGTCATAAGAAAATACTATCTATATGTATAGCAGCTGTACACGCGGACACGGATCGCTTGCACTTCAAGCCCAGAGCGAGGTAACGCCGCATACGAGGTAACGGCATACGAGGTAACGCCGCATACGTCAGGTAACGGCATGTTGCGTCATGTTTTTTCATGCGTGCAGCCGGCTCCATCGATTTATAAGACGTTGTCACGTCAAAAAAGTAATATGAGATAATCGTTCAGTCTATTTACCTACCTTTAGTAAAGTGTTGGCTTACAACATAATAAATGTCAAAAAAGCTAATGAATTTTAGGGTATCATTCCTCGTTGGAATACATAAATAAGTATTTAGTGCTTATCCGAAAATATATTGATAATTGATAAACTAATTTGATCGTTTTTATACACGCACGACTGACACAGTGACTAACTGACTTACTGATTTATCAACGCAGTGCCTAAAGCACCGGTCCTACAAACTTGAAGTTTCGGCAGTAGATACTTTTAATGTTGTAGACATCCACTTAGAAAGGATTTTTGGAAATTAGACTCCTAAGGTGGCAAAATAAGGGATGACCGTTTGTATGGAAGTCCGTCATTTTAGTTTCAAGTCAAGTTTAGTTAGTAAAAAGTGAACACGTGTATCAGTGTTCTTCAAAATTTTACCTCTAAGAGGGTGAAATAGGGGTTGAAAGTTTGTATGTAAAGTTCATCATCCATCATCATCATCAATATCATCATTTTGTCATCACAAGCATGAAATTCAATTTAACAGCTTCTAATAGAAAGGCTATTTCTGGTGAGAAATTAATGTTTGTACACGTGTATCAGCGTATTTTTTTATAATTTTACTGTTACGGGTAAAGTAGGTGATGAACGGTTTTATGGAAAGTCCGTCATTTTCGAAGTAAGAAGCATGAAATAAAATTTAACAGCTTCTTATAGTTATCTTATATTTACCATTGGACTCTGAAGGTGGCGCTGCAATCGGGTTTTAGGTCATTTTTTACGAATTTATACCCGTGTGTAACCGGATTCCAGGCCGCTAGTATACATATAATAGAATCGTAACGAAAGGTGAAAAATATATATAGAATATTTTTTCAAAAAAATAATTGCTGTGTTATAGGAGCGATACTGGTGCCGAAAATGTGATATTTAGATATTTTATCTGTTTGTTTGCAAGTAATTTTTTATGTCCGAGCAACACTTGAAAACCGCTGAACAGATTCAGTTGAATATTTTTTCTTGGGTATGGTCATAAACTTACATTTCACACTTAATTACACGGTCATGGTTAACATCCGGACTATGAATCATCACGCTATACTTAAAAGAAATGCAGAAAAGTCAAAAATTAAGAGTATTAAAAAAGGGTACCTACGTATAAATAAGATAGTTGATTAGAAACCCATTAATGTTTCATTATTAAGTAATTTCATCACGCTATTATATTAAAGAACCGGGCAGAATTTATTTCGATGTTACATCTAAACCTCACAATTATCAAAAATAAGTAGTACAATAATGAAATAACTTAATAATACATGTTGGCATCTACTACAGAAGTAAATATTCCTTGATCTATTTCGAACTTAACGCATACGAAGTCGCGGGCAACAGCTAGTACGATAATAAATGTAACAATATAGATTGATGGATGAATGGATGCATGGGGCTATACCATAACCTTCGGAGCTAAGCCTAACCCACCTGCAAGCCGGTACATCTTCTCATTACATACACCTCCTCTCGGAGTTGGAAAATCAACGGTAGTCGCTCCTATAAATGTCATCAAGACTAGTTAGATATGATTATTTATTTATTTACGCATTCAAGTGAATCTACACGCAAATGCACGAATTGCTTCTGGTGGTAGAAATTTGATGACACAAATTTGTCATATAATTCGGCCGGGTGGGTACCACCGTGCACGATTGTGAAAAACCCTCCATAGTAATCCAATTTCGGATTGCTTGCGTTCAGGGGTCAGCAAGTGCATAGCTGGGCAGGGGGATTGTGGTCGCAACACTAGTGGTGGAACACGCGGTGCTGCGACGAAAATTCTCTTCTGATGAGGCCGTCAAGCTGAGTGCCACCATTGTTAACATGGTGACCCTCATTCCTGAGACTTTACCTTCAGCTTACCATCAGGCGAGGTGAAGTCAAATTGACGTGTCCTAAATATTTAAAAAAAACCATTTATAAGGATCAAAAATTGTACTATTAACTAATAAAAAAACTTATAAAAACAGAAATAAATATTTTCATTTATCTTCGTAATTTCCTAGTTTAATGCCAGGCGCATTCAATTTGATAATAGTCCCCTACAATCTCTGCCTTGTTCGGCAGACTTATGAGGATAATTCAAGTCAACAATACTCTTTATTAACAGTTAGTTATGTGCCCCGTGATGATATCGCGCCTACAATTAAATATTAATATGTGTTCGAAAGGTTGTGGGCGAGCAACCATGATTAATCACCTGCTTATATATGTATCTCTAGGCTTCGTAACAATGCGTATGTAAAAGATGAGAGTCCAGATTTATAGCAGATTAGCCTTCAATTCTAATTCCGATTGTGATGACAAAAACGACAATACTTATGAAGTACATCTATCTGTCTCAATAAATTTTTTTCTATATTACTAACTTTATAATTTTACCATCTAAATATATATTAGGCTTATATACAATACTCGTGATATAGCGGCGATATTCACATGTAGATATTTAAGCACCACTACACAACTATTGTGCAGAGAGCATTCTAGATAAATATATTGCTTCCTTTGAATTAGGACTAGTTAACATATTGTGAAAGGCACCTACATCTAAACCCTATTCACATCCATAAAACGATTTAAATAAAAAAAATTAAACCGACTTCAATAACCATAAAGGCACTGAGATGTGTAAAATAACGGAATTACAGATTAAATTCTATAGATAAAAAAAACGACGGGTTGCACTCCGGGAGTGCTGGTAGAAGTGAAAACTTGAATATTAACGGAATTTTAATTATTATAGGGAATAATTTTGCACGAATTGCTTTAATTATCAGTATAAAAGTACTATAATTTATGTGGTTATAGATGCACTTTGTTTAATTTCCATTTTATATCAATAGATTTATGGCACAAAACAGAATAAATATTACAAAAAGTTATATGATGACAAAAAGTGTTTCATGGGCCTCGGTCGGAATCGATCTCAGTCTTGACGAAGTTAACGAATGCGCCACCAAGGTTGTTAAGTACAGTGTGAAATTAGCGCTTCTATATTTGTTGTGTTACGATCAGGTCCCGTGTTTACTGACGCGAGTTTAACGTTTTTTACCCATTACAATAAAAGTGCACAACGCCGCTAAAGAAGTTTTCACTTCAAAAAAACACAGATACAGACCATAGAACCTCCTCCTTTATGAAGTCGGTTAAAAACCAAGCAGAGATGAGTGTTTCGATGAGCATCTCTAATTAGTCCCACCCTCTCCTTTCCTAAACTGAACAATGTGCAGGACTGAGGTGTCACCCTCATACGGTGCAAACAATTCCATCAAGAACCAAGTGGTTCGGCGCCCCTTTTTGTTTGCCGCACCATAAAGACTTGAAATTCTTTACTGGCACACGTGTTTCCTTCTTCCTACAGTCCCGGGTCCTTTAAGTGGAGTGTGAAAAAGCATTTGATAAGACCGTCAAGCTTACGGCCACCATTATAGCATTATCGGTGTTTGTAATGGTGACCCTCATTGCTGAGACTTTACCTCTAGCTTACCATCAGGCGAAGCGAAGTTATCTAGACGTGACCATCATAAAAAAGATACCGATATTGAAACTATATATACATTAAGAAGCGACACCAAGTTATCATGTTCACATGATTCTAGAAAGGAAATAGGCCAAAGGTACCTAATTTTTTGTGTAAATTTATGACCATATATTAAATAACTAATTAACTAACGTAATTCAATTTTAAAAGACATGCTCATATCAATAACCGGTACCAAAATACTAGTTAACTAAGGAACTCATAAAATAAGCATATATGTAAGTTGTTTATTTAAACAGTTTGGGACTCACTCAATCAAAACACTAATTATATTAAAAAACAAAAAGGTCTGGCACACCAGGCTGTCAGTATACGGCCGAAATTAAAATTAATAATCGATTTAATACAAAATCGATAGCTGTACCTATGTATTTAATAGATATCAAGTATTAATCAGTGAAAACCAGACGCAACGGATTTGAGGTTCCATGGTACAAACCATGGAACCTCAAATCCGTTGCGTCTGGTTCTAAAATAATGTACTCATGATAACAATATCATGATTACATTATTTTAGAGTTGTAAACATCCGTATAAAATGTGTACTTGAGTCAAATAAGTTCAATTAAAATACGCTGGAAGAATTTTTATTGCTGGTGGCTACAGTACAGTACCGTGGACCACATCCATACTGTTCGGCAGATTATACAAAATACTCACGAGTACAATCAGCCGCTGTGTATGGCTTTTGTGGGCTACGAGAAAGTCTTCGACTCCATCGAGACCTGGGCAGTTCTGGATGCTCTGCAACGGTGTCGTGTTGATTGGCGATACATCGAAGTGCTGAGATGCCCATATGAGACCGCCACTATGTCCGTCCAGCTCCAAGATCACAAGACGAACCCCATAAGCCTACAGCGTGGAGTGAGACTAGGGGGATGTTATATCCCCCAAACTATTCACCAACGCGCTGGAGGACGTCTTCAAGACTCTGGATTGGACTGGGCGGGGTATAAACATAAATGACGAGTACATCTCTCATCGTCATAGTTGCGGAGTCGCTGGAGCAACTGGGTGAAATGCTGCACAGCCTAAATAGAGCCTCTCGACGCGTCGGTCTTGGTGTGAACTTTGACAAAACGCCGAGACCGATTGCCATCGAAGGGTCGACACTCGAAGTTGTTCAACAGTATGTCTACCTTGGGCAGGTTATCCAGCTCGGTAGAAACAACTTCGAGAAAGAAGTCACCAAAAGGATCCAGTTAGGTTGGGCAGCATTTGGCAAACTGCGTCGGGTTTTCTCCTCCCCTTTACCGCAATGCCTAAAAACAAAGGTGTTCGACCAGTGCGTCCTACCTGTCATGACTTACGGTGCCGAAACGTGGACATTGACAGTGAGGCTAGTCCACGACTTAAAAGTTGCGCAGCGGGCTATGGAGCGAGCTATGCAAGCATAGCTTTCAAGGGGTTTCTTTGAAGGATAAAATTCGAAATGAGGCCATCCGACAAAGAACTAAAGTCACCGACATAGCTCGCAGAATAAGCAAGCTGAAGTGGCAATGGGCTCGCCACATCTGCCGGAGGACCGATGGCCGATGGAGCAAATTAGTCGTAAAGTGGAGACCACGAATCGGTAAACGGAAGGTAGGACGTCCCCCAGCAAGTTGGACGGACGACCTGAAAAAAGTAGCTGGGATAGACTGGATGCGCAAGGCGGAGGATCGGGTGCTATGGCGTAAAATGGGAGAGGCCTATGTTCAGCAGTGGACTGCAATAGGCTAATTGATTGATTGATTGATTGATTGATGATATTACTTCATTGGAATACTGTACCTTGTGTAGGTAGTTCGGAATTTAATTGAACATAAATCAATATATATTCGAAAATATAATAGCACATAAAATAAGTCGTATAATTAAATAAAGCAGCGTCTACTAACCTAAAAATCACTGCTGCTTAAAATAACTACTGGGGATTAAAATTTAAAACACCATAAGTATGTACATAATATTTATTAGACGTTTGTAAGGTTTATTACCTACCGTAGTATAAAATCGACGTAATTCTAAATAGTTACCAGGCAAAATCTGCAATGAAATCTTGTGCTGAGCTCACTGGCCGTCTCGGTCTTAAGGTTGCCCATAGAGCATATCCCTCGCACCCCGACTGACCCTGGGCCATCTCCGGTTTCGAGATGGCCCCCTCGGGTTTGAGAACCACGGTGTCCCCGTCTTGCCCCGGTTTGGGGGAGGGGCGCTAGTCGCCCCACTGTCCCGGCCTGCTTCTGCTGGGGTGACAGGCGGCCTCACCTGCCATCCCCAGGCCTGCTCTCATGGAGGACGGAGGTCGTTAAGCGACCTCCGGCGCCTGAGTCGCCTGCGACGCGCGGCAAGCATGTTGCGGGCTCGGCGGGCCGGGAGAGTTCTAAATCTCTCCCGGGCGCACTCCGCCATCTCCTTCGCGAGCATTACATGCTGCCGAGGACTCCCACCCCGACCCCACCACGACTCCCACGCCGCGCAGTCCGCCAGCGTGTGCAGCCCTGAGTCCTCGCTCGCGTCGCAGTGATGACACTCAGGCGTTGGCTCCTTCCTTATCCGATACAGGTGGTCCCACGCATAATATTGAAGATCGTTGCTTGTTTTTTAAGCTGTGCACCGAGGCAATTGATTATTTTATATTTTTCATCGTCATCATCGTCTACTTAACTTTCGTTTTGATAGAATTCAAGGCGTAGTATAGGCGTTTTGAATTTCCTAGGGATTTTGCTCGTCACTTCTATGGGCTACTGATCTTGACACAGTAAGTCTAATCTCACAGACCTAAAGCAGGTAGTATTCTATACAGAAATCATTACGTGTAGACGTCTATGAAAAGTGTTCGAAAAAAATCCATCAATCTAGTGTAATTTTGATAAAAAGTTTTAATTTATTATACTTAGGTCATATGCAACATTTATGCAAATTCAGGTCCCATTCATATTTAACAAGCAATCAGAACTTATAATTGTTTAAAGAGAAAGCTCACATGCAAGAAAAGTACCAATATTATAAGCCGCATAAGGCCGAACGAAAAAACTGAATATATGACCCCTTCCCGTACGTAAACATGTCGTCGACCGTTCTCGTAAACTGTAAGGGGATATTTTTAACTGTAGATATTTAATATTTATTGCGACACAGACACCCAATATGAAAGCCATTTGTATAAATAATTATCTCATATCGTTACTCTTGATATTAAATCTTAAGATTCTAACGAAAATACTTATGTTATGCATTGGATATTGGGTATGCATTAACATCATGAAGTCAAACTTTTTAATACCGAATGAAATGAGTGATATTTATTTATTTATGAATTTTTTACTTACAGGCGGACTTAATGCCACAGGTACCAGTCAACCTTATAGGTGATGCAGAGAACAAAAAGTAGGCACATGATGAAAATAATAATTATTTATACACAACACCCTGCCATACAGTCTAAATCACTGCTATAGGGCTTTTCCAGGAGCTTTCATTATAAGTAATCTTTAGGGTTCCGTTGCCAAATAGCAAAAAACAGAACCCTTATAGATTCGTCATGTCTGTCTGTCTGTCCGTCCGTATGTCACAGTCACTTTCGAAACTATAAGAACTATGCCGTTGAAACTCGGTAAGTAGATGTATTCTGTTAAGATTTAGATTAAGATTTTTACACAAAAATAGAAAAAAAAACAATAAATTTTGGGGGTTTCCCCATACTTAGAACTGAAACCAAAAAAATGTTTTTTCATCAAACCCATGCGTGTTTCGATCTATGGATAGGTCTTAAAAAATGATATGGAGGTTTCTAAGAACATTTCTTTTTATACTGAATAGTTTGCGCGAGGGACACTTTCAAAAATTGGTAGAATGTGTCCCCCCCCCCCCCACCCACCCCTGTAACTTCTAAAATAAGAGAATGATAAAACTAATAAAAAATATATGATGTACATTACCCTGTAAAGTTCCACAGAAAATTGGTTTGCACGACACCTAGAATGTAGTTTTTATTTTATAGGCCATAAATCGTCAACCGCAATTTACCTTTCATTCAATGAACTCAACTTGCTGCTACGGAACCCTTCATGGGCGAGTCCGACTCGCACTTGGCCGGTTTTTTTTTATATTGCTTTATAAAATCCAAACGATCCAATCTAATCAGCAAAACAGATTTGAAATTAAAGATACTTGAATATGTGCCTGTCTAGTCATCCATACTATTATAAAACTAGCTGCGCGCCCTGGCTTCGCTCCGCTGCAATAATAGCACCTTACTGTGGATTTTCCTACATTTTTGTTTTATACAAACCTTGTCAATTTTTCGTGTGGAAATCCCCCTAGATATGGCTTGTTCTCACTAGTTCGATTCCTTAGTTCGATTGTCGAATTATTGAGAAAAAAAAATCTCATTAGTTCGACCGTCGAACTACTGAGACTTTCGCCGCGCGCCCCGACACGGATAGATATAGGTTAGAAGGGTTATTACGGAGATCTTGCAGAGACCTCCGTAATAACCCTTCGTGTTAGGTCACTTGTGATAATGCACGTAGAAATAGGAGCCCCGTCGAAATCATTAACTAATAATCGAACAAATGAGAAAAAAAGGTATCAGTAGTTCGACGGTCGAACTAATGAGAAAAAGAAATCTCACTAGTTCGACGATCGAACTTATGAATCGAACTAGTGAGAACATACGCTAGATATCCCCCCGCCGGCCAGCGGGGGTTGGTTACGTCGGATTCGAACCGACGCGACGTCTCGGGTCGTCAGAGGCTGGGGTGTAAGGTGGCCGATAAGGCATTTAGCTCGCACCCCAGCTGACCCAAGCCCATCTCCGGTTCCGAGATGACCCCCTCGGGTTTAGGAACCCCGGTATCCCTGTCTTTCCCCCGGCAAGATTGAGGGGGGGGGGGGCTCAGCGCGCCTGCCTGCTTCTGCTAGGGTGACGGGCGACTCCACCTGTCACTCCCAGGCCTTCGCTCATGGAGGACAGACGTCGTTCAGCAACCCCCGACGCCTGAGTTTGACGTTGTTAAATGAACGATTCTGAACAGATTTTTTTTTTTAATTCTTGTCTGTTTATCTGTTTGTCTTTTTGTTCGCGATGGCCGCAAAAACTACTGAACAGATTTTGATGCGGTTTTTTTATTTAAAATTCTAAACCTACTTCAAAAATAAAAAACGCACTCAAAATTACTGGCTTACTGCATTTCAATTCAGCGGCGCTGAGGGAGAGAGATGGAGCTATGCACGGTGGGTGTATAGTGTATAGCTCCATCTCTCTCTCTCTCGGCTCCTCTGCCCAAAACTGAATTGTTATTAACGCAATTGTGGTAAGCCCGCAGAAGACACAAATGCGCGAAGTTATCACGGAGTTATGCCCGTACATCTATAATTATCTATACTATCTTAGAATTATAAATTAGTTGTGTCTGTACATTGGAGATATTTAAAAAAAAACTACTTTAGTAATAAAATACATGAATGATTAAGAACACAAAAATATTTTTTTTGGAATTCTTGTCTGTTTGTTTGCGATGGATGCAAAAACTACTGTATGAATTTTGATGCGGTTTTTAGTAAGATCTTGATCAGACTTAAAATCTGCCATATGTTTGATTACAATTGGTCAAGTAGGACCAGATATATGATGAAAACGATAACCGACCTCCACGCGGGCGGATCCGTGGGCATCAGCTAATACTATTATACATTTTTAAATTAGCTGTGTCTGTACATTGGAAATATTTAAAATAAATATTTGGGTTATGTTGAATGAATGATGTTTGTTAGTCTGTTTGTTCGCAATGGACGCAAAGACTACTGAACGGATCTTGGTGCAGATTTTTCAGAAAAAAAATTACCGTAACGTACCGTCCGTACCGTCGCTTTAAAACATACAGTGGTCTTTAATGTTTGTGTATAAACCAACATTGCATTGCATCGCACCGGCCGCGGCCGGACGTAGGAACTAGGGTTGACCAACCAATATCGCCTATGAAAATAAGATTTGAAAATAAATGTCTTTTTTATAAGCTGCATCAAATTTATTTATTTAATGGAAGGCGGTAATACATAATGATGTTTTAATTTTTCGTTCAGCACATTTAGCATTTTATGTCTTCCAAACATTAAATATATTTTTTATCAATCATCATGGCATATTAACATTATTAACTACAATCATAACATAAATAGAAGTTGTACAAAAACTACGTCACTAATTTTCAGTAATATTTACCAATAATTTAATGTCAAATAGAAGCCCAAAATTTCAACAATTTCGTTTTGCTTTGATAAAACATTTGTTACGTCACGTCAAGAAAAATAAAGTAAGCAGCCAAGTGCGAGTCGGACTCGCCCATGAAGGGTTCCGTAGCAGGAAGTAACATAATGTTTTTTTTTTTATTTTTATATTTGAGTTGATTCAATGAAAGGTAAATTGCGGTTTACGAATTATGACGTATTAAAAAAAACTACTTACTAGATCTCATTCAAACTAAATTTCGGTGAAAGTTTACATAGTAATGTACATCATATATTTTTTTTAGTTTTATCATTCTCTTATTTTAGAAGTTACAGGGGGGGGGGGAAGTTACACGCATTTTACCACTTTGGAAGTGTCTCTCTCGCAAACTATTCAGTTTAGAAAAAAATGATATTAGAAACCTCAATATCATTTTTGAAGACCTATCCATAGATACCACACACGTATGGGTTTGATAAAATAAAAATTTTTGAGTTTCAGATCTAAGTTTGGGGAACCCCCAAAATTTAATGTTTTTTTCTATTTTTGTGTGAAAATCTGAATGCGGTTCACAGAGTACATCTACTTACCAAGTTTCAACATCATAGTTCTTATAGTTTCGGCAAAAGTGGCTGTGACATACGGACGGACAGACAGACAGACATGACGAATCTATAAGGGTTCCGTTTTTTGCCATTTGGCAACGGAACCCTAATACGTGGTAACCCTGACAGTTGGATCCCGAGCGACCCTTACGATGATCTGTTAGGACGTCTTCAGGAACGACGTGATGACGGTGTGGTTAAATAGTAGTTGAGTAAGAAAATAAACCCCAGCTATCTATAACATTTCAACATAGCATACTTTAAAATAAATCAAATTATCAATATTATCTAGTAAATAACAAATATAATAACGGCATCCGAATTAAACGTGCATTCATTTATTTCGCTACTCACGAGCATAAAATATACAAAATTGTATAACAATGAACAATGAAACATCTAAAAATAAAGGATTTAATGAACGGGCATCGCTCCCGGAGTCCCAAAAGGATGTTCTGTTTGTTGACTCACTTATTTCGATTCCGATGGCCTAATTGTATATCGACGTAACTCAGTAGACGTCTTTAAACATTTACGGTGATTTTATTATTAAACAAACATGAGCAGACTTAATAAATCTCCCCTAAGATGTGATTTCCGGAAAGCGGTTCAGATTAGAGTGGCAATCGTAGGTATAAGGAAGTCATTCGGAACACCCGCTGCACCTATTCGGTCTAGATTTTAACAATATATATTTTTTAATTAGTATTAGTAGTAGTATCTCTTTTTTGTACACCAAGAAAAGAAATACACAAAGAATAAAAATGAAATACAAATATTACATTATGGTATATACAATTGGCGGCCTTATCGCACTGTGGCAATCTCTTACAAGTTACTATTGGATGGAAAAAAGGCGAAATTCGCGGTAGGTACTTGATCAATTTAGATACCTAAATATAGGTACACTTCAGATATTGCCAAACTAAACATTATTTTAAAACTATACAAATACTTACTTATAAATATGTACACGCCTACATATACATACATACAATTACACAATTTACATATATATACGCAATATACTACATAAATACCTATACATATATACATACGATAAAAGGAGTAACCAATGTCTAGATAGTCGACGTCTCGCAGATAGTAACCGCTAACGGATTTACACACCTTTTTCACGCACATTTTTTTAAACACCGAAAAGGATTGTGCGCGTGTAATAACTATACCGGCAGAGCATTCCACAAACGAATCGCTTGAACGGAGAAGGATTTGTCTGTGAAAGTTGTAGAATGCCCCTATGTTTAATCTTAAATTCTCTGCTGATCTCAAGAACTTGCAGTGTGTATCGCTCAAAAAATTAAAACGTTTTTTAAGGTAAGAAGGAGTAGCAGCTTTGAAAAGTATACTATACAATAGGGAGAGTAGGTATGTGAGCATTCCGGTGGCAGCCACTTGAGCTTTTTTCGATATTATATATGATATGATATAAACGTGATCATATTTGCGAAGACCAAATATGAATCTTATGCAGAGGTTCTGGAGTCTCTCAAGCTTATTTAGTTGTTCTTCAGTGAGATCTAGGTAGCTGGCATTTGCATAATCAAGGATGGGAAAGAGAAGTGACTGTGCTAATGCAATCTTGGTGGCAATCGGTAGGGAATTACGTAGCCTACGCTAGGACCGCGGGGTCCTAGCGTAGGCTACGTAATTCCCTACGGCCATTCTTTACGGCCGCGGGGCCGTAAAGATATTTCTCTAATTTTATAGAAAGAACCCTAAAAATAAGACACGCCTGATATGTTTTCAGAACTCAGATGTATTCTAGGCTATATTATGTTTCTATTTTTACACCAGTAAAATCCCAAAATAAAAGAAAAACAATGTCATTTTTACCTCTGTGAATAGCATCACTATTACAGTTTTACATAATCAACGTCACAAAGAAAGCTTCCTTATGACACCATAACGGAAATTAGAAGTGGATTTTGTACCTAAGGTTAGGTTACCTAAGGTTACCTAAGGTTAGGTTACCTAAGGTTACCTAAGGTTAGGTAATAATGTTAACGGGAATTAACACGATTATGTATCACGTATATCACGTATACCTTTATTTGCCTGACGTTTCGACCAGGTTACACTGGTCGTGGTCACAGGGTGCATACATGATCGCGTTAATTCCTGTTAACATTGTTGTATATCATGGAACGCGAAAGTTTAAAGTTAGTAAGTATATATAATACCTTTTTTTTTTTTTTTTATCGTGCGGAAATCCCTTCGGATACCCCCCCGCGTGCCAGCGGGGGCGGTTATGTCGGGCTTGAACCGACTAAAACCGCACGCCGTCTCGGGTCTACAGACGCCGGGGTGTAAGGTTGCCCATAGAGCATATCCCTCGCACCCCGACTGACCCAGGGCCATCTTCGGTTTCGAGATGGCCCCCTCGGGTTTGGGAACCACGGTGTCCCCGTCTTGCCCCGGTTTGGGGGAGGGGCGCTAGTCGCCCCACCGTCCCGGCCTGCTTCTGCTGGGGTGACAGGTGGCCTCACCCGCCACCCCCAGGCCTGCGCTCATGGAGGACGGAGGTCGTTAAGCGACCTCCGGCGCCTGAGTCACCTGCGACGCGCGGCGAGCAAGTTGCGGGCTCGGCGGACCGGGAGAGTTCTAAGTCTCTCCCGGGCGCGCTCCGCCACCTCCTTCGCGAGCATTAGGTACATACACAGGCATTACAGGCAGGCATTACACAGGCGGCGGCGGCCATTGCCGCAATCATGCTGCCGAGCGAGAGGACTCCCACCCCGATGGCTGCCACGAGGTCACGCCTCGGCGCCTCCCACGCCGGGCAGTCCGCCAGCGTGTGCAGCCCTGAGTCCTCGCTCGCGTCGCAGTGATGACACTCAGGCGTTGGCTCCTTCCTGATCCGATGCAGGTGGTCCCTGAAGCACCCCTTCCCGGAGATCACCTGCGTCAGTCGGTACGAGAGGCTTCCGTGTCGCCTCTCCAGCCAATCCTCCATGATGGGCCTTACCGCCGCTATTGCGACGTGCCCTGCGCTTGGTCGCCCAAGTCGTTCCTTCCACTCCACCACGATGGCCTGGCGGAGCTGGGACTGCACGGCCTCGATTTCTCGAGGCTCGGGGTTCCATCCCTGCTCCCGCGCCTCCTTTCGCCACTGGTACAGTTGCGAAGTATATATGATACCTAAGTATACAAAAGTACGCAGAAGCTCATCAAAGACAACCTCCATGGTTATATTAGCTCCTTGACAACATGGACATACAAGATACAAGAACAGGTTGATATGTGACCAAGATATAGAACCAAGCCATTTTGTATGTTAAATAAATTACTAATTAGTTTTAAGTAATTTGATGATTAGAAAAAAAATATTCAAGACATTACGAGTTATGATTACGATTATGTTTGTGTTACATTGTTCGTATTATAATCAGATTTATATTTAAAATAATCGCCATTCCGATTACTATCGTATAGAGAATGAAAATAAATACAGCGGCATCTCTGCATTGTTGTTGATGATAAATTACCTTGTTGGTAAATTAGTCAAGGTCATATTTCAACAGATTTGTGAACAATTGAAGTTTGATTTTCGAAATTAACCTCAGCTAAGTATAACATCACACAAACATCATCAATTGGTAAATCCAACATATGATTGAAAATTTGATTTTACTATTTTCACGTGCCGTTGCCTTTTTTTGTCCGTGGAGAAATCCCCTCGGGGGGTCCGCCGTCCAGCGGGGTAGGTCCGAAGTTTCTAAACACTAAGAAATTTAAAAACCAGCTTGACACTGAAATAATTTGATACACAAGTATTTTGTAATCTTCACGAAAAGAAGAAAATGGGAAAAGGGATAGGAAGGAAGGGCCACCAATACTCACAAGCCTGAAGTCGATCTTACTTGAGCTATCAAATTGACTCGACAAAAATATATTGCGTACGGGCGATCTCAATCGATCATTCAGAAAAATTTGTACTCATGATTCGTAGAAGTTGCCATAATTTACCTACTGCCATTAATTAGACCCACATTCAACAGGTTGCGTTCGTGAATAAAAAATAAATAAATAAATATTTATTATAAACATAATTAAAGGAAGGTTAGAGAAGTCTGAGGGATATAGGTATAGCTAGTTCAAGAGGAACGTTATGGTATGGTTGAAGATATGTGATATGTGACCAAGATAGAGAAAGGAATGCTTAGATGATTCGGACATGTAGAGAGGATGGACGAAAGAAATTTGACGAAACATATTTATGAGGCAAGTGTGAATGCCATTGCCATTGCCAATGCGGCCAGTGTGATGGGCACTTTTGCACCGGGTACGGGTATGGGCGGGTCTTTGTTAAGACGACTATAAATGTTTTTGTTATTTTTGAATTAAATTATGAACAAAAGAAGAAAATTGGAGGAATTAGAAATATAATATACGTATGTTAATCAGATCGAGGACGTTTCGAGGAAAGGCCAAGTCAAGAGAAATAGTTTTTTCATACATGCACGCCGGTTGCGGCGTACATGTATGTATGGAAACAATTATGCATTTAAGCCTTATATGTATGTGTGTGTGTAAAGTTATAGACATTTAGAAACTACAGGAACAGTTCAGTATTATAATGAACAGTACTAGCTAACTTATTACCTGCGACCCCTATGTTAAATTTACTTCTTATGTTATTTCACTCTTAAATGAATAAATAAACAGCGCGCCCGAAACGTTACCACGTAATGTAATTGCTTCTTTTTTACAGGTTGCAAATGAGATGTAAAAAAGTTAATAGCTTTATCTCTACATATTATAAAACAAAGTCGAGCATATTATAAATCTCCGCCGCGTCTGTATGTCTGTCTGTCTGTTCGCGATAAACTCAATAAATACTACACTTGATTTTCGTGCTGTTTTCACCAATTTATAGAGTGGTTCTCGAGGAAGGTTTTATTTTATAATTTGTCAAGTTTTTGTATACATTAGCTAAAATATAATCATATTTTTTGGAGGTGTCGGAGAAAAATAAGCCGTCTGCGAGCTTTCAACGAAAACGTTGCCTAAACCCTTTGAGATATAACAAAATTATACATGGTGAAAATCTGTATCTTATATAGGTTATTGTAGTGGTGGTGTCCCCATGGGTAGCGATAACGGGATCAGAATTCAAGCTAGTTAATTTTTAAAAATAACAGTTAATCATTCTAAACATAGTATATGTCTCTCGTTGTTATTAAACAGCCATCAAACACTATCTGTAAAATATTATCTGTTATGTTATGTTATGTATGGATATCATAAATTGTATAGTTACATAGGAAAATAAACCGTAGCTATGCTTTAGAGATGCAGTCAATGATAATTCACGCGTGTGCGCACGCAAAGTATTCTGTAAAGCTTTTGACCCAATTGAAGCTTGGAGCTGTAGGCCAACTGCGGACAACAGATATGTAAGGGGTGGCTTACATTGCCCTGAGAGGCATGAATTATACAGAAAAGACATAAGGCGTAAGGAATAATCGAACCAAAAAAAACGGAGGTTCGTCGCTGCATGTATTATGCGGACACCATTTTGCATTGATTATGCCTTACTCATTATGCCTTTTCTGTATCTTTAATTCACCTTATAGGCGCCTTGAACTGTTCAATTTGCGATAATAAAAATTGGGCAATTCAGTGATCCACCTCAAGCCATGTCATGGCAAACTGGTAAAAATGGCGCCGCTTAATTGATAGTTACCAACGATGTTGACATTCATCTATAAGGACTACATTTAGATCTTTCGGCTGGTTGAACAGAGTAAAGATTCTACAGCGATCTCTTACTGCCAAAAAGGTAGCATCCATGCCATCCCTCGTAGCATAGTACGTAGCCGCAGATCTCTGAACCTCAAGATCGACCGGCAGCAGCACACCTACTAGTACCGGTAAAGCTTCGGTACTAACTGTCCTATGCACAAGAATATCAAGGCGAGACGTTGACTTTGTATAATCTTTAGTCGCGCTGCCCCAATAGTAGCTTTATCGGCCCGTACAGGAGCTCCATAAAACATACAGCCCCGATAAGTGGTCCAATAGATAGTCTTTAGCGTATTAAGAGATAGACCCCACGTCGCATTTGATATCCTTGACCAGGCGTAAATACTTTCTTTGGATTTTTCTACCCTGTTTTAAAATATTAATAAACGAAAAAAATCTCTCTATATTTATTCCTGGATAACAGACTGAGTTTTTATTTTTAACTAGCTGACCCGGCAGACTTCGTACTGCCTCAATCGATGACAAACCTTTTAAACCTTCTCTGGACCTCCACAAATAATTCAAGACCAAAATTAGCCAAATCGGTCCAGCCGTTCCCGAGTTTTAGCGAGACTAACGAACAGCAATTCATTTTTATATATAAGAAGAAGAAGAAGAAGAAGAAGAAGAAGAAGAAGAAAGATAATTACATTAAATTATAAATATTATATAAAATATATTATACATTTACATTTAAGAAAATCCTTAAGATTTCCCTTTAAAAGTAGTTGAAAGCTTTTATTAGGTGCAAAAATGAACTAGTTTTCTGGCAAATTCTCCAGTCCCGCTGGTAAATAGCTAGAACATGCTGAAAAACTGATGAGGTAACAATTTTTCGAACTCTCTCTGGTAGTGTGGTGGGGCTAGTCGTCACCTTAGCAGAAGCAGGCCCAGGATGGCAACGCGTTGTGTTTCCGCGCGCGCTTCTCTAAAGAGGAGGGGGGATTTAGATCCCTAACAACACGTCGGGGTCGCCACTACTGGCGGCCGGAGCCGGTCGGGGTCTCTGGGATATCCTTTCTAGGGCACACAAGATTCCTCGGCCGTACAGGCCGATGTGACAAAATACCGTGCGTTTTTAGTCGGTTCGACTCCGTTTTGTTTGAAATTTTGTCATTGCCTGAAAGTTCACTATAAAAACTCTACAGGACGAGAAAGTAATTTCCGCAACAGCGAAGTGAGATGTCATAAGATGGAGCATCGATGTCAGTAAAATTGGATCTGGAGACATATATCCCGACTTTAGCCTTGCTATCGAGTTGTATTACTTCGTTACGAGGACGCACACTTTGATATTGTTTTTGCTAAAGGTAAATGTATTGGAATTATATGTAAAATGTATTTTCTATACCTAACTAAGCGACCCAACTCTGACTTAGCAGCCCTATCGTTATTAAGGTTTAAAACTGTCCTTTAACAAGATTAGCCATGAACGTATATATATATATATATAGATATTGTGTTTGTCTAGTAGATAGTATTTAAAATGAAAGCTGTTCGAGTTTAAGTTTATATGTGTGAGAACCGCAGCGATGGTTATGTTGCTTTTTAAACGGCTTGCATTTGACACAGGTAGGTTCGAAGTTCGGGTTGTCTTTATGTACATTCCGTGCTCCTCACCGCAATTTGCACAAATAGCTAATTTGCTTGTACAAATCTTATCAATATGGGCGTACTGTTGGCATTTTAAACCAGCAAGTCGCCCAGTCGATGAATAATTTGCCTTTTGGCGGTAACCAAGTGTAACCAAATTTCTACCTACCTATATTTCTAACCCTATCCATTTACGACCGTTACCTAACCGCCACGTGCGGACAATTTTTGACTAATAAAATCTTTTTCACTTATTTTCATTTCGTGTTTATTGCTTTGACGATACAAGGCAATAATGAAGTCCCGCCTAGAACCTTGGATGTCTTTAATGAGTTTACGAGGCTTGCGGCCTTTTGGTTTTTCTAAATGTAACTTTTAACGGATTTGATAGCGTCTACTGATTCCAGTTTCTTAGGCTGGTTTTCAGTAGCAACGCAAAGAACTACACAAATTATATCTATTTTTTTTTTCTTTAAACTAGCGGCATATAGCCTAAATGACAATAACTTACGTTTTCAAAGGTTAATGTAATAGTAATCCAAAATATTCCACCTGCCAGCACATTAGCAGCACATATTTCAATATTTCTTAACTGAGCAACATTGAGTCTAGAGAAATCTTTAGAGGAGGTCAAAAAGATAATGCTCCCTATCAATTCAAATGCAGTTGGCTGTAATAAATTAAATCGACGTATGATTGTGACAATAGCTGACCACCTACTGCCTACCTTTTCGGGAACGTTTTCATCTCTTTAGCGTAAATCCTACGTGATTCCCTTACCTAAAATATCCAATACTTCACTCCCCAACCACTTTCATGCCATTTCTATTTTCCCTTTTCTTGTGCGTGTCATCTGTATGCAGTGGTATGCTCAAGCACCTGCAGCAGATATACAGCAGCGATACGAGATGTCAATAGGGATCTGAAAACCTAAAAAAACTGGTCCACTAAATTCGGTTTGACCGTGAACCCATCCAAGTGTCAGGTCAGGCCATCATGGGAGGCAGTAATAGGATAATTGGCAAAATCACTAACTCATTTATTGCCTAGTTGCCTGTAAAACTAACGAACAAAATTCTACACGACTATGGCTATCGTACAAATCATTATTGACTATTTGCTTTGTTTGAATATGTTTTGCCCTGTGTGGCTGTGGAGAATTGATCGTAGGTGACATTTCAATAAAAAGTCGTTTTGCCGGTGTAGTTTTAGGTGTTATAAATTCATCTAATCCACCTGGATCAGGTGAATCATCGTTATATAACGACATTATTCTTAAAACAATATGTAAACAAAATTTTTATATACTAAAATAGTGGCAAACAGAGTATATAACCTATACTATAACGTATAACTTTTTTATCTTTTCTTACACTTAAAGGATAAATAAAGGAACTTACCGATTGATACAAGTTACACCTGACTTACAATTGACACGATTTATACAATAAACAATTATAAAAACGTAATATAAGTTACGGACCACCGAGCACTGTAATTAAATTTCACTCAAGATAAACCAAAAGCCGGAAATTTGTCTCGGAAACGATTACTAAAAATTATATACGGTAAGATAGCAATTCATGGACCCTACTACGCTAGAGCAAGAAGGGAAGTGTACCTACCTACTATATCATATTTTTCACAAATGCGGAAAATAATGTTTTGATGTTTCGGTTTTTATTTATACCACAATAAATCCACTGACGCGTTTCTGATGATAAAGATTGACGCGTTTCTGATGAAAAAGATTGCCGCCTGCAAAACATTTATAGTTAATTTCGAACAGTTTTAACGAAAATACTTAACTTTCATGTGAAAAGAAACTGTATCAGAAATCTGAATTTGTGCAAAATAATAAAAATTACGACATTGTCGATGGGAATCTTTTTAAGAAATAACGTTTACAAAATCCACATCTGGTGTCTATAATTAGTATACAAGTATAACTACTTACATGCATAATAATTTGGTTGGCCACAGATCATTGATACTTATCGAGTAAACATTTGCGCACACGCATGCCGATGCTCGGCAATGATGGGATCTATATCTGTTGCCGCGGATGTAGCACAGGTGTTCTCTGACAAGCAAAATAAACTCAACCGTAATCGATTTAAGAGTTTTAGAGCCAACAGTTGTTCTTATATCGATTCATTCTGTATTATGTTTAGGTTACGCTGTAATCGAGTGCGGTACGATATTCAGTTTTATACTTGGATCTATTTTGTGTACTGGTAAGTAGCAACCCACTTTCCTGTGTATTCGATGGAAAGAAAATGATTAACAATCAAGTAAGCGTTTTAAATCGTTCTTATATACAAAAGTCCGAAATATAAATCATCAACTCAAACGAACTCTCATAATTTAGGCTTGCGTAATTCGGTACCTTTTTTTTTTCGTGCCGAAATCCTTTCGGATACCCCGCCGGCCAGCGGGGCGGTTATGTCGGGCTTGCACCGACTAAAACCGCACGCCGT
Source organism: Cybosia mesomella (assembly GCA_946251805.1). NCBI lineage: Eukaryota > Metazoa > Arthropoda > Insecta > Lepidoptera > Erebidae > Cybosia > Cybosia mesomella. Next base: position 19,257,772 of record OX276402.1, on the reverse strand, counting down.
CACGGGTCTTAAGACGCCGGGGTGTAAGGTTACCCATAGAGCATATCCCTCGCACCCCGACTGACCCTGGGCCATCTCCGGTTTCGAGATGGCCCCCTTACTTGCTCTCCACTGTGCCATCTGCTAATCAGAGGGACACGTGGAAAGCTTCCGAACAGCCCTCAACAGGGCCGTCCTCGCCTCGGTCGGAGTTGGCCGTAGGCGGCAGCGTCTCTCCCACCCTAGGAGAGAGGCGCTGCCGTCTCCGTTGCCCAGGGTGCACCGCGTGGAGGTCCCCAACCAAGCACCACGCGTAATTCGGTACCTAGTGATACTAAGTGTTCCATGGCGTTTGACAATGGAAATAGAAAGAGAAAGTTCTCACTTATTCCATGGAACGAATTACGATGGCACTGGCGAGAATGATTCCATAGCTCCCAGAATAACTGAATAGTGGTAATGGGCTTGCCACATTTGCCAAAGGACCGATGCCGCGATGGCTGCAAGCGAGTCCTGGATTGAAGACCGCAAATTGGCGAACAAACACTCAGTCAGACTGTCTGACGTTCAATATAGGTATTTAAACTATCATGGTCACTAACATAAATATTAGATTTAACGGGATATTTACCATGTATTTCTAAGAGTGTCCGATATTTCGGCACTGTTGCAAGCGCCATGATCACGGAGGAACTGAAGATAGCGGTTAACGGTGAACGAGTTTAAGAGTAAATATATCGATCTACCCTCTTTCGTACTCGTCTCTGACGCGCAACACCACTACCACTGGTCTCACTACACACTCGAACTCGATCACGATCGCAACACACGACGCTTACCGTATCTACTCGCGAATTTGTTTTGGCTTGTTTCCGGTTATTTTTGCACAGACGGACCACTGGATGCCAGACGTTCGGCAATTGAAACCCATCCTCACGATTGAAATTTCTGTGCTTTTTAATTTCTATCGCTTTCCTAACCAATCTTGGTATGTAGTGGCGTTCTGTCGAGAGCATCTGAGGGTTATGTAACTCGATCCAGTGGTCGGTACACTCTAATGTCTGACGTTCAGTTCCAACAGTGGAATGCATTAGGCTGAAATGTATTGCAAATTACTTTATAATTAGATTTTTTGTGATTTTCCTACTTAGTTACATCACTAATAAAATGCTATTAGGTAGATATAACACAAACTTACAGTTTCTGGAATTTTCCCTAAACTTATGATGTAAGACATTGCTTCTTGTCAAAATTCATGATTTTAGCTCACTCGGGAAGAACCCTATAGGTTTTGATTCCCTTACGAGTCTTAACTATACTGGATAAACTGCTAGGTACCTATATATTTTCATTGTGTTGACTTAGAATTAGATTCTTTCAACGTGATATCTTTACGCGTTCCTGAGATAAAAATCTTAACAGACAGATAGGCAGAAATATGGACAAGAAAGTGATCCTATAAGGGATTTTTAGGGTGTCGTACATATTTTTTTTCGTGCGCAAATCCCCTCGGATGCCCCCCACCGGCCAGCGGGGGTGGTTATTGCGGGAGGGTTCCGTACCTCAAGTTGATATTTATACCAATCAATCTTCTAAGTCAATGCAATGAAACGATACAACCGTTTATGTACTTTTACGTTACGTTACGTTTAGGGCACTTGAACTAGAATCATGAAACTTGGCAAGAAGCAAGGTAAAAGTAAAGGGAAAAAAACCGAAATCCGTAAATATGTAATTACCCACATCAAAAAATAAGGTATGTCGGTCTGTCAAGACCTTTTTCTTAGGAACACGTGGAGGTATGAAGTTGAAATTAATATTAAATACGCAAGCCCCCTTAAAACTGTGAAAAAATCAAACATCTACGTCAAACGCCATCAAAACATACGGTCATTTAGGTACATAACTGGATTACATACAGCATGTATTTAGACTCTTGCAAAGGAATGAAATCTATACAGAAGCTAATATATCCGAGCCTTTCTCAGGTTATCAGGTCATCAGGGACGAGACGGGGACACCGTGGTTTCCAAACCCCCTCGGCGATGGAAGGAAGTGCCTTATACCTTACACCCCGGCGTCTGAAGACCCGAGATGGCGTGCGATTTTAGTTGGTTCGAATATAACCACTCCCGCTTGCCGGCGGGGGAGGGGTCATCCGGGGGGATTTCCGCACGAAAAAAGAAAAGTTATCAGGTCATCTGGTTGGGGTGTGTCACGTCCCACCTTTTGATTAGGTACCAATTCGAGGTCTCCACTCTCTTGCTTTGGGCCATCGGCAGATGTAGTCAGCCTAGTTTGTGTGGCCTATAGCCCTTCATCAGCGTTAAGTTCATGTCTTAATCCAGTTTTGTACGGAACCCTCAAGGCGCGAGCCGGACTTGCCCTTGACCGGTTTTTTTTATTCCCGGTTACAGCTTGACTGGATGATGGTCTGTACCAGTCCGGTTTTGTCCGCATCGTCTGGGAAGATTTTAAAGATTTTTTTTCATAGCAGCATCCACCATTCCCATCCGTTGCTAGGGTGGTGGTCCATATTAGACCTAATCCACTAGCTACATCTGTGATGTTTTGCTTCGAGATTTTCTTCCTCGCAGCATCAAAAGCCCCATTCCTGTTACCGGTCTATAATCTGTATCAGGATGTATTCTCTGCCAATAAGAGATACCTACTAGCGGTGAATCAGGCAGAACATTTGCCAGAGGCAGCAATGCCTGTCTCTCTCTCTCTCACTCTCTTATTTTTTAGACTTTAGATTGTTGCAATCTTATTTAATCAATAAATACCTTGTAGAAAAAAATCTGATTCTAATAGTTTGAAGCTATTCATTTATTTACTTCAATTAACATTAAATTAACAATTAGGAAACAATATTAATGCAGACTAAAAAATTAACCTAGGTAAGTCTACCTATTAAAAAAGTTTAAACAAACCTTGGTAGTTAGTATATAGAGTGCCTACAATGCATGCAGCATTCTCGCACTGATTTGCTATAGGAAACTTTTGTGAAAAAAAGGCATGGGGATCGTCAGTTTCTTCCTTCCGACAGTTGCCAACTTTCACAATGAGTCCGGACGGATTGAGTTTGATTAGAGATAGTTAATCATTAATCAATTTAAAGATAAACATTTTTTTATACCTACGTAAGCTGTAACCGCAATAAAATTTAATCGAAATTGCAAAGCGATATAAAACACATTAACCAGAAGTTTATTGTAAACAAGTGCAGTTGTACCATCATGATCAGTCAATGCTGGCTCACTCCATAATACAACGGCGACGCCCAGCAACCGCCAGCCAATCGCAACGCTCCATTAGACACACCACGCCCACGGCCTGCTCACGCGCCGATAACGAGATGCGACGCTTGTCAGTTTTTCAGTTGCTTTCATAACAGAAGGTTCTCTTGATGGTTTGTTTGTGAAGTTTTAGTGACAATGACTTCTTTGAATGGTGAAATTATTACAGCGAGTAAACTAAAGTTCAGTGTAGATAGTATTCTTGGGAATAATGATACGAGTCATTCGCATTCGAGTGCATTTGTGGCGGAGGTACCGAGGAGTCAGGAGCCACCGTGCGCTGGGTGCGTTGCTGCCCTGTATCGGTGCTGCAGGGATGAGCCACCCCTCCTGCAGGTGCCGATGCTTCCGTACACCCACTTACATCCAGCTTTAAGACCCACAACTGGTGAGGTTTAAATTTATATCATTTAAAAAATAAAGTGAAGATAAAAGATAAAACTGTGTTTTAAGGTAAGATAAGATCAAAGATTTTAAGTAACTTTACAAAAGACATTAAGCGGTTTTTAAGAAAAAAAAAACTAGTATCAGAAATTTTTAAATTACTGGGACAATGACTTCTTTGAATGGTGAAATTATTACAGCGAGTAAACTAAAGTTCACTGTAGATAGTATTCTTGGGAATAATGATACGAGTCATTCGCATTCGAATGCATTAGTGGCGGAGGTACCGAGGAGTCAGGAGCCACCGTGTGCGGGGTGCGCTGCTGCCCTGTATCGGTGCTGCAGGGATGAGCCCCTCCTGCAGGTGCCGATGCTTCCGTACACCCACTTACATCCAGCTTTAAGACCCACAACTTGTGAGGTTTAAATTTATATAATTTAAAAAATAAAGTGAAGATAAAAGATAAAACTGAGTTTTAAGGTAAGATAAGATGAAAGATTTTAAGTAACTTTACGAAAGACATTAAGCGGTAATTAAGAAAAAAACTGGTATCAGATTTGTTTAAATTACTGGGCTGGCAAATAAACTTACGACCTACCTAATGCTAAGCAGGCACAATAGTCTATGAACTCCTACAACATCAGGAATGGCATTTGTACGTTACCGACCTTATAAAATCCTTTTATGTCCTTTTTAAAGGAACTCATACTCTAGCCTTTTAGGAAAATCACGATAGGGGACGGAAGAATATTCATTCATTTTAATTGCCGGGGAAAGACCTTTTGGGAGATGGAATTACTTATTGATATTTTCTACTCCCCACTGCCAAAATTATTGAAAAACAGACACTGCTAAGCACATTATACATGTAAACTAAATGTAGATAGTTGTCATCATCGCAGCATTAATTTCGGTTGCATCCAAAGCTTTGAAGCCTGTGGTCCACTCTTTTATGCTTTCGTCTCCTGATGTAACTTATGGCTTTTATGGGAGCGACTGTCGTCTGACCTTTCTACTGAGAGGCAAGCCAGTACAAGAACTTCGACCGTTAATCAGCAGGTGAACCGGCTGACCAGCCAAGAAACTAAATCCTAAGGTGGTGGCACCTGATATTAGAATTGATGCTATGGTTTAAAAACAGTAGAGGGAGCTCTTGAAGTGTGTATGTGTTGTATATATGTATAGCGTGGCGGTAGAGCGTTCACCTGCTACGTTGGATTTCGCGGCTTCGATTCCCTCTCAGTGCAAACATTTGTATTTATATTTGCATTGGTTTGGGTATGTATATGTTTAATATGTATTGATTTATAGAAAATATGTGTTTAAGTATGTTTCGGCATTCTAGAACCCTTAACACAAGCTAGGTAAGCCTGGCTTACTTTGGGTCTAGATAGCGCTGTGTAGAATGTCGTAGAGTATTTAGAATATTACAATGCTATATATGTATGTATATTATATGCAATAGCTAATAATCGAACAATATCGTATGTATCGAACCCGTTTATGTCTTTTGTTATGTAATGTGAATTCCAGCAAATTCATAAAATGTTTATATTTCTAGAAATACTATTCTAGTATGAAGTCATCATCATCATCTTAGCGTTGTTTCCAGTTACATCTGAGGCTCTCACCTCGGGGCCCGCTTACTTATTCCCTTCCTTTTGATTTGGCTTATTTTGGCATTTACGGCAGCGATTACCGTCTGAGCCCTCAACCCTGAGAGGAAAACTGGTGCTAGAGGCTAGGTTGGCTTGGGACTAAATTATATATTAGCCACTCACCCCGGCTACGCACGGAGATAAAATCATTTTGAAAATTCTATATTCCAATGGAGCACCTCGTATATCATCACCCTTGCGTTGTTCCCGGTTGTATCTGAGGGTTTCACCGTTGGTCCCGTCACTCTTTTTCCTCCGTTTAACTTGGCTCATACCATTTTTATGAAAGCAACTGTCGTCTGACCTTCCAACCCCTATAGAGGAAAGTTAGAGCCTATTCGGTCCATCAGCAGGTATAGCAGTACCGCCTTACATGTGAAGTTGGTTTGGCCCCAGAGATCTTGGTGAGGTTTCATATACCCTGATGCAGCGTCACCTGTCGGGTCCAATTGTCAATATCAACCATACTCAAATATCAGAAAAACGGATCGAAGAATTTGAATAACATTTTGCGTAAAAAGTGGAATTAAGTAGGTACTCTCAAAGACTCCAACTGTTGTTAGTGGCTACGGTGAGTCTACACGAAGTTAAAAAATAATATTTATAAGTGGTACCAGCTGGTCTAAGTAGACTGAGAAGTTGCCAAATGCTGAACCTCACTCTGGATGTCCAAGCACGTTAACAATAGATGAAAAGTGTGGAAGAAATAAAGAAAACAGTATTAAAGAATCGTCAAATCACCTTTAGAAAAGTTGCACCTGATGTGGGCAGTATCTCACATGGCTCTTCACATTCAATTTTTTTTTAATGTTTTGTGCATGACACGTGTGTCCAGCTAAGTTTTTTCCGAAACCGCTGAATTTTAACCGGTAGAACCAGTCGCATGAGCATCGCTTGTGCGTGATTTTGGACTAAAAGCAACATAATCATGCCTCAGCTACCATATTCATCGGATTTAGCTCCCTGCTTTTTCCTGTTTCTAAACGTTAAGAAACGCATGAAATGACGAGTATTAAAAGAACTGCATCGTTCTCATGGCTAAACCAAAAAGTGCATTTCAGAAATGCTTTGAAGATTGGAAAAAGCATCGGCACCAGTGTATTCTATCTGAAAGGAATTACTTTTAAGGGTGCAACATAAATATTAATAAATAAATAAAAAGATTTTATTAAAAATAAATGTCACCTTACTTTTTGAACACAGTGTACATGCCCGACATAACCACCCCCGCTGGCCGCTGGCCGAAGGGATTTCCGCACGAAAAAAAAACCAAATTGGTATTCATAATAACTTTTATGTACACTACTAGACTGGAGGTACGCAACAAAGAAATGGTATAGATTTAAAACCACAACCTAACTGCTATCATTTTGTAGCTGTGAAACGGAGATCTTTACGAAAACGCGCGCTATAATGAAACATATAGGTGAAAAAATTCATTAACTCTTTTATTTAGGTAGTTTCTGTGGATTATAATTGTCTCGAAGAAATACAGGGTGAAGAATATGCCTCTGCATTGCTTTTTTTAAATATGCACAAGGCTTAGGACTGTGTTCCTCTGTCTGAGTGAGACAGATCTGGTGGGCACTGCGGTCCAAAGGCGTCCCAGAATCTTATATTCACATCATCCAAGACATGTACCGCGATTCCGATACCATGGTCCGGACTGCTTTTGGCGACATAAAACCCTTTCCCATCATCATCAGGGTACACCAAAAATCCATCTTTAGTCCGCTTCTGTTCAGCGTCGGACAGCATCACAAACTCATATGAGCGGTTATGAGCCGCCTCTATGGCTGCTCATGTATGCTGATAATATGGCTCTGGTGGATGCGGAAAGGGGCAGATTGGTGCGACGTGTGAAGACATGGAAAGAGACGCTTGAAAACGGCACGCGGTGGTTAAGTTAAATGTAAAGCAAGTAGATGTAACTATATAAAGTGCTAAGTACTTTTGGAAGTACCTTGAAAATGACGGACATTCCATACAAACGTTTATCTCTTATTTTACCCCTTTAAGGATGATATTAAGCTTAGAATATGAGGCATCAACTGCCAGAATTTCAAGTTGGTAGCCTCAGCGGGTTAGGCTTAGGTTAGGTTTAATTATATACCTATGTATAGATTATTAAACGTACAAGGCTTCAAACTTCACTTATGCTTTAAACACGTAGAATGTTCTACTTTACGGATCACCGGAACAGAATGTGTTAGAGCCGGATATATATTTCTAAATAAAACAAAATGGATATATTTCCTATGTAAAAAATAAATAAATAAAATAAATAAATGTTTATTGCTAAGCTTCAGAACAGTATTTTACATTGCACCCACAAAATATTTATATTAATGGGGATGCCGACGCAAAACTAATTGTAGATGGCAGCAGCAAATGACCAAACAAATCAACAATAATAAGCAGGCCATAAACAATAACAAACTCATACCTGTCAGATTTGAAGAGACAAACCTACAACCTACAAACCTACCTAGGATATTAAAGTTAGGTAGAGTCAGCTACAAAAGTAGTTTAACACATTTCAATTTACAGATCACCTTAGCCAACGTCAGTACTATTATGTATTCTGTGCCTTAGCTCAAAAACAAATAATATGAAGAAAGAAAATTTGTTAAGAAAAAATGTCACGCAGGCAGAGCCGCGAACAATAGCTAGTGAAATAGTGAAATTTCTAACTATTTTTATCCCTTTCTATTGAAAGGGATAAAAATAGTAGAAATACAGACAATAGTTTATGTGTTACTCCAGACTATAATCTGTTCCTGTACAAAATTTCAATCAGATCCGTTGAACCGTTTGAGCGTGATCAAGTGATAATCATGCAAACATCTTCACACACTTTCACATTTATAATGTTAGTAGGATTTCCTCTGACGATTACAAAAAATCTTATACGGAGGCACCTATTTTATTTAGTGATGTATTTCAATGTTTTTACGCCCCAGTATCTTACCATCATCATCACAACAGTCCCGGTCGCATCCAAAGCCTTAACTCTGAAGCCTAGGTCTACTTTCGTACTCTTTCTCTTTATTTAGCTTATACTGCCGTCTGACCACCCAACGTTTAAGCGTCGGCAGATTAGTGTTTAAGGAGTCAAATTTAAGATCAAGAGGTCCGGGTTCAAATCTTTCAGCGAATCGTGGGTGTGTAATACACCTCTGCCTACCCCTTCGGGGATAAAGGCGTGAACTTATGTATGTATGTATGTAAATTATACTTCGTTGATGAGAACTGGCCAGTTAAGAGGCCACTTGATGATTATAGATAAAATTATATGACAAGCATCACTACATAGTATAAAACAAAGTCGCTTTCTCTGTCCCTATGTCCCTATATCCCTATGTATGCTTAAATCTTTAAAACTACGCAACGGATTTTGATACGGTTTTTTTTAATAGATAGAGTGATTGAAGAGGAAGGTTTATATGTATAATAACATACATTGCACCCGTGCGAAGCCGGGGCGGGTCGCCAGTAACGATATAAACATAAGTACATATTCTGCGCACAAACACTGCTCTATTCTGAAGTTCCACGATATTTTACATGGGCTGAATCGAAAAAATGGATGCCCCGCAAGAAAAGGACACCAGTTGATACTTGCCCCGGTTTAGGGAAAACCATCCAGTTTGTTTGTGTTGGCTAAAGACGGACAACCAAGATATTGTACAATCTATTGCGCTGAGAGATTAATCTTTATTTTTTTTCAACTGCCATAATTGATAGTAAAATTATGAAAAATTATTTTTAATGTTTAGATAGCTATCGAGAATTGTAATTTAAGATACACTTTGATAAAGATTAATTTATTAACCTAAATAAAGCATACTTTCATTGTCTACAACGCTTTCGATTATAAGTAAATCCCCGCACACTTATAGTAGATAGTTATTTTTATTGAACTAAAAAAATGTTTCCTAGAAATCATATACATGGCAAAACAACGTTTGCCGGGTCAGCTAGTCAAAAATAAAATTGTACATAAGTACATTAGAATAATGACAATATTATTAATGACAACTACTTATAGAACAGTTTCAATATTAGTGGAAATAAATGTACTAAGGAGATTATATGTCACTTATATCCGTTGCGAAGGAGAACTACTCCTCCTTTATGGTTAATATAATTTATTTCTTCGCGTGCCTCCATTTCACAAAATTAAACAGAATATGTACTTATGTTTATATTTTTATGCTTGTCATATAATTTTATCTATAATCATCAAGTGGCCTCTTAACTGGCCAGTTCTCATCAACGAAGTATAATTTAAATTAGCGTATAAAACTCTTTGCGGGATCCAAGTGCACCTTAAAGTGTCTTAGAATCCATTATTTAGAATTGACTGGTACGATGGACTCAGGTGGAGGAAAAAGTGTACTTGGATCCATCAATGGACTCATTCAATGGATCCAAGTGGACGGAGGGACTTCCCTTCACTACTGACCTGATCCTGGTGAACACAAGCAATAAGCTTAGCTGGAAGGGTTAGGGAGAATACTAGTAATATCGGTTATTAACATTTTTTTAAAGAACCTCGATATGAAAACCTGCACCAACCAAAGACTTATTCCTTAATCAGCAGGTATACCTACCGGCAAGGCACTCCAGACACTATAGACTATACTACTATAGACTATAAGTAGGATAGTATCTGGACCTCTTTTAAATATGAAGTCCCCAATGAAATCAATGCAATAGTATATTGAATAATATTGAATTAAAAAAAGATAACATAAAATTACCTGTTTTAAGTATACCCCGTGATTTCTCCCACGTTCATCCGATACAACAAATGCGCTATCTAATTTAATTTGACAGTTCTACGTATCTGATGATGATACCTGTTACGGGATGGCTGTAGGGCGTTCGGCTGCTACGCCAGAAGTGGCAGGTTCGATTTTCGCTTTGTGTAACTATTTGAATTCATGAAGATATCTATTTGCATTGGTCTGAGTGTTTCTATGTATGTATGTTGTTACATATGTTTATCCGCATTCTAGAGCCCCTATGACGACCTATGCTTAGTTTGTGTCTACGTAGCGCTGTGAATACACATGACATAATAATGTCTTAGAACATTTATTTATGTACAGGGCAGATAAACATATTACTTTTATGTAAATAATTAAATAACATCAAATAAATCGCGATAGAATCCGTTAAAATAGTTTTGTTTCAATACTTATATTAATAAATTTATAGTATACTTTGTTTTTACTATATTTTGTTTAACCGAACCAAACACCAAACAGTAGAGTTAAATGATTTTAGATTGACATGGTCATTATGTAACATTACTATTATAACAATTAACGGGAATAACAGGATATCTTGAGAAAATCTATTATCAACACCACTACATAAGGTGACAAATAAAAAATCTTTTCATTGGCACATTGTATGGTACAAAGCTGTTATACCGTAGATTAACGACGCGACGCTATAAATATCCATGGTATTATTGATATAATATAACACTTAACTAATATCCCTTGTGAGTTTATAGCACTGTGAATATCGAATAATTATTTTAGTTAAAAGCCTGTACTTGTACTAAAAATACGCTAGCTACCACGTAACGAAATTATCCTCAATTCAAACGTATATAGGTATGTTTACTAGGAATTGTAGTTAACGAGTTCTGATATCCATATGCTGACTTCATCTTCAGATCAGCTCAATGGTGTCAAATTAACGTATTATCATCCAGATGTTAGGTGTACTTACAAAGCTTCAAGTCGATACAACAATTTTATTAGAAGTTGTTTAAACTCGAATACCAAGATTTGATATATTTTTAGTCACAAGTGAAGCTAATGTAGGTTTTATACCAATAGCATATTAAAAAGAGCATACGCGATGTTTGGGCATTAGAAAAACGTAGAAACTACTCACCACTACCCATAGAGCTATTAATTACTATTAAACAGGAATAAACTGTGTAAATATTCCAGGGCCCTATATGATCCCAGCGCAACCTATTGATCATAGGTTCTCTATAAATAGAATATATAAAAATAACCATGGTTCCAAACAGAAGGGGTGTGAGGGTACAATCCCGATTCCGGTATAAACCCCGAAAGTAAAACTTGGTTACGCCCATGAAATTAACTTAACCTCAAATACTCACTCTTGCAAAATACGCATACCTTAATAAATACGTACTTATGTAATTACCTATAAACCATTAACTTTGATAAATATTTTGAAGATTGCCAGAATGAGATCAAGATTATCGTGGATTTCTGAATTTATTTGCACTATAATGAACTATTTAGTAGCGCCATGCGGTAGCTTAGTTTTATGTGACATATTTACAAATGCAAATAGGTACCTCTGTATGGTGCGAGGGATATGCTCTATGGGCAACCTTACACCCCGGCGTCTGTAGACCCGAGACGGCGTGCGGTTTTAGTCGGTTCAAGCCCGACATAACCGCCCCCGCTGGCACGCGGGGGGGTAACCGAAGGGATTTCCGCGCGATTAAAAAAAAAAAAAAAGGTACCTGTACAATATCTAAATTTTCTTTTGGCAATCGGGATGAAGAGTGAGATGCCGGCTAAGATCGGCTCGCATCGGTTTTGTAGAGCATCGTCTCTATCGCACATCGTACTGAATTTGATACCTTTATAGAGTGGGAATAAACGTATGTGTTTATTAAATATTCAAACTATAACTTTGGTGTAAACTACTCTAAAAAATTAGAGCAGGAGATATCCGATGTGCGATAGTGAATTAAATGAATTTATATTCATACAAGTAAAGTAAACCAGTAAATTGACGAACTAACGAAAATAAATTCTAAAGTAATGTTTTTATTTTCAGTTTATCGTCTTCCTATTCCTTCTACATCACCGCCTCAAGCATCATCTGCACCGCGATGTGACGTCACATCAAGCGGCAAGAGAAAACGGTCATGGTCTAGAGCAGTATTTAGCAATCTCCAACGAAAGGGGCTGGAGCGGCGATTTCAAATACAAAAATATATTACGAAGCCAGACAGGCGACAACTGGCAGCGACGTTAGGACTTACAGATGCTCAGGTTTGATCCTTCAATTAGTGCTTACTTATTTAGTGCTTACTTACAAAATCTGTTAGTAGGCACCTACTTTCAATTTCTCTCGTTTGTATTCTTTAAGGTGGGATCAGTGCTAAAGCCATTTCGAACTGTATTACAAGTTAAGTACATTATGTTTTGGTCTGATAGCGCTGTGATGCTATTTATTCGTATTTAGGGTTCGTAAAAGTGTCGGAAGCATTATTAAATTATTTCCCTCTGCAGATGGCACGTGCCGTGCACGGTAATCGCTTACCATCAGTTAGGCCGTGTGCTCATTGTGTGGCTTAGGTGTAGGTACACCTACCTACAAATAATTAAATTAGTCAATTGCTCGAGCGATTTAAAGTATTGAACCTAGATTTGACGTTTAGGTACCTAAAACCTGGGGTGTGTGTTGGGTAACCTCCTCGAGTGTCACTCCGATTCCGATCCCGCTGCAGTCCGGGGGGAACGGAATCGGAGCGGCCGGTACACCCTGGGCGGCGGTCAATGGCTTCCCCTTCACCCCTTCATAGGGTTGGCATTGATCATCGGCCAATACCCAACGTGGCGGGAACACATCGCTCTCCGTACTCCTCTGCTTTCAGAGGAGACAGGATGAGCGATGCTGTTAGTGGTGAGATGGCCCAGGGTCAGCCGGGGTGCGAGGGATATGCTCTATGGGTAACCTTACACCCCGGCGTCTGAAGACCCGAGACGGCGTGCGGTTTTAGTCGGTGCAAGCCCGACATAACCGCCCCCGCTGGCCGGCGGGGGGGTATCCGAAGGGATTTCCGCACGATAAAAAAAAAAAAAAAAAAAAAAAAAGGTACCTAAAACCTCCCACGGTCAGTCAGGGTACGAGGGAAATGCCTTATGGGTAACCTTACACCCCGGCGTCTGAAGACCGGAGACGGTGTGCGGTTTAAGTCGGTTCAAGCTCGACATAATCGCCCCCGCTGGCCGACGGGGGAGTACCCGAGGGGATTTCCGCACGATAAAAAAAAAGATACCTAAAACCTACAATTGCCGTTCCTACTTGGCCGCGAATAGGTAGTTGAATTACCTATTCAAATATTCTTGCTGTCCTAATAATTATTTCTTTTGAACTCGACTTTGAAACATCTGAAGTTGCGAATCGAAGTTTCGGGCGATCGGTTCCATGCAATTCATTTATTCCGTAATCGAACCCGAAGACGTGACACTTCATTTAGCCTAAAACCAACCAGAAGAAATTAGAAGTGACTTATGGTACCTTCTTTTTTTTTTTTTTATCGTGCGGAAATCCCTTCGGATACCCCCCCGCGTGCCAGCGGGGGCGGTTATGTCGGGCTTGAACCGACTAAAACCGCACGCCGTTTTGGGTCTACAGACGCCGGGGTGTAAGGTTGCCCATAGAGCATATCCCTCGCACCCCGACTGACGTCGTTAAGCGACCTCCGGCGCCTGAGTCGCCTGCGACGCGCGGCGAGCAAGTTGCGGGCTTGGCGGACCGGGAGAGTTCTAAGTCTCTCCCGGGCGCGCTCCGCCACCTCCTTCGCGAGCATTACATGCTCGCAGAAGGAGGTGGCAGCGGCCCACGCGCTCGCGCTCCGCACCATTGCCGCAATCATGCTGCCGATCGAGAGGACTCCCACCCCGATGGCTGCCACGAGGTCACGCCTCGGCGCCTCCCACGCCTCACACTCAGGCGTTGGCTCCTTCCTGATCCGATGCAGGTGGTCCCCGAAGCACCCCTTCCCGGAGATCACCTGCGTCAGTCGGTACGAGAGGCTTCCGTGTCGCCTCTCCAGCCAATCCTCCATGATGGGCCTTACCGCCGCTATTGCGGCGTGCCCTGCGCTTGGTCGCCCAAGTCGTTCCTTCCACTCCACCACGATGGCCTGGCGGAGCTGGGACTGCACGGCCTCGATTTCTCGAGGCTCGGGGTTCCATCCCTGCTCCCGCGCCTCCTTTCGCCACTGGTACTGTTGCGAAAGGACCCTGATGGCCATAACTCGCTGCGGAGCGCGCAGCATCTGCACAGTTCTGGTCCTCAGGGCCTCCGCCCATATTGGGCACCCATACAGGGCCATAGACCGCACGATCCCCGCATAGAGTCTCCTGCAGGAGTCATCGGGCCCCCTCATGTTGAGCAACAGCCGAGCCAGAGCAAGAGCTGTGCCCTTCAATTTGGGGGCCAGACTTCGGATGTGCTCTCCGAAGTCCCATCGGTCGTCGAGCACGAGCCCCAAATATTTCATTTGGGGCTTGATGCCGATGCGATTTCCTCCCACGATGAGACTGGATCCCTCGGGTGGCTTGCTCCGAGGCCCATGGAAGAACAGGGCCTCGGTTTTATACAGAGCCACCTCGAGACCCAGCCGCCGGATCCGCTTAACGACTTGGGCAACCGCGGTCGTGGCCTTTCGGGTCGCTTCGCGGTACGTCGCCCCGCACGCCGTCACGAGCGTGTCGTCCGCGTAGCACGTGACGGCGGCACCGCCTACGAGCTCACCGCGAAGCACCCAGTCGTATCCGATGTTCCACAGGGGGTGACTTATGGTACCAACATGGCTAAATACTACGTCTTTCGTTCCAGTTTAGTGCAAACCTGACAATTCTGATGTTTTATGGTAGTCTCGGGTCTATAATGCTCAGCCCCTCTGTACCTACTTTCTGCGTAGGTATATGCACAGTATAATGGGACTAGTAGGTATTACCTACCTGTACGTATCTAAAGTATAGTGCTGGGAAAATTGAGGAGGCTGCTTAACTTTACCCATGATTATATTGCCGTATCAATAAAATGAGATATTAATATAGCTTCTAAGTGAAATCACATACCTACCTATACGTTTCATTACGGTTTTGTACGACTGTGCGCCATAGGAGGCGCAAATGGACACGATGACTTGCTGTGAATCTTTAAAAATGCTCATTTAACTTAATCAGTACTGTGTGTCATAAAAAACTCATTGAAATATAAAGTTTCCAGATTTTATGATTATTTGCGATAATTTACATATATTACTTAGTTAATATTAAGTAGGTACACGGAGGCGGAGTGTTGAAATCGTAAACAGTAGGTATTTTTGAGTATCTAGCTGTAAACGATCGGCACCTAATCGGCTATGTTAATATTTCTAATATATATTAATATCATAATATTCTAGGATATTATACACAGTGCTATCTAAACCCAAAGTAAGGATAGCTTAACTAGTTTGTGATATGGGTTCTAGAATGCGGATTTATAAACATACTTAGATACATTTTCTTTTATAATTACATACATATTAGGTAGGTATACATAGGCACATCTAGGCTAATAAAATATAGGTACATAGTCATGCACACAAATATTTGCACTGAGCGGGAATTGAACCCGCGACTACTGATGATGCACCTGAACGATGTATCGGTACGCCACACTACAGAGGTTGCAATAATCATATCTAGGTACGAGTATCTATAAATCCACGTATTATATAAAAGTACCGATCGAGCTTTTAAAAACTTATCAGTTGCCTAATTTGCCAAACGAATTGCCTTTTCTAGTGTGACCCATTGCTAGACTGGGTATAGCAATGGGTAATACTTGGATTCCAGAAGTCTAGCATAATCCTGATCCTGCCTCCGCTGAGCTCAACTCGTAAGTCAGGTTTGGCAGAGTAGCTTTGTCCACCACTCCGATCGCGATAGACTCCAGATAGGTAGATATGGTGAGGTGAGGCCGCCTGTCACCCCAGCAGAAGCAGGCCGGGACGGTGGGGCGACTAGCGCCCCTCCCCCAAACCGGGGACACGGTGGTTCCCAAACCCGAGGGGGCCATTTCGAAACCGGAGATGGCCCAGGGTCAGTCGGGGTGCGAGGGATATGCTCTATGGGCAACCTTACACCCCGGCGTCTTAAGGCCCGAGACGGGGTGCGGTCTTAGTCGGTTCAAGCCCGACATAACCACCCCCGCTGGCCGGCGGTGGGGTATCCGAAGGGTCGGTTCATGCCCGACATAACCGCCCCCGCTGGCCGGTGGGGGGGTATCCGAATGGATTTCCGCACCTGAGAAAACAAAAAAGGGTATCCGAAGGGATTTCTGCACGAAAAAAAAAAAAAAGATATGGTGAACCTCTTGTGTATGAGACCCCACCTTGTCAGGGCCAAGCCAACCTCACCTGCTAACCGGTACACCTGCTGATTGACGGACGAGCCTCTGGTGCAGGCTTTCCTTTTGCGGTTGGGAGCTTGGACGACAGTCGGTCCTATAAAAGCCCTATAAGCCAAATCAAAGGCGATGGATGAAGTAACCGGACCCCGGGCTTCGGGGTGAAAGTCTCGAATGCAACTGGAAACAACGCTTTGATGATAATGATGAGGTGCAGTGAAACCGCCCACGTATCAGCAAATGAGATATAGCCTATATGCTACTATCAATGTATATAGATACTAGAAGGTACTACTAGTGATAATTAGGTACTGTTATTAGACTAGAGACTAATAACAGTACCTAATTATAATTTTAATCATTATACGCATTTGTCCGTAGGTCAAAGTATGGTTTCAAAACCGGCGCATGAAGTGGCGTCACACGAAGGAAGGTCGAGGCGGGATCGCAGGCGCTACGGGGATACCAGGCCGGGATCCCGACTCTTCTACTATAGATGATAATGAAGACATCGATGTTGATACGCTTAGTGATTAGGAATGAAGAAACATTGACTAAAATAAAAAAATATAAATATTGTAGGACAAAGTACACAATGCCATCTAGACCCAAACTAAGCAGAGCTTGCCATATGGGTTCTAGAATGCGGATAAACATACTTAAATACTATTTTTTTAAAATAAATACATATTATACATAGAAACACCCAGACCAATGCAAATATACATATTTGCACCGAGCGGGAATCGAACCCGCGACCTTTGGCTTAGCAGTCGAATGCACTACCGCTACGCCACAGATGTGGCGCAAGTACATACACTTTGTTTCATGTGGTTAAACTCGCAAAACAATCATTCTTCAATATTCGCAACCGATTACGGCCACATCCAGAAAACTTATCGCGTATCAGTATGTGAAGAGAAATCTATGAATCCAATTATAGACAAATTTATTGTAGCTATCAAAGCCTATGGAGTGATTAAGACCATGAAATGTATGAAAGATACTTATATAAATGTTCATTTTAGGCAGTATGTAAACCTACATATATATATATATTGTAAATACCTCAGGGTTCGTCGACTACACAGCCCTCAGGTAGTTCTCTGAGACTGAGAATGGATTCGAAACGTTACGTAATTTATATGAAAGACATGAAAAATATCGTGAACTAGAACTAGAATTCGTAGAAGTGAACAGGATACTTGGAGCTGAGGAAAACTGTTAGATTGTATAATAGGTAGGTACATTACAAGTTACTTTGGCTATAATGGCTGGCATGTTAATTGAACTTTAGCTATGAATGATCACTTTCGAGTGCCCAAACGCCACTTGAAATGCACAGGTTTACCATCACTCTCAGTACCAGATGGTTCTGAATGCCCACTCTCCACTATATGTCGGTTCTACATCTATAAAAGTGACATATAAAGTAGAACTAAAAATTTTACGAGTAGACCCATAAACTCAAATTACACATTTTTGTTAACTAGCTAGGTACCTACTTATTTAATTACCTAAGTATGTACGTAAAAGATTATATTTTAATAACTTATTGTAGGGAAAGCTCAGAATGCTAGACGTATACTTACCTACCTATTGAATATTTGTAAATAGACAAAATATATTTTATGATAATGGAATAAAGGTTTGTATTTTTATTGAACCCCCGCTGGTTACGCTAAAACGTTTTCTTCCTTTTTTGTTTGCGATAATTTAAATCTCGTATTTTGTGTTTTTTCTTTAAAGATATCTTTAGTTTATAGTGCCCCCTCTTTATGCATGCTTTAGAATACGATTAGGATCCTGTGGCTCAAAAGAAGCAAGAGAAGAAGAAAAGTAGTGATTCAAACTTTCCCACCTCAAATAGTAAGTAGGTATATTTTATAATACTGCTATCCTGATGGTAAGCCGTGTCCAGCGTGTCCTTGAATGACTGTGGAGGGAAGAGAACAAGAAAAGAAGAGAGGAGGGGGGGCAGGGTTATGAAGCCCATTTTGTACCATTAATGGGCACGGTCTCCTCCTAATTCTTCAATTTTTCTGCTGATTGCTTTATGTTAATTACCGCTCGCTTATCTATTATCTCGGGTGAGGTTAATCACCGAAGCCAACGATGAGCCCCACCTCATCGTTGGCTCCGTACGTACGTTACGATGTTTCGTAAGATCGGCCTGCGTGGCCGAAGAATCTGGTGTGGAAAAGGATATCCCAGAGACCCCGACGGGCCTTGGCCGCCAACATAAGCGACCCCGGTGTTGTTGGGGATTGAAATACCCCACCCCTATAAAGGCGCGCGATAAAACACGAGACCCCGCCAGCCTGGGCCTGCTTCTGCTAGGCCCCCTCGGGGTTGGGTATCCCCGTCTCGCCCCCGGAAAGACGTAACCGTAGTTTTAGTCAGTTACGAATCCTGTATAGCCACTTCTATGCTAAGGTATTAAGGCAGTTGTGATGGTCCCTTCTGCCTTTATAGGATTATCTAATCTTCAAAAATAAATATGAAACCGTTTGAAAAATCCTTGGTTATTTTTAAACTTATGGCCATTTTACAAAAGTAATATTCTTTACTTTTGCCTGTATTGCGCGAAAAGTTATTCCAAAAAATTTAGTCCAGAAAAACTAACACACATTCAAGTTTCAATTCTACACATTAATTCAAACGGAGGTTATAGACTTTCAAAATTTATAGTAAACTAACTGACCCGGCAATCTTGATTCTTCCTTAGACTCAAGTTATGTTGGTTACGTTATCTGCTGAATTTATTTCGTGAATGACTCCTTGCACCCCGGAATTTAAGACCCGAGACGGCGTGAGGTTGTGATCGGTTCGAGTCCGACATAACCAACCCCGGTGACCGGCGGAGGGCTAAGTGTGGCGATTTTCGCAAGAAAAAAACCACAAGAAGACACAGTGTAGGAGACAAAATCAAAAATCATGAAAATCGGTCCACCCCTTCTTGAAATCACTAATACAACTTTGTTTTATATTTATAGATGTATAGTAATTTCGCAATTTACCGTAGATCTACTAAACCGATTGACGTCTAGTTCCATTTATTCAAAAAAATACACAAATTACACATTTTAGTATTCAGAATCGTTCATTTAACATAACCCAAGTATTTTTCTTAATATCTTCAATGTCTCTATCTTATGTTAAAAATATCTTTCTTATATATTGTCTTGTGAAAAGTGTGACTTGGCAGACAGATACCAGCACACATCTATACTATTATAAAATAGAAAATTAGTTACAGACAACTAATTTTCTTATTTTTTAATAAATAGGTACCGATATAAAGGTAAAAATAATCCATATACTCTGCAATAATTCTCTTTAATTTCAATAAAATTAATTCACATCAAGAGACCTGCTACACAAACCAGATACAAATAACAGTACTTTCGAGAATTAGAATTCTGAATAATTATGTGATCTTAGATTATGTCAATCTAAAATCACATAATGTCATTCGACCTACAAATATAATTACTATTATTGGGATATTTCTCATGTTTGTTTTGTTGCGTTGTACTATGCCCATAATAGTAGTTAGAATTCAAAACATTTCATTAAAACGAAATACAACTCAGTACTCTGAACTGCAAAAATTAAACTAAAGTATTATAAAATGATTTAAAAAAAGTAATATTCAGTGGATAAGGGTGACTTTGTTCACAAGGGATATGAACAAAGTTTAATAACTTGAATAACTGAATAAATAATACGTCCCTACTGCACTCTAACTTTTAAGCACAAGATTTGTAGGTAACAACAGTGTTAATCATTCAAGATGGAAAACCGGTGAAAATCTCATTATAAGAACTCATCATCACTAATAGGTAATCAACATCGCAAGATGATTAATCATTCAAGAAACCTTTACAAAACTGTAAAACATTAAGTTCAATGGCTACGGAACTTGCTACAGGATGTTTAACCTATGTTAATAATTATACTACATAAAACATATTACATATAAATACATAACATTAAAATAGCTACACCACCTATTTTGGCATTAATACACTTTATATTATTATTGCTATCTAGTAGTCTACAAGTTTCACTTTGCTTTTAGAATATGAATCCTGCTCATCTTTATCGTAATCTTGTGATGGACTACTGTTGTGCTCTGATTGTCTGAAGCCATGGCCTTTGTAGCCACCTCTATACCCAAAAGGTCTCCTTCGTCCTGGATTATAGCTATCTTCTTTCCATCTGTGATCGAAGGCCTGATTTTCGGACCTATTGTAATTTTCGTTACGATTATTTTGTTCACGGTTTGGATACTTGTCGTATCTGTTTGAATAGTTCTGAGGCCGATCCTCGTCATTTCGTCTGTTCGGGTAGTTCTGAGGCCGTTCGTCATCGGTCCGTCTGTTTGGGTAGTTCTGGGGCCGTTCCTCATCATTCCGTCGTTCTTCTCTGCTTTCTGTGTCTTGGTAACGTCTCCTAGGCTCTGGGTAGTGAGAATGTTCTGGATGTTCAACTGGTCTCGGCGGTCTTTGCGATGATGACGGCTCTCTATTGGGTTCCCATACTGGTATTCTTTTCTCTTGTGGAGAAGCGCTTCGTGATCTACTCTTTGCCTCGCATTTCTTATCATGTGATGGTGAATCTCTGTAGGCAAAATTATTTAGGTTACATTATTAAAAAATTAAGATAATATTTAGTCCGATCTAAATCTTTAGAAAAAAGGAAGCATACAAAATAGTTAAAAATTTAATTGAATTAATTAGGCGGAGATGATCAAAAAACCCTGTTTAAAAATGACTAAAGTTATTCATTGTTTCCGTAGTTCGCAAGAATTACGGTAGATGGCTACAACGTCGCCTTAAGACGTATATGATATATCGGAGAATTTCGAATATCTGGGATGTGTCTAGGTGGCTCAGTTGGTCAGAGCATTCCCCCTGTAAGGGACTGGTCGCGGGTTCAAGTCCCGTCCTAGATGTTCTCTTTTTCCGATCTAAATCTTTAGATAAAAGTAAGCATACAAAATGCTTAAAAATTTAATTGGTATAATATTTAGTGTTAAGAATATTTTTGATTTCGATGGTAAATATCGAAATAAAGAATATTGTTAACACTTTAAATATTATTTACATTCATTAATTCCATAGATATCAAATATTGCAGATTACGACACCTATTATGATGTTATCTAATAATACAAATGGTAAGTACCAAAACTTGAAAGAATAACAGACTTCCCAATGATGCTGACATTGCCAATGAAACAGCCAATGCTTTAACAAATCTTTCTACCAACGTGAATTAGCTCTTTCTTGTTAGTTTAGCTTTAATTTATTTTGCATGATAAAATCAATTTTGAATCGATATCACATATCAATGTATTATATTTCATTTACATTCGACCGTTACGGCAATTATAATTGGCGGTAGCTTAAATTATTCAACCATAAAATTTTAATACCTGGATGACGAACGGCTGTGGCTTCTATCCGAGTCGTCTTCGCTTGATCTTCTATTCTGCTGGTGTCGCATTTCACGCTGCCTACAACAAAAACGACTACTGAATGAGTGTCTAATATATTACTGTAATAAAACTTACACACTGGATATCATATGTATGTTTCTGTATTAAAAACTCATAAGGTACATAAGCAGGTGTCCATTTAACGTATTGTAATATCATACTAACGTAGAGTTCTATGGCTTTTAAACAATGATCTTATATTAAAACTAGCTGATGCCCACGGTTCCGTCCGCGTGGATGTCGGTTATCGCGTCTTTTGGTCATATCTCTGATTCTACTCTACCAAATGCAATCAATCTTACGGCAGATTTTCGACCTTTCTAATTACCCGCACTAAAATCCGTTTGCGTCCATCGCGAAACACAGAGACAGACAAACAAACAAGAAGACAAGAAAAATACTTTGCTATTCAGAATCCTTAATCTGATACAACCCAATTATTTTTTTAATAACTCCAATGTGCAGCCACACCTAATTTACAATTTTATAATAGTATATAGATGAAGTAGAAATGTAATCTCAATGCAATTGCGATGTCAAAAGTGTACCGCGTTGTATAACTGAAGTCATAATTGTTCTTGTTCCACTCATTGATTAGTGCATCTCCTGTTGCGCTCGTGTTTGCGTTGAGGTAGGCGAATTCGCCTGTTTTTGAATGACTGAGCGCCATTGTCGAGTTTCTACCTCTCTTTAATATAAAATCATTGCTTCTAACCGAACAGATATTGTTAATGTTTTATGTATAATAGATATATAGATATAGATAAAAGATACTTTAATTCGTATTCAAAGTCAATTTAATTCTTAAACATAAAACAAATGTAAATTTATTTATTTAAAAGTAGAAATTTCATATTGGTTATTCACTTTGAGTATGAAATGCAAATGAAGTCGTAAGAAAGTCGTGCGTTCGAACCATCGTCAAACATTGAATTGTCTTAATTCATCAATTTATATTCATTAGAAGATTGCAGTAGATATCTATTTAAAACTAGCAAATAGGTAAATAACTGTCCACGGAACTTTTTTTACATGGGTAACAGTAAAATAACTGTTCTTCAATGTGCATATTTCTTTAGTAGGCCAGGCTATACCATGATTTATGTACATCCGCAATTGCGGGCCCGAACGAAACACGAACGAAAGAAGTGTCATTTAGGTACCATGAAGTACTTCGGATTTCATTTCGGTCGGTACCATAAAGTATCTTCGAGACTGATTCAAACATATCAACGAGGGTTTCATTTACAATATATTTCTATTAAAAAATGAACTATTATAAACCAACATATTAATAATACAATCTTTTGTATTGGATTATGAATATAGGTACCTTTCGACCTTTTGAAATAAGTCGTATAGTTTTAATTTTTTTTTTTGGCGGTCTGTCAAAATTCCGAGATTACAGGCCGAATCAACTGTCATGTGCCGTCTTCGGGCCCAATTGCGGGATAGTCCGTTTCATGGTACCCATTGCCCAAAATTTCAATCCGCATTGCGGATGTACGTTTCATGGTAGGCCTGCAGATTATACGCAGTGCTCAGATCGGAGTTTTCCATCGCTTCGACTGAGCCAAAGATACGGATCAGATCGGACTGATCAAATAAAGATTTCTTTCCCGTTGTCGCGTTATTTTTCCGATCCAATATTGTGTTTATTATTGAAACGTCAAAAGCTCTAAAAGTTCTACATCATTTGAGCTCAAATTTTCACATGTTATTGCAATAGGGTAATAGGATTTGTTTTTACGAAAGCATACCCGGGCGAATCCCTGACCATCGGATTGGGTGAGGACCCAAATACTAGAGGTAGTATTGTTATAAAAAACAACCGCTGTTAGAATAACGTTGGAGCTCGGTGTACGTGTAAGTGTAAAGCGATACAGACTTGCGGCGCAGTTTGATGGCCAACTCCCTCATCTCCTCGTCGCGGCGCGCCTGGCGCCGGCTCTCGCGCTCCAGCCGCTCGGCCTCCGCGCGCTTATCCGCCCGCACTGCACACAACGAGCGTTCTGTTCATGTGAACTAGTTACACAGAATAAAGGAATCTATACAATAAATCGACAAAAAGGTGAAATGGACACTTTGAGAAAAATGTGAATACTTAACGTAATAACTTTGATATTTTCGAGTTATTTCGGCAACTATTTCTAGTCCCGCAACACTATGTGCCGACTTATGTCAACGTCTTCATTGCACTAAGACCTACGACTGTTCACGTCGATGACTTGATAAATGGCTGTATCCTATCTTATATTTTCCTCCTTGATTTCAACTTATGTATTCAACATACTGCATATCTAACTCTCTAAAACTGCAGATTGCAAAAATGTTTCTTATTCTTTAATAGCTTATCAAAAACTCACGCTGCCTTGATAGTTGTGCTTGCATTTTTCTCTTGAGCTTTTCCTTCAAAGACATTGTTTCACGCGAAGGTCCCTGCAATAATACACACATTAATTTGATAGAAATTGACATAGGAACCAGCTCTTACCGAGAATGATTCCATAAAATGTTTAAGGATTATCTAAGTCCATTTACCTACAAAAATATTGTACAACTGATACATAAAATATAATACAAATATTTAATTCCATGAAACCGAAGTTCATTCGATTTTAATGTGTGAAAAACAGGCCTATGACGGTAATCGATGCAATATTGTAGTCAAATTGTAAAACGTTCAGGTAGAAAGTTCGCAATTTGGTAGTATAATATGTCATAAATAAATAAAAATGTTAATTAACTATCGCCCTGCCTCAGGTCTCGGTCGGCGGTGTGTGGCGGTTTACGTGTAAGAGTAAAATAAATCAAAGGATTTACATGCGAGCTACTGTTTCATACTATTTTACTGCCCCTACCACAGTCTTCATAGCAGTTCAGGAACGTGCAAACGACAAAATAAGTGTATATTAGTAGCTATAGTGTAGATTAGAAATGCAGTATCATATTAGATTTAACATGTCTGTGAGTGCGTTTTCATTGTTTAAGCTCTTTTGTACAAGACGAGACCACGACGAGAACCAATAAACTCAGCAGACTTTCACGAATGCCAAGGACGGATTGAGTGTTCAACTTATGACAGAGAAGTCAGTTTTTCCTAATTAAACTTTAGTAAATAATAGGTCTTTACCTATGAAATTGCCGAAATTTTCTTACAAATTCATGAGTTCGTTATTCCTGTAATTTAATAGCTATTTCCATTATTTATATTTTGTTTGAAAGTTGATTTCAAGATTTTATAACTCTGTATTAAATTTTGTCTTCAAAGTCTTCAAATTTGATCTTCAAAAACAGTACTTCCTAAATGCTATCTATTTTGATGATAAATTTCGTATTACTTAACAGTTGTCACTTTTCAAAAATGTAATAAAAGTTGCTGTTTGTTAGCTTAATGTTGTCTCATTCATACACAAAAAAAAGTCATAAAATTTGGATTTGTCATTCCTAAAAAAAACAAAAATGTTAGTACTGAAAATTGGGTTTCCTTCAATTTCTTCAAGAAAAACGGCAATTTCATATGTAACGACCTAACTTCATAATT
Source organism: Cybosia mesomella (assembly GCA_946251805.1). NCBI lineage: Eukaryota > Metazoa > Arthropoda > Insecta > Lepidoptera > Erebidae > Cybosia > Cybosia mesomella. The sequence continues at coordinate 19,232,193 of OX276402.1, read as the reverse complement.
CAAAAATAAAAAGACGAATTTTTGGATATCCTACTGAAATTTTTATAGTACTCTCAGAGTGTGATGACCCCTATATGACCTTCTCTCGAATCCATTGTCTAGTACTATGTTTCTTATTATATGTTATATTATTGGACACAGTACAAACACGCTTCTTAGTTTCATTGGTATGCTGTTGCAAATTATTTAACAGTATAATCTGTGGCACTTTCCTCATAATGTAGAAAAAAAAAACTATTTATGTTCACTGATTTCACGACAGCAACAGTTTGAGGACCCAAAAGCGAAATAATCAGCTTTAAAAAACTACTGTAATGTTGTAAGGTGCTAAAATGAAAGCAGAACAAATTTATAAAAGCAAATGATTCTTACTGACTTTGGAGCTGGATCCAGACAATCGTAACTGATTCTGGTTTGTAATGGATTTATTGCCAACCGCCATTCTGAAATAGTTGAACAATTATTGTTTAAATATATTTAGTTATGGAAGTTATGTTAAGAATAATTGAATTTTAATCAATTTAGAAACATAAAATTAATCAGCAATTCAAAGTAATTCAGCGTAAGTTTAATTTTAGATGTAAAGTTATAAGTTCGAGAGTGAAAAGAATGAAAATTAGTAATATAAGTTCCTTTCGCCTCTTACATCAAGGTGGTAAACAAGATGGTAAACTGGAAATGCTTTGGAGCAAAATCAAGAGACACGACGTTATGAGATATACCCTCTCTTACGAGAATCTTACATGTTGTTGAAACGACCGTCGCAAAACTTCGGGCCCGCACATAACACGAATGTAAGACGTAGATTTAAGTTATTTCAGATTTCTTTTGGGGGGGTTAGCGTTTAATAGCTCTTATTGCACGAAAATTCAGATGTCAGTTTCATGGTAGCCCTACTGTATTGTTCAGCTGCAGTTTGCTGTGAATTTGGAGCTACAAGACTGAAGACTGGTCTTAACTTTTCTAGTCTTGTGGCATCAAATTCGAATGTGTTATATGCAAACCTGTTATTTCCTGCGTCTTACAAGTGTAGGCGCATGAACATTATAAATTGTAGAAATAATGTTACTGTTTATTATCAATATTAGAAAATAATAAAATGAGAAACTTACTTGTTTTTCGGGTCTTCGGCTGAATCACTAGATTCGGAGTCTACAGAGAGTTCACTGGAAGACTGATCCTCCTTGCGTCGCCCGTAGTACCGCGGCACGGAGGGTTTGCTGTCACGATGTCTGTCACTACTGGCATAAAAATACACATGTTTCAAATCAAATAAATAAAAAATAAGAACTAGACTAGAAAGAATAGAAGTAACATTTCTTAGGACAATCATTTGGACTCACCTCAGCCTCTAAATAATATAATGTATTTTAAAAACAAGCTTACCTTTCAAAAGACATCGACCTGGAGTTATTATGCTTTGCATAGCCACTAGCATGACTGGAAAATACAAATACCATTAATTTCGAAAGAAACACATGTATTCGTTCATAAATACAGGGTAGTAAGTAATATCAAATACAAACTTTGTAGGGCTTCGAGAATATCTGTTTCTATGGTTACGTGACCTTGACCGTGTCCTCGACCTTGTCCTTCTATAAGCGGGACTGTAGGATCTTGACCGCGATCTAGATGAGACTGAGCGAGATCTAGGTGACCGTGACTTCTTCCATGAGCGCGACCTAGATCTTGATCGTGATCTTGACCGCGATAACGACCTTGACCTGGAATGCGGTCCACGAGGGCCGATTTGAGGTCGAGATCTCCTGTCATATGGTGGGGGCGATCTAAAATGTAAATATACGTTTTTACATATATACTAGGCTTGCTCAGTCAATGAGGTTACTATTATTGATTAGATATTGATAGCATACCGGCCGCGTGGTTTACGAGCAACATCAGCGTACAGCATCTTCAAATTTTGTTTCACTTTATCAGCATACAAAGGTTTTCCTGATATAGCTGGAAATGTTAAAATTATGAGTAAACCAATTTAACACAAGTTTGCAAGTTCAATGTTGCATGATTCCACACTTACGAGGTTTCACCTCTTCTTCTTCACCACCAAAGGAAGTAATAAACTCTATCTTTTCGCCTGTTTCTGGCGACGGACTCCGGCTTGGTGATCGACTGGGTGACCGAGTTGGCAAAGAAGATGGAGCAGCGTAACTTGGTGGACTAACAACTCGCGTAGCTAATTTTTTATCTCTGAAAATATTAGATCGCTTTGAAGTAAATTGCGGTAGATACATTTGTGTTAACTGACATTATTATGTATCCATTGGCTATATGTTTTCATTAAAAAAGCAAACACCTTTCTGCTTAGGAATTAATTCAAAAAATTGGTATCCCTTAACTTCCCTTTCCATATATGTATGTATAGACCAACCGCTTCATTCAATTTTCTAATAAAAATCAGCATCTATTAAAGAATGTCTTAATAATTCTCCAGTGAACTTTCGCCTCTTGTGTATCACGCTATGCGGTAGGGCGCCACCGGTACCTCACCCGGTCCCCGTTCGCGTCCTAGCTCCGCGCCAATGCAAAAGTAAAACGGTTGGTCTATAGTATAAATATGTGATACTACTGTTTCTTATATACATACAGTTGCTACCTTGTGAATGTCCCTGAACTATCTTATCATAACAATATCATATCTAAGCATACATGCAATGCAATGTTCAAAACATATAAGCTTCGGTTCTGCCAGGCGTTTACATCAACTTTTTTTAAACTATAGATATTACTTATTTAAGATGACAATTTACTAGCCTATGTGCTCGTCTTTCTCTTCTGCTCTTTCTTCCGGAGAACATAGCTTTCTCTTTTTCCTCTCTCAATAATTGTTTTTGGTGTTCAGCATCATCAGCATCACCAGTCAGGAATGAGAATAAATCGCAGCCTGCCATTCCAAACTGAGGCCCCACAGCATTCAACTCATGAGCCTGTGCTCAGAAAAGTTAATTTTAGCAAAGTAAATAACACAAAATAAAGATGTCATTGTTTCATGTTAAAAGAAAAATATATATAAAAAACCAGGTATTGTATTACAATGGGATACAATTTCAATTAGACTTCAACTATGCTGGGTGCAGCCAAATAATTGAAATGTAAAGTGGTTAAGTAGGAATAGTGAAAAAGGTTTGCTATGTACACAAAAACAACATAATTATAGTTGAATTTCTTATTTATAGCCCGTCAAATTCGCTTCACACACCGCCATAACCTTCGGGCGACGGGGGACGATAGAAAAGACCACGAGAGTGGGAAGAACTGGGATACTCTGTAAGTTCTTAACTATGTTAGGGTAATTTTACAATTGCCTGGGTACCCAGACACGAAGGTAACACAGGTAACGAAATAGCTGATGAACTGGCAAGGAAAGGAGCTGATGAAAACCAGGTTAGCCCAGAGGCCAGGCTACCTATTGCCCATAAAATAACCAAGGGAGTATCCAGCCGAACTATAGTAGCAGAGAGCAACCGGAGATGGAAATCATCGACAGGCATGAGACAGTCGAAGATCTTCATAAAGGGCATAGAAAAGAAAAGGAGGAGCCAGCTGATGAAGCTCTCTAGGGCTTCCCCTGAGGCTCGTCATAGAAGTGTTAACAGGACACAGCCGACTGAACAGGCACCTGACACTGATAGGTGTGAAAACCAACCCCAGATGCCCAGAGTGCATGGAGGGCAACAAGACCCGTTTTCAGCTTCTGGCCGATTGCCCCATGTACTTACTGATAAGATGGAAGACAATGGGGTCAGAAGGAACACTGGACACTGAAGACCTGGAGGATCTGAAGGTGGACCAGATCGCAAGATTTTGCAAGAATACAGGTAGGTTCGACGGAACGCCTTGATTGCTGGAAACCATATCCTTCTCAAAAGGAAGGATCAGGGGAAGTGGGTGAAATGGCCCACTAAGGTAGGGCTGGTCACCCGCCAGATCACCGGCGTCCCCGTTGGAAATAATAATAATAGGGTAATTTTACCACTTCTAGGTCAGTTACAAACAAAGGATGTGATGAGTGTGTCTCTTACAAAATCATGGTAAAGAATGTTTGTAATAAAACATTGTTAGTAGTTTAATTATACATATTTTAATTCCTCAATCCACTTGCTTAGTGTGTGCTTGGTGTTTTTTTTTGGATCACTGCTGTAGAACCTGGTCTGTAGGACTGAATGACAGATATGAAAGTGTGGGTGGGCACACTAAGAGATGCCTATAAGCACTTGTGACCTAATTAAATGTCATTTCATCAAATATTTTAAATGTATGCAGATATCAAGTGATATTAGTTATGCAATTTCAAGTTGTTCGACATTTAACTTGAACAATTGACATTGTTCCTATTCAACCAATTGTGACAACAATGACACATACCAGTAGCAGGTAGCGAAGATTATTTGCACACAAGATAGAAAACATGCATACTACTTACTCTAGAACCATTGTATTGAAAACAATACAATTCCAAAGTTAACATAAACATAGTCTTTTAATATTCCAAAACTGAAATATTCTGTATTCATTTAGACCTTTCTTAGGGCAATCGTTTTTTGTAACCACAAATTGGCAATCGTTTTTTGTAACCAATCTGTGCCAATTTGCAACATAATGGAAGCCACAGTACTAAAACAGTTTGCGAAAGTATGATACAGCTACCATTACACCACAACTAGCTATAAATAACTTATATTCAATGGACAGAATTCCAATTCTAATGTTTTCATCACAATTACTGGCAAATTGGGTACTTGACTGTGAAGTCAAACTATAGGAAACTAGCTAACTTTGGTTTGGCTTAGAATCAAGTTATGTTTGTTACCTTATCAGCTAAATATATTTTGTGAATGTCTCACATTTTATATAGTCACAGTACCCCACGAGGGCTATCTCAAAGCCCTAGATGGTCCAGTGTCAGTCAGGTGTGTGAGAATTGCTTCATTTGGTCATGTTAAACCCCAGCATTAGAGACCCGAGACGGCGTGCGTTTTTGGTCAGTCCAATGTAACTACCCCCACTGGCTGTTGGTTGGGGAATCGTGAGGATTTCCACAAAATAAAACACAAAATGGCACAGTATAGGCAGGGACAATAAAAAAAAATTGACATAGTAAAAAAAACAGTTGTGCTAAGTTGAAATGACGTAAGTTATACATATGACATTCAGTGACCAGCAAGTGAATCAGATGAACAATCATAGAAGTTTTGCAAAGCAAAAGAAGATCTAACAAGTAGCAATTTGGTACATAATATGGTGAATATTTAATGTCTCTTTATGGAGTGTGTGACTTAGATTGCAGTATTTTCAGTACAGAAGTCACTACTTATTTAACCTGTGTGGGTTTTCTTCCATATGAAGCAAAGTATATTAACCTGACCATAAAAGAATATTAATCTGTGTTGCTAACCATGTATAATAAAAACAACTAACCTGAGAAGCTTCCATTTTGTTCACATCAATACTCAAATCCACATCGATGATGTCCAAATCTGAATCATCATCTGAATCTTTTTGTTCTTCCTTTTGTTCCACTTTTTTAGTCTCAGGGCCTGTAATTTAATACTCAAACCATAAGAATACCCACTTAAAGTCCCTAGCGTGTACTACCCTGCTACCATACATTGGTAACTGTCAAACATCACAGCAGACTGTATAGTAAAGCTGAATCTACCGTTAGAACTAGAGGGTTGTGCGCCTGGATCATTATAATTGTATCCTATAGCAGCACCCGTTCCTTTCTTTTCATGAAGCTTTTCTTTTTGTGTTTCTTTTTCATCAATTGTCACACCAAATTGTTCTTCTATTGCTAGCTGCTGCAGAAATTTGTCCTCACCTAAAAACCATTGTAAAGATTAATGAAATGTGTGTGCAACCCGTGACCGATTTAACTCAAAGGGCTCGCATGATTGGTTTCGTGTCAAGGTTGTAATTTCAAGATTTTTGATGCAGCCACTATTATAGATAGCAAAAGTAGTTTTACTTTTTTATAAATAAATTGCAAAATAGATGTTGAATTGAAAGTGTGACATTGTAGTTGAATTCCATTGCCATGAATTAAAATGTTGTCTATAGAGACACAACATTTTAATCCATGACTCAGTTGATAATCTCAAGAAAATATTGAATGATTAGCATTGATTTACTAAAATATACTTACTTATACCCAGAAAGACATTTTGGGCAAGAATCCTGTATCTTTCATAGTTACATTGTCTTTCTTCTGGACATAATTCTTCAGGTGGGACATCTGGATATTTTACTTCTGGAATGTAATCTAAGTGGGCTCGGACATCAAACCGGTCTATTACATTTTTTGTATCACCTTGCCATGGCATCCTGATCACAAAGTATATGTAAACAATTAGTATCAGTTGACTATGATAGTGAATATTTTTTAGCTAAAATTACTCACATAATAGCTGGCCCTTCTCCTGCTGCGGCAATAGCCGGATCCAAATGAACTTTACATGGTCGTCCATGGAGTTGCAGAAATTGCGTTGGTTCTGCTTTCTGAAAAGGACGGCAATTAAATCAATAATAACAAATCTTATAATCTAATTAAAAGGTAGTAGTTTTGTCAAACCAGAAGTAAACTTTATCTTTAAACCACACTCAAGGAAAATAAAAGAAAAATGGCTCACAATTTTCTCATAGAAATCCTTGCGGCGTTCCGCCCTTCGCCGATAGTCAACAATCATACCGCGAATCATCCGTTCCTGTTTCCTCGCTTCGTGCCACATTGTGATTCTTTTTTGAGGAATATATAAACATGGATAAAATATGAATATTTACTACTAGACTGAACAGTATATAACGCACTAAGCAGAAATTATTTGTGTCGTGAATTTTTCCAATGTGAATTGTGAAACTTCTACTCCTTGATACGCCATATTGTAGAAGTAGGCGTGAGGCGTTATAAACTGTATTACTGTAACTTAACTAGTTTCAATAACGATGTATTAACGTAAAACCATGAATACGGCGGTATTACCGTTCACAATAACTCTTTATTGAGAATAACTATTTACACACGAACGCGAACTAATAATAATAATAATAATAACCTGGCAACACTACGTCAACAAGGCCATTTTTATCTTGCTCCGTACCTAAATTCATTTTTTTCACGTTTTTAATAAATACACTACTACAATAAAAAGACCCAAATATACCATTTACCGTTTAATCAAGAAAATAAAATGTTTAAGTCTAATATTACACACAATACCAAAAAATCAAGAATATACGCTTCTCACAGCTAGTGTCAAACCCGGACTATGGAAAGATACAAGACAAACAAGATAAAATTATGTTGACCAGATCCAGGGCACGAGAAGCACAAATTACACCTCCGGACTCGTCGCCCAGCTCCGCCTCCCATCCCCGTGCAGCGGCATCTCCGACAACGGGTATTGCAGAGGCATCGAGCTCTAGTTCAAGCGACGAGTTCTTCTCTCCGCCGACGTCGCCAACACCTGAACGTCGGCCGAGGAGAGGCCGGCCACCGAATGGCTTAGGACCCCGACGCCCACCGGCTTCGAATAGGGCCCCCGCTACCGGTGGTGATGTGCACCGCATGCGATGGACTAACTCCATAAATGAAAATGTCATGCGGGCATATTTTGTGGCTACAGAGGGAGGAATTAACCTCACTGCGTACCGTGTTCGTATGTTGCCTCTGTTTCAGGAACTTGAACCATCTATCAACGTTTCGGCACAACGCTTGTCGGATCAGGTGCGGGCCATACAACGCTGTCGCTTGTTGGATGACGCCGTACTTGAGAGACTTCGCTCAGACGTGCAGTGTAGCCTCGTCACCCCTTCTTCGTCACGACCTGTGGGACATACTAATACTAGTGAAACACCACAGGCTACCCTTGATGATGAAGTAACGGATGACGGATCTATAACCGTAAGTACTCAGTACAATGATAAATTAAGGAGCGCTTTGGAGCTTGCGATTCATGAATTTCGATCCACTTGTAGCAGTAACAGACCGCGGCTACCGCGTTTGCCTACGCATAGAAAAAACATAGCGCTAGTGTGTGCCCTAGACTCGATGTTACCAAAATATGTCGAGTCCAGTGTCGATCTTACTGATACACATTCAATTCTGTATTGTACGGCGGTCACGGTATGTCGAGTAGCTGGCGTGAAATTCTCAGGTACTGAGACAGCTACTCGACCTAAATCCACCGTGCCTGGCTGGCAATGCAGAATTGAGCGTCGTATCGCCGAGACTAGGGCACTCATTGGCAAGCTGTGCTGCTTCAGGTCTGGCAATACACGCCCGAGAGTAATGCGCTTTGTAACTCGAGCATTTTCAGGGACTAATGTTAGTCCTCGTGAATATTTGCTACGAGTCACAGAGCGCATTGACTTCCTGAAGCAGAAAGTTTATGCGTGGGCAAACCGTATACGACGTTACAAGAAGAGAGTTGATAGATACACCTTGAATCGTTCGTTCCAAAAAGATGAGAGGTGGGTTTATAGAAGATGGGAGCAACCTAATTCAGATGTGGCTAATATGTGCCGACCCAATGCTAAAGACACCAGTTCATTCTGGCGTAGCATTTGGTCGGTGCCTGTTAGTCATACAGAGGGTGAATGGATACGGGATGTCAGGCAGTCATGTGAGTCAATACAAGCAATGGAGCCAATAGTTATTAGTGAAAATGATGTCGCCAGTGCAGTCCGTTCGTTATCAAACTGGAAATCAGCGGGACCGGACGGACTGCACAATTTCTGGCTAAAATGGCTCCACAGCTCACATGCCTGTTTGGCATCACAGTTCCAGTCATCACTCGAATCAGGATCGCTCCCAGCTTTTATGACTACAGGCATAACCCACCTACTCTACAAATCAGGTAGTACCACGGACCCCAAAAATTATAGACCAATTACCTGTTTACCAACAATATATAAACTTCTTACATCCATTCTGACAGCTAAATTGTCAGCTCACATAGAGAGTAACTCTATAATGTCTATCTCTCAGAATGGATGTAGAAGTGGGGCACGTGGTACGAAGGAGCTCCTTATTATTGATATGGCCATTAGCCAACAGGTCCGCCGTAACCGAAAGAATCTGACGACATGCTGGATTGACTACAAGAAAGCCTACGATTCCGTGCCACATACATGGCTGTTGAGGGTGCTGGAGTTGTATAAAATTGATACAACTCTATGCACCTTCTTAAAGGAATGTATGAGGCAATGGAGGACGGTTCTTCTTTCTCCGGGGTGTGGTCAGGTCCTGGGGGATGGTGTACCGATAAAGATCGAGAGGGGTATATTCCAGGGTGATAGCCTGAGTCCGTTATGGTTTTACCTAGCACTGAATCCTCTCAGTACAATACTGGAGAATTCAGGACTAGGCTATCAGTTGCGGAGAGGAGGTCAAGTTATATCCCATCTTCTTTACATGGATGACTTGAAATTATTTGCCCCCACCGACTCCCAGCTGGTAGAATTACTTAAGGTAACTGAAGCCTTTAGTAATTCTATCAGAATGGAGTTTGGTGTAGACAAATGTGCAGTCATGCATGTTAAGAAGGGTGGGGTTGTGGAATCTGAAAGAATTGAACTTTCAGATTCTACACAACTGAAATCTCTCTCGGCAACTGAAACCTATAAATATCTTGGTATGTCACAAGCGCTAGGTATTACTGAGACTGCCATGAAACAGACGTTGCGGGATCGTTTCTTTGGGCGCCTGAAAAAAGTACTTCAGAGTCTTTTATCGGGCGGTAACAAAGTGCGAGCCTACAACGGCTGGGTCATGCCAGTCTTATACTAAGATGGACTCAGACCGAATTAGATGCCCTGGATAGGAAAGTCCGTACGTTGCTAACTGCTAATCGTATGCACCACCCACGCTCGTCAGTAATGAGGTTGTATATCCCACGGAAATGTGGGGGTCGTGGTTTTTTAAACGCCAAGACTCTCCACAACCGTGAGATATGCAACCTTAGGGAATATTTCCTACACGTTGACGTGGGTGTGCACCGAGATGTAGTTTCAATAGACAACGGACTAACCCCTCTCGCTCTGGCAAAAGAGAACTGGCACAAACCGGTAATACTTAGCATCGCTGATCGCAAGGAAATATGGAAGAGCAAAGAGCTGCATGGACGTTTTTATCGGGCCTTAAATGGGCCCGACGTAGATATAAAAGCATCAGTGTTCTGGCTACGCTTCGGTGATCTCTTTGGAGAAACCGAAGGTTTTGTCTGTGCAATTACAGATGAAGTTGTCATGACGAATAATTATCGGAGGTATATCCTTAAGGACGGCACGATTGATATATGTCGGGCGTGTCACCGTCCCGGAGAATCCCTAAGACATATTATATCTGGTTGTTCTCGTCTTGCCAACGGAGAATATTTACATAGACACAACCAAGTGGCCAGAATCGTTCATCAACAACTTGCTCTAAAGTATGATCTTGTAGATTCGGAGGTACCGTATTACAGGTATGTGCCCGACCCAGTTCTTGAAAATGGTCGTGTCACGTTGTACTGGGATCGATCAATCATCACTGACAGGACTATTGTAGCCAATAAGCCTGATATAGTGGTGATTGATCGATCAGAGCGTCTCGCAATAATTGTTGACATCACCATCCCCCATGATGACAATCTCGTGAAAGCCGAAAAAGACAAACAAATAAAATATTTGGACTTGGCTCACGAGATTGTCGACATGTGGGATGTGGATTCAGCAATTATTGTTCCGATAGTCGTATCGGTTCACGGACTGATTGCCAAGAGCCTCGATAAACATCTCCAGAGGCTCGCGTTAGGCAGTTGGGTCAAGGGCTTGATGCAGAAGGCAGTGCTCCTCGATACGGCACGTATTGTGAGGAGGTTCCTCTCCCTGGAGCCCTAACCACCGGTAGCTTGGTCCCTGTACCCGATGCCGGTGGGCCACTATTTTTTATATTTTTAAATATATTTGTTTTTTATTTATATAGAATGTATTTAAAAATATAATTTATATGTATTTTAATTGTAATAAAGAGAATAATAATAATATTTATTTATTTCTCCTCACAAAAGAGATCACAAAAAACAAACAGTACAGATATACACAAAAACAAAAAAACAACAAAACTATAATATTAAAAGCCAAATACATTCTCCTGCTTTATATTACTCTTTTCTTTTGTGAGGAGCTGGTGTCTGACCTGTGCTACAGATCACCAGGTCCCCACCCACTAATACACCATAACAACGAAATATACAGAATCTTGAAACATAGGTAATGGTGAGCAAAACAAGGATACGCATTCACTTTAAAATGGTCGTTGATAATGCAACTTGCAAGTGTTTGTGTGTGTATGTGTGTGTGTGTGTGTGCGAAGGTGAGTATATGTGCGAGTGAGGATATTTAGTTAATAATATTTGTCAAATGGGAGTGTGTGTGTCTGTGATTGAATGTTTGTGAGTAAAAAATGTAATAAGTGTACCAGCAAATATGTAAATATTCGTGAAGGTGAAAGAGCGAAAACTTTCTCACCTCAAGTCTGCCCTGTCATTGAAGTAGCATTTCGGTAAATGTATAATCTAATTTTTTTAACCAGTTTTTGACAACAGACTTACAATTTAATTTTGTCATTGAATAAATACATAAAATTCTATTTATTTTATTATATAAGTTACCGCTTTGGTATCTGAAGAATCGATGGGAAAAGCTTGTGTTAAGAACTGGTTTTACACAAACTCTGTCTTTTCTACGTTTGTTTACTTCATTTTCGGGGTCATAATTCAAGAGTGGGTGTTGTCTCATAATAGTGTGTAGTATAAAGAGCTGGCGAACGGTTAAAACATCGCACTGCTTGTAAACGTCAGTGGTAGAATGGCGAAAGGATAGAAAATGACTTACTTTTAATAGAGCTCGTTGAGCTCTCTCTAGTTTTAAAAACCGTGTTTTTAGCGTACCTCCCCAAGTGGTAATACAATAAGTTAGTTGAGATTGACATAAAGCGTAATAAACTGTCCTAATTTGTTGCTTTTCCGCAACGTGTCGGATTCTTTTAAATATTGGAATAAGTTTACGAGTTCTTGTAGTGAGCATATCTATTTGCGGATAGAAGTTTAATTTATTGTCTATTAAAACGCCTAAATACTTTACTGAGGTAGCACTCTGTAGACTAGGACATGCGCAGTCTGAATTACGAGACTTATTACTGTTGCAACAATGCGAGATAATGTTAAATGATGATAGACCAACAGCCGTGTTTCTCATAGTGAAGGCAATGTACTTAGTTTTCTCAGTGTTAAGGGTTAGAAAATTATCACGTAACCACTCCGTCACCATGTTGAAGCCTTGTTGAGCACGCGCATATGTCTCCTCCCAGGAATCACCACTAAAGAGTAGGGCCGTGTCATCGGCGAAGGATATGATCTTACCTTGGGGCAGTTTTAGTTTACACAGGTCATTTATGTATGTTAGGAATAATGTAGGACCCAGGATACTCCCTTGAGGTACTCCATACTGTACAGCTTGCTCATCACTGACCAGGTGTTCGATTTTTACACATTGAACTCTATTTTTTAAATAATTTTCAAAAATACTGAGTTGGTTACCCCTAACGCCTAGATATTCCAATTTCTTTAGAAGAATAGGTACAAAGACTGTGTCAAAAGCCTTAGCTAGATCCAAAAATATTGCTATTGTTTTCTTCCTTCCATCCATACTCAATACAAATCCGTTAACTCAGTAACAGCATCTGCCGTACATTTATTTGATCTGAAACCATACTGCGTTTGTGCCAACAGATCTTTACTCTCTAAATATTTAACTAGTCTTTTATTTATAATACGTTCGAGAATTTTTGATAAGGTCGGAAGGATTGATATAGGCCTATAATTATTGACACAGCCTCTGTCCCCACTCTTATGGATCGGGTGTATTCTGGCCTTTTTAAGTGCATCTGGAAAAGTTCCTGTTGAGAGCGATAAATTACATATATAACCAATTAAAGGAGTCAGTAAATTTTTATTTATTTTAAGGACCTCAGCTGAAATCATGTCAAGGCCCACAGCACAGTCATTTTTTAAACCCATGATGAGTCTTTCAACCTCTTGATCATCTGTTGGTAACAAAACGAGCGAATCTCGGCACGATGCCACCACGCGTGTACTATCTATACTAGCAGGATTAATTTTCTGTGCCAAAGATTTTCCTATATTGGCGAAATAATAGTTGACATTATTTATTGACTGCAGTGGGTTACTGGAACTGAGTAGTTCTGTTGCGGTACCTTTTAACTGGGAGCCTTACCATGATGACATGACTTATATTCAGTTTCAGAGGACTGTAAACTGAATTGCTATTTGTTATGATCCGTACTATGACATGCTTAAACTGAAACGCGTTCGCATTTGGTTAGTTGTTGACATTTTTAACGAAAAACTGAACGACTTAACACGACGTCATGGTATGAGTACGAAACTACTCAGAGGTCTGCAATTGAATTGCTATTAGGCGGTGATGATTATCCCTATGACTCTCTATCTATATCTCCATAAAGCGATACTTAACCGAGCGATACCCAACTGTACCAACAAGTACACATGTCAGAGGCACAAGAGGTACTTGAATGGGTACAATTGTATTTCTTGGAACTTCTTTTCAAGTACCCAGATAATATTGGCATGTGTTATGAGAATATATTATTAGTTTCAGGTTTCGTCTTGAATATTTGTTTCGCATTCGCGAGTGCGCAACAATTTTGTCTTGTCTTAATAGTATATATTATAGTGTTTTATATTATTAATAAATACTTAGTAGGTAGTGTTTAGTGTGAAAATAAATAGAAACATATCTCTCGTGTAAATATAATTTAAGGGATTTAAAACATAGCTGTGTTTTGATAAGTAGTGCAATAATAGAGTTTTAAGATTTAGCTTAAAATTGCCATTTGTTATCTATGAAATAGTAACTTTTATCACAGGCTAACATTGATTGGCCTTAGACGGCGTAGGCTTCGCTGGGACGGCAATCCCTGCCTTGGGGCTAAGATTCCCGCCGGCAGCAGTCGCATATGATGCGGCTGGCGCTAGCGGAGGACGGTACGCCCGGTCCTCCAATACGCCGAGGCGCCGCTCGATCGCCACCAACAACTGACTCACACTCGGCGCAGAAGTGGTTGCCGCCCCAGGTGCCGGCATGGACGCCGGTTTAGCTGCCCCCTTAGGCGCTGGCTTTGCCACCGGCTTAGGCGCCGCTCCTATCGGCGGAGGAGCCCTTGGCTGGGCCGCCGTCGCCTGGGCTCTTGGGGCCTTCTGGGCCTCCGGGGATCCCTTGACCAGTTGGGTCAGGTGCTTAACCTCCTCCCGGAGGGCCCGCTGTTGCTCCCGGGAGTTGGCGAGCTCAGTTTCCAGGGTTGTTACCCGGGCCCTGAGCTTCGCCTCCTCCTCGGAGGCGCTCCTGGCGAGGAGCTCCTCCAGAGCCGTCTTGGCGACGGCTACGTTTTCCGCAACCGTCTTCCGCTTCCCGGCCACATTCTTGGCCCCCTTTAAGGCGTCGGTAATACGGGCCAGCGCCGAAAGGAGAGGGACCATGGGGACCTCTCCTACCGGATGTGCCAGATGGTTACCGGACACGGCTGTTTCGGTAAGTATCTGTGGCGCATCCACCGGGAGGCACAGTGTATTATTTTGCCTCAGTAGCGGTCATCCTCATTTTTTTATGTTTTACGATAGATAACTACCAAACTAAATTTATAGTAAATCTTCTAAATTTTTATCTCTCATAGTTTTAGAGAAATTGCAGAAATCGAGAAAAGTCCATAAAAACCATAAAAAACATTCATCTCCTTTGTTATTCGTTCTTATTTACGGTTTTTTTTGCATGATTCTGTTATAATTAAGGCACCGATTTATAAAAAAAATGTGACCTAATCTTGTCTATTTTAGCGAGAATATTTTATTTTATTATTATTTCATTTATTTTTTTATAGACGCATCCCTGGCCGGTCGCATTATTTTGTAGTGCCTAATTGTTAATGGCAGTTATTACTACTACCACAAAAATAATTAGACGCTACGAACACAAGACAGCTGTAATATTCAGTCTTTAAGCTTTTAGTTAGGGTTGTCTCTCAAGTCTATGGTATAATTCAATTTTCTTCATTACATTTTTATTTTTTAGTTTGCATTACTTATCTACTTACTAATATGACAAGTATACTAAATTTCACTAAATTAATAATAATATTAATTCTTAATAATTTTTTTATATAAATGTATTTAAAATGGTAATTAAAATGTATTTTAAAATGAATCAAGAGAAAGTTTCTACATTTATATTAAAAAGTAAAAAAAAAACGTTTATTAAAAAACCAGAAGTAACGCTTTCAATGGTGTAAATATTTTGGTCGTTACTTCAAAAGTTCTGAACCTGAGGTTGATAAAATTTAATTGACCACCTCTGAAGTTTGAATCAAAGAATCAATTTCGTTTATTCCGCTTAGGCCCTTAGAGAGCACATATGCACATCACAATTTTACAATTATCCCCATAAACATTATAAAAATATTAAATACTAGCTGTTGCCTGCGACTTCGTCCGCGGTAAATTCGGAATAAATCAAGGTTTGTTTACTTCTGCAGTTTCGAACTCAACATATATTGAGTTATTCATCGCTAGATTTATTTTAAATCTTTATTTTATTTATTTAAATTAGGACATATAAAGAGCATTTTCTAACGCCGACATTTCAATAAAATTTTTAAAATAAAAAAAACTTATTGTGACATGACTATAATAGCTAGACATGTGGTGTCGCGACACTTTTAGTACATAATGATGTGTTCTGCAAAGTCGTAGGACATTATTTTGTTCTATCATCAATAGTTTTCGCAGCGCACGCGATGTAAGGAATTTGTTAGGTAAATTTTTTACGCCTTGGGTTACATTATTGGAGTTTTAGTAAGGATCCCTATTTTTTTTTGAAAATATAATATATCCTATGTCACCCGGGGATAGTGTAGGTAACCAACGGTGAAATAATTTTTCAAATCGGTTCAGTAGTTTTCAAGTTTATTCGTTACATACAAAAATCCAAAAATATAAGTCTTTCCTCTTTATAATATTAGTTTAGATAGTAAATAAACCATTCGAAAATGTTTTTTTTTGCTGGTTGGGTAAGATAGTTCTACCGAGAAGATACCAGCAAGAAACAAAGAGAACTAGATTATCTTATTTGTGATAAACTGAATTAAAGTACCATACCGTAATATTGTGCAAATCTTCCGCCAACCATGATTATCCAGGCCCAATATTTATCAAAATGTAGCGCAATGTAGATCTGAGAGTGCAGTTTATCACTAAATAAAGCCAAAATGTTTAAGTCAATCTAACTCTATCTCATTCGTATCGTCAATCTACATATTATAAATTTCGAATAATTATATTTTTTGTGATAACCCTATTTCCATAGAAAATTATAAAAAACTTAGAAACGTCATACCTCAGCTGTCCTGCATCGAAAATAATCAAAAATTTGTATATAGGAAGCTACAATGCTAGGGTATATTTTGCAAGTGAAAAAAAATGCGACCGTCATCTAGAAAATTTCCTATTTTAATTTTTCTGAAATTTGTAAAATATTTTTTTTTCTGTACTCCAGGGCATTTACAGACTTGTGATTTTTACACTCAATTATGTATATATTCCGCCATTCATTAGTCATTTTAACTAAGATCTATTTTAATAATTTAGCTCGAAATCTGTAAAAATCTTTTAGTCAAAGTTCAATGACCTTTCAAGAAAAGCTACATAATTTAAAAATCAAGCAATATTTTTAATCTGGTGTGTCATATTATGCTGTATATCGATTTTATCCATCGAAATTGGCTATAAAAAGAGGATGACCGCTACTGAGGCAAAATAATACACTGTGCGCCGCAGTGCCAGCACTGCGAGGATCCTAGCGAAGACACGGCGCTCCACACGTTGGTGGAGTGCCCTGCGTGGGCGAGTCAACGCCGGGATCTCGTTGCGGTCCTGGGCGTGGACGTTCTCTCGTTGGAGACCATGGTGAGGGCCGTGGTCTCCGACGGGAGCAAGTGGCACGCCGCCACCTCTTTCTGCGAGCAGATAATGCGCGCGAAAGAGACGGCGGAGAGGGAGCGGGAGAGAACCCTGCCCCCCGAGTTTCGCAGTCTGCGGCGAGGACGCCGCAGACTCATCTACGCCCGGGACTACCGACCTCCATGATCGGGGCCTGAGGACGGCAGTTGGCCGACTCGCCGTCCTTACAGAAGCAGGCCGTGGCGGAGGCGTGTCGTGTGTGCCCTACACACGCCTGCCAACTCACCGAAGCGGGATAAAACCCGACCCCACCAGGCGAGGCCGCGGTGGCGGCCAAGGTCCGCCGGCAACCCTGGGGTTATCCTTTCGAGGGCTTACCCGGGGTGCCCGGCAACGGACACTTGGGGAGGACACCGTGCGGTTTTAGTCCAGACACGACATAACCACCCCCGCTGGCTAGCGGGGGGGTATCCGAAGGGATTTCCGCACGTAAAAAAAAAAAAAAAAGCTAACATTGATATACAACGTTTAAATAATGTATCCAAGCTCGGTATCAACAATACGTTGTTCTTATACTTGGTATCATTAATAAGTGGTAATGCTCGGTTTCATCAATACATAGTTATTAAAATAAATAGTTTTAAAAGCTGCTATTGGCAATCAGATCAATAAATAGTTTCGGTATTACGAAAACCCGTACCGACACACTGCACGTATATAATATGATATTTTCATTCTGCATTCTTAAATAACACGGAGTACAATAATCACTTACTAATATTCCCTCTAACCTCTCCAGCTAAGCTCAAAGGCTTGTGTTAGGAGTGGGTTCACGTCGGTAGTGTAATGGCCAGGATTCGAACCCGGGACCTCTCGATCGTAAGGCGGACTGCTTAAGCACTAAGCTACTGACGCATTTTCTCCTGTTTTAAGTCAAAATCGAACCCTAACATTTCTGTATCGCAAACAAATCCTTATAATTATAGATTACAAATGAGTCAACAATTATCGATATCGATACTTTTTTAATTACTTTTTTTGGAATCCTTAGTGAATGAGTTATCATTTGGTTGTCAATACGTCATCCAATCACAAAGGGCAAAGCGTATCTCTCCCCCCGCCGCGAATTAGTGACATTGATTTAAACAAAAACGTGCCCATACTCTCCATTGGTTATTGTACTCCGTGTTAAATAAAGAAAAATTGTACTAGATGTCGCTAATAAGGCTCAGAATCTCTCTATTTAAAACCCAATAAGAAAGATCCAATCTTTTATTAGTCCACACTGACTAATGTATGCGGCAAAATAATTTAATTTGCAATCGTCATTGTGCTGTTACGTTGTCGCTTTTATGACATGTTTAAAAAATATAATTATCATTTATATAAATATAATGAAAATAAATAAACATTTAATTTACTACAATAAAAGTTAGGTATTATTTATTTTTTCATAAATTTGGTTTATTATTCAATCATTTTGAATTTTTAGACAAAGTTAAGCTCAGGTCACACTGCCAGCTGACGGACGGAGCGGGCGGGTGAACCGAGCGAAGGAAACTACGCGAAAAATATTGGCGAGCCAAACTAAAGCCCGTTACACACGTAGCTATAATATGCCGTGTTATGAGTATTATAGTATTATAGTAAGCTACCACACACGGAGACGATGCTTTAATATATATTTTGCCTTCATTTCTTTGATGATCGGCCTCGCGTATGCACGCATTTTGTAATAAAGGTATTTTGATTACTAATTTGGTTATAATAAATTCAACAAGTACATGGCTATTGGATTTAATTGACAGTTGTTCAGAAGACGATTCTGATGCTTCTTTTGATATGTTAGTTGCCCTATCAGGCACAAACAAGTTGAATTCCTGAGACGAGCTCAGCCGAATACAAGGGATTTTCGATTTAGCGTTTTTTTTGTTGCGATTTTTTCTTTATCTTGCAATGGTTCACCCCAGCACGAATCTATTACCGAAAACAGCAACTCGATCGCTCATCTACTTCATACCCAAAACCGTGACAGAAAATTGGCAACGACGACGTCGAGGACAACGACAACTCGATAGCAATAGGGCTTTTCTAAAGAAAATCCCTAAAAATAGAACGAAGTGGATTGAATCGCATATAAAGAATTAAAAAAGTCATGGCGAATATAATCTGTATTGTGAACTATACTCAAAAAAATTCATTCAATATTTTAGGAGCTCAAAATCATCATTTATGATCTTTAAATGAATGAAGCGTTATTAGTCTAAGTGAATGAATATCATGAATTAATAAAAAATGATACAAGCAGAAAAGACAAAATCATGCGCAAAAGTATTAGTTCTGAAGAACGACTTGCTGTATGTTTAAGGTAGTCCATTGTAGTGACGTGGATATTCTTCGGGAATCGAACAAAGACTGCGGTGCGGTGCGGGCGGGTGAGCCAATCCTCGAACACGTTGGAACATACTGTATATTCAAAATATGTCGTAATATGTCTTGCTATACCATAATATGCAATAATATATATTACTATACGATAATATACCTACATTACGGTATAAGTTAGTGACGTCATAGAAATATATACTATAACTGCGTGTGCGGTCACTTGAAAACTGGCTGGCTGACGGGCGGGGGTGCGGATGGAGCGAGAGGATAGCGTTGCGTTCTGTCCATTGTCACTTGCGCCGCCGGCGCCGCGCGCGCAATTGCAAAGTGCACGTCATGAAACGGGCCAACGGGCGAACGAACTGTACTGGGCGAGCTAAGCTAGCGAAGCGGGCGAGCGAGCGAAACGAGGAGCTTTGCTGGACTTTCGTTGGTTTCGCTCACGTCACTGGCATCGCTGACGTAGCTTAGCTCGTTAGTTGGCGGTGTGAACCCAAGTATGAAGAGGTGAAACGATGTCGTCCGCTTCGCCCACTCCGTCCGTCAGCTGGCGGTGTGGCCTGCGCTTTAAATTAAACTTCGGTTTTGGGGCTCTACCTACCTAGACCTTCGGAGCCCAAGTCGATCTCACCTGCAAGCCGGTACACCTGCCGATTGACGGAAGAGCAGGTTTTCCTGTAGAGGTTGGGAGGTCAGACGGCAGTCGCTGCCAAAAAAGATGTGTAAACCAAAGGACGCTTAGATGATGATAAACTAAAATTAACCTATAAGAATAGTAAAACTGTAAATGGTTGAATAAATTGTCATAGGGTCATTAGGTCATAAAAGGATACTTTTTCTGATGTAAATATAGTACCTAACCTCTTTTTAGGATTCCGGTACCTCAAAAGGTAAAAAAAGGAACCCTTTTAAGATCACCCTCTTCTCCGTCAATCTGTCCGTGTGTCACCACCGATTATATCAGGAACCAGGTCCACCACTAGCAAGATGAAATTTATACAAGATACTGGGGTCTATTAGGTGTATAAAAATCAAGGTCCTGAGTCAACACGACAACAAGATATAGGCAAATTTAGATTTTCGCAAAAAAAAAAATCCTTAGGTTTCAACACTATAGGTTTTCGACCCAAAACCTATGGGGAACATAAGGTTGACCTAAAATTGGCAATTTTGGTTAAAAGCAAGGTCTTTCAGCACAAGTAAAGGAAAAATTCCGGAATATAAAAAGTTGAAAATTAAAGTAAATATTGGAACTTACAAGTTTCTAAAGATTTATAGTTAGTGTTAGTCATATAATATTGTATTGTTTGGTGGGCTTAGTTAAGATCATGCTGAATAACCGAACCCCCCACTTTGATAGCAAAATACTAAGTACTTATACTAGTGAGTACTACCTACCTACTATTTCTTGTTATTTACATTTACAATTGGACTCTTTAGATGGCGCTGCAATCAGGTTATTTCACGAATTTATTCCCAGGTGAAGCTGGCCACCCCGGGTAGTTAGTAATATATAATTAAGAAAATACATTGCTCCATAACATTTTATTTTGAAACTGACTCTTAGTATGCTACTTATAGGGGTGTGTGTTGGGTAACCTCCTCGAGTGTCGCTCCGATTCCGATCCCGCTGCAGTCCGGGGGGAACGGAATCGGAGCGGCCGGTACACCCTTGGCGGCGGTCAATGGCTTCCCCTTCACCCCTTTATAGGGTTGGCATTGATCGTCGGCCAATACCCAACGTGGCGGGAACACATCGCTCTCCGTGCTCCTCTGCTTTCAGAGGAGACAGGATGGGCGATGCTGTTGGTGGTGAGATGGCCCAGGGTCAGCCGGGGTGCGAGGGATATGCTCTATGGGTAACCTTACACCCCGGCGTCTGAAGACCCGAGACGGCGTGCGGTTTTAGTCGGTGCAAGCCCGACATAACCGCCCCCGCTGACCGGCGGGGGGGGTATCCGCAGGGATTTCCGCACGATAAAAAAAAAAAAAAAAAAGTATGCTACTTATAAAAATAATTTATATCTACACTGATGTTAATTAACTGTATACAGATATAGTTCAGTGCAATTCTCCAGGCCACAAAATACTTCATTTTCTAATTGATTTGGTTTACAAATTCTCAACCAATCCATTAATTCCTCAAACATATCTAGATTATCCATAGTATCTGATATACTTCTGTTGAAGACTAAATAGGTTCCTTTCCTGATGTGTTTCTTGAAATAGTGCCATATTTCTTTATGCTTCTCATTATTCACAAAAAAGTCTAATACATTTACAACTATTATATCTGAGTTTGCTAGAAGATCACTTCTTTCCAATATGTCGGAATGAACTACCTTAATTCTGTTGGAGTCCATCGCATACTGTTCAATTATCCTTTTTTGAATATCACAGAACTCTTTATTCATTTCTATTCCAACAATTGTCCCAGCATTCGAAAAATGATAGGCCTGAAATAATATCAATTACAAACACCAATAATATAGTAAGTACCTTACCTTAGTACCTAGTATTAAAAAGATATTGTGATAGCATATAGCAATTTGCATTTAGATCTTTAGCTAGCTTAAGCACTTTTAGCAGTAAAGTAATAAAAGAGGTAAGAAATCTACTTACTCCATAGAGTACCGCTCCTAACCTGGAACCAATGTCCAGTATTTGCTTTTCTTCCAAATCGCTTGGAAGAAGAACTTTAAAGATGTATTGCACATGGTCTCTTGACATAGAGTGTGAGATGTATGTTAAATCCTGAAAATCATAAGCTTTATATAAGGATGATCTCTAGAAAATGCTGAAAGTAAACAAATATAGAATTTTCAGTACCTGCACATTGCGAGAGCCACATTCTGCACAGTAATGCCTTTTTAATTGCCCATTATCAACCAAGTTTTCAACTTCAGCTGCATCATAAAGAAATTCATCCACATGGCAAGTGTTGGTTTTGTTACAGTCTGCTTGGTCTCCAACTACTGGTGGTGTAATGATTTCTGATGGCATTTCTGCCTCAAAAGGAATGATTTCCTTTATTGTATTGCCTATTTGTATTAATATTTTATCAGAGTCTTGAAGTGACTTTTTGTGCTCTAAATCTGTGAGAAAATAAACATGTTAACCAGTCAACAGAAAGAGAACAAAACAAATGTAACTTGTATATAGGTCTAATTATAGGTAACCTTTTCTATATGAAAGACTGCTAATCCATTGTTCAATAGTGTCTAGCTCAGTTTCATCCAATTCAGAAAACAGTTCTAACATGCGGTTCTTAGCAGTAAGGACACTATCGTCAGACATTTTTAATATACTTAATATCAAATTTTATAAATCACTTAATCAACAGCGAAATATAATATAATCTCGGCCCTCTTATATTTTGTGTTATTGCTACACAAAGAGATTGTAATTTTTAGTACATACTCAAACAAAGTTAATTTGAGCACAATAAAATTTATCTTTTATCAGACCAAACCAAACAGATAGGTAATATACTACACAAAACACGTGTTTGTGTTTTGCCTTGCTGTTTTTTGACATTTCACAATACAGGTTTTGTAGGGTGGGGCACTATAATAGGGTAGGGTGATTCTTAATACATAAAGGGTAGGGTTCTTCCGAGGGGGCCATCTCGAAACAACTGTATATGTTAACAAAACTAATTGGGAAAGGCCAGAATTTGAAACATTATTTTCAGAATTGTCGCGACGTTTGTCATGATATGCTCTCCAAATCACAAGCTCCATATTTGACCGGCTTGTTGATATGCAAATTGTGTCAGACAGATTCAAATATTAGGTCCTTACATATGAAATTGGCGTTTTGTCGTATCGGCCACTTTGATCTCAAATATCTCCTCTTTGGTTAAGAATTCCAATTACAAATTTATACAGCTATTTACTCATGCTTTTGTGTTTTGAAAACCGTAATTTATATAATTTATTAAAGTGGAAATTTCGACCTGCAGAACAAGCCCCGTGGACGGCTGGAGACCAAAGTTGTTGATGAAGAAATGAAGGCTATTGTGGAAGCGGATCCATCGCAAAACACGTGCGAGTTAGCTGCTTGCTGCGATGTTAGTGATAAAACTGTTTCAATCTACTCGAAGCAAATTGGGAAAGTGAAAAAGATTTAAAGGCACCTTATGAATTGAGTGCAGTAAACCGACAAACGCGCGTCGAATGCTGCGTTACATTACTCAGCCGGCACATAAATGAAGGGATTTTAAATCGAATCATTACCTGTGATGAAAAGTGTATCCTGTACGATAATCGGAAACGCTCATCGCAATGGTTGAACCCTGGCGAACCAGCCAAATACTGCCCAACCGAAAATTTACTAAAAAAAATTACTTGTGACCGTTTGGTCACAAGTAATAAGTGCCAGTGTCGTTCACTACAGCTTTCTTAAATCTGGCCAGACGATCACGGTGAATGTCTATTGTCAGCAACTGCAAACCATGATGGAAAAGCTAGTTGCTAAACCGAGGCTGGTCAATCGCTCTAAGCAACTGCCGCTTCAGGCTAGACCACACACTGCACAACAGACGGCTACCAAATTACAGGAGCTTCAATTGGAATGTCTAATACATCCACCGTACTCCCCGGACGTTGCTCCAAAATATTAACATTTTTTTCGAAATTTGGATAACTTCTTGCAAGGGAAAAAAAATCAACTTCGATTCGGCAATCCAAAGCGCTTTGAAAGATTTTATTGATTCCCGTCAGAATAAACAGTTTTTTTAGTAAAGGGATCAATGAACTACCTATGAGATGACGAAAGTGCATGATACCAATGGTACATACTTTGATTACCTAAATGGATATATGAAATTTAAAAAAAAAAGACTGTTCCTCCCTTACAAAACGCCAATTTCATATGTAAGGACCTAATACTAAATCCTAACGTCTACAAGACATCAATTTAAAAAATACAGTTTTGTCTAGTATACACAAATTTACGTGTAGGTAATTATTATTATATTATTATTTATAAATGACCTAAATAAGATAGATCAGATACCACTAAACAATATCAAAAAAGCTTGGATATATGACAACTACTTAACATCACGTCTGACTTGGCCTTTTCTGGTGTATGAATTCGGTAAAACCTTACTGGCGAAAATAGATGCAACTGTCATAAAATCGCTAAAATCGTGGCTTGGACTAGCGCACTCTGCTGATTCCTCTGCTCTATTTAGGGATCAATAATTTTGGGATGAAACTTAAGAAACCATCGGAGCTCTATAAACATCTTAGAGTTACCAAAGCCCACATCTTAGGAAAATCCCAAGATGTCACAATCAGGGCACTCCCGAAAGATAATAACGCGTCCGAGCTTGAATCTAGACTTCTATTCCATAAACGATTTATGATAGGGGCCCAGTCAAACAGAGTGGGGTTGGGAGTACGAGAGCCAGAAAGGGACCAGGATATACTTAAGTCCTTTCTAAAACAAGACGAAAATGATAAATATCGAGTGCACGCGATGAATTTGGAAATCCAAAATGAATGGTTGACAATGGGAGAGTTCTGCATACCGATGGCCTTAAAGTGGCGCACCTTGATCTATGACTGGTCGCCGGCCCTGTTAAAATTTTATCTTAACGCCTTTCAGATGACCCTCCCAGACCAGAGTAATCTGGTAAGGTGGGGGAAGGCCACAGAAAAACAATGTTATACTTGTGGTGAGGCAATAGGGACGGCTAGACACATATTAGTAGGATGTAGGGTGCTTCTCGATAGAGGCCATTACTCACGCCGCCACGATAAGGTGCTTATCATCATACGTGAAGCAATGAGTCTGGCAGTAGCTAGAGCCCAAAAAGGATTGACTACTAACAGACGTCATATCAACTTTGTGTCTGAAGGTTCATCCATAACACCCAGGAACAAACCTTATTCAATCTTAGATACTGCCCCAGATTGGACTCTCCTAATCGACACGTATGAAAAGCACTACAAAATGCCGGAGGATGTTGGGGTTTCGTCATCTAGACCTGACATATTCCTATATTCTAAGAGATTAAAACATGTGGTTCTTGTGGAACTTACTGTACCGTGGGAAACAAATATACCGAAGGACCACACAATAAAGAAAAATAAATACTATGATCTCACAAACGAATTAATCAAAAACGGTTACGTGGTTAATTTGTATGCAGTGGAAGTGGGAGCGAGAGGTATACCAGCAAAATCTCTCTATAACCTACTTAAAGATCTAGGCCTATCGAGAGCTACAATAAGCTCATTACTAGGACGAATGTCTAAAGCGGCACTAGTAGGTTCGTATCAAATTTGGTTAGGCAGGGAGGGGAACTTGGGTAGTGAAGGTGAGTGTTGATGTACATCAACAAAAGGGGCCCCTTCTAAACCTACACTTGGGTCGCAAGTCCCAGGCACTGTCCCGAGTTCCCAACTCAGCAACGCGATGGACCCGGCACCCGCACGGAGAATCCATGGATTGCTAAGATTACGGTCTCATTTTAAATGACAGCCCGGAGAGACGGGCTGACGCTGGAAAGACAGATGACTGCTGGAAAGACAGCTGACAGACGGAAAGACGTCCGACTGCTGGAAAGACAGCCGAGGGTGACGGCCTAGCAAGCCAAACCCGAGAATATAATCGCTAAAAGTCCGAATAAGAAAAATACCCCCAGGACAGTCCGAGAGGGGGGGCGGAAGATCTGTCCACCGGAAGGAAAAAACGACGACTCTGGCGATAATACGGATTTGAAATGCCCCACGTGCGGGAAACAATACAAGAGGCGAGCTTGGTACATCAAACATTTGAATACACATGGTGTTGAAGCACGACAGCCGTCGGTAAGAACTTCATCAGTCACTACGGATAGAGTTGACCCTCATACATCCCATGGTGAACCATCGTGTCAAAGTAACCAGGAGTCCATAAATATCCGGACACGTCTTAGCATTCCGAGCCTTCAAAACTCAACCTGGAAAGTGCACGACGAAAATTTGGCCATTCTGCTAGAACATCCAGGCAAGAAACAAGATCTAAATAGCCAAGTAAACACTTTCCAAGATACAATTTATACGTATTTTAGTGAGCATTATCCACCTCCAAATTACCATGCTCCTAAAATTAAAGAAAACTCTTTTAAAACTAAATTGCGGAGAAAGAAAAGGGAGCTAAAGAAAAAACTTCGAGATGCCAAAGCCTTGGGCGATTATCATCTTAGTCACCAACTGTCTAGGGCATTAAGATCAATTCTTAAACTAATACAAGGTATATCGCAACAAATAGCAAACAATTGCGATAGTTACGATAGGGCAAGGCACGAAGTAAATTTTGATAAAAACCCTTTTCAGTACTCAAAAAACATCTTTAAAAGCCAAAATGGTAAACTTCTTCTGACCAAAGAACAAACTTACGAACATTACAAAAACACTTATGAAATACTTAAATGCAGAACACCATACAATCAACCGGAAACCCAAAGACCTCACGACCCTCTAGTACAATTCCAAGGGAATGCACCTACCATAGAGGAAATAGAGATACAAATAAAAAAGAAATCATCTAAATCGGCTCCGGGCCCTGATGGGGTTCCATATATAGTGTATAAAAAATGTCCAACAGTTCGTAAACATCTCACAAATATATTCAGTAAAATCTGGTCAGGAAAGAATATACCAGTCGCATTTGGCGAAGCGGTTTTCGTTCTCATTCCAAAAAAACATGAAGTGACCCATCCTAAAGATACTAGACCGATAGCACTAACTAACACAATTTCAAAAATATTTTTCTCAATTCTACAAACAAAAATGTGTCATTTTATGATTAACAATAGGTATTTCGGACCTAACCACCAGAAAGGGTTTTTACCCGGCATTTCTGGTTGTCTGGAACACAATAGTCTGTTAGCGGAAAGCTTAAAAGATGCCAGAAAATACGAAAGACAGATAACGGTATGTTGGATAGACCTAGAAAATGCATTTGGCTCAATTCCACATTACCTTATGGTATACGCGTTGCAATGGTATAACTTTCCGCCCGTGGTCATAGAGATAATCGAGTCGTATTACTCCCAGCTAAAATTTGCTATAAGCTTCCAAGAAGTACACACAGGACCATTACGGTATAATGTGGGACTGTTTCAGGGATGCTGCTTGTCACCAATAGCATTTAACATAGTAATTAATATCTTAATTACCAAGTTAATACGTCACGAAAAGAAATGGGGCTATCGGTTTAAAGTAAATAACATATACTCAGAGTCCATCTTAGCTTTTGCTGACGATCTCGCAATACTGACGCGCAATCCAAAACAATGTCAGGAACTATTAAAGGAAGTCGATGAGTTCTGTTCGTGGACAAATGGACTGAGGACGAAGCCCAGTAAGTGTCACTGTCTATGTCTGGGTAGACGGGACACCAAATTTACCTCTTACGACCCGGGACTCTTCATTGGGGGTAAACCAGTTTCCATAGTCGCTGAATCGGTGCCATTTAAATTTCTTGGGAGAAAGATAGACTATAAAGGACGCACACCATCCTTAGATGAAGTTGTCGATACGTTTATAAATGACCTAAATAAGATAGATCAGATACCACTAAACAATATCAAAAAAGCTTGGATATATGACAACTACTTAACATCACGTCTGACTTGGCCTTTTCTGGTGTATGAATTCGGTAAAACCTTACTGGCGAAAATAGATGCAACTGTCATAAAATCGCTAAAATCGTGGCTTGGACTAGCGCACTCTGCTGATTCCTCTGCTCTATTTAGGGATCAATAATTTTGGGATGAAACTTAAGAAACCATCGGAGCTCTATAAACATCTTAGAGTTACCAAAGCCCACATCTTAGGAAAATCCCAAGATGTCACAATCAGGGCACTCCCGAAAGATAATAACGCGTCCGAGCTTGAATCTAGACTTCTATTCCATAAACGATTTATGATAGGGGCCCAGTCAAACAGAGTGGGGTTGGGAGTACGAGAGCCAGAAAGGGACCAGGATATACTTAAGTCCTTTCTAAAACAAGACGAAAATGATAAATATCGAGTGCACGCGATGAATTTGGAAATCCAAAATGAATGGTTGACAATGGGAGAGTTCTGCATACCGATGGCCTTAAAGTGGCGCACCTTGATCTATGACTGGTCGCCGGCCCTGTTAAAATTTTATCTTAACGCCTTTCAGATGACCCTCCCAGACCAGAGTAATCTGGTAAGGTGGGGGAAGGCCACAGAAAAACAATGTTATACTTGTGGTGAGGCAATAGGGACGGCTAGACACATATTAGTAGGATGTAGGGTGCTTCTCGATAGAGGCCATTACTCACGCCGCCACGATAAGGTGCTTATCATCATACGTGAAGCAATGAGTCTGGCAGTAGCTAGAGCCCAAAAAGGATTGACTACTAACAGACGTCATATCAACTTTGTGTCTGAAGGTTCATCCATAACACCCAGGAACAAACCTTATTCAATCTTAGATACTGCCCCAGATTGGACTCTCCTAATCGACACGTATGAAAAGCACTACAAAATGCCGGAGGATGTTGGGGTTTCGTCATCTAGACCTGACATATTCCTATATTCTAAGAGATTAAAACATGTGGTTCTTGTGGAACTTACTGTACCGTGGGAAACAAATATACCGAAGGACCACACAATAAAGAAAAATAAATACTATGATCTCACAAACGAATTAATCAAAAACGGTTACGTGGTTAATTTGTATGCAGTGGAAGTGGGAGCGAGAGGTATACCAGCAAAATCTCTCTATAACCTACTTAAAGATCTAGGCCTATCGAGAGCTACAATAAGCTCATTACTAGGACGAATGTCTAAAGCGGCACTAGTAGGTTCGTATCAAATTTGGTTAGGCAGGGAGGGGAACTTGGGTAGTGAAGGTGAGTGTTGATGTACATCAACAAAAGGGGCCCCTTCTAAACCTACACTTGGGTCGCAAGTCCCAGGCACTGTCCCGAGTTCCCAACTCAGCAACGCGATGGACCCGGCACCCGCACGGAGAATCCATGGATTGCTAAGATTACGGTCTCATATGTACTTATGAAGAAAATTTAATTCACGGAGCCGTTATTGTTAGCCGAGCCAGATTGAGCACCTGAGTTGTTTTTCTATAATCTAATTATACCTAGTTTGGTTATAAGTATTACGAATAAGCAGCTTTTATGATTCTTCTAACTCTGAGTTGAGAAGTTTGTGTGAATGTTATCTATTTGAGCCGTCCACAGGCTCTCGTATCCGTAGAGCGTTTGACACTTCCCAATTACCATCATGGTTATTACCATGATGTAGTGAATGCATAAAGCCCTTTAGCCCTAAATTATGGTGCATAAGCCATCGCTTATGCCTATCAAAAGCGTGCTACCATCGTAGCACGCTTTTGATAGGCAATAATTTAAGTCATTGTGTCGTGGTGATTATTATAACACTCGCAATTGGTGGTACAAGTGTTACCTAGTAAGACTTATTGGGGTTTCTCATGTAGGCTTAGAATGTAAGCCTAACCCGAATTGAATCTCTCAGCATATGAATTACATGCACAAAGACACCTCAGTTGGCTCCATTCATTTGGAATCAACGGCAACTCTCAATCCAGATGCGGAAGATACGTTATACGTCCTCAATCACCTTCACATCGAGCTACATTAAATACATGATTTGAAGGCCACCGACGCTATATACTGACAAAACGCAAGCTACACCACTGGTTACCAGGCCGTCAAAGGTTAGAATTTCCATGTATCTTGCGACATGAATATTAGGTAGATCACTGGGATTACAATAGAAATAAGAATTGTTTGGTTTTTCTTTTTTTTTAAACGTTATGATTATTTTCAGTTTTTGACGTGACAACGTCTTATAATTCGATGGAGCCGGCTGCACGCACGAAAAAACATGACGAATGCGGCGTTACCTCGCTCTGGGCTTGAAGTGTGAGCGAGAGCGCGGAACGAGCGGCAAAGAGGCACAATCGGCCTCCGCGTTCGGCAGTATTCGACATCTGTCTCTCTCCTACTTGAGTGAGCGATGCGTCCGCGTAGACAGCTGCTATACAATAATACATTTACATGTTTTCGTCAAGTATGAAGTGCAGTGAATGTGGTGTCAATTGTTCCATTTCATCAGTATTTTCTTATGACGTTGTCACGTTCAACTATCGTTAGTAAACCGACTTTACAGACAACCGATTTTTTTTTATTTGGGAAAATAATATTCCGACTGAATCTATTTCTTAGCCGTAAGTACATGAACTTAACCCAGCAGTTTTATTATATACTACATTGTTGCATTATTACTGTATTTTGTGTTAGTAATATCACAGCTATTTGCACAGCACTGCAAAATTAACTAAATTAATGCGTATTTTTATCGTTATTGACATCTCATACGTAAAAATTGTTACTTATTATTATGGCGACAACTACATAAATATGCTTATATATGAAAATAACAGGATAGAGTATATTACTAAGTTTCTACAAAGAAGGAGCTAGTATAATATATACAAAATTGCAATTTAACGTACGTTGTGTTACCGCAACTATTGTTCTGTGTTGTTTTATAATAATGACTATTGCTACTTACTCATTTGCGGTTTTTGTTTAGTGACATCACTAGACTATAGAGCATAGATTATTATATATAGAGCGTGAACTGGCGCGAACTGACAGCCAGCCAGAGTTGCCAACGTACAATTTAAATCGTGGACGAAATACGATCGTATATTCGAAATCATTCAAATACTCTGTAGAGAAACGGGGTGTGATGTTCCTCCAACACAAAGGGAGGATCCTCCGACCTGGCGGGCCACGCCCCAACGGTTGTCATTGGGATGCTCTATAAGTATATGTTATACTACCAACTTTACAATGTACTACTAACTTCACTTTCACGTTTCAGGATTGGTAGTGACGTAGTAGTATTGAAGTAGTTCAACTTGTTGTCACTAGATAGCGCTGGGTGTATGTGGTATCACCACATTACTCCCCTC
This sequence comes from Cybosia mesomella, assembly GCA_946251805.1. NCBI lineage: Eukaryota > Metazoa > Arthropoda > Insecta > Lepidoptera > Erebidae > Cybosia > Cybosia mesomella. The sequence goes on along the minus strand of OX276402.1, from coordinate 19,200,763 downwards.
CAAGATCGGTGGTTGATTGCAATGAGTCAGCTGTCTTAGCTCTTCAAGTGGAGCGTGCCAGGGCAAGATGTGGGACTGCGCACTCAGTGTGATGCGGTGCTGCGGTGAAGTGCCCAGTGAGTCGGGGCGCGAAGCGTCGAGGTGAGTCCTCGGTGAGGCGATGCGAATCCTCAGTGAGATGAAGTGAGTCCTCGGCAGTGAGACGGGGCGAATCCTCTTGAGTCGAGGTAAGTCCCCCGTGTATGGGGAGAATGCTGCGTAGACGGGAGAGATGTGCTCCTCTTATGTAGACCGTATGTGCAGTGGGCAATGACTGCTACGTAGACGAGAGAGATGTGCTCTGCTTACAAGGACCGTATGTGCAGTGTGCTGTGCCTTAGAGGCTGATATGGCCGTAGGGTAACCAGACTGCAGCGGTCGCTGCATACCGGTAGCTTCGGCCGAAGCTGCTGGATGGCGAAGACCGCTCATGCGGAAGAAGTGAGTAGGAATGCTGCTGATATGTTCAGCGAAGGTCACGTGACCACTGTGGAGAACGGGGTGTGATGTTCCTCCAACACAAAGGGAGGATCCTCCGACCAGGCAAGGTAATCACGCCTGGCGGGCCACGGCCCAATGGTTGTCGTTGGGATGTTGTATATATGCTATACCAGAGCGCGAATTTTACTTTAGTGATTCAGGATTGGTAGTGACGTAGTAGTATCGAAGTAGTTCAACTTGTCGCTAGATGGCGCTGGGTATATGTGGTATCAAAACAACTCGAATAAAATTAGAAAAAAATATCATAGGCTTAAATTTATTTGTCGGTATTATTTTTATTTTTTTATTTTTATACCACTCAGGTGGCAGACAAGCTCACGGCCCACCTGATGGGAAGCGGTCACCGTGGCCTATGGACGTGTGCAACACCAGGGGCGTCACACTCGCGCTGCCGACCCTAAAAAAAAGAATTTACAAAGCAGGAATAGCCTTTAGTCTTCCGGGAAGACCAAAGGCTACTCCCGCCTCTCCCTTCTTTATTAGTTTTTGTGCTGTCAGACGAACTCGACGACTCTTCTCTCTGACAGCACAAAAACTCTCAGTGAGCTCTGAACAACCAACAGATTCGAACGAGCCTTATATGACTAATATTCGAATTTATATCCATACATGACACTGTGCAATGACGTATGCCAAATGTATCCAAATTCGTGATTTTTATTTTACTATCCCTTTGCGAATGACACCTACCACAGGTATTGTCTACATTTTACAAGAGTTATTATAATCAATTTTTTGAGAGCACCACCTGCAAGTTCTTTCTTTACATCCTCATGTATCTCACAAAATGCAGCCACTAGATCTTACAATCTTTAGTTCACTGAAGATGGCATATAATAAGGAATGTGAACTCTACATGCTTAATAACCCTGGGAAACGAATAACCCAATACGAGGTTGCAGAACTTTTTACTAAGGCGTACAATAAAACAGCTAACATAAGCAAAGCTGTTAGTGGATTTCGAGCCGCTGGAATGCATCCCATTGACCCTGATAAATTTAAAGACAGTTTTGAAAATACGGTTCTTCACGAATCCCACACTCAGACTCAAAATTGTAATGTTAATGAAACTGGAACTGAGCAAAGTTTAAATGAGTCAGTTAACACTGTCAGCCAAAGTCAAACACCAACACAGGATGCCACTTTCGTTCCTGACAATGACAACGATTTGAATATTTCTATGAATACTCCTCCTTCATCTACTACTGTACCTCTTGCGGAAATTATCAATGTCCCTACCATAGCTGAAATAGGAACCACTGCCAAGCGACAAAATAAGAAGCATTCTCAGATTTTATCCAGCACACCAATGAAAATTCAATTAGAGGAAAAACAGAAAAGGAGAAATGAGAAGAAAGTCAAAAAAGAAAAAATAACTAAAAAAACAGAAAAGAATAAGAAAACTATACCAAAGAAACCACTATTTAAGGGTAAAGGAGTCATAAATTTGACGAATGTTTTTAAAGAAAATAGAAGCGAAGAGGAGTTTTATTGCATAATATGCAACGAAAAGTTTGAATCCCCACCAAGAGAAGATTGGATCATGTGCGCCATTTGCAAACTCTGGGCACATGAAAAATGCACTGCTGGCGAGACGAGTAAAGGTTATATTTGTGATATCTGCCACACAAAGCAATTATAAAGATTTAAATGTATCGTTCCTTATTACCCCATATCAGTTCCATTTCCCCCGCGGGATGATCTCAATTACCCCATAGGGTATCGGGTAAAAAGAAACAGTAAGTTTTATGTTTTTCTTCACATCTTTAATAAAACGTTGTTTTTTAAGATTTTATTGTCATTAATAAGTAAGTAGATAAGTAAAGTTTACATTGTAATTAATATTCATTATATCCTTGATTTGTTCTATTATTTTTGACCATTTGAAGTTAAGTGTTCTCAATTCCCCCACTTTCCCCTACATATCGAACCACTGAAGAAATAAAATTATGATACATGGAGAATCCATGCAAAAGCTCTCCTATTAAAACTTGGACTATGGAAGTACGTCTCACAAGCAATAGAAAAGCCTAATGAAGAAGACTAATTGAAAAAGTACTTAGAAAAAGATGGTTAAACGCTAGCTGAATGACTATTGATAATATCTCCAAGCGAATTGAAACAAGTGAAGAATTGTTTAACATGCAAGGATGTCTGTGTTACGCTCAAAAATATTTATCATAGCAAAGGCCCTGCACGAAAAAGCAAGTCTTTTAAAAGGATTGGTACTCAATAAAATGCAAGATGGCGATGTCATAAAAGATCATTTAGACAAATTTATGGACATCGTAGATAAGTAGCAGTAGCAGACATGGATATAACAATTAATAAGGAATTACTGAGCATTATGTTGCTAAACAGTCTGCCTCGATCTTTTGAAAATTTTCGAATTGCTATAGAAGCCAGAGATCATATACCAGATCCAGACAACATAAGAATTAAAATAATTGAAGAATATGGAGCTAGAAAAAATGTAAGTACCACCAGTGAACAAAACACTGAACAAGAAGTACTTCATAGAAAACAGCGTGGAAAAATAAAGAAACTCGTTGTAGAATGCTTTAAATGCAAGAAAAAAAGACATAAGGCTACAGAATGCTGGTCAAAAATGGATCAACGCAATAAAAGTAAAACAAACTATTCTTGTTCAGAAGAGACATGCTTAAATACAAATAGTAGTAGAGAATAAAGGAAGAATTGGTGTCGTGATAGCGAATGCACATCGCATATAACTCACGATGTAGAAAGATTGTAAAACGTGATACATAATAATAATTTATTTTTAAAATTAGCCGCAGAAAACTGTACAGCACAAATTGAAGCATTTGGTCAAGCGAGACTTTATGTTGAGGGATGCCCTGATGTACAACTTGATAACGTTTTTTATGTACTATCGCTGAGTACAAAGTTAATGTCAGTGGGAAGAATCACAGAGAAAGGTGCAAATGTTTTATTTAAAGAAAAATATGCGACTGTGATGAAGAATGGTCAAATATTGACAAAAGCAGTAAGAGATGAAGATAGTTTATACTATGTGAAAGAAAATATGAAGGAAAAGGCCAACTTCTGTGAAACAAACAAGATACTAGAATGGCACAGAAAACTGGGTCATCTCAATGAAGCCAATTACGAATAGCACTCGAACTGAAAAAAATGGATGGTTAAGAATTTGGTAAAAATATAAAAGTCTGCTAAAGGCAAATGTAATAATGAGCAGCGGACAAATGAAAAGCTACAGATAGTACATACTGATGTGCGTGGTCTAATGAGACAGCCATCTAAAGGAGGTTAAAAAAATTTCATAACCTTCATAGATGATTGTTCAAGGTATACAATGAAAACTAAGAACGAAGCCCTATCAAAATTTAAAGAATTTAAAAAAGATGCCGAACGGTATACGAAGCAAAAATAATATGTCTATAAAATGATAATGGCACTGAATACATAAATCATGAATTTGATCAATATTTGAAAGCTAATGGTATCAAAGGAAGCCTTTCTGCACCATATACGCCACCGCAAAATGGTATGGCAGAAAGAAAAAATAGAACATTCCTTGATATAGCTAGATGTATGTTGCTGGATGCCAACATGAAAGAAGTATTTTGGGCTGAAGCTATTAAGCCAACTATTTGGCAAATCGCAGCCCTTGTAGCAGTATTGATAATGCAATTGCAATGCATTTGAAAAATGGATAGGCGAAGTTCCCTCTGTGAGACATTTTCATATTTTTGGATCGAAAGCATTTGTTCTTAATAAAGGCAAAAGAAAAAGTAAATTTGAAGCTAGAGCATTGGCTGGAATATTTATAGAATATTTCGAAAATCAGAAAGCATACCGCATTTTTAACCCAAAAACAGATAATGTGACGATACGTAGAGATATAACAGTTATGAACAAAATGTACTTTGAAAATGAGACAAATGAAAAGCGGTAACAAAGTGAAACTGAGAAAAAGGAAATAGAAATTATTCTTTTGCCAAAAGAACAAAATGATGAAGAATTAAATGAAAAATTAAATTAATGAAGCTGAAGTAGAAGTAAATGCTGACGAAATATTTGTTGATGCAACTACAGGCACAGATGAAACAGAAAATGAAATGTTTCTACATAATGAAGTTGAAGCGAAAACTTCTAGTAACGAAAAGCGACAGAGAAGACCACCGGCATGGTATAAAGATTATGAGATGGATGCCGAATAAACATTCCTCTGCCATAGTCAGTGAAATTGAATGTCATCTGAAAAATAGTACTTGGAAAGTGATACATCGTAACGAAAGTAAAAATCTAACAGACAGCAAAATTATATTAAAGTACTAGCTCACCCGGCAAACGTTGTTTTGCCATGTATATTATTTCTAGGAAACATTTTTTTAGTTAAATAAGAATAACTATCTACTATAAGTGTGCGGGGATTTACTTATAATCGAAAGCGTTGTAGAACATGATATGCTTTATTTAGGTTAATAAATTAATCTTTATCAAAGTAACAAATATATCTTAAATTACAATTCTCGATAGCTATCTAAACATTAAAAATAATTATTCATTATTTTACTTAAATTTTAGTTTTGATTTAAAACTATTTCCAAAAAACGTTATGTAATATAAGGTGTCACCGAATTAGGTATCTGAATTTGGTGAGATGACTTGGTATCGACAAAATATGTATTTGAAACAAAAACAAGTTGAATTCCTGAGACGAGCTCAGCCGAATACAAGGGATTTTCTATTTTGCGATATTTTTTTTTTTTTGCGATTTTTTGCGATTTACCGAAAACAGCAACTCGATAGCTCATCTCCTTCATACCCAAAACCGTGACAGAAAATTGGAAACGACGACGTCGACGACAACTCGATAGCAATAGGGCTTTTCTAAAGAAAATCCCTAAAAAAAATCGTATGACCCAATGATCCAAAATTTATTTGCAAAGAGATCTGCATATTGTTATTATTGAAAATGCTAATTATGCAAACCGTACCGCATCGCTGGTCGAGGCGCCGGCCGCCGCCCCGGCGCGCTGTTTGTGCAAATTGCGCGCGAAACACGTGAAACTTTTACGTTTTAGGCATTTTAATTTTTCCATCACATTTTTCAGACTTTGAACTGTCAATTTATTGAAATTAAACTTTTTTAAATTGGTATGTTTAAAAAATTGGAATCACCTTCTATCTATCTTTACAATAATTACTTATATAAAAAATAATCAAATCAAATCAAAACAAATTACATTAGTTACAAAAGGTGTTGAAAATGTCTACCTTCCTGTTCAATGCACATTTGGGCACGACGTATAATATTGTAGTGCACTCTCCGTAAAGTGTCTCTGTCACTTTTAACAACGTTGAATGCTCTTATTATCCGTGTTTTCAACACATCCACATTAGTAATGTCACTACCGCTGATCGTGTACACTAAATCCTTTACTCGACCCCAGAGGTAAAAATCTAGGAGAGTTAAATCTGGACTGCAATGGGACTGACTGGACTGACGTCTGCAGGTGGCCATGCAATGGGCCCTGCACGACCTATCCAACGATTTGGATAGCTCATGGTTAGGTACGCTCGACTATCACGGTGATAGTGTGGTGGTGCCCCATCTTGCTGAAAGTAATGTCCTCGTATTTCAGCTAGTGGGACATCTTCCAGCAGCTCTTCCACGTGATGGAGCAATCGTACATACGCCTGCCCATTAAGGCGCTCCAAAAAGACGGGTCCAAGTACCGTTTCTCCGATGACTCCCGCCCACACATTCACTGAGAATCGATGTTAGAAGTGGTCAGGGATGAAGGCCCTCGGATTTTCGTCAGACCACCAGTATGCATTGTGAATATTAAACAAGCCCACTCTTGTAAAAGTGGACTCGTCTGTCCACAAAAATTTTCTGGTAGGATCTTCCACTAACCACCTACAAAATACCGCGGGTCAAAATCTGTGGTAAGGAGCTCTTGCACCCGCAGAAAGTGGTAGGCGTGCAGTCCTTCTCCTCGTAGTATTCTCCAAGCGGATGTGTGGGAAATACCTAAATCGTGACCAGCGTCACGTGTGCTCGCGTGTGGATTATTATTGAAGTAAGTTGGTCTTCAACGGGAACGGGTAGATGTGGCCTGCCACCGTCTACATGAGGAGGGTGAAGCTGTCCGTTGTCCAACAACCGCTGGTAAACCCCTAAAATAGTTTCACGAGCTGGCACTCTTCTATGGTTACCATACAGCTCTTAATAACGCCTACGAGCTGCAGCTTGACTGTGACCACTACTCACATAGCACTCTATCATGTCCATGTATTCGTGATTAGTGTAATGTGCCATTTTCAATAATAATTAAATTAAACACTCGCGAAAGTGTAATACCTACGGTCAGAGCGCGCGCAGAGCGACCGTCAGTCCTGAGAGTCTTAGTTTTACTGAACACTGAAGCAAGGCGGGTCGGGGTTGTGGGCACCGCGGCGCCGTGGCGCGATGCCGCGTGTGCGTATCAAGTCCCACGTAGCTGCCCCACGGTAGCGTGATCATATAAATATTACAAATAAGAACGTAAGGGCGAAAGAAATGCTGGCTTATGAATAAATACAAAAACAATGGAATATGTAATAATAAAGCCATTTATGGATTAAAACAGGCAGGAAGGCAATGGTTCTTAAAATTACACAAAAAATTACTAGAGATAGGATAGAGATAGGATGCGATATATTCTTGAAAAACAAGGAGAAAAGCTGTTTGCAAATGTTAATGTCGATGATTTAATCTTAGCGTATAAATCAGAAACTTTATTAAGAGAATTGAAGAGCAAATTAAAAAAGGCATTCGAGTTAGAGGCATACGATTCACCCATGTAGGGGGAAAAATGGCATTGTCGCAAGAAACATGTCAAAAATGTCATTAAAAAATTTCACATGGAAGAATGTAAGCCTGTTTCAACACCCTTGGAAATAGCTCCAAAGTTTGAAAAGAATGAGGACGAAGATGAGAAAGAGAGTTACCCGTATCAAGCTCAAACAACTGTTGTGGAAAAAGACACTGACAAGCCGCAACACGAATCATACGTTGCCTAAAGGGAGCGAAAAAACTCTGTATAAGATACAGGAAAACAGGAAAGACAGTCGTAGGCATGGCGGACGCAGACTGGGCTTCCTGTATAGTTGATCGTCGTTTGTACACTGGCTACATATTCAAGTATGGTGGTGGAGTAATCAGTTACGAAACCAAGAAATAGAGAGTGGTGGCTCTATCAACCGCAAAAGCCGAGTATATGGCAATGATAGAAGCAACTAAGGAAGCACCCTGTATTTGAAAAATCTGTTGAAAGATATTGGACCCAACAGACCGCTCCGATCTATAATGATAATATGGCTGCACGAAAATTGGCGAATAATCTGATGACTGGAAAGAGATCGAAACACATTAGCATTAAGGAGCATTTCATAAGGGACTGTGTTGAAGAAAAACTAGTGACATTTCTCTACAGAGACACAGAAAATATGAAAGCAAATTTATTGACGAAGGATCTACCACAGCCTAGATTGGTTAAGTTGTTGAAGATGATGGGAGTTACTCAGACTTGTGTTAATACCTGAAGATCATCATGAGGGGGAGTGTAATATTTAATTTATGAAATAGGTTTCATTCATTGTTCCTATAGTTACTATAGGCCGACCGCTTAACTCGCGTGTCGCCTGCGTGTTAAGAAGGGAGCGGGGGAACATGTTACCGGGTAGGTGAAAGGGGTGCGCGGAGCAGAGAGCTCACGTCAAACGCGGTAGTGCGCTGGCGGTGCTCGCAGCGCGTGGTTGGTATTTTTGTTACGGACGCTTGGACATTAACGCACAAGGTAAAGGGCTTGCCAAGATTTATCCCAAGATGAATCGCTCTTCCTGTTTTGCGAAAATAATTAACAAGCGAGCTAAACATAGTATACTATGTATATTCCTTTTTTAAAGCCAGAAAATAAGATCATAGTTCTACGGAATATCTTCAAGACGTAAACCTAAACAAACTTGTTGCTGAAGCTACAGGACTCTCGGTGACTACCATAAGTAAGACATTAAAAGAAGGAAATGAACTGAAAGATGAACAAAGTCATGTACATTTTAAATCACCAACAAAAAATAAACAAATCCGAGAGACAAAAATTGAAGTAGACAGTTTTACAGGAGGCGTAATTAGAAGAAAAATAACTCAATTTTATACGGTTTACAAGCAGGTTCCTACATTAAAAACTTTGAATGCGAAACTCAGAGAACAAGGAATTTTAAGTTGTGGCCGAGAATATTTAAGAACATTGATTCATAAGCTTGGCTTTCGATTTAAGAAATGTCAGTCAAAAAGAAAATTACTGATTGAACAACGAAACATCGTATCATGGTTGTGGCGTTATCTTAATGCGATAAAGAAGCACAGGAGAGATCAAAGAAACATCGTTTACCTTGATGAAACATATGTCAATTCGTCTTTAAATGTACCGGCGTGTTGGCAATCTAATGAAGAACGAGGGGTGCTGTCACATATTGGCAAAGGGCCACGTTTAATTATTGTACATGCTGGAGGACAAGGCGGATTCATTGATGGAGCTCTTTTAATTTTTAAAGATAATAGCAAAATCGGAGATTGTCATAGTGATATGAATTTTGTAAACTTCAGCAAATGGACTAAAGAAAAGTTATTGCCAAATTTACCGCCAAACTTCGTTATCGTAATGGATAATACCTCATACCACTCGGTACAGGAGGACAAAAGCCTACGGATGACATCCACAAAAGTCATCATGCAGGCATGGCTGCAAAGACACAATGTTGAATATGATATGTCTTTAAGAAAATGTGATTTATTGAACTTAATCAAGCAACACGGTTTAGAAAATGTGTACAAAATAGATGAAAATTTAAAGGCGGCTGGTCATGAAGTCAAGACTGCTTCCATATCACCCAGACTTGAACCCTATCGAGTTGGTCTGGGGGGATATCAAAGGACAGCTCGCAATAATTGAAATTTATTCTAATTTAGACAAAAAGAAAAATACACTGGAACAGTTATTCGCCGAATTCTCTGTAGAAAAATGGGTTAACTGCGATAAACATGTTCAAACTATTGAAAATGAATACTGTCAGCACGATCGCGTCATTGATCTTCATCAATGACGCGATCGTTTAATTTTCAATAAATCGGTCCATCTCTTCAGATGGACCGATTTATTATTAATTTGCAAGATTCTGACTCCTCAAGCTGCACAGACAGTGAAGACGATTCAAGCGATATGAATATTAGTGACGAATAATCCTATTTACATAACTTTTATCTGTGTTAAATATTTCGTAAAAGGAGTTAATTGTTGTTTTGTTACTTCGCACCTTTATTTTTTTTTTTCGTGCGGAAATCCCTTCGGATACCCCCCCGCCGGTCAGCGGGGGCGGTTATATCGGGCTTGAACCGACTAAAACCGCACGCCGTCTCGGGTCTGCTATTAATAAAGTAATTGTAAATATTAAAAAGTTTGTCTTTTACTTAAACATAAAGATACTACAATTATATTTTATACTTTGCCAACAATGTCTAACTCGAGATAAGTCTTTGGATTATTGACTCCGTGTGTAGCGTTACCCGCCCCCGCTCCTTTCTTACCGCGCAGGCGATACGCGAGTTAAACGGTCGGGCTTAGTTGTTGATTTGGAGGTGTCAAATAAAACACATGTTAATATTCCAAGAAAATTATTATTTCATTTATTAGAAATATAATGGTAAATTAGTTGTACGGGTGTACTCTTAAGGCCCTGTGTGGACGTAAGCTACCATAATTATACTTATTTTTTTGTTTCTAAGATTATTTCTCTCTCTCTCTAAGATTACTGATGCTAGACAGTTGTTTTTTTTTAATTTTTACAGCTAATTATCTACTGTTCATGCACATTCAAAAACATTTTGGATAAATAGAGCAGTTTCTTGTTAAAAAAATTGCAAAGAAACACTCTTTGAAATAAATTTTTCGTTTCAATTATCTCAATATTTTTAGCGATGACATATATATTTTTTGTTACAAATATAAAGAAAATTTAATCAGCTAGTGGATTACCTTTTCATTTCATTTATTTACTTTCTTAACAACCTTACATTGTTAAAATGTTACTATAGTCGTAACTTATTCTAAACATCCGGAGTATGATAATTTTAATGAATTTTGTTTAAGTAACCATAATTAAGACACTAAACATAACACTTTGGCACACCAACATGGTAAAACATGGATTGGACAACCATAGTTCTAACACCCTACTATGTAACCATGTTTAGCAAACTAAATGATTGATTGATTGAGTAAATTTTCATAAAAATAATGACTAAATGAGTACAATACATTAATTGTCATAATTATATGTCATGAAAAACAAAATCTATAAAAAATAAAATAAAATTTACATACAAAAAAATAAAATAAAATAGCAGATGTCCCTTAAATTGTCATTGATACATATAAAAAAAAATGTCATGTTTGTTTGTACGTGTCACATCATGTCATTCCATGAACTCCTCTATTGAGTAAAAACACCCATCAATAAGAAATGCTTTCTATTCTACCTACAAATTAACATCCTCAAATCCGTCATATTTTTTAAATGATTTATTAATCTGTTTGATTTGTTTGGAGGCAATCGGAAAAAATCAACTGTCTAGCATCAGTAATCTTAGGGAGAGAGAGAAATAATCTAAGAAACAAAAAATAAGCATAATTATGGTAGCTTACGTCCAGACAGGGCCTTAAACTCCACTGCACATCATATAGTTTATTTATATACCATCGTTGGCAACACTGGAGCCAGCCAGCCCAGCATTGAGCATTGACATTTGACAGTAGATATAGATAACAATCGCGCCGTGTTCGCGTGTTATTGTTTTGTATAGTAGTGTGTATACTACATAAATAGTTTGTGGGTGGTAATTCCTCATAAATGTATAATATGCTTGATTTTAAAACCCATCCAAGGTTACAAACTAAATTAATACATATGCATTGAATTCAACCACATTATAATCGTCGTTGTTCTGTGTTGTTAATTTGAAAAGTCCTAAAACATTTTAATTTAATTTTTTTATTTAATTAATAATGGAAAGTTGTGTACGTCATACCAAAACCATCGGACTATGGATGTCCGACAAAAAAAGTCAAAAAATGAATTGGAAAGAATTAATAAATGCCTGTGCTTCTCATGGATACAATCTCATAAAAGTGAGTAGTAAGGAAAAATATTTTCTTTTAACCTCTTTCAATAATAAATCTGTATAATTCACAGACTATATAATTTTTAATATAGGTAAATATAAGATTTTTTTGTAGTTGGATTTGGAGAAACCCTTAGAAGAACAAGGACAAATAGATGTTTTTCTTCATAAATTAACTGACATCATCGCTGCAGCTGATCAAGGTGATTCGAAGGTAAAAAATATATTTATTTTACATGAGGCATTAAATTTTAGTGATAATCAAAGATGACTATAATGAATAAATTATCACATATCCTACCTCCATGTGAGTCATACATGTAGAAGACAAATTTTATGTTTACATCATCTTCGAATATAAAGTAAAACCTTGTACTTTCATACTAAAAATATATCCAAAAAAGTTATTTTCTTTATGTTTATAAATTTTTAACTGTTTAAGCAATGTTCTGAGAATAGCATCCCTTATTTGATTAAATTTGAACATAATAAACTGCACTGATTTAAAGTTTCTTTGGTCATTAATTTAAATAGTTATATGGGCTAAAGATTTAGATTGGAAAAAGAGAACATCTAGGACGGAATTTGAACCCACGACCAGTCCCTTACAGAGGGAATGTTCTGACCAACTGAGCCACCTAGACACGTCCCAGATATTGGAAATTCTCCGATACAATTGATACAATTGAATTAGTTATATGGGCGTTTATAGCCTCTATGAACTGAAGATGAATGAGATATATTATGACATTCTGTAACATCTTGTTAATTTGTAATTTATTTACTCATTTATGACTTTTTATACTAGCTTTCTTCTTTATTCATGTTAGTTGTAGTTTATGACATTGAAGAAATTGTTGTAGCTCTTCTACTGAAACAATAAATAAATAAATAAATATTGTACGACAAAGTACACAACGCCATCTAGACCCAAACTAAGCAGAGCTTGTCATATGGGTTCTAGAATGTGGATAAACATACTTAAATACTTTTTTTTTTGTACATAAATACATATTATACATAGAAACACCCAGACCAATGCAAATATACATATTTTCACTGAGCGGGAATCGAACCCGCGACCTTTGGCTTAGCAGTCGAATGCACTACCCCTACACCACAGAGGTCGCACACCACAATAAATAAAAAAAATGAGTCCAAATATACATAATTATATAAGGTGTCACCAAATTAGGTTTCTGAATTTGGTGAAATGACTTGGTATCAACAAAATATGTATTTGAAACAAAAAAAAATATCGGGTAAAATAAAAATAAAAAAGATATATAAAAAAAATTAATAAAAAACTTTATGGAGACCGATATTCTTAGCAATCCATGGATTCTCCGTGCGGGTGCCGGGTCCATCGCGTTGCTGAGTTGGGACTCAAGGAACTTACGAATAAATTACAAAAAAAAACTTAGTTTTACGTTTATAAAATGAACCTCAAACATTGGGCATAAATATTTTCATGCCAATTTAATTACCGTTAACGAAGTTCAATACAAAATTATTCGGCAGTTTTCCAAGGAAGCATAATTAGTGGTATACATAATTAGATAGTACACTTACACACTTGTACACTTTGCAACCACGTTGGGTTTTTGTAGGTAATATTCTTTTGTGAAGTAAAGAAAATTTCGTTTTTGTTTATTTCAATTGGAGTTTTCCTTGTTGCCGAAAGCTGCCGGTGTCAAGTTAATCACTCTATTAGACACCTCACCTATTCAGTAATATGAGGATTAAAAAAAAACTTGCGCGTTTTTTGCGCCAGTGATGATTTAGAAGTAATAATGTCAATCAGGGGAAAATAAAAAAATATCCCAAAATTACGGTTCTTTTTTATTAAATATTATAATTATAAATAATATATAATTAATATAATATTTATAATATTATATTTAATTATTATATTTTGGTGTCTATCTCGTTTTTTTTCCATTTCTATGATAGAAGCATACATTAACAAATTAATAGACTGCCAATAGCAGTCTATTAATTTGTTGAAAGAATCTTCCCATGGCACTTTTGTTTGCGGTGATCATCTTAACCACAACTATGATAAACTATATTACTGCGGAACTTCTACTTATCTGTTGTGGTAATTATTTACAATCAGTACTGATTACACTATTTCGATGAGAAATGTCATACTCAATTGTCCCATGGTTTTTGCACAAGGCACTAAAATATTGGCTCTTTATATACCCGTGTTTTCAGCATAGTATTCATCAAAGTGTTCAGATACTTCTTTTCAATAACAATTAACAGACAAAGAACATAATAATTAGGTATCTAACAATGAGTGAATTCGTTTGTTTTCGACGCGATCTTTGTGATCAAATAATAAGAGGGAAAAGTATTAAATTTCAGACCTCAAAAAATATTTATTGGACAACTTTCAATTATTGGAAACTGACGTTAATACTCTAATAGAGAGTATTAAAAAAAATCTAACATCAAGTTGCAACCAGAAATGGACCAAAGTTCAAAGAAAGCCAGACAGGTTCGAGAGCCTGTACCGAAGTTGGTTAACTGGTGAGTTTAAAGTACCATTGAATTCTTGCAGTACCTCAACATCTGAAAATTCTGGCTTGAATACTTCTGGTGATCGTGGTAGACCAACAAAACCATATGACGAGTGTTCGGAAAACACAAAGAAACGAAAAAATATGGAACTGGTCCAGGAGTATGAAATTAGACATGTCCGTAACGCTCATGTGCAAGGTTTACGATCCATGGGTGAAAATGACGAAGCTTTGATTGTGACTATTATCAGAAATTAGAAAAAAGAAGAGAAAAAAGTAATTCTACAAAACATACTCAATCCAGATAATACATTTTCCTTTACAAAAGAGGAGGCATTGAGTATGTGTATTGAAACAGATCTAACCAAAGCCCAATATGCGTACTTAAGAAAAAGGCTCGTTGATAAGAATTTAAGTTCTGTATTGCCTTCGTATCAAATACTAAGTGAATCAAAAAAGACTTGCTATCCGCCTGCATCCAGCATAACGGTGACAGATATAAGCGCAAAAATCAATCTGCAAGATCTCTTATACCATACAGTCTGCCGTATTATAAAGATAAAGTGAGGATCGACAAATTACAATCGTCGCAAGATGTTCACTAAATGGGGATGTGATGGATCCTCCGGGCAAAGTGAGTATAAACAAACTATACCGGAACAAAACGAACAAATATCGGATGCTTATTTGTTTATAGTGTCCTTTGTACTACTGCGACTAGTAGACGAAGAAACTTCGGCAGTTATATGGCAGAACCCTACTTGCTCCTCTGTTAGATATTGCAGACCAATTTCATTAGAATTTGCAAAAGAAACATCCAAAAAAACTACAGTGGTTGTCAGTGAAATTGAAGCCAAAATTAATCATTTGATTCTAATTCTTGTGTCAATAGACGACAAAGTTATCGAAGTTAAACATGAACTGTTTATGACAATGATTGATGAAAGTGTTAACGAACACATCATCCAGTGCTACCTGCACTGTTTGTGGAGCAACTCCCAGACAAATGAATGATCTTTTAAAAGTTACAACGAGAGTTGAAAATGAAAATGCGTCAAAATACGGATCGTCGACACTACACGCATGGATAAGATTTATGGAAATGATCCTCCATATTTCTTACAATTTAGGTTTTGAGAAGTGGTCTGCAACAACTCCAGAAAACAAACAACTTAAAGAAGACAAGAAAAAATATGTCCAAAAACGTTTCCGAGAAGTGATTGCACATTGATAAACCACGTCAAGGTTCCTCCGGTAATAGCAATGACGGAAATACGGTAATGAGATTTTTCCAAAATTAACAATGTTCTGCAGAGATAACTGGAATTGATGAAGAATTAATCAAGAGGATTCTCATTCCTACAGTCTTAGTGTAAACACACATCAATTAATTCTGTTATAAAATTTCGAAACTACCCCCAAGATGGCAAAATGCACTCGCTGCAATAAGGCCATCACCAAGAAGTCTCCTGGACTGGAGTGCAACAAATGTAACAGTGTGACACATGCAAGCACCACCTGTACCGAGCTCACCACTAAACAGCTTGGTCTACTGCAAGCAGCCGAAAACCTCGAGTGGACTTGCTATGAGTGTGCGACTAAATCTCCTAAACGAAACTCATTTGTAGTCCCGGACAATGGAGAAGATGATGAGGATGATGACCCGCAGGGTGATAGGGCTATATACCCAATCGACACGAAGAAGCTGGTGGCTGACATCACGAAACATATGGATAAAGTGTTCAAGCGTGACCTGAAAGAACTTCAAGAGGCAGTGCAGTTTACAAGTGATAAAATGGATGAATGTCTGGAAAGCATAGAAGCATTTAAAGAAAAGATCAAAGAGCTTGACAAAAAAAATATTGACCTTGTAAACCGCAACAAACACCTAGAAAGAAGATTAGAGGCGCAAGAGCAACGTTTGAATGAATACGAACAAAGAGAATTAAGAAAAGTGGTCGAAGTCCAAGGAATCCCTACTCAAGAGAAAGAAAATTTAAGAGTCATCGCTGAAGGACTCGCGGCCAAACTGCAAAGGAATTCGGAGGAGGTGAAGGAGGTAAAGCGAATGCCTACGAAGGAAGGAAAACAGGGAACTCTTCATATCAAGCTTCAAAATGAAGAAATGAAGTTGCAGTGGGTGGAGGCTGCGCGAGAAATTTCGGTACAGGTCTCCGATGTAGTTACTGGTTGTGACGCAGTGATAAACAAGAACAAAATATTTATACGGCAAGCCATTACTCCGCATATTAAAAATCTACTCTGGAAAGCCAAGCAGGAACTAAAAGAAATCTATAAATATATCTGGTGCAGAGAAGGTAGGGTACTTTTACGTAAAACTGATAACGCGAAAATCATTGTCCTACGCTCTGAGAGTGATATAAAAAAACTCACACAGTCGTAATTGTGTGCTAAATTGTTGTCAATTATCTAACAAAAATATTTTACTACATAAATGGATGATATCCAAGATAACAGTACTGAAATACGCGACTGCCCAACCATCTCATATTATTTTGAACAGCTACCTAACCCTTGTAAGAACTCAGGCTACTTAACTTACCTTCATGTTAACATTCGCTCAATAATTAAAAACTTCTCTAAACTCGAGTTATTATTATGTAATTCAAACAGAAATGTAGATGTTATTGTGCTGACCGAGGTAGGTATATCCGAACGTATCAGCTGTTTATATCATATACCCAACTATAACATGCACACGGAACTACGGAACAAGCGGAAAGGTGGTGGTATAATAGTTTATGTACTCAAAAATCACAAATTTATGCCGTACAAAACCACTACTATTCACACAGAATGCATTACAGGTAAATTAACTACAAAATCCAACATGGCCATCGTTCTGTTTGCACTTTATAGACCACCAGCTCGGAGTAGGATTCGTTTCCTTGTTGAACTAGGTAACATTCTGAGAAGCTATCATACGGAGGATATCATACTTATTGGAGATATAAATATAGATCTTAAATCCAAGACTTCCATAGCACAACGGTATCTTAATTTAATGTACGAACACGGTCTTGTGTGCGGGATCAAAGACTATACAAGAATTGAATTTAAAAAAGACATTTTGACAAAAACTTGCATTGATCACATATTTACTAGATCCCGCTCGCAAGATGTGTATTGTGCGGCGCTCGGTACGGTACTAGCGGACCACCGCGTCACTGTTGCCTCGTTCCGGTGTGCTGCACGTGTACAGGATGATTGGAATTATGTGCTCCGATATGACAAATCCGTTCTCGAAAGGGAGCTAAATAATATTGTATGGCACAACATAGATAACCTCACATGCCCAAATAAAATATATAGTATAATCAAAACTAGTATATGTAACTGTTACGAAAAATCTAAATATCTCGCAAAATTAAGCTCATCTGATAGGAACACAAAGAAATGGGTTAATAAAACAGTAATTAAAATGTGTAAATTGAAAGATGAAAAGCTAATAGAATTAAAAAAAGATACAACAAACAAAGTACTGAAATTAGAATATACAAAATTACGCAATCAATGTAACAAAATTGTAGAGAAAACTAGAAACCTTTATTATAAAAAAGAAATCAATAGCAATAGGGGCAATTCAAAGAAACTGTGGGAAATACTAAATGGCATGACAGGTCGGCTGAAGTCCTCTTTGGATAGTCTCATTTTAAACGCATTTAAACAAAAAAATGTTTGTAGTAAAACTATAGCGAATAATTTTGCTAAAGAATTCGAAAAATGTGTAAAAGACACGGTGCTAAAATGCAAAACGCCTCTACTTGACCCTAATTCCTATTTCAAAGACGCAAACGTTTCCATATTCTTAAAAAATCCTACACAAAAAGAAATTCTTAAAATTATCAAAAATGTTAAAACCAATAAATCTCCTGGAATAGACAGAATTAAACCAATTGACATTAAAATAATTTCAGAAAAACTAGCCTATGCAATTGCAACATTAATTAAAGAAAGTCTGAATAAGAGCTCGTACCCAAATGAACTGAAAGCCGGTATAGTTAGACCAATCTATAAAAAAGGACCAACTAATGAATACAGCAATTACAGGCCTATTACTATATTACCTATAATCAACAAAGTGGTAGAAAAATACATATGTAATGAAATTCACAACTTTTATAGACAACACCAAATTATATCAGAAAACCAGTTTGGTTTTCAGCCTAAAAAGAGTACAACACAACTGCTTTCCTGTTTTACAGATTATGTCAATAGCAGACTGGATGAAAAAATGCATGTTCTCATGGTCTTCATAGACTACAGCAAAGCATTTGACACACTGAGGCATGACATTCTATTACAAAAACTGGAATGCAGTGGCATACGTGGTCCTCCTCTAGCTTGGTGTGCAGACTACTTAAAAAACCGATTCTATCACGTACAGATAGGTGAAGAAGTGAGTGACCAAATTAAAATCGTGAAAGGAACAGCGCAGGGATCCGTAATAGGCCCTCTGCATTATCTTGCTTATGTGAATGACATGAACAACATCATAAAAAATTGTGTCGTTTATCAGTATGCTGATGATACATGTCTCATCTCGGCTGATCGTAATATAGTACTAGCAATTAATCGCCTACAAACGGATTTCACGCTTCTTACAAAGTGGTCGCACGATGTAGGTCTAGTCCTGAATGCGCAGAAAACTAAACTCATTCATGTATCATCAGCCTATAATAAAAAGAACAATGACGTTAGCGTTCAATTAGTTGCCCATGATCACGACTGTTTGCATGGTAGGAAAACTCAATGTAACTGCGAATTTATTAATAAAGTATCTCAAATTACGTACTTAGGAGTAACAATAGACGAAAAGTTCAATTGGGGTGCTCATATTGATAATGTGTGCACTAAACTTCGTGCCATTTTAGCAAAATTCTGTATACTGAAATATAAAGTACCTTTCCCTATTTTGCTGGATATGTATACAGCCCTAGCGGAGAGTATTGTACTATATGGGCTCAGTAGTTACGGACGCACATTTCCGTCATATTTGCATAAAATATATTCCTTACAGCTTCGTTTATTAAAATCAATTGTGCCTAAAAATGTTCGAATTAAATTTAACTATGACGATGAAAAATTATTTCAATTTTGTAAAATTATACCCGTTCATGAGAAAGTTAAAATGGTGCTAACTATTGAAAACTATTTTAAATACAATAATAATGATAATTTAATAAAACACCCAATCATGACACGTCAAATAGTAAATAAAAAGTTGATTATTAAAACAGCCAACAATTACTATGGCAAGCGAACTACTGACTACCTACTACCTAGACTTATAAATGAGCTACCATTAGAAATAAGAGATAAAATAAATTCACTAAACTTAAAACGAATAGTCAAAAACATATACATACCCAGCAATCTAACATGACCCTATCAAAATATATAATTTATAAACAAACAGAATAACATTGTTTGTACTTATTAAACAACTAAACTGTACAATAAAAATATTAAAAAAAAAAAAAAAAAAATTGTACTTACTACTTACCAATCATCCTGTATACGTCGTCTCATCGAGCGTAGGCAGCAACAACCGGTCAAACGCTCGAAAGATTTGTACCTACCCTGCAACTTCTATTTCTAATAGTGCTACCTACAAGTGAGATTTCGTAAACTTTATGTTGTTATTATTATGATTCTTTGTTCTATGTACCTAATATAAAAATGTAACAGAAAGAAATGAGGATGTACACACCCAAGATAAACCAATACAGGTTTTATGGGTGTATCAAGATTTATGTAAAACTGTTTTCTTACTTAAATAAAAAAAAAAAAAAAAAAAAAAAAAAAAATGTAATTCTTCAAACTATGTCATCGGGATTCCCTATAAACGCAGAAAGATTCGGCCAGTATACATTGATAACCGCGCAATTATATGTAAGCAAATATAACTGGTGCTACATGCCATCTTCGGTCCATAAAGTACTTATACATGGTGCTAAAATAATAGAGCATTATGCAGTTTTGCCTATAGGACAATTTATCCGAAGATGCCCAGGAAGCCCGAAATAGATAGAAAAAGATTACAAGAAATATAGGTTACATCACGCTAGGAAGTGTTCCAGATCAGCAACAAGCGAAGACGTTCTGCATATTTGTTATATACATCCGGTACTTATATATCTAGCTTAAATAAACCAAGAATTGTTTGACGAAGCTAAATAATTGTTGGAAATAGAAAGTGATGAATAGGATAAGCGCTAATGTTTTTATTTTTTTATCGTGTAACTGTTTGTTTAATAATAATAATTTAATTTTAAACTCATTTTAAGCAAAAGTGTAACTTTTAATGCTATTTTAATATAACTATAATTTTTTGTATGAAATTTCGTATAACTTTATCTTTGTAATTTTTTTTGCGAAAAGTATATAATTTTTAAAATGATGATGTTAGATTACTTTTATTGCATATAATACGTGAAATTCAAGGAGAAAACTAACAAAACAACAGAGTTATCGATTTTTGAGATGGAAAATACCGTTTGGTCCCGTAGTGCGGCGGCGGCGTTACGCTAGCCCTCCCCCTCTCCGGGGTAAGATGGGGACACCGTGGTTCCCACATTCGAGGGAGCCATCTCAATTTGTTATGACGATAATTGTTCAAGATGACGGAAAAAATCAAGCTGGCTGAAGGCTTCAATCGAATACGCTGCCTAATTCCTTTGAGATGTAACAAAACAATGTAAGGTGGGATTGTTCCTCTTTTGTAGGTCTACAAAAAAGTCCACGATGGCATATATCTATCACATAAGCTTAAAATAATGATAGCTTGCTATAACCATGTTATCTTCTATAAAAATGGTCACAATTTATGTAGTAATTGGAAAGCTTTTTAGATGAATACATTTTTAATCTTTATGAAATTGAATACGTTAGCCACCTTTCATATATGTACATAATAATTTCCTATTACACCACATAATTTCATTGAAAATCTTTGGAAATATCGTGAAATTAAAAATGTCGCCCAACAGATGCTATGTTCGTCTGTATCTATGTTTTTTTATCGATATTTCCCTCGATCGATATTTCCCTTGTTTATGAACCGATTAAAAAAAATATTTTGCATTGGGTTTGGTTTAACGCCATGTTAGTCCTATATAAATTTCATTGGACCTAGAATTCCGGAGATGCTGCAGGAAACTCCTCAAAATCAAATAGAAAATATGAAATTATCCAGGGATAGAAGGTGTACGAACATGACATCAAAATATCAAATGTCTTTTGTTTGGAATACATATTTTGTGGAGAGTGGAGTGTAAAATTGAGTGTAGAGTGAATTGGAGAGAGAGTCCAGAGGAGTGTGTAGTGGAGAGATGAGTAGATTTGAAAGTAATGTGGAGAGTAAAGGGAAGGGGAGAGAACTAATTCCTATTTAGCTTGACACCGACTTCAACAGAAAAGTTTCACATGTTTTTGGGGTTCCGTACCCAAAGGGTGAAAAGGGACTCTTTTACTAAGACTCCGCTGTCCGTCCGTCTGTTCGTCTGTCGCCAGGTTCTATCTCATGAACCGTGATTGTTGACAGTTTAAATAATCACTGATGATTTATTTCTGTTGCCGCTGTAACAACAAATACTAAAAAACAGAATATAATAAATATTTAAGGGGGCTCCCATACAACAAACGTAATTTTATTGCTCTTTTTTGCTCGATATTGATAACGGCAACACGTAGACGCTTGAAATATTTACAGAATATTTATTATAAATATAATTTTAGAATATATATATTCACTTGAAAAATAAATAATTAAATTAAAATAAAACAAATAAATTTAAGGGGGTGATAACCCTACGACAAATGTGATTTTCTTGCTGTTTTTATAGATAATAATAGGGAACCTTTCATGCGCGAGTCCGTCTCACACTTGGCCGGAATTAAATTTGTAATTCAGTTATTTTACACTTTACAGTGCCTTTTTGGTTCTTGAAGTCGGTTTTTTTATTTTATTAAAATAGCTTATTACGATACATATATGGATACGATATATTTATTCCCGTACGAAACCGGGAACCGGGCGTCTGGTTAATATATATTGTAGAAAATATTACAAGACACTATCTAGACGCAAACTAAGCATATTTGTGCTATGAGTTTTAGAACATGAATGTGAACATAATAATAGGTACATATAATCATCATGGAGGATTGGCTAGAGAGGCGACACGGAAGCCTCTCGTACCGACAGACGCAGGTGATCTCCGGTAAGGGGAGCTTCAGGGCCACCTGCATCGGATCAGGAAGGCGCCAACGCCTGAGTGCCATCACTGCGACGCGAGCGAGGACTCGGGGCTGCACACGCTGGCGAACTGCCCGGCGTGGGAGGCGCCGAGGCGTGACCTCGTGGCAGCCATCGGGGTGGGAGTCCTCTCGCTCGGCAGCATGATTGCGGCAATGGTGCGGAGCGAGGGCGCGTGGGCCGCCGCCACCTCCTTCTGCGAGCATGTAATGCTCGCGAAGGAGATGGCCGAGCGCGCCCGGGAGAGATTTAGAACTCTCCCGGCCTACCGAGCTCGCAGGTCGCTTAACGACCCGTACTCCATGAGCGCAGGCCTGGGGGTGACAGGTGAGGCCGCCTGTCACCCCAGCAGAAGCAGGCCGGGACGGCGCGTCGGTGCGGCGACTAGCGCCCCCAACCGGTGCAAGACGGGGACACCGTAGTTCCCAAACCCGAGGAGGCCATCTCGAAACCGGAGATGGCCCAGGGTCAGTCAGGCTACGAGGGATATGTACTATGGGCAACCTTACACCCCGGCATCTGTAGACGCGAGACGGTGTGCACTTTTAGTCGGTTCAAGACCGACATAACCGCCCCCACTGGCCGGCGGTATCCTCGGGGGTATCCGAGGGGATTTCCGCACGAAAAAAAGGTACATACTTATATTTGTTAATTATTATTATATACATTATAGTATTTGTTTATTTGTATACATAGAAATACCCATATATACCAATGAAAAAAAACATACTCATGCATCAAAGTTATTTATTATACACTGCAATACCCATACCAATGTAAATATACAAACTTACTCATACACGAAAGTTATTTATTTAACACAGGCAGAAGTACCTATATTCATACATTAATTCATATTGTTACAACGATCATCGATATCTCGAAAACTACTGATCGAATCTTCTAGAAATTAAAACGCATTGTTAATGTCGAAGTACTCTATCGAGCCGTTTAGAAAAATCCAGAAAAGTCAATACAAAATCACAAGCCCTTTGTCTACCTATACCTACTTTACCTACAAATCGCGATAACAAGGGCATTCACCTCTATCGTCGGCACGACTGTGTAGGTACTTGTTTTCTCGAACGCCCCAGTAAATACCTACTATTCTCGAACGCTCTAGTGCCTTATCTCTAGATGATTCCGGAACATTCTACCCTCTTTATTAAGAGCTATAAAAGGGCGCCCGGCTATCGACACGAGTTAGTTAATTTTCGGAAGCGAAAGTGAACACATCTTATCGAAGCGATTCAAGAGAGTTATACCTGCGACCTAAGGAACTACTGTGGACTACTGTGAACTGCTGAGCGACTGGAACTGTTGAAGAGTACTGTGTGTGCTAGTTATTTAGTTGTCTAGTTTGTGGTGAGCGAATAAAAAAAAAAAAAAAGAAAAATTAACTTAAAAAATTGCAATCCCTATAAAATACAAATATTATATTTACAATACGTACAAAATTTCGGGTCTCTAAGAAAGCCCTCTTCAGCTCCCGAAGAAAATGTTCTTACGGACCCGAAATTTTGTACAAAGTGCCCTTTGATTCCTGACGAGAAGAAATGTCCTAGGTTACCTTCTTTTTTAACGTGCGGAAACCCCCATGGGCTTCACTCCATCGGTGCCAACGATGGGGTGGGTGTGTCGGAATATGACCGACTAAAACCACACGGTGTCCTCCCCAAGTGTCCATTGCCGGGCACCCCGGGTAAGCCCTTGAAAGGATAATCCCAGGGTTACCGGCGGGCTTTAGCCGCCACCGTGGCCTCGCCTGGTGGGGTCGGGTTTTATCCCGCGTCGGTGAGTTGGCAGGCGTGTGTAGGATGCACACGACACGCCTCCGCCACGGCCTGCTTCTGTAAGGACGGCGAGTCGGCCAACTGCCGTCCTCAGGCCCCGATAGACGAGTCAGACGAGACTGCGGAACTCTGGGGCAGGGTTCTCTCCCGCTCCGTCTCCGCCACCTCTTTCGCGCGCATTACCTGCTTGCAGAAAGAGGCGGCGGCGTGCCACTTGCTCCCGTCGAAGGCCACGGCTCTCACCATGGTCTCCAGCGAGAGAACGTCCACGCCCAGCACCGCAACGAGATCCCGGCGTTGGCTCGCCCAGGCTGGGCACTCCACCAACGTGTGAGCGCCGAGTTCGGAGATGTGGTCCAAAGTCCCATCGGCTATCGAGTACGAGCCCCAGATACTTCATCGAAGGCTCGATGCCGATGCTAACATCCCCTACGGTTATGCTGGTTCCCGCGGGTGGTCCCTTCCGAGGCCCGTGAAAATACATAGCCTCGGATTTGTGAAGAGCCACCTCGAGTCCCAGCCGCCGTATTCGACCCACGACTTGAGCAACCCCTGCCGTGGCCTTTAGTGCCGCGCTTCGGTGCATTGCTCCTCGCGCCATAACGAGGGTGTCGTCTGCTTCTGTAAGGACGGCCGCGCAGCACTCAATCATATCCGATGTTCCGCAGGAGTGGCCCTAGGACCGACCCCTGTGGAACACCGCACGATACTTCTCGCCGCCCTGGCCCTAGCCAGCTCGGGTAAACTATGGCCCTCTCGGATAGGTAAGCCTCGACAATGCGGCGGAGGTAAGGAGGCACTCCGTGATAGACGAGCGCATCCCTAACGCAGGTCTAGGGTAGGTTGAAAGCGTTGGCAATGTCGAGAGACACCGCCACCACAACCCCACCCCGCGACGCTGCTTCCTCCTCCAGGTGCCTAACGCGCATGATCGCTACCACGGTGGAGCGCCCCCGGCGAAATCCAAACTGGTTGTCCGCCAGGTCTGGCTCCACGTTCGTGAGATGCTCGACGAGGCGCTCTGCAATAATCCGCTCAAAAAGCTTGCACACTTCGTCGAGCAAAACGATCGGCCGGTAACCGGATGGCTGCTCCGCCGGCCGCCCCGCCTCCCGGATCAGGATCAGTTTGCCCATCTTCCACGCTTTGGAAACTGGTCCCTTGTCCTAGGTTACCTAGGCTAAAAGTTGCAAGGACGCGCACTCTGTCGCACGACATGAACCCGTTAAAATATTTGATTTCAAAAATTCGTTGGGGTCTCTTAGACCTTGCATATCATTACTTATGTCTGTATGCTGTACTAGTAAATGAGCAAGGAAATGTCCATGGTTCCTTAGACTCAGCGATCCTGTAATTTTGTGATATTGATAAATTCTCAAGATTATATTGAGGAGCATTGTTAAAAGACGATTATTTTGGGGTCCTTATTAAATTACCTTAGGTACTAAACTTGCGAGTCGTAACCAGGCCTAAACCATGACGTTCTTTTGTTCTATATGGTTCGAATCATACTTTAACGTTCGACTAGCTTTTTTTTTTTCGTGCGGAAATCCCTTCGGACCCAATAATGAATAGTGTTGCTGCAACCGTTAGCCGGAATCGTTTATGCCCTTTGTTCATTTTGTATATCAATGAGTTTTTGCACTGACTCAGTAAGATGCAAATGGTCAGAAAATAATCAGTCATAGTTGAATGCATATCAGATACAACTGATTGCTTTGTCATTACTACATCTAGCCTTGATGTTGTGTTATCCATTTTCAAGTTTTATATGTTTATCTTCATTTGGTTGTTTATCCATTTGTAAGCTGGCTGTACACATTAGCTCAACATGTGCCAGTTTTGTTCACGAAATTTCTATATTATAACGATAAGTGTTTAGCTGCTCATTGCATTCTTGGTATAGCGTGATAATTTATGGTCTGGATGTTGGCCATATCCGAGTTTTACCGAACAGCAAAATTTCGTGAAAGTCTGTCTTGTAATAATAAGCTTGGAAACAAAAAACTCTTAGAAAATGTTAGAGTAAAACTCAGCCTAATCTGTTCAACGGTTTTAAGTGATGAGTTCACATACCTATGTCAACATTACTAAACCGTCACATCGGCAGCATTGGCTGCAAAGGTTGCACTTTGTGACATCTGAATGCAAGCTTCAGATGCAAACGGTATTGGGCTTGGGGCTCGGAGACTGTTCTTCTATGCTTTCTCTTCCTGATGTTGCTCATCCTGATCTACTAATCTCGAATGCCTGCGCTAGAGCCTCGTCCGTTATTGCTCACTCAACACCTTCCTATGCGTATATTCTTGGAATGACCCATAGATTGTCATTTAGGGCACCCAAGTTTTCCATGATTATTAGTTATATTATTATTATAAAACATAACATAAACTCACGCCTATATCCCCGAAGGGGTAGGCAGAGGTGCTAGCACCCACATTTCGCCAGTTTATGTTTAGGTCCCAATGTAATAGGTAGCGAGCCTATTGCCATTAACCGGGCACTTATAAACCTGCGATAAATACACACATAACTTCGAAAAGCATCGAAAAGTCATTGGTGTGTGCCATGGTAAAACCTGGGATCGAACCCGAGACCTCGTCTCAGCAGTCCATTACCCATACCATACCCATACCACTAGGCTACCGCGGCCTATTATTATTTCCATATAAAACACATTATTTTTGTACAAAACTGACATTAAGCATTATGTAACTGTATACTATGGTTATGCTATTTTCGTACTTCCTGTAATAGGAAAGACATGTAATATATATACTTTACCTACTTGGTTTTCGTACTCATTTTCAAAAGACAATTTTGCGAAGTCCATTTCCACAATGCTAAATCATCGAAGGACCAATTAACCGATTGGTTATTTGATCGATGGGCCATTTTATCGAATAGCCACTTTTTACAAACCCCGTATCATCGAAAGTACATTCGTATCGGGGCGGATGGTGGATATCGGTGATATAGGAGTTTGTACATGTAGCTATTCGATGAAATGGCCATCCCCTTAAGTACATCTTCGATGATTTGGTGTTGTAGGAATGGGTTTCGCAAGAAAGTTTTCCGAAAATAAGTACGAAACCTACCTATTGATAGTCTGATACGTCTCCTTAAATATTATCTTGTATGGTGAGTATAGTAGCGCTGTGTAAAATGTCTAAGGATATTTATTTATTTTATTTATATAAATGCTAATTGTGGTAATGATCAGCATGATCACTCTTGTGTTAACAGGCATCAGCAATCATTAATCGAGTGGAGCAGTACTTATCTAACCATCCAAAGATTAAAGTAATTGATCCATTAAATAATGTGAGGTTACTTTTGAACAGGTAAGTGCTACATACCCATAAACTTAATACTATTTATATGTGTGCAAGAATTAAATTTATTTATGGAAGTTTATGTGGAGTCCGATTTTGAGCCATCCTAATTCAAACTTTTGTTGACATCTGGTGTCCCTCACGGGAACCAATGCAAAGGTAGTCTTTTACCAAAAAACTTCCTTCTGCAAAAAATGGTCGTTGTTCGATGAATCAACCCATGGTTATTTGTATTTGTTTCCTGGTGAATTGTTTTGGTGAATTGCCAAAAAAATGACGTGTACAGTAGGTACAGCATTTGGAAATTCTCAACGATAGATCAGTAAATAAAAAAATATTATATTATTGAAATATTTCACTTGTCAGTATTCCAATTTTTTAATAATAATTGCTGCAGTCGGTATTTTGAAATAACCGATAATATAATTTTTAAAATTGTAACTCAAATAAACCATTTTATCGTATACAATACCTATTCTCGTCGATTTCAGATACTGCTACTATTCAATACTACAAGACGAACCTTCATTTCATAACCAGGGGATATTCACACCATCATTTGCGGAGTTCACTACGAATAACATAGAAATGAATAAAGAGATAATGAGACAAAGAGGTGTTAATTTTCCAGTAATTTGTAAGCCGACCATCGCTCATGGATCAAAATCCGCACATGATATGATTGTTATATTCAATGAAAAGGGCTTACACGTCTGCAAACCACCTTGCGTTGTTCAAACTTTTGTCAATCACGATGCCGTACTACACAAAGTTTTCTTAATAGGAGACAGGTGAGGAATATATTTTTGAAATTGCACTACTGTATATTGGTTATCAACATAAACTTTTCTTGCTCATGTCTGCAGCTAGAAGTGAAAGAGTGATCACATTAGTACTTTTTTTCGCTAAGGAAAGTAAGCAGCAAAATAGGTTTTTGCTTCGCTCCGAAAGCTTATCAAACATATTGCAATGCAAACCTATTTCAACAGAGGGACATCCCATCTTGTTACCCTCAACTAGGAAATAGTTGTCATACTTTTTTAAATGCTTAATTTGTAGGTAGGTACTCAAATATCTAATCTATTACTAATGGTAATTTAATCTTCGGGGAATCCGAGTAGTCATTCTATAATTTATTCATAAAGTGTCTATAAACGTTGGCAAATTCTTAAAAATAGGAAGGCGCAGATTATAAGAATCAAACTAATTTACATTATTATAAGTTGCCATGTCCCTGACTGGTTTAAAATATGAATTTTTGCAGATCTCGTATTTTGTCCTATTTCCATAACAGGGTCCTGCATAACATGGAGTGACGTTATTGGACCACTGTGATGCGGGAATGTTGGGGTATGGTTGAAGATCAGTAACCAAGATAGAGAAAGGGATATTTAAATGGTTCCGACACGTAGCGAGAATAGGCGAAAGAAGATTGACGAAACAGAGTGTGGCAACGGTGAATAGGTAACTCGGCAAGGGTCGATGTGGGCGTACGTATGTCAATCAGACCGAGGACATTTTGAGGATAGGCCAGGTCAAGAGAACCCGTAACCGGCGAACATGTATGAAAGAGCTATGAAAGTAGAAGTAGAGAATAATGATGTATGGTAGGATCGTAGTAAGTGGAAATATGTGGTCTCTGCCTACCCTAATGGAAAGAGTATCTATGTCCATATTTGTTTTGAAACATTGATTTTAGAAATAAAGCTGTCCGTTAGTCTACGTTTTAGGGGTTATTTCACATAGACACTCTGTATATCCCTAAAAAGGTTGGCAGACGTTAAATTTGAATAACTAATTTCTACTTACCTACTGCTGTGGCTTACTATTTATTTATGATCTGTGTTCTAGGTGATCAGTTTGTCGAAATGTTCCGTAAACCTTGAATCTGAGATTAATATGTCATCATACATAAGTAGGTAAATGGTACGCTCGTAATAATTTTGTCTATCAACTTACAAATATTTAAACCGTTCAAAAGTTACCTAACCTGATTGTACAATACCTGTAGTACATTTAGTAGGTATTAAAATTGTTGGGGTGTGTGTTGGGTAACCTCCTCGAGTGTCGCTCCGATTCCGATCCCGCTGCAGTCCGGGGGGGACGGAATCGGAGCGGCCGGTACACCCTGGGCGGCGGTCAATGGCTTCCCCTTCACCCCTTCATAGGGTTGGCATTGATCGTCGGCCAATACCCAATGTGGCGGGAACACATCGCTCTCCGTACTCCTCTGCTTTCAGAGGAGATAGGATGAGCGATGCTGTAAGTGGTGAGATGGCCCAGGGTCAGCCGGGGTGCGAGGGATATGCTCTATGGGTAACCTTACACCCCGGCGTCTGAAGACCCGAGACGGCGTGCGGTTTTAGTCGGTGCAAGCCCGACATAACCGCCCCCGCTGGCAGGCGGGGGGGTATCCGAAGGGATTTCCGCACGATAAAAAAAAAAAAAAGGTATTAAAATTGTTAGAATTTAAGGTGACCTACTAATTGCCAACCAAATTCCCGTTAACGGCATAGGCAACGCTGAGCTGACATCATTTTACTTCTGTACAAGATAGCTCGAGAAGTCTAAACGTATTTATTTACCCCGAGTATGTAACTCAATACAAGACTCATTGCCATTTAACATAATTATGTATGTAGGTACCTTGTTTATATCTGAGGCACTACAAGGCTGACTAGTGGACATGGACATTACACTTGTGTGAATATTTATTTTTATTTGAGAATCTTTAAATAAACTTCATTGCCTCGTTGGTCCTGTGACATAGGTTTACGCTTGTTTAAGCTACTCATCCAACCCAGGAAGTTACCACCTTGGGAAATTTATATAAATCATGTTTCATTAATGTTAATGTTATAAAATTCCAGGTATCATATCAGTGAACGACCAAGTCTCAAAAACTTCTACGCGTCAGAAAATTTAGAACCAATTTATTACAGTACAGGGGAGGTGTGCAAAGCTGATAGTCAATCCACACTGTCCATTCTCGACCCGCATGATAAGGCGGACTTTACGATGACGTTAAATGAAGACAAGATTAAAACTATAATAAGGATACTGAGAAAAAAGATTGGACTACTTTTGGCTGGGTTTGACGTTGTCATAGACAATATCACAGGCAGTCATGCAGTAATAGATATTAATGTATATCCTGGTTATGACAGTTTTCCTAACTTTTTTGAACACTTTTTAGATGCTATCGATGAAGTAGTAAGTCAGAAAGCTGATAAATTATATACCAATGGAGATTATAATGGTAGCCATGATGATGAATGTGGTCATAGAGTAAATGGTTTAATAAATGTTGGACTGGACCCAATTAAGTTCGGTGTAACCGGAATGAATATTAACTAATAGTGTTAGGTATTTTTCTGATATTGTCGTTATTAGTAAATAATTGCTAGCTGATTTATCCTTTATATAAGATCATTAATATTGTATTGAATAGTTAATGCAAGTGTATTGACAATTGCAGTCGGTTACAGTTAGGGGCGCCGCACACATGCAATAATATTGACAGTAAAATACATATATTATTGCCAATAAGATTGTGTGTGCAGCCTATTATTGAGTGATATAAACATAATTTGTCTGATAGTATGTACGTTTTATTGTCATTATTGCCAATATTATTGAGTGTGGCGGTTAAGCTTACGATATTATTTTAAGAATCTATCAGTATAGATTTAGAAGAATATACAACAAACATAGATAACATATATATTCAAGAAAATCTTACAATTTTAGAACCCTATATTGATAGATTCTTGTTTATATAAATATTAACATTGTAACGTTATCTTAAATTGAAACTATGTTTTTAAACTTGTCCATTATCATGTACAAGTACTATATATATTAATGGATATTGTTAGCAATGGAATGGTTTGATATGGCATATCGGGAATAAGAGTGAGAGTTCGGCTAAGATTGGCTTGCATCGGTAAAGCGCTCCTTGTTTTTCTGTTGCATAGCACATGTCAACAGCTTGACATCTTTTTAGAGTAGTTAAAGCTATAGTTATAATATTATAAACACAGACGGTTTTAACTACTCTATACAGGGTGAATTTCCGAGCCCGATTCTGATGAAAACTAAAACTACATCATTGGGTGAAAAGAAAACTAGCTCGGAATCGAACCTTTGATTTGTAAAAAAATCGATAGTGTCGCTAATAAGGAAATAATTCTTGGAAATAATAATATACGGAAAACTTAAGGAAAGATCTCATTTTTAACTAAATGTTTTTTTACTCTGATTTTGCTTT
This sequence comes from Cybosia mesomella, assembly GCA_946251805.1. Taxonomy (NCBI): domain Eukaryota; kingdom Metazoa; phylum Arthropoda; class Insecta; order Lepidoptera; family Erebidae; genus Cybosia; species Cybosia mesomella. The sequence continues at coordinate 19,168,807 of OX276402.1, read as the reverse complement.
GATTATTTCTCTGGGGGCATGTCATCATCATCCTAACATTATTACCATTGCATTGAAACCTTCACTTCAGAGCTCGGGGCTCGCTAACTCTTTATCCACTTTTCGATTTGGCTTGTCTTGACTTTAACCTAACCTCCCTACATCGAGAGAAAAGGTTGCGCCAGAGCCTCGTCTGTTCTTCAGCAGGTGTACGTTACAGCTAGCACGTGAGGTTGGCTTAAGCTCCCAAGATCTAAGTCTCCCTGCCCTCCATACATCTTAATGACAACTACTTGTTTTCTACAAAGTACATAAACAAATAATATTGTACCTAATTCTGAATACAGGACAATCCTTGAGACGTAGAATCCAGCTATGTATTAGAACAATACTTAGATCAATTTTAATCACTTAATAGGGGAATATATATGTAACTTAAGGAAAATAAAAAAGTATTTTGTTAAAAAGAGTCCTTTTCTTAAGTTTCCTATATGTTATTACTTTCCAGAATTCGTTCCTTCGAGTACTGTAATAATAGTGAGTTTTTTTTCTAAATCAATAGTTTTGATGACTGCCTATTTGATTTTTTTTTTAATCCAATGATGCCGATTGGCATAAGCCTGTAAAACGAAACAATAGTAATAATACATAATTTATTCCAAGTGTGTTCACTCTCAGTGAACACACTTTAGATTGCACAGTCACATTATTACAAATTATCAGTCATCATTATAAGTTATTAGAAATGTTTTGTTTTTACATAAATAACTTCAGGAACATTCCATGTGTATCAAAGACTTCAGAACCTCAACGTGTATATAACTTTTAGATCAATTAACTAGCCTTATCTATTTAATTCAATATTTTGGTTAAGATATTGTTATAGTATTTTTTAATGTTTTATAAAAAGTTTATATAAACCGCATGTTTTAATGTTATAAACGCTCATATTGTCGATGTATTTGTTAGGTAATATTCCATAAAACTGTTTTTTCTTTTTATATAAGTTTTCGAAAATGTATCTTACTCATTCATATATGTAGGGAATGTGTAAATTATTATGTTAGGAAGTCACTGCCACGAACCCGTATTTAAACCAATCCAAAGGTTCCATCGGTTTTGCAGTTAAGCCATGATATATACCTACACATAATAAAATAAGGTATTCTTCTCGAATTTAGAGCATGACTTTAATTTAATATTGTCATACATATAATTACTCGAGCTGTTCTTTCTATCCTTGCACACCTCATGAGCTCCCTGTACAATGTCGGGTGCTTCCGACGTGACCTTTTTCATGAAACGACTATATCGATTACTGAAAGTACTTCGGGATAGACCCTGACTTGTCTACTTACATTTGCGTTATATAGTTGGTTTGTCCGTTGTTATACATAGAACCATCTTAGTATACCAGTACAACCGGTATCAAAAATCTGCATGTATTATTCTATGAACTAATCTTATGCAAAAATTGTCTCAGTTTTGTGGTTGTTCTGCCACACCTAACTCTCGCTACTAAAGGTTCCTATGTTATAATTGTCGCACTTTATGACACCAAATGACCGCACATTAAGTGTACTAGTTATTTATTGTCCGCGGCTCCGTCCGTGTGGATTACTGGTCCCGTTCTCGCGACACAGGAATCTATTCTCAAAATAAACAGCCTATTTGCTGTTCCAGACTGCCAAATTTCATCCCGATACGTTCAGCCATTTTGGTATGCCGTGTGATTGAGTTAACAACATCTTTTAATCCAAACTTTCGCAATTAATTCACTCAGTTATGGGACACGCTATGATACGAGGGTCAAACTGAAAGTTCTTAGAAAATCAAAAACTGATTACATTAGCCAGTTATTAGTTTTATTATATCTTTTCAAAATATTGTCCATTCACGTCAATACACCGCTGCATGCGATGGAACCACTGGGAAAAGCACTTTGCCCACTCGTCCTTAGGGGTCTCTTCAATGGCATCGCGATACGCAGCCACCGCTTCTTCAGCATTGATAAACCGCTTTCCTTTAAGTTTTTCTTTAATTTTTGGAAATAAATAAAAATCACAAGGCGCGAGGTCGGGGCTATACGGCGGGTGACCCAGTAATTCAACGTTTGATGTCGCCAAATAGTCGATCGTTCGCTTGGCGGTGTGCGACGAGGCGTTGTCGTGGTGAAGGAGGATCCTACTGCGAGGTCGTTTCTCTCGAACTTTTTCCAAGACAAGTGGCAAACAATTGGTAGTGTACCATTCTGCAGAAACTGTTTTTTGATCCTCTAACACAATTGTTACGAAATGACCTATCCTTCCAAAGAACGAGGCCACCATTTTTTTTCCCGCACTTCGATCTCTCTTCACTTTAGTTGGCAACTCCTCGAAAGGAAACACCCACTGAGCAGATTGTCTTTTGGTTTCAGGATCATAACAGTAAATCCAGCTTTCGTCACCTGTTAGTATGTCGAACACAGCATTAGAGTCACCTCCGTTAAATCTTTCAATCATTTTACGGCACCAATCCACACGATGGAGTTTTTGAGCCTCAGTCAAATTATGAGGTATCCACCGGGCGCAAAGCTTCCTGACCGCTAAATGTTCGTGGAGGATTTTGTGCACTTGACTCATACCGATGCCTAAGCTTGTCCGAATCTGCTGATAGGTCACTCTTTTGTCAGTCTCTATCATACGCCGCACAACACAGATGTTATTTTCAGTCGTCGCCGTAGAAGGCCGTCCCTCACGTAAATAATCAGTGAGATTAGTGCGACCACGTTTAAACTCATTAAACCAGTTGTAAACAGTCGCACGAGATGGGGCTTCATCGTGAAAGGCCAATCGTAGTCTATCATAACTTTCTTGTTGACTTAAATGACATCGAAAGTCATAAAAAATCATTGCACGAAAATTTTCTCGTGTTAAATTCATGTTAACGTGACACAGACAATTTTCAATTTGCCGCCAAATCGTAAAACAAATGATAAATGAATGAAAAATATACTCAGTAATATTGGCAAAGAGTTCTATTTTCAAATTTTAGAATTATTTTTTTATTATATTGTTTATAAGTGGCCAGTTCTAAGAACTTTCAGTTTGACCCTCGTAAATCTTTACGATCGCACTGTATCGTTCAAACTGAATTATAAGTACTTATGCTTCTCAAAATCTTAAAAACAGTACATTTTCATTTAATGTTTTTAATTTTTTATTATATGTCTATTGTGCCTCGCGGCATCTTTCGTACCGAGTTTGCTTCCCTTCTGTAACTCTTAGCATTACGTGTAGTTATGAAACATGACCTCAACAAAAAAAAATTCAATATGAACTGAATCGAAGAAGTACTTGGTTAAAAAGTTTCACGATTCCATCGCCATACACTCATGTATCATTATCACACTCCCGGTTGCATTCAAAGCTTGCACTTTACAGTCATTTTTAAACATTGTTTTTTGATGACTCCGCCTAAAACAAAAAAAAACAATGTTTAAAAATGACTGTAAAGTTATTCATTGTTTCCGTAGTTCGCAAGAATTACGGTAGATGGCTCCAACGTCGCCTTAAGACGTATATGATATATCGGAGAATTTCGAATATCTGGGATGTGTCTAGGTGGCTCAGTTGGTCAGAGCATTCCCCCTGTAAGGGACTGGTCGCGGGTTCAAGTCCCGTCCTAGATGTTCTCTTTTTCCGATCTAAATCTTTAGAAAAAGTAAGCATACAAAATGCTTAAGAATTTAATTGAATCAGTACAGTCTTTTTATTATACCAATATAAAATGATCCCCGAAATTGCTCAAAGGTAACACCAGCTGAACCTAAACGCTATTATTGAGAATAGGATATTTTTATTTAGACTGTACACAATCGGTCATGTTTCGTCTAAGCAAATCCATGATTAAATATCTGTATTAAAAGATCTTTGCATGAATACGGTACGTGAAAATTTCCAAAATCAAGTCTTAATTTTGAACATAAAACTTCAAAAGAAAAAAAAAACTTTTAAACAAAACTGATATCGAGACCTATGAAGTTCTTAGTAGCAGTAATAAGTAGCAGTTTTTATGTTGTCTCATAACATTTTGTATGTTAACATAATATAAAAGCTTGGGTACGGATACATTTGATTCATTCATTTATTTTAATGCATACATGTTGTAAGTATTATGATATATAATTAAAAAATAACAGACAATTAACTAATATTAAGAAATAAATTAAAATTTCGTTCTAATTTCTATTTTTACCAGACTACGCCTACTAGCCAAACCATGCTACGAACGCACGAGTGTGCGCGCCACGTTCGTGCATCCGTAGCATGGTTTGGCTGTCTATGTAAGCTGTTTACGTATGTTCCACTGTAGCTCTTAAGATACTGAACTGATTGATTACAATTTCATTAGAATGAGCTGTCAAATGTGTCAATCGATTCATTATCCATGCTCTGGGTTCAATAAAATTCTTAGTCCCACATTTTATGCATCTATCGGTGAAGACCTGAGACTATATTTTACTGTTCTTAAAAAAAATAACTCTTTCACGCCTATAAATATATATACAGTTTGTTAAACTTTATACTTGTAAATTCAAAGGATTGATATGTTATTCTAAATAATTCAAATTGCTCCTGCGGCTGCCATATAGAATTACCTGATTGTAAAGGACATTATAAAAATAGAAAATAAGTCTATCTACATTGTACATATAGAAGGACTTGCTGTCCTCCGCGGCTTCGCCCGTGACATACTTCGAAACCCCCGTGGCACCTATTTAACCCATAGCCCATTATCGAGGAAGGTTATAAGCTATATATCATCACGCTACTATCCAGGGGAGCGGAGCAGTAATCATAAATGTCAACAAATCGGACAATTTCCATTTAGTATTGTAGAACTAATAAATTATGTTTGGTTACCATGGGGGCGAAGTATGCAACGGGCGAAGCCACGGGGCACAGTTAGTCAAACAAACTATTGCCGTCAACCAGGCACGTCTAAAATTACTTTTTACCCGCTTATATTCATTTTAATTTGGTGAGGAATATTTTAACTGTTACATTGGTGGTATCGACCATAAAACATCTCGAACAAAATTGAAAACAGTATGATATATTTTGGTTTTGTGTACGGTGTTTATTCGATGCCAATAATGTGTAACTTATCCAACGCCTGTGTTGCGGGTGTTTCATACGAGCAAGTAATGTAAATTGGTATTCCAGGTTGACTTTCCAGTTTTAAGAAGATTAGGTATCATTGTGAACTGCCTTATAATAAGTGACATTCCTCACCACAGAGTGATGAGTAAATTCATATAAAGTAAATTCATTATAATTATTCAATCCCTAGTTGTTTTACATTTATTGGTTGTGGTATTAGTTCAGAGTTATAGAGATATATATTTTTTCTATGTAAATATCAAATTAGTTATATGACACGCCATGTAAACTATCAGTGCCTAAACAAAAGTATTATCTTCACTATATACGTATACTAATTTAAGTGTATTATTAAACTATTATACAATTATCATTTAGTTTTTTGTATGATTAATCACGCGTAAGGACTTGCGCCGATGTCATCTAATGAATAGATATGAGTGGTAAAATTGACATCAAGTCTTTTTAAGTAAATTGGTAAAAAAGTAGACAATGTCACCATAGAGAAATATGGTCGCGGATTCCAGGTAAAAGGAACTGCATGCAGCGCTCCTATCAGACGAATTGAACACTGCGTTCCGTTCTAGTGTTGTCAACATAACGACATTTTCGCTAAATTAAGTAAATTTTCGCATAAGTAGGCCTCGCGTCTTCCAGCAGCGCTCCTTTATATTCGGAGCCTTGACGTTCGCCTATACGCGCCCTACCCTAACGCCGCTACTGCCAACATCTTCATAGCGGTAGGAAATAAAACTTTTTTAACGGTTAATTTGATGTTGTTCGGTTGCTTTTTAGCAGCCTTGGTTACAGAGAGACTTAAGATGGATAACAGACAATCAGACAACAATACTTTAAGACACAGGAGTTTCTTTAACAACAACAACAAGAAGAAACAAGTAAATATCGCTGGCCTCGGGCAATAAAGCGGTGAACGCCGGTTACGCCCTTTTTATTGTTATTTGGTTTTTGGCTTCTCCTATTATCAATCTATCACTCGTATTTTTTTAGGGATTTTCTTTAGAAAAGCCCTATTGCTATCGAGTTGTCGTCGACGTCGTCGTCGTTGCCAATTTTCTGTCACGGTTTTGGGTATGAAGGAGATGAGCTATCGAGTTGCTGTTTTCGGTAATAGATTCGTGCTGGGGTGAACCATTGCAAGATAAAGAAAAAATCGCAAAAATCGCAAAAAAAAAACGCAAAATCGAAAATCCCATTCGGCTGAGCTCGTCTCAGGAATTCAACTTGTTTAGTAATATTTCATTAAAATAAATGACAATAACAGCTTACGATACTCTAAGAAACATAACACAAAAAACCGGTCTAAACAAAGAAGAACAGTAATAAATTTAAACGCGTTTTAAAAATAATCATATAACAAATAAATAAACTGTAACACTTCATACGAAGTAATCCCAAGGAATTTATCTTTGCAAGCTATTAAAATTTCCCTGAGGAAGGTGGTAATCGGCTGGTACTCTCAAGATCTCAAGTGGATATTACGTCGTATATTCCTGAATCTCATCCGTCAGTGTACTAATAAAATCGTTTACGATGTTAAAATTGAAACTACATTATTTCAATTATTTCATTAAATATTTACATTAGCTTTCATTTCACTTATTGAGCTCTTGTTTTGGACCACTGTACGTTGAACTGTAAACAAATTATTACTCCTAGCTTCTTTAATTTCTCCAGTAAAAATATGTTTGATATTACCGCTTTATTGCCCGGTGCCAGTTCCAGCCCGACGTAACCGCCCCCGCTGGCCGGCGGGGGTGTATCCGAAAGGATTTCCGCACGAAAATAAAATTTACTAACTATTAAAAGTTATTTATATCAGTTAATTTCTATGGTAGCGTTTGACTATATTTGATAAGTTAAATAAGTCTATATTTAATTGCGAACAAATGACCATTGCATTGTGTTTTAATTATTCTGAGAAGTAGGGACACTTCTCATGTTCCAAATAAGTATGTATTCAAAACCAGTAGCTGCAAAAGGTTGAATCCCGGTTCGGACAAAGTGTTATTCGTCAAAATAGACAAGATATTCATAAGTTCCTTAATTCAGATAGACTTGTAGTTTTCGTATTTTTTTTTGTAAGTTTTTGAACGGTTAGTTTGTACTGTATGGTTTGTAAATTGAACAAAGCTGTTCATGTAATTTTTATAAGTTGACTAGCTGACCCGGCAGACGACTTCGTACTGCCTCATTCGATAACAACTTCCATATTTATTCACCTTTTAAACCTTCCCTGGACCTCCACAAATAATTCAAGACCAAAATTAGCCAAATCGGTCCAGCCGTTCTCGAGTTTTAGCGAGACTAACGAACAGCAATTCATTTTTATATATAAGAGAAGAAGAAAGAAGATTGAGCTTTGAAAGGTTTAGTTCAAAACTCTATCAATAGATGGTGTTATCTCCCCTAAACAACAGCAACTCTGGTGCGGATTTTGCTGTCGGATGGGCGGTGAGCTCTGAGAGAGTCTGGTGCAGCTCACCAGACCATGTCCGAAAGAATTAAGAGACAGAACCGGCGCGCTTTCTCACCGATTCTTTTCTGTGCCCTGTATTAAAGAGGGACACGCCGATAAATCGCAACAAATGCAACCCGAAACCCAGGGTTGTAGGTTTTGGTAAACAATTTCCTCTTCTAGGTGACTAACGGCCAACCGGGCCAACCACAAGTAGACATTTTGGAAATTATTGAATTCTAGTGCAGTCATCATGATCATCATCATCATCAACCTCTTTTAGTCCACTGCTGGACATAGGTCTCCCCTAATGAGCGCCATAACGCCCTGTTTTCAGCTTGCCGCATCCAGCATCTGCCCGCAGTGCAGTCAACGAATGGTCCAAAATGGGGGTGTAAAACGCATGAGCGGAACTCTAAGCGATTTCTTCTTAATCTTGTTAAGGGAGCATTGCATAGGAAGTGAATATACTAAAAGTCCTGACATCTCGGAGGTCAGCCTGAGGACCAGAGGGTTGGTGTTGGTCTGTGCGTCCTATAGAAAAATAATTCCTACTAAATGAAAGCTCATAAAATTATCTACAACTTTTATTAAAACACATTCTCCGAATTCATAACCGTTTTCGAAATGCGCGCCCCGAAAAGTGAAATAAATAAATATTGGTATGATCGGTTAAAGAAGAGTTACGACGTTAGATTCAATTGTCATTTAGGTCCTTAGATTTAAGATAGGTAGGTATTGTGGTGTCTGAACCTCATTTCACACCACGATGCGGTTACCTGGCCATTATGTGTCAGAGTTTAAAAATAATTATTTGTTTGATTTAAATAGAGCGTAGGGAAGAAAAAACAATTGCTCCGTGGAGCTGCTTTCGGCTGGGCGGCTGACAGCGGGCGACTAGACGCGCCGCCCGGGTCCGCCGGCCGAAGAGAAGATATAGTATAATAAATTTAGGCTCAGTCCTTGAGCGGAGTTCGCGATTCTCTAGTTCGCAGTAAAATAATAATATACGCGTAAAAACCTCCCTAAACCCGATTTAGGAAGCTTTGATGATATAATAAATGCCCATTTAAACTTCTTCCTCAGTGTTTGTCTTATTATCTACACGAGGTATTGTGGCGTCCATGCCCCGGACGCTACAACTGGTGGAGTCGTCGGTTTCCATACAGCTGGTGGTTGCTACAGCTACAATTGGCGTGGAGGAACGCCGGTTTCCATACAACTGGTAGAGGTGCTGGTTTCCACAGGAGCTAGTGGTTGCTACAGCTGGTGAAGCGATAGTTTCCGCAGAAGTCGGAAACGCCAACATTCTACAGTTGGCAGTGAATGGATCGATCCCGTACCGTTTGAAGAAAGACGTCGTGCGACAATTGGAGCGACGCATTTATCAGTATCGTTGTTTATTTTGCTTTTATGTGCTTTTATGTGATATTATGTGCTCAACGAGAAGATGGCTATGATGGTGGCTTGTTCCAGAATGTTTCAAGAGCATTGATAGTTGCCTGCGGGTCAATAGGGCCAATAAGGACTATAAGTCTTAGTAGAATTATAATTCACGTTGTGAATAACGTGTTATCTTGAACCGACTAAAACCGCATTACGTACTAGCGTAACTAGTAGTATTTTATTATTAATATGTGTTCTCTGTTTATTTCATATTGCTGCGCTGCGGAAGATAAATAGATTTGTTTTGTTTTTTGTGTTCGTGATGTTCTAGCGTAGGAGTTAGGCAATTATTTTTTTTGTACAATATTGAGAGTTGTGATCTAAACTTTGTAAGAGAGTCAAATCGTTCTGGACATAAGCGCCGACGATGATTGAAAGTTAGTTTTCGATCAGACTTTTCTTTATAGAGTAAGTTCTTTCTCTTTAGTGTTGTTTTAAAAAATAATTTAGTAATGTGTAGGCGACATAAATAATTTTATGTCATCTTTCTTTTTAGTTAGGTAGGTCTTAAAAGTACTGTGTTACTAAGTCCTTTCAGGGCAAACCTTAAAATGTATCGGCAAGTGATACCAATAACTTTTCTTTGATGAGGCTGATTGTGGTCAGGTTTCTTTTAACCTGGGTTTTTTGCCTGGCCAAGAATGAAGCAATTTTTCTTTGTTCGTGTTTTTCAGTATTTCTTACAGTTTAATTGCTATAATTTGAAATTCTACTATCGTTTACTAATTATTACAAAGATTGCTTCGTTATTCCCATTGTAAGGGACAATTCGCATAATTTTTTTTTTTGTGTCCCAGATTTAGAATGCCTAGGGAATCAGGCTGTCACATAAATGACCATTAAGGGCGTAGCTGATGTGGTGTCTGAACCTCATTTCACACCACGATGCGGTTACCTGGCCATTATGTGTCAGAGTTTAAAAATAATTATTTGTTTGATTTAAATAGAGCGTAGGGAAGAAAAAACAATTGCTCCGTGGAGCTGCTTTCGGCTGGGCGGCTGACAGCGGGCGACTAGACGCGCCGCCCGGGTCCGCCGGCCGAAGAGAAGATATAGTATAATAAATTTAGGCTCAGTCCTTGAGCGGAGTTCGCGATTCTCTAGTTCGCAGTAAAATAATAATATACGCGTAAAAACCTCCCTAAACCCGATTTAGGAAGCTTTGATGATATAATAAATGCCCATTTAAACTTCTTCCTCAGTGTTTGTCTTATTATCTACACGAGGTATTGTGGCGTCCATGCCCCGGACGCTACAGTATATATATATAATCAATAGGGATCTACTAAACTTAATTAAACTAACGTAGGTATTCGTAGAAGGACGTGCAGTTCAATGGCAAGTTTATGTTGCAGTAATGATGAGAAGTCAGTTTTCGTCATTATTCATAGATTTTCATCATGTCCTATATTTTTATGGAACTAGTATACTATATAATGACAGTGCTATGAATCTGATTCCCTAGATAAAACTTATTTTTTCAGAAATAAACTGTACGGGATAAAGTAGTGTTAGTAGTTATAATATGTACTTTCAGGGTATGCATACCGGCGATCATGATCCGGCGACCATTTGACAGGTAAGTATTAGGTGTTAAATGAAGGTAAAAATGGTACTCACTTTTCTCAAATATTCAGTGCTGATTTTTACGTACCTATGTTTTAGAAAATATTAGCAAAAAAAAAACAATTTTGCCAGACACTATTGTCGGCGATAACTTTTACCAGAAAGTCTTGATTTCTATGTATGTTATAGGTACTACTCAGGGAACTATTTCAAAATGAGCAACCCGACAAATCGAAGGCTCCAGTCATAAACATAAAGTGTTGCTATGAGTAGATACTAAGGCACAAGGCACTAACTCTATACCGGGGTTAATGCTACTTTATTGGTATAAAAACTATAGAATTCGGATTTATCGGCCTGCTGGTTGTACTATAAGTCGAAGTAATATATTATGAGAACATACAATCTTTCATATTTATACTATTAGTAGAATTAATAGAATAAAATTACTGACACCATTATCATTCTACTTGATAAAATAATAAATTAATAAGGGCCACTGTAAATCTGAATAAGCTATGTAATTATTAAAGTAAACGAATTTTACAATGTTACTGCCACAACGTAACTTGTTTATGTTGGAGGTACCTATCTAAAAATAAAAGCGTAGGCAACTTAATCCGTTAGAGAAAGTTCGCAAACTATAAGGGATAGTACCTTTACAATTAGCTGGGTGAAAGTTGAGTTACGACAAAGATACGTTTGAAGGAAAGCTAGAAACAAACGTTGAATATACTACAGTATTCAATTAAATTTTTTTACGTCCCAGGATATTCGAAATTCTCCGACACCTATATTATATACGTCTTAAGGCGAATATCTGGGACGTGTCTAGATAGCTCAGCTGGTGAGAGCATTCCCCTGTAAGGAACTGGTTGCGGGTTCAAGACCCATATTTTTAAACCCCACAATAACGGTTGTCTTTGTTTAAAGAAGTCTACACAATAAACCTGCTATCTTGTGACAGCATGTCGGCGGCATGTCTGCGACTCTTGCGTCGCTCATTGGCTTCGACCCGCCGACATTAGAGCTATAGTGACTACTACTACTACTACTACGTGTTCATTGATGTATATCTATACTATACTAAAGAAACTATATTAGTAGTAGTAGTGTCATTTTTTCTAAGTATATTTTATATTTCTTAAAAGAAGATTTTAAAACTAAATATAAATGGTTATTTGTTATACAAGAGTGCATAGTTGCTTTTTAACCGCGTGCTCAATTTTGATGACCGAGCAAGCGAAGGATTCTAAAAAGTTAGAATCCTGAGCGTTAGCGAGGGAATCAAAAGAGCACAAGGTGAAAAATCTTTGCACTCGAGTGCAACACGTAACTTTTAATCCCACCTCAGCGAGGAAATGACTAAATGTAAAAAAAATTATTAACAATCACAGGATACTTTTATTTTTGTTTAGGTTTTAACTACTAGTATTACCACAGATAATATAATATAATATAATTCTTATATTATTACAGAATAATCTTTAAATTATAACAAATAATACTCAGGTATAATTAAGAAAAAATTGAAAGTAACGTTGCTACAGTTACTTAAGGTGAGTGTAATATTTTTGATAGGTACTGTAATGTTGGGGTGTGTGTTGGGTAACCTCCTCGAGTGTCGCTCCGATTCCGATCCCGCTGCAGTCCGGGGGGAACGGAATCGGAGCGGCCGGTACACCCTGGGCGGCGCTCAATGGCTTCCCCTTCACCCTTTCATAGGGTTGGCATTGATCGTCGGCCAATACCCAACGTGGCGGGAACACATCGCTCTCCGTACTCCTCTGCAGTGCTATTCTCTAAGGACCACAGCCTTGCGCGCAGCGCTGCGCTCGTCGACGAGCTCGCAAAATGCTGCTTTGGATTTATATTTTATTTTATTTTAATTTTGATTTTAATTTATGATTTAGATTTAGATTTAGATTTAGATTTAGATTTAGATTTGGATTTGGATTTGGATTTGGATTTGGATTTGGATTTGGATTTGGATTTGGATTTGGATTTGGATTTAGATTTAGATTTAGATTTAGATTTAGATTCTAAATCTAAATCTAAATCTAAATCTAAATCTAAATCTAAATCTAAATCCGGAGATACGATAAGGATTTGGATTTGGATTTGGATTTGGATTTGGATTTGGATTTAGATTTAGATTTAGATTTAGATTTAGATTCTAAATCTAAATCTAAATCTAAATCTAAATCTAAATCTAAATCTAAATCTAAATCTAAATCTAAATCTAAATCTAAATCTAAATCTAAATCTAAATCTAAATCGAAATCGAAATCTAAATCTAAATCTAAATCTAAATCTAAATCTAAATCTAAATCTAAATCTAAATCTAAATCTAAATCTAAATCTAAATCTAAATCTAAATCTAAATCTAAATCTAAATCTAAATCTAAATCTAAATCTAAATCTAAATCTAAATCTAAATCTAAATCTAAATCTAAATCTAAATCTAAATCTAAATCTAAATCTAAATCTAAATCTAAATCTAAATCTAAATCTAAATCTAAATCTAAATCTAAATCTAAATCTAAATCTAAATCTAAATCTAAATCTAAATCTAAATCTAAATCTAAATCTAAATCTAAATCTAAATCTAAATCTAAATCTAAATCTAAATCTAAATCTAAATCTAAATCTAAATCTAAATCTAAATCTAAATCTAAATCTAAATCTAAATCTAAATCTAAATCTAAATCTAAATATAAATATAAATCTAAATCTAAATCTAAATCTAAATCTAAATCTAAATCTAAATCTAAATCTAAATCTAAATCTAAATCTAAATCTAAATCTAAATCTAAATCTAAATCTAAATCTAAATCTAAATCTAAATCTAAATCTAAATCTAAATCTAAATCTAAATCTAAATCTAAATCTAAATCTAAATCTAAATCTAAATCTAAATCTAAATCTAAATCTAAATCTAAATCTAAATCTAAATCTAAATCTAAATCTAAATCTAAATCTAAATCTAAATCTAAATCTAAATCTAAATCTAAATCTAAATCTAAATCTAAATCTAAATCTAAATCTAAATCTAAATCTAAATCTAAATCTAAATCTAAATCTAAATCTAAATCTAAATCTAAATCTAAATCTAAATCTAAATCTAAATCTAAATCTAAATCTAAATCTAAATCATAAATTAAAATCAAAATTAAAATAAAATAAAATATAAATCCAAAGCAGCATTTTGCGAGCTCGTCGACGAGCGCAGCGCTGCGCGCAAGGCTGTGGTCCTTAGAGAATAGCACTGCTGCTTTCAAAGGAGACAGGATGAGCGATGCTGTTAGTGGTGAGATGGCCCAGGGTCAGTCGAGGTGCGAGGTATATGCTCTATGGGTAACCTTACACCCCGGCGTCTGAAGACCCGAGACGGCGTGCGGTTTTAACCATAACCGCCCCCGCTTGCCGGCGGGGGGGTATCCAAAGGGATTTCCGCACGATAAAAAAAAAAAAAAAAAAGGTACTGTAATGTTGGGGTGTATGTTGGGTAACCTCCTCGAGTGTCGTTCCGACTCCGATCCCGCTGCAGTCCGGGGGGAACGGAATCGGAGCGGCCGGTACAACCTGGGCGTCAATGGCTTCCCCTTCATGGGGTTGGCATTGATCGTCGGCTAATACCCAACGTGGCGGGAACACATCGCTCTCCGTAGTCCTCTGCTTTCAGAGGAGACAGGATGAGCGATGGTGTTTGTGGCTGAGGCCACCATAGGATCCTAGGGGATCCAGGGGCGGGTTGGCCCACTGCTAACGCAGGGGCCGACGGGCACTTGTGCCGCCGCCGGTGAGAGAGGACTAGCCATCCTCTCGCGTTCCGTAATCGGCAGGTGATCAGCAACGGCCTGACTGGTGGCTCCAGAAGGGTACGCTATGAACTTGCTGACCGGAGGGCTTGCCTTTATTGGCCGGCCCACTACAAGGAAAAGTCTATAACACCCGACAGCAAAGTCGTAAAAACCTATGGATACCAGCCGACCTCCATAGTATATAGGCTTATCCAGGTGCAGGGGGCTCCGCCTGGATGGACCACCTTTCCCCATACTCGTGGGATACGCTATGAATATAAATCATAAAATTACAGACAAAACGGACAGGAAAACCAAAATATACAATGAAATGGGCAAGAAAAAGAACATGGATAATGACGGAGCCTGCGCGGAGATCGCGCAGCAGTCATGCGTGGAGGTGACGCTAAATACCTCGCGCCGAAGCCGGGCGAGTAGCCCGTTGGGTCTGGGGGTACAGAGGACCCGAAAGCGCAGGAGGCGAGCAAAGGCTCGGGCGGGGGAGGACGTCTCGGATGAGGATTATACCCTCACCGGGACGACCTCCTCCTCCTCCAACAGTGACGAGACGTCGAAGCCGGCATCCAAGGTCGCTGCAGGCCGCCGAGGGCCGCGAGGGGGAACGAGGGCTGGGCCATCCACCCGAGCGCCCTCAGCCCCTGGTAGGGCTGTGCGAGAGTCACCGTCGCAACCGGAGCAGCCGGCGCGGGTGTAGCGATCGACACGGTCGACGCAGCCGGCACAGTCAGCGCAGTCGTCGCAGGCGGAGCAGCCGGCGCGATCGGTGCGGCTGCCGGCCCAATCACCGGAGGAGCCCTGGGTGACGGCTACTCGTGCGCTGGAGGAGCGGATGATGAGTCGGATGGAGGCCTTAGTGGACTCCATCCGTCGTCCGCCTCTGGCGTCGCCAGTGGCCAGCTATCTGGCTGCAACCCAGAAGGGCCCCACCCGCCCGGCTGCAGGTGCATCCCTGCCGGAGCCGGCTCCTCGGCTCCCTCCCACTCAGGGGAAGGGGAAAGGCAAAGGCAAGGGGAAGGGCAAGGGGAAGACGTCCCCAGCCCTGGCCCCAGCCCCAGCCCCAGCCGTGGCTCCGGCTACCTCCACCCCATTGGAAGGGGGCTGGGAGGTGGCTGGAGCCAATAAAAGCAGGCGGAAGGCTGCCAAGAAGGCAGCCAAGAAGGCCAGGAGGGCCGCGGCCGCCGCGAAGGCAGCGCCGGGGAAGCTCCGTGCCCCTCGAACTACGGCCGTCGTCGTCACTCTGACGGCGGAGGCAGCGTCGAGGGGCATGGGGTATGCCGAGGTGTTGGCCAAAGTAAAGGCCAACGTCGACCTGAAGGCCCTCGAGATCCCGGGTGTCCGGTGCAAGAGCACACGGACGGGAGCCCGGCTTCTCGAGTTCCAGTCCAGTCCAGTGTCCAGGCCCATTAAATGCGCAGAAATGCGCATTACGGGCCTGGACGACTCCGTCACGGCAGAAAAGCTCAGGCTCGCCGTTGCGGAGGCCGGGGGCTGCTCCCCGGACACAGTTAAGGCCGGAGCTCCTGGTAGGAGGCTTCCTGAGGGCGCAGGCAAGGCTCCTGCAGGCCCGACCGGCAAGGTGCTTCAGGTGCCTGTCGGTGGGCCATGTGGGGGTGCACTGCACGGCGGAAGTGACGGCGGGTGACCGTTGCTTCCGCTGTGGCCAGCCCGGTCACAAAGCCGGCACGTGTGGCGCCCCGCTGCACTGTTTCAGGTGTGCAGCGGGAGGCAAGCCGGCTGACCACAGGGTTGGCAGCAAGGCCTGCGCCGGAGGGGAGCCGAAGCCGGGAGGCCGGCCTTCCGCCTCCAGTTCACCGCGGGATGCGGAGATGGGGGTTCCATAATGGATCCTCAACTCCGCATCCTGCAGGTGAACGTTGGCCACGGTGCCCGTGCTCAGGACCTTCTGCTCCAGAGCATGGCACAGTGGACCATAAATGTCGCCGCTGTCGCCGACCCATACACCTACCGGTTCCTAGCCGGCCTACCTGGGAAACCGCGCTGGATGGGACGGCGGCACTGGTGCACAATCCCGCCGCCGGCAGCCCCCCCCTTGCCGTCGTTGCAAGGGGACCTGGCTGCGTGGCGGCGGTGGTTGGGGAAATAGCGGTCGTGGCAGTCGCACCCATAAAAGCCATAGTAGCCCAGTGTTAGGTGCAATCGGCATCGTAATCAACCGTCGGAAAAGAAAATAATATTCAAAACGACAGCTCATGAGACGCGGTCGATTTGAATTTTTTTAGGCGGCAGTTATTTAACTGTCAAAAACAGCGTTTCATTCATTCTTACGCCGCGCCGGCATCGATTATCAATGGGGCGGTACAAAATGGCCGTCGACCTTGACCAGCGCAACATTTCGACGGCTGTGATATCGACGACACTTGGGCGGTTGGCCCACTGGTCCTCATCCGAAAGGAGGGAAGGAGGGGGAAACAGCTGCGGCTATACGCCTAAGGGCACTCAACCTATGGAGCGAGAGAAACACGCGACACACCTCACTGCTCACAGATCTCATAAAGGAGATACCCATGATAGGAGCAATGAATGATCGTGTGCCCAAACAACACGTATTCGACAAAAAATACAAGATCCAACTTCATGAGGACCACCGCTGTGAGGCTTTATGCCCAACGGAACTACGCATCTTCACAGATGGATCAAAGACTGGTACAGGCACCGGGGCCGGCGTTTTCTCGGAGGACCTTAATATATCCATATCAACACCGCTGGGGACCCACAACACAGTATTTCAAGCTGAATGCATGGGGATTACCCTGGCAGCTTCAGCGGTAATGGCCAGGAGAGTGGAAGGCCACTCAATACGCATACCCTCCGACAGCATGGCCGTGCTGCAAGCTTTAAACAGCCACACTATAAACTCGGGACTAATACTGGAGTGCCATCGTAAACTGAACCAAATAGGCCATTTCAATAACATAACCTTGCAATGGATTAAGGGCCACAGCGGCTCGCGCGGCAATGATGCAGCGGATGAGCTTGCCAGGAGAGGATCTGACATGGTGGTAATGGGACCTGAGCCCATAATACCGATCCCCTTTGCATACCTACGAACCATGGTAAACAAACGAACGAAAGATCAACACAACAGCTATTGGATAAATCTGGAAGTTTGCAGACAGGCGAGGGAAGCACTCCCCGTGCTTGAAAATAGACTGACCAGGCGTCTTCGACAACTGACCAAACAGCAACTGCGCACGGCCACAGCTGCCATCACGGGGCACGGCTCCTTCAATAAACACCTTTATATTTTAGGAATCACCGACAGCCCTCTCTGCAGAGCCTGCATGAAAGAGGAAGAAACAGCGGCACACGTGCTCCTACACTGCCCTGTAACCGCCACATACAGGGTAAAGTACTTCGGAAATACAGGTACGCTCCGGGAGATCGCCAGCAGCGTGAATAGCCTGCTGGCGTTCTTCAATGAGTTGGGGTGGATCGAGTGAAATGCCCACCCTCACGCAAAAACCGCGCCCTGTCGTGGAGTTGCGGATACCAGCTCGCGAAACCATACCATACCATACCATAGGGGCGCCCGGCGGACTCACCGTCCGCCTACCGGCCCATAGTGTTGCTCGACGAGGTGTGCAAGCTCTTTGAAAGAGTAATTGCGAAGCGCCTCGTCGAGCACCTCTCAAGAGTGGGGCCGGACCTGGCGGATGGCCAATATGGCTTCCGCCAGAGGCGCTCCACCGTGGATGCCATCATGCGCGTGAGGGCTCTGGCGGAGGATGCAGTAGCCCGGGGTGAGGTGATGTAGGCGGTGTCCCTGGACATCGCCAACGCGTTCAACACCTTGCCCTGGAGTTGCATTAGGGAGGCGCTCGTGTATCACGAAGTGCCTCTCTACCTCCGCCGCATAGTCGGGGCGTATTTGACGGAGAGAGCCGTCTTCTACCCAACCGTGACCGGTCTCGGCCGGCGTGAGATGTCGTGCGGTGTTCCGCAGGGATAGGTCCTGGGGCCGCTCCTGTGGAACATCGGATACGACTGGGTGCTTCGCGGTGAGCTCGCAGACGGAGCCGCCGTCACGTGTTACGCGGACGATACGCTCGTGACGGCGTGCGGAGCGACGCACCGCGAAGCGACCCTGAAGGCCACGACCGCGGTTGCCTAAGTCGTGGAGCGTTTCCGGCGGCTGGGTCTCGAGGTGGCTCTGCATAAAACCGAGGCCCTGTTCTTTCATGGGCCTCGGAGCAAGCCACCTTAGGGATCCAGTCTCATCGTGGGAGGTAATCGCATCGGCATCAAGCCCCAAATGAAATATTTGGGGCTCGTGCTCGACGGCCGATGGGACTTCGGAGAGCACATCCGAAGTCTGGCCCCCAAACTGAAGGGCACAGCTCTCGCTCTGGCGCGGCTGCTGCCCAACATGAAGGGGCCCGATGACTCCTGCAGCAGACTCTACGCGGGGATCGTGCGGTCCATGGCCCTGTATGGGTGCCCAATATTTGCGGAGGCCCTGAAGGCCGGAAGTGTGCGGATGCTGCGCACTCCGCAGCGAGTGATGGCCATCAGGGTCATCCGCGGGTACCGCACGATCTCCTTCGAGGCGGCGAGTCTCCTTGCCGGAACTCCGCCATGGGACCTGGAGGCGAGAGCCCTTTCGCAACTGTACCAGTGGCGAAAGGAGGCGCGGGAGCAGGGACTGAACCCCGAGCATCGAGAAATCGAGGCCGTGCAGTCCCAGCTCCGCCAGGCCATCGTGGTGGAGTGGAAGGAACGACTTGGGCGACCAAGCGCAGGGCACGCCGCAATAGCGGCGGTAAGGCCGTAAGGATCATGGAGAATTGGCTAGAGAGGCGACACGGAAGCCTCTCGTACCGACTGACGCAGGTGATCTCCGGGAAGGGGTGCTTCGGGGACCACCTGCATCGGATCAGGAAGGAGCATACGCCTGAGTGTCATCACTGTGCCGCGAGCGAGGACTCAGGGCTGCACACGCTGGCGGACTGCCCGGCGTGGGAGGCGCCGAGGCGTGACCTCGTGGCAGCCATCGGGGTGGGAGTCCTCTCGCTCGGCAGCATGATTGCGGCAATGGTGCGGAGCGCGAGCGCGTGGGCCGCCGCCACCTCCTTCTGCGAGCATGTGATGCTCGCGAAGGAGATGGCGGAGCGCGCCCGGGAGAGGTTCAGAACCCTCCCGGCCCGCCGAGCCCGCAACATGCTCGCCGCGCGTCGCAGGCGACTCAGGCGCCGGAGGTCGCTTAACCACCTCCGTCCTCCATGAGCGCAGGCCTGGGGGTGGCAGGTGAGGCCGCCTGTTACCCCAGCAGAAGCAGGCCGGGACGGTGGGCTGACTAGCGCCCCTCCCCCAAACCGGGGCAAGACGGGGACACCGTGGTTCCCAAACCCGAGGGGGCCATCTCGAAACCGGAGATGGCCCAGGGTCAGTCGGGGTGCGAGGGATATGCTCTATGGGCAACCTTACACCCCGGCGTCTGCAGACCCGAGACGGCGTGCGGTTTTAGTCGGTTCAAGCCCGAAATAACCGCCCCCGCTGGCCGGCGGGGGGGTATCCGAGGGGGTTTCCGCACGAAAAAAAAAAAAAAAAAAAAAGGTACTGTAATGTTGGGGTGCGACTGGTTGGATTATCTCCAAGTTTGGTGCACCTTGGGCAACGTGGGCGATGACGCATCATTGATTGCTCCTCTGGAGTAGCTGGCGTCAACGTCAACGGCCAAGAGTCCGACCAACCGGCCCTTTTCAAAGCCAGCTGACCCCATTGCACGAGGGGGTCGGGGTATGGCGGGCCTGCAAGGCCCGCGGTGATGGTCGCTCCAGGTACCCCTCTGCTGTTATCAGAGGGGACACTGCGAGCGACGTGTTGATCCGAAGGAATCAGGGGACGGGTCGGCCCACTGCTCGCGCAGGGGTTGACGGGCATTCGTGCCGCCGTCGGAGTTGAGGGGAGTGGCTGCCCTCTCGCGCGTAATCTCCGGGTGATCGTCAAAGACCCGAATGCTAGCCACACTCGGGAAGTTGTGATCTCGGAGGACGCGGGGTTTGCCTTCATTCGCCGGCCCGCGACAAGGAAAAGTCTTTAAAACCCGACAGCGAAGTCGTAAAAACCTGTGGATACCTGGGGACCTCCACAGTATGTAATGTACCCCGCTTCCCGGAATGAGCGTCACCCGGGAAGTGTATTTGTTCGTCTCTTCTCGTGGGAACCAAATGCAGAGTTCAAATAAAAACCAAAAAAAAACCCCCAAACAAACCGAGTGAAACAGTCTGCGCGGAGTTCGCGCAGCAGGCAAGCGTGGAAGTCACGCCAAAGACCGCAGCGGTGTCGGAGAAATTCGACACCGCCAGTGAGCGGAGTAGGGCAAACAGCCCGTTGGGATTGGGCGTAAAGGCGCTAAAGCGCAAACGGCGCCCAAGGAAGCAGCGACCGGAGGAGGGCGTGTCGGATGAGGATTATACCCTCACCGGGACGGCCTCCTTCAGCAGCGACGAAGCGACAATGCGGGCGCCTAAGGTAGCTGCAGTCCGCCGAGGAGCGCGAGGAGGACTGAGGGGTGGGTCACCCAGCCGGGCCCCCTCGGCCACTGGGAGGGCCGCGGAAGAGTCGCCACCGAGGCCTTCCACATCGGCGGTGTCGGTACCGTGCGGGAGGACGCGATCTCTCATGGAGAGACTCCAGAGAGTGACCGCGTCGTTCCAGGGGTCCCCGAACCCTGAGCAGGAGGCGACGTTGCGCATTGTGCTCGTCATCGCTCTCGAGAATGAGGGCTTCGCGGCGCAGCTGGCAGAGTCCCGACGGGAGACGGATCGGCTTGCTGCAGCCATCGAGGAGCTAAAGAGGGTGGTTGCGAACTCGGCTCAACCGGCGCAATCGGTGCAGCGGGCGCAACCAGCGGAGCCAGCGCGCGTGACTCGCTCGTCCCGGATGAGACAGTCGGCACACCCGGAGCAGCCGGCCCAACCGCTGCAGCAGCCGGCACAGTCGGCGCGGCCGGCGCAGCCGAGAGTACCGCCGGCGGAGTCTTGGCTCCCCTATATGGAGGCGCTGGAAGAGTGGATGATGTGTCAGATGGAGGCCTTAATGGACTCCATCCGCCGTCCGCCCCTGGCGCCACCAGTGGCCGGCTACGCGGCTGCAGCCCAGACGGGCGCCACCCACCCGGCTGCAGGTACGACCCTGCCGGTGCCGGCTCCTCTGCCCTCTCCCACTCAGGGTAAGGGGAAGGGTAAAGGCAAGGGGAAGGGCAAGGGGAAGACGTCCCCAGTCCTGGCCCCAGCCCCAGCCCCAGTCGTGGCTCCAACTACCTCCACCCCATTGGAAGGGGGGTGGGAGGTGGCTGGAGCCAACAAAAGGAGGCGGAAGGACGCCAAGAAGGCAGCCAAGAAGGCCAGGAGGGCTGCGGCAGCCTCGCAGTCAGTGCCCCTCGCACTACGGCCGTCGTCGTCACCCTGACGGCGGAGGCAGCGGGAAGAGGCATGAGGTATGCCGAGGTGTTGGCCAAGGTAAAGGCCAACGTCGACTTGAAGGCCTTCGAGATCCCGGGTGTCCGGTGCAAGAGCACACGGACGGTAGCCCGGCTTCTCGAGGTCCCTGTCGCTGCCAGTGGCCCCAAGGCCGACGCCCTAGCGGCTCGGCTTAGGGAGTCGCTGGATGCAGCCGACATCCGGCCATCCAGGCCCATTAAATGCGCAGAAGTGCGCATTACAGGCCTGGACGACTCCGTCACGGCAGAAGAGCTCAGGCTCGCCGTTCCGAAGGCCGGGGACTGCTCCCCGTACACAGTCAAGGTCGGAGCGATACGCTTCGGCCGCGGTGGACTAGGGGCAGCAGTTGCTGACGAGCGTAGCCTCCTGGTAGGAGGCTTCCTGAGGGCGCAGGCACGGCTCCTGCAGGCCCGACCGGCCAGGTGCTTTAGGTGCCTGTCGGTGGGTCATGTGGGGGTGCACTTGTAACAGTAGATTTCAGAAAACGGTGTAATTGTAGTTAGCGCCATCTGTGGACACAGTAGCAACTACTGCGAAAGCGTCGATGTGGCTGACTTTAGTCTTGATTCTTCTGATCGACGTCAGATGGCGTGAGTTATGCGTTATTGATAGAATACTATTGATAGAATTTTCGAGTTGATTATCAGTATGGGAACGATTCTAGCAAGATCCAGAATTAATTTCATATATAAGGATGTTCGCAGTGGCCCTATGATTCATTTTTATTTTGTTGTTTGAGAAGTCACTAAGAGTGTCCATATTCCATATCGATTGTAATGAATTACCTTGACGCTCGAAAAGTGAGGTTAGCTTTAGTGTGTGTGTTGGTGCCCAGATTTGAACTGGTAAGTTATTTTATTCCATTGCTGTCAGTGTATTCTCATAATGGGGATTTGTTATTGATAAAAGTTGTATATCTTGATCGCAGGGTGGTTTGGTCTCGGAGCGAACCTTTAAAATCAATTCAGATGGCAGTGACTCTAAGGTTGTCAATAGCTGAGGTCTGGATACATTGATATTGGGAACGCAGATCTCAAGGGACGCTCCGGGATCTGTTCTGCCGGAGCACAACCACTGGGGGCCCCGCGGAGACTCGGGATCAATAAGGTCAAACAATATTTTATTGTAATTGTTTTTTTGTATTATTGCTGACCGGCACTAGGCTGATTTGCTATTACTGAGCTGGACCACTACTGACTGGCACCTGGTGAGAACCACCTTCGTGACTAGCTTCTGTATCCTACCTTAATTACCTCTCTACATATGAGTGTACCTGTACCTGTATCTTAAATGTTATATACTTCTGTGTAACTTATTACTGTATATCTGTCTGTGTGCTGTAATCTAAAACTACTCTCAAGCCTATCTCTTTGTACCTGAACTATTATATATATTCTGTATTTCTATTTTCTATGTGTCTCAGTTTCCTCTGAATACATATCTGTATCTTTTCTACATCTTAGCTTCTAAATATATGTATGCAAACTTGTGAGTGTTTTTTCATTGGAGATCAGCTGACTCATGCACCACCTAGAACCTCTCTGACAAGGCGCCCTGGGATTAAGACCTCATTTGCTCACCTGGTCTATCCGGTGAGTAACCATTATAGGAAAATCTAAAGTAAAGTAAAGGAAACCTAAAGTGGCGACCAACTTTGGGCAAGATTTTTTTTTTTCTTTGATGAAACTAGTAACTCTGATATCCGTCTGCGACTCCCCAAGACGCTAATTGGTTGTGCTTGAGCAGCTAAGCACGTAATTACTTCTTCTCTTGTCTTTTTCCAGCTACCTACACCTATGGCAAGGAAAAGATAAAATTCTAAATTAAAATAAATTTTAAAACCTAGCTGTCTGTTTTTGGTAACTTTTTGGCTACACTTTTTGGCATAACTACCTACTTGTGGGTCATTCTTCTGTGTGTTATTCTTTTCTAACTTTTTTCATCTAGCCTTCCTATCATCTTTAAAGATGTGCATACAGGTATTTAGGACTATCTACTAATTATATGTGTAATAAGATTGTTAAATCTGTGCAGTTTAATTGTAATTTTTAATTTTGTTGCACCTACCTCACAGGTTATAACTGGTATTTTTGAAAGTTTAGTCTTGTGTTAACAATAGAAACTTTTATTAAATTCTCTGCTTGTAGTGGAGGAGTGGAGTAACAAATATCTTTGAGTGTCGATATGTATGTCTTTTTATCTTTATTGTTGCTTTTAGTATTGAATGCGTACTCCATATAGTGCTTGATTTCTTGGTCTCGGATAATTTAATAAAATATGCCAGCAAAACATTTTCTGAGAAGGTTTTGGCTTTGATTATATAAATGTCTAGATGGAGCGTCGCCCTACTACCAACAGATATAAAACAAGCCAACCGATGTAAACATGTGTGCGTGCGGCCGGTGTTTTACATGATGCATTCAATTTTCAGTGTGCGTAAATAATGATACCAGCTACTACAAAATATCCCAAAAATCGCATAGCTATAATTACATTAATTAAATGCTATTTAATGCCGGTTGCATATATTTCAGGCAGTCGTTACCGGGTAGTAGGAGCCCTAAATCACAGTATTGTTTGAAATATAAAGTTTACATAAGAAGATATCATTTTTTAAAGTTTTTGTCTGTCTGTTTGTTCCGATGAATCTATGAAACGCCTAGACCGATTTTGACAGAACTTTTACTGGTAGATAGCTGTTCTGACGGTTTGTTTATGAAAATATGTATTTGAAATGTCCAAAGTCTTGAATTCAAATTGTACATAATATAGTTTGAATTAAAAACTAGACTAGACATTTGGAAGATAGTAGTAGATGTTTAGGTAACTTGTTTATATACGGGAAGTACCTATCTCCGAATTCTGATCTCCAAGCTAAGGGGCAGAAAAATAGGCTTCAAAAGACTCAAGAGTAACATAATAAAGAAATAAGTACCCACATTCTACGATATAATACTATTAAAGCTAATTAAGCCTTTTCATGGTATCAAATGAAATAATAATATTATAATATTTATTTCCCGCCCTGAGACCCTCAGAGAAGAGGAACTTCGGATGCCCCTGAATTCACAAATACTGCGTCCCCTAAAACTTTACTCAATATGGTCGAAGTATTAATTGCTGCCTGTTTTTGTAGAATGTGTATATTAATATTTGCATTTAGTTTATTTATGTATCTATGTATGCTTTTAGCTACTACCCCTGTCGTGCCTATTACTATGGGAATGGTTTCAGCGCGTGTGTTCCACAATCGGGTGATTTCAACCTTGAGTGCGTGGTATTTACTAAGTTTCTCTATTTCTTTCGGTCCTATGTTATAATCCGATGGGATAGTTACGTCTATTAGGTAGGTGTTATTTTCCGTCTTGTCAATGTATATTATATCCGGCCTATTGTGCGTTATGGTAACATCCGTTTGGACAGGTATCTCCCACATTAGTTTTGTTGTGTCGTTTTCTTTTATTTGCGGTTGAGTTAATGCTTCTTTCCACCACAGATCTGCTACTTCAAATTTGTGTTTCTTAGCTAATGCCCACCAGACATACTTGACAATATTGTTGTGTCTTGCCGTATAGTAAGTGCCGGCCAGTTTCTCACAGCCCGAGACAATATGTTGCGTGGTCTCGTCCTTAGCCAAGCATAGTCGGCACCTACCATCGGCAGATATTTTTAGTATATCCCGTTCTATTTGTTTAGTTACTATTGCTTGGTCTTGTATGGCAAACACTGTTGATTCCAATGCGGGGGAGATCGGCTGTTTCTTAAGACAACGGAACGAATACACCCTATCTATATGCTCTTTCTCCATGACGGACCTATAGAATTGACCATGTAACGGTTTAGCCTTCCACTTAGCGATACCTGTTTTAGTTGCTGCCGTCTTTATTCCATCGGTGTAAATTTTGTTCCTGTACTAATCCTATTTTTACTGCATTACTTCTTCCCTCTTTATATATTGAATATTTATCTTTTTGTGTATCATGTGTAACTATGGCTTTTATGATATCGTCCTGACCTATATTTAAGTATTGCCTATATTTTATCATTTGTGTATTATATAACATTTCTATATTTGTAAGCCCCCTTCCACCGTCTTCTATAGGTAAATATAGCCTTTCTACATCCGCTTTCTGTTTCTGTACTTTGTTCATTGCTAACATTTTGCGTGTCTTTACATCTATTCTTTTCAAATCATTGCTTTTATAATTAATTACTCCAAAAGTATACAATAAAACGGGTACGGCATAAACATTGATGGCTGTTATAAGATTTCTTGCGTTAAGTTGTGTGTTACTAATGCATTTTATTCTTCTGAAATACTCTTTTTTAACTTGTTCTCTGATGTTATTATGATCTATCTTACCTGCTTCATTAATACCTAAATACTTATAGTTTTCATTCTTCTTAAGGTGTTCGAACTTCAATCCACTCAGTAGAATATGTCCCTCTCCGTGTTCCTCGTTCTTTCTTCCGGCTGTCAAGTGTAGTATGTTGCATTTGTTTAAGCCAAACTCCATCCCTATGTCTCTTGTGAAAATTTCTGTGGTATCTAATAAAACTTTTAAGCTGTTCTTGTTTTGGCCATATACTTTTAGATCATCCATGTATAATAAATGGTTAATAGTTTCACTGTCTTTAAGTGTGTATCCTTTACTGATATTTTTATTGAGTACGTGTGATAACGGGTTGATACCTAAACAAAACAAAAGAGGTGATAACGAATCACCTTGGAAAATACCACGATGGATATAAATGGGATCAGTGGTGACAGAAGCATTCATGCCACGGGCTGTCATAATTACTTTCCATGTGGGCATGACTATCTCTAGAAAACTTGTGATAAGTGGTGGACATTTATATATTTTTAGTACTTTGAGCAACCATTCGTGCGACATACTATCAAAGGCTTTCCGATAATCAACCCACCCCATACATAGATTTTTCTGATTCTGATGTGCATCCTCCAATATCGCTTTATTAACCATCAAATGGTCTTTACAGCCCCTGGCACGTCTTCTGCACCCTCTTTGTTCTGGAGCTATTATTGTATTTGATTCACAGTGTTCATAAAGTTCGTTAGCTATTACAGAAGTTAAAAGTTTATACATTGTTGGCAAGCATGCTATGGGTCGCCAGTTTTGTGGTTGCTGGGTGTTTTCATTTTTGGGTATGAGTATAACTTGTCCTGTGGTGAACCAGTCTTCTATTGTTTCAGTTCCGTTAATTAGTCTATTGTAACTATCAGCCATACATTGGTGAGTGCTTGTAAGATATTTCAAATAGTAATTCTGTATTTTATTTACTCCTGGTGTTTTCCAATTATGAACTTTTCTTAAGGCTTCTTTAACATTTTCTACCTTTATATTTTCAAAATTGTGCTCAACAATGTTACTAGTTTCGTCCTCAACATCTAAAATCCATCCTGCTGTTGTATTATATGATATGGGTTGTGACATAATAGATGTCCAAAATTGTTCTATTGCTTGTTTTGTGGGAATTTCGGTAGGTGATTTTTGATTTAAATTTAAAGATCTATAAAATGAATACTGATTTTCGTGGAACATGCGGTTTTGATTCTTTCTATTGTTCATATCTTCATATCTCTTTATTCTGCCTGCTAACGCCTTAACTTTTTGGTTTAATATTTCTACTGTCTTGTCGTGATCTAAATCGCTAAATATGTTGTATTTGTTATATAGTTTCTCTTTTATCTTCATCATTCTTCTGCTTGTAACTCCTCTCTTAATTTCTACTAATCTACCTAATTCTTTCCTAATATCTTCTAACTTGTTTTTGATTCGTAATTTCCACGGTGGGTCTTGTTTAGGTTTTACAGGGGAAGGTGGTGTGTATGGTTTTTGACGATTAACTATTATCAGAGTCTTAGCTGCTGCATAAATAATATCATTTAAATCTCGAAGTGACTTGTGTGTATGTAATAATTGTGGTAGATATTTGTTAATTTTGTTGAGGTTACTAATAAAAGATTTATTGAATTTAGGTTTAGGCAAAAATTGCCTATGTATTATTGGTAGTTCTTTTGTCTCAGAGAGTGTCTGTAAGAAATGTAGAATGATGGGATCTAAATCCTCTATGTCTTGGTGTGTTACTGCGTTACTCACTATGTCCTCGTCGAATGTAGTAGATATTGAATCTTGTATCTCTGATGACTGTGTGGTGATTATTTGTGTTTCCTCTATAACAGGGTACATACTTATACTCGTTGTTTCTCGACGGGTTGTGT
Organism: Cybosia mesomella; assembly: GCA_946251805.1. Taxonomy (NCBI): domain Eukaryota; kingdom Metazoa; phylum Arthropoda; class Insecta; order Lepidoptera; family Erebidae; genus Cybosia; species Cybosia mesomella. Next base: position 19,140,665 of record OX276402.1, on the reverse strand, counting down.
TTATTGGATTGGAAAAAATATTTTGTGAAGTATATTCAGTAGAAGAAGGCTGTGAGGTTGCTGTTATGTGTTGCAATTGTGTAGTTGGTGTCGTAACGTCTGTGTTGTGTTGTAAAACCTGTCTTTCGGGTTGGTTAGATTGTTCTGATTTGGATTTAATTTCTTCTAGTAACTGTGTGGATACCCATTTACGGTTTATAATACTACGTGCTTGATTTGATAGTGTGTTACCATTGAATTTGCGTATTTTAGGGTTGTTAGGATTCCTATCTGTAAAATATTTCTCTAAACGCTTGATAAAACCTACTCCTTGTGCCTTAGCCTTATAATAACAAAACATTAATTCATGTATTTCTGCTGTTGACCACTTTCTTCTCGCATCATTTTTATCTGTGAAACTTTTCGTGGCTTCATCCGGTGTACCGGCAGAACTAGCGGGAGATTCTCTGTTCCGCAAAGTAGCACTGGCATCCCGGTCATATTCGGCTGTGGTCCCTTCGGGTTCCCCGACTCTTGCCCGCCTGTTCAACAAAGAGCCACTGACGGTTCGTATGCTGTCACGTCCAGCGTCAGCTCCAGACGTGCCCTGGCGATCGCCCCCAGGTAGCGACATTATACGTTTTTCCTTATTTATTTGCTCCATATTGTTGGGGTTTGCCATGGCCCTTTTAGTCATCTGTATAGAAATTTTATTTCAGATGTCCGCCTCTCACGTGGCTCAGATGTTACGCACGGACGTGGGGTTGGCCTTCGAGAGGCATATTATAATATATTATTATATATTAATTAGTATATTATATTATTATTATTATTTATTTATTAATTTGTTGTCATTCTTTTTAGGAACTCGGCTCCTGCCGGCGTTTTAGGAAGACACGGGCCTAAGCCAAGTGTTTACCCAATTGTGTGATTTTTATATTATGTTTGTGGGATCGCGTTGCTGAGTCTGTGTGGGTACGTGCGTGTTCGTTCTATTGTCGTTTTGTGAGAATTTCCTTACTATTCGGCAAGTGTTGAGTATGGCTGCTTTTTGAAGAATTTTATAAACTGAGAAGGGTAAATTTAAAGTCTTAATAGACTGGTGAAGCTGAGTAGGAATTACCCCTGTAGTTGAGAGGACTATCGGAATTATGGTAGCATTTTTTAATCGCCACATGCGGATAACTTCCATTTTGAGGTCTTCATACTTAGAAAGTTTTTCGGATATAGTACTTTGTAGGTTATGGGTGTTAGGTACAGCAATATCTATGAGTTGTGCAGTTATGTTTATTTTGTCAATTAAAGTTATATCTGGTCGGTTAAAGTGAGTAGTTTTGTCGGTTAATATGGCACGGTCAAAATATATTTTGTGTGTATTATTTTCTAATACGGTCTCGGCAACATATTTATAATAAGGTGTAGGTGTTGTAGAAAGGAGATTGTATTTTATAGCTATTTTCTGGTGAATAATATTGGCTATTTGGTCATGTCTGTGTTTGTATTCAGTCTGCACTATTGCTTTGCATGCACCTGTGATATGTTGGATAGTTTCAGTGGAACTATTACAACGCCTACAAATATCAGAGACAAGGTGGTTTCGCATTATGTGTTTTTGATAGTTTCGTGTTTCGATAACTTGATCCTGTATTGCTACCATGAATCCTTCTGTCTCTGGAAAAAGATATCCACCACGGAGCCATTCGTTCGATGCTTTCTTGTCGACGTGCGGTTGACATAAGTCTTGCCGATGCCTGCCGTGTAGGGACTTCTGGGTCCATTCTTCTATTTTCATCTGTATGCTTTTAATGGTTTCGTTTTTTTGTATTGTCCAATCATTCATATTTAATGGGGTATGTTTCTGATCATTATACGCTATTGCTTTATGCAATTTTGAGGTAGTAGCTTTTGTATTAAAATATGATCTTAAAACTGTTATTTGCTTGTTGTGTAAATTTATCACATCTATAATACCTCTTCCACCTTCTTCTCTGGGTAATGTAAGTCTCTGCAAACAAGATCTAGGGTGATGTTTTCTATGTTTTGTCATGGTGGTGTTTATGATTCGCTGTAAATTTTTGAGCTCTGTTTTAGTCCAAGTAATTATACCAAAAGAGTATGTGAGTATGGGAATAGCATAAGTGTTTACAGCTTTAATTAAGTTATGGGAATTTAACTGGGTATTCAAAATAGAATTTAATCGATGTTTAAATTGGTCAGTAAGTTTATGTTTTATTTCCTTATGATGTATTTGCTTGGACTGAATGTAACCTAGATACTTGTAAGTACCGTTTTCGTCAAGAGACTCTATAGTTTCACCAGTCTGTACCTCATAAGAATATTTATAAACTTTTCCTGATATAATTGAATTGATTTTGCATTTATCTATACCAAACTCCATTGAAATATCGCTGGAAAATGTTTCAGTGAATTAAACTAACTTATCTAAGTCATCCGGTGTAGTTGCGTAGAGTTTAATATCATCCATGTATAAAAGGTGGTTGATTTTAAACTTATGTTTTTCAGTCAGTCTGTCAGTTGGATTTTCTAAATAATCAAGTAGATAACCCGAGTCTAATGAATTTAAGTATTTAGAAAGAGGGTTTAGAGCCATGCAAAACCATAACGGGCTAAGTGAATCTCCTTGAAATATTCCTCGTTTAATTTTAATTTGGTCTGTCACCATGGTTTCTGTATGGGTACTCAATGTAATGTATATGTGTTGTCCATTGTTCCATAACATTACTTAAAAATTTAATTATCTGTGGATTTACTTTATATATATCTAAAACTTCCATTAGCCACGTATGAGGTACTGAGTCATATGCCTTTTTGTAATCAATGTACATAGTACATAAATCTTTTTTGCTACGTTGAGTCTGTCGATGTATTACTATTAATATTATTAAATTATTATTATTAAATTTATTTTTTAACACAGTACTTTATGGCCACTAGAGGGCAACACATTAGCTTCAATGACACCACATATAGCCTATAACCAGTGGACAATAAATACGCTTCTAATGGTTACCTCATTTGTCCAATAACATTGTATAGGTAGTTGAGGAGTTACGAAGGAACAGATGAACATACATTTGAATGTCAAAATCATAACCCTCCTTTAGCTTTGCCGTAGTTAGTAAATAATGTTCTAATCTAAATCAATGAAAATTGGGAGATTGCCTCCCCCAACCGATAAACCTGAATTAAAAAAACTGGCAACACTCACAAATATGGCGTGTGATGAATGTCATTTTTTTATGATGAAAAGAAAAAATAATATAACTTGTATTTTGGTTATTTACCGATGATAGGTAATGTGCGTAGTAGATTTAGTCGTCCTATAAAATACCGACACACTTTAATAGTACAAGTCGCCATTATTTCGACAGTTTTTGTTAATTGTTTTTCGCGGGAATTACGTAGTGACACCGAGCCGACACGTTGTTCACTGAACCAGCGCGTAAGTACTTAGGGAATAGAAGTTAACTCTTATTTTTTGGGACGCTTGTGCGCATTTGACAGTCCATCTAGACATTTATATAATCAAAGGGTTTTGGCTCCTTTGCTAGTCGCCACGTGTTAAATATGTCGTACCTTTTCCTACCTCGGCGTCAAATAAACTTCTTCGTCGCTAGAATCACTCATTTTAGGTTTTTCACTTGTTTTTAACCTCCGGTTTTAATAAGACGTGAAAAGACAATGGCGCGCGCAAAACAAATTTTAAAAAAAGTAGGACACCAAGGAGGTTCCGAGTTTGAGATTTAAACAAATAAAAAAAAAAATCGAAACCATGGAGGTAGAAGTAAATAGGTTTTTAATGATGTTTTGAATTCACAAACTTAGTGCACACGATGTTCTAAATTCAAATTTACTTTATCCTCTAGCGGATAATAACCACTTTTGCACTCAGATATCGAAGAGTAAAGGTACTCTTTCCGAGATGGATGGAAAATTATAAACTATGTCAAATTTTGTGTTGTCAATAAAACAAAACCACCGGCAAAGGTTTTCTACTTGAGCGAGATCTGAAGTCACCGACAAACCCGCCGACAAAAAAGTCGACTACTCATGTCGGCGGGTTGACTGGTTGGTGTACTTTAATTTGATACAGTTATGTATATAAATTATATATAGTTGAAGTAAGAAGCGAATCGGTACAATTTATTATAGGTACATTATCTCCGTTTTAGTCGGTTCAAGCCCGACATAACCGCCCCCGCTGGCACGCGGGGGGGTATCCGAAGGGATTTCCGCACGAAAAAAAAAAGAAAAAAAAGGTACATTATCTCCTACGTACCTATAATCTAATACTGCGTACATACACGCATACACGCATGTTGGCACGCAATCGGGCACACTCAGCCTCTTCATTATGCTCAAAACACAGGAAGTGATTCTAGATCGAGAATTCAATATCATTAGCGCTATACAAGCATGAAACGAGTTTTTTAAATTTATTGTATAATATTATAATTATCTTATTAATCAAAGATTAAATTATTATTTACTATCCTCAAATATACTTATTCGAGTATTTATTTCCATTAGACAGAAGAGTGCTGTATTCAATGTAAGTGCTACTACAGTAGAAAAACTAATAGATAGTGTTTCTTACTCGTAGCACAAGAAATTAATTTTAGTCTGTAATGTCATTGAACAAATTACTGAGTCCCATCTATTCATATTATAGGGATCTATTATTTCATGAAAAATCGCGATCAATCAATCACCTATATTATTGTTTCTTAAGATCTATGACCAGGGTTTGGGTAGTGTTAATATATAATAAACGTTCGCGAAAAATTGGAGGCTTGCAACGTTGTTTTGAATTGCGATTCAGTCAGCTGTCGGCATATGCGGGCAAAGCACGCGCGTCGCGCGCGCATGCAGCTTTGCTTTCGGCGCACTTTTCGCGCGCTACAAAATAAGTTATATCGATCGATCGACTATGTTTCTTTTAATGAATTTAAAATATTATATTTCAAACGCGAGTGGTTAATTTAGTGTTACGTGTTCGCGGCATCCGAATGTGTGAATATTTTTGATACGTGTCCACTTAATTATTTTATTGTCTAAGTCTAATCATCAGCATTGTGCTGCTAATTACACGTCAATGTGTCAGTTAATGGATTTATGCGAGTGCACTAATTAACGAATCTGTGTCAAAGGTGTTGTGTGGAAAAACGGAAGTGTTTGGGAGCTAAACGTGTTCTGTCCGACGAAGGTGAGTTTACGGTATCATGTTATTGAATGAATATAGTAAATGTGTAAATTTTATCAACAACAATATTGAATAGGTATACCAAATCCCAATGAGACTGAACATAACATTTGCTATTATTTTTCCTTTACCTCTGCACAGAAATAAAATTTTACTTAACTTAAATTCAATGACTTCGTAATTTTGTCCATTTGCATAAATTACTGCTTTACAAAAACAATAACAGGATGTCCGCATCGCAAAAAATATATCACAACCGTTGTTGGGCGTAAAACATACATTTTTAAATAATTATGCAAGGAGGAGGTAGAGAGGCGCATTTAAAATTGGATAAACTCATTAAAGAACAATATACCGTGAGAACTGAAAAACTCTTAATTGAAATGCAATACAGAGCGTGAAATACCATTTTTATTTGTTAATGTATGAAGTAGGCATGTAGTTAATATTATGATTATTAAGGTACATATCCGGTCATTTCATGTGCAATTTCGTTTAATGTACTGTACATACACTACACTAGCTACTACAATTTTGATTGAGATACGCAGTTGTATGTTGATTATCTATGTAATACCTTTAAGCGAGCAATTCTTGTATTTATATAATTTGAATCTCGGAAACGGCGCCAACGATTTTAGTATGTATTTAGTATACAGGGGGTTCCGGAGGTAATAAACCGATCTAGCTAGATTTCATTGTTAGAAAACCGTCGAGAAAAAAAATCCCACCCAACCTCACCCAGATAGTATTATAGAGATACTAGCTGACCCGGCAAACGTTGTTTTGCCATGTATATTATTTCTAGGAAACATTTTTTTAGTTCAATAAAAATACCTATCTACTATAAGTGTGCGGTGATTTACTTATAATCGAAAGCGTTGGAGACAATGAAAGTATGTCCAAAACTGTATAGTGAGTAAGACAGGAGACCGGCTTCGTTCTCATCCCTACTCCGTGATGTTTGCTGGATGAGAGGTGACAACGGTAGACATCTAGCGGGGATAACCGATCGATTGATAGTTGATCGGTTATCGACCGGCGAAGGCGGAAGATCAAATTGAATTGAGAAAAAAATCATAATTGAAAGAAATTATAAAAAAAAAAATCGCGATGGAAAAATAGGGGTTGATCGTAGAGGGTTGAAAATTCAGGGTTGTATGTATATTCTAATGTTGTATCATAAAAAAAAAAAAAAACTAAAAATTAAAAAAAAAAATTTGGTGTGGACTACCCTTAACATTTAGGGGGATGAAAAATAGATGTTGTCCGATTCTCAGACCTACCCAATATGCACACAAAATTTCATGAGAATTGGTCAAGCCGTTTCGGAGGAGTTTAACTACAAACACCGCGACACGAGAATTTTATATATTAGAAGTACTGGCGTAATATGTTAGTGAGTAGGTACCTACGTGTCTGGGACTTCGGAGAGCACATCCGAAGTCTGGCCCCCAAATTGAAGGGCACAGCTCTCGCTCTGGCTCGGCTGTTGCCCAACATGAGGGGGCCCGATGACTCCTGCAGGAGACTCTACGCGGGGATCGTGCGGTCCATGGCCCTGTATGGGTGCCCAATATGGGCCCAATCTGGTTCTGAGGACCAGAACTGTGCGGATGCTGCGCGCTCCGCAGCGAGTTATGGCCATCAGAGTCATCCGCGGGTACCGCACGATCTCCTTCGAGGCGGCGAGTCTCCTTGCCGGAACTCCGCCATGGGACCTGGAGGCGAGAGCCCTTTCGCAACTGTAGCAGTGGCGAAAGGAGGCGCGGGAGCAGGGACGGAACCCCGAGCCTCGGGAAATCGAGGCCGTGCAGTCCCAGCTCCGCCAGGCCATCGTGGTGGAGTGGAAGGAACGACTTGGGCGACCAAGCGCAGGGCACGCCGCAATAGCGGCGGTAAGGCCCATCATGGAGGATTGGCTAGAGAGGCGACACGGAATCCTCTCGTACCGACTGACGCAGGTGATCTCCGGGAAGGGGTGCTTCGCGGACCACCTGCATCGGCTCAGGAAGGAGCCAACGCCAGGAGTGTCATCACTGTGACGCGAGCGAGGACTCAGGGCTGCACACGCTGGCGGACTGCCTGGCGTGGGAGGCGCCGAGGCGTGACCTCGTGGCAGCCTTCGGGGTGGGAGTCCTCTCGCTCGGCAGCATGATTGCTGCAATGGTGCGGAGCGCGAGCGCGTGGGCCGCCGCCACCTCCTTCTGCGAGCATGTAATGCTCGCGAAGGAGGTGGTGGAGTGCGCCCGGGAGAGATTTAGAACTCTCCCGGCCTGCCAAGCCCGCAACTTGCTCGCCGCGCATCGCAGGCGACTCAGGCGCCGGAGGTCGCTTAACGACCTCCGTCCTCCATGAGCGCAGGCCTGGGGGTGGCAGGTGAGGCCGCGTGTCACCCCAGCAGAAGCAGGCCGGGACGATGGGGCAACTTGCGCCCCTCCCCCAAACCGGGGCAAGACGGGGATACCGTGGTTCCCAAACCCGAGGGCCATCTCGAAACCGGAGATGGCCCAGGGTCAGAAGTCTGAAGACCCGAGACGGCGTGTGGTTTTAGTCGGTTCAAGCCCGACATAACCGCCCCCGCTGGCTGGCGGGGGGTATCCGAAGGGATTTCCGCACGAAATAAAAAAAAGAAAAAAGGTACCTACGTGTCATTCTATTGATGGATGAAAGGAAATGGTTATGGCAGATGATTTCTCTAAATAATATCTCATTTGATAGCAATGCGTCTTTTATTATATCTGGAGATTGGAGAAACCGTATATATTTCTGTGTAAAGACGGTCTAGATAAGTTCAAGTGCTGATTATCTATTTCGAAGTAAGCCGCAGCGTAATACAATCATGTTGTGAAAACGAGAAAATGTTGAGAATAGTAGAAAAACACAACAAAAATCAGTTCTTTTACAATTCTTTTAAAATAAACTGATCGCAGCGTTGTTATTCCACATCACAGAGCAAAGTACTAACATATCGACGCTAATGGGATACCTATACAATAAGATCTCAATGCTACACTAATATTATAAATGGATTATGTCTGTCTCCTTGTTACCTAATCATGACTAAACCTTTAAACTGATCGTAATGATATTTGACGAGGTAATTCGGGCTCTGATTAAGGGGAGGCATATTGAACTATTAAAATTGTTTCTTATCCATATGGACAAAATCGCGATCGAAAAGATTAATTTAAATTTTCACACTGAAATATTTATAGGTCCTATCAAAACCTATATTTTTACAAGTTTCTATTTATTTTGTATATTAACTATTATGTTAGTGTTTTGTGTTATCTCGTCTCTGATATCACGATCTGAAGTGTAGTTCAGTGGCATTGCCTGCGGGATGTCCAGGGTTGCCGTCCGCGTCGTTGTTGACCGAATCCGGAATTGGTCCCGCCCAAGATCCCACGACCTTCGACTACGTATCGTCGCAGAATCGAATCGTCTCATGGTAAATGGTAACTGTGAAACTAGTTTGGCTGTCGGTCGTTTCTCTAATAGGAATGGACGCGTTCCGCAGTCGATACTTTTTATATAGGTAACTTTTCTTAAACTATTGCGTATAGAAGAAGCGGATAGCACGCTCTTATATTGTTCGAGAATGAATTGAATCTTTCATGCGCCATCCACGTCACGTTTGGTTGGCTTGCTTTTTGTCAAGAATTCTTTGGTTGGTCGCTTGTAGATATATTACTTCTAAAGGCATGTATTTTATTAGTATAAGTGACATATAATAAGTTGCACGAACGGTGCTTATTTCGTCAACTACTATTGTCATCGCCATCCTCTGAGCGCCAATCCTGATTGCACTCAACGCTTACTCTTTCGAGTCCGAGGTTCGCTCTTCTCCTTTCCGAGATTTGGTTTATCTATGTATAGACACTGGTTTATATATAACATAACATAACATAAACTCACGCCTATATCCCCGAAGGGGTAGGCAGAGGTGCTAGCACCCACATTTCGCCAGTTTATGTTTAGGTCCCAATGTAATAGGTGGCGAGCCTATTGCCATTAACCGGGCACTTATAAACCTGCGATAAATACACACATAACTTCGAAAAGCATCGAAAAGTCATCGGTGTGTGCCATGGTAAAACCTGGGATCGAACCCGAGACCTCGACTCAGCAGTCCATTACCCATACCACTAGGCTACCGCGGCTATTTATATATCTTCCTATTATATTTACTGGAGCTACATCCGAAAGGAAAGCCTACGCCAGAGCCTCGTTCATCAATCAGTAGAAGACGTACCTTTTTTTTTCGTGCGGAAATCCCTTCGGATACCCCCCGCCGGCCAGCGGGGGCGGTAATGTCGGGCTTGAACCGACTAAAACCGCACGCCGTCTCGGGTCTTAACACGCCAGGGTGTAAGGTTGCCCATAGAGAATATCCCTTGCACCTCGACTGACCCTGGGCCATCTCCGTTTTCGAGATGGCCCCCTTGTCTTTGGGAACCACGGTATCCCCGTCTTGCCCCGGTTTGGGGGAGGGGCGCTAGTCGCCCCATAGTCCCGGCCTGCTTCTGCTGGGGTGACAGGCGACCTCACCTGCCACCCCCGGGCCTGCGCTCATGGAGGACGGAGGTCGTTAAGCGACCTCCGGCGCCTGAGTCGCCTGCGACGCGCAGCGTGCATGTTGTGGGCTCGGCGGGACGGGAGAGTTCTAAATCTCTCCCGGGCGCGCTCCGCCACCTCCTTCGCGAACATTACATGCTCGAAGAAGGAGGTGGCGGCGGCCCACGCGATTGCCGCAATCATGCTGCCGAACGAGAGGACTCCCACCCCGATGGCTGCCACGAGGTCACGCCTCGGCGCCTCCCACGCCGGGGTTTAGTAGACGTACCTACCTATTTTTTTTTTTTATCGTGCGGAAATCCCTTCGGATACCCCCCCGCGTGCCATTGGACGCCGGTTTCGCCTCATCGCTGCTGGAGGAGGAGGTCGTCCCGGTGAGGGTAAAGTCCTCATCCGACACGTCCTCCCCCGCCCGAGCCTTTGCGCGCCTCCTGCGCTTGCGGGTCCGCTGCACGCCCAGACCCGCCGGGCTACTTGCCCTACTTCGCTCGTTGGCGGTGTCGAATTTCTCCGACACCGCCGTGGTGTTTGGCGTCCCCTCCACGCCTGAGTGCTGCGCGACCTCCGCGCAGACTCCGTCATTCTCGGTATCCGTGTTGTGTAAGTCCTTGTTGTTGTTGATAGATCGATCCGGTTTATTTAATGAATTTATTAATGTGTCCATATCTTATCCCACGAGTATGGGGGAAAGGTGGTCCATCCAGGCGGAGCCCCCTGCACCTGGATAAGCCTATATACTATGGAGGTCGGCTGGTATCCATAGGGTTTTACGACTTTGCTGTCGGGTGTTATAGACTTTTCCTTGTCGTGGGCCGGCCAATAAAGGCAAGCCCTCCGGTCAGCAAGTTCACAGCGTACCCTTCTGGAGCCACCAGTCAGGTCGTTGCTGATCACCTGCCGATTACGGAACGCGAGAGGATGGCTAGTCCTCTCTCACCGGCGGCGGCACAAGTGCCCGTCGGCCCCTGCGTTAGCAGTGGGCCAACCCGCCCCTGGATCCCCCAGGACCCTATGGTGGCCTCAGCCACAAACACCATCGCTCATCCTGTCTCCTCTGAAAGCAGAGGAGTACGGAGAGCGATGTGTTCCCGCCACGTTGGGTATTCGCCGACGATCAATGCCAACCCCATGAAGGGGAAGCCATTGACCGCCGCCCAGGGTGTACCGGCCGCTCCGGTTCCATTCCCCCCGTACTGCAGCGGGATCGGAATCGAAACGACACTCGAGGAGGTTACCCAACACACACCCCATCGGCTTGCAGGTGAAGCTGACTTGGGTTCCGAAGATCTTGGTGATTCATACACCCACATCAACTGCTAGTGTGTTTAGTGTTCTAGTGTGTCAAACCACTGTTAAAATCGCTAGGCTAATTTCACAAACCACGATTTTAAAGTGAGAAAGCCATAATTCAAATCGAGTTACTTTTTATTATAGATCATAAACAATGATTTATATGTCTACATTATAGTATTGCAACTCATTTTAGTTAGTAATTACATTTTCTACTGCCAATCGGCCATAAATGAACCGTTAATTGAAAAGTTTGCATTTTTCATCACACGGTTTCACTTTTCACTTCACTGGAAATTTTACAAAGTAATTCAGCAGTCCGAGCCTGGATACGTTGGTATGATATCGTTATTAACATATCTTGCGGTTGGTCAAAGCGACTAAAAGCGCAACATCAAGATATCATCATTTAGCTCACCCCTGACTGAAAATATATACAGATCCTGTAGGACGTAAAAATCCAAATTTGCATTGCCGCAAGCTACACCGCCACATCATAGGACCTAGTTAATACAAAAACCATGCGATCAATGAACCTGTAAGTTATTTTGTAGGTGTAAGTACTTCTGAGCACATATTTTTCTGTCACTGATGCGGTATTGAGGGCAATGAACTGAAATTATTCGGTATCACAGGCAGCGGCTACATCGCATAAATCTGGCCCATTGCAAATGTAATGTAGGTATAAGAATTTCTAATAAGTTGTCATGGTAGCCAGTTTATTCTTTAGACATTAAATCTGTTTCACTGTATCTTCACAAATAATTCTTCAATGCCGCGGTATGTAGTTATATGTTTTTGACGATATTTAGTTTCTTTTTATGAAAATAGGATACTACACTGTAGTGAAGCTTGACCCGGGATACGTATCCCGGGGCAAGCTACACTACAGCGCTATCTAGACCCAAACTAAGTACTGCTTGTAATTTGGGTTCTAGAATGCGAATAACCGTACTTAGATACATTTTATTTTTGTATTATTGTGACATCATTGACACATTTTCTATAAGCTTCCAAAATTTTAAGGACCTTCACTTGCTCTACACTCGAATCCTGTAGATTCGAGTGCATAGTAATGTATTGAGTTCCACTTTCAACAGGTAATTTTTTTTTTCAGTAAAAAAACTTTCTAAAAACAATCTTATGTAAAAAGTTAAATAATTGTATGCAAGGGTTGTGCTGATTTCAAAAGCTTGTATCGCGCAAGTTCTATTTCTGTTTTTAATTTGCTCTTCTACAAGCTTTTGAAATCAGCACAAGTCCTGCATAAAATTATTCTTTAAGATTTATAACAACTATATTTTTTTTTTACAAAAGCTGTTTATGTTATTTTTTTTACTTATTTACTTTGTACTTTTTAGTTTGTGCATTTCTATCAAGCGCTTACCTAGACAAATGAAGTGAGCCCAAATAAAACTGGTCTATCTTGTTTAGTTCAGAAGTTTCTATGGCCAGCTACCGTATCCATCTTCAGGCCCTGGATATCATCTAGCATCAGAGTATTGGCCAAGAGAAAACAAATGGTCCCAAACTAGATGGCTTTATTTAATTTACTTTAAGAGTTCTTATGGACACCTTCCCACTCCAACTTAAAATCATTATTAAGCATTCGAGTATTTGCCAAGACAAAACAAATAAGCGTGATAGGTTTATCTTATTTACCTATAGTTTAGTAGTTCCTATGGACACCTTCTGACTACGTCATCAGACCAGCTCCATTTTACCATATTATCGCATTGTCACCGAAAATACGCAAGTATATCAAATTTGAGGCTAATCGAACTTCAGGAAGTGGTTCTTATTAAGCTTCCAAGATTTGACCTATATAATATTAACTAACAGCGTAAGTAAGTGTAAATAAATTATGAACTTTTATACAATGTTTTGATAGCAAGCTTTCTAGTAAAGGTTTATCTTGTTTAATTCTATGACCACCCAACGTCTTCATCTTCAGACCCTGGATATCATGTAGCATCAGAGTATTTGACAACATAAAACAAATAAGCTTAAACTTGGATTGGTTTGTATTCCGACTCCGGCGTCTTTGTCCATCTTCTCCCGACAACTTCCGACTACATCATCAGACTAATTTCAAGATACGAAAGTTCACCAAATTTGAGTTCAATCTAACGTCAGGAAATGGTTCTAATTGAGTTTCCAAGATTTGACCCATACTAACAAACAAACAAAAGAGCAAGTTTAATAAAAGCTTGTAAAACACAATCATGATTTGTCAGATTCACTTTATTATAATTAACTTTTGTGACACTACGGTAATCTATCCTATAAGTTATTGTAATATTTTAAATGTGATAATAATTTATGATGAATACAGGATTCCTTAAAAATAGATTTTCCATAGTTAAGTTTATACTTAACTATGGAAAATCTTATGATTGATAATAAACTTGTGTGTAGTGGGCGTTTAATGGTCGGTTAGAGGCACCTTTCAGGTTGGTTATTTAGTAAACTGTTATGTGCGACGAAGGTACATACTAAGTATTGTACAAATATTGACATTGCTCGTTGGTAGCCACATTACAACCATTTAGCAAAAAAAAATTTTTCGAAGTGGCCTTAGAAATGTTCAAGTCTTTAATACTTGTGTTTTATTAAAGAAAATCTACGTTGACTGAATAATAAATGTATTTTTTATAAAGTTCACGTCTATATAACTTCACCTCGCCTAATGGTAAGCTGAAGGTGAAGTCTCAGGAATGAGGGTCACCATTTTAGATATTCATAATGAACAACAACATTATAAATATCTAAAATGGTGACCCTATACAATGGTGGCCCTCAGCATAACGGCGTCCTCAGACGCTTTTTCACGCCCCGCTTAAGTACCCGGGATTGTAGAAAGATGGAAACACATATAAAGAATTCGATGTCTTAATAGTGTGGCGAGGTAAAGAAGTTAAGGTACTTATGAAAAAGCACCCCTTTTTTGCGATATATCAACTAAGATTTATTACAGACAAAGTCTGAGACTGAAAGAGTAGCATCAAGTAACTTTGAGTTTTGTCAGTGGTTGTGATTACTGAAAAAGGCCATGGCTTTTATTTGAAATGTAGAGATGTTCTTTTACAAATTTATATACATAAAAATCACGCCTGTTTTCCACAGGGGTAGGCAGAGATCACGGATCTCCATTTGCCACGATCCTGACACACTTCTCTCGCCTCATTCACTCTCACAACATTCTTCATGCATGCTCGTCGGTTTAGGGTACTCCTGACCTGCCCCTTTTCTAACACTTCCCCGATTTGGTCCAGGTATGTGCGCCTAGGTCTTCCCCTTCCGACGGTACCATCCACACTCGCCTCATACACCTGTTTCGTTAGTCTTCTTTCATTCATTCTCTCAACATGACCGAACCATCTTTAATTTACATATATGAAATAAAGTCGTGTTAGTGATGACCACGATGAACTCGAGAACGGGCGGACTGATTTTCATGAAATGTGATTTTTTAGATTTGTATCCGTCTATACTGTGCCTTCTTGTGGTTTTCTTTTAGGAAATCGCCACTGTAACCTCCCCGCCGGCCAGCGGGGGTGGTTATGTTGAACTAGAACTGACCAAAACCTCACGCTGTCTCGGGTCTTTAATGCCGGGGTGCAAGGAGACATTCACGATATAAATTCAGCTGATAAGGTATCAGATTCTAAGGCGGAACGAAATTTGCCGGGTCAGCTAGTTGCACATAAAGTAAGATAACTACATCACAATATTCTACACCTGATATTATATACAACAACACCAGTTATTGTAGCCAAGACAACAAAAATTCTATCAATTGTTGGAAGATATAGAAGGGGATTCGAAAAGAAGAGTTATAGCTCTATATAATGACCTATGATACATAAATAATAAAGGAGTACATTATTGTAGTCAAGACTTATCAAATCAAAACTAAGCTATTACAAATAGATCATCAAGAAATTGCTTTATTAGCAAAAAAAGAATATTATGAGGACCCTACCAGATAACACAAGCCATCCGTCCCAGCAGCGCGGCAAGCCGCTAAACCGGCGCAGTATAAGGTGAAGCTTTCCGCTCTTCCACTCTAGTTTTCCTAGCTATATAGTAGGTAGATAGTTACTATGAATCTACTATGTAGTGATTTCAATAAATAAGTATGTATTTCATATTCAACACACAGTGTTATTATATTAATGGATTAATGCTGTCAAGGTTGTAGGTCAAAGATACGGGCGTACAAATGTCTCATGTATGTAAATGTATCTCACTCATTTGACAGAAGACGGATACGTGTGTGACCTTTGATAGACGTGCTTCTCCGTTACCTACCTACTCGAGAAGACACTAAAAATATAGAACAAATATAATTATAGAGTTCGTGTTTTTTTTCAAAGAAATATAATATATCACTAGCTTTTGCCCACGTAATCACCTGCGTATGAGATGTAAAATTGTTTTACCTCCAATTCCTGTATTGAACAATACAAATAACAGTTTTAGGTAAAATATGAATCTTTTGAATGAAAAACGAATTGTTACACTAGCCTGCTTGAGCAAACAGCAAACTAACAGACAAACATGACATAATTTTACACTTTTATAATAACATCTTTATAGTTATGTTGATACATACCTTTTTTTTTACGTGCGGAAATCCCTTCATGCCTTACCTAACTATATTTAAGAACAAAACAAAAGGCACATTATTTACCCTACTTTTGATTAATTTGAGTTCCATAAAGCTTCTTCACATGTTCTTCACCTACATTATTTCGGACACGGTAAAACAGACCTAAGTATAATAATGAGTATGGCTAATTGCGGTTTACGAATTATGACGTATTAAAAAAAACTACTTACTAGATCTCGTTCAAACCAATTTTCGGTGGTAGTTTACATGGTAATATACATCATATATTTTCTCTCGCGCAAACTATTCAGTTTAGAAAAAAATTATATTAGAAACATCAATATCAATTTTGAAGACCTATCCATTGATACCACCACGTATGGCTATGAAGAAAAAAAATGTTTTGAGTTTCAGTTCTAAGTATGGGGAACCCCCAAGATTTATTGCTTTTTTTCTATTTTGTGTGAAAATCTTATTGTGGTTCACAGAATACATCTACTTACCAAGTTTCAACAGCATAGTTCTTATAGTTTCGGAAAAAAGTGGCTGTGACATACGGACGGACAGACAGACAGACATGACGAATCTATAAGGGTTCCGTTTTTTGCCATTTGGCAACGGAACCCTAAAAACGCATCAAAAGCCGTTTACTAGTATTTGCGTCCATCTCGAACAAACAGACAACTAAAATATTTTTTATACTGGAGATTGATGGCACTTGGTGGAACTTGCTACACATATTGAATAAATCACTTGTACTTTTCCACAATTATACCTTATAATTGTGGAAAAGTACAAGTGATTTATTCAATATAAAATATTTTTGAATTCAAAATCGGTCATTTGATTTTTTTTTAAATATTTTTATACTTTTATAATAGTTTAGATGAATATTACCTAAATGTATAATATTCATCTTCTGTCTTACAACATTATGTAATTGTGCGTTATTCGTATTTTTTTAGTAATACCTCAAACTATAACTGATACGATAACTACAACATCTTAACAGATAAATATTTTTTGTTTGTTTGAATGATTTAAATCGCAACGCAATAATTACGGTGTCAAGTCATAAAAAGTTAAGAAAGCATCTACAATTTAAAGACCTTGAGTGACCCTTAGAAGACCTTAAAAAGAACAGTAAAACTGACTTTTATGTATTAGTAAACTGACAGCAACAGTGAAATAAATTTCTTACGTATAATTACTATGCGCATAAATTAGACACTGCAAACTCGTGTTAACGTACACCGTATTCTACATTATATCGTGCAGTTCTCTTTATGGGATATAAAGTTCTGTACCGATATTTAGGGCAATTTTGAAACTCCGTAAGTGGCACAAAAGTTATTAACGTTGATACTCCAGTTTACGCTTTTGAATGTAAAATGATTATCTCAGTTTTCTTCCTTTTGTTTTCTTGTAAATATGTATAACTTCAATTAGCGATCAATAGGAAAGTTTGTTCTAAAATCTTTCTAATCTATAAAGATATTTGTCTCGTTTAGACTGTTGTTAAAGTTACTAACAAATAAGAAAACAACACAATTAACTTATGTTGAAATCAAAAAGTAACTGCGTGTGCTCAATAGAGCGAAGAGTTTCACTGCTGAGTAAAATATTGCTTTGTTTACAAGCTGTAAGTTCTTCTTCGCATGGAACACTGCTCTCACATTTGGGCTAGAGCAACTAGATACCTCCATAGGACTGCAGTTTACCTAGGTAAAGATTGTTAATGATTCCATAGTCCTTAGCGGTATTGAACCTCAGAGGAGAGATTTTGTCTCATTATAATGTTTTACTGTTGTATAATAATTTGTGTTCTGGGGAATTATCAGTGCCCACGCCAACTCTTGCCACAGATAGGGATAGAAACGATATTATTCTTATGTCAGAATGTTCACGGACTGTACGGTCCGAAAAGGACTTTCTTTCACGGACGGTGAAATGGTAGAAATTCCCTATTTACCTATATTGTAGAATTCTCTACAAAATTTCTATAAATATGTTTAATTTTTTTTTAAATTTGGGTTGCCCTTTCGCAATTATATCGGCGGCGGGAGCGGGGACGGTACCATGAACCTCGAGAAATAGAAGTGGAAAGAACAGCTTTGGGTGAGCAAGCGCAGGTCACGCCATAGTAGCGGCGCGGGGCGGTAAGTCCGGGATGATACGGGAGCCTCTCGTATCGGCTGACGCAGGTGATCACTGGGAAGAGGAGCTTCGGGGACCACTTGTGTCGGTTCAGGAAGGAGCCAACGTCTGAGTGCCATTACTGTGATGCAAGCAAGAACTCGGGGCTGCACATGCTGGTGGAGTGCCCGTCGTGGGGGGTGCCGAGGCGGACCCTCGTGACAGCTCTCGGAATTGGAGTCCTCTTGCTCGGCGTATTGCTCACAGCGATGATGCAAAGCGTGAGGGCGTGGGCTGCCGCTACCTCCTTCTGCGAGCAAGTAATGCTCGAGAAGGAGGCGGTGGAGCGGCTCCGGGAGAGACTCATATCTCCCCCGATCCGCAGAGCTTGTGAAGCGCAGAGGCGACTCAGACGTCGGAGGTCACTCAACGACCTCCGTCTTCCATAAACCCATTTAAAGGGGCATGACGGGACACCCTGGTTCCCAATCCCGAGGGTCAGCCGAGGTGCGAGCGAAATGACTTATGGGCCACCTTACACCCTGGTATCTGAAGATCCGTGACGGCGTACTGTTTTAGTCGGTTCGAGTCACTCAGAAAATCTCAGAAAATGCAAATTGTAGAACCGCTATGTAATTTATGTGACTTAAATAGAAAAGAAGAAAATTGAATATCACGTCAACCGTCGCTTAAACAAACCTTCTTTATGTCAAATAGATGCTCGTCTATCGCGAGCACAAGCAGTCATTCAACGATGATACAGCCGCGTCTTAATGTAACAGAACCATTATATCGGCGTGCCTGTTTGTCTGTACATGTAAATCTACAGTTCACGAGAGTGCCATATCGGGTGTTTGCGCCTCCGCCGGCGGCCAATTGAAAATGTTTGAACAATATATAGGTATTGAGCATGTAATGTCGTAGTTTTTATCTTTGAACTGTAGTTCTGGTCGCATATTATACATATTTTAATATTGTTAACGACGACACTACTTAGATATACCATGTATATAACCAATATATCGTGCAACTGTAGCTAGTATGGGGTGTATAGGAGAAGGGTATATGGTAACCAAGATCTTCGGGGCCAAGCCAACTTCATCTGCAAGTAAATATATCCACTGATTAACGAACGGGGCTTTGAAGCAGGCTTGCTCTGCATCTCTAGGTTACGGGGGAGTCAAACAGGTAGTCATTCCCGTAAAAGCCAAGATAAGCCACATCAGGAGGAAAAAGGGTAGGAGAACGGATTCAGAGCTCCAAAGTATGATCTTTGGATACAACCGGGATTACCGCTGGGAAGATGATTTGTATGATATGTAATCGTTGGTATCTATCTGTTTTGTTTGGTCTGTGGTCAGTACGGATATTTCATTTCAAGTTTGTTATTGTGCAACTTTCACTGATTCTATTGAGATCATATTTACACCACATATTTGGTTTCTCAAGACGATAAATAGTTACAAAAATGTAAAACCATGACTTATAGGAGTGGATCATATTTTACCGTGAGTGTTTACCTACTTTTTATATTATCTGCATACTTTTAGTACCTCAGGATGTTAAAATACTAGGTCCGCAAGGCAGTAGCTCTTGCAATGTTGAGCTGAGAGTGCCCATGTCTGAGTGATTTGGAAAGGAGCATAGAATATCGTAACAGCCTAACCTAAAGAATATTTCTGTCGAAAAAAATTTGAGGAAAATGGCTTAATTCGAAGTTCTAAAATGTACAGAAGAACTGATTTTTTTCTAGAAAGAAAATGACATAGTTCCCCCGGAATTTTGTGAATTCACGCGCAGATCTACTCAATTGTTGCTCTTAATTGTTGCAACCCAATTGTTTTTTCCTTGATTATTCCTCAATGGTCCTGAAAAACAATGATATGACCATGGACCACATTTTGGCGCCAAAATTCAGGTTTGGCAAATTGTAGTTTTTGAGAAATCAGCTTTAGAATTTTTCGTTCGGTGATTATTCCTCCGTGTCTTGTGCATACATTAACGATCTCAGTGGCGTAGCGGTAGAGAGTCTCGAATATGAATAGAATATCCGGGTGACCGAGCTTTCCTCGTTTTTCTTTTTTCGACGTTTTCTAAAAATTAAACATATCTAGATGGATTTAAATTTCATGAAAATCGTTGGAGCCCTTTCCGAGATTCAGATTATTATTATTATTATATATATATGTAACCGGAAATGTATGTAATCCGTCATTGTATACAATGTCTAGGAAATGTATGTAATTCCTAAAATTGCATGGAAATGTATAAAATTAATTATATTAGACACATTTCCTTGGAAATCTATACATTGCCTAAATAGCAGTCGGAAATGTAAATATTTGAGTTATCAATGGGTGTTGTTCAAAATGGCTACCGAATCACAGATCGCGCTTATGAAAGAGTGATTTTATAATACTTTAGCGTCATTAAGAACATTAACAAACGCTAAGATGAAGCCGCGGGAGCGAGCGAAGCGAGCTCGTGGACACCACGCGCCCAGACACGGATAGATATAGGTTAGAAGTTAGGTGTTAGGTCACTTGTGATAATCATTTTAACAACGTGTTTTATTACAGAAAGCATTATTTTTATACATTTCCTAATCCGATATTGGAATTATATACAATTCCTAGGCATTGTGCACATTTCCTAGGACATTTATGTATTAAATAGTTTTTGAAACAATAACAACGGAACGGAACAAAGCGAGGGATTTAAGACGAGTCCTGAGTGTAGCGAGGGATTTAAGTTCACCCAAGACTAAGAAAGCTTTATCACCGAGGAAAATACTCTACTTATTGTACCATTTGCGAAAAAATTATCTATTTTATCACATAAAATACTGGCAGGTCATAAATAAAGAATTAAAACTTCTAATTTAAATTTCGCGCTCGAAAAATAATCAATCAATGTTTTTTTTTAAACTGTTGGTTTATTAATTAAAATATGAATCGCGCGCGTAATTTTTTTAAAGGCAGCATTCCATGTTGCAACAGCATCCCACCTATACAATAAAGTAAAACACTTTTAGTCCATTGAAAAGTTACATTTGGGGTTGCGTTTTTTAGAGGACGCAATTTTATTTTTTTGATGTGTAGGGGGGGTAATAAAGCTAAAACCAAGTTTGTGAGGTCGCCACACTTGTCGAACGGCCGCTATCTTGAAAATAGGGGTTGAAATGGTTTTTACAATATATCTCTTAAACTATTTATCTGATAAAAAAAAAAAAATTAACATTTTTTGTTGCAAATTAAATTCTCTACAATTCTCTCTAAAATTTTTTATTTGTCGTAGAACTATAAATAAAAAAGTTATAAGCGAAAATGTTCAGAAACTTTTCTTATCTCTTTATACGGTGGTAATAAAGATGATAATTCTCTTGACAGCCAAACAATTTGCCAAGGCAGTGACAAAAAGCACATTTAACTTATCTTCACTTCCTCCAATACAATACACAGGTCGCTTTCATACTTTCCGGGTCTACCATCAGGTCCAGTCAAGGCAGTGACAAAAAGCACATTTAACTTATCTTCACTTCCTCCAATACAATACACAGGTCGCTTTCATACTTTCCGAGTCTACCATCAGGTCCAGTCGTGGCTTGGTAATAATAATGATCTTGTAGACTGGGGCTGGAAAAACATGTGGAAAATTATTGATGCCAGTGCAGAGCTCTAAACCTCCAGCACCCCCTGAGCTTCCAAAATTGATCTTTTGCAAATGCAAAGGAAACTGTGGATCAATGTGTGGATGTCGAAAAGCAGGGCTGAAATGTTCTGCAGTGTGCTTCCATTGTTCTGGAGAGACTTGCAGCAACGTAATGGGGCATCAGAATTAATAAATGAAAATGACTTTGATGATGAACCGCCGAAATTAACACCCCTTCCTTCTCCAGTTCTCCCACTGATATTTAATTCAGAAAGCCGATCAGATGGTGAGCCGCAGCCTGGTCCATCGAAAAGACCGAGGACGGAGTAGTTCGAATATAGAAAATCACCGTGGATTATGCCTATTGGGGATACCACGTAAAAAAAAACGCGCCTCCAGACTCTTCCTCGTGTGTGGTGGGGAAAAGAGTCAATAATTAATTATTAATAATATTGCAATATTAATAATTTAAAAAATTATAATCACAAAATAAAAGAGAAAAACTAAAGTTACTGGACCAAAGTTGTAGAGAATTTAATTAGCAACAAAAAATGTTAACAAATTTTTCTTTTAAGATAAATAGTTTATGAGATATATCGTAAAAACCATTTCAACCGCTATTTTCAAGATGGCGGCCGTTCGACAAGAGTGGCGACCCCACAAACTTGGTTTTAGCTTTACACTGACCCCCCCTACACATCAAAAGAATAAAAAACGCAAGGTTAGGCCTAAAAAATGTAACATTTCAATGGACTATTTTAATTTATACAAAAACATATCATGACTGTAAAATATCAATAACAACTTGGTTAAAGACGCTCACCTAGAAGAAACAGAGAAGCTACTTAAGTTTATAAACTAGGTACTAGACAACACACACACATACACACACACACCTTCCCTCTCTCTCTCTCTCACACACACATCCATATAAACGTATACACACACAAATACACAGAACACACACAAAAAAGTTACCGCGCACTACGCTGTATTCTTGTATTTGTTTTTGTTTAAATTTTAAATCCTTTTATTCTACTTTGGTCATACAAAAATGTTAATTATGTTTGTTATGAAAGAGTGAGGTCAACTGGCACAGGTATTGTTATACCTAAAAGATGGCATCAACATAATCTTAAAAAAATACTGTATGTTACCGAAATAAAGAATTCTTGATATTTTTTATTTAAGATTTTGATATTCATTGGTCTGGGTGTTTCTATATTTAGTACCTTTTTTTTTTTTTTTTTTTTCGTGCGGAACCCCGCGTTCCAGCGGGGGTGGTTATGTCGGTTCTATATTTAGTACCTACGGATTTACAAAAAAAATGTGTCTTAATAGGTTTACAACATTCTAGATTTCCTTCCGTCCGTCCTAGAGAACTTCTTTCTCTTGGAGGAGGCTTTGTTGCTTGTGCCTAATGTTCCAACGCCATGGAAGTGAACAAAAACAAAGCAGAGGGCACTGTGGCAAGAAAGTTAAGGGGAGGGTGGGTTTGCCATCTCTGTTTTCTTAAGGAGCGGTGGATATAGATTTGGTTTGATACAAATCACCATCTGGCAAAGTTGTAACCCTGACTGGCAACGTATTAACGTTCATGACTCTTCGGACCTAAGTGGAACCGAAAACCGTTGCTAAATTCTGCGTTGACATAAGGAATCTACTTAGAGTTGTCCGTTATTTAAATAAAATAACTCGATTCTGACCTGTAATTCGAATGTTTTTAAAGCATTTGAAGGTCCCGTTCGGTTTGACTAATGCTAGTTATACACGTGAGGGTTCGCATGACGGTAACAACGTTACAACCATAATCGAATCTAGCGGTTATAAATAAAAATAAAAAAGCAAAGACCATTCGTGAAGTTAAATAACTAATTAAATAAAGTACATAATTTATTAATGCCACGCCAAGCCTTATTGACATTTGTTAGGAAACTTTCTTAATCGTATTTGGTTCAGGTGTAGGTGAAACAGTGGGTACTTTGGGATACGGTAATATAGGAACGCACTTCGCACAAAGACCATGACCACTTTACTCCTTGGTGGAATTATGGATTAAAAAGGTATTTTATTTTAAATTTCATCCCCCCTGTTACTCAAAGAACTTATAAAGTCGGGTTTGATGATAACCGTATTGGATACCTACGTAGTTGAATGCTTGACTGAAGGTTACAGTAGCCTATTTGTTATACCTATTTGTTATAATGTCAAATACGGTACAGATAATATAGTCGAAAGTTTTAGCGAATACTTAGGTACTCATTGAAAGCAAAGTGATTTTATCGAGATTTCTTTTGAGTTATTTTCGCGTCGCGCGTCAGTAAATAGTGTACGTATTATCAAAAATAACACATAATGAATCGCTATCTTGCGCGGTAAAATTACTTTTATTTTATTACTGTACTTAATCGTGTTTCCTTTTTTTTACTATTACATTTTTAACACCTGGAATTTAATTCCAAGAAGTCATGGAGATGGTCCAGTGGTCATGTCGCGTCGTTTGTTGCCATTCACCACCCATTGCCTATCGGTCGGTGTTGTGTGTAGGTTGGGGAAGATGCACTTTGAGTCCATTAATTTTAAATTTTCCCAAGCTAGATATAGCAGTTGTAAAAGCTATAGTAAAAACCCAATCTGACTACTTTATTAAATTTATAGTAGGTATAATAAAGTATCTGAATGAATTTCTGAATCAAATATTGAAAACAGTTTCAATAATTTGAAGAGCTTTAGAAGCTTTTTCATTAAAAACTTTGAATATAAGATTTGTTACTTTATTATTTTCTTGCTCTGCTGTAAAAACATTTTAATTATAAGTTTGTTTGCTTGTGAATGCATCTAAGGTACAACTGGTTATTTTTACATCTACACTGACTGCCCAGTCATCTAAGCCTCTCATTAGAGGGCTGTGTAACATAATAAGTATCGTATAGTACACTCTATAAACTCGTTAAAATGATACGCGTAAAGCCAGAACCATGATACTAACGATTAGGAGAAAGATTTCTGCCAAGTAAGTAATCCTTAGTAATTTATTCGAGACATCTCTTGGCAATTATGCCGTAATATTAAGCTGTACAGTAGGGTTCCATGAGATCAAAGGCAGGGTGGTACAATTTTATCTTAATTATTGAACAACTTCTATAATGAATGTGAACAAAACTCATTTTTCGAGTAGCGAGAGAAAATGATCCGAAAGATAATTTATATCTATTACAAAATGACGTACTTAAGTTAATAAAAAATGTATACATATTTAATTTGAATAGTGTGTAAGAACTGTCTTAATGGGAAAGTGTTTCATATATTATTATTTACAGTAGGGTTCTGTCTTAAGTCATAATATCAGTGAGACTGCTTGTGTGGCTGCTGGGAACGGTTGGAGTCTCTGGGATATCCTTTCTAGGGCACACTAGATTCCCCGGCCACACAGGCCGATTTGACGAAATAACGTGCGGTTTTAGTCGGTTCGACTCCGGCACGCCCACCTCACCGTTAGCTCCGGTGAGGTGAAGCACGAGGGGGTATCCGCATGAAAAACAAAGGTTTCTGTCTTAAGTCATAATATCAGTGAATATTACAATTTTAGTTCTCTATTATTGTGCAGATGTAAAATTTCACTTGTCTTACACGGATGAAGCTACAGACAAATGCTAGAGCTTACAAAAAACATTTTGTTTATCAGTTTGAGCATCGCACAAAAAGTACTGAATCAATTTTGACGAAGTTTTTGTTGTTTCAAACGCTTATGAGTACATTGTATTCCGCTAATGATGACGTAATGATATGATGACAAAAAGACAATTTTACATGTCACGCAAGTGAAATAGCTGACATAAACTTGTTCTTAACAGGTAATTTTAATGAATCAATTCGTATACTCACATCTCACACTTAACCGTGGCCGCCGAAGACATACATTGTAGTTGACTACTTACCGCCGAATGATTTTTTATCCCGTTTGCCGTCGCTAACACACAGTACCAGACTGCAGTTTACGCATCTGCCCATGTCCGCCCTTTAGAATAATTTTACGCTTAGTGAATGGTCAATGATCGCAGTCAATTATATACTGCTGCTCTACTGGTCAGACGTAATGAACGTTCATTGTTGTTTAATGTAGGTAGCCTTTATTTCACATGTACGTATTATTATTCACACTAATATTATAAATGCGAAACGTACTGTCTAAAGTCTGTTCCCCGTTACGACAAAATTTCTGAGCCCGGGACATAGAGAAGGACTTAGCCTATTTTTGATGTCCGTTTTCATGGTTGCGTAATTTTAATCATTATCATCAACCTATTCTAGTCCACTGCTGGACATAGGTCTCCCCTAATGAGCGCCATAGCGCCCTGTCTTCAGCTTGCCGCATCCAGCATCTGCCCGCAGTCTTTCGCAGATCGTCATCCCACCAGGCCGGAGGGCGTCCTACACTACGTTTGCCGAGTCGCGGTCTCCACTCAAGAACACGTTTACCCCAGCGGTTGTCGGTTCTTCGCGAGATATGGCCGGCCCGCTACAACTTCAGCTTGCTTATTCTTTCAGCTATGTCGATAACCTTGGTTGTCTGTCGGATGTATTCCTTACGAATCCTATCCTGCAGAGAAACTCCGAGCATAGCTCTTTCCATAGCTCGCTGAGCGACTTTGAACTGGTGGACCAGCCCTACCGTGAGTGTCCACGTCTCAGCTCCGTAGGTCATTACGGGTAGGACGCACTGATTGAAAACTTTCGTTTTCAAACACTGCGGTATGGATGACGATTATTATTATTATTGCAATTGGGGACACCGGAAGCCGGACGGACGATCCACCCACGATGCTTGTGGGCCACTTCATCCATTTCCCCTGCCCTCCCGTTGGGGAGAGCGTGGTTATTCCAGCATTCACGGCGCCCCTACAAACCTTTTTGTGTCCTTGCAGAATCTTACGATCTGTTCCACCCTCAGATCCTTCAACTTCTCCATGTCCAGTGTGTCCGATCCCAGAAGTTCCCATCTTATTAGTGAGTACATGGGACATTCGGCCAGCAGGTGGAAGCTGGTTTCTTCTGTCTCCATGCACTCTGGACACTTGGGGTCTTCCTTCACTCCGATCACTGTCAGGTGTCTGTTCAGTCTGCAGTGTCCTGTTATTACTTCGATGACGAGCCTCATGTTCCCTCTTGAGAGTTTGGTCAGTTGGCTTGTCTTTTTCTAATCAATGCCCTTGATAAAGATCTTCGACTGTCTCATGCCTGTCGATGATCTCCATCGTCGGTTAGTCTCTCCTATAATACTGCAGCTAATTACTCCCTTGGTGATTTTGTGCGATATTGGAAGCCAGGGCTCCGGCCCCACCAAGGTTTTATCGGCACCGTCTCTGGCAAGTTTGTCAGCTGTCTCGTTGCCCATGTTGCCCTCATGTCCGGGCACCCAGGCAACTGTTGAGGCGACTTTTCTTGCCAGTTTATCTAGTGACTCTTTACATTCCTTTACGATTGCTGAGGTCGTTTCCGCTTTGCTGAGTGCCTTCAGTGCCGCCTGGCTGTCGCTGTAGATGGTCACCCTGTGGATGTCGTTCAGGTGTTCGACCAGCTCAGCACATTCCTTTATGGCGTATACTTCAGCTTGAAAGACACTTGCGTATCTGCCTAAGGATATTGATCTATTTATCTCTGATCCGTCTTCGCACTTAATGTGTATTCCAGATCCTGATAGCTTTGTTGTTTCCTTTCTTGAGCCGTCTGTGTTGCAGACCGTGCCACCGGCATCTGTGCTCCAGTCGTCTCTTGGTCCTTTGTGTACTCTGTACTTCTTGTCGAAGATTCTCTCTTTCCTGATCAAGTCATTGTTAGAGAGGATCATCGACAGCCTCTCTTCGTAGTTCTTGCTGATACTGGCATGGCCTTTGTCCATAATGGTTCCGGTCCATTGGCCAGTGCTTCTAAGTTTGAACCATTGTTCGGTTGCTTTTCTTTTTATTTCTAAGTCCAAGGGGTTAAGTCCCAATATGATTTCGAGCGCGGCTGTGGGAGTTGTCCTCATCGCGCCCGTGGTCATCAGAGCTGCTAACCTTTGTACTTTGTCTAGTTCGGCTTTATTTCTCCCAATAGCAGTTTTATGCCACCATACAAGGGCACCATGTAGGATTCTTGGCAGGATAATTGCTTTGTAGATCCAAAGCACTATCGCTGGTTTCATCCCCCACGTTCTTCCTATTGCGCTTTTGCACTGCATCATAGCCATTTTGGCTTTTAGGCATGTGTTGCTGATGTGAGTCTTGAAGGTGAGCTTGCTATCCAGAGTTACCCCTAGATATTTTACTTCCTTGACAGTTTCCAAGGTTTGGTTATCCAGGCGCACTGGCGCAGTTCTTCCTATTTTTCTTTTATTGGTGAACAAGACTATCTTGGTTTTATCAGGGTTGAGGTTTAGACCTTTGCTCCTGCACCATACTAGTGTTTCTTTTATGCCTCTGTTCATGATGTCGCACATGACGCTGAGAACTTTGCCTGTGATCAGGAGCACTCCATCGTCAGAGTACACTTGTGT
Organism: Cybosia mesomella; assembly: GCA_946251805.1. Taxonomy (NCBI): domain Eukaryota; kingdom Metazoa; phylum Arthropoda; class Insecta; order Lepidoptera; family Erebidae; genus Cybosia; species Cybosia mesomella. The sequence continues at coordinate 19,112,654 of OX276402.1, read as the reverse complement.
GTATATGTGCATCCTGTTAATCTTGTTTACTAGTTCGTCTATTAACAGGCACCACAGTAGTGTCGATAGACATCCTCCTTGTGGGAAGCCTCTTCTCGCTATCACCATGTGTGTTGTTCCTACAATCTCTGCTTTTATCAGTCGGTGTCTTAGCATAGCTTTCACCCATTCTGATATGTCTTTGTCGATTCCTTCTCGATCTAATGCGGCCTCTATCGAATCGGGGGTGGCTCTGTCAAAAGCGCCCTCTACATCAAAGAAGCAGCCCAGTGCATATTCTGTGTTGTCTATTGATCTCTGCACTCTTGTCACCAGATTATGGAGGGCCGTTTCGGTGGACTTGCCCTCCATATATGCATGTTGATTTTGGTGGAGTGGAGATCCATTCTTGTTTATTTGTTCTCTTATTAGTCTGTCCAGGATTTTCTCTAATGTCTTAAGAAGGAATGAGGAGAGGCTGATGCACCTGAAGGATTTGGCCTCTTGATATGATGTCTTCCCGGGTTTCGGGATGAACACTGCTCTTACCTCTTTCCATTTTCTTGGGATATATCCAGCTCTGATACTACTGTTGTAGAGAGCCAGTATATCTTTGCTTATGTACTTGCTGGCTTCTTGTAACATTTTAGTTAGTTTTAGTCGTGCACACTCTCCAGTGCTGCATGATTACCGCATAGATGAATCACCGATGGTCAGGGTCACACAGGTCAGGGACTTATGAGGACTGTGAGGACTCACACTGTTCCCGACTTAAAATAATCCTATCCTACTAATATTATAAATGTGAAAGTTTGTGTTTGTCTGGAATAAAACATAGGCTTTTATCCCTGGAATAGGTTCCCATGGGAAGCAGGGACGGGAACAGCATTCGACGGCGGCGAAGCCGCAGGCAGCAACTAGTACAAAATAAATAGCGTTAAAATCAGTGAACCGTGATTATGTGACATCTTAGATGCCAGACTGCTGGGACTACTGCAGCGTTGCGGGTAGCGTACGATGATACGTTAGCCCGCGGGGAGTATCGCTTCTGTATGGAATATCAGTCTGTTCAGTTTAATTTGCTACAAGAGTGTCAGAAATTAATAACAATCCTATTCAAACTTAGCAAAATCGTTCTAAATTCCGAAATAAGAGCTCGACAAATAAGAATGGTAAACAAACTAGCTACAAAAAAAGAAATGAAGGTAGGTACGCATAATATAGAAGTATAATTTTATCATAATATGTTTTACAAAATAGCATAATCTATAAAGAATTAGAAGCACGTACAGCACGCAAATGCCTTCACTGTAGTATAAACATATTATGAACACGCACTAATATTATATACTATTTTATTTACTTAAGACTCATTCCTTTTTAGGGTTCCGTAGCCAAATGGCAAAAAACGAAACCCTTATAGATTCGTCATGTCTGTCTGTCTGTCCGTCCGTATGCCACAGCTAGTTTTTTCTGAAACTATAAGAACTATGCTATTGAAACTTGGTAAGTAGAGGTATTCTGTGAACCGCATTAAGATTTTCACACAAATATAGAAAAAAAAACAATAAATTTTGGGGGTTTCCCCATACTTAGAACTGAAACTCAATTTTTTTTGTCGTCAATCCCATACGTGTCATATCTATGGATAGGTCTTCAAAAATGATATTGAGGTTTCTAATATCATTAGAATAGTTTGCGCGAGAGACACTTCCAAAGTGGTAAAATGTGCGCCCCCCCCCTGTAACTTCTAAAATAAGAGAATGATAAAACTAACAAAATATATGATGTACATTACCATGTAAACTTCCACCGAAAATTGGTTTGAACGAGATCTAGTAAGCAGTATTTTTAATACGTCATAAATCGTAAACCGCAATTTACCTTTCATTCAATCAACTGAAATATAAAATTTAAAAAAATATTATAATTTTACTTGCTGCTACGGAAACCTTCATGGGCGAGTCCGACTCGCACTTGGCCGGTTTTGTTAACCTGCGATTTTGTTCGTTTATCTTATATTTATGTAGGAATGTGATGAATCTGTCTTAGATTTTAATACTAACAGTATGTAAGTTATCTACTAATAACTCATGTTGATTTTGTTCAACAAAAACAAATATGACCATAAAAACAGATGGTATAATGATAAAAACAAATATATTATCTATTGTTTGTTATGTTTTTTATCTATTGAAGTCGAATTCGGGAGTGTTCAGCCATGCTATTCTGTAAGAACGTTTATGTATCTCGATAGCTGAATCCGCGGTCAGTATCGAATTTCATATGGTGAACATGATATCCCACCTCGGATTCAGCTATCGAGATTTATAAAAACTCATACAGAATACCTTGACACATCTAACATTCTAATTGTTTTCAATTTACTTCCAAGAACAGTACCATTTTTTTTCGTATGGAAGTCCCCTCTTATGTCCCCCCGCCGGCCAGCGGGGGTGGTTATGTCGGGCTTGAACCGACTAAAACTGCACGCTGTCTCGGGTCTTCAGACGTCGGGGTGTAAGGTGGCCCCATAAGTATTTCCCTCGCACCCCGACTGACCCAGGGCGATCTCCGGTTTCGAGAGTCCCAAACCAGAGGGGGGCACTCTAGTTTGGGAATCACAGTGTCCCCATCTTGATTCTCACTCTTCTTCTTGACGAGCTAAATCAAAGCCCAGTTTACGGAAAATATCGTTGATATAAATACTATCTCTATCTATACAATTAATTTAAAAATTTATAATCCGCAATAAATTTGGTTCATCCGTTCGTGAGCTACGAAGCCACAGACAGACACGTCAAACTTATAACACCCCGTCGTTTTTGTGTCGGGGGTTAAAAAGCAATTACTACTAACTCTAACTTCCTTTTGAACATGATACCGATATACTATCTACAGTTAAAATGATGTGCCAACTACCTACTTTACTTAAAGAAAAAACAATTACAATGTAGGTAGATTTATCGATCGATTGAGCGTATCTTGTAATCATTTTTCATTACCTTATGTGCGAATATGTACTAATCATTCTTCTGGAAAAGCTTTCTCAGTCCATTTACCAATCACTTTATCCAAGTGGCGCATTTCAAGTTCATCGCTTCGTTCTCGTACAGAGTCAATGTCTGCCTTTAGAAGTGAAAGTATGGGGCCGCCACGGCTGGATGTGATACCATCTAGTCTCATTAATGTCCTCACGCTCGATCTAACGAGCATCGCGACACCTCGCGTTTTGCCACGAAACAACCATTGTTGCACTTTGACGCGCTTGACTGTGTAATTACTTGCTTCGATGACCCCAGGCGGCTTCGATAGTGTTGTGGTTTCTAAAGGCGTGCGATCGTTCATCACTTGTAGCTTAAGCTGTGAAACGAATGTTTATATCGCATAGTCAGTATAATAAAAGACAGCCTTCTGATAACGAGAAGCGTCGATCATACGCTTCGCAATGACCCTGAAGAGATTGCGAGTACTTGCACACCATGACCCTTAATAATTGGCCAATTTTTTTTTTTTGGAGTGAGTTTGTAAACCTTTCTAGTGCAAATTCGTTCCCTGCCGTCACTCAGAAGTCTTACGTTTTATTAAACTTATCGTGTAATTTCTACTAAAAAATTAAAGCTATTTTAACCAACTTATTAACTTAGTATGTAGGTACTTATGTTTGTGTGTAATGAAATCTAGGAACTCGATTTTTAAGCACTTCTATACTTGGGAGTGTTTTGTAATTTTTCATACCTTTCAAGGACCGATGACAATACAATAATTAGAAAAAACTTTTTAGGGTTCCGTAGCCAAATGGCTAAAAACGGAACCCTTATAGATTCGTCATGTCTGTCTGTCTGACCGTCCGTATGTCACAACCACTTTTTTCCGAAACTATAAGAACTATGCTGTTGAAAGTAGAAGTAGATGTATTCTGTGACCGCATTAAGATTTTTACACAAAAACAGATAAAAAAACAGGTTTTAGGGGTATCCCCATATTTTTTTAAATCAAACCTGTATAGGTTTATATGTCGGGTATCTATGGATAGATCTTCAAAAATGATATTGAGGTTTCTAATATCATTTTTTTCTAAACTGAATAGTTTGCGCGAGAGACACTTCCAAAGTGGTAAAATGTCCCCCCCCCCCTGTAACTTCTAAAATAAGAGAATTATAAAACTAACAAAATATATGATGTACATTACCATGTAAACTTCCACAGAAAATTGGTTTGAACGAGATCTAGTAAGTAGTTTTTTTTAAATACGTCATAAATTGTAAACCGCAATTTACCTTTCATTCAATCAACCCACATATAAAAAAATTACTTGCTGCTACGGAACCCTTCATGGGCGACTCCGACTCGCACTTGAACGGTTTTTTTCACATACAATTATTTAGTTATGATAAACCATAAACTTTGGAGATTAAAAGTTCAACATAGTAGATAAATAACTAAAATAAAATAATTAAAAGAAATCGAAACCTAAAATGCATCGTGGAATTCCTCCGCATCGCATGCCTCCTGTGGTAACGTGCCCAGAAGACTGGCAACATTGCCACGTTGTATGGCCAATACTTATTCTTCGTGCTAAAAAGAAGAGGCCCTTCAGAGGGCCAATTCTCGTAATAAAACGATGTTCAAAAGATGTCAATCTAGTCTCGATCTCATGTCGATCTCCCAAATGCCAAGGTGTTCTCGTGATAAAATTTTCCACATTTTCAACAAAATTTTGTTATCCTTTAAAAAAAAGGTGTTCTCGTAACAAAATTTTGTTACGCGAACACTTTTTTGACATTTCGGAGATTGACATGAAATCGAAACTAGATTGATAACTGACTTAATATACTGACTATAAATGACTTTTGAACATTGTTTTATTACGAGAATTGGCCCTCTGGTCATGAGAAGCATCGATCAATCGTAATCTCCCTGAAGAGATTGCGGGCACTCGATGCCCTTAAAGTTTCGACTCCAAACTCTTCCAAACTTCGTCTCTGCAGAATCAGCAGCAGCACCGGCATAGCCGGTCTTTAGTATTTTTATAATAATACGCTTTTATTAGCGTCTAATGTAGGTATGTACAGGAATCTTTGAATTATGTATTAATATGAAAATAAACCTAAGAAATATAAAAAAAATAGTTTAAGAAACTAAAATATGCTTACTTTGGGTCTAGAAAGCGCTGTGTAGAATGTCGTAGGATATTTATTTAACATAACATAACATAACTTCATGCCTGTATCCCCAAAGGGGTAGGCAGAGGTGTATTACACACCCACGATTCGCCAGTTAAGTTAAGGTCCCAATGTAATAGGGGGCGAGCCTATTGCCATCTACCGGGCACATTGTTAAGCGAGCGATAATTAACATTTATTAATGCACTCATAACTACGAAAACTATGGGCGGGTCATGTTGCCCGCTACACTGACAACAGGTGGACGAAGACAGTGACTGTTTGGAGTGGACCTCGCGGGTACAGAGGCAGAGGTCGACCAAAAGCAAGGTGGAAGGACGAATTAGAATCTATCGGAACAAGTAATTGGTCCAACCTGGCAAAAAATCGCCACGAGTGGCAATCTCTGGAGGAGGCCTTTACCCAATTAGGGGTCCAGACGGCATGCAAAACAAACTAAAACCTTATATACTTTTCATACCATTGTACTTGCTAATGGAATAAATAAATTCTTTTTGATTTGATTTGAACTACGAAAAGTCAGAGGTGTGTGCCCGGGGCGACAGGGGATCGAACTCGAGACTTCGTCTCAGCTGTCCGTTACGTACGCCACTGGGCTATCGCCGCTTATTTATTTATTTATTTAATATTTATTAGGTGATCGTTTAAGTGTTAGTAAACTTTTCAGATTTGTGTAAAATTTATAATTATATATTTGTCGAGAGGTTCCACAGTTATTTATCAGATAGTTATATTTATTCATAGTGCATGATCATGAATACATAGCTACGCGGACGTTTTGATACTTCCCTCATAAAAAATCTATTTTCATCGCGTTGACCGACAATGCATGCATGCACATGACGACTGCAATATAATATTTATGTGTGCTCGAGGAGATCGTATACTCGAGATATATTTATGTTTTAGAGAATTTCCTGGCCGAACTCCCTTTGTATTGCAGAAGATGGCATTAAGTATATTAATTAAGTGAAAAAAAAACAGTAACCCGTTGTAATAGCAGTCGGAGCCCGTGAACCGCTCTCCCATAATTTAGTTTATTTTAATTTCATGGGAGTGACTGTTTTGTCAAGGGAAATATCCTATGACACACCGGGAGGTTATGTGTGCCTTCACACACTGAAACCCCTGCGGTGTGCCATACTCAGCGCCTTGTCGGGAGGGCCCGAAACTGTACAAGAATACTTCTATGGCGACCCCCTCAAGCGCGTGTTGGCCCTCGCGGCGGCGCATCGCCTTGATGCGTCAGAGCCTCTTTGAACGGTACGTGTGCCCAGCTGTGAGGTTAGCCTCAGGGGAGGTAGTCCTATCAGGGGTGCGGCGTTGATGGCTGCGCCACAATGTACACTTTAGAAGCTATCATCAACCCAATTTTGTATTTGCTCATATTGATTTTGTTCAATAAAGATAATTATTATTATTTTGTTGTAATTCCTTTTTAGGAACTAGGCTCCTGCCGGCGTTTTAGGAAGACACGGGCCTAAGCCAAGTGTTTACACAATTGTGTGTGTTTTTTACATTACGTTTGTGGGATCGTGTTGTTGAGTCAGTGTGAGTGCGTGCGTGTTCGTTCTATTGTCGTTTAGTGAAAATTTCCTTACTATTCGGCAAGTTTTGAGTATGACTGCTTTTTGAAGAATTTTATAAACTGAGAAGGGTAAATTTAAAGTCTTAATAGGTTGGTGTAGCTGAGTAGGAATTACCCCTGTAGTTGAGACGACTATTGGAATTTTGGTAGCATTTTTTAATCGCCACATGCGGATTACTTCCATTTTGAGGTCTTCATACTTAGAAAGCTTTTCAGATATAGTACTCTGTAGGGTATGGGTGTTAGGTACAGCAATATCTATGAGTTGTGCAGTTTTGTTTATTTTGTCAATTAAAGTGATATCTGGTCTGTTGAAGTGAGTAGTTTTGTCGGTCAATATGGCACGGTCAAAATATATTTTGTGTATGTTGTTTTCTAATACAGTCTCGGCAACATATTTATAGTTGTAGGTGGTGTAGAAAAGAGATTGTATTTTATAGCTATTTTCTGGTGGATAATATTGGCTATTTGGTCATGTCTGTATTTGTAATTGGTCTGCACTAGTGCTTTGCATGCACCTGTGATATGTTGAATAGTTTCAGTGGAGCTATTACAACGCCTGCAAATATCAGAAATAAGGTGGTTTCGCATTATGTGTTTTTGATAGTTTCGTGTTTCGATAACTTGATCCTGTATTGCTACCATGAATCCTTCTGTCTCCGGAAAAAGATATTCACCACGGAGCCATTCGTTCGTCGCTTTCTTGTCGACGTGCGGTTGACACAAGTCTTGCCGATGCCTGCCGTGTAGGGACTTCTGAGTCCATTCTTCTATTTTCATCTGTATGCTTTTAATGGTTTCGTTGTTTTGTATTGTCCAATCATTCACATTTAATGGGGTATGTTTCTGATCATTATACGCTATTGCTTTATGTAATTTTGAGGTAGTAGCTTTTGTATTAAAATATGATCTTAAAAATATTATTCGCTTATTGTGTAAATTTATCACATCTATAATACCTCTTCCATCTTCTTCTCTGGGGTATGTAAGTCTCTGCAAACAAGTTCTAGGGTGATGTTTTCTTTGTTTTGTCATGTTGGTGTTTATGATTCGCTGTAAATTTTTGAGCTCTGTTTTAGTCCAAGTAATTATACCAAAGGAGTACGTGAGTATGGGAGTAGCGTAAGTGTTTACAGTTTTCATTAAGTTTCGGAAATTTAACTGTGTATTCAAAATAGAATTTAATCGATGCTGAAATTGGTGAGACTTCCTCACCAATGTGTAGACAATGGAACCTGGTGCTATCCAGGTGTGTAAATTTTGAATAGTGGTTTGGAAAATTTATATTGGTACGCATTCAAAATTCATTTCAGCCGTATTGGTGTGGCTAATTTTTTCATTTTTTATCCATTCCGCATCAGTGTTATGTTTGACAGGGTTCTCCCATATGCCAGACCAGAAACTTTGAAACTCATCCAGTTGTAGTAAGTTTGTGATGCTTTCAGTTTTGTTAGGTGTATATCTGTTTGTTGCTGATTGCTTAACTTGCGATTAAATTGTTTTTCATTATTGCGAAATTGATTGTTTTGTGTCTCCATCTCTCCATCTGTCTGTCTGTCTGTCTGTCTGTCTGTCTGTCCGTCCGTCCGTCCGTCTGTCACCAGGCTGTTTTTCATGAACAGTGATAATTAGTATACCTTAAACCGTGACATAGTAAATAATGTATTTATGTTGCCGCTATAATGTCATAATGAATCGGCCTGGTAGTACCGTATTACATATGTTAAAAACCGTTGATTTTATGTCGCTTTGCTCCTGTTTTCATTATGATTATTTGTTAAAATTATTTACGCGATTCAGGATATTTTCGACTATAAAATTTAATAACAGAGAATTCCGAGAAGGAAAAAAATAATATAAATCATTATATAAAACTAAAACATATTTTGAAATAAAACTATTTTTAACGTCACTGTGAGCTCATTCTGCGTAAATAGTAACACCAACAATTCAACATAGTTCGGGTACTTTGAGATAACTTTCACTTCAAACTTCAAGACAACAACCATCTTTAGTCTCCCCGTGACCATGGCTGCTGAAAAGCAACCGAAACGTCGGGTTCAATGTAAAATATAAAATAACATCAAATAAACCGCGATAGAATCCGTTAAAAATAGTTTTATTTCAATGTGTAACATTCGCGTAAACTTCCGACAATATCATGTAAAACATATTTGATTGACAAATAAAAAACATGGTTGATTCGTAACATTCGTTTTATTACAATAATCACCATAGGTACAACCCTAGCACATTCTTACGATGGCGTCACTCGCACGGCGGGCAACACAGTCTCGACTCTATGAACGCGTGTTTAAGGTACAATTCTTCTAGTTCTGTGCAGCAGGTATTATTATTAAAATTTTGTAGGTGAATATAGACTAGGTATTTTCGCTTTTGTATGGGAGTGATGTATCTGTTACGTTAGTAACTATTTATTTATCTGTGGTCTCGGGTTCGATCCCAGGTTTTACCATGGCACACACCAATGACTTTTCGATGCTTTTCGAAGTTATGTGTGTATTTATCTCAGGTTTATAAGTGCCCGGTTAATGGCAATAGGCTCGCCACCTATTACATGGGGACCTAAACATAAACTGGCGAAATGTGGGTGCTAGCACCTCTGCCTACCCCTTCGGGGGTATAGGCGTGAGTTTATGTTATGTTATGTTATGTTACATATATATAATCTGAATCTCGGGAACGGCTCCAATGATTTCATAAAGTTTTCGGGGGCGATTAATCAATATATTTAGGTTTAATTTTTAGAAAATGTCGAAAGATAAAACCGAGCAAAGCTCGTTCACCCAAATATTAGTATGTAGTTAATATCCATAGTATATTTGTCACAAATTATGTAACAATAACGATGTATATATATGTAACACTCGAATGTAGGCTCCACGTAAGTGACATATGCTACTTAACTAACATCGCAAATGGTACAATTGACTCAACTGAGCTTCTATCAAAAATAGGATTACGCACAAATCAGATTGGCCTTAGGCTACGACCATTGCTAAATATACCATTTGTAAACACCTATTATAGGCGTAACTCATTTATACTACGTAGTGTACGCGGCTTCAATGAACTTGGCGGTTCATTGCAGTACGATTTGTTTAACACTAAAGCTAGCACGGTGTGACGGCTATTGGCTCAACCTTTCTTTACTGACGATGCGGGGTGCGGTACTCAAACTGTTAGGTAACGCAGTTCAATTTGTTACCTAAAATTAGTAGTTCTGTACTTAAGATCCTACTTATGTATTATTGCATATTACTTCCTACTGCATTGTTATTTCTTGGTAAATAGTTAATGTTATTAATGCCTAAATTGTTACCTAGCTATGGAGGCTTGTTATTAGCAATATCGTTACATATTTGTCATTAGTCTGTAAGCCTTCTTCAAACGTAAATAATAAAATAAAATAAATAATAAGAAATAACCTGAGTTTTGAGTATTTTCGTTCTATTTTTGTCCGGGCATCGCGTGCTCGCAGTTCAATAGCTGTACTATATACCGTTGTTTTATTAATTATTAACTGTAACTCGAGTAGTTTAGAGGTCAATGACCATCAAACAATTACATTTTTATGTGTAACCAATTGATTTTGCAACGTAACTATTACATGTTTTGAAGCCACAACGTTTATTACTTCATTGTCAAGTATCTTCATTTTAAATTTATTATATACCTTTGAGCTTAGTTTTTCTTTTATATTTGCTTTTTAATGAATATTATTTTATATATAAGTCAATAAAATCATAAAGTATCTGCACGTTTAGTTTTTCTGCAAAGACAACTTTGTCCCTTACAATGGCTACCTAATTATTCTTGTTCCGCGGGGCTTTTCGAAACACATTTAGCCCCACAGTCTACTCATCCCAGCGTTAATTCCGGTTTCATCCAAAGCTAGTGCCCAAAGCCCTCTCTCGTACTCCTCCTTTCCATAATATAGTTTATTTTTGCTTTAATGACTGGCATCTGATCCTTCAAATCGGAAAGGAAAGCCTGCGCCAGAGCCTAGTCCGTCAATCAGCAGGTATACCAGCTTGTAGATGAGGATGGCTTGGGAGTAGAAAATCTTAGTGGGGCTTGATATATCAAAATAGCCATGCAATAAAACCTGTAAATTGTGCAAATAATGTTAATACAAAGTGGTGTACAAAGCTATTCGAGGCAGTAGCAATTGGTGATGTGGAAAGTGCATGAGTGGGGTAAAGTCCTTCCTTCTGTTTTTCCTGCCCTCTTTCAATTAATTTCTTCCATTTTTCCATCTCTGATTTTCCTCGTGTGGATGGATGCCACATACACATTTATAGGCTTTTTTTGGGCTCGTTTGAATCGTCTTGATGAGTAGTTTGACTCTCAATGGTAACCAGGGTCTGATAATGAAACTGGATGGCGATCATAGGAACTCTGTAATGAAACGACGCAACCCCATCGAGTTTCGGCTCGTTAAGTTTAAAATTTTTAACTCCTTTTTATTAACAAGAACATAATTAAAGCTTATGTTTTAAAAGTCTTTTAAATTCCACTTATTCAGCACTCTTTCTGTACTATAACTTTCATCTATTCTCATAGTGTATTACTGATATAGTGTCAAATAAGGGTGTGTCTAAGCTATTACTCCTTATCTTCTCAATCACTGATGGTACTGTGACGTCTGGAGTCTGGCGTCACAATTCCTCGGGTTAATGAAATGATAAACACAAGTATTTATAATTATAATGGCATTTATTTTTCACATAAAACTTCCTATATCGAGTTTTAGGGGATTTTACACAAGTTTATTTATACTTTAAGCGAACTGTAGATGGTCGCGGATTCTGCTCAAGGATTGAGCCTACAATCACTTTACTTGGAACTCTCTTCGTACGGCGGGTCGAGGCCGGAGCCCCCGGTCACCCGCTGTCAGCAACTTGTCCGCCAAGCCAATTGTTTTTCTATTCTACTTTTTATATTTCAAAACAATTTATTTTTAATCTCTGACACATGATGGCCAGGAAACTATCTGTAGTGCTCGAACGAGGTCGGACGCTACAGTATTTTACAAACAGGCCAAGTGCGAGTCGGACACGCCCATGAAGGGTTCCGTAGCAGCAAGTAAAATTTTTATATTTGAGTTGATTGAATGAAAGGGAAATTGCGGTTAACGATTTATGACGTATTGAAAAAAAGGTACCTACTATATCTCGTTTAACTATTTTTTTTTTTTTTATTTATTTATTTAAGGTCGCTTTTCAACATCTGAGGTCATTAACGACCACCATTTACAATAAGTATATATTTATAATAATATATGTATTACAGTACCTTATACTAGCCTACAAACACCAATCATTTTCAGAAAGCTTAACGTTTGCAAATATCCTTTCTGATTCAAACATTCTTGCAAACTGTTTTGAACACCACATAATGTTTTCTCATTACAATAAGCTGTGCATTCCTCTAATAGATGTATAACCGTTAAATCTTGTCCACACTTGCATTTGTTTCTATCGTTTTTAGTAATTAGATGGATATGTGTCATATTTGTGTGTCCGATACGTAACCGGGTGATGGCCACTTGATCCTTTCTACAAGTAAAATGGTTGGGGGATTTATCAAAAATAGACTTTCTTATACTATGTAGCTTTGATGTATTTCCTGCTTTCCAATACTGATCCCAAGTAGTTTTAATTTTATGCTTGAAATACTTTTGTAGTTCATCTGGGGTTGATTTATTTGCATGCCAATTTTCAGGTTCATTTATTGCTTGCCTCGCTTCTTTATCTGCTTTCTCGTTACCAACTATCCCTTGATGACTTGGAATCCAAATAATCTCAAATTTATAGTTGCTTTTAAGTAAGTTTATCATTTTTTGTTTAATTTGTATAATTAGGGTATTTGTATTTTTCATATTTTTTAGCGCTGTTAAACATGATTTTGAGTCAGTGTATATTATATACTTATCTGTATTTCTGTTACTACTTATAAGTTCCAAGGCTTTAAGGATAGCTATAGCTTCGCAACTAAAAATTGTATTATAATCTCCAAGCCTATAACGGTAACAATTATTGCTAAATACTATTGAACACCCTGATTTCCCTTCCTTAACTGACCCGTCTGTATACAAAATCTTACAATCGGAGTACTTACTATTAATTTCTAAGAATAAAGTTTTATATATGTATTGAGGAGTATCTTCTTTGTAGTTCTTTGCTAGTTCAAGGTTAATGGGCAAATCTAAGTTTTCCCATGGGCCAATCGTGAGTAATTTCTTAGTAAAAGTTTTTGGGATCTTAAGGTTAATATCTTTTAAATATTTAGTTGCCCTTATTCTCAAGGGTTGTGGTAAATGGGGTTGAAGTACATATTCTGTGTCAGTAGCTGTTGTTTTAGTATAACTATTATAAGTTGGGTTTTCAGGTTGAGATAATATATTAATAGCATATCTTATAACAAGTTCCTTCCTTCTAAATTCTAACGGCATTTCTCCAGCTTCAACTAAAATACTCTTAATCGGGCTTGTTCTAAATGCACCAATACTCAATCTAAGGGCAGTATTTTGAACGGTTTCTAGTGAATTAATTGTTCGTTTTTTTGCCGAGTCATATATTACTGATCCATAGTCTACTTTTTGTCTTATTAAGGCATGGTACGTGCTTTCTAGGCATTTTCTGTGGGATCCCCATGATGTCGACGAAAGGCTTTTTATTATATTTATTCTTTTATAGCATTCAGATTTGAGTTTATTTATGTGTGGAATCCAGGTCATCTTTTTATCAAATCTTAATCCTAAAATTTTTAATTTATTAACTTCTTTGATACTATGTTCATTTAAAGTCAACTGGATATTTCTTGTTTTAATTCTTTTATTTGTCATGATCATGAATTCTGATTTAGTTTTTGAAAATTTGAAGCCCGATTTCTTAGACCATTTCTCGATATCGATATATATCGATATTTAGTGTGTTTTGCATAAGCTTCAATGTTGGTTGCAAAGATCTACCGCTACAAGTTATCGTTAGATCGTCGGCAAAAAGAAGCCCTTTGACTGGTTTTTCAATTAGTGGAAGAACATCGTTGATAGCTAGCAAAAATAGAATTACACTAAGTACAGAGCCTTGAGGTAGTCCATTTTCAGTACGAACAGGGTCAGATAATGAATCATTGATTCTTACTTTTATTGATCTATCCGAAAGGAAGTTTCTAATGAACGCTAGGGCATTTCCTTTAATATCAATATCTTGTAACAAGTTTAGTAATCTGTGATTTCAAACCATTTCATAGGCTTTCTCAATATCTAATGCTACAATAACTGTATAATTACCATTAGCAAAACCATCCAATACGTCACTTTCTATACTCATTAAATGGTCTATTGTGGATCGAAATTGCCGAAATCCATACTGAAATGGTGATAGGTGTTTATTTATTTCTACATACCATCTAATTCTTTTACTTACAATTTTCTCAAGAATTTTACATAGATTACATGTTAAGGATATGGGTCTGTAACTAGTTTGTGAACTTGGTATTTTTTGTGGTTTTAATATTGGAACTACTAAAGCTTCTTTCCAGCTGTCCGGAAATACATGATCCCTATAGATATGATTATATACCTGTAGTAAATACTCAAGTCCCCCGATTGGCAGATGTTTAATTAAAATATTCGGTATATTATCTGGACCTGGACTAGAATTACCAATTTGTGAAAGTATTAAACACAATTCGAACATTGATATTTCTTTGTTGATTGGGTTGGAATTATTATACATGCCAAGATTTGAATCAGACTCTTGTCTGATTTTATATTCAATAAATAGACCATCATAATTATTAGAACTAGAATTAGTTGCGAAGGCTTCAGCTAAAAGGTTTGAGGTTTCAATAGGGTTTGAGGTAAATGTACCGTCATTTTTTCCTAGTATAATTTGATTGAATCTAGTGTTGCGGTGATTCAGTTTCTGAATCTTCTTCCACATATCCCCTACAGGGGTTTTGTTTGTAATAGATGATACCCAATCTTCCCAGTATCTTTTTTTATTTTCTTTAATGAGTCTCCAATAGAATGCTCTTTTCTTCTTATAATCGATTTTATACTTCGAATTGGGATCATCTCTGGCATAACGTTTGAAAAGTTTTAGTGCTTTTTTCGTCTCTTGAATTGCGGTTTTACATTCCTCAGTCCACCATGGTAAATTATTTTTCCTTAAGCTACCAGATGTTTTGGGTATCGATTTATCAGCAGCCCTAAGAATGACTTCATTAAATTTGTTAACCACCTCGTTTATAGAAAAATCTGAAAGTTGATTGACTGGTATTAAATCCGATATATTAAGATCAAAATCTTCCCGAAACATCTCCCAATCTGCTTTATCAAATTTCCATTTCTTAGGTAATTTAATATTGTCTGATACATTGTGATTAAAAAAATTAGATCTAATAGTAATTGGGAAATGGTTACTATCATACAAATCCTCTAGGGCGTTCCATTCAAAATATGACGTTATATTTTGTGAAGCTAAAGTAAGATCTATATTGCTTGTGAAACCAGTCTGACTATTAAAACGAGTAGGTTGTCCGTTATTTAATAGGAATAAATTATCATGTTCGTCAAGCCATTCTGCTAATAACCTACCCCTAGGATCACATTTATCTGAACCCCAATAAAAGTGATGGCTATTGAAATCACCTAGGATTATTATAGGGGGCGGAAGCTGACTAATAAGATCATTTAATTGCTGTTTATCGAGAGTGTTACTATTTGGTAGGTAAACATTACATAAGGTAATTGATAATGGGAATTTTATGTTTATTGCGACTGCTTCTAAGTTTGTGTTTAATACTATTTCTTGTGGAATTGTATGAGATTTAATGTAAATAGCTACTCCTCCACTAGCCCTATCACCTTGCTGCCGATTTTTGTAGAAGTGTTCATATCCTGTTAAAGAAGCGCATTTATTGGAAACAAAGTTAGTTTCCTGTAAACAAATGCAAGTTGGACATAATTGACTTATTAATAATTTGATATTTTCAATTCTTTTATAATAACCATTAACATTCCACTGTAAAATATCCATACCAACTAAATATAATTATAAGTTTGTAAAGTAACAGTAATTCATTATTTTAAATTTAATTTATTGATCTATGTTCGTTGTCACAATAGGTATAGGAGGTATTAACATTTCATGCAATTTCCTTGACAAACGTGAACATCTATTTTTTAAGCTTTTGTTCAGTTTACAGTGTAGATTATTGCACATTTTAATAAGATCCTTAATATTATCTGTATATGAATATACTAATTCTTTTATATTTTGTTTACCTCGTGTATTATCTAATAAGCTAATGAATTGATCTAAATTAATAGGGAATACCTTTTCGTTATTTAACGCAGACATTTCTTTTTCAATATTTTTCCATATTTCTTCTTCAGTCCTAGGGTCGTACTTTTTCAATTTCTTCTTAGTTTTAGTTTTGATTTCTACATCTTCCAATGATATATTACTTCCTGTTTCATCAGTTTCAAATTCCATTCTGTCAGACTCCTCTTCTTGTGTGTTTTGTTTTATAATATTTATTTTTGAGGATTCCGTCGTTGTTGGTGAATGTATCCTTTTGATTCCTTTTGAATTGCTCTGAGGTGGTTGTGAAAAATCTTGGGTTACTGATGGGGTACATATAGGGTCATCCTGAGGCCTGGTTACTATTAAATCATCGCATCTATCAAATATATCAATGATTTCTTTTGCTGTTTGTTTATCCATTTCAAGGGGGTAGTCTTGAGAGTGTATCGTATTTTGAGGACAATTTTTAGCTAAATGCCCCAGTGTGTTACATGTAAAACATTTCAGAGCATCAGTAGATGTATAAATCCAGTAATTAGTGCCTTCAAATGTTATTTGGAATGATTCTGGTAGACGTGCTACATCTTCTGGGCTAATATATAATAGTCTTCTGAAACTTAATATGTGGGAAAATCCTGGGTCACTAACACCTATTTTCATAAACGTTAGTGGTGATAATATTTTTATATTTAATTCTTCGAATCTTTTTTCTATTATGAAATTTGGTATAACGGGACATACATTGGAAAGCACAATCCTTTTATTTCTTGTGATCAAGGATTTTATTTCAAGGATATTGTTTTTAATAGTTACCTTTTTTTTGTCTTCAACCAGGTTATCGGCCGTTTTTTTGGAGTCCATATATATGCAAATTCGTCCATTTGATATTCGTGATATAAATCTTATTGTTGCTGCAGGTGTTATTGTTGAAAGCGCAAGGAGGTACTCCCTAAGTGCGATTCCGTCAATGGAGTTCAATACAATGGCTTGATCTTTTTTGGGGAAACAAGTGGAGGATGTTACATTGGCATAACTTGATGCGTTGGCTGTTGTTTGTGTCACTGTGGTTGGTTGCGACATTGTATAGTTTTGAGACGTTGTGGGTTTAAACATTATTTTATTAAGGGTCTCCTGATGACAGGAGTTACCCTAATTACGAAATATAAACAGATTATAATCACTATTACGATTCACGTGTCGCGTAAAACTACGGAGTTTAATGGCGGGTCGGACGGAGTGAGCCACGCGCGTCCGCTGTGACCGCCAGCGCGGCACTGCGTTTAACTATTTATTCATCTGTGTTCAAACCAATTTTCGGTCAAAGTTTACATGGTTAATGTACATCATATATTTTTTTACTTAAAGGTGGGGGGGGGGGGGGGGCGTACATTTTCCCACTTTGGAAATGTCTCACGCGCAAACTATACAGTTTAGAAAAAAAAACCGGCTGAGTGCACGGGAGTTTCGAAAATTTGCGGAAATTTGAGGCATAAACGGCTGTATCTTTTGATTGCTTAGGCTTAGAAGTTTGATTTTTTCACAGCTCCAAGGGACAGTAGACCTGAGTATTAGATATAAATTTCAGTTAGATAACTCCACGCGTTCCTGAGAAAAACGGTCTTGACAGACGGACCTCTGATAGGATCACTTCGTTGTCCGTCCGTCCGTCCGTCCGGACGGATGGACAACGAAGTGATCCTATAAGGTTTCCATTTTTTCCTTTTGAGGTACGGAACCCTAAAAAATTATATAAGAAGAATGTGAAGAATGAGTTTCAGTTCTAAGTATTTATTGTTTTTTTCTATTTTTGTGTGAAAATCTTAATGCCGTTCACAGAATACATCTAAAGTTTCAACAGCATAGTTCTTATAGTTTCGAAAAAAAAATGGCTGTGACATACAGACGGACAGAGAGACAGACATGACGATTCTATAATTCCTTTTTTTGCCATTTGGCTACGGAACCCTAAAAAGGTGGTAAAGTGATTTTAGTTTTGTTGTTAGAAAAGTTGGGAAAAGTTGATTAAATTTAAAAAGTAATTGGTTAGTTGGTTAAATTTAAAATGATCGATTCAAATGATTATATATACTTGCGGCAGGAACTGCTTCTCTCTACGTCTACCCACGGCAACCTCCATAGGACCAAAAAGATCTAATCCGCAGAACGTGAACGGCCGCTGATGATGAGCCATCCGTGCCTCAGGCAAGTCACCCATCCTCGGTATCAACGGCTGCGCCTTCCTTATGCGACAAAATAAACACCTAGAAGCTACAAGTCAATCAAAGACATCTGAATAAACAAGTGAAGGGCAGCAATGACGTGCGCTTCCTATTACCAAATAGA
Organism: Cybosia mesomella; assembly: GCA_946251805.1. NCBI lineage: Eukaryota > Metazoa > Arthropoda > Insecta > Lepidoptera > Erebidae > Cybosia > Cybosia mesomella. Next base: position 19,094,217 of record OX276402.1, on the reverse strand, counting down.
CAAACGAGGCAATAACTATGGCAATTCAATGTCTGTACCCGACTATTGTTCGACAAATAAGGCAAATAGGCAAAAGTAAATAAACTAAAAAATCATGTGAAGCGCCTACCATTAATAATTGGTATTGTAAGGTGTTTCTTACAAAATTATGCGAGTAATACAGTATCAATTTCTTTTGAAAACCATGTGCGGTTGGTGTACATCTACGTACCCATAATACAAAATATGCAATTAATGATACAAGTCCACCCATAGGCCGTAATATGAACGAGTTGAACTTTGATGAGTCTGGGTCCTGGCCAGTTCCAACTTCAACAACTGTACTTATAGTCAAGCATGAGTTCTAAATTGCGCGACAAGGCGAATAATGCATTTTGTACAGTCAATTATTGAATAGCATCGCATATATGGCAAAATACCTACTATTTTGTAACCTGGTGTATATTTTCGGGATCCAAATGGAGAAAGTTCGGGCCATATAAGTAGGCTACAGAACCACGCATAATTATGTACTGCGCAGTGAAAGATTTATACTCGTCTCGATCTCAATGAAAGGGAACACAGATTGCATCGAGTGTTTATAATGCCAGCTGTGGGAAACGAGTTACCGTACTCTATATTCATCGAATGGACCAACTACTTAGTATTACCATCCCTAATTAACAGATTAATATATAAAATCAATCTAATCTGAAGATTTAAGATATCATGTTCGTTATAGTGATACGGCGGTGTAATGGTTAAAGTGTGAGGCGTCAGACTTGCGGTCCAGTTGATGCTTGTTAGAACTCCACCGGGGCACCTACCAACTACTAGTACTACTACCATCACTGTCAACCAAATGTCAATCACGGTTGCATATAAAGTGGGGACCTATACAGCCAAGCTTTTTTAACATCCATTCAAAAGAAGTCACAGTAGGCATTTCTTAGACAAGTTTTACTTCGAGATAATAGTGTAGCAACCAGCTAATAAAGTGCGATCTAGCTCGAACGGCTATCGATCACAAAATTCATATTGGTAACACGCAATTTATTATAATGCTGTATCCCTACTTGTAAGATTTTATAATTTGACCACCTTAGAATCGATCGATCGACCTAAGGTTATTAACAGATATGAGCATGTTTCAGTGCAATAAAAATTTAATGAAAATCGATAGTTATGTGCCTACATAACTATCGATTTTCATTAAATTTTTATTGTTTTTTATATTATATTTTAACTGGAAAAATCTGCGATACTTAGGTAAGTATCGCAGATTTTTCCACTTCAAATAACGAATATAGACTGATTTTCTGATTCAATCACTTTGTTATGTTGCTACTTCAAGATAATGTGATAAAGTTTATACTGCAGTATGCTAAACAATCCTTGGAAGCCAAGTCAGTGCCGAGGCCGACCTCTAGCTTGTTTGTGTAGTTTCTCTACAGAAGTTAATTTTCTACCGACATATCTTATATGGTATTTCATCACAACATATTCTTCATAAAAGTAATTTTATGATTCTATCGCCGTGGTAAGGCGCATTTTGTTCACGTTTAACAAAAAATAAAAAATTGTTTAAAATTCATAAACTAGAGGTCTTCACTCCAGTGAACGCAATTAAATTAGGTCGTCCCTCCCATTATATTTCCGTTTTTAGGAAACATAGATTCAATTGTATTCTCATCATATTAAGCTATTACTATAATATAATTCAACTTTACAGTTAGAATTTAGCAATATAGTGACTATGGCTACAAAAAATATGGTACAAAAACGACTTTATAAAGTGGAGTTACTGACTATTTAAAATAATACGAAATCCTTTTGTTTCATACAAGACGATTTCATGCAAATTTTTTAGAAACTACTCATACTGACGGTAGGATGTACTGTTACGAAGCACATCTTGCATGAGCTCTGAAACGTTTAGCCTCAAACTTGAATAATGAAGACTGTAGTCGACATAAATTTGTTTAACGCTGGCTTAAGTTCAAATGAACTTTGAGAAAGGAATTGTATGAAGTTGATAAACTTTCAAAGTTTTATTAAAGTAGGTGGCGTTAAAATGTCAGTGTTATTCGGTCGGTCGCCAAGAGTACCTATGTAATAATTCGAAATTGGTTTATTCAACTGTTGGAATTCAAAATACACCATTTAATATGAATCTACGAATTATGTTGTGGTTTATATTTTACTAGCTGTTATCAGCAGTTAAGCAAGGTGAAGTGACAATGGGCTGGTCACATTTACAAAAGGGCCGTTGCCCCTTGGAACAAATGAGTGGAGAGCGGGAATCGGCACGGAAGATGGGACGCCCCCCAGCTAGATGGACGGATGACCTGAAAAAGGTAACTAGGATAAACTGGATGCGTAAGTCAAACGCTCTACGGCACAGAGGTCATCGTAGTAAATATTACGTTATTGGGAATAAACCTACTTGTAAAGTATGCTTAAAGTGTATTACCAATAAAAAGACTTACAAGTATGGTTATTCATCCAAGACTTTTATATTGTGGACTGCTGATGTTTATGACTTCAGTTCCAAATCATTTTCAAAAGTCATTTTCGGAAAATACCATTCACCTTAAAAGGTAACTTCCAGCTCATTAAAACTCCAACAATAATACTTTACAATTATCCAAAACAAAAGAAACACATTACCATAAAGCTGAGTACTATTCAGTTCGAAACAAGGACACACCATAAATACAATAGCAACGAAGTCTTCAAAACAACTCACAAAAAATTCGCTCGACCTTAATCGAGGCCTAAAGTACGCGTAAATGGTACTATGCTTAGAGACTAGATATGGAAACAGAACAATAACCTCGCACGGAAGACGCAAACCGTAGGCGGAGGGATATGAAACACTATGTCTTGCGATCATTTACAAGCAAACGGTTGTACTCGTACAATGTATGTAGGTACTAGATTGGAAATTTATTAGTAGTCACAAAGTAATTTTAGTTGTAAAGGAAGTGAGGTAATAAAGCATAAAGATTACGGGCGATGATAGATGAGTTTCGCGGGTGAATCACTGGCCTAGAGTTGTATTAAGTATTGGTACACGCAACGAACGAATCAGGCCAATTTCATTATATACTTATTGCAGATAAGTTTTACTGTTTTACTTTATGTGTTTGAGATTTTGTTTGAACACGTTTTCAATAGGGAAGAAACTAAAAAAACTGTTTACGAAACTGGTCTTTTTCGTAACCTTGTTAGTTTTCCTAACTCGTCAGTTTCCTATACTATTCGAAGTAGATACAATCGTAGCGAAAGCAATTAAAGGTTGTCTATTTTATTCATCATCCTCACAGTGATTTCCCAGTTACCTGAAAAGTTTGCACTGTGGAGCCCCAGTTCCGCTTATTGTTTTTATTGGTATGGCCCTGTACAAGATTGTCTACTTTATTAAATTTATTAAACAAGATCAATGCACAGATTTAATTATTGTAGGTATTATATAGAATCTTACCGAAACTCATTAATACAGGTATATAATTTTGTGTACCTGATTTCTACGTCAATAATAAGCAGATTAATACTTTTATACCTAATGTTGATTTCCGATTAGGTAATAACTATACCCTTTTTTTTTCGTGCGGAAATCCCTGCGGATATCTCCCCGCCGGCCAGCGGGGGCGGCGGTTATGTCGGGCTTGAACCGACTAAAACCGCACACCGTCTCGGGTCTACAGACGCCGGGGTGTAAGGTTGCCCATAGAGCATATCCCTCGCACCCCGACTGAACCTGGGCCATCTCCGGTTTCGAGATGGCCCCCTCGCGTTTGGGAACCACGGTATCCCCGTCTTGCCCCGATTTGGGGGAGGGGCGCTAGTCGCCCCACCGTAATAACATTATACCCATTAATTATTAAGTTTTTTTTTACTAGTCCGTAAAGAAACCCGCCCCGGATCGTTCCTGGCGCAAAAACGGTCATCAGGCTTGCCGCGTTTCCACGCTTTTGTGATGGCCAGCCTCTGCACCAGGAACGATCCGGAATGAGAGTCTCCAGTCGACTCTTTAAGCCTTTGTCCAATTTCATTCACAAGGATGGTGGCCTCCCCAGGGTCTCTACCGCTAACGGAACTGCGGTTTCTTTTTCGACTAAAAAAGAACTTACGAATTAATGGACATAATGTAACCTTATTAGAAATTAACACTTTTATAATGTTATTATAATGAATTAAATCCTCTAATAATAAGTCATGTAAAGTAAATTGCTTAGATGCACAGGCTCATAACGTGTACACTGTTAAAAAATTATCAGATGTCATGTGGAGCCCTTTAATTCGACAAGCCATCTGGGTAAAAAAAATACCCGTGGTAAGATGTAAAGGTGACCTTTTCGCGAACGTCGTACAGGCATTTCCATAGACTTATGGAAGAATTTAAGCAATTGGTATTTATAGTCCAGTCAAAATAGACATTTGACTTAGGAATAATTCGCATAGAGCTGAAAATGGGCAGAGACGTTAAATACATCATCCTTACTAATATTATAAATGTGAAAGTAACTCTGTCTGTCTGTCTGTTACGCTTTCACGCCTAAACCACTGAACCGATTTTGCTGAAATTTGGTACAGGGGTAGATTAGACCTTGGGAAAGGACATAGGCTATGTTTTGTCGCGATAACCGACATTAAAAAGCACTTTCTATAATTTATTTAAATTTAATACTAGTCAACTGCGGTTTTCTTAAATCAATGTTCCATTACTGATCACGGTATAAGCTATTTGTTGTAACTTTGATTACTGAGTGTCATTATTAATTAGAGCTTTAAAACAAAGGTCAAATCTCGAATTTAGCTGTTAATTGAATCCGTTTCACGTATCGAGACGCATTCAATCTTCAAAGGATGCATAAATTTTGTCATGAGATAGTTAGTTACGTTACTTTTAATCGTTATCACGTTAACAAAATGCCCTATTACCAACGGTGAAAACCTGACTAATCCTAGTCTAGAAAGCTAGTGTTTACCATTAGTCTTTTGCTCCCACTACAATACAAACGGTGTGTTTGATTTGAATATAATGTATGTGTGTTTGAGACTTGTTTAGGAAATCAATACTGCCTAAGCCGAGCAAAAAAGAAATGGTTTTGCTGGCGAAAAACCTAAGAGTAAATCCCACGGAGCCTACATTATTAAGGAAATTCAGGTGTTCGAGTCACTCCCGAAATCAGTCTGAATTCAGGCTAATAATTAATTACGGCTTTGTCACCCTAACAGTACTTAGTAGCCGCGACTCTGGCAGTTTTGATAGGAGGCCGTAAGATAGGTTATAGGTCAAATTAGGAAATAAATTCAAAAGCTCGTTATAATTGACACAGATTCAACGCACAACTATGTTAAAATATCACTTAATTATGCTAGCGTCACACAGCAAGAATAATTATGTCAGAGCAACTGATAGGTCCGCCTCGACTGATATCAAAATGTAACTGGGGTCCCTCTGAGTGCGAGCGCGAACTTTATCATGCTCCCAAAATTCATCCCCAACCCCCCGCTTCTTTAACTTATTTTAAAATAGTCATTCAATTTATACAAGTTTTATTGTGTAAGTAACACAAACCAATAGTTTCTTATTTTCATTTATATTGAACACGAAAATTATTTTAATTTAAATGTAAATGTATGTATGAATTTTCTAATTATTAAAAACGCGATATCTCCCGAATGGTCAGTCGTAAGAGAAAAGGTGACTGGACCATTTTTGTAGAGAATTGTATGATCTACAACTTTTTCTGACCTATTTTCACGATAAAACTTACCGTTTTCGAAAAAAAAAAATGGAAAAAACCTTGATTTTGTGCGTTTGACCTTGAATAATTTTTTTTGCAGAAGTAGGATCGAAGGGGATTTTTGATATTTTATTTCTAATGATGTATTTAACGTCTCTGCCAATTTTCAGCTCTATGCGAATTATTCCTAAGTAATGACTTATTTTTGTCTATTTTGACTGGACTATTAATGTTGTGTCACGCAATTGTTTCATGGAATGGTAAAGTAATACTTTCGACCAAGACGAAAGATTTGTAGTTAGAGAGTTAGGGCTGAGAGAGGCTAGAGAGAGAGAGAGAGTTAGAGTTAGGGCTAACAGGGGCTTAGCTCTACATAACTTTTACTTCGGGCCACCAACCAGGTGGACACCGAAGTCTTAAAATCACGCAAAAAAAATCAAAATCTTACACCCACTTTTTATCACTTTTCTCGACGTTTCACATGATTCTAAGTCTAAATAAGCAAAAAAAATTTTTGTGTCGTGTCTGTTGGTCTGGATGTCTGGATGTCTGTTTACGCAATAACTCAAGAACCACTTATCAGATTTAAAAAATTCTTTCGCCAATCATCTTGTTTGGCTAATGGTAAGAACTGATTAGATTTTGGGGTTTGTACGTTCAAGGTTTCGGGTACCTTTTTTTTTTTTTTCCGTGCGGAAATTCCTACGGATACCCCCCGCCGCCCAGCGGGGGCGGTTATGTCGGGCTTGCACCGACTATAACCGCACGCCGTCTCGGGTCTTAAGACGCCGGGGTGTAAGGTTACCCATAGAGCATATCCCTCGCACCCCGACGTGGAAAGCTTCCGAACAGCCCTCAACAGGGCCGTCCCCGCCTCGGTCGGAGTTGGCCGTAGGCGGCAGCATCTCTGCCACCCTAGGAGAGAGGCGCTGCCGTCTCCGTTGCCCAGGGTGCACCGCGTGGAGGTCCCGAACCAAGCACCCCTCCCCAACCAAGCACCCCTCCCCAACCAAGCACCCCTCCCCAACCAAGCACCCCAGGTTTCGGGTACGTTTTTTTTTTTTTTTTTTTTTTTTTTTTATCGTGCGGAAATCCCTTCGGATACCCCCCCGCCGGCCAGCGGGGGCGGTTATGTCGGGCCTGCACCGACTAAAACCGCACGCCGTCTCGGGTCTTCAGACGCCGGGGTGTAAGGTTACCCACAGGGCATATCCCTCGCACCCCGGCTGACCCTGGGCCATCTCACCACTAACAGCATCGCTCATCCTATCTCCTCTGAAAGCAGAGGAGTACGGAGAGCGATGTGTTCCCGCCACGTTGGGTATTGGCCGACGATCAATGCCAACCCTATGAAGGGGTGAAGGGGAAGCCATTGACCGCCGCCCAGGGTGTACCGGCCGCTCCGATTCCGTTCCCCCCGGACTGCAGCGGGATCGGAATCGGAGCGACACTCGAGGAGGTTACCCAACACACACCCCAGGTTTCGGGTACCTACCATACAAATTGTCCCTAAAAAACTTTTACAAGTGAGTTTCTTTCGAGTTATCAGAGTAACGCGTATTTGACTTTGACATTTAAGTTACAATGACAATACGTATATTGTATATTTACATAAAACAACCAGACTCTGAAAGAAACTGAAACTTTTGACGTCGAAGACGTTTGATTTGATTTGATTTTCTTCGTATTTATTGCTCAATATATAAAGACGCGTCGAATAATATGCATAAAGCCTAAGGTCTGTAATTTTGAATAAAAATACTGCAACAAAAATATCTAAGTTTGGCCCGAAGTTTGACAATCACTGTGTGGTTTCCGCCCGACTAGATTTAGCATTAAAATCATTATAAGCTTGTAGGGCTTTGCAACCTAATTTGCATTAAATGTTTTATGGTTTGGCTAAAGCTTACCTTTCGGTAACCCTTTGTGTTGCATAAATATTTTCACTTAACATTCCCACAACATTAATTTTGACTACTTATGTGGTGGAATGTTTGAACCTTACCTGGAGGGAAAGTACTCTTTATACTGGAAAAAGAAAATTTTAATTATAGGAAAAATTCGTTTGTTTTAGACAGTTCTCCCAGGCTCTCTCTCTCTCTGCCACCTCCTTTTCGAGTATTACTTGCTCGCAGAAGGTGGTAGCGGCAGCCCACGTCACGCTGCAGACCCTGGTGCTGCCCATGGTCGACACCGAGGGTGTGTGAGGTATGCGCGCAAAAGTAGCAGCAAAAAAGGTATGGGAGAGGTCTAGCAATCTCGGCAGCGGAGACCGCAGAACGATCTCTGTCCTCCATGAGCGCGGGCTTGGGGGTGACGGTCGAGGCTATCCGTCACCCTAGCAGAAGCAGGCCTAGAGTGGCGACCAGATTTCCTGTACCACATGGCTGTCGCAAGGGACACCATGCGGTTTTAGTTGGTTCAAGTTCAACATACGCACCTTACCGTTAGCTCCTTTAGCGCGGGAAGCGCGAGAGTGTTTTCGCACGTGAAAAAAAGGTATCTGATGAACCTTTGAATAAAAAATGCTTGATCTTGTCCCGTTGAATTTGTAATTTTCAATTTCATGAATTTCCTTTTATCTAAATTTACTATGTTTGTTACAGAGATTTAATCCTTATAATTGACCCTATCGATTCCGTCGCCGTAAAAGTACTGGATGTTATTTATTCGGTTTTAGGTTACCGAGAGTGGCAAGCGAGCAGTTTACGATAATTTTTGAACGCCGATTTGTTTCTATTTAGAAATATAGGAATATTTCCTTTGAGTAAAAGTTACTATGTCCAGTATTTGGAGTACTCCTCCAGATAAGGTCCAAAAATCATCAAATCATCATGTATATAACGTGTAGATGAATGGATTGATGGATGTTAGTTACTCGATCACATCACAATCGCTGAAAGATAAGAATCAAATTAGTATGTAATCATTCATTCATTCATCTCACGTAATTCTAGTTCGAACGTTGAGCGAATTCTATATTTATTGAGTATCAAGTAAAAAGCTAGTTTTCCAACCGCAAGATTTGAGTATTACGGTCTTTTTATGATAGACATAGTATTCCTTTTTCTTGGCAAAATATAGTAACGGTTCAACCATTATAAACAAGAATAGAAAAACAAAACATTTCAAGAATTTTAATACATTCAAGATTTGCCACGGTCTACAATTTTTTGATGATGGGAATACTGACCTGGCTAAATTAGTTTTTTCAAATTATAACATTAAGGTAGCAAACCAACACACAGCCCTTACGCCATTTGCTTGTCAAGTGATAGGACTTGAACAGGCTCTACAGTCTGTAGACTTCAAAGTAATTGCACTTCAGAAGAAAGAATTAAAAACCTGAATGTCGGAATTTTTTATTCTAAGGAACGTAACGTATACTAGATTCACAGAGTAATTTTATATACTTACTACGTATAACTAGATTAAATTACGCTCAAAAAACAAGTTGTATTTTAATATCGCATCAACGCTATTTTAAAAAATATTTTTTTCCTGTACGTGTTCAACTCTTTTAAATTTAATATTCTTCGGAAAAAGCTGTAACATTGAAGCGATGTTTAAATTTCGCTCAAAAAACAAGTTGTATTTTAATATCGCATCAACGCTATTTAAAAAAATATTTTTTTCCTGTCCGTGTTCAACTCTTTTAAATTTAATGTTCCTCGGAAAAAGCTGTAACATTGAAGCGATGTTCGAGGAAATACAATTAAGGTAGTTCGAAGTAGGTATTCATTATTGTTAAAGGAATACTCTCTTTTTAGGGTTCCGTTGCCAAATGGCAAAAAACGGAACCCTTATAGATTCGTCATGTCTGTCTGTCCGTATGTCACAGCCACTTTTTTCCGAAACTATAAGAACTATGCTGTTGAAACTTGGTAAGTAGATGTATTCTGTGAACCCCATTAAGATTTTCACACAAAAACAGAAAAAAACAATAAGTTTTGGGGGTCCCCATACATAGAACTGAAACTCAAAATTTATTTTTTCATCAAACCCATACGTGTGGGGGTACCTATAGATAGGTATTCAAAAATGATATTGAGGTTTCTAATATAATTTTTTTCTAAACTGAATAGTTTGGGCGAGAGACACTTCCAAAGTGGTAAAATGTGTCCCCCAATTTCTAAAATAAGAGAACGATAAAACTAAAAAAAATATATGATACATTACCATGTAAACTTCCAACGAAAATTGGTTTAAACGAAATCTAGTAAGTAATTTTTTTTTAAAACGTCTTAAATCGTAAACCGCAATTTACCGTTCATTCAACACCTCAAATATAAAAATTAAAAAAAAAACATTATTATGTTACTTGCTGCTACGGAACCCTTAATGGGCGAGTCCGACCCGGACTCGGTCAAATTTAGTTATTGAAAGACCCACTTTATGTTGACGGATTGATCTGATATTTGGCATAAAACTTTAGTTCTTATGATAATACAATTTAATCCATTCTGTATCATTGTAAATCGAAGATGGTGGCCATCATCATCGCTATAAAATGGCGGATTTCATATTTTTTAACTGACTATAAAAAAGGACTTTTAACTGACTTCTATGTTCGTCTGTATCTATGTTTTTTTTTGTTTGTTCACCGATATTTCCATCGCTTATGAACTAATTTTGAAAATTCTTTAGGGGTCGGTTTATCTCCAAGTTGGTCCCATATAAAATTTCATTAGTCTTGAACCTAGAACTGCGGAGATGCAACAGGAAAGTACTAAAAATCAAACAGAAAAAGTGAAATCATCGAGTGTATGATCGTACATGACGTCAATTTTAGAATACATTATTTTGAAAGGCCATATATATTGGTACCCACTCTGCTGTTACAAAACTCTCTAAACTAGACTACCTTTTTGAAAGTCTAGATTTAATCCGACGACACAGAACAAAATATCGAAAATCAAATGTAATAGTTTTAGAGACTTTCTAGTTTAGTGAGAAGAGCAACTGAATTAACGCCATTTTGTGAATTCAATAGCAAATCAATGATTTTTTTAAGATGCTCCCTCACCGTGAGCATTCCCCAGTAATGTAACGTTACAGATATGAACATGCGAAACATCAGTGAGGTAGTGATGAGTGGAGAATGGAGTGGAGAGTGGAGTGGAGTGAAGGGGAGTGGAGTGGAGCGGAGCGGAGTAGAGTGGAGTGAAGCGGGGTGGAATGAAGCGGATTGGAGCGGAGCAGAATGAGGTAGTGAGTAGAGTGGAGTGGAGAGTGGAGTGGAGAGTGGAGTGGAGAGTGGAGTGGAGAGTGGAGTGGAGAGTAGAGTGGAAAGGAGTGAGGAGTGGAAAGTGGAATGGAGTGGAGAGTGGAGTGCACTAGAGAGCGGAGTGGAGAGTGGAGTTACCAAAACCGCGCATCCCGACACGGGAAGATTAGGTTAGAAGTGTATACCCTTCGTGTTAGGTCACTAGTGACAAAGCACGAATTCTATATTAAAAAAAAACAAATATATTTAAAAATATAAAAATTTGTGACCCACCGGCATCGGGTTCAGGGACCAAACTACCTGTGGTTAGGGCTCTAGAGAGAGGAATCTCCTCACAGTACGTGCCGTGTCGAGGAGCTCTGTCTTCTGCATCAAGCCCTTGACCCAACTGCCTAACGCGAGCCTCTTGAGATGTTGATCGAGGCTCTTGGCAATCAGTCCATGAACCGATACAACTATTGGAACAATGATTGCCAAATCCACATTCCACATGTCGACAAGCTCGTGAACCAAATCCAAATATTTTATTTGTTTTTCTTTTTCGGCTTTCACAATATTCTCGGCGTGTGGAATGAGGATATCGATAATTATTGCGTGGCGCTCTGATCGATCTATCAACGCTATATCAGGTTTATTAGCTACAATAGTCCTGTCAGTGATGATAGAGCGATACCAGTACAAAGTGATGTGGCCATTTTCGAGAACAGCGTCGGGCACTTCTTATAGTACAGTACCTCTGATTCCACAAGGTTGTACTTTAGAGCAAGTTGTTGATGAACAATCCTGGCTACTTGGTTATGTCTATGCAAATACTCACCGTTGGTAAGCCGAGAACAGCCAGAAATTATATGTCTAAGGGATTCTCCGGGACGGTGACACGCTCGACATATGTCAACCATACCATCCTCTAGAATATACCTCCGATAGCTATCCGTCATCACAACTTCGTCGATAATTGCAAGAATACCAAATAGGTCACCAAAGTATAGCCAAGACACAGATGCTGGTAAATCTATATCAGGCCCATGGAGAGCCCGATATAAACGACCATGCAACTCTTTGCTCTTCCATACATCCATACGGTCATTACTACTTAGTACCACAGGTTTGCGCCAGTTTTCTCTAGCCAACGCAAGAGGGGTTAAGCCGTTATCCGCTGCGATCACATCACGGTGCATATCTGTATTTGTGCGGAGAAAATATTCTCTAAGATTGTATATCTCGCGGTTACTAAGGGTCTTAGCATTTAGAAAGTAATGACCCCCCAGTTTCCGCTCATTACAGATGATCGTAGGTGGTGCATCCGAAATGTGGTCAGCAGCGAACGAACTCTTCTATCTAGGGCATCCAGTTCGGTCTGAGTTCATCTAAGTATGCCGAAGGAGTACATTAAGATTGGCATGACCCAACCATTGCAGACACGCACCTTGTTGCCCGATAGAAGGTTTTTGGGAACTTTTTTATTCTTTATTATTCTTATTAACAATGATTCAGTATATATTTTCTTACCTATACAGTTATGATGTATAATTTGTTACAGGATTATAGGAACAAAATCTAATTGATAAAATAATATACCCGCACGCAAAGCGTTTTTTTTTTATTTTTTACTTGCGGAAATCTCTTCGGATACCCCCCCGCCGGCCAGCGGGGGTGGTTATGTCGTGTCTCGACTAAAACCGCACGGTGTCCTCCCCAAGTGTCCATTGCCGGGCACCCCGGGTAAGCCCTCGAAAGGATAACCCCAGTGTTGCCGGCAGACTTTGGCCGCCACCGCGGCCTCGCCTGGTGAGGTCGGGTTTTATCCCGCTTCGGTGAGTTGGCAGGCGTGTGAGGGCACACACGACACGCCTCCGCCACGGCCTGCTTCTGTAAGGACGGCGAGTCGGCAAACTGCCGTCCTCAGGCCCCGATCATGGAGGTCGGTATTCCCGGGCGTAGATGAGTTTGCGGCGTCCTCGCCGCAGACTGCGAAACTCGGAGGGCAGGGTTCTATCCCGCTCCCTCTCCGCCGTCTCTTTCGCGCGCATTACCTTCTCGCAGAAAGAGGCGGCGGCGTGCTACTTGCTCCCGTCGGAGACCACGGCCCTCCCCATGGTCTCCAACGAGAGAACGTCCACGCCCAGGTCCGCAACGAGATCCCGGCGTTGACTCGCCCACGCAACGCCCACGCACGCAAAGCGTAATAAAAATATACTACGCACATGATCAGCTGTATTTTGCTGCAGACGTGGAGACCACACTCACGCTTACACATTCATATCGCTTGCACGGGGAGACTCATCATGTAGCGGTAGTGGTTCTAAACTATTTACCTAATTCCTATTTGGCTTGGCACCGACTTCAACAGAAAAGTCTTACTTACTTCTTTATCTTTTGAATTCAATCTGTAATTCAGTTATTTTACACTTTTTTGTAATAACTAATAAATATTCTACTACATTCTCGCGCTCTCTAGACCCAAAGTAAGCATAGTTTAACTAGCTTGTTTTATGGGTTTAAGACTGCGGATAAACATACTTAGGTATATGGTTTTTTTTTTGTAAATACATACATATTACACATAGAAACACCCAGACCAATGCAAATAGACATATTCACGCATACAAATATTAGCACTGAACGGAAATCAAACCCGCGCCCCCTGTCGTAGCAGTCGAATGCACTACCGCTACACCAAAAAAGTAAATGAAGTTATTGAAGTCGGTTGTTTTTTTTTAGTTAAAATTGTTTACTCACAAATGCCCCAATATGGGTATCCAATGTAAAAGGCTTGACTGGTAGAAGTAGAATAGAGTGCACTATGAAAAAAATTAAAATCCAATTTGACGACCAAATAAAAATCAAAAACTTGAAAAAAATAGTAATAAAAAAAGCATTTTGAGGGTTAGCTTGTAGATACTTAACGTAATATAAAAGAATGATATCTTTCGATCTGGCACAAGGAAATTCTATCTTATGATGTCACCTAGTGAAGTAATGAAGATTCTGCTAGTGTTGATAACCAAAGCCTTCAAACTATTTAATAACTTAATGAGCAAAAGCAATTAGAAAGATTTCCGATTTTAAATACTAATTGTATTTATGGTATCATATTGTTTATGCTGTCCAAATCACGGTAAAGTCCTTTAAAAATGCAATTTGTCGAAAATTTACGTCCTTAACACTTATCTAATCTAGATTATATGTTACGTAATTTTTTGACAAAATGTGTTTATTGAAGGACTTGCCCTTTGCTTACGAGGCTGATATTTACATGGCGTAGTCAGGTAAAATAAAGGATTTTTATTTTATACTTTTGGTAAATTAAGCTTGGATTATAAAATTTGTCAGGCCCGAAACTGAACCTTTGCTAGTTGAATGGTGGGTCTTAAACAACAATAATAGGAATCAGATATGTTTTCTTTTCCTAATTTGATCTACTAATATTGTTATCTGATTCCTATTTAAATTTAGAATTGAGCTATATTGTACACGTATTATAACCTATTGTTACATTCCATATCTATCTATCCTAAGTTGTGTCTGTACATTTTTATAGATATTCAGAAAAATGCTTGGGTTATGTTAAATGAAAGATACTGATCACAAAAATATATATTTTTTAAATTCTTGTCTGTTTGTTCGCGATGGTCACAGAAATTAATGAACAGATTTTGATGCAGTTTTTTCTATTAAGAAGGTTTAAAATCTGGCGTATGTTTGGTTGGAATTGGTTAAGTAAAACCGGAGATATGACTAAAAAACGATAACCGACCTTCGCGCGGCCGGAGTCGCGAGCTTCAGCTAGTATTTTATATTGAGCTTCTTACATTCCCCAATTTACATTCCCTATTTAGGTGCACCTAGTGTCTGCTATTCGTATGTGTATAAAGTTCCTGGCAGGCGGAGATAACGACTTGTCTTTTTAAAATACTGTAGTAACATAATGGATTTATACTGAATAGTAATGTAAAGTTATATTTACAACTCGGAGGGTCCTCATTGCAGTAACATAATTGAAACGAAAGTGACCGACTGTGTACCTTTTTTTTTTTCTTTTTTTTTATCGTGCGAAAATTGTTCCAGCGGGGACGGTTATGTCGGGCTTGAACCGACTAAAACCGCACGCCGTCTCGGGTCTACAGACGCCGGGGTGTAAGGTTGCCCATAGAGCATATCCCTCGCACACCGACTGACCCTGGGCCATCTCCGGTTTCGAGATGGCCCCCTCGGGTTTGGGAACCACGGTGTCCCCGTCTTGCCCCGGTTTGCGGGAGGGGCGCTAGTCGCCCCACTGTCCCGGCCTGCTTCTGCTGGGGTGACAGGTGGCCTCACCCGCCACCCCCAGGCCTGCGCTCATGGAGGACGGAGGTCGTTAAGCGATCTCCGGCGCCTGAGTCGCCTGCGACGCGCGGCGAGCAAGTGGCGGGCTCGGCGGTCCGGGAGAGTTCTAAGTCTCTCCCGGGCGCGCTCCGCCACCTCCTTCGCGAGCATTACATGCTCGCAGAAGGAGGTGGCGGCGGCCCACGCGCTCGCGCCCCGCTCCATTGCCGCAATCATGCTGCCGAGCGAGAGGACTCCCACCCCGATGGCTGCCACGAGGTCACGTCTCGGCGCCTCCCACGCCGGGCAACCGACTGTGTACCTAATATTAGTTGCCAACTTGAGCAGTATTATATAGTATTATGTAAATTGAAAAATAGCAAGTGCAAGTTATGTGTGTGTACATACTTATTGTAAGAACATAATGCAGAACCGAGAAACTTTGTTAGTGTCAGAATAAATTACAATAAATATACAACTTGACAATGAATCTTAGCCGAGAGGCATTTTATTTTGGTGTAGGAAACACTGTGGAGTATTTAGGAAACTCTATATTAGCTGTCAGCGTAAATATATCCATGGTGAGTAGTGAAATCGATATTCGAAGCGGCTAATAGCTATAATTGAAACCTATCAAAAAGAAATGTTTCAAGTGCGTTCGCATATATTTATCTTATAGCAGTCAAGGTTTATTGATTCCTTCATTTGAAGGTAATTTAACGCGTGGAATTTCGATCCCGTTCGCACTACCCATGAGACCCTGTTCCAGCACCACAACCCATTAAGATACACAATTCCAAAATACATCATTTTGTAATATCTCGAAGGGTTTGGGCAGCGTTTTCGTTGAAAGCACCCAGGTTTATTTTTTTCGGACACTAAACTCACTGCAACAAATATCATTATATTTTAGGCGACAAAAACCTTTACTTTTTTTTAACAAAATCACCAATTTTATACTAAAACCTTTCTCGAGAACCATTCTATCCATTTGTGAAAACAGCATGAAAATCGGTGCAGTAGTTTTTTAATTTATCGCGAACAGACAGACACTTTTTTATACTATGTATTGATGATAAACATACCACCGCGATACTGCTTTGTAAATGTATTTAAATTAATAAATACATTTCTGTTAACTTCACTAAACATTTCGCAATATATTAACGACTTCAAGGACTAAGTGAGTTAAATAAATAAAAAAAAATGGTATTATGATAATTCAAGTTTTTAACCGCGAAAGTATAAGCTATATCTACATATACTTCTAAAAATATATAATATGTATCTAGAGTCTATTTCTTTCATATACCATTAAAAAAAAAACATAAACTTCTAAACTGACATTTACTTAACTAAAATGGGCAACTTATACACATCCATCTGTATCCACATTCCTCATCTAAAAGTAGTTGAGTCGCAAGTTACAAGAATTCGTTTGTAATTATTAGACAAACACAGCTCTGCTGTGTGGCTTAAATAAATAATGCTCTCAAAATATGGTTCTATATGGTCTCTGTAGAATTAGCCTTGTAGCTAATATTGTTGGGATTTATGCAAAGCCGTTTGCCATGCAAATTAATCCTGGGTATCGTCGATCAGTGACAGATGTTGATTTGAGTGCGTTTGAATAATCACTTGCGTGTCACGACAGTACGCTCCACTGTTGTTGTGTTGTATAATATTTGGGCAATAACTACGTAAGTAAGCTGTTAGTACTCTGCTGTCTGTTCTGCAGTTACTCAGTTACTCAACGCAGTCCTGAAAAGATGTTTAAAATGTCATAATCGTAATTCCATATTATTATCATCATATTCCATAACCCTTCTTCCGGAGCATGATAGAAACTATTTACATTGCCGCAATCATGCTGCCAAGCGAGAGAACTCCCACCCCGATGGCTGCCATAAGGTCACGCCTCGGCACCTCCCACGTCGGGCAGTCTGCCAGCGTGTACAGCTTCGAGTCCTCGCTCACGTCGCAGTGATGGCACTCAGGCGTTGGCTCCTTCCTGATCCGATGCAGGTGGTCCCCGAAGCTCCCCTTACCGGAGATCACCTGCGTCAGTCAGTACAAGAGGCTTCAAACTTTTAATAAAGTGTGGTTATTACGTTTTCTGTTAGTCTAGTCCCTGTTAATATAGTCTTAGATATAAATTTCGACACATTAGTCCAGATTAAATTGGTTTATCTCATCTACGAGCTTCTAGTCACGTTAAAGTCGTGACCAGAATCGTTATTTTGGCACTATAAGCGCCAAATTTGGGGCGTAATAGGATGCCAAAAAAGAACAAGATTATTCGGCTACCGTTTGTTAATTCAATCAAAATGTGTCTACATTTAGCACGGTTTTTGTACACTTAAAACACAATAGAATAGCACTATAATTAGCATAGGTAGCTCCCAGAGTTTTTAAATGAGTGTGTGTGGTTTAACGTTCATATAGCCATATCAGGAGTCGCTGAACTCACGAAAATAAAGGCTCCGTTCACACCAAAGGCAGCGGGACCAGCATTAGCCGGTAGCGACCACCTGCGATGCCTGTTGCTGCAAGGAGGCGTGTGAGTTCTCGTTTAACTGTGAGTTCGTATACGAAGTGATCATTATACAGTCTCACACCGCGCCCTTTCACAGCAAGCCTTTTCAATTTTAATACGCTGTAATATCCTAATCAGGGCAAAGCCTAAAATGTTGCTTCAATTTTCGCACTATAACTGCTCACTGTTACCGTTGCCAATCTTGGTGTGAATTGATCCTAAGAGGTAACGGAAATTTACGTCGGACTAAGACCAGCTAATAAGATATTTCCACTTTACAGGAAATTGCCGTTAAAATAGTTATTACTTCTTTTTAGTACAGTTCACAAATACTAAGAAACGAATATAACTCGTAGTGAGTTCTCTACCAGTGAACTTTTAAGTAGTATAGGGAAAATAATAAAATGAAAGGGCTAAGAATGTGGGAAAATCATAATGCATTCTATGGAAAGATAGTAACAAGGCACCGACGACCGATAGTGACGGCCTCTGTGGCGTAGCGGTAGTGCATTCGACTGCTACGTCAGGGGGCGCGGGTTCGATTCCCGCTCAGTGCAAATATTTGTATGCATGAATATTTCTATTTGCATTGGTCTGGGTGTTTCTATGTATAATATGTATGTATTTACAAAAAAAAAAAAAGTATTTAAGTATGTTTATCCGCATTCTGGAACCCATAACACAAGCTAGTTAAACTATGCTTACTTTGGGTCTAGAAAGCGCTGTGTACAATGTCGTAGAATATTTATTATTATTATTTATTATTACCGATTTATTTTACTTGACCAATATGTGTGCATGTACCTACTTAATGACTTTTTGCAATTCTGTTTCCACTAAGTTTTCACCTACTCCAAGACATTAAACGTATTGAAGTTGTCGGACTCAAATAATCTATGTCTATGAAACATAAAACAAAATAAAAAAGCTTAGAATAAAATTAAAAAATTTAAGCATCGTTTTCCTGTGTTATTAAGAAAAAGTAACGCCTGCATAGCTTGACATTAGACAGTGAAAATAAAAAGTACCTTTTTTTTTTCGTGTGGAAATGCCGGCCAGCGGGGGCGGTTATGTCGGGCTTGAACCGACTAAAACCGCACGCCGTCTCGGGTCTGCAGACGCCGGGGTGTAAGGTTGCCCATAGAGCATATCCCTCGCACCCCGACTGACCCTCGGGTTCACGCTTTTGTACTTTTATTTTTACTTTGGGAAGAAAGTTGGAAATGAAAGAAGTGCGCAATACATTTATTTTTATATTAGATACTAGCTGACCCAGCAGACTTCGTACTGCCTCAATCGATAACAACTTCCATATTTATTCACCTTTTAAACCTTCTCTGGACCTCCACAAATAATTCAAGACCAAATATAACCAAATCGGTCCAGCCGTTCTCG
This sequence comes from Cybosia mesomella, assembly GCA_946251805.1. Taxonomy (NCBI): domain Eukaryota; kingdom Metazoa; phylum Arthropoda; class Insecta; order Lepidoptera; family Erebidae; genus Cybosia; species Cybosia mesomella. The sequence continues at coordinate 19,075,019 of OX276402.1, read as the reverse complement.
AGTTTTAGCGAGACTAACGAACAGCAATTCATTTTTATATATAAGAAAGAAGAAGAAGATTTGGAGAATACGATAAAACGACTACAGACTCGTGGTCGCACAAATTTTTCACAATACTGTAACTACCATAGTACCTTGTGGTGTGCGGTGTGTATCAGTTGGTTCTCAGACCAGTATTGACACAATTTCATGACGTCGAGTTTGGGGCGAATAAAGTTACTTTACAAAAGTGCATGCACATAAAACTTAAACCAATGGTTACAATTTGACGAAGAGTAAACAAATCATCATTCTTGCAATGAGTAGCGATTTCCCGTATATTATTGGTGTTACCTCACCAACTACTTCTGCGTTGAATGTTGTACGATCTCCACATGGGGTAGCACTGGATTGCGGCTACAAACAGCACCGGCAGGTTCCAGAAGTGCAGATAATGAAATTACAATTTCGAATTAAAACTATGAAAACTGAGGTAAAAAAGAAATGAGAGAGGGAGATTATTATTAGACAGAGAAATGAGAGCATTGTTAGCGAAGCGATAGTTAACCAAGCTTTCTACAACTATAAAATGGTAACTGGTTAAAAAAATGGTTTCATATAGATAACTAATATTACTCGTAACTAGTGTTACTCGTTCCCTAGCGTAGGCATGTTACTGAATTTGTTAAAAAGAAACGAGTAGAGAAACAGGACCAATGCAGGGCATTAGACATTAATTGTGTAGGAAACAAAATATACATTAAATTTATTTTACTCAGTCACTGGTGTTACGGTGAAATAATATATAACCAAATACTACTGGATAAATGTATGATCCTACAAGTTCAAAGAAAAGTCACCGCCAATAAGACGTTACAATTAATTTCAAACTTCGCATTTACAGTATTATCGGTGTAATATTATAAAGTTTAGTAGCAGTAGTATTACTTTCATGTCAAGGGACACAAACGGAGGGTTACGACAGACAGATTATACGGACGTTGCGGGGCTTCCAATAGGGCTTCGTACATCAGTATCACTCCTCGCATTTTACTATAAGGACTAACCCTTGCTCGCGTTCGAGTTCCTGAATTGAGTTTGTGTAATATCTTCAATATAAAACCTATCGTGCGAAATTGAAACGAACAGTTAGAAGTAAGCGAGTGTTGCCGTTTCATTTGTTAGTTCATGTAAGTATCCTCCAATCCCTACAAATAAAAATATTGTTAAATACCCTCTGCAAAGCACCACACAACTACTCAGATGGAAGAATTTCAGATTTTCAGTGAAGTTTGACGTGTCTATGTAGTTTGATTTTGAAACCGAAAATGGGACATTATTTGAGCTGTGTTGATGTAATTTTAAAGAAAGAACATCAATCAATACCTACTTATTTAAAAAAAAACATGTTTTTATAGTTGTACATAAATAAGGTAAGGTAGAAACTTTACCAGTTATGAATAAAAAAGTAGACACCGTTTTACAATGATTATATGATCTACCTCAGGTGTCAGATGTATTCGCCACTTATATTCATCCCCCGCCCAGGCCAATCCAGTCTCTTATAGACGAACCATTATATAAACATTAATTTGTCCATTTGCATTTGTGACTTGGGGCGGTTATTATACCCGAATATGTTACCGATCCTTAATAAAAGAGACCTTGAGTGACAAACGTGAACCCTAAATCATCAACAACTTATAATTTAGTCAGTCATACTGGGGTATTTATTAGACTTCCTACTTTAATTAAAAACCATTCCTACGTCATACTTTCATTTCTATATCAGTATTTTTCTTCACATATAAATGTTACGACATTCCTTTTAATGTATTGTCACTAAAACATTTTCTAAGTGGCACTTTATTACATTAGTCGAGATAAATACAAAGTAAGTGACCAATAAAGATACATTTATACTGCTTTTAAACTCGCAGAGAGCTTGCAATATCATAAAAATAAAATACTTTGGAACATTTCGATTCAGTCGATAATTTTATGTTACATCTGACACTGTTGGTTGACAATTTTTATCTCATTAAAGCGTGGGTAATACGTATTTGATGATTCAAAAATAAACCTAATGGTTATTGAACTTCAGAATTAATTTGAAGTTAATATAATCTTTTATATCATGTCATATAAATTGTATATTAATATTGCAACCTCAGAATACAGAAAGTGACATTATCGCCTACAAAAAAAAAAATTCAAGTTTGATACCCAATGAATTCCAGGCAAAATCTATTTGTTTATTAATAAGAACTTAGTTGAGAGTACAAAGTAGCAGTGAACTAACCGGAATTTTAATTATCAGGATCCCCGAATACATATATTATAACTTTTAATTTAATCTATAAAGTATAACATAGTAGGTAAATCCATTTTGCCAAAGGGTATACTTATGCCGAGAGGAGCTGATTACTCGTAATTATATGAGTATTAGTACACCAAGCAACTATGTCGATGACTAGACATATTTCGATCGCATTAACGTTCGTGACGTAGGTATATATAATAAGACGCAAATGATAAAATAAGTATTTCCGGAATATCGACGTTTTAACGTCGAAAGCAGAAAGAGTGTAGGTACTTACGTCAGCAATTTTTTATTACAGAAAATTTAAAATTGTGGAAATTAAAGTATTGTGTGCAAAGCAACGGTTCGTAATAGTGAAGGCGTCTTCAAGTAATCTACCGACAAGATAAATGATTCACCGTAGTTGGCAAATACCAATAATGTGCATAGCTGTTATCAGTCGACTTCAAAATGAAGGTTACATCTAATTAATCAATTATTACATCCGCGTAAAGTATCTACTGATCTAGTTCCTGACACCTACAGGCACCTATTCCTAGGTATGTCCTCCTACACAGATAAACTCTGTGTATAAAATTTCAGCTAAATACATTCAGCCGCTTCTGCGTAATTGCGCATAAACAAGTAAGTAAAAAACGATGAACATATCGATGAACATAAAAAAATAGATACAGACGCACATAGAACCTCCTCCTTTTTGGAGTCGGTTAATAAACAAACTCACTTCTTCATTAATAATATGAAGTTACGATTTGTGAACGCCACTCATCATAATTAAATGCCAAAGACGGATTTGAATAGCCATAGGTCCTCATGTTCCTTACACATAATAAAGCATTCCCATTTGACAGCAAGGTAACTATCGAATATATCTATTTAAACGCTATTTAACCTTTTCCAGCGTTGTAGCATAGTTTATGAACATTCCTTGTAGTTCAAGAATAACAGCAAATGTTACGTCTGACTGGCCATAAATTATGACAGCTAAGTAAATCCATAGACCACGAGTCTAACCATAGCTTGTTCACGTATAGAATAAAGAGGTAATGCAATAGCAATTTGTCAGGTACGTGAGAGCACGCACTATCAATTTCGCGGCACGCGCCTATTAACCGTTCATAATAAAATGGTCGAATCAGAACAACCACGATTCTAATAAAGTATAGATATAGATCTGTATCTAATAGGAAGTATTGGTATCATTTAGCTCTGGCACTATTGCGTTTTAAAGCCGTACACCTGAAACTGAATAGTAAAGTCGCTCTCGGAAATTGCTGATAAAGAACAAATTTACAAACGATCTCTACATTTAAATATATTAATACTTTTTTTTTAAATCTTCAGTAAAAATTAACCATTTTTAAAATTTTGAAGTGAAAACTTCTTTAGCGGCGCTGTGCACTTTTTTTGTAATGGGTAAAAAAGGTTAAACTCGCGTCAGTAAACACGTGATCAGATCGTAAGACAACAAATATAGAAGCGCTAATTTCACACTGTATTTAACAACCTTGGTGTCGCGTTCTTCTAATGAATGAATGGTCGTTGACTTAATCAAGACTGAGATCGATTCCGACCGAGGCCCAAGAAACACTTTTGTCATCATATAACTTTTTGTAATATTTATTCTATTTTGTGTCATAAATCTATTGATATAAAATGGAAATTAAACAAAGTGCATCTATTAATGAAAAAGTGACGAAGAAATAGCGAAAGAAAATGAGTGAGTACTTTATAAATATATTGACGATGATGGTTCTGGTAATAATGATGGTGAAAAAGTCGTTAAAATGATGGATGGAAGTTGATTTTTCTGAGAGATAAACTTTTTAATGTAAAATAATTGTAATAGTTCTTTCGTCGTATCGTACATTTTTAATGTAATATAAATTGTCATGTTTGTGTACCATAGCGCAATAAATGAATATTGTATGTTAGCACATAAATGATAGTACTTTTATACCGATAATTAAAGCAATTCGTGCAAAATTATTCCCTAACCATTCCAAAATATCAAAAATGCACAACGTTAATATTCTAGTTTTCAGTTCTGCCGCCACTTCCGGAGTGCAACCCGTCGTTTTTTGTGTCATATTATATTATGTAAAGTTTTAGAGCTGTGTTAAACTAATACCGATGGCGGCTGTACCAAGGTTAAGGTCAACAATATCTCCCACCGCTTTCGTAGGGCCACGGTAGGAGACTGAGTATGGCCCAACAAATGCTAACTTGACGTCGCTCGTAAGGTATATACCGTGCGTACCAATGGTCGCATTGTCAGGGATATTGAAGACCGTGCGAAGTGGGTATGGAAAAGTTGGAAAGCAGACCCGTAATTCGGATACAGCTGAAAAAAATAAGTTATTATGATGATGATGACGATAAAGTAGCGTAGATGGTTTTTGTATTTACATAGTCGAAAAAAATCTTAACTTCAACGGGATTTCCCGTTATTTTCTACCTCAAATTCCATTGACCTAAACAGAATTTAAATACAAAAGGCTTTCCACATTTTCATCTCCTTAGGGTCCTTACTTGGAAGGCGGTCATTAGTTGCCAAATTCCAGGTTTCTAAGATGAATGGCTTTGCCTCGGAGTTTATATATTAACATTTCACGCTACTCATTACATATTACGTAATATACTGAAGTGACTGTTTGATCTCCTAGAACAATAACTTGAAACACAAAAAGTACTTGTATACGTTATCTTCGTTGGATTGAGTCACGGCAGTATAGGATGTCGCATTTGAATAGATCAAAGTGAAATTGAGGGCACGCGGAGGCGTTTCCGCGCAGATCTTATATTTCCTACGAAGATATAAATTTCCATTCAAAGGCTGGTACAATTCATGTTGCATAAAATACATTAAATCCACCATATAGGGGCAATGTGTTACTAATGCTACGTACCTAATTGTTGGAAATTTAAGGGTGGCTTTATGTTGGAAGTTAATTTTGAGCTATTGGCACTTACTAGTTTCTAGCTCTTTCTTAGTTTTCAATAAAATGTTACTTAATTTGATACGTTTGTTTACGCTGTTTATTTTTTGAATTTAAAGAGTATTAAGGACATATATTAGAGATAACAGATTAAGACCCCAAAAACACAAATGTCAATCAGACCGTTAGGATAAGGTTTATTATTTACGTTTGTGGTAACTGACATTTTTAGGAAAGATACTAGTAAAATAGTCCAGCACTAATTTGCAGCTTATAGAAACGAGAGTCGAGAGACTGGCTCATACAAAAACGTGCTGTTTCTAAAAGACATTACATATTTGTAATCTGAATAGCTGCTTCTGTAACTTCCAAAATATATTTGGCTGAGGAGACAGGAATTCACAATTCAACATGTATTATTATTATATGCCCGCGGCTCCACCCGCGCGGAGGTCGGTTATCGTTTTTTGGTATATCTCCGGTTCTACTTAAACAATAGCAATCAAACATAGCTTATACCCGATGACGAATAAATATATTATTAGGACTAAATAATAGGATTTCCCTGTTTTAATGTTATGTTCAATTAACTTAAGTAATTAAACAGAGATTGTTATTTTTTAAAGTTTCAGCTCATATTAGGAAAATGAACTAACAGCAAACTTAACTATCTCTTTTTAGTTTTTAGACACATTAATTATTTGACACAAACAGAACAGAAATGTACACTATTGTACACTATAAATGTACACATACCAATGAATTTAGTTTACATAGGTATATTAAATAGGTATACAACACAAATATTTACAAAGAGTGGCCTTATCGCTGAAAGCACGATCTTGACAATATTTTGATGGATAAAACAAACACAACCGTTTTAATAATAATGGATAGTTTTTGAGAGAAAGAGAAAATGTTACAGAAATGATCCCAATATTATTTTAAGTGGGTAAATTATCAATTTTAAAAGGTAATATAGAAAACGAAATATATATACATACACTCACATCTTTTATCTCCAAGAGGATAGAGGCGGTATAATTATAAGCTGACATCTCGCCAGGGGGCTTTTTTTTAATCCCTTCGGATACCCCCCGCCGGCCAGCGGGGGTGGTTATGTCGGGCATGAACCGACTAAAACCGCACGGTGTCCTCCCAAGTGTCCGTTGCCGGGCACCCCGGGTAAGCCCTCGAAAGGATAACCCCAGGGTTACCGGCGGACTTTGGCCGCCACCGCGGCCCCGCCTGGTGGGATCGGGTTTTATCCCGCGTCTGTGAGTTGGCAGGCCTGTGTGGGCACACACGACACGCCTCCGCCACGGCCTGCTTGTCTCCCGGTGGATGTGCCACAGATACTTACCGAAACACCCGTGTCCGGTAACCATCTGGCACCGTTTTCGAGAAAAAATATTTAAACTGTTTAAAGTCCGTAGTTCTCTATATAAAATAACATTAATTGCTTCACGAAATCTACCTGTGCGTTCCCCCTGCAGGAACGGATTTTTTTTTCTCGAAAACGGTAACTTTTAGCGAAAAACTTTTCAGACATTTATTTTAGACTTAAAAATGGCCTATTGATTAAAAATGTTTCCGACAGCAAGAATGTTCACCGGTTAGAAGTTATGATTTTTTCCCGAAAAATTTTGGTTTTTCCCCCCTCCACTTTTAGTTAAAGTTTTAATCTTATAGGTTTTTAATTAAAAGTTGTTGGTATTCATGTATACTATGGGATAAAATTAGAACGATTCGAATATCTTTCATGGTACGTGAAATTTTGAGGCAGGCATTTCACAAAAAGTGAGGCCCTACCGTCCCCTTAGGCCGGATTCCACCCGTTCACGAACTTAAACTAAGTTTACACCCAAGCAATTTTTGACCGCAGTTTGAAAGCGATCGGGGCAAAAATGCGACCGTGAGGGTGCCGCAAATTTTGGGAAGTGGAACCATACATACATTTATACATACGTATACACTTTTTGACCAGTGGTCATTTCGGACTCAGGGGGTCATAACTAGACCTCCTATGAAGATTTTTTGCTGCCGAGCGAGAGGACTCCCACCCCGATGGCTGCCACGAGGTCACGCCTCGGCGCCTCCCACGCCGGGCAGTCCGCCAGCGTGTGCAGCCCTGAGTCCTCGCTCGCGTCGCAGTGATGACACTCAGGCGTTGGCTCCTTCCTGATCCGATGCAGGTGGTCCCCGAAGCACCCCTTCCCGGAGATCACCTGCGTCAGTCGGTAGGAGAGGCTTCCGTGTCGCCTCTCCAGCCAATCCTCCATGATGGGCCTTAATATGTTATTAGGTAGATTTCGATGAAGGGCACGCCGCAATAGCAATATTTGTACTTTTGAGGTTACACATTGACCATAGTGCAGTTTGTTCACTAGTCTGATACTTAGCTTAAATCTACTAAATTTTTTGGATACCTATTTTAAATCCTCGTCACCTCTGCTCTCCTCTAAGTACATATTACTCTAAGACAGAGTCTGCAACTAACGGGAGTTCAGATAAATTTTAAGACTCAGGAATCCGGGTAGCTATATAATGGATATATTTAGATAAGAAAAAACGGTACTTAAACAGAATAGATTATACTGACTAAAGAAGTCAGCATTATTTTAATTATATGAGATCTAAGTCCATTATGGATTGTGTAAGGAGCATTCACTTTAAGTAAGAGCCACTTTAATACTAATATTATGATTATACGTAGTGCCCTTGAAATGTATCACTCACTTGAAATGTACTACTCACCTTATTATAGTTACTAATAGATACCGCCAGTAACATTAATGTTTAACGATCGATCTCTAGCCTTGCGTATAAAATCAATATGCCTATGAGTACGTGGCCGCATCAAGCTTTTCAGGGTCCAAGTATAACCACATAATGAATTATTTAAGTTAGGTATGACTGTAAATCGGTCACATTTACACTTTTTAGGGCTCCAAACCCCAAAAAGGAAAAATAGGATCTCTTAGGATTTTGGCATTTTAACTTCTAAAAAAATAATCACATTTTATGTATCTTTTTTTCTTTGTTTATCGTGCGGAAATCCCTTCGGATACCCCCCCCCCCCCGCCGGCCAGCGGGGGCGGTTATGTCGGGCTTGCACCGACTAAAACCGCACGCCGTCTGGGGTCTTCAGACGCCGGGGTGTAAGGTTACCCATAGAGCATATCCCTCGCATCCCGGCTGACCCTGGGCCATTTCACCACTAACAGCATCGCTCATCCTGTCTCCTCTGAAAGCAGAGGAGTACGGAGAGCGATGTGTTCCCGCCACGTTGGGTATTGGCCGACGATCAATGCCAACCCTATGAAGGGGTGAAGGGGAAGCCATTGACCGCCGCCCAGGGTGTACCGGCCGCTCCGATTCCGTTCCCCCCGGACTGCAGCGGGATCGGAATCGGAGCGACACTCGAGGAGGTTACCCAACACACACCACACATTTTATGTACCTTTTTTTTTTTTTTTTTTTTTTTTTTATCGTGCGGAAATCCCTTCGGATACCCCCCCGCCGGCCAGCGGGGCCGGTTATGTCGGGCTTGCACCGACTAAAACCGCACGCCGTACATTTTATGTACCTAGTAATTGGAAAGCTAATTAGACGAAATACACTATCAATCTTTATCAAATTGATTCTGTTAGTCAATTTAAGCATTTTATATACATAATGATTGCCTTTTACATCACACAATTTCATTGAATATCATCTGAAATATCGTAATATGCAAACTTTCGCGCAACAAAGATTTAAATTTCGCGTCGGCGCCACGTGGCGCTGCAATCGCGTCATAGAATTTCTTGCTGCGTAATTATAATCTTTTGATTGCATTGACCTACAAGTTTGTTTTTTTCACAGCTTAAGGCATTGCAAATCTGAGTATTTGGTATGAATTTCAACTTGATACAGCTACGCTGGGAAAAAGGTCTTGACAGATAGACAGACAGACGGACAATGAAGTGATCCTATAAGGGTTCCGTTTTTTTCTTTTTGAAATATGGAACCCTAAAAATTTCTGTATGTGTATCTGTCAAGATTAGAAGCTCTACAACAACGTTAAGTTCGCCCCTCAATATAGTTTCGCACTTGGCCGGTTTCTTAACCGTTGCGTTATTGATTAACACGTTGTATGTTCTTTTGAGGTAAGAAATACTAAGGAAGTATTGCTAAGTATCTGTCAGGCTAAATATTACAGTCTAGTGGAAAAGCAAGAGTGTTCTTTTTGAATTATCCACTTTTCTTCTGAAAAACAATAAGTTTTTTAACGACACGACTGACCTTTACGTAACAAAGTAATTATTTTCTTACAGGTACCTACAACTGGGGGTGTGTGTTGGGTAACCTCCTCGAGTGTCGCTCCGATTCCGATCCCGCTGCAGTCCGGGGGGAACGGAATCGGAGCGGCCGGTACACCCTGGGCGGCGGTCAATGGCTTCCCCTTCACCCCTTCATAGGGTTGGCATTGATCGTCGGCCAATACCCAACGTGGCGGGAACACATCGCTCTCCATACTCCTCTGCTTTCAGAGGAGACAGGATGAGCGATGCTGTTAGTGGTGAGATGGCCCAGGGTCAGCCGGGGTGCGAGGGATATGCTCTATGGGTAACCTTACACCCCGGCGTCTGAAGACCCGAGACGGCGTGCGGTTTTAGTCGGTGCAAGCCCGACATAACCGCCCCCGCTGGCCGGCGAGGGGGTATCCGTAGGGATTTCCGCACGATAAAAAAAAAAAAAAAAAAAAAAAGGTACCTACAACTGTTCATTTGTACCTAGGTGAAAGCCTCAGTTACGTAATACAATAGATTAAATATTTGTAAGGGATCTTTGAGGATCACACCATTGTTATAATGGATTAATTAAATAAAGTTGAATGTAGGTTTTTTGTTCTTAGATATTAACAACTAGAGAAAAGAGATCCGTTAGCTATTGTATTTTTTTTCATTAATTAGTCAATCTATTAAACTAAACATATTTGTATATGTTGATTGTGTTGATTAGATAATATCATAAAAAATTAAGGTTTTATGTTTATTACATTTTTTGTATATCCACAATAAGGTAGTAAAAATAACTATACCAGACACCTGATGATCACTTACGGTACATTTTTTTTTTCGTGCGGAAATCCCTTCGGATACCCCCCCACCAGCTAGCGGGAGCGGTTATGTCGGTCTTGAACCGACTAAAACCGCACGCCGTCTCGGGTCTACAGACGCCGGGGTGTAAGGTTGCCCATAGAGCATATCCCTCGCACCCCGACTGACCCTGGGCCATCTCCGGTTTCGAGATGGCCCCCTCGGGTTTGGAAACCACGGTGTCCCCGTCTTGCCCCGGTTTGGGGGAGGGGCGCTAGTCGCCCCACCGTCCCGGCCTGCTTCTGCTGGGGTGACAGGCGGACTTACCTGCCACCCCCAGGCCTGCGCTCATGGAGGACCGCGGCGAGGCGGGCCGGGAGAGTTCTAAATCTCTCCCGGGCGCTGCGCCATCTCCTTCGCGCGCATTACATGCTCGCAGAAGGAGGTGGCGGCGGCCCACGCGCTCGCGCTCCGCACCATTGCCGCAATCATGCTGCCGAGCGAGAGGACTCCCACCCCGATGGCTGCCACGAGGTCACGCCTCGGCGCCTCCCACGCCGGGCAGTCCGCCAGCGTGTGCAGCCCTGAGTCCTCGTTCGCGTCGCAGTGGTTCACTTACGGTACCTGTGGCCTAACCTTAACCTTACCTAACTTTAACCTTAACCTTCTCCATGAAAAGCTCTGGGGATGGTGAATAGGCTCACTAAGATACTAAACAAAGAGTGTGTTCTGTAAAATAGGTAGATATCACACCTCCACTTCTGCACTTACGACAACTTAGCCAAATTATTTTAATATCAGTAGATTCTAATTCTGTAGTATTTGTCTGTTATAGGCCAATACGATTAATTTAATCTGGTTGTATTTTTTCAAAGTTTTCTAAAAATGAAACCTAGCTAGATCGAATTACCCGCCTTTATTTTTGCGGAAATCCGCTACAATGCCCGCCGCCGGCCAGTGGGGGTGCTTATGTCGGATTCGAACCGACTAAAACTGTACGCCGTCTTCTGTCTTCAGACGGGGTGTAAGTTTTCCCATAAGGCATTTCCCTCGCACCCCGGCGCCCCCGAAAACTCCTGTTTACTAAATTTCATGAAAATCGTTCGAGCCGGATTTTCGAGACTCAGATTATATAAAGATACTAGCTGACCCGGCAAACGTTGTTTTGCCAATGTAAATTATTTGTAGGAAAAACATTTTTAGTTCAATAAAAATAACTATCTACTATAAGTGTGCGGGGATTTACTTAAAATCGAAAGCGTTGTAGACAATGAAAGTATGCCGAAAACTGTATAGTGAGTAAGACAGGAGACTGGCTTCGTTCTCATCCCTACTCCGTGATTTTTGCTGGATGAGAGGTGACAACGGTAGACACCTAGCGGGGATAACTGATCGATTGATAGTTGATTGGTTATCGACCGGCGAAGGCGGAAGATCAACTTGAATTGAGAAAAAAATCATAATTGAAGGAAAATGTTAAAAATAAAAAATAAATAAAATCGCGATGGAAAAATAGGGGTTGATCATAGAGGGTTGAAAATTCAGGGTTGTATGTATTTTCTAATGTTGTATCATAAAAAAAATAAAAAAAAATTTTTACCTAAAAATATTTTTTATCTAAAAAAAAAAAAAAAATTTTGGCGTGGACTTTCCTTAACATTTAGTTGAATGAAAAATAGATGTTGTCCGATTCTCAGACCTACCCAATATGCACACAAAATTTCATGAGAATCGGTCAAGCCGTTTCGGAGGAGTTTAACTACAAACACCGCGATACGAGAATTTTGTTGTTGATGTTGTCACTATTCTCATCTTGGGTAGGTTTGCTGCTAAGTTTTGGCCTGTCCCAAATTCTTCCACTTAGAGATTTTTGGACTACCGTGCCTCGGTCTTAGAGCTATTTGCTAAGGTGAAAGTGTAACCAGACCCTCGAAGCGTCTAGTGGATCTAAGTCCCATGCTACAATTCGCTTCAAATGTGTCAGATAATATGTCATAATAATAAAACATTAGTTATTTGAGCCAGAAGTCGCAACTGTGCTTCTCAGAAAACAACATTTCTGTGAGTTGTGTCGAATCTAAATCCTTATAGATGTAGCTTTGGAAGCTTGATTTTATTTAACCTACAAGGCCATGCAAATTAAGATATTCTATACACGTGAAATGATTATACTATAACAACTAATTTGAAATCTTATATTAGATAACAATGTTACGAGTACGACGTTTATTTGCCCAATTTTCCAAATATATACGTAAGAAAAAGCTGGGTATAGGTTAGTATGCATATTATTTTATCCACAATAAAATAGTCACTAGTAACTAAAGTTTCGACTTGAAATACCCGTTTAAGAATTGGTGCGAGTCCACTTTCTTTTGTGACACCCAGTTTTATAAAAACTCATGTCTAACAATTATGTAAGTGTATACCCGTAATTTTCCTGGTTAACAAACCTTTCTTATAAAAGTATTATAATCTAAAGACTACTATAGTGTGTACTTGTAGTTTGAACAAACATTCGGCTTAGAAGGAAATATAATGCGGTAAACGACAATAACCGTTTTATAAACGCAGGTTAAGCGGTTAATGAACGTCCACTGTTAATGAGTGACCGGAGTTTACGCTGACAGATCCCATTACTCAGTCCTTCATCCCACTTACGTGACTACATACCAGAATAATGAGACCCCTATACTGAAACATTTACCATAAGCGAGATACGTCTTCAATATATCACTAGCCACCCTGCCAGGAGAACAATAGCAGATGAATTTCTCTGCTTAGCGGTGTCACACGTTTTGTTTCCATTTATCTCAGGCAATACCTTTACAGATGTACCTATTAAGTGTGATACCATCGTGTGTAAATAGAAAAGTCTAATAATGTAAAATACATGGGACTCTGGTTAGCCTGACCACTATGAAGATGAGGATCGGTTATATTTGCAATCGGTTATTTATTATGAAGATTAAAGCCTTTTCGGGTGACTGAGTCATCAACGTAGAGCTAAAATACGAAATTAGAACAGTAGGTTTCTTCTATCACTTTATTAACGGGCTGGATGAGGTGATGAGGTGCTCGTTTTACATTAACAATTCGTTCGAAATAGAGTTAAATAATATTATAGAAATAGTTATTTGCCGTTTAACGGAAAACCATTATTTAAAATCTCACGACTGTGATAATCTGTGTTAAAATAAAAATAAAAAACATTTTTTTTAAATCAATCTTCTATATAGTAAGTGCATAACAAGACAAATCAAATTAGTCCAAACAGGAAGGGTTTATCTCGTTTAGTTCAGAAGTACCTATGCAGACCTACCGTCTCCATCTCCAGACCTTGGATACCATGTAGCATCAGAGTTTTTTCTAAGCAAAACAAATGAGCCCAAACTGGATTGGTTTATCTTGTTTAGTTCAGGAGTTCCTATGGACACCTTCCAACTTCAGCATCAGACCAGCTTCATAGCTTGTCGCCGAAGATACGCACTTGCGTATTGGACTCAAATTTGTTATACTTATAACAAATTTGAGTCCAATCTAATGCCATGATGTGATTCTATTTGGGCTGCCAAGATTAGACCGATACTAACTAACAAACTCACAGAGCAAGTTCAATAAAAGCTTGTCTTGTCATTATAAATCAGTTATTCAGAACTGTCCGCTTGAATAATTATGCCTATGATATTTTTTCATTAGTATATACATGAATCTAAACTAATATTCTAATATCCAAGCCTTCAAGATTTCTTTGTACGCAGTTAGCACATATCAAATTTCCGGGTGGTTGGCTTTATTACATAGAGTTAAATGTAATTTGTCAACACCAATCGTTACGGTATCCAACAAAAAGTTCTTATAATGGAGGAAAACACGACAGCGGCACGTTTGCGCGGAGGCCACTGGAGCGGTGATCTTAGCCAGGTGTCTCTTATAGCCAAACCCAGTAAAGATCAGATTACAACTGCTCGCGGTTACAACATTGCAAAACAGTGTAAAACTACATCAATTACGGCTACAATTTGAGGATTTTTATCAAGGTAAACTGCCCAGTCTTTCGCAATCGGATTATAAAAATATCATCGTGAGACCCCAATGAACAAGTTTTGCCAACAATAAGACCATTTACATTTCAACAGTATTTAAATTGTCTTCAAATATTCAGGTTTTTTCTCCAAATATTTAAACGCAATTATCCAAACCAACACTGGTTTAATTGTGTACACGAAAAAAATATTATGCATTAATGGTTACAAAAAGTTATATATTAACATTGACCACTTTGTATATAGTCAAAGTATATTTAGCTCTCGGGTGGCCATTCAACAATCAAAATTATTGTTTATTACGATATCCTTTCCTTTTTTAGTCGATTTGATGAGCTGTGATTAGTGACCATTGCTTCCAGCCAGTCGTCCGAACTAATTGGTAGGTATTATTATACACGTATGTCCACAGTGCAAACAAATCCTGAAGCGCTGCAGCATCGAAAATTGGATATTTGGTAGTGACAAGTGTTAGGTAAGCTACAATATTACTGCTGCAATCAAAACACTATTTAGTACCCTATAACATGTTATACAAAGTTAATATTAGAGTTATCATTTGATAATATTCCTATAGTAACTAATAAGTTAATTTAGTGCCTTAGTTTCAACCTTTTCCACATATTTTCATATTTCACAATATCTCTTAAACATTTTAATTACATAAATGAAACTTTAAAAATAAATCTAAAGCAATTTGCATCCCGAATAACAAATTAAAATAAACTTCCACTAAAGCTGTTAATATGTAAGCTGTAGATATTTAAATTCCTGTTTATACTAAAAGTTTTATATCAGTCTGTATGACTGATTAGATGAGGTGTAGAATAACCGATTGAGTAGGCAGAGGTTAGTGCATGTATACTTATATTATAAAGAGAAAATTAACTATATTTTAAGTCCGACAATGACAGTCTTTTGGTTCCACCGTCCCGTAAAAAGAGACGAATTTAATTTGAATATTTATTTGTAAGTAAATAATTACTATAATCCATTGTTATACTCATCTATACTAATATTATAAAGAGGTAAAGTTAGTGAATTTGTAGGGGGTAATCTCTGGACCTACTGAACCGATTATCAAAATTCTTTTACCAATAGAAAACCATTTTATTTGTGAGTGTCATAGGCTATATGTCATCACGCATCCCCAAGGGAGCGTAGCAATTATCATAAATATCAATCATAAATTACATTATATGAAAATTAATAAATTACGGTTATATAATACGAGTATATCAGGGGTGGGTTAATGAATGTGTGTACTCTGATATAGTAGTATCAGATCATCGAGCACGACACAAAATATCAGATAGTATTTAGATATGTTTGGTAAAATCAAAGATGACATAGCGATATTTTAAATTACATTAAGATAGAAATATTTTTATTACTATGTGCGGTAATTTTAATAAGAAAGATCTATATCGATGGTCTAAAAGACAAACGTGCTAAGCGCATTTTGCATGTTCAATATACATGCAAAATTTTGCACTTAACTCGTTTGTCCTCTAGGCCATTGAAATATTAATTTTAATTCTTAGTTTGGACATTTGTTACATGGATAATTCATTAAAGTATTAAGTACATAAAAATATAAATTATTAACAATTGTGTGTAAACTAAACAAAAATACTTTAGCAAATAAAAGTTAATTATTCTTATATTAAGGTATTTATATACGATAAAACCTCCGCTTGCAGCTGCATTGATCACAGACTTATTTAACGTAAACAGTGAGCCTCGGCAGTGAATTCCTTGGAGTATTCTGCACTCTTACGAAATTGACTTTTTAAATATTACCTCTCTCAATATCACTGTGGTATCACAATATAACTTATATCGTGTAACATAAAATGTAATATGAAACCTGATGTTTTCCGGATTAACACTGCATTGACGCATCACCTCGACCTGCGGTTTTGTCATTCGACACATGCGACACAATATAGGTAAGTCGAGATTGTAAAAATCGGTAGTATTTACTGTCAGTTGGAGGTAGCCTTTGTCATGCTACGTATTGTCTATGTGCATATCCTGAACAGTCGCGGGCCGTTGACCTTCAATGAAAAGCCAATTCTAACAGCTCTTTTGTGCTAGATGTAAACGTCCTATGGAACTATTTAATGTGCGGTTAGCAATTATATATTGGTCCTGTGATACGTTTGTAAAGGAACTCAAACATTTTTTTTTGTTTGTAATACAATTAAATACAAGCCAACAACTGCTTATGAATGACGGTGAGAGAATAATCAGCGATCGGTCTGTACCTGTAATTCTGAAGTTTTGCACTGCATGCACACACTTGATGAGATTGCCGTGTTTTACTATCTCGGTATTTATGTTTTCTCAAGACTTTTTCATCATCATCATAACAGTGTTGCTTCCCGATTGCATCATATGCCTTCAGATTTTTCCTTCTCCACTACGCACAGTCTTGGGAGGACTCCCTGGCAATGTGACTTAATCGGCTGAAATAATCTGGCTGTAATTGGGTACCAGGATATATTATAGCCTGGAATAATGTATAGGCTATTTTTTATCCTTGTAGTAAGTTCTCATGGGTTGCGGGATCGGGATCAGAAATGAATGAGGGCGGAGTCGCGGGCTACAGCTAGTCAATAATAAAAGATTAACATTTAAATTATATATAATATATATTTATATATATATAAATTATAATGAATTACTATAATGGAATGTAGTTATCTAATCCAATCAAAAAATTAAAAAAATCTTCACTATTTGCACCTTTCACTCAAACCGAAAATAAATACAATTAGTCTATATATCCTAAACATGCACACGTAACGTATGCACCTGTGCGGTTTATTGACCTCAGTACATTTGCGTATTACCCGGATGCACTTGAAGGTTACCTAATGCGTAAATGTAGGTTTAAAGGTTATCGACCTATTGGTTGATAGGAGGCATCTTCAGATAATAATTTCTAGGGACATTTTTACCAAAAAATAGGGTATAATTTTTATTGACTCGTACAATAATTGAGGTCTGAATTGTTTCCTGTAAGGATTCGATCAAAGTAGAGGCACCTAACGAGTTTAAGCGATACTAACCAGGTCAGTCTTAGGATGGTTGAAAAATCTTGACACATTGAAACCCCTCCGAGCCTCGGAGAACACGTTAAGTCGTCGGACCTGGCTGCCATACGCATATCTGTAGCATTCATTACTACGGGTAGCTGGAGTCCCAAAGAGTATTGTGAACTGGTCTAACTGCAGAACTTCGATATCGCCACTGTGGAGGTCAGGTGGCAGTCGCTTTGCGTAAAATATCGAAGTTCAGCCCTTTCGTACTTACATTGAACACCGACCCCAACTGAGTTGGGAAAAGGCTCGGACGATGATGATGAACGATTCGAGTAAGTCTCGATCACATCACTTCCACACTTTCGGTGAGCTACATTAGCTAGCAAAAATTAAATTACACGTCCGCGTCATAAAAAGTATTAGATTTTGGAGCCATCCGATTCGACAACCTTACTTGCTTAGTATTGTATTTCTGCTAGTGAGCAAAGTTGTAGTTTCCTTGAAGGATAGGATTGTTCACGGTGTTTTTTTTATGTTCTTATTAGGATATAACTCAACAGTTACTCATAAAAATAACCATTTAGCCTTAAGGCTAATAAGTATGTAATTTAATTATACTTATTTAGCTAAAAAATGATAATGATAATAATGATATGAGACCATGATGTGTTCAGGAATGAATTTCCGTCAAGGAATATTTAGAATGTTTTTCTTATAAAACGACTAATACGGCTGCAATATAGATTATATACTGCGTGATTTTACTGCCGCCGACACGAATGGATGTTACACGCACACACGACTTCACTTGAAGTTCCTTTGTGGAGCCCTTGCGTGGCTGTAATTTGGATGTTGACAGATTTACAAGCTCCATCTTTCAACGGCAAGTCGAACGTATCGAATGCGGTCAACATCTTACTAATAAAGTTACTGGATGGGCTTCACATTTTACAAGAAACGTGACCAGCACTGTCAACCGTTGATCGAGTAGATTCTGACTTATAACTATAACATAGTCTGCGTTCTAAATCTAAATGTTAAGTAAACCTAATGAACACTTCGATTATTTGTTAGACTACAGTGTGCTCAAAACTGATTTTGTGGGTCGCTGGGACCGGATCCCTGTTCCAGACAGGTGGAACTGTGGGTACAGCACGGTCTGAAACCACCCTAAGGAGAGAGCCCACTTGGCCGATATTGACAAAGGTGAATACCGTGATATTTCCAAATGTTTAAAAACAAGATGGAGGTGTAGGTAGGTATATCAATATTTTATATTTAAAACATAAGATGTAGATAAATTAGATTATTTTTATGTAGCTATAGTTGATTAATAAGAAATGTCATGGCTTCATGCAAAAACGTTAATATATATTTTTGGGTTGACAATGAGTGTAAATCTGCATCTTTTCCCGCTATAACTTGGGTTGTATAAATCCGTTAGTATAGGCCTGTTCTTAAACAAGAATTATGAATAAGGCAATTTGCTACCGACTATAAATTCGATACGAATGGCTTACTCTATAAGAATTCTAGGATTTAATTGAAAATGCCATTGTGGTGTTATGTAAGCGTTATAATAAATCAATTTACTTTTCTATAGACGAACGTTGCATACGCTATATACTATATGATACCTAGTGCACTAACAAACAAAGATTCTGACAGTAAATGAACCAGAAATCGATGATGTTTCGAAGTCGTCAATCGTCCCTTGACACTTATTACGACGACGAGAGGCGGTGCCTATCATTGAGATATCGATCAATCGTACTCGTACCTTTCTGTCGACTGATATCGATTGACCTTCACATCTACATAATCACGGCAGTAATAAAATGAATGAACACCGAACCTATTTAACAAATAACGTTTGCTATCAATATCATATAAGAAATGGATTCGTCATAATTGAAATCTCGAGATATTAGATTAGGTTTAACTGGTGGTAGAAATTTGATGACACAAATTTGTCACAAAATTCGGCCGGGTAGGTACCACCGTGCACGATTGCGAAAAACCCTCCATAGTAATCCAATTTCGGTTTAATTGCGTTCAGGGGTCAGCAAGTGCATAGCCGGGCCCCCTATGTGGTCGCAGCACTAGTGGGACCGGTGGGTGTCACGCGGTGCTGCGACGACAATCCTCTTCTGATGAGGCCGTCAAGCTGAGTGCCACCATCGTCAACATGGTGCGTGTATGTAATGGTGACCCTCTTTCCTGAGACTTTACCTTCAGCTTACCATCAGGCGAGGTGAAGTCAAATTGACGTGTCCTAAATATAAAAAAAAAACATCATCATCATCTCAGCATTGCATTCCGCCTCGGATCCCGGGAAGATGTTAAGTATAATAAAACATTATTTCGAGAAAAGTAACCGACGTATTACACATCAGTTAAGCAATCTTAAGCTCGACCAAAACCAGTTAGGAATGGGGGAAATTATTTCTCAAGAAATACTATGAAATTCAAGGATGTCTTTATTGAAAACATCTTACAAGTTAAATGAATGTAATGCAATGAATATACCTAGTAAAAACATTTTCAATTTGAAATAGAAGCTTATACAGACTGTGATTTGCTGTCTTTTCTAGAGTAGATTTATGTTCTATATTTATATATAGAACTTAAATCTACTCATATATTTCGAAACAAACAATAATGTGCCTTATTATATAATTTAATGTCATATTGCTGGCTGATATAACTGTTTCAAGAATACAAATAAGCAGTTTGTAATAAGTATCCTGGAGGATACTTCGGGTGGATCCTTCGGGCATATTAGCAATTAATATATCGTATATCACCAGATAAGTGTCATCATTATTTTAATCTTCCTTAGGAAATCTTAAGTAACCCTCTATATTATAGTCTTAAATTTGAAGAGCAAAATCATAAGAGAAATCACCTGTGTGAATTTTCGTATGTTTGTGTCATTGACGGAACCCTGAAACCTAATCTTCCTGTCTTAACGTTTACCAATTTTAGCTCTTTTCTCTCACACTTTATACTTAGTAACATGTACAAACTGGGATGTCACAAGTGTTCATAGATTACGTTGCTTACCAACACTTATGTTGGTCAGAGGTTATTCCCTCTGTAAGCGGATTCAGGTCCCGTCCTGGATGTTCCCTTTTCCGATTTAAATTTATAAGAAAAGTGTTTAGGTGCTTATTTGGTATCCTAATACCATACAAAATAACGTTTATATGGAGCGCGTCATACTTAACTTTTCGGGTTCAGCTACTTGGTATAAAATACTCATTCCTTAAGTAGGGAGTGAGATAGCCCTGGACTTAGGGGTTTCAGGCAAATTCTATGCGTAATGTACAGTGTACAACGACATATTATACAAGGCAGACTGACATACTTTTATATACTAAATAAAATGAGAGGATAAGTTTATTATGACGGCACCTAAGGCCATAGTGTTGCGATTTATTTACGGTAATTGGTAACTCGAACATAAATTATACGCTTCAACACTGACTGGTATATATATCATTGAAGCACTAATATGTTCCTAATATCATTAAATCGTAATTCGTATGATGATTGGTAATATCGATGTTTAGTAAATAGCCTTGTTTATACGTATCAAAAGTTCAAACGGTAAATTTATTGAATTGGAATATTATGTTAATGAAGTGAATCTACTGAAGTGTTTATTATGATATAGAACCTTGCTAATGTATAAGTAATGAGGATGATTCGAACAATAGTCAAAAACTAGAGCCATCTATCGTTTGACCTCGTATACAGAAGATTAAAGCTAAATCCAACATTCTTTATTCTCTTTAATCTTTTACTTTTTCATTAGGTACAGAACCTGACCCGAGGGGGCCATCTCGAAACCGGAGTTGGCCCAGGGTCAGTCAGAGTGCGAGGGATATGCTCTACCTTACACCCCGGCGTCTGTAGACCCGAGACGGCGTGCGGTTTTAGTCGGTTCAAGCCCGACATAACCGCCCCCGCTGGCACGCGGGGGGGGGGGTATCCGAAGGGATTTCCGCACGAAAAAAAAAAAAGAAGTTCAGAACCTGAATAACCGAGCTTTACTAAACCTAGCTAGATCGATTTATCCATATATATATACCCATACTGTGCTCGTTAATCATGTTATGGTTATGAACGGAACAGAGCTTTGTATGAATAATGGAATACACAAGGGATTTATGTACAAAATTTAACTTCCAATGGGAATATTGTTTTTGTACTTCAACAAAAACCTTTTTTATCCAGATTGGCTGCTCAAAAGGGTTTTGACAGTATACGATATTCAGATTTGCTTAATTTGAACATTTAGTGGTATTATTGTTTCATTTTCAATATGTCACCATTCAGTATGCGGTGTTGTCAAAGAGAAAAAAAAGTCTTCACGGGATCGGTAAAGTGCACGTGATACGCCTGGTGTTATAAGCGTCACTAGTTTAAGTAATAATATAACTTTACAAGAGAGATACACGTTGGTTTTTGTGTGATTCTTCTTCCTCAAGATAAGAAAGACATACGAAAGTAGGCGCCAATCTGGTAAGTGGTAACTATATTTTTATTGGAGCTAATCAGAACCATATTGCCATCTTTGCAATCATTGCATCAAGAATCAAAAGGACTGAAACCAAAAATGATGAGAAAAGTTTAAACTGCAACAGCTGCCATCAATTCAATCATAGAATCTACGATTGCTCGTTAAGGTGACTGACTGGGCCGCATATGGGCCGGTGTTATAGGTAAAGCTAAATAAACTTAGACTTAATCGCACGAGAAATTACACGGTCAGAATCATTCGCTAATATAGTTCGAATAAAGAGAGCTTACTACATAGAATGCTTACCAGCGCAGGCTTTCCTCTCGAGATTGGAGAGTCAGACTGTAGTCGCTCGACTAGAAATAGTGGGAGAGCGTACCCCGGACGCCAAGACTTTGGATGCAACCCAAATTGGCGCTCGGATAATGAGACTAGAATGCTTATAAAATATTTTTTTACTCCTAGTTATTTTTATAGTACCTAAGCTTCTAACACTAGAAGACCTCCCCATACAATTAGAGAAATACAAGGAAGTAAGGTTCTAAGTAAGGATAGAGTGGTACCTCCATCCTTGCAGGAAGTATCATTTTTTTTTTTTTTTTTATCGTGCGGAAATCCCTTCGGATACCCCCCCGCCGGCCAGCGGGGGCGGTTATGTCGGGCTTGCACCGACTAAAACCGCACGCCGTCTCGGGTCTTCAGACGCCGGGGTGTAAGGTTACCCATAGAGCATATCCCTCGCACCCCGGCTGACCCTGGGCCATCTCACCACTAACAGCATCGCTCATCCTGTCTCCTCTGAAAGCAGAGGAGTATGGAGAGCGATGTGTTCCCGCCACGTTGGGTATTGGCCGACGATCAATGCCAACCCTATGAAGGGGTGAAGGGGAAGCCATTGACCGCCGCCCAGGGTGTACCGGCCGCTCTGATTCCGTTCCCCCCGGACTGCAGCGGGATCGGAATCCGAGCGACACTCGAGGAGGTTACCCAACACACACCCCTGCAGGAAGTATCTTTTCTTTAGGGAGCTATTTTTACATATAAAGAACATAACGTGTTACATCTTGGAAGACAATTACGTCGCTGTGGCGTAGCGGTAGTGCATTCGACTGCTACGTCAGGGGGCGCGGGTTCGATTCCCGCTCAGTGCAAATATTTGTATGCATGAATATGTCTATTTGCATTGGTCTGGGTGTTTCTATGTCTAATATGTATGTATTTACAAAAAAAATATGTATATAAGTATGTTTATCCGCATTCTGGAACCCATAACACAAGCTAGTTAAACTATGCTTACTTTGGGTCTAGAAAGCGCTGTGTAGAATGTCGTAGAATATTTATGCTTTCTATCCTCAGGATAAGTCCGTGTATGTACTCGTAGTACGTTTATGGAGGGGTCAAATAAGTGGCCTGCGCTACAGCTGCATAAATAATAATAATAGATAAATACCCTAGAACAAATTACACAACACCATCTAAACCCAAATTAAACAGAGCTTGTCATATGGGTTCTAGAATGCGGATAAATATACTTAGATACTTTTATTTTGTAAATGTCTTTATTTATATATGATTTTTATATTTTTTATATATATAATTATTTATATATATTATATATAGAAACGCCCAGACCAATGCAAATATACGTATTTGCGTTGAGCCGGAATCGAATCCGTAACCTCTGACTTAGCAGTCGAACGCACTACCATTACACCACAAAGGTACAGACCAAGTGCAGTAAAGGGAAAGCAATAATGATTAAATGAGTTGAACGTGGGAAACCATGCTACTGTGTTTTTGTTGACCCGAGATAATACCTACATATGATAGACTTATACCAGCTGTTGCCTATGACTCTGTCCGCATTCATTATACGTATAATAATGAGTTGTCATAGTACCAGAGCCCTAGTTAGGGGAACATCCAATAATTTTGAAATATTTGATTCCGAATTTCATAATTCCGAATATTAATATTCCCAAGACACAAAATTCCGACTATTATTTAAAAACACAATTATATTTTCACGAAAGTAATAAAGACGAGTTTACATTTTTCCGAATTTCATTACTACGAATAATTAAAAATCAGTGGTGATATTGGCCCGAAAATTTTTATTTCGAATTTGAAATTTCCGAAAACTCATTGTTAAAATTAATTTGTTTAAAAAATAGGTAACAACCAAAGTCCATTCCACAAATTTATTTGCCGTGGGAGCGGGCTCCTGGACACCGTGCGTCCCAACACTTATAGATTTAGGTTCGCCAAAACACTTCGTGTTAGGTTATTTGTAATGTGTAACACGAAGAAAAAGGAGCCCCGCGGGGCTCTGTCGACACCCTTACTAATAAAGTTTATTAGAAAATGAGTTTCCATAAAAAAGATATCACATTTTATTGTGACTCAAATAATTTATTAGACTTATTTTCAGATAGATATTTTGTTAGAGGGCACGCCGCAATAGCGGCGGTAAGGCCCATCATGGAGGATTAGCTAGAGAGGCGACACGGAAGCCTCTCGTACCGACTGACACAGGTGATCTCCGGGAAGGGGTGCTTCGGGGACCACCTGCATCGGATCAGGAAGGAGCCAACGCCTGAGTGTCATCACTGTGACGCGAGCGAGGACTCAGGGCTGCACACGCTGGCGGACTGCCCGGCGTGGGAGGTGCCGAGGCGTGACCTCGTGGCAGCCATCGGGGTGGGAGTCCTCTCGCTCGGCAGCGCTCCTTCTGCGAGCATGTGATGCTCGCGAAGGAGATGGCGGAGCGCGCCCGGGAGAGGTTCAGAACCCTCCCGGCCCGCCGAGCCCGCAACACGCTCGCCTCGCGTCGCAGGCGACTCAGGCGCCGGAGGTCGCTTAACGACCTCCGTCCTCCACGAGCGCAGGCCTGGGGGTGGCAGGTGAGGCCGCCTGTCACCCCAGCAGAAGCAGGCCGGGACGGTGGGGCGACTAGCGCCCCTCCCCCAAACCGGGGCAAGACGGGGACACCGTGGTTCCCAAACCCGAGGGGGCCATCTCGAAACCGGAGATGGCCCAGGGTCAGTCGGGGTGCGAGGGATATGCTCTATGGGCAACCTTACACCCCGGCGTCTGCAGACCCGAGACGGCGTGCGGTTTTAGTCGGTTCGAGCCCGACATAACCGCCCCCGCTGGCCGGCGGGGGGGTATCCGAGGGGATTTCCGCACGAAAAAAAATAAAAAATAAAAAGATATTTTGTTAGTTTTGCTTAGCTATTAAATATCAGTATACCTGAATTATATTCATTTTGTGTGCATATTTATTTTCCCTAAGAGATTACCTTCGCTTATAACTTTCCATTCCAGCAGATGATGCTTATGTTGCTAATTTGTTTTCG
This sequence comes from Cybosia mesomella, assembly GCA_946251805.1. Classification (NCBI taxonomy): domain Eukaryota; kingdom Metazoa; phylum Arthropoda; class Insecta; order Lepidoptera; family Erebidae; genus Cybosia; species Cybosia mesomella. The sequence continues at coordinate 19,049,711 of OX276402.1, read as the reverse complement.
ATTTACACACATTGTATTGTGCCGCTAAATCATTTAGGTATCATAAAATTTCTTAAACTTATATTACCACTTACCCTATTAGACTTTCTGGACAGAGGTTAACCTCTTTAAAATAAAACTTACTTCAGATGAAACAAACAAATTTCACAGCTTTAGGTACATGAAACTCCGGCTATTGTTCTTGTCTTGTTATCCAAAAATCAATGAATGAACGTCGGCTTTACATAATTTTTGTCTCGTACCCTTTACAATCAACTGGCGTACCTACCCTAAGTGGTAGGATCTCGTACCCCACTTTGAGAAACCCTGTTTTGTAACAATCAACTTCTAATCCAGCAACCGCCTCGAGAAAAGAAATTTTCTTTAATATATAATGCTTTATTTACATTCATGTGCTCTCTTTGCTATAGATAAGAAGTTACTTTTTTAAAAGCTTTTATTTAACTTACTTTTTTAGTAACTCCTGAACTGAAGAAGATAAACCCATCATGTTTGGGCTCATTTCATTTGTTTTGTTATGAAATTACTAGAAAGCTTGTGTTGCTTTAAAAAAGTGTTTTTAAATAATCATTTATTGTTTGTTATGTTACCAGCGGCTTAAATACAGATTTTCACGGCTCTGACTTTGACAGAGTATCAAATTACAATAATAGTAAATTATGATACAAGTGTGCTAAGTTGGTCATTACACTCGATCGGCGAAGGCTTAATGGAGACGAGAAGTGTAATGACCGATGCTCACGTGTTTCATAGGACGTTTTTCCATACACTTGCGAGGAAAAGTAAATAAAAGTTCACATTTATTTAAAAACTTTAATTATTGAAACAGTTATTAAAAGTACAATTATTGAAATGATATGCTACCGCCGTTGATGTCAATTGCATTTTTATTCTGCACGGTACTCTTCAACATAGAATATATACACCAAAGCGAACTAGGTTTATACCTCTTCGCCAGTTCACTAAAGCTTAATTGAGCCATGAACACGTTCTCTGAGAAAGAGCTTGCATTTTTGCTATTTTTCCATTGAATGAAATTTGCGTAGGCTTGCATGTATTTATCTTTTGATTTTGAGGGCAAAAGACTATCACTCGCATTTTGCGCTTCAACTATGATATCTGGCGGCGTACACTCGATAAGTAATTCTTCGTTATCTAAATTCGACATTTTACAAAACAACACTAACGAAATGCAATACTGTGAATAAACTTAACAAACAGATACCCATTTAAAAGATGGCGGCCGTAATTTTATTTTTCCGCGCGCTCAGCGCTACATGCGCGCCCAAGTCTGAGATAAGGGCACCGGCAAAGTAGCTAATCAGCCACATATTTATAAATTTTGAAATTGGGTATTTATAGGTAAAAATACACCGTCAAAATATGAATACCAACAAGCTAACAAGCAGTTTCATGAAATTCTTTAAGTATTTATCACATTTTGAATTGAATTTTATATTTACGCAAATAACTACTTAGCTGTTTTCGAAACATTATAATACTTCTTATACTTCTTATACTTAATTTAAAAAGATATGTAATGAAAAGGCACTAGTGCGATAATGTAATGTAAAAGGCACGGCATGGGTAATATTCTGCATTATCAGTGTAAATACGCTGTAATAAGATCTACTTTACGAGCAGGTGTGTTGAAAAATATAATAATTGTTACCCCATGGACTAACAATTTTCTATGAAGTATCTAAATTTATTATTTAAAATTATATAACTCGTTTGCCCGTTGAGTCGTTTACTACTACTACTGGACTGAGTATGAAATGTGTTAGATATTTTATCTCGCTACGATGACAGAATTTAGAGATATCAGAAAATGAATTTAATTTCTGGGCTGCTATTGAAACTTTCTGTAATAACTTCAGTTAGTCTCGACATATTGTTTTATACATAATTCGATAGTGTTTTATCATTTAGTGACAATGGAAGCGGCGATAGCCCAGTGGTGTACGTAATGGACCGCCGAGACGAGGTCTTGAGTTCGATCCCCAGTCGCCCCGGGCACAAACCTCTGAGTTTTCGTAGTTATGTGTGTATTAAAAATGTTGATTATCGCTCGCTTAGTAATGTGTCCGGTAGATGACAATAGGCTCGCCCCCTATAACATTGAGACCTAAACATAACTGGCGAATCGTAGGTGTGCAATACACCTCTGCCTACCCCTTTGGGGATACAGGCGTGAAGTTATGTTATGTTATATGTATGTTATGACAATGGAATAATCTATACTTCTTAAGTCGTAAAAACTATAGTATACAGAGGTAAAGTTTGTGAGTTTCTTAGGTTGTTGGGATCTCTGGATCTACTGTATATATTATGGGTTAAAGGGTTGCAACAGGGGTTAAAATACGCCACAGGCCAAGCCGGAGAGGGCCAGCTAGTAAATTTAAAATCATAGTTCTATCTGACTGCAGTAATTAGAAGTAAAAGAGATTAAACGAAACGTCTAGCGATTTAAATGGACCTTACGTTACTGTTCATCGAATGACCGTGGAAAATAGCATAAGAAGTACTTTGTAGATCAATTGAATAATTTGTTTTTGAATTGAATGAAAAGGGCGCATTCAGTGAGACTTCACAGATATAATAATACACTAGCTGTTGCCCGTAGCTCCACCCCCATGGGAACCTATTCCAAGGATAAAAATCTAGGCCTATGTGTTATTCCAGGCTATAATCTATCTATATAATTTCAGCCTGATCCATTGAGCCGTTAGAGCGTAATTGAGTAACAAACATCCAAATTACTTGAACCTCTCACAAACTTTCACGTTTATAGTATTGGTATGAAGTAGAATAATAGAAAAGTTGACCAGTGCCTTCAAATTAGAAAGGTCGTTTGCGATTGTGGCAATATGATAATATTCGATACATCGAGATTATGTTTTCACTAATACGACTTTGGGCCGTATCAGTGTCTTTTGGATAGGACAAATGCGGCGGGCGTTGGTAATTTGGCTGAGATGCTAGCTCGTCCGAAAACGGCAGGTTTAATAAGATGAAGATTCCTATTGCATTTTTAAGCAATTCCGTGATGTAGTAATTGTGATTCTCCAGTAAATCTTAGCGTTGGATCTAGGGAATAATTTCATGTGAGTACTACATATCTTTATGAGACACTAAATATTATTGTTAATAAACTATTTTAACATCTTGTCCTCCTGGATGTTCACTTTTCCTGAACTAAATCTATGGGAAAATTTATATGGACCAACTTGGAGTTAAACGGAATCAAATGCAAAAAGTTTTTTTTAAATCGGTTCATAAACGACAACAATATTGGTGAAGATACAAAAAAAAAACAGAAAAAAATACATAGATACAGACGAATATAGAAACTTCTTGTTATTGAAGTTAGTTTAAAAGAACTTTTATTGTCGTAGCGGATTGAATGCGACTAGACCCCACAACACAGGGAGTTTTAGGGATCTAGGGAATATTATCATGTAAAATTTTATGAGGGAATAAATTACTATTGTTAATATTATGTATTATCCAAGGTATTGAAAAAGTGACCAGAACTTAACCCGATTACTAATTGACAGGTTTTTACGTAAAAACACACTTGAGACACGTAAAGAAATTGTCTATTGTACCTTTGCCAAACAGTGAGATATAGGAAGAAATAATGTGCAATTAGCCAAACGAAGCAACACTTCCACTAAAGCGGCCTTAAAATATTATATTATTCATGGTTCAGAATGTACAATGAAGAGGTGACCTGGTGTTTTGTTGCATTTTGTAAGTAGGTATTCAAAAGCTTATGGGTTTTAAAACTGGTAACTAGGTATATATTTAACTAGCCGATGCTCGCAGCTTCGCCTGCGTGAAGGTCGGTTATCGTTGTTTGGTCATATTTACTTAACCAATTGCAATCAAACATACAGCAGATTTTAAGTCTGACCAAGACCTTCCGAATAGAAAAAAAACACATCAAAATCTATTCAGTAATTTTTGGGTCCATCGCGAACAAACAAACAAACAGATAAATAGACAAACACAAGAAAAAATGATGTGTTCAGAATCGTTCATTTAACATAACCCAAGGATTTGAGCGAAGCTCTGAAAGAGTGAAACTCTCTCTTAGACGACTCATGTATTTTGGTTGTTCGCTAACTTCTCTTAAACCACTCAACCGATTCAGATCAAATTTGGAATTTATACACAACATATGGAGTAATCACCGGAAAAAAAAAAAAAATCTGATTTCGAAATGATCAAAAAAGTCTCATTCACGTGATTGGTATTAAATTAAGTAATTTGTTCATATACACAAGACAAAAAAAGAAAAACGAAAATCGAACTAGCCATTGAGGAATTATCACCATTCAGGCGGGGAGCTTCGCTAAAATTTTGCAACAGCATAATGCATTGCAGACCTAGTTTATTTAAATATCTCCAATGTGCAGCCACAACTAATTTTCAATTTTATAATAGTATAATAATAATAATAAAGTAGGTAGTTGAATGAGGATAATAATAAATTTTGACTGATAAACTATGTTAGTAATTCAGATAAATTAACAAATAATCAAATTAAATTCAATAGAAGTAGAACTACAAATAAATTTACATAAAAATTAACACCTAAATACAAAAAAAGAAAAAGATATAAATTAGCACATAAATTACCTTCCGCAATTCACATGTACTTTTTTTTTTCGTGCGGATACCCCCCGCCGGCCAGCAGGGGCGGTTATGTCGGGCTTGAACCGACTAAAACCGCACGCCGTCTCAGGTCACTGACAAACTCTGCTTTCCCGGTCAGTACACATCTAGTCGTCCAAAATACGCTTCCATCTTTCCTGTATAATGCAACCGTATAGCAATCATCTTCAGAATACTACTAGGAGGTAAAATAAGACGTTTGTATGGAAAGTCCGCCATATTCGAAGTAAGAAGCACGAAATTTCATATATGTAGTTGCTTCTGCTTAAAAAGTACACGTGTACCGGCGTTTTTTTTTAATTTCACACCTAGGGGGCTAAACAAGGGATGAGCGGTTGTATGCAGTCCGTTATATGGAAAGTGCTTAACTTTTGAAGTGAAATTGTATTTCTACAGTCATATTACCTACTAATATTGGCTAGCCTGATTTTCGAGCGAGAGTAGAGTAACTTCACGCAAGTAGAAACTAATAAGCAACTAAGTATTGTAGTCAGTCAATATCATTTGATTTTTTCAAAACCAATATGTTTTTCGGTAATTGATATCGGTTATCATTTGGTGATCTTTCTGGAACCAAGGGGCCTCTTTCGATCGCGGGGCCCTGGGCACGTGCCCAGTGTGCCCAGTGGGAAAGAGGGGCCTGGCCGCCCCAGTAAAAAGACTGGCAGTATGCCCTAAACAATGTAATTTTTACTGTTATCTAGCAACGTGTAAATCTTCGAGCCAGCATGTTCCCCCTAACAGCCCACGACCTCCGCTATAGATAGATAGAAAACCGAAATTACTCGTATTCTCGCAAACCTCTCCAGCAGCTAACTTAAATTTCTTGTGTTAGGAGTGGCTTAACAACGGTAGTGTAATGGCTAAGATTCAAACCCGGGACCTCTAGATTGCAAGGCCAACTCCTCAACCGCTAAGATATTGGAAGAGGAAAATAAACAAATGGAAAATTTTTGGTTGAAGTGATTTTATCTTCACGTTTAGGTCGATTTGGACGTTTAAATAAGCAAGTTCATTGGAATGTCGAATCATCATGAACAATATGATACAAATTCCAGGCTCCTTTTATGTATTATCGCATACAACAAATCAAGGAATAACACTGGTGACATTTGAACAATGCGATGATAAGCACTGAAAGAGGTACATTTCAGTGGTTAAATCATGTGGAAACGAATAAAGGCGATTTGCGAACCCATTCGACGAATGGGTGTATGTCAGTGAAAGAAATGGCCAGTGTGGAAATTCGAGAACATAATGTATTATAACGTTTGTATCATATTTTACTTATTATTTATTATACTTATTCACAGCTGTAAATTTGGTTTCCTGTGAGAAATCGATACATAAGCACCCAAAGGTAAAAATATTCATAATATTGGCCGAAAAACATGAGTCAATTTTGATACAATAAAGCTATAAAATCGGTGTAATGTAGCCATAAAACGTATTATGATGAAACAATGCCTATAATAATTCAGAGAAGAAAACCGCATGAGTGTCGAGGTTGTGGTTTTCGATTGGTAAATGGATGGACGCTGCGCTTCATATCATCCAGATGTAGTAGATACTTATAGGTTTTTACGCATACAGTTGTAACAAAATACCGTTAATATCAACCTGTTTTTTCCTATTTGACGGCAATTTATCCAACTACAGTGTTATTTTCTTCTGTAAGAATCTAAATGGTTCGTGATCGCCCGTGTGCAATACCGATTATGCCACCCCTGTTTATTTACGACTACCTACGGTGAGCTTGTCAGAAAGACTGTTTATTGTTATCTCATAAGGGTGTGATAGAAGAAAAGAATAATGAATAAAATATAATATTTTTGTTTACGTACGTACGTTTATATAAGTGAAAAACGGAATAAATTGTTATCTACAGAAATCGAACTTTTGAACCTTTCCCACCATTCCTACAGGATGGGTCTTTCGGCCACAATCGTGGCGTGCCCTGCGCTTGGTTACCCAAGTCGTTCTTTCCATTCCTCCAAGAGCACCTGGCGGAGTTAGGATCGAAGCCCCTCGTTTTTCCCGGGGCTGGCCTCAGATCTCGCACCTCCTTGTGCCGCACAGTACAGAGCCGCAAGGGCCCTCGCTTGCAAGTCCCACGGAAGCGCAGAGTAAATTATATACTCATGGAAGCGTCACGGCTAAGAGACCCGCCGTTTCAAAGGAGACTGTGCCGTATCCCCTTATGATCCTGACGGCTAGCACCCGTGACGAGGATTGCAAGATTCCAACGTTGCTAGCCATCAGGCCTTCCTAGTCGGGGCCCGAGAGCCTCTAGAGTCAGGAACCATGATTGGCCTGGAATGCCGTCTGGTTACAGAGCCGTGTTTTAAGTTTTGAGCCGTAACACCGCTAGCTCTAGCTCTGCTCAAGTGGCTTAGGGCGCGACGTCGTCTTCTACGTCAGCCGCTTGGGGCGGTGCCATCAATGGTGGAGTGTACTCCTCCATCCTCGCAAGGAACAAGGTGCCTATGATTCCATGATGTAGGTCCGGCTGCAGACTTCGGATTAGTGGGGGCGCCCATGGGTGTAACTTGCCTCGCACCATATGACAGTGCGCTATGTAGGGTTTCCCCTGTCAATCGATGGCAATGTTAAAGATATAAGATAAACGAAAATATTAATTGTAGGTCCACCTAGTTTTTTGTTTCCCCAAAACGACTTTGAATATTACGTGATAGATCTCTAGATTTGCCCCATGAACGTGCCACCCGCGTACGATCCGCACGCTTTGCACGCCCGCTTACGGCGGGCCTGACTTCCTGTCTTATAGGATACGAACTTGTGTTTATAGAGTTTCTAATAACAACATCAATTCTTGGCTCATAGCTTGTTGGTAAAATAGTGTAAGCAAATTTCCAGGACTTCAAGCCCGACATAACCGCCCTCGCTGGCCGGCGGGGGGGGGGGGGGGGTATCCGAAGGGATTTCCGAACGAAAAAAAAAAGGTACTAAGATTGTGCAAATGTACTCGCTTATGCTATTACTTATTTTATAATATACTCTATTTTTACCCACGATGCAAAAACGACGGGGTGTTACACGTGTGATGTGCCTGTATGTGTATCTGTCTATGGAACTGTTTTTGATTATGTTTGCAAGGTGAATTAGTTGGATGTCTTCTTAGCTATGTCAGAGTTTCTTAATTTTTAATTTAATTTTTACTTGGGTTCTCGTTGGGTTGCTGTTTTCTCTCTATAATAGGAATCTTGCAGATTACGTTTGGTATGGTTGAAGACATAATTATTATACTCAGTTTAAGACATACGAGTACATGCATACATTATATTCGCACCTATTACCTCAGAATTCTTAGGCAGAAGTGAATAAACACCTACTATTCACCAATCTCTGTATTCGATCCTGCGTAATAGGAGGTGAGTCTATTGTCGCTTACCAGCCACTTTTTCTTGGCCCATGCCACTAAACCTGAGTTTAGGCTGTATATTTTACTGTCGGATGTAGAACAGCCGTATCCCTTCCACTAATTCTATGCTTCCCATTCACCTTTCATCATTGGATTACACTCACAGAAAGATATAGGGTGACCCTTGTATACTCCACCGAGAACCACAGTGGTATTAGAGGTGCTCAAAATATAAGATAACTTAATTTAACTAATAAACAGTGACTAGTATTTAAATAGCTCCAATAGAATAGGCTGCAGACCATTGTTTTTAAGTCAAGACCAAACATATATCTATATTATCATATTTTTAGGTTAATAGCAAAATACCGATCGCTATAAAAAATCTTCTTCAGCATATCATCAATTAAAATGTTTACACGTGGCTAAATGACGTAAGAGCGGATTCTTTGTAACCGGTTTCTACAATAGGTTTGTGGGATAGTGAAGTTCGAATAGCGCCACCAATTTACTGTGACCTTTCTTAACTTCTTCTGTATTAAGCGTCTAGTTATTCACGCGTGTTATTATCGCTCATGAGAGGTCAATTATCGATGGTTACGGTTAATGTAATGATGTTGTCTTCAAGGCGACATCTCGTGTTGAATACAATCAAATTAATAATGTGAGTTTTTGTGTTCCATTCAAGGATTCTGAACAATCAGCGCTTTGTGGTTTCGAGAGTGACTGATATGTACTCAGAATCGTTTGTCAGTTTTGCTACAGAGCGACTTCGATGCCATTTGTTAAATAAGGCTTGAGCTATTGCTTTTGCGGCTTTAGCATTCAAAGTCAAGATAAGATCTTTTAATACAGTGTGTGTGCTGTTTCCCTGATTGATGTGGGACTCTGATTCTAAAATATTTTTCTTTGTTCTTATTTTTAGCTCATGTTGTTAGTCATGTAGAGTGCCTTGACCTCGTAGTTTTTGCACTCATTTATTCATGTTTTGGCCTTGGGCAAATCTGTAGATATTTCCTCAATTAGCGATACAAGCTACCCTGTTGTTATATCCAATTTATAATGCCTATTTGTAATTATATTTGTTTAATTTGTTAACTGCGTAAATTTCTATGGTAGATTCGCATGTAACATTGTTGTAAGGAAAAAAATAAGTGGCTTACAATGTTGAGCAGATTTTCTCATAATTGGTTTACAAAAGTATTTCAACTAGAAAGATAAACATGTTTTACTTCTAAATAAACATATAAGTTTATTCTTTCTTATAGTTACGCCTGTATACATTGTATAAACAGAAGCAATAGCCACTGGTATTAAAACAGTGACATTCCGTTAATTGTGTTTTCGGTCGCATGTAATAAGGAGTGAGTCGAGCCTATTGTCGACCTCCGCCTTCAACACAGAAGTTTGTATAGTAGAAAAAGTTAACAAATAAATATCGTAAAACTAAGACCCCATAAGGAGTTTGCCTGCGAAGTATCAAGTTCCTCTGATGCTCTTATCACCAAGATTCTGCTGACGAAAACGTTTGGTGCCTGCTTGATACTCCTAACTATTTACCAATCTTGGTAAGCGTGATGTTTGAAAGCCCAAAGGTGTGTTTTTTAAATAGAAGGAAACAGAATGTTTTAATGATTTTAACCTATTATGGTAACTATGGTGTATGGTGTTTGGTATGGTTCATAACCACCATGACTCTAAAACTGATTGTACATGAAATTACACATGAACATCGGTCATTATCATTACCGATTTTTACTTATGAAATTACGTAACCACATGTATAGATTATGTCTTCATTCACTCTGAGCATATCTGTACAAGTAATTGGTATTGCATTAGTGAAAATGATGATGTCTATATAACTATTGTTACGTTTCCAATTGATTACTTCTTGTGGTTTCGACAATGCGTCTATTTAGAGAATTCATAGAGGCAAGCAACGATCGCGCGGATATATCAGCAGATTAACCAAGTAACCATGAGCAACTTCGATATAAGACAGATATATAACACCACTCCGGATACAATCGATTACTTTGACTTCGAGATACTTCTCTGTACAGCTATTCATTGGTGCTGGCTGTAATTCTACTTCCTAACTATCCTTTTTCTTACTCATAATATAATTGTTAAAGTTTGTGAAGATGTTTGTATGTTTGTTACTCAATCACGCTCTAACGGCAGAACAGTTCTGGCTTCTTGGTACTAGGATAGATGTCTAGAGTAACACATACAACACTCTTGCTCACACTTTATCCTTCCCATGGGAGGTTGGAACGGGAAAGGAATTCTACGCGTGCGAAGCCGCGGGTACGCAGTACAGCTAGTATACGTCTATAACAATATCAAAGTTAGCCAGAGTTTTCTAATTTCCTGATGATAATAATAATAATTCGGTGTCCCCTTGGCTTGCAAATTGCATTAGTTCTACGTGTCCTACCAATTTGGGTTTAGTGCTTTTACTATTCGTCGTTCCTCGGCCGAAACTGTTACAGTTTTGGGTTGTGGTAGAATGAGTGCTGTACATACGACCCACTGAGTAACTTCAACGTTTTACTCTAGTCAAATTTCTAATTAGGTTAGGCTTCGTAAAACAAATAATTTAATAATGTAATAAGAATATTACGTGCTATGTGATGATTTTCTACAATTTTTGTATTCATTAAATCGAATTTATCAGTCAACTAAGTATATTACTAATAACTAAGTATAAAGTAAAATCAGAAAACGATAAAATGTTCAAATTCTTTTCAATAATAGGATTGCGCAGCCATTATTTTGATGGCGAATACTCTCCTTGACTTTTCAGTTGACCATTGCATTTGTTTAATATTACGGACTTTCAACTGGTAATCGGCAAATGTTGGCCGAGATTTTGCAACGTACGACAGTGAATTGTGTGAATGCAGCTAATTTTCTGCAATATTAAAATGATATTTTTCCATTTACAACAACGAACGACGCACAGCGACGCGCCACCGCTACATGGTGGATATTCCACTCATACGCACGAAACGTTTCGGCGACACATTTATTATGCGTACAGCTAAAGAGTGGAATTGCCTGCTCGAGTGAATAGGTTCCTTCTAGGCAAACGTCACATCGTCACTTACGACCAGGTGAGATAGAGGTCAAACGTGAGCCTATCATCCATAAAAAAAAAGAATCGTGCAACATTTGCATTACCTATGCATTATATTTTTCGTAATATTCGTAAAATATAATGTCATAAAAGTTAAACTACAAACATTTACAATTTAAAATAGTTGTTACGATGGTAATATAAAATTTAATAAATAAAAGTCATAACATCGAGAAAAACCAGAGCCCCTCACATTTTCTCGCTGCTAGCGAATATGTATTCTGAGAATGTCATTTTTCTAGAAAACAAAAAATCCACAGTAATGCAATGCAATATATTTTCTAAATTGACTGGTGGAAATATGAAACAGGCCACTATGGTTGAAAATTTGTAGAGCACCCCTTTTAGTCTGGCCACAAACCAAAGATCATTCCAAATTACAAACTAATAATGAGAATTACCTAATAAGAAAATCCAATTACACCTTTATCAATAAGGAAAATTTACCAAAATAGGTTATACCCCTTAACACATAATTATTTGTTCTTTGAATATATATTTTCATCATATCATATAATATATTTCCTTATTTAGGGAATAACGCCTATATTATAGTCGCTTTGCTAGGGATTTAAAAGACATGGGAAATAGAATATCTTCGGACATAAAATAACTAACAGTGGATAATAGGGGAAACACAATTACCGCTGTTGATTCGTTTCCCACATAGGGCAAGTAGGTATTTGTGCAACCTCCAACAGTGTAAATCCATATCAGCGGAATACCTCTAAACTCCCATTCAGTTTTGAAATTGTTAAAAACAAAAGTAAGTGATACTAGATAAAGAGAATGGTCTAACATTTTGTTTATTTGAGGTGTGGCGTACTTTCAGTTCATCTAGCGTCCCTTTATTTTATCTTTATTATTAATGAGCATACTTCTAATCTTGAAAACAAATTACAATCTACCTGCACTTTGTATCAGATGTCGTGTTTAATTACAACCTCATGTAACCTGTTTAATTGGATCAATTGTTTTAAATGTTGAATAACCTTAAAGTTCGCACGATAACATTAAGTTATTTACGAATTCAATGAGCACAAAAACGGAACAGTCTTATCTACAGCCTTGAAAATAATAACACGGTATGTGGCATTGAATACGTGCGATGAGTTTGTGTGCGTCGATACTTACAACACGAACTTTTGATTCTAGGGTTGCCAAGATTTTCGTTTCTTATTGACTTCTGAACCTTAAACCGTCAATCCTTTTTTATTTAAAGGTTTAAAGGTACATTTTCAGATTCTGTACTGGTAGGTACTTCCGAACCGAAAAGCCCAATAACACTTTGCATGACCCGAAAATCGAGCAGATCCTTATGCACGTAAATGTAAGTACAAACTTATGTCGCGGGACCAACGAAGCTCGGATTGAGGTCATATTTTCACAATATATTTGTTTAGTCAAGGCTATAACTCATAGCTATGAAGAAAATAGCATTGATGAACCTGAGTAACACGTAATTAAGAAATAGTATTTTATAGCATCCGGTCTATTCTATAGGTATAACGAATAATGATTATTTTATTAATGATTCAGCTTAACACGTTAATAACTGATGCCTGACTACGATTAGACAGTGGCAAGCACAGAGACTTTAAACACGGTAGGCAAAATCTATAACACAGGGTGTCCCACGACTATGCCACATGGAGGGAAAGTATCTTAAATAATCTAGATAGGCAATTTTACTGTAAGAATTTTTAATTTTAAAAGGTATTTAAACTGCATTCAAAGAGTTTTGAAAACTCGATTACCACACACGGTAATCGAACCGGCTAAAATTCGAGAACATAACATTTTGTACTTTAATGGGATCACTCGATAGGTCAATCTTAAGGACCAAATTTCTTTAACAAACATGGTAAATTTTATTAAATAAAAGGAAATTCATGAAATTGAAACTTTTAAATTCACTGGGACAAATACTAACACGTTATTAATCAAAGTTTATTTGGTCGCAACCCTTGTCCTGTGGCCCTGTGGCATCTTGAAAAGCGGGTGCGAATGGTTTATACTCTATATCGGGTAAACTATGCATTGTACAGAAAATTTACACAAGCACAGTTTTGTTGTAAATGAAATATTCTACAACCTTAGATTTTGTACCTTTTAGTCGTAGAACCAAAGATAACAACTGTGTCGTTTTGTGTTTTTTTTTTTGCGGAATTCGCCGCACTTACCCCCCGCGCCAGCCAGCGGGGTGGTTATGTCGGACTCCGAACCGGCCAAAACCTCACGCCGCCGTCTCGGGTCTTTAATGCCGGGGTGCAAGGAGACATTCACGAAATACATTCAGCTGATAAGGTAACCAACATAACTTGATTCTAAGGCGGAACGAAGTTTGCCGGGTCAGCTAGTATTGAATAAGGAACAGTTTGTGCTGCATTGTAAATGATCATATTACCATTATATTCGAAGAATTCAAGCTACTACCTTAATGCTGAAATGCTGCCGCCTTGCTGAAATATTTAATATCGAAAAAATGTTTTAAATTTTGCGTATATTATTTTTGATTTCAATATTGTAGAGTTCAGTAAAAAAACGATAAATTTCTCAAAAAATAATAAATTTTCACAGCAATTAGGTATTGTGATTTTCTCCTTGGGAGAAATTTAAAATTAATTGTTTTTCTGACCAAATGTTTCTTGGAACTTCACTTTTTATATTTGTATCCTCTCTATAGTCAGTATCTATAAGTATCATGCCATAACTATGTGAAGTAGGTAGTTAGTAAGTTGCTGAGTGTTTCCGGTGAAGTAAGAGAGAGCCACCCCATTTCTACCTGTGGTATAAGGCGACCAAGAGATAAGGCTGTTTCCATCCGATAATAAACATATTACCCTTGACAAAGTGCTTGGTTGACAGCAATAGGCTTGCCTTGTGATATAATTTTTTTTAGAGATAGTTATAGATTAGTGAGATCAGCAAGATAATCAACGCCATTGTGTGAATTTAATAGCAAATTAAAGACTTTTATAGAGCTAGGCTGTTATTTTTTTTTATATATTCGCGCAATTTCTAACGGTAAGGTGATTATGTATTCATCACACACTTTTGAAACTTTGTCGCGATATTTACACGGTCTGTGGTATCCAAGGAGTAGATTTAAGGGTAGTATCACTTACTTTTGGCACTCTGGATATGATCATCAAATTTTGACGCTGAATAGACGTAACCCGTGAGAGTTTGGTATTTTATTCAGTAGCTAGCTGTTGCCCGCGACTTCTGTCCCGTGGAATTTTTAATCTCACTCTCACCAATCCATGGGAACCTATTCCAGGGATAAAATGTGGCTTATTTGTTATTCCAGACAATAATATGTCCCTGTAGCAAATTTTAGCCAGATCCGTTCTGCCGTTAGAGCGTGATTCACAAACTTTTGACATTTATAATATTAGTAGGGTTATCTAGATTTTTCAAAATTTATTTTAATTTTATTTTGGTAGACCACAGTCTTTGTCTAGATGAAACTCATGCCGAATTGTATAATATTGTACTAGACCGATATTCTTAGCAATCCATGGATTCTCCGTGCGGGTGCCGGGTCCATCGCGTTGCTGAGTTGGGAACTCGGGACAGTGCCTGGGGCTTGCGACCCAAGTGTAGGTTTAGAAGGGGCCCCTTTTGTTGATGTACATCAACACTCACCTTCACTACCCAAGTTCCCCTCCCTGCCTAACCAAATTTGATACGAACCTACTAGTGCCGCTTTGTACATTCGTCCTAGTAATGAGCTTATTGTAGCTCTCGATAGGCCTGGATCTTTAAGTAGGTTATAGAGAGATTTTGCTGGTATACCTCTCGCTCCCACTTCCACTGCATACAAATTAACCACGTAACCGTTTTTGATTAATTCGTTTGTGAGATCATAGTATTTATTTTTCTTTATTGTGTGATCCTTCGGTATATTTGTTTCCCACGGTACAGTAAGTTCCACAAGAACCACATGTTTTAGCCTCTTAGAATATAGGAATATGACAGGTCTAGATGACGAAACCCCAACATCCTCCGGAATTTTATAGTGCTTTTCATACGTGTCGATTAGGAGAGTCCAATCTGGGGCAGTATCTAAGATTGAATAAGGTTTGTTCCTGGATGTTATGGATGAACCTTCAGACACAAAGTTGATATGACGTCTGTTAGTAGTCAATCCTTTTTGGGCTCTAGCTACTGCCAGACTCATTGCTTCACGTATGATGATAAGCACCTTATCGTGGCGGCGTGAGTAATGGCCTCTATCAAGAAGCACCCTACATCCTACTAATATATGTCTAGCCGTCCCTATTGCCTCACCACAAGTATAACATTGTTTTTCTGTGGCCTTCCCCCACCTTACCAGATTACTCTGGTCTGGGAGGGTCATCTGAAAGGCGTTAAGATAGAATTTTAACAGGGCCGGCGACCAGTCATAGATAAAGGTGCGCCACTTTAAGGCCATCGGTATGCAGAACTCTCCCATTGTCAACCATTCATTTTGGATTTCCAAATTCATCGCGTGCACTCGATATTTATCTCGATATTTATAATAAATATATTTCCGACACAATTCTGTAGGTTGAATGTCGTTTCGAAGCCGTGTTTCCTATGCTGTCCTGTGGAGACAGCCTTTGTCTTTGTCAGCGGAAGAATTGTACATTACGTAGAATCTTGTAGGACTAGCAATACCAAATATGAAACAGAAAAGACCACGGTCAAAGACTACCATCAAGTAGTTGCTATACTTGTGTATCGTACAGGGTGAATTTTTCAACTGAGCGTGGACGGCCAAATTCGAAACTATGAGGAATAGTGAAAAAATCTCAAAGGAGTCTCGAGCCAGGAATTGAAACTATTGAATTCGATAGTGCCGCTAATAAGGAAAGAATTCTGGGAAGTAATAACATACGGCATAACTTAAGGCATGGTCTCATTTTTAGGGTTCCGTTTTTTGCCATTTGGCAACGGATTAGATTCGTCATGTCTGTCTGTCTGTCCGTCCGTATGTCACAGCCACTTTTTTCCAAAACTATGCTGTTGAAACTTGGTAAGTTTATGTATTCTGTGAATCGCATTAAGATTTTCACACAAAAATAGAAAAAAACATAAAATTTTGGGGGTACATAGACCTGAGGGGTGTGTGTTGGGTAACCTCCTCGAGTGTCGCTCCGATTCCGATCCCGCTGCAGTCCGGGGGGAACGGAATCGGAGCGGCCGGTACACCCTGGGCGGCGGTCAATGGCTTCCCCTTCACCCCTTCATAGGGTTGGCATTGATCGTCGGCCAATACCCAACGTGGCGGGAACACATCGCTTTCCGTACTCCTCTGCTTTCAGAGGAGACAGGATGAGCGATGCTGTTAGTGGTGAGATGGCCCAGGGTCAGCCGGGGTGCGAGGGATATGCTCTATGGGTAACCTTACACCCCGGCGTCTGAAGACCCGAGACGGCGTGCGGTTTTAGTCGGTGCAAGCCCGACATAACCGCCCCCGCTGGCCGGCGGGGGGGTATCCGAAGGGATTTCCGCACGATAAAAAAAAAAAAAAAGGGTACATAGACCTGAAATTCAAAAATATTTTTTTTCATTGAACCCATACGTGTGTAGTATTTATAGATAGGTCTTCAATAATGATATTGAGGTTTCTAATATCATTTTTTTATAAACCGAATAGTTTGCAAGAGAGATACTTCCAAAGTGGTAAAATGTGTGTCCCCCCCTGTAACTTCTAAAATAAGAGAATGATAGACCTAAAAAAAATATATGATGTACATTACCACGTAAACTTCCACCGCAAATGGGTTTGAATGAGATCTAGTAAGTAGTTCATGGGCGAGTCTGACTAGCACTTGGCCGCTTTTTAAAAAGCTTGCTTTCAAAAATGTTTTTCTTTAACAATTTTTTTTTGAAGCTTCTTATTTTAGTTAGCCCAAACGTCGTATTTATCTTGTTTAGTTCAGAAGTTCCTATGACCACCTATCGTCTCCATGTTCATTAGTCCCTTGGATCAGTTCCCTGGATATTATGTGGCATCAGAGTATTTGCCAAAACATAACAAATGGGCCTAAACGCGACGGGTTTATCTTGTTCAGGAGTTTCTATGAACATCCTCCGATTCCATTATCTGAGTAGCTTCATAGTACCATATTATATTAAGCTAGATAAAAGCTTGTAAAAATATATAAACAACACAAAAAATTACTTATTTCTTTTAAGACTATTTTTTTTATCCTGTTGAGAAAAAAGAAAATAAAGGTATTTGTATCCTGTACGGTTTCGTAACCTTCGTGAACTCACTTTTAACAGATGATAGCATCTACTATACTGATTTATTTATACATTATTAGCAATTCAAAATTTAGAGTATACATCAAAGTATGATATTATTCGTGACTGTAGACATGGTTCCATCGTCACCTGTTCTCATTTTATTTCAGAAATATATTGAACCACAATTTGGAGTTTTATCGTTTTACTGTGGCCTTATATGATCTGAATTTTGACCCTTACCTTTGATTACATTAGCCAAATTGAATCGTCCTTCCTTCCACGGTACGAGGACTGTAGGACGACCTTCGGAAAACTGCTAAGTATTTTCATATTTTCGATTTCATCCCGTTAGATAACACTATTCCATTTTGATATATCATTATATTTATTCATTTCAACATATGTGTGTACCTTTATATTGTTAAATGCTAGACCGCAGGTTGACTTAGACCCCAAAGATCTTGGGCTCCTTTAACATTCCGCTCTGTGTGTTACAGCAAATCTTCCTTTTTTGTTGCATTAGGATTGAATCCTTTATGGATTCAAATTACCTATTACAAAATGTAAGTGAATAGTTTTGCAGGATTTGAACCCCACGTTGGCCGTTCTGCTTATTATATTTTAAACTAGCTGTGCGCTTCGGCTCCGCCCCGCTGCAATAATAGCAACTTACCCGTGGACTCGTCTAAATTTTTCTTCCATACAAACCGAACCAAACAAAAAAACAAAAAAAAACAATTAACCAATTTGAAAATTATACACGTACACATATTTCGGCGACTCATCTTTATTTACCTACATTTTTTTTTTACGTGCGGAAATCCCTTCGGATACCCCCCCGCTGGCCAGCGGGGGAGGTTATGTCGTGTCTCAACTAAAACCGCACGGTGTCCTCCCCAAGTGTCCGTTGCCGGGCACCCCGGGTAAGCCCTCGAATTATTTACCTACATAGATTTTAATGCAGGTGGTTATGTCACTTAAAGTTTAATTGTACGAATGTTAGATTTGTATCTTAGGAAATATGACTTGCCGTGTCGCAGACACATGTACAAAATATTCATGAGCTGTCTCGATACTAAAAATAATTACAATAATATGCATACTAATTAAGCAAGCTACAGGGCAATGGAATGAGACATATTATTAATTGATTTTCATGTCATTAAAGCTACCTACATAAGCTTGTCACGCTAGTGTTCCAGTTTCAGTTAAAATATTAGTTTGTAAGAATTTTCGGTAAATGGGTCCAACATCGTACTAAGACGTATGTAGACGAGTATCAGTTATTCAGTCAGCTGGTCAGAGTATTATTAGTAGACAACTATATTTAAATGAAACAAGCGAAGAAAGGGAGAAATGTCTCTCTCAAAGAAGAAAATATGCAGCCTAGGTTATTTCCAAAGAGAGGTTTTTTATTATTAAATAACGCAAAAAATAGACTTACTCATTTGCGAGCTGGCAATAAAACTTTCAAAAACTGAAAACTAGAAGCCCATATGTCGACAGATTTTTATAAATGCCGCTTACTGCTTGGTTCTATAATAAAGTACCTACAGGAACTGAAGAATACTCCTTAAATAACTTAAACAAGACATTCGTAATATTTGTCGTTATGGAGTTCCATTGTCTGGCTTCGTAGTTCAAGTCTAATCTGATCCTGCATGTCTGAAACCATAGTTAGGTACGTCTACCTCATAGAATCGGTATTTATGCTGTACATCGTTAAAAAGTTATGTTATTATGCCTTTGTAGTCCAATCCTAGACAATTTCAGCACATCCCTGACCATAGTACCTAATATACACGTGTTACAGTATGGTTACACATTTAAACATCAAAGGGAATGCATAAACGATGGATATAGAACTGAATATACTGCATACGTCTGTAAGTCCGTATATAGGCGTGATGTTATGTTATGAAATTGTATGAACAATGTCTAAATATGCGATAGCAGCAATCGCGGTTAATTTGCTACCATTTATTGAAGAGTTCCGTTGTCTGTCTTCTAAACTTGTCATCAGATTTTTACGAAATTGAAATGATCTATTTCGGAATAAGTCCGTCTAACAAAACAAGGATTTTGCAAATTTGTCTAAATATGACAGAGTTATGCCTAAACATACATAAAAAAATATAAACATCCGAATTCAGAACCTCCTCCTTATTCGAAGTCGGTTAAAAATATATCCACACATACACATACATACGTACGTATACACATACATATACACATACATATACTCAAATCTTTTTCTCTCTAGGGTAGGCACAATAACCTGCCTTCGGCTCATATCCTCACACACTTATAGCTTCCTCTGCCGTCACTAAACCGATCATGGCGAAATACAAACTACCTTATAAAATAGTGGGAAATTTATATATTGCGTTGGCAGAGTCAATTATCTCTTTTGGCAACACTAGCTACAGTTGAAGTATTAAAACTAATCTTTACGATAAAATTACTCAAAACGATTGTACCTAGACAAGTCCAAGAAACATTTAAAGACAACAACCGAGGTCTCTTTGGATACTGTGAGGTATTACCGGTGCAGGAACCGGTAGAATCCTATATCACTATTACCCCCCCCCCCCCCTCTTATAAATAGTATATTATATAATCGTTTATCGATTGGCGGTGTTCCCACGAGCATCGGCGTCGCACGAACAGACCGATTGACAGTTTGATTGGGCGTAAGTATCGGAATTCCTCTCTTCCACTGCATATGCTAAATGCTGTATCCACCAATTACATTTGGCATTCGCTCACGAACTCACCCTGAACAACCAATGACCGTGAATCATTGGGATAAAGAAAAAAAAAGATGTCTATCACGATTGAACTATTTGCGAGTGATAATATCACTGTTTATCAATGAAGTGTTGACACTTCATGTCTCAAAGCGCAAGATACTGAACTAGATGAAAATGCTGACGGAGTATTTGTTTACTGGCTGTATCGCTTAGTTTCAACCGCGATAAGGTAACTGCTCCATGCTTATAGGTTGTAACGTGTTGTAAGATAGATATATTAATATTATTTTTTACACCAGTTATGTGGCAGACAAGCTCACGGCTCACTATCGGAAGCAGTTACCGCGGCCTATGGACGTGTGCAACACCAGAGGCGTCACACTCACTCTGCCGACCCTGTAAAAACCTTCTAATGCCCTTCTTAAACAACCATATATTGTAGTCGCTTGGGCAAACCACAGCAGGGAGATCATTCTAGAGCCTGAGGGTGCGCGGAATGAAATGCCTCTCATACCTCACTGTACGCACTGTTTCCGGTCGCAACGTGTGAGGATGAATTCCCTGTCTGTGGCGAGCGGTGCGATGATAGAATGTGGCCGTGGGCATCATATCAAACAATTCTTCTGAACAACCACCATTGTATAGGTGGCAGAACACGCACAGAGAGGTAAAATCTCTCCTAAGGCTGAGAGTTTCTACACTACCTGTAAGTATGACATTAAATGACTGTCCTAAATTGTTACCTAGCTATGGAGGATTGTTATTGTTACATATTTGTTGTTACCGTACTATTTGTCATTAGCCTGTAAGCCTTCAGAAGTAAATAATTAAATAAAAATAAAAATTGTGATAGTATTGAGAGAACAGTTATCTACCTCTTTTTAATATAAGACCATTGGACATGATATAATGGGTTGTTTTCTTAAGAAATTAGTTAAGTCAATTAGTCAAGTTAATTAATAGTGAATTGACAATAAAATAATGATGGATGAAAAATTACGGCAACAGGTCCTCTCGCCCCTTATGAGGTGAAAACGTAAGCATAGTTGACCAAATGTGGATATTACCTATCACGTATTTAACTAACAGGTAACAGAAATAATTATTAATTAATGGAATTCATTTAAAGCTTGGTTTATTCATTTGAAGTCAAGTAATGCAAGGGAACACCGCTTAGTGATATTCAATTAGCCCAATACAAAATCAATAAAACTTTTGACCTTCGTAGGCATACGAGAATACTTTGAGGGCACTTTTACCATGAAGCATGAAGAATGTTTATTCCCTCACTTTAGACATCCACTAGAGCCAACAGTATTTGTAGGTAAACAAGATGATTTTCTTGCAAGAGGCATGTTAAAAAACATACCTATGCGAGGTCTGTTCACTAAACGAGTAGATGCCTACTAATGTGTCTGGAGTACCTACGAACAGAAAGCGATCAAACAAAAGCGGACGTTTTCACCCTGTTCATTTAAATTCAACGTTCTTAAGTGTCTTGAATACCTGAGGTTATAAAGGATCCTTGAACAAGCAGCAAATAGCTGTCCTTGACGTAATTCCTTGTCCGTACAAGGTAAGGAGGTTCATTTACAGGGTGGTCTGTGGAATCTCATGTTTAGAGCAGTCAGTTTGAAACAAACTAATTTTCAATACGATTTTGAACGATGTAGACTTATCCGCATTATACTTAATTAAATATTTTTCGGTTATTTATTGTTTTAAGTTAAAAATGTGCTGTGACTGTACCATCAGTGGGTTATAATAATAATGTTGCAGATGATTGAATGAAGCTGTCATCATACACAATATCTATGAATTTATTTAGAAGACAAATTTGACATTCTATTATCCCGTTGATAGATTGAATGGTTTTATAATTTCAGTCGGTACGGTATATCACGATCCAAACAACGGCAATAAAATATCGGATGCCCCTACAACGGTACTTCCTAAACGATTGTAAGAAGGCTAAACTTTCCAACCGTGACCCACCCTCGATTGTGTCGATGTATTTCATTGTATGCAAATAGCTTTACCGCGCCCGTCCGCTACCAAATATTTCTTGCAGACGGCTGCCTGCGAACGACGCGTGTAACGCCCAAATTACGCGACCCCGCAACTATCGAACGGTCCCATAAGCATTTCAGAAACCGCGCGACCACCAATTTGTCCCTTCCGCACCAGTGATTTTGTCATTCCCGTAGGCATCGCGCTAATAAAGAGCTTCCGCGCCGTACCGGCCAGACAACCGGTTCTGTGAAAATAGATTTCCTCTATAAGGGATTGAATCTCAGTGTCCTACTGAATATTGGAGATATCTAATTAATTTTATCTATCAGCAGACCCAGCTATGGGCTACGATGTTGAAATATCGCTCCTTCGGAACTCTCTACTGGGATTTCAGACTTGTTGTCTTAATGGAATGGAGAAATAAGACTGAAAACATAACATTAATTATTCCAAAAATAGGACAATGTAGGTATTTATTTCAACAATGAGCCTGTAGAACTACGACCCTTTTATGATACGATACGTATTTCATCAAATTCAGTGGCGGCAAGTAGAAGACAAATTAGCTGTCAAAAATAACATAACGGCATTGCCATTCGGTTGTTGAATGTAATATGTGGAGTCACCATATCCTCGCGATTCAGTACCTCCCTAGCGTAGTGCTAACCGAATTGCTCGTTCACCTAACTCAAACCCGTTTCAATATTATACACTCAACACCTCATAACATTTTAATATTTTCACTGAACATAAATATGAGCTTTGTTTATGTCAAAGTGTTACCTTACTAATAGTGGGTCGACGAATCAGAACTGATATTATATTTTGATGTCTTGAGAAAATTCTGAAATAACTCCACCGTTCTATGCCAACAGCGGGGAGATGTATTTTTTGGGGTTGATAGCATGCAAGTCATATTATGTTGGTGGTGCCCTCGGTGCTACAAACGCTTCGCAT
Organism: Cybosia mesomella; assembly: GCA_946251805.1. Taxonomy (NCBI): domain Eukaryota; kingdom Metazoa; phylum Arthropoda; class Insecta; order Lepidoptera; family Erebidae; genus Cybosia; species Cybosia mesomella. Next base: position 19,026,532 of record OX276402.1, on the reverse strand, counting down.
CGCCCAGGCCGTATTTCTGTTAACTCTTAGTAGTATCTAAAGTAAATTAGGATACTCATAATTCCTGATGAATTAAGAAATATAATAATGAACTGTGTTATAGGCTGATTGAACATACATGTACATGCACAGAACATAAATGTAGCAGTGATAAACTTTAATACTTGAAAGGTAACGTGGTTTATTTTCGTTGTGCTTTCGTTTTAAGATAAGAGACTATTTTATTTAGCGTTCACTGGAAACCGGCGTTACTAGAGATACCTGTCCCAAAGGCTCAGAGGACGAATTAAAAAGAATCCTTTCATAGTGCTCACTGCCATAATATAAATTATTCCTGCGATAAATTTTCTTGCTTCTGCACCTAGCGGTTTAGACTGTACCTTGTCGGTCAATTTGACAATCTGTGTTAGTTTTACTAATCAACTTAAAAAAAAGAGATTCTCATTTTGACACGTGTGTATGTAATTTAATTTGAACCAGACTGTATTTACATATGAGAATCTATTAACGTAAAACAAATGTACAATTTTTTATGAAAAGGAAGAGAGATACTATGAAAATACCTAGAATCTATTAACGTAAAACAAATGTACAATTTTTTATGAAAAGGAAGTGAGATAGTATGAAAATACCTATAAATGTCATCATTATAAATCAGTACGTATCTCGTAGGTGTAAGAAGGCGTTGCTTACCATATCGCACACTGTTCCCGCCATTACAACTTACAACACTTTCAATATGATAACTATTGGTACTTTCCCCACACCTACATCACAATGCTCAACTATTTCTCTGTTATGCTGACTTGTTTTAACTGTCTTAATAGCACGTTTTCGTCCTACACGTGTGTACTTACGTCGCATTTGCGGTTTGAATGTATGAATATTTAGCACGCGGGTGTTCTTTGAATTCTTAAGGGTACTGAAATATCTTGCAGTCGTTCTCGCAATCTTTTTGTGGGTTTCGTGTATTCGATGAAAATCTGTGTTAAACAGAGATTTTCATCGAATACACGGGGAAGATCAACCCATTGACTTCAACCACTGGGCAATGCGAATATCAGTTTCCCCGTGCACCCAATGTGGTATGGCTGGCAATAATAATTACAAAAGCTACCTATCGATCAGCTACCTTAAGAGGTACCAACTTCATCTGCTTAACTTAATTGCTATCACGCTTGTTTACCGTGGAACTTACAGTGAATACGTTATCTCGCAAAAGAGGGGGCGGAGTAAATGGGTAGATCCCATAGCTGATCCGATCCACACCCAGAGCATTAGGCTGCGTATGCGTGAGTACTTGCGGAATAAGTTGTTAAGCTTATTGCGACTGTGGGTGGATTGGATTACTCATACGATGATTATTATTGTACCCTGGTTTCTAACAGCAACAAAGCCCTAAGCAAGTAGATTTTTTTTGACGTCGGATTAATATAGCGACAACCTACAATCATATAGGTGGATCCACTTTCCATCAGGTGACCCCTTGCGTAGAATAACAATGTAGAATTTTACTTTGTTTGAACCTGAGGTTATAAAACCAATTGTAAACTGGTACATTACGGGTTAGCCAGCGTACCTGAAGAAGGCGAGGCCCTTGGATGAATGCAAGCTAAACTAGTTAACAATATTATACAGTTATTATACAGGGGCTAGGTCGGGGATAACAATGACTCTCCGGCCCACGCCAGGCTTGAAACTAAGCAAATATGATTCAAACACGAGATGTAACAATGCAATGATTTACTCCGATATGAAATATTAACAAGGGATAAGACAGGGACATTTGACGCTAATAATATTCACTTAATGCATATACACCTACATATTATTACGTCTTGCTATTAAATTCTTTCAAATACCTAACAGAATTAATACATTATAATACGTTGTGTTATGTTACAGAATTTAGTTGTGTATTAATGTTAGACATTTTTATATTTATAAATCGTGTGTGTCGGGTTTACCCTATAAAGTTGAGTGGGAAATAGATATACCCTCTTAATCCGAGGTTCAATACTGGTTGCTTCCAAAGTTTGAAATTTGGGGTACGGGCCTGCTCTCTCACTCCTTTCCATATTTTGACTTTTATGGAGCGACTGCAATCGGCTGATGCGCCGGGTTGTAGGACTTGTAGGGTGAGGTTGGCTTGTGCTGTTGCTCCATGTGAACTCAGTGAATCTAAATGTAAATTCTGTGGCTATTTTTAGTCTCACCGTGTGTGAGACGAACATAAATATCAAGACTCATTTGAGTGTTCCCCTCCACGGAAATCTTTAGTAAAAGGCGAAAGATATATCCGTTATGAAGAGAAACCAGAGTTACTCATGTTTGTAATTCGAGCCGACCCAACCAAATAGCGGAGAATCTCAACACTGCATTTTAGAAAATTACGTCATTATTAGAGCGACATCTAGCGTACTCCTCTGGAACTAATTTGGGATAGTGCCAATGCACTGTGCGTGAAGTCTCGTTTACAACTCCAAAGTGGGATAACAAGTGTTATTAGGTTTTTGTGTTAGGGGCTCTTGTAATAGCTCCGTGTTAGTGAAAAGGGCACGGGTGTCGATAATAGCCTCGTACGTTACCTTGGGGATCGAATAATGTAAGCGAATCATTGGTATTTAGTTAATACAATATTTTGTTACATCCACATTATTAAAAAAAATATAGCTAAGGTCAACAGCATTGTTTGATTTTTGCGTGTAATAGTCCTGAATAGAATAACTTTCACGCTCACTGAAGCATGCGCGGACATGCGTACAATCATATTATTCACCCTCTGCTCGCACTAGATACATCATCACCTTGCCCTTGACAATTGGTCCTTGCGGTCAATATTTGTGCCCAAGGTCCTTGAGATTTATACAGTTTCCGGATATTTAACAATAGCCCCCCACACACCATTACAACATTTTTTCGTATATTTTACAATGTTTTTTTACCGAACATTTGACAATTTGTTTAGAAATTTTCTTAAACCACATATTAAGCCCACACCACACGCCACTAAGCAAAACATTATTTGTATATATGGATGTGGATACCTCCTATTTCTTCAAACGTTCAAAAACAGAGGGCTCTCAGACCAATTTTTACGAGACAACTTCTGGTGCCCATCTTGTTTAGACGCATTCCGTTAGGTAACCGTTAAATTAAATTCTCTAAGTATGAGACATTTCGTATGGTATGTGGGAAGATACCTACCGTCCTCATTCTTTTTGTAGGTAGGTAGACCCAAGAGTGTCATTTCGGGTGCTGCACGCATTCATAGACTTCGGTGACCATTTACTATTGAGTGTTTGTTGCTATCTTGGTAGTATAAAAAACTCCGTTCCCGCAGGGGGAACGCACAGGTAGATTTCGTGAAGCATTTATATTATTTTTTAACATGTTTAATTTTTTTTTCTTCCCCTCCACTTTTAGTTAAAGTTTTAATCTTATAAGTTTATAATTAAAAGTTGTTGGTATTCATGTATACTATGGGATAAAATTAGAACGGATCGAATATCTTTCATGGAACGTGAAATTTTGAGGAAAAACTGATTTCACAAAAAGTGAGGCCCTACGGTCCCCTTAGGCCGGATTCCACCCATTTACGAACTTAAACTAAGTTTACACCCAAGCAATTTTTGACCGCAGTTTAAAAGCGATCGGGGCAAAAATGCGACCGTGAGAGTGCCGCAAATTTTGGGAAGTGGAACCATACATACATATACATATATATATATATATATATATATATATATATATATATATATATAAACTTTTTGACCAGTGGTCATTTCGGACTCAGGGGGTCATAACTAGACCTCCTATGAAGATTTTTTTTTAAAATTCGACAGTAGTCAAGAAACCAATAGGTAGATCGATTACATCGAAATCTACCTAAAATCACAATTCACAGCATAGTGCGGCGTGTTTTGATTTGGCTATTACTCAGTCCACATTATGCATTATTAGGTATATTGTAGGGACTCTTAGTCCTAATAAAAAACTCGATCTCAAAAATAGTTCTGCACCTTGTTTAGCTTTGCAACACGAGTTACGGTATTTGCTAGTTCTTAGTAATTTCCAAAGTAGTGCACATTGCTAATGACAGTAAGTATACGTAGTTAGGATAAAGGTATTTACTCCTAAAGAAAGTAGTCCAACGGTAGCCACCTAGCTTCCTATCATTATAGATCAGATCGGGCCACGAGTACATAACTGGTTGCGGTTCTATAAACGTATTGCTCATTATATATTTAAACATTTATTCTGCTTTCATAGAGGTCATCAGAGTTAAGTTTTACGATATCTTGAAGCAAGCTTTTATGAATACAGCCAATGAAAATATACAACAAAAAAAACAACTGCGGTACTTAATATTTTTTTTATAAGTAAACGAGATTTAGAGGCAATATTTGAACTAATATTGTATAATATCACACTTGTATGGGTGAAATCAAAGGTACGTAGCGTAATAAAGACGCCACTGAAAGAGTAAGCTACTAACCACAAACATTTAAAATAGAGACCCATCCAGATGTTCGGTCACAGTACATACACCTCACAGTAATAAAAATATAATTTCAACAAAAAATTAATTGTTTTTGTTTTGTTTCAGGTGTGACGGTTGAGAAAGGGGGAAATACACATGTCCCCCTATAATGATACCGGTGAGTAAAGTAAGTTGTATCTATAAAATGTACGGCCACATTTGCAAAAGAATGGCACGAAACGAGCATACATTTTGACAATAAATACACCAGGGACACTGTCAACGCTGTTATTATGAAATGTTAATCATCATCATCATATCAGCCGTAGGAAGTCCACTGCTGAACATAGGCCTCCCTTGACTTGACTTGACTTCCATTTTGACCGGTCTGTAGCGGCCTGCATCCACCGAGTCCCTGCGCTCTTTACCAGGTTGTCTTTCCACCTTGCGGGAACGCTGCGCTTGCCGTCACGTGGTCTCCACTCAAGGACCTTTCTGCCCCAACGGCCATCGGTTCTCCGAGCTATGTGCCCTGCCCACTGCCACTTCAGCTTGCTGACTCGCTCTACTATGTTGGTAACTCTGGTTCGTCTACGGATCTCCTTATTTCTGATTCGATCTCGTAGAGAAACCACAAGCATAGGCCGTTCCATAGCTCGCTGTTAATTCTATACAAACATATATTACTTTCCATACATTTCTGCAGGGGGTTCTTTGTTCCAAATCTAACACATTGGCCAAGTTTAGTTGGTCAATTTAATATGGCAGTCTATCATTGATAAACTGTTGTAAGGTAATACCGGTTTATTATAATCTCTAAACTAAATTTTATTTAAAAACAGATAAAATGAACTGTTTATGGCTTAGTTATTCACGTAATATTTAACTAAACGATTATGGCGAACATTAAGGCATAGCGAGAGCTATTGCGTAGCTGCAATATTAGTATAGACGTTTATAATTTTACGATATTCGTAAATTTTGTTTAACCTACTTATTTATTGCAAGTTGTTAATGTCGATTATATTTCTATGTTAAAGTAAAATGAACAATAGTTTAAAAAACTAAAAAACAAGCTTTTCATAGAAAACCGAACTAAAAAAATAGAAAATAAGTTAACTTATTTTATATTTTTTTAGTTCGGTTTTCTATAGTTTAGTTAGTTAGTTCTAGTTTTTTTTTAACTATTATATGCTTTTTGGAATTAAAAATTCTCTTTGGTGTTTGATTATCTGCTAATATTAGATAAATCGGCTAAAGATAATGGTTGGAAATTAAAATTTCTGCCTTAACGACTATAGATGAAAATTATATACCTAAATTAACAAAAATCTTATGAAATTAGTGTATTGTCATCGGTCCTCGATAAATCTACAAAGTTAAAAACGCGCCCAAAGGAGTCCGTTACAAACAAACATACAAACAAACATACAAACATACAAACATACAAACATACAAACATACAAACATACAAACATACAAACATACAAACATACAAACATACAAACATACAAACATACAAACATACAAACATACAAACATACAAACATACAAACATACAAACATACAAACATACAAACATACAAACATACAAACATACAAACATACAAACATACAAACATACAAACATACAAACATACAAACATACAAACATACAAACATACAAACATACAAACATACAAACATACAAACATACAAACATACAAACATACAAACATACAAACATACAAACATACAAACATACAAACATACAAACATACAAACATACAAACATACAAACATACAAACATACAAACATACAAACATACAAACATACAAACATACAAACATACAAACATACAAACATACAAACATACAAACATACAAACATACAAACATACAAACATACAAACATACAAACATACAAACATACAAACATACAAACATACAAACATACAAACATACAAACATACAAACATACAAACATACAAACATACAAACATACAAACATACAAACATACAAACATACAAACATACAAACATACAAACATACAAACATACAAACATACAAACATACAAACATACACACATACAAACATAGAAACATAGAAACATACAAACATACAAACATACAAACATACAAACATACAAACATACAAACATACAAACATACAAACATACAAACATACAAACATACAAACATACAAACATACAAACATACAAACATACAAACATACAAACATACAAACATACAAACATACAAACATACAAACATACAAACATACAAACATACAAACATACAAACATACAAACATACAAACATACAAACATACAAACATACAAACATACAAACATACAAACATACAAACATACAAACATACAAACATACAAACATACAAACATACAAACATACAAACATACAAACATACAAACATACAAACATACAAACATACAAACATACAAACATACAAACATACAAACATACAAACATACAAACATACAAACATACAAACATACAAACATACAAACATACAAACATACAAACATACAAACATACAAACATACAAACATACAAACATACAAACATACAAACATACAAACATACAAACATACAAACATACAAACATACAAACATACAAACATACAAACATACAAACATACAAACACACAAACGTACAAACATACAAACATACAAACATACAAACAAACATACAAGTAAAGCTAATAAAAAGCGTATAATAATAACCAGTTTAGACGGACAAAGAAGTTTAACAATTATAATATTAGCACCCTTATTTACTTACCCTACTGTGTTGGGCTTTAATGTTGCAACCTGGGCAACGAAAGCGGCAATATCTCTCTTCCTGCCTTTGAGACGGTGGTCGAGAGTAGCGAGGAAGAAAACTTCTATAAAAAATTACCTGATGGCCTGCTGGTAGGGGTTGGGGAGTCCGTCATTTTGATGGATTGTATTATTTTTGTGTTTCGATGAGGTTGATCTGCTTGCAATTTAATTTACCCTTAACACATGATTAATCTTATCTGTCAATATCAATATTGTATAATATGTCAATATCTTTGATACTGTGAGCGTTTACAGGTAATGCTAAAGGATTACTATCTGCAAGTACGAAAAATGAGAATCTAGTGTCTAGAAATGATTGAAGTATCTTTGTAAGCAATTGCAAATGTGGCCGTTTATCTAGATTGTTGTATAAGTTCACGTATATAATTAAGGAGAAACACGTCAATCAGTTTTAAAAGGATATTCAGGAGATTACTACTGTCCGATTTGATCGACTCACATAATAGTGAGGGGATTTCCGCACGAAACAAAATAAAAAAAAAAAAAAAGGTACGTTGCATGTGGTTAAAATCTAGACAGGTAATTATTGTTTGTATGGCCATAAGCGTAGCGGGATATAGAAGTCATTAAATAACCAATTTGAGTACTTCCGTCTCTTTAAAAGAAGAACAGTGTGTTTTTATAATTATATAACGAACTTAGGGTAATGGAGATCTAAAGGTGGATGCAAATGTGACAAGGATATTTGATGACGAATAGAGTGATTAAGCCCTCTTTGAAAAGTGTAAGTATTTTCCACCGGAATACCATAGTGAATGGTATGGAATGGATGAAGTTGGAATAAATGAGCAAAACTTTAATCAAATAAAAAAACATATTAAATACCTAGGAAATTTGCTTAACGCCAGCCACCCCTTAGAAATAATTACGACAACATCTGCCCGCGGCAGCTGGCAGACTTATTGCGATCGTAATAAAGGAAGCAAGACGATTATTGAATGCCGGCGGACTAGCGTTTTTCTGCATATTTAGTTCGCCTTACTATTTAGTCGTTAGCTGGATATACTAAGTTTTTTTATGTAGCTCATAAACTTGAGATGTAATTTATTACCTTGTATTATAAAGATTTTTGACCTGTTATAGATGTGGATTGGAACTGAAGGTATAAGATGTTTCATCTTAATAAGTAAACATCTTTTTCTTCTTCCCAGCGTCGCGGTTGCATACATAGTTTGCACTTTATAGCTTACGGTCCCGATTTCCTACTCCTCGTTCCCATATTTTGGTTTGGTTGGTTTTCACGGGACCAACTGCCGTCTGACCTCTCAATCCCGAGAGGTAAACCTGCACCAGAGTTTCGTCCGTCTTCGGCAAGTGTATCGACTTGCAGGTAGGTAGGGTCGGCTTGTACCCCGTATGTCTCAGCCCCATACACCTTTATTAGAGAATTATAAGGTACTTAAATAAATTCGGTCGCTAAACAATATGAAAACTTTGCGGTAGAACTCTTTCAGAACATGACTGCTCTAGTGACATTCCTTTAAATAGATTGGAATAAGTTTTCTTATACAATACCGGATGGATGGATAAAGACTTATCCGTCCGTACACAGTGGTGGTTTGGTACAGTACTGTGTACAGTGGTGGTTTGGTAGTCTACATTATACAGTAGCTTCACCGTACAAAAATAGAATGTAAATATTATTTATTGATTACCTCACAATGAATGCAGCGCTGCAAAGTGTTAGGCGGAAACAAACCGCACATATATTATGTATGTGCGTGTGTCATTTTTAGACATTGTCTCTTCACAAATGGTTGAAGCACACGAAGGCTTCTTTATGTTTGTAAAAAATAAAAACAATATTAATTGGAACTGACTGTATCTGTTATGAGCAGTATAAATATTGTAAATTTAAATTTGAATAATTCAACATCCTGGACCGGACTTTAACACGTGATTTAACAGTTACTGTCTAGTGAGAAAAGTCTACCTTTCTTTTTCTTGTGAAAACCTATAGGTACCACCTCGCTATGGGCATGATGAAGTGGTTATGTTATAGTTGAAGCTAAATTAAAACCACAAGCCTCCATCCCCGATAACAGACCGTTTGTTCAGATGTGGTAGTTTGTCCGCGTAGTGGCAAATTACCAGAACTCTGGCAGTTCCTGGCCTTCTATCACTGGCGACCCTACCTTTTTGGAGGAGAGTGAGTAACCCTCATCAACTTTACGGGCACGATAATTAAATCTAGGATCTGCTTATCATCCATAAATACAAGCATAATTAAAAAAAAATAATTATAGTTCTATTTCTAACTTTAAAACCTATTAAAAACATTTCAGTTTTACCAATATTTGATTTACAATACGGTGGAATTGGATCTGGACAGTAGCTGGCTATATTTGTTTAAATCTTCTAACAAAAGCATCTTTGTTTCGGCTTTGATGAGTCAGTCAGTAGGACAGATATTAATATGGCTGCTGCTACCTTCTCTTTAAATTATGGTCTGTTGGTATATGGTTTGATTACTGCAATAGTTTTCGTTACCTTTTTAGGGTTCCGTTGCCGAATGGCAAAAAACGGAACCCTTATAGATTCGTCATGTCTGTCTGTCTGTCCGTCCGTATGTCACAGCCACTTTTTCCGAAACTATAAGATCTATGCTGTTGAAACTTGGCAGATAGATGTATTCTGTGAACCGCATTAAGATTTTCACACAAAAATATAAAAAAGACAATAAATTTTCGGGGTTCCCCATACCTAGAACTGAAACTCAAAATTTTTTTGTCTTCAAACCCATACGTGTGTGGTATCTATGGATAGGTCTTCAAAAATGATATTGAGATTTCTAATATCATTTTTTTCTAAACTGCATAGTTTGCGCGAGAGACACTGCCAAAGTCGTAAAATGTGTATCCCCCCCCCATATAACTTCTAAAATAAGAGAATGATAAAACCTAAAAAACATTACTATGTTACTTGCTGCTACAGAATCCTTAATGGGCGAGTCCGACTCGGCCGCTTTTTTACTGCTCAAATCACTGTATATATTTCAATTCAGGAACATTTACAATAGTACGCCAAGTTTTTCTTATTCTAATACATACTTTGTAGATCTCCGTTTGTATAGATGGAAAACTAGCCCGAATTGGTATCTCGATCCACTGGCCAAATATCCAACTACGCAATCATAAATACTTCTTATGGCCCATTTTCTTCTTCAAAAATATGCTGAAATAAGTTTATATCTTACACGTCGAAATATAAATACATAGACACTAACTTTTTTAAATTGTTGTTAAAATTAGAGTTGTTAAAATTAACGTAACAGATTAGTGCAAGCTTTGGTTGCAACTGGAACCATCGCTGTGATGTCGCTGACCTTGTGATCTAAATATAAAAAAAAATTAACATGAAAATTAAAACATTGCAACGGAAATTAACGCAATCCTGGTATAGGTATTATTGTATATAATCAAAGCACGCGAAAGTAAAAAAAATAGAAATTAATATCCTAACCGAGTAAATTCAGGTTAAGTAACAAAGAGCGCTTATGCGGAACTATTGACGGTTTATAGTTCAGGAAGGGCTAGTGTGTTCCATAGATTGCCTTTATTGTCACTTGTACGACGTATTTTCGCAATGAGTATTATTCATTTATAGATATTTGACAGTCGTTTTATTGCATGTTTCATTGCTTTGGCTACAAATGTTTGGTCAAAGCTGTCAAAGAACCTATTACATTTTGGGATATACACTACCCACATACCACCTACTCGTTTGGTTGTTAACATTCCTACAGTGTATTTATAGCGTATACGATGAAGTCTTGTGCAAAGTTTCCGTTTACGCTCAAAGGGGAATAAGGAAATTGACTTCAATTCAGTCCCGCAGTTTCAGAATAGACACACCCTATTTCCTGTTATGGTGTATAATCGTCTTATAAGGGGAAATTTAGGACAGACATCATTGTAGCAATTCTTGTCGAGTGTAAGTATCAATATTTCAAAATGGAAACACTGTTTTAATAATAATTAAGGTAAACGTTAGTGTACCACATTTTTACAAAGTGCGTTAACCAAAACATTTAAATTTGGTTATGCCTATCAATTTCAACATAACGTTGACATAATGAACTAAAGATAGGAAATGCTCCTACTCGATTTTGTCTTAAATCAATTATACTCATAAACTTAGCTATTTTAATAATTCTTTCGTTATTGAGTTAAGAACCGAAAAGCTATGAATTACTTATTTCATAATCTTTCTATTTACCTATCTACATACAACGTGATTTTAAAGTCATTTTTGAGCCGAAACGAGATAACTTAGAATAAAGAAATAGTCCCACTTAGACATAACTAGATACATATTGTAGTTTAATTGTATCCAATTACTAAGTTAGAATTTGAATAGTATGTTTTACTCATCCGACTTAAATATCAGTAATAACTGATTTTCATTATTTTTTTTTCTTTTTTTTCATTCATAAACGCATGTTTGATATTTACACTTACACTCATTTACACTCATTATTTGTGCAAATATTCTATTGCAAGTGTCACGGAGGCTTATTGCCATCTTCAGCTACTTCTTCCTTACACGGACTACATTTCTTTTGTATTCATCTACAAATTTGAAAATTTCCCATTTGATACATTTTATGTTACAATTAGGAAAGTAGTAAGTAAGTAAGTGTTCGTGACAGTTGTTCGTGGCAGCCTACCCCTAATAAGGTTCCGAATAGACTGTCACTACTTGACTTGACTTCAGTGGACTGTATGTTTAGATTTTGGTCGAAGAATGAAAACACTTTGGATGGGTGGCTTGAATGACGTCAGCGAGGCATTGGAGTCTTGGCCCAGCACTACCCTTGATGTACTATTCCTTGTTGAGCTTCCTTGTTCTTGACCGCGTACTGAGAGAGAGTCATTTCCTAACAAATCGTTCCTGCTTTTATAGTCTTTTATAGTGCTGGCCTGCGATCCAAACTACCTCACCCCGGCATTTCCATTTATTCATGTAACTTACATTTTACATATTAATCATATACCATATATGTATACCTGTAGCAATAAGAGTTGCACAACAATAGGTATTTAAGCCTGTACCGCGCGAGGTCGGGCCGCTGAATGACGGGCGGAATGACCCCTCAGACTTATATATGGCCCCTGCCTCCCGCGAGCTACTATATAATGAAATGGCACGAGCCGGGGGAGCGCATATTCGCTTCTCACGTCGTGGGACGCAGTCGCGGGGCGTAATTAAGCTTACATACTAGTGTACAATGTCGTCTTTCCTATTCATACGAAGTTATGTTAGAATCTGAGTAATGCATAGTCGTAATTATATTTGCTACTTATGATTTTCAGGGAGTGGACTTTCTTTATTAAATTTGACTCTAACATACTTAATTACTCAGAAAACTAACTAATAACAGTAATAAGCTATTCATCTTAGCTTAATATTAAAATAATTACATAATTACGTTTTAATTTACGTAAACCTAACATTTTTCACAATTCGTTCATTACATTCACGCTTACTAATCTACATGTCACAGGCACATGTGCCCATTGTCTATTTGTGTCGTGCACAGTAAGTAAGGAAACATTTTTGGAAGTTTGACTAAGGGGTAAAATACTGAATTTTCCCGTATTAAGACGGAACGGACGAAAACTAATATAAAAATAATGCTTCTATAGTCGCTAATGTCTAGAGAAAAATTGAGGTAGCTTTTGTGTATGCAAGAGGAGTAACCACTTAGTGTCAGGCACACGCCTGTTTCAATTTTCTCCCTCAAATGTACAAAATATGCAGCAAAATATGCTATACCTTCTAAAGTTGTGACCTCAGACTCCACAGACCTCATTCTCTTAGTCTGAGGTTGTGACGCGTAAATATATAAAAAGATGTCATGGATAGTTGTAACTAGCAATACTGGTCTGTTTCACTATTTGTGTTTTTTGTTGCACAGTTCGAGGTATTTTTTAATTAGAAGTAGCTGCAACCTTGTAGCAATGTTCGTTAGCGTTCAATTTATATTACTATCTATACCAGCCGAATTCCGCCAGTTCATCTATGATAATTTCGGATTTTTCTCTCCTGTCGTAGTAGGTATGTCTATCCCGAATTCAAAACTAAGCAGTCTGTAATATGGTTTCTAGAGCGCTGATAAACATCACTACATATTAAAAACAAAGTCCTCTGCCGCGTCTGTCCGTCTGTCTGCTGTTCGCGATAAACTCAAACACTACTGCACCGATTTTCATGCTGTTTTCACCAATGGATAGAGTGGTTTTTGAGGAAGATTATAAATGTATGTATATATTTAATTTGATTTTTAAAAACAAGCTGTCTGGGAGCGTTCAACGAAAATACTGTCCCTTTGAGATATAACAAAATTATGCAGTCAGTTTTTAATGTCAATTTTTGCAAAATAACGTAACCTTCGAAAAAACCATTAGTATTTTTAACTACTTGTTTTTGGGACAATATTTTTTGTTCTGTATCTAACGTTATACAAAGAGGTCAGTGCTCGAGACGATATGTAGTAGTTTAGAAGTGCCTCTGAGATGCACGGGAACTAGCTAGCTTGGCTTATCGCTAATGGGTAGTAAGGTCCTCGAAGTGCAGCATGGTAGTTGTCGGGATATTTATGGTTTGTTTCCTTACCGCATACAAGTCCAGGATATAACAGTAAATGCATCGAAACCATTACTCAAATAGTAATTCATTAACGCTCCATTAAACATACAGGTACCCTGCCTACTTTGCAAAAACTTTTCGAGTCAGAAAGTTTAAAAAAATCCATGGAGCAATGAAATATAATGAAAACTTAATGAAGTGAGTCATGTAAGATATTTTATAGATTGTTGTCATGTCACAAAATCATTTCTGGGGTAAAAGAGTAACGAACATTCATCCATATGGATGGATATCCTCATAAACTATCACATGTATAATATTAGTAGGATAGGTAGGTATGTACGTCATAAGGTACAGATAACGACGAGTTCCTGATTTTAGCGGTATACCCAATAATGTAAGATCCCACAGACGAACAGTTGAAGGCCCCAGTTCTCAAGTAAAAGCGAACGTGTTTCGTGTATTGGAAATGTGTATTCTGCAATCAACCATACATATATTTTTGTGCGTGACTTATATCTGTACTGAAGACTAAACTATACTAAATTCAATTTGACTAAAACGTAGGTATATTAGAAGAAGAGAGGTATACGGGGCCTAGGGTGCTTGGTTGGGGACCTCCACGCGGTGCACCCTGGGCAACGGAGATAGCAGCGCCTCTCTCCTAGGGCGGGAGAGACGCTGCTGCCTACCGCCAACTCCGACCGAGGCGAGGACGGCCCTATTGAGGGCCCTATTCTCAGCTTTCCACGTGTCCCTCTGATTAGCAGATGGCTCAGTGGAGAGCAAGTAAGGGGGCCATCTCGAAACCGGAGATGGCCCAGGGTCAGTCGGGGTGCGAGGGATATGCTCTATGGGTAACTTTACACCCCGGCGTATTAAGACCCGAGACGGCGTGCGGTTTTATAGTCGGTTCAAGCCCGACATAACCGCCCCCGCCGGCCGACGGGGGGGTATCCGAAGGGATTTCCGCACGAAAAAAAAAAATGTATACGGGGCCTGACAGGGCCCCACCAAGATTTTCGGAACCCAAGCCGAACTCACCTGCAAGCCGGCACTTATTGATTGACGAAGGAATACTGTCCTATTTACATATCAAGCACTGTCATCATCCGAGTGCCAAGAGGGCCAACCCCGGTGGCATGCACTTCTGGATTACCTTGGCTGTAACGGGATCGACTAATATCTGACCTCCTTTTTTTTCGTTTGACAATCCCCCCGCAGCGCACCGGCAGGCTGGAGTGGTTATATCGGATTCGAACCGACTAAAACCGCACGCCGTCTTGGCTCTTCAGATGCCGTAAGGGGTGTAAGGTAGCAGATTAAGCATTTCTCTCGCATTTTGGCTGAATTGATTCAAAGCTATGTAACGCGACAATATACATAGTTAAGTGGTCCAATAATGTGATTTTCCGTTAGCTCACCGGCAGGTGGCGGTAGTGTGCGCACAAGTTCTCAACTCGTTAGTGCTGCCTCCATATCTCGCGATCCTTGAAAATTGCCTGTCCACCATAGTTTTCTTCAGTTTTACTCTCATGTATAAAATTTCCTCGAGAACTTGGATTATTGAAAGTTACGTTTTATGTTCAAGTTAGATTAGGAAAACTGTATGAAGCTTGTGATTATGAAATTGCTTTGCAGTATGCCTAGATATCTCAAATAGCCAAACCGATAACAGTATCTTTCAACCATTTTTAGGGTTCCGTAGCTCAAAAGGTAAAAAAAAAGAACCCTTATAAGATCACTCTCTTGTCCGTGTGTCATCGCCGATTTTCTCAGGAACAGGTGGCCCTAGCATGTTGAAATTTTTTACTGATACTATGATCTATTATAGCTCCTATTAGGTGTATAAATCTCTACTATATATAAATATCTTATAATCTAGGTCCTGAGTCAATACGATAAAAATATATGGGCAAAATTAGATTTTCGCGAAAACTTGAAAGTATGTAGAAAGTATTAAAATTTACCTTAATTTTCAACTCTTCTATTTTTCGGAATTTTGCCTTTACTTGTGCTGAAAGAACTTGCTTTTAACCAAAATTCACAATTCTATGTCAACCGGAAGAACCGGTTTTGGGTCGAAAACCTACATGTACGTTCCCGTTGACTCAAACTCACGAAATTTGGCAAAAAGCAAGATGTTACAGCACACATAAGGGAAAAAAAAATTGGTATAAAATTAAGATAAAGTTTGATACTTACAAGTTTTTATGGATACTGGTACGGAACCCTTCAGGCGCGAGTCCGACTCGCACTAGGCCGGTTTTTTTTTACAACTTTGCGTCTATTATGACCTCATCTAAAAACAACACGGGTACTACAAATTCCACATGCCTGCAAGCATACGCTAGTCACCTTAGTTATCAAACGACTGACATAA